>CM061042.1:99756970-101096141 GCA_030762985.1 Adelphocoris suturalis
AACCAGAACCATGCTGTTTAAAACGTAGGTAGCAAGTGCTTGTTTAAAAAAAAAAAAAAAAAAATGTAATCACAATTGATGAGTTTACTCTGTGAAATATTCCGTCCTCCGATTCTCTCGGTCACTCTCTTTAATGTTTTACGCTCAACTGTTTTAGGACTTGATGTAGCTTTAATACTGACTGTGGCTTAGAAAATATCAGCCATGAAATTATGAAGAAGTTCTATTTATGTACGTACTAGCGTATCTAATTATTTTTAATAATTTGATTCCATGTTTGTCTATCAAAATCATAAACTAAAATTTCTCTACACGATCAATAGCAACTGAAATGTCGAAGATTTCTTCAAAAATTCTCTCATGGGGTCATGCTGCATGACTGGACTTTTTTAAGATGCAACCATTAAACTACTAAGATACCAACATGTATTGTACTATTTTACTGAGTTTCCCCTCAAAATGCATAAAATCTCTTATACCAACCCAAATCTCTTATCTACCTATACCAATATTACTACTAACAAAGTTGAGCGAGAACCTCACGATCAATATTTATAAATTTCGAAAGCTCTCGATTTATCCAACAATATTATGTTAACTACTGCGAAGTGCGTGTCCAACAAACTGAGTTATGAGCATGGTTATATAAATAATTGTTTACACACAGGTGATCATTCTCAATAATTGATATTGTGAACATGATTGCAACCGCTTGTTAATTTCTGATGATTTCATTGAGCTTGTGTTTCGATGATTTGATTCATAGCAGGTGATCTGAGTATTACGAAAACGGTTTGATTTGTGAAGCGGAGGTTAAATAATTTGAATAGGTAATTTCTATACTTTACACTCTAGGAAGCTGTAATTTCGTTTGTAGCCTCTTTAGGACATTTACTTGACGATGCTCAGGGTCCGGATCAGATGTGTGGCTCTTAAAGCTAATTTCTATGCTTTACATTCTAGGAAGCTGTAATTTCGTATGTAGCCTCTTTAGGACATTTACTTGACGATGTCCAGGGTCCGGATCAGATGAGTGGCTTTTAAAGCTAATTTCTATACTTTACACTCTAGGAAGCTGTAATTTCGTATGTAGCCTCTTTAGGACATTTACTTGATAAATCGCTCTTGATTTATCTTATAGTTGATTCAAATAGCTACGCTTGTTTGGTTAATAACACATAATGATGGTGATGTTTACACTACAACTGTCAGCTGTTTCAAACATGTATTTGTTGTGAAGGTACTCAAATGTAAGAAACATACGTGTTCAAATACACTGAATAAATAAATAAAAAATAAAACACATTGAAACAAGTTCTAAATATATTTCAATACTACAAACGGGTTTTCATCATCTGTTTAATAGTAGAAAGTCAATTGATAATTAAATAAAGTGTTTGGTCGAATCCAAACCGAAATTGTCATTAGTTCTGTAAACATACACCTTGCGGTGTGAGGTTTAATATAGTTATCGTCATTTTAAGCTCCTGAACATACAAAGTAGATTTACCTAAATAACTTAGAAATTTGAAAATAGGAAAAATACGTACGTACAACAAAACCTGCAAGTGAGATGCCTACCGCACTCCTACTTGTTGTAGGTACTGCCTCACAACTGCGTTTCACTCCACTTTCGTAAAAATAAATTAACTGAAGCTATAATATTAATACTAAAGTTTAGCAGATCGGGAATGGAAATCAGGAAAAACCTCATGATTATCACTGATTACGAGATTTTACTCCCCCAGATTTAACATAATAAAGCGTAATAAACCATAAAAATCCTTCATATCGTTGATTATAAACCAACAACGTTGCATGTGTTTTAAATGATAAAACAGAAGAATAATGTGTCATTCCAATTTGCAATTACTCACTGCCATAACGGCGTATTTACGAAGAAAATTGCTTTCTCTGAGCCCCTTTCAAAAGGTTCTTGCAAGAAAACTACAAACGCACGCCCCGGCGAACGAACAGTGAATTTTGATGCGCTCTTATGATATTACCTCGGAGGCCGCCTCGGCGTTTAATGTTGGATAAGGGAAGATACGGGTTTATACAAGGAGTTGTAATCCCTCTACCGCCCTTTTTCAAAGATCTAGCTCTGCATTTGCCTCTGTCAACAGCACTCATTTTTCGAGTTCCATCAGGCCGTGAGTTCACTGGACACGATTACGCAACATTTCACAATTCGCGCAGTCAATTAGAATTTAATCCTTATCCTACCGAAGTGAAAATCACTACACCATGACTTCATTGATTTTTCTGGAGTTAGGATACAGTCTATTTGTGGTTCCATCTCCCAAAACTTGATTACTGACTAGTCGAAATGGGTTGGCGACCTTGCTTTTTTAGCGAGAAGTGATGTAAAACAGTTTATCAGTGATAATACGAGGCAAGGTTGGCCTAAAGTTCATTGCTTCTCACTATGGGTGACATGGTAAGTTGTATTTCACTGCTGTATGCTTGACAATGGGTACCATTGGTAGTTTCCAAGTTATTTAATTTGGAAAAACCAAGAACATTTGGGGGAAAGCACTTGCTTTGGTTCACTCGTTTATAAGTGAGGTGAACCGGAGGGACCTCTGGCAAGACAGGGTAAAAACACTACTGCTGGCTATTCTACAGCGGAGGTTTTCCATATTTATTCTCTCTTTACTCATCATTGCTGATTTTTCTTGGTATAAAAATAGTTTTGCAGAATATTTGGACCACCAAGCCGGTGAAAATTCTTTCACTATACTAACACAAATGGGCATTGGTTCTGATGAAGAGAAGAATGATGAGGAGACCGACCAAAATTATACGTTTCGACGAGATGACGAGATAATATTAGAAATAGAAGAAATTCTTGATTACTTTGAAGTCTGCACTGAAGAAAACCAATCACTTCGGTTTGAGGATAATTTGGACATTTTGAACTATGACGTTGGGGACCCGTTCCAGTAGACTGCTGGACTGGAAGAAGGAAGAATGTAAGCACACTTTAGGTATACATATGCTTGCTCAGATGTTGTGAATAACAATTAAAAAAAGAGCATTTATTCAGACTAATTTATTGTGTTACATTAATTTAACCTGTTCCTACAATTTTAATAGCATTGTGTTCATTGCTTGAATATCTGAAAGTTCAATTGCTGTAATTGGTTTTGTTACCCAAAAGCTGTCATTATAGGTTATTTTTAGAACCTCTAAAAGCTATTTACAAGAAAATTTTCTAGAATGTTAAGAGGTTCTATTAGTGGCAGGAAAACGGTGGAAAACTGTAACAGTTATGCCTATTACGCATCCACGACAAATCCAACCCGGCAACGATAAAAATCATAGACGACTGTTGTGGCTGTGTGTGTGAGAGGAAATGGTCAATTATTGAAATACGGATAAGATTCTAATAAATTTGACGATGTTGAATTTAAATGCTTACCATTACCAATAAAACCTTAAATGGACGTGTTATTCCCTAAGTGGCTGGCGTAGCCTTCTTCATAAACCTACCCTAATTGTTGGTTAGACGTACACCTATTGGCCGGTATATGATCGCAGCAGTACCTAATTCCTGGTAATCCGTAATTCCAAATGGCCGGTACGTAACCGTAGGCCTAACAACTAAAAACCTAACCTTAATAATACAATGAAAAATAAAAAAGAACACATAAACACACAACCACTTAGCTGTTAACACTTGAAAGAACACATAAACGCACAACCAGTTAGCTGTTAACACTTTAACGGTTTACACTTAAACTGAAATATCAAAAGAGTAAAAGTCAGTTGTATGATGCCGATGAATTAGGAATAATCCTGCTAACTGAGGTAAGAGGTTTGGGAGAAGGTAGAGTTAGTTAGCTTTTTATTCGTAGGTACTGAACCTCCATATAGCTTTTAATTCGTACGGAGGTACAGTACCTACTTATAGCCAGTTTGTTTTCTTTTATCTTGACCAATTACAAAGGCATATTTTCGAAAATTGTAATCCCAAATTCGCCATTGGAGTTTTGAACCGGGATAAAAGAAATGCACAGATGAACGAGATGATCACGACAAACAATCAAAGCGGAGGTAAAACCCGGGGAGATGAGTTTCCCTCGTCATCGAGGCCGCCACAGATGGAGAAGCATTTTCAACAGAAGTAAGAGTGAGTGGGGTGAGAGGAGGGGGAGGGGGGAATGCCCCAAGGAGACAAACCTTTTCCCCGCTCTCGTCAAAAGTTTCCTTTCCACAGCCTCCCTCAATTCCATCTCGAGTCCGCTAGACTGTAGTTGGCCGTAGTAGACGAACAACTCTCGGCAGGATGCTGCGGGGGCGGCGTTGGTGGGAGTTGTGAGCGAGGGAATGAGCGAGGGGCAACGGGATGAAGGGGTCGGAGGATATCGATTGTATTCTCCCGCGGTTCAACACCGTCGGAGGCCTGAATCGTTTCACGAATACTACGTGGGAGCCACCTCTCATTTCGTGCCGTATTAGTAAGCGCGGTGAATTTAGCTCTAAAAATTTGAACATATGAATTTCCTAATCAACTATGATTGCGTTATCATCATCTCCTCCAGCTTCTTTACAATGAGGGAGCCTCGTTTCACCAAATGACTTTTATTCTACTTACACGACCTGAAGAGACATGTAGGTCGTGTAAGTATAGACCTGAAGAGACATGTAAGGTACAAGCATATTACAAGCGGCAAGCGATATTCGAGCTATAAGGAATGGCGACCGATAACATGTTGTCGTACTGTTTTATTTTATGTCATTACTTTTCTTTCGGTAGGTGAAACGTTCTATGGGACGTGGGTAAATATATAGCGGTATACCGTAGTGAGTAGATAACAATATATTACATATTTTGTTAGATAACAATAGAAGGACCAGGGAAGAGACCTTAATTTACAATTTTTGCTACAAGTTTTCACTTTCAAGAGATGAAAAATTGTTGGTCTCCAGAATCAAAACTTCCACATATTTCGTTCTCCTCTAAGTACTTAACAACTAATAATAAGTAATAGTAATACTTAACAACGTTGGTTTCGTGTGTGTGTGTGTGTGTGTGTTCTGTGTGTGTGTGTGTGTATGTGTATGTGTATGTGTGTGTGTTTATGTAGGAAAAGATGAGTCGAAAAATCCATATCGATTTTATCATGATTGTATCATTAGTAGCAGCTGTGCAAGTTCAAATATGAAATTCCATATTAAATTGAAATAACTTCTAGGTTAGGATAAGGATGGTATATTAAGGCATCACTCCGAAATTGTTATTTCCCACTATTGAATGGTTAATATTTTGAGGTTGTTTTAAAATTCCTATAATCTATACAGGATCTTGAAAAAAAAAAGCGAGAAAGCTGTTTGCTGCACCCAACGTGGCTGACATTTTGGCAACTTTCTCAATTTTTTAGCACATTTTAATGTCATTTTAGTACATTTTTCAGCATGATTTAGAGCACGAAAAGCCTAGTTCATCTTTACCTCTTTTTATTAGGTATAAGAATAAAACTCCATTTGTCCGTCGGTTCATCGTGTCTATGCACAGTCAAACGTTTGAGTGGGGGGAGTCTACGAGTACCTACGGGTATCTTCTTGGATTTCCGGGAATCTCCTGGTCAGAATATAGACTATGTTTTATTCGTTTTCCCCCACTCTTTCGACCTTAAAATTCCGTTTTTTACGTAACTTCTGACGTATTTTGGGCGCTTTTTCAAGTTCTTTTCGGTTTCCCCGCTTCCCCTACCCCTCCAAACGGACTTAAAAAATTCCGGAAAAATACCGGTTTCGTAGGTTTTTGTACGAGGAAGACGAAAAACAGATCGCGAAAAAAGTATTGGGAAATGCGTCAAAAAAATGAAAAAGCACGGACCCGTTTTCTCAAAAATTCCGAAGAAAAATTTAGTTTTTTCTCATTAAAATAGCCCCCATAAAGAGACGATTTTTGGGACGGTGTTTGCAGGGGAAATACAGTTTTGATTCCGCCAAATCTGAATCTAAAATCTATATCGAAAAAAGTGACGGGAAATTGGACAAAATGCGAGGGGAAGGGAGGCGAAGCAATTAAAATGAGAATTTAATGTGCCCTCTGTTTAGATGGTGCCTATAAATTCCATTGCTTACAAATTAATAGCCCACTCTACGCATGCGCAACGTAAATTGCATCAAGCATAATTTTCTCACCTTCATGGGTAGTTAGAAAGAGACGATTTGAAATTTAATCACCATAGCATTATTTTAGCTGCTCCGACTGCGCGAATGTGAGACCCTTGCATCTAGTATAATTTCTAGTTTCACTCTGTTTTGATGAAATCTTCAGGGGACGTGCGGGTTGGGTTGCAGATGCCCCCCTATCAATTTAATTGCATACTAATCAATAATAATTCACTTTGAGTACGTGCAAACGTAAATTTCATCAAGCATCATTCTCACGTTGTAGTGGTACGATCTCGTTCAAATTTGGAAAGTGGTTAGAAAAATACTATTTAATCTCTCCATAGCAATTTCATGAAGACAGCCTCATTATAAGCTGCTGCACTGAGAAAATCAATCGACAATCAGTTAGGTACCATTCCTGGTGAAGCATTCTTCAAATTTTAAACAGTAAACCTATTGATATTACCTATGCAATAGTTATTGGAGTGAGATTTCACAGACATAGCTAACAGAATATAGCGGTTAAGCCCTCCTTCATTACAGCAGGAATTCTTCATGAATCTGCACGGTTATCCTAATTACCAGTATATTTCCAGACACCCAATGTGAACCCCGTCTTTTTGCAACGTTGGTAGAACATTTTGATATTACCGAAGGCACGCCGCACCCGCTTGGAAAAGGACGGGTGGTTTGGTGAATGGAAGTGGCAACTCCGGTTGGGAAAACGAGGAGGAGGAGGTAGTAACAGAGAACAAAACGTCTCGTTCGAAATTAATTTCCTCGACCCGTCCTTCAACTCTTCACGTTTCGTCCTTCTTTGAATAAACTAATATCCAAGTCATGCAACGGGATCATTCTCAAACATCCCCCCCGGCACGATCGTGAGTGATTGCTTCCCTTTTGTCCCGGGTCCGTTTATCACCACAGCCTCTACGGTTTTTCCTTCGGATAGATGAACCAGGAAGATTTATAAAAAGGATTGAACATCGGAATGAAAATCCATATCAGAAAAAAATAAATGTTCTTAAAACTAAACTTTTCATGGTTCCTCTTATATAAGGTGCCGCATTTGATAGGAATAATGAACAGAAAAAAACATCTGCCGAGCTGGGCGGGCGCTATAACTTCCTCACCTATTGAAACATGGACGTTTAGAATTAGTTGAAGGATTGAAATGTTCTTAAAACTAAACACTTCGTGGTTCGTAAAACGTCGAAATCGGTAATTTAGGAAACGGGAAAGTGAGGCTTGAAGTAATTTACGTTAATGCATGCGCAGATTGGAATAATGGTTTGAAAAAATGAAATTGGTAGAGGACAATCTACTGCCTAACCCGCACATTCCCAGAAATGCTATCAAAATCTGATGGAAACTAGAAATTAACGTTGATCCTGGGATTACATATTCGCACAAGCGCAGAAGCTACTAAAACGGCAAAAACCTCCTAAAATGGCCCAGAAGAGTTGAAAAAATATGAAATTTGGCACATAGGTTTGGTTTGGTCCCTAGTTGGTCCGAACGTCTCGCTAACCCGATTACTCCACACCTAAGTACGGATAAAAAATTGGGGGTAAAAATTGGTTTTATGCGTTTTTTGATACATAGACATGTGGGGTGTCGTTTTCGATGTTATTTTGGGCGTAAAATATATTTAGGTGGGTCTTAAGTCGACCCCCACACAAAAGTGAAAGCGGGAAAAAGTTCCAGTCATTCAGCATGATCGTATGAGCGAATTATCAAAACGATCTATCGCATTATACATATGTTAAATTGTATTGAAATTTGACCAATTTCAGTAGAAAGAAATTGTTAGGAACCAATTTTATTAAAAAAAACTCAAACTAAATAAAATTCGGCGATTCAAAAAAGATTTTGGATTCTTAGACTTTTGTTGCAGTTTTATAGATTTTTTTAAAGCAAATATTAATGAAATTTAAATACGTTTTTCAGAATAATTTTGAGCAAAAATTTACAAGTGTCGCAGTTAATTATTGGCAATTTAGTTTTGACTAAAATTCTGCTAAAAATTATACAGTTAATAGTTTTGGTCGTTTTTAGCCATTTTTAGTGAATTTTTAGTAGGTAAATTTTATGGAATTTGACCAATTTAATGTACTCAAAACTTGTTGGCCAACGAACTCATCCTTTCGTTTGGAATGCTTCATTTTTTGGCGCAAGAACGGGATTTTTATTTCAATCCAAAGGAGAGTTATCATCTGGAATTACTCCGTATATTATGTATGTATTCCGGTCCCACAATCTAGCGATCTTTAATGGAGTTTAGAGCTAGATTGGTTAATCAATAGATTCAATAGCAGCGATTATTTCTCTATGGTCTCGCGCTTAGAAATCCGAAGGTGTTTCTTTGATGTTACAGACCTTTGGGAAAGCAAACCGTTCAACGTACAGTGTTGCCGCTGGATTTAATCGACTCTTTGGGGTTATATTCATCATTGACAAGCAAAAAATCATTACTTTTACCCTGAATGTTGTCGAGATATCGATTTTTGTATGGTCAGCCCTTTAATACAACCCTTTAGTGTTGATAAAAATTGATGCCGAGCTTTTAGGACTATCTAGATCCAATACGTGATGTTTAACACCAGTTTTATAAAGTTTGATCAACTAATTTTGGAGAAAAGCTCCGGATAGCGGACGGCGGACGGACAGATTTTTATTAATTCGATATTTGGATTCTACGCATCTTGAAATATAAACCAAAACATTTACAGGGGGTTAATATTTTTTTCCTTTGTCAATTACAAAGGTTCACTATTGAAAATAATAAACCAAAATTTCATAATATGTACCTACGGCAAATGTTAAATTAAGGTGACAACTGTAAAAAAAGTTGGAAGTTATCCATAATAGAACACCATAGTAGTTTGAGTATCAAGAGACGTACACCTGGCATAATTTTTTAGTAGCTGAGGACGGTGTTGGTGCTATTAATCTCATTACTCGTTAATTTTGCCAAACAAAAAGGTGAAAATCGGATTTACAAAACTCGGCTAAGTTTACATGTTTAGGTTTACAAAAACATAATATTTTCATAAGGTGAACAGTAACTGGTAGCTTCAATCTGCATGAAATACGTGTACGCACACTTCATCAAGGAGAAAAAATTCGCTGTTTTTTACCCCTTGTTTATAGTTTTCAATACTAATCTTATCTAGTCTTTATAACCGACAGAAGAAATCAAATGTTGCCCCTCCCATCGAATTTTATTAATTTCAGTACCAACGTTCCAATGTAAGATTATAATTTATGGAAGCATCTAGGCTTGTGAGAACGGGAAATGTGTCGCAACCATTAAGGAAATAATTTATAAAATATTGAATATAACTATATAATTGCCATTTATGTTTACCCGAAAGTCTTTATAAATAACAATACCAATAATTCATGTAATTTGTTCCAGTTACACTGCAGCGGTATTTGACGTAATGCAGGGCACGGGCCATTAGGAACTCATGTTCCAACCTCCGTCAACGTTACCGGACTGTTTTTCTCCTTCTGTGAACTGGTTGGAGCGGTCGGTTTCGGCACGGGAAGAATGTAAAAACAGGAGGGGATTTGAGGATGGGGATACTTAAAGGTCTAGGGATATAGAAGCCCCTCGTGGGAGTTTAGGGGACAAAGCGGTTTAGGAAGAGCAAAGAACGAGCTAATATATGGATATGGTGCTGTCACTGGCACAGGCCTAGGTATTAATATGTGCACACATGAGTTCTATAATACTCAATAATTTACTGCCAACAGAGAAATAACCTTGTTCATAAATAACAATGGTCTTAATGAATTGTTGAAAATCGAGAATGTTGGAGTTACGCGTTCCACCAATTTCGTGACATAGATTTATATATTCATTGAACCTTAGCACAAGGACATTCAGCGATATGATATTAAAACATTACATATTTAAGTCACCCCTCTTCCTACCAACCATCACATTTGCATGAATATAATCCCGCACACCGTAATTACTTCTCACTGATCAACGCACGGTTACATAACTGATGTAAAACAAACTAAGCTTCAGGCTATTTATTCGCAGCGCGTCGAGTTACTGAATTCAATATTGGACGGACGTATGAGGACAAAATTTCATCAACTCAAGTAAACAACCAGCCTTGATCATTAAATAATGCGACTACTATCGGTCATATAAACGGAAATGCGAATGTGATAAAGTTTGGTCGAACTGGATTAGTCAACGACTCAATTAGAATGCTTAAATAAATAAAAAGAAATATAAAAAAAGCTTCAAAGGTTTACTATTTTAGTACTACGCAAATCATTTGTCTATGATAAATTGGTGAAACCCGCGGATAGTGTATCGTCAAAACTTCCAAAATAGTTCGATCCTCCGCAGCTCCAGAACCCAACAGTTTAGGCTTTTAAAAATATGATAAAAGTTTCAGAAAAAGAAGAAAAAAAAAAAAAAAAAAACCAAAGGAGCTCCAATTCAGGTTTTAGCTCCATAAGTTGATTAAGGAACATATCATGCTCAGAGATCCCTAAGTGCACTAAGGAGAGAGATCCCTAAGGAGCTTCATTTCAAATTGCAGATCCGTTGGTTGTCATCAATAAGCTTAAGGCACGTAGATACAGGCACCTACAAACGGAAAACTAATGCAAATAATTAATACATCTACTCTTTACTAGTCCCCCTGATCTAAGTAGTATAACGATATTTATGTAGGTAGTTACCTCCTACAAATAAAAAGTTCATAAGATAAAATAATTCACCTACCAATGCTTCACTAGTCCATCCGTGCGGACAGTACCTACTTACTTAATAAACTCGATTTAATTATATATTTAATTATATTAAACGTCTTACTTTTACTTATTATACTTTTTTCTTATGTGGCAAGTTGTATGTCTTCCGATTCTTGCGGAAATAGAAAAAGACTGGTGATTCTATTCGCGTGTCTGATGGTTTACTCTATGCGTCTCGACCAGAGAACTGTGGGAAAAATACGAAAATACCTGAGTTTGTTTTGGTTTTTTACTGAACCCGATAATAATCTTTTTTGTTGCTTCAAAACTTGGCTTGGGGCTTGGTCATTGTTCAATCCATATAATGGATCTTCGGTAGGTAACAATGACTTTGGTTGTTGTAAGGGAGCAATAATAATGTTTCGTTGTTATAGTGTATACTAATTGATCGCTTCTTTGAGTAGCTTCGATAAACTTATATCTTTCCAGTTAATTAAAAAAAAAAAAAAAAAAAAAAAAAAAAAAAAAAAAACGGACGGTAGACTTACGGTTCTACAGTCAGATCATTTAATAATGATTGATTTTACACATTATAAGTTCATTATGGTTACTTAGCAATATTAGTTTATAAATGAGCGTAATAAATCAGCTTTTCTTGACACTACAGAGGCTTAGAGATTATGAGATACCGTGATAAAATGAGAGTATTCCAAAAAGTAGCTAATGATTTTCCTCCTATGAAAACTAAGGGAGTTACACTTCCCTAGTAACGCATTAGTTGTACGTGAAAATCAATAGAAAAGCCCACCGTGACGTGACGAAAACAAATGGAAACGTCCTGTTAATCATTATTAAATTATAATAGTTCAAATGAATAATTTCTAAACAATTTACATTTTTAGCATGATACCTTTGCCAGAAATGTTTATTATAACTTCTGTATCCTATTGCGAAGCGTTGATAGTTAATCATCTCATTGATTTTCAGTTGTTGGTCAGCTCTTGTTAAATACAGAAAAACTACTGAAGTGTATGTGTTCTATTTAATTTAATTAATGTCTCTTCGAAAAGCATCTACGGCAATGCAGTTACATTTATTAAAATATTTGATGTATAATAGATTTCGTTGATTATAGACAAGATAGAGTTCTAGGTTTAGTATTGTACGCATAGCAGTAGTAAACCGTCTACACACTGTTAAGGGACTCTGATCAGCTGTGAAGCCCCTGTAGCAAATTCCTTTTCTAATCCACTGACGGTGCTGCATTTTTAATGGAGCTCCTTTGGGACACTTCAAAAACAATTACGACGTACAATTACGATCGGCTGAGAGGCTTATGAGGCCAACTTCTTTCCTTTTCAATGTGCCTTTTTTTACATTTTTTCAAAATTTTGCGACGTTTGCTGAAAACCATAAAATTGTGGGGCCCTGAAGCTGGAAGGTGTGAATCCTTTTTGACAAAATTTTGAGTTCCGTCTTTCCGACTCTGATGTGCGACCTCAAGATCTAGGCATTCCTACAACACGCCAATGTAAACTGCTTCATTTTGTTTTTTACTAAACTGAAAATTTATATTAGATTAGTATTTTTGAAAGCGCTAACAACCATTCAGTTGGCCCAAAACCTAATACAATATGCTGCGTTAGTTGTAACCAAAAACCCTGTGGTTGTGCGTCAAAAATAATTTTTAGGTAGTATTTATGTATTATACGCCTTTGAGGCGCCTTGTAAGCATTGAAAATTTTAATTGCCCATATTAGTATTTCAGGGTTGATAGAGAGAAAAAAACAAGTGACTATTGATGGCATGACATGTGAGGAGTAGCCCCCGAGGCGGAATCGGCAAATTCAATTGACCACCGTGCTCGAATTTCGGGGTATACATAGGTACACTCTAAATAGAAACAAATTATAGTAATACCTTCAAACTTAATTAAAGATTTTTTAATCCCTTGTGATGAATGGATCGCTTCCCCTTCTCATTTCATATAATTGTTTCCTCCCAGGTTATTCCTCTCCTTGGATATCCTCAAGGCGAATGGCCTTAGCCCACTGAAATGGTAATTACTTCATTCCATCTCCTCCTTGTCAGATTTTGGTTACGAAACCCCCTCCCCTCCTATTTTATTGACTGCCCTGATGTCCTAACCCCCCCCCCCCCACTCTTTGCATCACCACCATAGACAAAATGAGCAATAAGTATTTAATAGGATTAGTCATGGGAAATCCACTAAGTTCTATTATGAGCGATATCCTTATGTTCAATATAATTAAAAGCGAATTTGGCGAAAAATCCAAAAAATGAAAAAATATGTTTGTATAATTATAAAAACGTGTTTATTGTAGTTTCTGGTTCATACCAAATCAAATCTATCATAACCATCATACACTCACTGATAATACTTTTTAAGCGACATCCTCTGAACCTAGTACTCCAAGTGCTTATTACTAGATATTATGCATTCCATGAATGAAATCACATAATCGAAATCGGCTGAACGACAATTTCAACTATAGGGTTGAGTAAACGAATCCTCTCCAAGCTTTTCAAGAGAATGGAGCCTCTCTCATTCGACTACACGTGGGTACCACAAGGGAGTGTATTGAGACCACAACAAAATGTTGCTGTGAAAGTTTTTTTTGTGCAACTAAATTGGAGAGTTTCTAAGTTAACGGTGAAGGCCTCCCGTGCTCGAACTTCATTTTCACCAGCTCCAAGGTGTAGTGAAAGCAGACTTTAGCGCCAGATGAAAAATAAATCACTCCTGCTAACTAAGCACTCAGCAACTCTGTATTTGCAGAGTCTGCTCTTGTTTATCTAGAGACGGTGAGAAACACTCCAGCAAAACTTCTAATTCTACCTAACTTGGTGATTACATACCAAAGCGAGGTCCGCAACTTTCTTCAACTATTTCTTTGGATTTTATTCACTCGACTCACAAAAACCAACGGAAAGGTCAAGCCAAAGGTGTTTCATAAAATTCAACAGATCAGTCAACAATATAACAAATTAGAATCAATGAATAATAATCAAGTAGATATAGATGTAAGTTTATTTTCACCTCAGGTATTTGTCTCAATAATTAAAACCGAAAAGTATTTGAGCTTCTCTTATATGTTATAACTTTGAGAACGTTATAACTTATGTTATAACTTTGTTTCTACCGAGTCGGAGCATCATTTATGCGCAATAACATAGTTTATTCAAATAGGTATATGACAAAAAAATTCCAAGGGCAAAATTTAAGAATTTTGGTGCTTTTAGTGATTTTGTTAAAATTTTATGTAATTTTTTAGGGCAGATTTTTAAGCCTGAATATTTCCAACATTCATATGTATAACAAGCTAGCTTTTCAAAATGCCAAGTACTTTACAATAAAAACTGTTTATTGGGATTTTACCCTATTTCTTTATTTACAATTTTTTCATGAAGAATTCATCGACATTTGATAATATTTTATTTGAACAAAGAGTGATGCCCCTAGAACTCAATCTTTTTATCTAACATTGTTGATTTTTTCGAAGAAAGAACTTTTTATTTCGATTCTACAGAAATATATCGTCAGGGAACACACACACACACACACACACACACACACACACACACACACACACACACACACACACACACACACACACACACACACACACACACACTCACACACACACTGTCTGATATGATACTGACATACTTAAACGTCAAACAAATAAATATTAATAGTGAGAAGTCGTTACAGAATTACCCGAAATGGCCTATGATTATGAAACTTTTCCGAAATTATATTTCCTACAATTTTGAAACCATTGAAGTAATAGTAATAGGTAATAATAACAATAATCGTTTAATTCACTAAGATAATGTTCTAGGTTCAGATTACTTTAAGTATTTTTCGACAGCATAATTCATGTGTAAACCCGTTTGCCCGGAGTCCATCGCCTTGTATGAACATGTAGCAGTCTTGCGGCAACTAGGTAAGTAACCACGTATTTTATACGAGTATTTAACACAAGTAGAAAAAGTAATTGTTAGCGTAATTGGGAATAAGATTTGGAAAAAACGGTGAAGAAACAAAATTACTAGCAGAACATTTCAATCGAAATTAAATTCATTCAGCAAATTTAATTAAGCTACTCCATTCCTCTGGATAATTTTTTTAAAAATGAACAATTATTCTTCTTCAAATATCAATAGTGATATCAATTTCTAAAATTTATTTATTTTATTTCATTATTATTTTTTATTTTACAGCAAACCTAAGTTCTAAAAGTATTGCGCACTCACCCTGGAAATGGATCACATCCTCTTGAGCTTTAAAGTTACGAAACGAACAATCCTTCCTATTCTTACACGACAATAGCGCAACGTTGAGGGACAATAAATCCCCTCTTAGTTTGAACATCCAACGCAAAACATGCAATTTTAATTCATTTTTAGCCGTTACCGTCATTTTCATACAATCAAATCATTCAAGGGATTGAAATAGCGATAATCTTCCAGTCTCTGTGCCCCACGGGTAAAATACATCTCGAAATTTGCACTCTGTTTTGTCCTTTCAATGATTTGGTCAACATTTTTACCGATTCCGTCAATATTGGCCAACGCTTCTGGAATCTCAAGCTTACAATCCAAGCTGGTTCACGATGCATTCCAGTTGCCTCCATGGACTAACTTCTCTCCCACTCATCCTCACAATCAAAGTAATCTATTTTTCAGGATATTGTAAATTCAGTTTTAGTGTATAACAGCATACATGGGTCGGGGTAAAGAATGGAAGGCAAAATATTTATTCCGGGTAGAATCTTGTAACTCTTTCAGCTGGATTCTAATTCATCACAACCCTCCATTGCTGTAGTTTTGGTTTATAAGTGAATTCGCTATTAAAAGCTTGATAGCTTACCATCCTTAGTAATGCGGCAAGTAGTAATTCAAACATTGAAGAAGAGTAGGTAATGAAATTAATATTGTTATTGCAGTGAGCTCAAAACTGATCCACTCCTGCTTTTTTTTCTCTCACTTCGAAGCATTTTATTAACCGCAATATATGAACTGAGAAGTAATGGTGAGTTCAGCCAGTTTCGGCCAGTTTTATAGATCTATCCTTTCAGTGAATAAAAGGTAAAGATGTACCGACCTATAAATTATTTTCAGATAATAATGATTCGTTCATAAATTGTCGTGGTAATTATAATACTCATATGATTCTCTTGCTCTACTCACTGTTTGAATTCAAGGATGCCATGCCTACTTTTCATTATAGTTTAATTGTGATTTGACTAGCATTATTGGATCAATAGGAACTATTTATACTTTTCTTAAACTGTGCACTGTAACAAGGTATTATATTGAGAAATGTCTGCACGCCAACGGTTGAAGGATTACAGTGTAGTTTCTTGAAAATGACTCAGTATCTCCTGAATTTGAGGAGTAGCTATTCACCATACTTCCGCACCCCATCTCACTCGTCTTATCTGCCATCATTAGTGAGTATACATCTTCCTTCATAAGAGCGAGTAATAATTAAATTTAGGACACCCTAATGTTATAATATGAAACTAGAATTAAACATAGGTACCTATTGCCTACTTAGAAGCTCTCAGCAATCAGTTAAATTGCGTTATCCAAGGTGTCTCATGAATGAAGGTAGGTATATGATCTGCTAAGCCGTAAATGGCTTCTCATAAGTACTAAATCCTCATTTAACTCAAATGAAATACCTTCCTAATTTAATCTCTCTTGCTCATTGCACCCGAAGGATGGTTATGCTTGCTAAGAATGTAGTATTGTGGTTCTAACTTCCGCCACCAGTTTTGTTTCCACCAACTCTTATTGGGTATAAGTGTCCTTTTATTAAATTTGAATTTTCAATCTGAAATGTATTAGGACATTTCAGAAGTCAAGGTGGGGTAAGCAACTTAATACATAAGGTATATCATTAATAACTACAATTGATCGAGGGTGGGAACCGTGGGCAGGGAAAGAGAGAGAGAGAGAGAGAGAGAGAGAGAGAGAGAGAGAGAGAGAGAGAGCGCTAATGATCTTTGCAGCTATCACCTCACTGAAACGGCAATTACTGGAAGCATTAACCTTCAGAGCCCGGGAGCTGCGGGGAAATGCCGAAACCAGGTCGTTGGTAGCAAAGTCGTGGATGTGGGACGAATAACTTATCAAGTTATTGTAGCTTAGGTACTAATTCCATGGATATCAACGTTCGATTAACAATGTTTGTTGGCTTCCTGAATTAACTGCGTAAGTGTCGGAGGTGTTTAATCGGTCTTAACCATCGTGCCTTCCTTAAGCCAAGTGCGGATGTTTTCACTGCTAGGACCCTTCGATTTCGAGTGAATATGTAAGGAGATCATGCCTACAATGTAATTTTGAGGTGTGACCCACAATGAGTACCCAACATTATCTGATTATTGCTTGTTTTTATGTGGAATGAGGTTAACATGCGTGGCAAAGTAAATATTAGCTCTTGTTTAGTTTAGGCAAACTTGCAAACTTGTTGACGTGTTAAATTATTTAAATAGTCTCTACTTGATATCAGAAGCAAAAGCAGGCAAGGAAGCTTCAAAAACTAAGTGGCAAAGTAGGTAACAAGAAAAAAAAAAAAAAAAAAAAAAAAAAAAAAAAAATTAATAAAATAAAATTAAAAAAATAATCAGGAAAAAACCACTGAATTTAAAATGGGTGAATGAACGGTAAATTGTCAAATATTTGGAAGAATAAAAGTAGTTATCGGAAAAAGAAAGTAATAAATATTAAATAAAATAGATACCACGTGTACAATTTGATGGTTTGGATGAATTGAAAATGGGTGAATGAACTGTAAATTGTCAAATATTTGGAAGAATAAAAGAAATTACCGGAAAAAGAAAGTAATAAATATTAAATAAAATAGATACCAAGTGTACAATTTGATGGTTTGGAACATAGGTAATTATTTTATATTCATTTAATAGCGAACCATGACGTTTCAAGATGTTTATAATCCAAAACACACTCGGAATGATAAGGGACGAAAGTGGTTCAGAGCAGTCTAAAACGCAAAACGAGAGTGGAAACTTTACCACCGTAAAAAACAACAACCGTTAGTTAGCTTTCAGAGGGGACTACGACTTTTCCACCTCTCAAAAGTGAAAACAATGATTTCGCTACCTTTAGGCAGACTGGGGATTAAGTTGAGATGAAATTTAGCATTTAGGTACCAATACTTCACTAGTAGGTACATCCGCACAGACAATAGTTAAAACTCGAACGTTAAAATTTAATAGTTTAATTCTAACTTTTGCAACATTAGAATAAATTCCATTGGAACGATATCATCTGATAATTCCAATATTGGCTTTATATCAGTTGATATTTACAATGCAATTTTTATGTATTCCGGTATCACTATCTTTTTCGATGGAATTTATAGCTTGATCGACAAATCAATCATTCATAATCGCGCTGAGAAATTCGAAGGAGTTTCTCGATGTTCGAGCCCTTTGGGAAAGCGAACCGATCTACGGACATCGTTGCGGATGGTTTTAATCAATTTTTGGGATCATATTTATCATAGACAAGCAAAAAATCATTACTGTTACTATGAAAGTTTTAGAGTTTTCGATTTTGAATGTTTAGCCCTTTAATGCTACCCTTTAGGGTTGACACAAATTGTTGCCGAACTTTTAGGACCATCTAGACCCCAAATGCGATTTTTAACGCAAGTTTCATGAAGTTTGGTCTTTTAACTTAGGAGAAAAGCTGTGGACGGTGGACGACTTATGGGTGGATTTTTTTAAATTCGATTTTTGGATTCTAAACATCTTAAACGTAAACCAAAAAATGTCCAGGGGGTCATACAATTTTTTTTCTTAGTCGATTACAAAGGTTCATTATTGAAAATAACAAACCAAAAACGGTTTATTAGGTCTCTATTTGATAGCTTTCTGCACAGCACACCAGTATATAATTATTAAAAGTATTTCATACATTATCTAAATATAAATACATAGGCACAAATGCCTATCGGATAATTTGTTTAAATTAAATGAAACACCTACACTTTGCTAGTTTTTCTATGTGTGACAGGTGCTGACCCTCCTACTGAAAATTAATGAGATAAAATAAATCACCTACCTACGTAAATAAAAAATTCCATTCACAGTGAAGTGAGAGAAGCGTTATTAGGAAGTAAGAATTCCATCAGAATTATATCAGCTGGTACGATCGACGAAGTGTTAAAGTTTCAAGGCAATTTTTACTGTTTTCCCAGTTGCGATTCACTCCCGTGTTGATATATTTTTTGTCAGTCAATGTTCTAGTCCTTAGAGAGAGCGAAAAGATAAACAAACAGCGATCTGGGGATGATATCTGTAAATTACACCCAAAACACTTTGCTGTTACCTTGAACGTTTTCGAGATCTCGATTTCTTAAAAATATTTCGACTCTTAAATTCTACCTTTTAGAGTTGATAGGATGTGATCCCGATCTTACTGGTACATCACTGGCTGACGTATGATTTTAGAGACAAATTTCTTAAAAATTTTGGTCTAATACTTTCAACAAAAGGCTTCGGACGACGTACAGCGGACGGAAGGATTTTATTTCGAATTTTAGGGTTTTACGCATCTTGGAACTTAAACTAATAATTTGAGAGAGGTTAAAAATGTTTTATTTGTCGATTACAAAGGTTCATAATTGGATATAACAAACCAAAACACTATAGTTTGTAAAATATAATGGTACCATAAATAAAAATACCTATAATATATACCTCCTATAATATAATATAATAAATACCTATAATATTTCCACCAAAAATTCTAGAATCGGTAGCTGCTATTTTTAGGATTTTCGCTCAGCCAGTAGATGGATGAAAATCCCAGTGAATTGATCGGGTCTAATTCAATCCGGAACGCATTGAGACGCGGTTCAGTCAATCAAGAAAATTCTTTTGGAGAAATATGCGGCTTTGCACTACTTACTGTTTTCAAGCTTTTAATAACGTTTTGTTAATAATCCTATTCATTCATAAAAATTTAGGAAGAACATAATTTAAGGGTGCAGAGAATATTTATACACGGTGTACTGCACGTAGCTATCCAGGCTTAACCCATGATTATTTTTGTCCAGCGCGAGTTCAAATCTTCCTGAGCTGCTTCAGTAGTCAGAGTTGAGGAAGCAAATTTGAACTTGGATTGCCGATTGAACGTCCACCTTCTTTTAAAAACTTCTTAATGAAATCATGCTGGAATACGATTTTGGAATATTTGTACTACTCAGTTACATCATTTGAGCTATTTTGAGAGGATTTCAACACAAATTTTATTTGAAAGAAATCATCTTTCAAAAGTCTCTTTTCATTAGGTATGTAGTATTTTTCAGTAGTAAATGCATTTTCTTAAAAGAATCATTTCAATTTCAAATATCTTTCATAACCTTATAGTTGCAAAGCTGAAAAACCTATAGCTAATGTGAAACTAAAATGAAAATTGTATGTTCCTAGTTGGTTTTAGGAAAATGTTGGGTTTGTTGTGTTGTGGTTGACCACTACACATCAAGAAACGATGTGCGATAATAATTTTTTCCCATTCACAATAAGACATCTTATGTAATATGGCTGAGGATCAGTAAAAATTTTGCGTAACGAAAAATTCAACGTATTCTAATGAAAGAGACATGAAGAATTTCTTAATCGACCAACGATGCTGAAATTTTAAACGTACCCTCTGAGGGTCAGATAGAATTGAATTACAACGTGCCGAATTATCCTGATTAGCTGAGTGAGCCCCGAGGTCAATTTCTCTCCTTCTCTCCGCCACAATACTGAAATTTTAACGGAGCCTCTCAAGAGCACGTCGAATAGAAACTCAACGTGCAGAACCACCCTGATCAGGACCTTCTTTATTGACGACAACATTTATAAATCATCGAAAAAAGTCCACTCTAAAACAAATAGGTGGGTAACTACTCAAATATTAATAATAGATGATATTAATAATGATAATAAACTATGGAAGGTAATAATAGTGCTTAATAACTTAAGATTGAATTTGACGATAATGAGGAAACTGGTCTGTATTGAGCCGTGCGAAAGACGTCTAACTTTTCTTACTCCATTGTTTGATTAATACCAGTTTTAACAAACACATTGAACAATAGTTCATTTGAAACATATTGTTAATTAACCGTCGGTTTTGTTCGACATTTTTATTCTTGAAATCCTTTTCCACAAGAACCTCTAATTTGTGACACGCACCTCTCCGGGAAAAAAGAAGAGAAATTCTGAAAAAAGCATGTGCGTCGAAAATTGTATTCATATACACGATAGCGTGTGATACGTTTCTGTAGTAGAAACCGACGAAGCCGTAAGCAGACTTCCCCGCAGGTCCAGCGACCAGAGCAATTACGAAAATTGTTTGCCATCACTGATTTCATTTCCTTTGCGGATCCCACTAGGGGGGTCGGGCGGAAATGGTTAGCATACATTTCACCGTTCTGCATACAGAACAATACATATTAAGAGCGCGGTCGGCAACTAGGTTGGTTTTATGGTGCATTTATTCACAGAAGTTATCAGATAACAAGGAAATATACCAGGCTTGAGAATATATCGTGACTTGGGGAAAATCGGAGGTAATTTACGTGGAAAATAACCGGAGCGGCTGGTGTAGATCTTCAATTAACATAATGGAACGTGGAACAAAGAGACAAAGAAACTTCATAAATATATCCACCGCAGTTTCACTCCTTACTGATAATGGTGCGTTAAGTGTGCTCCACAATCAAAAAGAATATTAAACTCTTTTAAGCAAGCACTGAGAGAGAGCACCTAAAGTATAACATGTATACCTACATTTCACAAGATCTGCATTCAGCTAACTTGAAGGCTATTCATGCTATTTGTAGCTAATAGTCATGCTATTTGTAGACGATTGGTACTATTTTCTCAAATTTTCTCTGTCTGTCTGTCTGTCCGTATGTTTGTCCGCTTTTCACGGTTACAGGGGTCATTGGACAACTGATATGAGTGGGGGGAAATGTCTGTATCAGTCCAACTTAAATTACAGGCTATTTGAAGTTTATAAAATTTGGCTCAAATGAGGGGGTGTTTTAGGGGAGAGGAGGGGGTGAAATGGGATACTTGGACACCATTGAATGAACTGGGGATCTGGTTGGGCGAATATGTTTGGATTATCCTGACTTAATTCACAGGCTACTTGAAAATTTTCAAATCTGCCCCATGGGGGGTATTTTAGAAGAGGGGGAGAGGTATCTTTGTCATCAATGAACAAACTGGGGATTTGAGGGGGGGGATATGTTTGGATTACTCCCGCTTGAACCACAACATACTTAAAATTTTCCAAATCGGACCCATAGGGGGAGTTTTGGAAGAGGAGGAGGGTGAAATGTGGTATCATTGACATCAGTAAATAAACTGGAGACGTGATTGTTGAAATATGTTCGGGTTACTCCAACTTGAACCGCAGACTTGGTACTTGAAATTTTCAAACCCGACCATTAGGGTTTTTTTGGAGGGGGGGGGGGGGGGGGGGGGGTGAAAAGGGGTTATCTTGTACATCACTAAATAAACTGGAGCTGATTGATGAGAAATGTTTAAAATACGATTATTTGAATCACAGACTACTTAAGTCTTCCAATCTAACCTATAGGGGGTGTTTTGGTGGAGGGGGTGGGAAAGATGGGGTTTCATAGACATCACAAAATAAACTGGGGACCTGATTGCTAAAATATGTTTGAATTACACTAACTCAAATCACAGGCTACTAGAAATTTTTCAAATCTGACCCAAAGGGGATGTTTTCTTAGAGGAGGGTGGTGGGGGAATGAGGGGAGGGGAATGAGGTATATTGGACATCACTCAATAAACTGAGGACCTGATTGATTAAATATGTTTGGAATATTCTAACTTGAACCACAAACTACTTGAAATTTTCAAATCTGAGCCATAACGGGTATTTTGAGGGAGGGGTGGGGGTGGAATGGGGATATCTTGAACATCACTGAATAAACTGAGGACCTAATTGATAAATTATGTTTGGATAACACTAAAAAACCACTGCTTACTTAGAAATTTTCAATTCCAACCCAGGGAGAAGGAGTGGAGTTTGATCTCAGTAGGTTGGTCCTAATGGGCAATTTAAAAGTAAGTACTTCTAAGTGAGGACTTGTTTTAATCAGATTCATATGGGTGCCCAAAAACGTGATGGGTGAGGGGGAGCTGCTATTCAAATCAACCTGTGCTGAACCAGCTAGTGTGGAATATCCGTGCTCGTGGATGCTCCAGCCAGTGAAGGTTTTTTCCCACCCGTTGAGCGGGCGGTTGGGCGGTTTCAGAGGCTCTCCACCCCCGTGGTTGCTGATGACGTCGTTTGGGTTAACATTGGAAGCAACTGGCGAGAAGCATATGAAAGTGCAGAAAAGGATTTAAATACCATTGGACGATGGATGAATACAAATTCCCTTAGAATCAATACCTCAAAATCCGTTTTCATGAAGGTTTTAAGAAAGAACCATCTAGCTTCACCAAGTGAAAATTCCATGATCTTTCATTCACCCCCTTCCATTATGAAATTTGCCACTGTTACATTTCCCAAAACTAGACCAAATTCAAAGTTGAACAAAAAATAATCACGAAAATCGGACGAGAATAGTTGAAACATCATGATTTATCAATATTACCCCTCCATTCACCCACCCCCCCCCCCTCCCCTCTTGAAACACTTTCCAAAACTATATCGAACGTAATGTAACAAAATAGGAATCACGAAAATCGGTAGAGATTTGTAGCTTGAGTAGCGCTTGACAAAATCGGTAGTTATTCCCTCCACCCCCACCGCGATAGCAAATACGAAATTTCCTTGATTTGTTGCACAACTAGACTGAAATTGAAATCGAACGAAATGAGAATCACGGAAATCGGTTGAGAACTGTAGCCTGGGTAGCGTCGACAAAATTTGTCGAAAAAACTGAGTTTTTTCCGGCTTAACCCCCCCCATTACCCTATTTCACGTTTCAATACATTAAAACAGCCTATATTCTGACCGGGATATTTCCGGTCACGATAAAAAGAACTGCAGATCCCTTTGTCCGTTTGTGAAAGCGACACTCACAGACAAGAGTTTCATTCTTATTGTATGACCAGCTGCTACTGTTTGCTTCGCTCGTCTCCACGTCCAGCCGCGGGGGGGGGGGGGGGGGGGGGGCTCCACTCCCCTGGACCTCCCCGTTGAGGTTTATTACAATTGAAAATGTGGGGGGATGTTGCTCGCTTCGCTCGCTCGGTTTGACTGTAAAGATACGATTGTATTTACTGTCGAATGGGACTTGTAGAATGATTGGAAATGGTAGATCACTGAGAGTAGGTTTAACGTGTGTAGGGGATGTTGCTCGCTCCGCTCGTTTGAGGTGGGTTGTCTCGCTCCGTTCGCACGCACATTGTGGAAAGTATGGATGCGATGGGATATAGTCCGTCCCGACTCCGTAGGAAAAACCTCGTTGAAATCCGACGTGTGTAGGGAATGTTGCTCGCTTCGCTCGCTTGGTGTGAGATGTATAGATGCGAAGGGATAGAGTGCGATACCATCGAGACCTACAGCCCATGTTTCTATGTGTGAGGAAGTTATACTGCCCAACCAACTTGGCAGACTTTCTTTTCTGTTGGAAATGACTTATTTCACTGTATTGGGACTAGTTAAAGTGCCAGAGTCCACTAATTAAGATAGTCCCTCAATAGGGTTTTTCATTATTTAATTCTTAAGAGGCTCCGCCGGAACCAAAACCATTGTCCAATACATAGGGGGGGGGGGGGGTCCAGGAGAACGAAGCCCCCCCCCCCCCCCCCCTCAAGGCTGGACGTGGAGGCAAGCGAATCGAGCCGGAGCGGCTAGTCATATATTTTTATTGGATTATCCGCTAACGGAGATTTCGCTTTGGAAATAAAGATACTACTGAAGTAGTACACCCGTGAATGCACTCAAATTAAATACGGTGATTATGGTTTTGAATAAATTATTATTTTTATCACATCGGTCTTTTATACGGCCATAAAATCAAAGATTTCCAGTGAATAGGTTGTAACCATATATATCATTGTTAGCTGTCATTTGCAATGATAGGTGTTTGACACTGATGGAAAGGTAAATATTGTATATGAATAGTTAAAACTAGCCTTCTATAAAATCGATCGGAGATATATGGTGATTTACGAAGAAATAATAGCTCATGATCCCGAAATAACCACCATCCATTTTGGATTAATTTTCGAAAAATTGATTCCACACTGTTTTATCAAATTTGATCGCCACGAGTAGGTAATATCAATCAGACAATTCATTTATAGTTATGCAATCTGCAGTGTGCTAAGCTACTAATCATCACGCCTGTTTCTTATATTTCAAACTCAATACAGGGAAACCGGCAACCAACAGCAATTAGCATTCGTCTGCAGTAAAGCTATTGTGGAAGCTTGGCGACCTTTTGCTCCGCCTCTAAACACTAAGTAACTACAGGGAAACATGAGCAGTGAGTGTTTGGCGAGTCTCTACACGCCCAGCCACTTTGTACTCGTAGCCTGGGAACACTCTATTACAGTGCATTTAAACACAAAACAACCCTCTGGAAAATTACACCCGTGGAAACCTCACCAAATTTCCACCTAAAGCAAGTCCACCAAACAACATCTCTAATTGCAGAGTGGCCCCAGATAGACATATTAGCGGAACATATTGGTTAGTAATGCATGCATTAGAGGGGCGTACCAATGAATGGATTGTATATAATTTTTGTGAGAATGGCGAACAGATCGAGGTTTTACTGAATGTTAACTCTTCATTATAACCAAAAATTTATAGGAATGTTACAAGTCCCCCCCCTCCCCCCTCCTCATTCTCACAACCATAATAAAGAATGAACAGCTTTTACAAAACATTGGTGGACAATATCACCATATTGATAATATATCCATATTACCTCCCCTTCCCCCTTAAAAACGTGAACCACTAAAATCGGTTGAGAATTGTTTAAATAAACAGTTCATTTCCCCATTCATCACTCTCCTAAAAAAATCTGTAGTTAACTTGAAATCCCCAATTTATAGCACATATAAACCAAAAGATTAATACATAAATAGACAAAAAACGAAAATATCTTGGTTTGTCGGAATTTCCCCTTCCACCGACAGTAAATTTGAAATTTCCAAGATTTGTTCCATAACTCGACTAAAATGTTGACAAAAAAAAAATAATAATAAAATAAAATGAATAAAAACAGTCACGGAAATCAGATGATTATAGTGTAAATGTCGCAATTTATCGGTAATACCCCCAGTATTCACCCCTGCCACAATGAAATTTGAAACTCCTAATATACATTATGTTCTAAAATAAGACCAAATTCTAAATTTCCGAAAAAAAAAATAAAATAAAATAAATAAGTAAATGAAAATAAAATAAAAATATAAATAAATGAATAAATTTAAAAAATAAAAATCATGGAAATTGGTCGAGACTAGTTAAAACATCACAATTTATCATTAGAGCCTCCTCCATTCACTTCATTCCATAGCGAAATTTGAAACTTATAGGTACGTTCCGAAACTAGACCGAATTCTTAACGGCACATAAAAAGAATCACGAAAAACGGTCACGATCTGCTTCGGCAGCGCTTGAAAGAATTGTTAACTACTCCCTCCACCAAATTCGAAAATTTCAAGGTTTGATGCTCAAGTAGAAAATGAACAAAGTAATGACAAAAATCTGTTGAGAATCGTAACCTAAGTAGCGACAACAAAATTTGTAGACAAAACTCATTTTTTCACAAACGAGGTTTCTTGCACAATACTGAAATTGGTATCAAACGATTTTTTTTTTTTTTTTTTTTTTTTTTTTTTTTTTTTTTTTTACTGAATTGGTCTTAGAATGGTCTGAAATCGATTTGCGTACGGTTTTTTCCCCTTTTTTCCCCTCGTCTCCCCCCCCCCTCCCCCCGAATCAAATCTAATAGGTCGTCTCTCTATTTACAAAACCAACCTTTAGAGGGACGTCCTAAAAAAATCGGACCCAGAACTCCAAAAAGGAGTTTACCAACGGGTTTATTTACCCAATTTTTAACCTTGGCTCGTAACCCGTTAGCGTAAATCAAGGTCCTTCACGATTAAATAAATTTAACTTTTTCGGCTTTTATTTACGGTTTTACGATTAGAGTTAACAGTTATACAAAAAAATATAACAGTTTTGCAAATAGATTTGAAGGTTTCATGAATAGATTTAACGTTTCTACCTCCCCGCATAGAGTTAACGGCTTTACTGTTGGATCTAGTACGAAAACCGTTCACTCTTCAGTGTAAAATAGTTTAAACTGTTCGTAGAACCGCTGATTCAATCCGAAAAACCTATTGATTGTATCTATGCAGATACTATTTTTTCCGAATTAGGTTAGTTAGTCGAATTGGCATGTAATTATAAAAAATTACATTAATATTTGCCCATATTAGAGAATTTTAGTAGAAAATGAATTATTTCAATGGCTTGGAAAATTTTAAAATCAAAATTTAAGAACATATTTTTCATCAAAATCCGTCTTGAGGCATTCTGAAACGAACCCTAGAGTTTAACGCTTTTTCATGCATATAAATGTGTGTGTGTGTCATTCCAGACGATAACTCTTCTTAGGATTGAGGTAAAAATTCCGTTCTTGCTCCAAAAAATTAAGCTTTTTGAAAGAAAGGATGAGTTTGTTGGCCAGCATTTTTTGAGTACATTAAATTGGTCAAATTTCAAAACATGTACTAAAAAAATCACTAAAAATGGATAAAACGGCCTAAAAATGGACAAATAGTCGTCAAACATATTTTTTGGTAGAATATTGCTCAAATAAAGTAAATTGACTATAAAATAGAACATTCAAAAATTTATGTACAAAGTTATGCCGAATAATGTACTTAAAATTCATTAAAATTTGCTAACAAATCGATAAAAACTGCAAAAAAGCTAAAAATTCTAAACCTCTATTTGAATGGAAGATTATTATTTAGAATACATTTTTTGTCATAAAGTTAATAGTTAACAATTCCCATGCACTCAAAAAGCTCAAATTTCAAAACAATTTAACATTATACAATACGATAATTTACGAAAATTCGCTCATACTATCATGGCTGGAACTTTTTTACATGCTATTTTTATACTAAACGTACAGAAGAATGGTGCATTGGGTATTCAAATTTGGCTACTCGGATCTTTGCGCAATGTAATAAATCAATCCTTTAGTTGAGGATATAATTTTTTTGGCTACTTCTTCACAGTGACTCCTTCATAATAATTATGTCAAGGGTCTGGCAGGTTTGTTATGTTTGGGTATTTATGCATCAAACTTCTTTTGTGAAACATCGTCTGTAATGGACGGATTTTCAACCTAGCAATAAAAAAATAATCTTTATTTTTAAAATATAAAAAAAGTAAAAGAAAAATTCAAGTTGGTTCTTAGGTACCACGGATGATGAGTGACAAGTATTCAAGTATGAATACCAACCGTCTACCAATCGACAGACCCGCTCGTAGAGGCGCGTTATTGAAAATTCTAGATAGGTAGGCACTACTCCATAATATGCAATTTCCTGTGACGCTGAGGAAGCGTGTGCTCGCAGGAGTTTCGACGGAACAACTCGAGAATGAAGAACCAATGGGAAAAGGAGAAGCGCTCGATTAATTCTTGATGACGGTTTTGCCACGAATGACGTAATGCTTCGTACAGGCACAGGGTCTTGAAAATTCCTCAGAATGAAAGGACGTATGAGATTTACAAGTAGAATGAGCTGAATGCGCTACCATTGTCGCACATTGGTCCACATTTTACATCTAGACATCTGGCCATTATTTTTTCAGAAAAACTCGCTGTGATTCCGAATATACCCCTAGTCCATATACCAAACAAAAGTTTCACGTAGGTATTCAAGAAAAAGCTGTCGAAAATACTCTTTTTTTCAATTCCATGGAGTTTGCAGTATTGTATAAAATTTTTGCTACGAGGAAAGTTATAGATAATCAAATTCTGCGTCGATTATGCTCATAAGCAGCGTAACGTAATGAAAATAGAAGTTATGTCGCTTCGAAGTTTGAAAGATTGATGAAATTACCTATTGTCCTATCATTGATAGGCCTCTGAATATACATCGATTTTCTCGGTACTTAGCCCTCTGAATCGATTTTCGTCATAGAACGAATGTTGAATGTTGAAGAGCATAAAATTCTGCGTTTTTAGCGGTTAACGTGCAGAAACTCCCGAACAACAACAACAACGAGTTCAATTTCTACAGTTTCCTTTTCAGATTGTGATGACATTTTCAGGAAATGAATCGGGTTAGTCTATCAACGATTTGATGGGAAATGGAACGCAATTGCGCACTTCGATCACTTTACTTGATGTCAGTTATACATTTTACTGAAAATCTTAAAAGAGAACCATTCTATAAAAATGTGTCTGGTTATGTCAATTTATAAAAGGCCCCGTAGAAACAGTACTCAAGCGCCTCCTTCGTACAAAAGTGAGCCTTATTGAGAGCAAATCGACTGGACTTAAATTGGCTAGCAACTTCGTCTTAGGGTATCCTAGCGACACAATATATATACTCACTGCACACTTAAACAACCCATCTATCTGAAGAAGGTTTGGCCAGTGGATTCGGGGGATTTTAAAGCCTCTTAGGTTTGTTAGACATTGGGAAATATTAATTATTAGGGAATTATTAGGGAAGTCTAGAGATTAGAGATGGTTAGGGATAGTTCAAATCATAGGCACCCAAAAACAAAAAGACTTGACTCTATATTGTTCACCTTGTGAAATCGAAGGAATCAGGAGAGGTCGACTAACTTACGATCCATTCTGATTGCTCTTATAAAGGGAATATGAAAAACTTACGAAACAATTAAAATATATTTATAGCAATAATAATATTAAATAAATAGGACATACACAAAACAAATAAATAAAACATAAAATAAAATAAAACAATTAAATATAAAAATAAACCCATGATAATGTCTATTGAAGGAAAACAAAGCGGAAACCGAAGATTTTTTGTTAGGTGTCTTCCGAAGCTAATAAGCGATTGGTATTTATGCTGCTCAGTACTTACATCTAAATACAACGCTATCTACTCATTTGTCATACTTGAGCAGCGCTCGAAGCTATCAATTTAAACAAAAATTCTGTAAAATTTGTCGGTTTTGGGATAAATTTTTAAATTTATTATTTCTAAAATCAACATCAAGGGAGATTACGTGAAATTCATCCGTTTCAAGGATGAACGCTTTTAATCAGGAACCTAACAACATGCGCTTTTATTGGGATCAGCTACAGAGCATCTTCCTGAATCTATCTTGATATTGGGAGGTATATCTCCAGCGCACGAGATCGGTCCAATCCGGTCTTTTATATCTGATGCCATTCTCAGGAATGCGTCTTCCACATTGATGTTGTTCTTAGCTGAAGTTTCGACAAAGGGGATCCCGTGAGAGTCGGCAAATTCTTTGGCGGTTTCTGCGTCCACTGCCCGTTTAGAGGTTAAGTCACTTTTATTGCCCACGACTAATTTGCTGACGTTGGGACACGCGAAACGATCGATTTCTTCCAGCCAGTTTTTCAGGCTGCCAAACGAATCTACGTCCGTGGAGTCGTACACAACTATAATGCCGTGAGCCCCTCGGTAGTAGCTTGAGGTTATCGTGCGGAACCTTTCTTGACCAGCCGTGTCCCATATTTGTAGTTTGATGATTTTATCGTCCAACTGGATTGTTCGAATCTTGAAATCTACTCCAATAGTGCTTATATAACTTTCCGAATACAAATCATCCGCAAATCTTAGAAGTAAACATGACTTACCTACTCCAGAATCCCCGATGAGTAGAAGCTTGAACAAAAAGTCGTAGTCTGGATTCATACCAGTCAAAAATGCCTACTGTTGTTATCAAAACCACAATTTCTAAACCCTCTCTTCAATCTTGGCTGTTGAAAGCGGCTTTTTATTTTAATATATCACAGCAGCCCAATCACCAAAAAGAAATCTTTGGGATTACGAGGGACTGATTTCTTCAAACTGCATTATATTACTGACTTTCTATTATAGCAACAGTAACTTTGACGACTCCTCAGTTTTAATAATGTCTAGTAGGCTATACAATAGTGTTATTATTTGGCTTTAACAATGAGAAGTCTTTCCAGAAAATCGGACAATTTAATCCCAAAAAGTGGATGAACATGGGTTAGCCTCTCGGGTAAAGATCTTCCTTCGCATCCGTATTTTAACTTCTTAGAACTGGAGGTTAACAAAACTATAAGAAGGTACTGATTGGGAAACTTCGTTTAGTTTCGACTTCAGTTTTGTTTCCTTCAGTGTTCTCTTTGCTAAAAAATAATGAAAATCAAGTTAGTTGATTCATTTACAGCTTGCTCGCCACAATTTTCAGTGATAAATTTATTATTAAAATGTCATTACCAGCTGTTGAAAAATCGAAAAAAAAAACTGTAGCAGAACTGCTCAGACATGTCTCAAACATTCAAGAAGGATAAATTAGGTAGGCGGTTTTGAAGCGTTTTGCATTATATTTTTAAGCAACCTGTTTCGCCAGTAGAAGTGTGCAAAGCATTCAAAATGCCCCTAATTAACAAACTTACGGTTTATAAGGTGGACGAATATTTCTTAAAATCCATGGTGAAAGACCAACGATTAGTTCCATGGCAACCAGCAACCGGCCACAGGTTCAGGTTTATAGTTATATATCATTGCAATATACTCTGACATAATGCATGGAGCAGCACTATAGTAGAGACGAGTGGTGTTATCATTGCCAGTGAGAATTTAGACCAATATTCTTGTATACAACACAAAGCCTTTTAGGCAGAAGGGAGGGGTGATAGGTATATATATATATATATATATATATATATATATATATATATATATATATATATATATATATATATATATTAAAAATTGAAGAAAATCTATATTCCTATAACCAGAGTAATCGAAATCTATCTCTACTTATAAACGTTCTGGGTAGAAATAGTAGAATGAGAAGTGGTATGTAATTGGGATGTTATGTTGAAGTATTAAGAACTTGATGCACCTGATATCGATAATTTCATAATGCCAAAAACAAAACAGGTAAAAGTTATTTTCACAAACGGAAAAAAAAAATAATGTTTGACTAGGGCTTCTTTGAATACAAATCATCTTTTTTTTTCCATGGGCTATTGCAAATCCACGTGATGATGCCTTTGTGAGGGGTTGCTGTAAGGAAATGTCTGAAGTTCCACCACTGGAGGAGTAATCTGGAAATTATGGGCTTGTGAAGCACTGGCTGTCTTGATTGAGAAGGTCAGGTCTTGAGCCCATCTCAATCAATTCCAAGCCTAATAGGCCGCCGGCACGCCAGTTTCCTCCTCTTAGCTCGGTTTATAGTGCTAATATTCTTAGCTGCACTTAAATCACATTCTCGTTCATGATGCACGATTAAAACATTTGAACGGATTCCAGTTAAATGAATCGAATGGGATACGCTTTTTATAAATCCGCTGAGAACGTTTTGTTCTGTGGCTTAAGTGGATTTTGCTTATTTTATTTTGAATGGAGTAATTTTCAATAAGCAGTTACGTAACATGGTTGCTGTTTCCGTCTGTTTCGAATGAAGTATTTTGCAATAAGCAGTTAACCACTGAAGGTAAATTTCGCTTTGATGTCACGTTTGACCGCTATTTCCTTTTTTTGTTGCGATTTTGGTATAAAACAAAAGTACATAACCTGGTTATTGTAGTGTGTTTTACCGTGATCTCAATTTCTGAATCTGTAACTGACCGTATTTGAGGTGGCGTTGTACCTTATAATTTTTGCCCGGCAGTCCCGAGAAGGATTCTATTCAAATTTAACCAGTGAAGTTTCAACTTGTACCTCCTTAATTTTTCAACCAAGAATCCCTTCAAAAACCATTAGCTACGTTGAAACTATTCCCGTTGATAAGGTGTTTTGAATATCTATCTTTTCAATATCTATCTTCATACGTAAAAGCTGAACATGAGGAAACTATCTCCTAAAGCACGCAAAGTATCTATACTGCATACAGATACATCGTTACATGGATATGTCTTATTTCCCCCCCTGAAATGTGTGTTTTGTGTCTCATTCCAATCGAATGAACGGTACGCGCGCATTATGGACAAGAAAGTTACATTCATTATGGTTTATTATTTTCAATACCTAAAGAACTTTTGTTTCGACCAGGGGGGGAAAACATAAAAATTACCCCCCCTCCCCCTCTTCCTGAAAAATCGGGCAAATTGAAATATTTTGAGTTTTTCTATTCACTCCTTAAAACATTTTTAAGAGCATAATTCCAAATTAATATGTTAGTTCATGTTGACAACAGAATATTTGGATTAAAATTACTCTGACTACTGAAATGTTTTGATTGGAGAAAGTACGAAGTATCGTAAACAATAATTACAGACAAAAAATAGAAAATAAGAAGAGGAAAAATGTTTCACTGCGTGCCAACAGGTCTACGTTTCAAGATGCGTAAAATCCAAAAACCAAATTGGGGGAAAAAAATCCGTCCGTCCGACGTCAGCCGTTCACAGCTTTTCTCCGAAATTAAAAGCCAAAACTTTATGAAGCTTGGGTTGAAAATTACAATTGGAGTCTAGATGATCCTAGAAGCGCGGGATCAATTATTATCGACCCTAAAGGGTAGGATTAAAGGGATAAACATTCAAAAATCGGGATCGAAAACTTAGTTTTTGCTTGTTAATGATAAATATAATCCCCAGAAATCGATTTAATCCATCCGCAAAGCTTTACGTTGAACAGTTTGCTTTCCCTAAGGGAACGTCGAAAAAACACCTTCGGATTCCTAAGCACGAGACCATAGAGAAATCATGTGCCGCTAGGAAATCTATTGATAAGCCAATTAATCTCTGAATTCCATCAATGATCGCTAGATAGTGGAACTGGAACACCTAGAAATTCCCTTGTAAATATCAGCTGATATAATCTCAATGGAATTATTAGGTGATATAATTCCAATTTAATTTATTCTAACTTTGCGAAATCGAGTTAATTATGAAGCAGTTGTGAAGCATTGGTAGAACTGGAAGATACTTTTCTCATCTCATAAATTGCTTCCGAGACTACATACAGGTAGCGGAAGCATTGTTTTCACTCTCAATAGATGGAAACATGGTTTTATTTCAGTCTCCAAAAAACAAACGGTTTTTTTTTTTTTTTTTTTTTCACAGTAGTAAGATTTCCACTCGCATTTTACGTTTTAGACCACCCTGAACTACTTTCGTTCCGTGTCTTTCTATGTGTCTGTGGATGTATATTTGCCAGTGTGTGTATGTGTGTGTATCCGCATATAGCAGTAACAACCTTAGATTTCCACAATTTTCAACCGTTTTTTATGAAATGTCATTGGGATGCCCCGCGCATAACTAATAGTCCCCTATTAGTTTCGTTGTTCCCAAATCAGTAGGTACTTCATTTAACTCATACGCAAACGTGAATTCCATCAAGCATAATTAACTCACGCCCTCGGTAGTCGATCTCGCTCAATTTCGAAGGATAGATGTAACAAATTAATTCAAGCATTCTCCGGAAATTTTAATACACATAATCTTATCATTAGAAGCTGCGCGAATGTGTACTCCTTTTTAACGAACCTAATTTCAACAGTTTCATCCTATTTCTAGTTTTTATCAGATTTTGATGACATTTTCTGGGAATGTGCAGGTTAGCTGTAGATTTTCCCCTACCGAATCCATTTTTCTCAAACCATTATTCCATTCTGCGCACGCGCTAACGTAAATGACTTCATGGATAATTTCCCCGTTTTCTAAATGACCGGTTTTGACGTTTTACCTTACAGACATCTTGATTGACTATATTCCGCTACTCAGTTTTTCCTGATTATTGAAACCATTTGCAGATCTATACATTTATGTTATTTTCATTCGGTAGGTGTATACCTAATTACCCAACTATCGTTATAGTGAAACCAGGTAGACTAGTAAAATGTAGATGTTTTAATTAATGGAATTTATTTTCCCTCTGCTGGTGCCTATTTTTACGCAGGCATTTTGATTAAACCTATTGAGCTGCAATGTGATATGGATCTCCTTCGTAATATCAAGAACTCAATACCAGTGGACACAGATCAGCTGTGGGGCCTCTAAGCCTTATTTGTTTCTTAATCGGCTTATGAGGCTGAAACCTGAAACTAATTTCTCTCCTAATCGACTCTCGGTGCTGTTATTTAGATGGATCTCCTATGGGGCACCTCGATAATAATTACGAGGTAAGGAGGCGCACTGATCAGCTGTGGGGCCTCTGAACCTATATTCTTTCCTTTCCTAAGGGGATCCTGGAACTGTAAATGTGTGAACCGTTTTGGAAGGTACGATGCGCCACGTTCTGATCATATTATATTACATACAGGGTTTAATAGTTATAGACGCATGATCTGCGTAAAAAGGTTATCTAACACAAAAATTTGCTGCGTTTTATATATGTAGAAGATTTTCTTATCCGTGACGGAAAACCGAAAATGAACGTATGTTAGAGTAAATCATCTCTTGACTGATATTTCCTTTTTTTTCAATTTCGGTATAAATCACGCAAGGGAAACCTGCTTATTGTGCTCACAGCTCTTTGTACTCGTATTGAGCTCTCTTAAGTGTTTCACACTAATCTCGTTGCTGAATGTTTAACTAAACGCATTTATAAAACAATTTGATTTCTGTGAAGGAGAACCGAAAACAAACCTATGCTACAATTAATTTTCAATTTTGAATGATGAATGTTAAAAGTGCTGAATTCAGGAAAAAAGCAATATGAATTCCTCCCGAAGTTCGATTATTGCAATAGTTTCATCGTTCGTCATAGGGAGAAGCTGCCTTTATACTTTTGCTTCGCCCTTTTTTAATAAAGGTTCGTTCGTCCCCTTGAGAAATTAAGCACAGAGGAAATACTTCAAATGAAATTATTGAAACAAGGTTTTGTGATCTTATCACTACAATGTAAAGTTGTCTTATTTATTTGTAACCAGCGCAACGACTCACCACCAGCTCAATGAAATCATCGGAAATTTTCAAGCGGTCGCAATCATGTTCACAATATTTATTATTGAGAATGGTCACCTGTGTGTGAACATTTATTCAAATAATCATGCTCATAACTCAGCTTGTTGGCCACGAGCTTCGCAGTAGTTAACATAACATGGATGGATAAATCGAGAGCTTTCGAACGAATGGTCAACGAATTTTGTGGGATGAAAAATGACGAAGTACCGTTTCCCTAGCAAAGACTCGGTTGTAAGAGGAAATCACCAGAAATCGTTGCAACACATTTTCGTTACACATAACGTTTCGTTTCCGGTTGGAGATGCCATGGCTATAACACATTTTGTGTTAGAACGAAGACCGGCCTATATCGTTCGTACGTTGGTATCAATTCCTACCATGATGATCGCATGTAATTATGTCTCTCCATCCTTTTAAAACATTCCATAAAGCTGTCCTTTTCAAATTGTATTACGAGTAGTATCAGTTTGTTATCTGGAATTCTTTTTGGCTTAATATTTTCAATAATGATATTTTGAAATCGACCAAGAAAAAATTTGTTTAATCCTCTCCAAATGTTTTGGTGTATGTCGGCTCCCGATCTTTGTACGAGCTGTAATTTCCTAAAAATAAACCATGTAAATGAATGTGGGAGCAGGGCCAGAAAGGGGCTCTCGAACGAAGTAGTAACCCTTAAATTAGGAAAAGGATTGTATAAGGAATCGGTCCTACCTTTCAGCCTCATTCATCCGTTCAAACTCGAACCAACAATTGCTATCTCTCGCGCCAACCTAACTCCTCAGTTTGCACTTTGCTCGTCTCTCCATCGGTCTTGTTCATCTGATCATTGCAATACTCAGATCTTTAGTTTTTTTAACCTTTCCATTATTTTGCTGACCGGACCTAAGTAGAGAGCTATGGAGCCTCCCTGATCCGGCTATTAATTAATGCAAGGGTAATACCGGCAATCAATTAGTGCAAGAGTACCCATATTGGAGTTACGTTATATCTAGCCAATAGAACTACAGTATATGTCCGGCTATTAGAATAGGAGGCTACGGCACGTAGAGATCCGGCCAAGAAAGGTTAACATACACCACTATATTTATACGTCCACCGGGTTTTATTAGTTCACAGGTTCCATAACATCGTGAAATTCATAGGAGTCAATTTCGCAGCCTATCTCAATTTCATCTTACAAGTAGCCACCTCATTCTGTTTCAAGATGCGCATAAAAAGGGGAGGGGGGAATAGTTGATGATTTTCTGTTGCAACCAATAAATTAAATGCATGTATGCTAAATAACAATAATGTTGCTAATTACCAAAGTTCAGTTTCCTCCGTCTATTAGGAGAGGAATGAGCTTCCGAGCTCGCTCAGCTTATCAGGGTGGGTCCTCATTAGCTCAATTTTACACAGCAGGCCTATAGATGCTCAATACCAAATTTCAGCCTTTTAGGTCTATTTATTTATTTATTAATCAAACGGGCGAACCCAATTACATAAGGAAATCACAAAATCAGTTTCAGTTGATCTAGTGCAATAGAAAATTTACAAAGTGAATATAAGTTTGGTCTTAATAAAAAGGAAATAAAGTTATATTAATACTGGTTCGTAACAATCATCATCAAAACAGTTACTCACAAATACATCGTTTTATCGTAGGTATAGGTGTGGTTAAAATGTCAATATCGGGATTGGTCTGGAGGAGAAAATTCACATTGCGTAATATTCTGGAGAGCGGTCGATGATAAAGGTAATTTGTGGGCGAAAAGTCGATGGAGAAAAGTACAGTACCTCTAGTACGGACCTGTAGAGCTGCCAAGTTAATTTTGGAGAGAAGGCATGGGCAGTCTAGCTGACCACGTAACAATTTGCAAAGAAATGACAAGTCACTCCTCGATCGACGCACACGGAGTGGAACCAGGTTACATCTCTCCAGTAGCGAAGGATAGTCGAAGTCAGTGGAGGGGATACCCATCTTATAACCTATTGAGAGAGAAATGAGCTACCGAGCTCACTCAGCTGATATAGGTGGTTCCTCACTTTGTCAATCGTACACAGCATACCTATAGAGGCTCCATACCAAGTTTCAGCCACGCAAGTCTATTAGCGGAGAAATGAGCTCCTAAGCTCACTTAGCTGATCTCGGAGGGCCCTCACTTTGTCAATCGTACTCAACATGCCAATAGAGCCTCTATACTAAACTTCTACCTCCTAGGTCTATTAGGAGAGAAATGAGCTTCCGAGCTCATTTAGCTAATCTGGGTTGTAATTATCTGTCAATCGTACACAGCAGGCCTAAAGATGATCTATTCCTAATTTCAAGTCTATTTCAAATTAAAAAACTGCTGCTTTTGGACTGAATGCCATCAAGTTCAAAGCAAAGAAGTTTATATTGTCACGAAGGGATGTACTTGGTGTGATATAGAAAGGTACAAGGAGAGTCTTTTTACTACCAATGGTGGTTTCAATTGCACAAATATCTCCAACACCATCATGTGCTGTAGAAATACGCTTCACATTCATTTCTTCGTACTAAACTTTAATGGTCTATAGGCTCAGTTTAAAGTTCACAAGACGAATAGCATAGAAATTAGGAACATCAGCGGATGAGGGTAGTTCCCCACTATGAAATTCTATTCTACCTGTCGAATAGAGTCTCTATTTCAAATTTTAGCTTCATAGATCGAACGGCATAGAAATTAGCTTACGAGCTCAATCATTAGCTTGTGATAGTTCCGCACGTTCAAATTCTATTCTATCTGTCTCACACAGGCCCTGTTGCAAATTTCAGTTTCAGAGATTAAATACCATAGAGATTAGCTTTAGGACCCAATAAGCTTGTCAGAGGTCTAAGTATCGTCCAGTACCTACTGCTTACAAGTAACTACTACTCAATAGTACCTACCGTGTAGTGCCTTCTAATCGCGTTATTAGTTCATTATGGTTACTTAGCAAAATTAGATTATAACGTAGCGTAATAAATCAGCTTTCCTTCGCACTCCAGCGGCTTAGGGACCATGAGATGTTGTGACAAAATTAGAGCATTCCAAAAAGTGGAGATCGGCTCTCTTGCTACGAAAACTGAGGAAGTTACACGTCCCTAGCAACGCCTTGGTTGTACGTGAAAATCAGTAGAAAACATGTCGGCTCGCGCTGGATTCCGCCTAATTTTCCAGCACAAAACCCAGCGGTAAAACATGATGACATGTTAAGGAAAAAAAAAAAAAAAAAAAAAAAAAAGTCTGTCCGTGCCTTCCGTGGTACGCCGTTTGGTGCTTTTCTCCTATTTAAACATCATGAGGGAATTCTGGCCGCGCAGATCAGTTTGTTTAGGTAGTATATACTGCTTCAATTAAAAAAACGTGGAACCTGGTGATAACGCTTAAATAAAAATGATTATGTAGAGCAGGAATCGGGCCCTCAAAGAATGTTTTGATTACGCTTTCGTTATAAAGATATCATAAAGATAGACATATATTTTTGGGAAATAAAACAGTAAGTAGGTAGTTGCATTCTAGGTACCTGGTCTCAGTAGGGACTACTAATAATGCCACTCGAGTCCTGAATATTTATCAAAGTGAGGGCGCTACTTTGGTGTCCCTTTTTAGTCTCGCTTTTGGCATTTACATGTCTTTACTCAGGACCCCTTCGGTTGGAAATTATTACAATATGTGTCCCACAAAGCGTGATGGAAAAGCGGAATAGATGAAAATGATGTTTACGTTAGACCCCTAGGTGATATCTGAAATGCATCACATAACGTTACGTTATGATGGAATACTTCATTAACAACAAAAATAATCGAGGTTTTGGCTTCGAGGCTATTTTAAAGGCTAGCAACGAAATAATCTTCGTCCGACAATCTTCCTAAGTAACGAAAGGACGCGAACAAACATAATGACCATATAGGTACAGCGTTTTTATGATGCTATGTTATAACGTTTTGTAAACAACTAGGTCCAACTAAATAATTTACCAATCATTTATCATAACGAGAGAACGGAATTTATCATTTATCATAATATTTGGTAAATTCCATTCTCTCGTAACTTTTTAGTGCGTACTTATATTTTGAAAAAAATATTGGAAAAAAATATATTTAAAAGAATTTAAATAAATAAAATAAATCCTACTTCAGCTCGCCAATGAATCAGCAATATGTTTGTATGCTTCAAAAATATGGAAATATCTCCTGGTGTTTCGGATTTATCGGGGGGCTGTGGTTTTAGTGACGTTTTCTGTAGTTGGGTCATGGCTAAAGCATGTCCCCTGCTAGAATCACAAGTGCATAGAACCTAGTTGGGACTGAATACTCGGCATCACTTATTCAAATCAATATTAAGAAGTAGGATTTTGGGATTCAAACATTTAAAAATCGAGATGTCAAAAACTTTTGAAATTTTTAGTTTCTGCGTTTGATTTTGATAGGTTTAATAGTTCGGGCCGCACGATGCGTTAAATCACGCAATACAAAAAATTACCTCTGCAAAGCCATTTTCTGAAGGAGGAATATTGAGGACTTTGGTGGATTGGGTCGGCCCTATTTCAGTTTGCTGGATTTAACTTTCCATGCTCCATCCTTGTAATGCCCGGTATAAATATCTTTGTGCTCCATCTTTGGCGGGACACTATCATTGTATGTAATCTGTGCTGATACCGTCAGCTGTTCAGGGGGTCCACTTTTTCACTCAATTTATTCTATAAATGTATGTTCGATTCGGTTTTTCAAAAACTATGTTATTACCTATGTATGTGAACTATCTATTTGAATTAGGAATAAAAAAATAAAAATAAATAAATGTGCTCTCGTTTTGTATTGAGTGTGATAACGTGGAACTTACTTTTTTTAAATGTATTTTTTCCCCACAGGGACGGAGAGATTTTTCGCTCTCCTGCATAAAACGTCAGCTTTGTGTTCTTCTCTCAGCAATCAATATTCAAACTCACTCAGAGAGGCTCCTCTTCAAATTTCGGCACCTTTGGTTGAACGAGAATCAAAGTTCACTCCGTTGATCATCGGGGGATAGATGTAGGCAGGTACTGTTTGAAATTTCATGGCGATAGAAAGCTCCGAGGCAAGAAAACGTTCGAATGCAACGTTGCTTACATTTAATAACTAAGTACAAGTATAACGCCATCCGGTTATTTACCTATTCTGATTAGAACGTACGTGCGGGAGGTTGTACCAATCTAGTCCCTGCGACAATATTATGATGATGTTTCCTACTGAGATAGTCACATGCAATATTGCTTGACGCACATAGTGCTGACACGATTAGAGTATTGATAAGAAATCCCCACTCTGCCATACAATAGGTACACGATGAACGCTATTCGTTATAAACGTTCGCTGATATATAAATCCAGAGAACTACTGACGAGCGATATGGATATTCATGCTTGTAACCCTTTACAATATTTCAGCCGTCAAGGAAGCTTGCATCAACCGTCTCCTCTCACGCTCATGTTACTTATGAAAGAATCCTTGGATGCCAATAGCCTGCGTCACGTGCATCCCTCCGGGCAAACTTCAATGAAGCAAGAGAAAAGCCAGAGAAGGAAGAAACTGCGTTTTATTAAAACCTTTACAGTCGACCCATATAAATTTTATCTCTAGACTAGAGTAATGGCGTTTTTATTTACGGGCCTCGGAAAGCGTTTATTATCACCATGCTCTAGGCAGCAACTGATAATCTTGAAACCCTACTCGACTAATTTATGCTAACCATCGTGGCTATTATAATAATGGTAATAACACAAAAAGATATAAAACGTAAAACGAATAAGAATTGTATGAGCGATGTTAAAAGCATAGGTAACTCTCGGTGATTAATTACCAAAACATTTGTAAACGTGCATGATAATTACAAACATTTCACGAAGCAAATAATCACACAAAGGTTTATTATTTCTGTATTAGATAGGTCTTTTACGTATATTACTGGTGTACAGATAATATACTATTAAACGTGGTCCGTAATAGTAGGCACCTCCTGAAAGACAATAAATGAAACGAAAACAACGTAAAGATGATATTTGAGAACAATAGTGCAAAAAAAAAAAAAAAAAAAAAAAAAAAAAAAAAAAAAAAAACAAAAAACGCTAGGGCCGCGGTTTTGTTACGAAATACCGACTTTCTCCAGAATATACAGCAACCCGGATGGTCTCATTCAATTCGGAAATAATATAAATCTAAAACAAACGGGAAAACTACTGTTTAATTTCAAAAGTTGTTGAGAAATCTATTTATTGATATTTCACTTCTTTAATTCGACCGTTTATGGTTGATCGAATTGTATGCCGAGATTTTGAGCTCATCCCCGGCCAATGTATGATTTTTGTCAAATTTCGTACACTTTGGTTTAGTAATTTTCAATAAAAGCTTCGAACGGCAGGGCGTTCGGTGGTCGGTCGGGTTTATTTATCTTTTTAAATTCGATATTTAAATTTTGAGGGGGCTAAGTTTTTTAAAGTCCATTAGGAAGGGTCATCATTGCAAATAATTAACATGTAACATCTAATTACACGTTACATTTTTTTTATTTATTTAATTTATTACTATTATTTTTTTTTTTTGAGATACCCTAGTATTATAATTTTTGGAAATTAAAACCTACAAATTATATCCTGAGGGATTAGTCATGGATTTTACATGCCGAAAAACTGGCACATTTTTGTTTTTGAGCCACATAAAAAACGCCCGGTGGAAAAAAATCTTTAAATTCAATTTAATTTATTAAATTTGATATTTGGAATCCACATTTTTTATACCCAAAAAATTTTGAGAGGGGTTCCACAACTTTTCCCTTGGTCAATAACAAAAATTTTTGGGTTTAATAAATTGTTGTTAAAAATAATGAATCAAAAACTCTGCAAAATAGCAGTGAAAATATCAATAATCAACCACGTATACTACACTCATTGGAAATTATTGAAGATCATTCAGATATGCTATTCCTACATTTGAACGTGACAAACTGTTAGACACAACCAATCTCATTTCTAGAAAAATATTTCTTTATACTAGATTATCAAAGGTTGTGGAAAATGTGGACGTTTGGCGAAGTCAAGATGAATAATATGGCTTTCTCACTTCCAATTTTACATCTAGAACGGGTTTGAACAGAGGGGAATGAAAGCGAGACTAATTTACCATATTGAATAAAAACTGAGTGAAACGAACAAAATGGGGTTCATGAAAGGCGATCTAATGGAAAGAAAGCAGGGGATAACAGTTGAGGGGAGGGAACGTCGGAAGTCCTTGGTATCCTTGAGAGGAAGCAATTTTCGATCTCAACGAGGACAAAAAGCTGAAAAGGGGAGAAAGAGTCGACAAGTTCTAATTGGGGAGACCCGAGCTAGGAGGTAGGGGCCAGTCCCCTAGCCACTTCTAAGGGTTGCCGATGGGGAAGCTTAGGAAACGTGGGAAAGGAGTGGGAAAAAACCAAAGAAAAAAAGGAAGCTATCCTCAAAACGGCACAAGTTTGGGCCCATACTTCTTCCGAGGAAAAAAGATGGATGGCGTCGTTTCCCTCCTTCGATCTTTTGCACGCAGACAGCTCTTCGTGGTAGGCGAGAAGAGAAGACGACCTTGTCTGAGTCGTTCATGCTGTAAAGTTTTGCATGAAAAGCAGAAAGGCGGGAGTGAGGGAGAAAAAAAAGTTGGTAGCGCCGGAGTAATTTTGTTGAGACTTGTTAACGGCGCTTGGAAGGTTATTTGCATACTACAAAGGAGGAGGCGCGAAAGGAGCGCTTTGGTGGGGTGTCCAGGGGACGAAAAAGAGGGTTTTGGAGTGAGCAAAAACAGTAGGAGACGGGAGGGGTTGAAAAAAAGAGACAAAAGCTCTAAAAACCAGTTGTTCCAGCAGTAAATACGAGCGGAAAAACCCTGGTAGATCCTTGGCACCCTAAGGTTTTCCGAGGTAATTTGTGGAAGGTTGGTAAGCCCTTCGCTAGATGTTACAATATAAACGATATAACAAGTTCAAGCTGGAGGCACTCTATCGTGGATATGGAAATAGTGACATGGAACTGGGATTTCCCCTCTAAAAATTTGACTTCTCTCGAATGCAGAACTTTTGTAGAACTATAACGAATTCGAATCGCATAAGAGTTAGAAATGAGTAATTGAGAATGAAGGGAAACCATTGAATGTCGACTGCAGTTGACATTGGAAAATATTGCACCACAAACCCAAAAATTTAGCATTATATGACAATTAGTCCAGAAACAAATTCCATAAGTTATTTTATAAGTCACTCCCATCCAATCTCACGTTCGATAGCCACATGTGAACTAGTCAAGTATGGAACACATAAAATGATATTGCACTGAAACTTCTTCTGAGTATTATCAAACCGTTGAAAGTGGTAACTAAGAGGCTTCTGTACATGGTCCTGACTCGCCCAATATGACTCTAATGTGCACGTTTCTTGTGGAGACTTGAGATCAGCACTCTCAGCAAAAGAATTCAAGTTCATCAGAAAGGAGTCCTGCGAGTAGTATACTCCATGGGATGTGAGCAATGCAATCTCATACCGAAACCTGTACTTATATTCCAAAAGCCGAAGAAAACCCACAGGATAATCCTCATACAATCAATCCTCATCCGAACCCCGCCCTTGCCTCATATGGGACGTCAATAGAAGGCCAGCCACATGAAATCAGGCATGTTAAACAAAAATGCACCATACGCATTGTTTCACCTATAAGAAGTGGTTTATAATCGTAAAGCGCACCATCAAATGAACCGAAAGGACTGTTGCTGGACATCACCTTTCAATTGTACGTCTCACACTCACCATGATACTATACTAACATAGTGACGCAATGTATCTGCACAATATACAGTAATTCTATATTATGTTGTTCACAATTATGTAGTAGTGATCCTGAAACTTCAGCTAACTCGCTTACGGTGTAAAATTTTCTGCAGAAAAAAGTGCACCGAAATTCACGAATTATGATGCTTGAGTAGTGCGAGCGATAATCCAACTTAGAATCCAAAGGAACTCTCAGAAATCTATTCTTGAATGATTCCTGTTTGACTGACCAAACTACAAGAAACTGCTAACTAGAAGAGGAATCAACCTGAGGCTCTAAGTCAATTTCTCATATTATTCAAGCATGGCTTAGATACGATGTGATTTTTTCAAATCACTAAAATGGATATATTGATATTTTTCGAAAGAATTTTAGTCAAAAGAAGTTAATCAACAATGAACTAGTACATTAAAAATTTTTTGCATAAAATTATGCTGAAAATAGTAGGGTAAGGTCGCCAATAGTTGGCCACTTAAGGGACCCTCGATTTTAAACACCCCCAGAAATCCAAATGATGGTCCTCATGTAAAGGAGGATCTACAGTACCAGTATAATAAATTGAATTTACCAGCTTTTTTTGGGACCTTTCCTAACTTCCTAGTAGTCGGCCACCAAAACCCTAACGTCGGCCAGCGACTTCCCAGTTGTCGGCCACCCATCTGGAAATCGATATTGAGAATAAAAATGCAGTTTTATTAAGTAATTAGGTACATTTATATATTGCGCAATTAACTCCATTTAAAATAGATTGAGCAATTAGCTCAATTTAGAATAGATTATATTGTAAAATCTAAAATGAAAATTTAGAGTAGACATTTTAGTTGCATGCAAAATATGCCTAGTATGCAAAATATCTAGGAAGTAAGTTTGGAGGAAAACAGTTAAAAAGCAGGAGGGACATTTTATCATACAAATCGTGTGAATTTACACGGAAGTTGGTTCATTTTGATTAAACAGAACTAATAACAAACAAATTGTATGACTTTACATAGAAGTCAATTAATTTTGATTCATTACTCGCGCTTGATGTATTGATGTTGCCGTAAACTCCGTTTCCCGTCCTTCTGCGTTGACTGTGAGCGAACTCTAAGGCTCACCAGGCTCGACGGCCATCACTAAACATCCCTTATTATTATACGAGTATTAAGGGAGCAATTTCTCTTCTAATCAACAAAGAAAGTAGAATGTAGAATTCAAAATGCCATAGGATTTGGTTCCTTCCTCATTCACAGATAGTATTTGAAACAACGCATTTCTTTTGCTGCTATTATTGTTTGACGAATGGTCTTTTGACACATTATGCACACATCAGATGCCTTCATACTTCAAAATGATTTCAATTTCAAAGAAGTATTTTTTTAATCTCACATCTTCGACATCAAGCCAATTGTGGAGAGGTATAGTGAATAATTTCACACAGTGGATACCGTTTCGCTTTTTCACCTTCTTTCGTTTCGCTTTTTGGCTTTTTTTCACCTTGAGCCTGAATTGTTTAGAAATGTCTTCTTTCGTTATTCTTAGCAGCATCGTATTGAGGAAATTAATGTTTAACTCGACTGATACGTCAATTAACAAGCATCCTTAGAACCATGGTGGGAGACAATATAATCCAATCGATGCCCGAGCGAGCTTCGTGACCATTAATGGGCTCAGCTGCTTTCTCTTTCCCGTTTCTCTCTCTTTCTATATCTACTCTTTTCTCCGTGCCCCTTACTCTCTTACTTACTCCCTTAAAAAAGGGGAGGAATCGTTTCCGGAGAGAGTAGCAGAGGGTGAGGGATATAAATTGTCAGGGAGAGCTGGAAACGGTGGACTAGGTTGAATGGTGGAGGTGATTCAGGGCTTTTTTCCGTTTTTCCTTCAGGACGGAAAGTGAACGAAAAGGTTGGGAATTTAGTAGCTTTAGTATCGACACTCTTGTGTACCCATTTTTTTATTTTATTGTATTCCGCAGCATTCCATTGAAAGTACATAGGCTCTGAATGAATGAATCAAATGAACTCGATTTCAATCAAACACATATTTGTAGACTAGAAGAAAATGACTCAGTTTACTATTAAGCATTGATTCATTCAAGCTTCTAGGCGCCTCATTACATAAACGTAATGTCTATTAAATAATACATCATTATGCAGAGACTCTCATTTAAACAGACTTTTAATATTGTTCCAGAGTTATATTGACAAACGAAGTGAGTCTTTACTTTGACTTGCTTGCATTTGTCAGTGTGCGTGTGCGTTCCGCACTTCTGGCCGCAATTTTGGAGCTACAAACTTGAAATTTGGTTTGGTAGACTTTTTACACGTTCAGGATTAGCTGTATAGTTTTTGGTGGCACGATGGCGTCACCAGCAATTGAAACTAGACATTCCTGACACTATTGGCTTGAAATTTTGTAGGTGGATTCCTTAGACACCCAGAATTCGCCGTATATAGTGTATCATATTGTCACAGGGATGTAAAAACCGTCACAAAGTCTCAATATGGAGTTTTGATGGTTATTTTGTATTTACTCAATGCAAAGATCTGATTGAGAGCTTTCCAAAAAGGTACTATATGATGGGTATCTACCCAGTAATTAGGCTCTTGAAATTCATTTGAGCGATGACGTCAGGGCAAACTAAACGGTCTTTGGAGCTGAAAATTGGTACATGGGGGGTTTTCAAGAGCGCGGAATCCGAATCAGAGGTCAAACTTATGAAATTCCTACACAACAAAGTTCCTCATTTGCCTATCAGCAGTTGAAATAAAAATACAAATATATAAATATAGTTCTGAACAGAGTTGCAAATGATTAGACAAGTTTTGGTTCAAGGTTATGAAAGAATGAACACTGAATCGTGTGTGTGAGCGTATGAAACAGAAATTAATGATTGACGTTGGACATTTTTTTATACGATTTCGTATAAAATCATATCCTAAAGCACGAAAACTGATGGATAGTTCCCTTGATAATTCCTTGATGGACAATTTTTGCTGCAATCTAGAGCAGTAATGGATAAGAGGAGGCCGAAATTAGCATAATATTGTTCTTTGAAAATATTCAACAGATTTCGACAGTTCGTGTGACAGTCTTTATAAAATACACTGTCTAAAAAGAAAAAAAAGTTTTTAAAATTAGTAAAACCATTCAAAGCATCTAGCCACTCATCGTACTGGATACGAGAGATATTTTCCCAACCACAACAACCATTGCATAACGGAAATTGACAATAAAAATTTGGGATGCTAAGAACCGGAAAATGTCATTTTGTGTAGACTCAACCGACTACTAAAACAAAAATCTAGTATTCCTGTTTTTTTTTTTTTTTTAACGAAATAAGTTGGTTCCGTCTCTGGCGTGCAAGGCTGTGGCAGGGTAGGGAGAGACTCATGTCTTGCTGTTCGCATGGCCATTAGATGTCGGGATTGCTGTCTTCGATATATATATAATTAAATTCGTTTTTGAGTTTTCTAAAACGATTCAAGAGTTTCAAAGTTTTGGTTAATACTCCGCTCCACAAGGCCGTAGAAAGTGTAGTCCCAGGCGACCTATTGTCCACAGACAATGTCAGATCCCCGAATATGCAGGCAAGGTGACATTAGTTCAAACATTGTAAATTGCATAAGTAGTAAAAAACATTTCGGTAGGTGCCTACGTCTGTGTAGTTATACTAAGATTATGATGTACCACAGTACGTTCAATATGTTCAAGTGAAGTGTAAATCCATGAAGTTAAATTCAACTGATGTATCATAGACTTTGGTTAATAATTTTAACTGTGGATTAGCGATCTACGATCAGATGGGAATCTGATAAAGAGACAATATAACTTTGTGGAGTTTATTCCGTAAACATTAGTTTTTCTCACTTCAATTCCTTGAGATAGGTAGACCTATCCACTGTTCCCAATCAAATGTACAAATGAAATTGCAGTCATAGGACAGTGCGATAAGTGTAAAAATGCTTGGGAGATAGTCAAATTTATTATAAATAAATTAAACCAAAACACAGGTGGCATTGCTTGCAAGTTCATCATTAGCTTTTACTCTACCTTTTTAATGATTCATTTCATTTTCGTTCTTCCGTTTTGCTATAGAGGTTTCAAAGTGTTCCACCAGGAATATACAAGAACCTTAACTTTGTGTATTCGTTATTTTTCCATTACTTACTCAGAGTTTCACTGGTTTCCTGAGGGCATCCTAAGCATTCTTTTTAATCCTTTTCCCACTAGAGCTCTCGGTGAAGTCTCGGAGGGCTGTGACTTTTGAATACCAGGCCGAGAAAAACAATTCAGCGAATTGTCTCCAAAATAAATTGGTCGGGAAAAGCATGCATTCTCTGACTTTTCTCCTTGTTCCTCTGAGAGAAACATTTGGACGTGGTTTTCTTTCCTTCTTATTCTAAATGAATTCCCGAGGAACAGCGTTGGATCTGTCACAGTTCCGAAGCACGAACGAAAACTCGGAGACAATTACAAACAAGTAGCACAGTAACAGCCAATGCTCGGAATGTTGTAAAGAATCAACGGACAAACAAGTTACCCAGTACATTTGAATTCCATTAAAATATAGTTGGTATGAGAAGGTATTCGTGTCTTTTGAAAGCCGTTCACACTTCAGGTGGAAAGCAGAGTTTATGAGTACTATCTTCAGAAAGGAAGTTTAAAACCTGGCGCATTAATGCATCTTTGAGATAAATGCTCTGTCTGAGGATTTAAATATTACAATATTATTAAATATCGAGAAAATACACAGATCAGATGGATGAGGTCTAAGGTTAATTTCTTCCCTAATCACTCGATGACAGAAATATGGAACAGAGCGTTTCTACCCACCCCAGAGTAACCAAGCTCCACATTTCTGTGTCAAAGGTGGATTGTGGTGAATAACCTCAGCAGAGCTTGTTTAGCTTGTCGATCAAATATAACCTAATTGTTGTGGCTGTAGCTACATGATTTTTTCCACCTGTGAAATATACGATGTAGAAAGTGTACTTACCTCTGAACCGATAAAACCCTAAATGGACGTTTTACCCTATGTACGATTGAGTAAGAGTTAATCAATAAAACCAAACTTATCCCAAACTGATAAGATTTAATACTAAAAATAATTAAGTGATTTATCTTGGAGAGAGAAAACAAAATATTTAAATTCCTAAAAGGAGCTCCTTAATCGTAATTACGAAATATAGAATGCCAAATAGGGTTTATACATATAAAAAAAGGAAAGTTCTGACTGGGAATCGTACTGTGGTCCCTAACGTCTTGACGCTGAAAAGGCGAAGGTGGCAACGTCCTTGACGACTGAAACAACGAAGAGCTAGGAGGTGGCGGATCGCGATCGTGATGGCGAAATGTGGGTAGGCTTTCAATCGGATCGAACAGTCGCCGAAATCAAGGTAAAGCCCTCGAAATTCGGGAAATGCAAGCTTTCATGCCAGGACACAGGCGATGAAGAATCCCGAGGTCCTAGAAGGGCGAATCGAGCGGAGAAAATTGAATTTCGAGACGAAGTGTCGCTGCCTCCTCGGCCCAAATGATCCATTGAAATGTTGGAGAAAAATAGTGACCTCCTGTCCGTAGGATACCGGAAGGAATCGGTGGGATGCTGGAGACACAGCAAAGTGGCGGATTTTGAGGATACTGAGGACCTCAAATCGCCTTACAACAGTTGTATCGGTACAACAACAGAAGAGGAAGTGGAGACTGCAGGAGTCGAAACGGAGACACCGGGTCGTGTTTGCATGACGTCACACACTCACATTCGCACTTCCACCAATCACACGCGGTTTCTCGAATCACGCCAACTAATTGACCAAACAAAATGCCATCAGATCCAAGTTCATAAAAATTAAAATTAATAACAAATGTCATAAAAGTCAGACCATTAGTCTCGAACATTTCTCTGTGTCAATCAATTTTAGTTTTGCGCTTATGCTGTTAATACTCCACCCAATCGTGATATAATTTATGGAACATTTTTTCTAGGGCATATATCTGACTACCTACCGAAATGAACGAATTCAACGAAATCGGACGAACATACGAAGAGAAATCGACGTTATAAGGAATTCATGTTCGCGCATGTGTACGGGCTACTATTGTTCCGATGGCATTGACAATTATTGTGAACCGTCTAGGAGCTACTTCGCAAAAACTCAGAAAACTTCCATCGAAATTGGACTAAAATTTGGTATAGTTTTGGGCGTGACAAGGACCACAAGCAGACAGACATGGAACAAAATTTGATCAGCAAGCTCTGAAACGCAAAAAGTAAGTGAAAATTCTGATTTTGGAGGACAAACATTTTTTTTACTTCTTTCACGAACACAAAGACAGTTCGAGCTTTTCATGTTGGGTACTCTTCTTGTTAAACATTTATGATTCAGTTATAAACGAGCAGAATTGAGTTCTGTTGGAGAGGACATCCCGTCTAAAGAATTTATGGAATCTGTAAGTTCAGTGTTGCTGGAGTTAGCATGTGGAGCGGAACTAACTAACAGAGGACCTCCCGTGTGTCCCATGGAAATGGGGCACAATAATCTAGGCGCGACATGGACTTTGAGGTTTTTGATCGCGAGTGTCAAACAGAAGGCTGGCTACCGCGATGGGAAGCGGGTATGTTGTAATTTTTACTGAGTCCGCGCGAGCATGGCCAAAACGAGTCGTTAAAGGGAAGAAATAAATGAAAAACTGATACAACTTTGGCACATAAACGAAAAAAGCGTTTGAAAAATCGTTCACCACTTTTTGGAATGCTCTCATTTTATCACTACATCTCATGATTCCTAAGCCATTATAGTGTCAAGGAAAGCTGATTTATTACGCTAAGTTATAAACTAATGCTGATAAGTAACCATAAAACTTCAACTATTGCGAGTGCCTCTTTGTCAACTGAGGAGTGTCGCTGTTCTGCAGGAGACATTGTTATCGAAATCAAGCATTTTAATTTCTCCCTTGATGGGAAAAACAGAAGATAATGGATATTATGTCTAGTACCTACTGCTTACCAGTTGGTACCTACTACTCAATCGTATACCAACCATGTAGTACCTTCTTTTCACAAGATTATTTCATTATGGTTACAAAACAATATTAGTTTTTAACTTAGAGTAATAAATCAGCATTCCTTGACACTACAATGGCTTAGAGGTCATGAAATGTCGTGGTAAAATTAGAGCATTCCAAAAAGTGGCGAATGATTTTCCTACTATGAAAACTATGGAAGTTACTCTTCCCTAGTAACGCCTTGGTTGTACGCGAAAATCAATAGAAATGTGCCGGTCGGGAAAAAAAGTGTCGGTCGGGAAAAAAAGCATTTTAATTTCTCCCTTGATGGGAAAAACAAAAGATCATGGATATGTCTAGTACCTACTGCTTACCAGTTGTTACCTACTACTCAATTGCATACCAACCATGTAGTGCCTTCTTTTCACAAGATTATTCCAATATGGTTACAAAACAATATTAGTTTATAACTTAGAGTAATAAATCAGCATTCCTTGACACTACAATGGTTTAGAGGTCATGGAATATCGTGGTAAAATGAGAGCATTCCAAAAAGTGGCGAACGATTTTCCTACTATGAAAACTATGGAAGTTACTCTTCCCTAGTAACGCCTTGGTTGTACGTGAAAATCAATAGAAAATGTGCCGGTCGGGAAAAAAAGTGTCGGTCGGGAAAAAAAGTGTCGGTCGGGAAAAAAAGTGTCGCGAAAAATTCCTTGACCCCCAGCCAAAAGACATATCCATGTCAAAAAGTGTCGCGAAAAATTCCTTGACACCCAGCCAAAAGACATATCCATGTCAAAACTTCTTATGTATTCAGAGTACTCAACACCCTATGTAGTCGGATCTCCAAGTATCCCCCTAGTAGGGACTGAATCCTCGGCATCACTTTCAATCAACTCTAATGGGTAAAATCAAAGGACTAGAATAAGAATGATGAGGGCTGTGTTTTTTATTTGTTATTGATGCATTAATAACTTAAATGAAACCACCATCGCCGCGAGTTCATCAGTTTGCTGTCCTTGAGGGCAAGGAGAAAGGTCGTTAACATGAGCGTGAATGAGAAGAACTGATGTGAACCCTTAATTCCCTACGATGCTTGAACAGCTTGTATAATGCAGCGGACTAATCATTTCAAGAAGAGTATATTATAATTTGAGGTATTTTTTAATTATAAATATATTATAATTAGAAGGTAGGTGTTTTATTCTAATTGATTAATTTTCTTCCGGTAGATGCTCACGTCTATAAAGTAATTAAATAGATATTTCCGTACCATAGGCTCCGTTTAACTATCACATGTATAATCCACTTATTATGGCAAAAGGGCTAGGTAGTACATTTATATAACACACCGTGTAATGGTTTTGTTATTGTGTTTTGAAGTGTTCAGAAGCAGAGGATATCATATTATGCTTTCTGGATTAACTCTACATCACTTCAATTATCTCAAATCCCCAACTGTCCCGAAGAACTACCCAGTTAAGAGAAAATAGGGTCATTCATCAAAGACTTAAATGAGTTGCAAAGGGAACCAACTATGAAACGCCCACCCTTCTTCCACTCAAAAACCGTAATTGGAAATTTAGTTTTAATATGCTTCTTCTCAAGATTGGTAATTTGAAGACAAAATGTTTACTTGATTACGATCAAACATAAATGATGGAATAAAAGGAAAAGGAGGGTTTTAAAATATTACTAGCTCTTGTGAAGTTGATTTTTTGAGTGTGCACAATATTATAGTGCGCTGTTAGAACTGCATATATATATATATATATATATACATATATATATATATATATATATATATATATATATATATATATATATATATATATATATATGGTTGTGATACATCCTCTGATCTGAAGGTGCTTAAAGAACAGGTCATTGAACTTGTAGATAGGATGATGTGGAATTAGGTATGATGGAGGCGAGGTTGGTAGGGGTGGTTAAAGACTCCTGTCCACCAACTAAAGACGTTTGTATCTAATCGAACAATATATATATATACAAATCACTTATTAAATTTAAAATAGGACTGTGATTGGGCATTGAGTGCTGATTAGGAAGTCTTGAAACGGATTAGGGCTACGAAAAATAAGGATCTGTTTCAACTGTTGATAATTTTATGTATTTGAAAAATCGTGTCTCTTACGATGCGGTCGACTTCACTATGGCATCATTAGATTTAACATTTTAAACAATAATAATGGACTTCGAAAGCAATAGATAAATTACCTAATTCGATATACTATCTAACCTAATGAACCATTCGAATCACGAAAACAGAAAAATAGTCATTTGATGTACTATGAACAACTGTAATCACGTTAAAAAAAAAAAAAATAAATAAAATATAAATATATATATATAGACATAAATACACACACACACACACACACACGCGCGCGCGCGCACACACACACACACACACACACACACACACACACACACATATATATATATATATATACCTATATCAACAAAATTATCCAGGGCGATCACAAAAATTTCTCCTAACTACAAAATCATGTTCCGTTTCATTTTACCTACGTCTGTACAAGCTCCTTCTAAATTTCAGCACCTAAATTTCGATTAGGAAAGGAATTAGCTGCAGGAGGCCCGAAGCTTCAGAGTCCCTCCATACCTTGTAATTGTATTCTAGACCTTCAATAGAACTACATCAGGTAGTTTGCATGTTCCTTCAACATACCCAATCTATTATAAGTACATGGTTCTTCACGATAAAACATCCAAACCGATCTTCAACATAACGCAATCGTCTCCACGAGAATGATTTTTTGATTTATAACATAGATACTGAGCAATTAATTATAATATTGAATCATCATTTCTAAATTCGATTCAAAGATAGGTGAATGATGAGAATTCTTACGACTTAATGGTTGAATGAATATTCTGCAGAGTATTTACAGCTTTTGATAAATGAAGCGTATGTTGTAAGATACCTACCTAGTTATCCATTTACCTAGCTATCCAACCGCATTGATCATGTGTGCCAATAAGGCTTAAAGAAATGGGGTCAAAAATCGAAGGCCCAAGGCTCCGGATCCAAAGGATATGAGAGTCGTCGCATGTCGCCGGTTGGCGCGAACTGAAATGGAATGTTTCATAAGCTAGCGCCTACCATGGAAGAAGACTTTTGCTATGAGAAACGTGATATTAAAGGAAAGAATGTGATTCCGGTCCGTAAGATCTTTGAGCACATCTGATATTAAAATACGTACCACAGTTGAAGAGCGTTTGGCTTATGCATGTAAGATTTTCAGCTCATGTGGTTTGAAATATAGGGATGAAGTGAAGGCCGTCAACGAAGATGTAATCCTAAAAGGTAAACGTTTTTTCCAGCCGGCGTTAAAAGCAAATATCTTTTCATACTCGTAACCACTCAGGTTTTTCAAGTGTACGTTGTTAGTAGGTACATAGTTCATTACAAGTTGCACTAATGAACTAGTCGTGATTACGTATTTATTTTTCTACCTATTGAATTAAACATAATACAGCACTATGGCTGATAAAGTAATGCTCTCTGGTTTTCCCATAGAATGACGTTCTGGAGAAGAAGGAAAAATAATAATATTACCCCGATGAGAAGTTTGGGGGGGGGGGGGGGGGGGGGGGTTGCGTCCTGCAGGGTTGGCGTCGCTGCGGCCCCGAGCTAGCGTTGATTCACCCATGGTGATAGGCCTTCATGCTGATCCAACGTGCCCTCCATTTTTGTTCCTCTGGTCTTAGAACACCAGGAAAACAAGCGCGTTGGGTTTAGTATTCTTCTCCCTTCTTCCCTTTTATCTGATCACTCTTCAACATTCCCAGCAGGGTTCCTACACAAACACATAACACAACACAAGACTGTCACACTACGGTTTGTACAACAATCTCTGGCTGCCCCCTGTAATGTGGAGGAGAGAGCAGCAGGTTCGGTACTCCTGGCGGTGGCGGTAGCTGTGGATTTCGACGCCGCCCCGCCAGCGGTCCGTGGTAACGCCCGTAAAAATCCCCCATGTCCTGTAATATCGGTCCTTCTACCCCAATGCCTTTCCTTGTGGGAGAAACCAAGAATGGTGAGGCCCCTCTCACCATGAATACAGAGACTACGGTCTGTGTTGTCAATATTGACAACTTAGTGTCTCCTGCAGTGGAGGCACCAATGAATGGTGAGGACATTCTCACCAGGGAAACAAGGAAATCATGTTCCTCTTTGGGAGATGCAAACGCTAATATTCCTTTGAAAACTGTAGAAGGAATCGTTGATTGTTCAGTCCCCAACAGTTTGACTCCAACTGAACAATCAAATGCTGTAGCGAAGCCTATGATCTCAACAAAGAAACAGCTCGATCAAGGACAAAAACATGAAGTGACAAGAACCTTTTTTGGTTTTTTCAAGAAGTCTGGATTTTCCCGGTGTTATACGGTTGACATCGAAGGGGATGGTTTTAAGGCCTCCAGCCCCTTAAAAATCGGAAATGACTTGGTGCGACAGAAAGGCAAACCAACTGAAATGGAAATCATTTCCAACTCCAAGGTTCACGTTTAAGTAGTCTCAGATGAACAGGGAATAAGACTTGGAAAAATTGTAAAGTTGGGATTAACTGAAGTCAACGGCACTCTCAACCAGAAATTTAGCAATTCACAGGGTACGATCCGTTGCAAATACCTTAGATCGAGCTGTGCTGACGAGATCTTCGATTGCCTCAAAGAGGATTCTGCCATTGAAGTTATCCCTCTTCAACGTGGTAGGCGCATCAAGGGGTTATTTGACACCTTTTTGCCTGTGACAATATGTGCCTGTGGTCTTCCACGATAAAATATAGCTGAAACACCATGCTCAAAGCCCCCAATGTTAGCCAATTGCCAACTTGCGAGAGTGCAAGGAGCACTCTATGTTATATTCGTACGTTCATTCTTGTGTCCATTACATTACTTTTAGGTAAGATTGCTCAAGTTGGAAAAGCACTTGGATATATTTCTCAACTCAACCTACGCTTAAATTTAATTTCGTAATCGAATCCAGATAGAAACGATTGCCAGGGCCTCACGGTCAGACTGCGAATAATTATGCTCTGCATCTGTAAGAAAACATAAAGCAAATGCTATCGGACGGTCAGTGTCTTTGATACTATGTGACAACACTGTTGCTATTCCAGCAGGACTTGCATTGGTAGTCCACTGGCAAATTTTGATCGAATAGTACAATATCTCTTTCACTAACTGAAATTGTTTTGATTTTTTCGAACGCATTTTCACATTCTGTGGACCAATGAAATGTGTTTTGTTTCTGGAGAAGCTTGCGAAGGGGATACGTAAGCGTTGATAAATTTGGAATGAGCCGAGAGTAGTATGTGACCATACCCAAAAAAGACCGTACCTCTTGAACAGTTTTGGGATGAGACATGTCAACAATTGCTTTTACTTTGGATCGACACATCGTAATCTTGTTGTATTCGACTTAGTAGCCTAGATATTCGATTTTTGTTTTGAAAAACGAGCATTTGGAAATTCATTCTGCCTTTCTAAGCAAGGGATCAAATTTTCCTGGCATTCATAAATCAACCATGGAAATAAGCTGTTACCTTCTTCAACCCCACTAGGATCAATGATAAGATTAAATTCTGCTGGTGCTGTCTTAATTCCAAAACTGTATATTCATTGTATAAGTTCCCTGGTGTGTTGAAAGCATGGATTTTACTACTTTGTTCATCTGTCTTTAGATTAAGGTATGCTTTGAATAAATCTAACTTGCAGAAGTACTTTGAATTGCGCAGGCTATTCAGAACATCTTCGATTTTTTTAATTGGATAATTGAAGTTAACAAGGCAATCATTGACGGCGACTTTGTATTCGACATAAGGCCTCACATTCTCGTCTGATTCAGGAATCACTACCTACTAGTGGTGACCCCCAATCACTCGTTGTGCATTTAGTGATGATGCGCTCTGCTTCTAACGAATCCAATTCCTATTCTACTTTTTCGCGAAGGGCGTAAGGAACATCACGTTCCCGTATATACACTGGTTTTGTACCAGGTCGCAGCTGGAGAGTTATACTACAATTTGGAACACAGCCTACTTTTTGATTGAAAATATCTGGAAAAAGTTTTTTGATGTCCAACATATTATCACCTGGCTGCATGTAAAATTTTATATGAATTACGTTTGTTTCATGATGTTTTGAGTTTTCGTGGTCAATACGTTCTAGGTTAATTCGAAGATGTCTTATTCATAATCGTCCTAGAAGAGGGTCATATTTGTTTGGAACTACATACGAGTGTAGTTCCTACCCTAGTTCCCCAGTCGAGTTCTTACCCTTGTATTCCAAATTGACTTGTCCTTTTCTTAGGGGTACAAAAATGTTTTTCGTATATGATCTAAAGGGTATGTTCGTTGGTTGTAGTTCTTGTTTCAAGTTCAAATTCTTAAATGCATGCTCGGGACTCAATGTGTAGCCTGCCCCACTATCTACTTCAAAACGTTGGTTTCGATTTTCAATTTTGACGGTAGTGTAAAATTTTTTCACGTTTGACGTGGTTCCACCAGTGCTTTGTTGATCAAAAACGCCTATGATTTGATGCACCCCTAAATATTCATAATTATTGTCATCAACTTCATCTATTTTATTTCTAACATTAGACTTTGATTTCAGTAGGGTTTTTATGCATACTTTGGACACATGTTCATATGTAAGACATGAAGTGCATTTGATTTTTTTAAATCTATGCTGCGATCTTGAACTGAATGATTACTTATTGCGCATCCCAAACATATATTGCCGATTCCAAGTTTTCGATAATCTAATTTGCCTTTGTTGTTTTATTGATATCTTCCAAAACGTTTATGGAAGGAGATGGAGAATGTGTTTGAGTCAATTCAAGACTGTCTACCTTAGATGCTTCAAGTTCATTAGCCTTTGACAAAATATTATTAAAATAGGTAAGATTTGATTGGAGAATTTGCTCTTTTATCCAAGTATCTTTGATGCCTCTAATAAATTGTGCACGGAGAAAGAGATTTGTCGCGGGTATTTCCGATGGGGGGCCACAAGCACATTTAATGGTGAATTGACAATATATAAAATCACGACGCAAGGCTGCTACATATTCCGGTATTGTTTGACTCTCTTTTTGAAAAGTAGACAAGAAATAGTGTTGGGTCACGAGCGGATTCTTTTTTGGTGCCAAATGATCATCTAAATGTTTCATTAATAGGTCATATTCTAGATCACCAGGAATGTTAGGTGCCACGAGTGCGGCTAGGAGGTTGAAATTTAATGCACCGACAGATTTCAGCTGAGCACATTTGGGTTTGTTGTCGATTATTCCCTTCTAGGTAATTTTAAAATCTTATGGTAATAAATAAATTGTTCTTTTTTTTAGTCAAATTCTTCGAAAAGAGGGACATGGGAAACATTAATGGAAGCAGCAGGTTGATGACTTGTCTCCTCCCCCTATTCTACTACCAAGCAAACGTTCGATGAGCCGTGTGTTAATGTCATTTATTGCTTCGAGAACTGATTGAAGTTGGGGCATCCATGTTGAATAGTTGATAATAACCCTAGAAAATATGTTAAAATTGAAAAAAAAAAAACGAGAAAAAGGAACGATAATATACTAAAATATACTAAATACCTTGATAACTCAACTTATAGACTGGAAAAGAGCAGGCGGGTCTCAGTTCACATCGTCGCCAGCTGTTATATTCTTACATTCATTCTTGTGTCCATTATATTACTTTTAAGTAAGATTGCACAAGTTGGAAAAGCACTTGAATGTATTTTCAACTCAACCCAAAGAAGAAACAAGTTTTATGAAAACGGTACCTATCTATATACATTTGAACAGTTTGTAATGGAGTTAACACTAGTTACTTATCAATATAAAATGAAGATATAACACTCTCTAAGGAGTGCCCAATCTTCAAAAAAGAAGTTGCCATCCATGTTGCCAACGTAGCGATATTTACAAGTCTTGTTTGATAATATTTTTACTCAATTTTGATTATTATTTTTGACCTATGATTGTGATGTTTAACTTGAATTATTGGTAACCGAAAAACACAGGAAATAATAATGGGTACAGAAGCAGAAGATAACATAACAGATAACATAAGAAAACAAGACCACAACAAACTATATGAATGACATCAAACACAGACGAAATTTCAAGATACACACCATTCCCATTCCCATTTCAGTTCTGGTACATGTGCAATTTGTACAAAACCAATAAATGAATTAAAAAAAATAAAATAAAAATAAAAATAAAAAGTTCAGTTCGTCAAGAGAAGAAACTTGCAATCTTAATTCTAAAAATAAGAAAACAAATCTAGGTAAGTTACGTACAAAATAATTTAAAAAGTTGAGTACGAATAATTTGTCGTGTTAGAATACGACAAAATTGGTCCTCAGAGCGAGGGTAAAAAAACACGAATGCAAGGTTTTATTTTTTTACTTGCTAAAACTACCTTTATTTATTTCCGCTAAGCGCATGATGAGTATCCACTCACACACGTATTCTTGGAATCATAGTAGACCACCAGCTGCAATGGGCCTAGTACATTGAGTACTGGCGCCAGGCTACTGGTGGGGTCTACAGTTGCACAAGGCCCTATCTAACAATAGTTGGAGTAGCCTTACGAGTTAGGCGTTGCAATGAACCGTTTCTCATGCGATTACGAAGTTAGGCAACGTCGAGCGTAGTGAGTACTTGGATGGGTGACCACAAAGGTAAGGGTCAGACGTCCATGAAATTTTCACGCTTTTGTATGGCGAACCCCTCTCCACTCGAGGGGCGAGACAATGAGTAGCTTTAAGCAAAATCGTCAGAACGAATTCTGATCTTCCATTTGGGGTGACGCCTGCGACGCCCAAGGCAGTCGGACAAAAAACCCCAACCTGGAATGGTAGTGTACTTTACTTCTACTGTTTTTTACTATAGTTGGAGCACCTAGCAGGAAGTTCTTTCAAGGGTTTTCCATGCGGCAGTGAAATCAAGAATGAATTATAGGTCTGCAGTTTATGGATCAGCAAGAAAACCCTTGCTGCGTAAGCTGGAACCTTTATCAAACAAGGGTTTCCGTTTGGTCCTGGTTTGGGGCCATTCGTACTACCCTGAGGCCACCTCTCAGGTGCTTGGGCGTAATGATTAGGTGAAATCTGCTGACACTCCGCTATGCATAGTGCCTTCGTGATTTCTTGGGGCACCCCCTGCCTACCATGGTAACTCTACTAACCCTGGATGAAATATATTCCAGGCTCCAAGCTCGAACTCGCCCATTGGGCATTCGTGTTTAGGAGCTAACCAGGTGGGACTGCATAGAGAGATACCCTCTGGTCCCTTTCAAAGTCCCCCCTATCCCTACATGACCCAGGTCGGGGATGTGGTTCTTCGGTGCTTGAGGTTTGGGGTCAAGGGTAACGCACCCCACATATCCTCGAATGTCGTTACACAGAGGCAATCCATCGATATGATAGACCCACTCTCTTATTCACGTATGGCTCACAGACACCTGATAGTGTTCTTTTTCTTCCTTTTTTTAGAATAGAATAGTATTTGTATTTTTCACATGTATATTACAATTAAAATAGTACAAAATATATTAATAATTTGGACTCCTGAAAAGAAGGTGCTGCCTGACTCTTGTTGGCTTTGCTCTATGAAGCCTCAACTTCGAAGTCACTAGACGCTTATCCTCTGTTGTGCCTGAGTTCACATTAGTCGAGCTGTGGGTAGTGGCGCTAGTTCCCCCAGCTAGTCCCCAGCTGTTGGGAGTTGGAAATAACGTGATCTGCAGTGACTCACTAAGTACCATCGAGGCGGTTAGGGATCCCCTAGTACAAAGCCTTTGCAATCAGGGATCCCCTAATACAAAGCCGGTGTGTGTACACCGAGCCACAACTGACATAGAAAAATGTATATAGCGAGCTCTAAAGTTTGCCTTCTTGTAGCGGGGTGCTTTTAGAACTTCGAATTCTGGAGATAATTTTATTTATTCATTTATTTAATTAATTTTTTTTCCAGTTTTAGTTTTCTTGAACCGCTTTATGAGACATTCTAGTTTCTAGCTAAATGGAGCCCCGAGGATCCTGGAACAACCAATTATGATGATTGGTTTCAGCAAAAGTAAAATGGAAATTTAACGATGGCTTAATAATAGTATTACCTATGTACATCTAATAACTATTTTACACTACTTCAGTTTTACAAAATTTTTATTTCTGCCTGCTGAACTTACCATAACAAATATTACATCTAAGCAACAGTAACGATTACATCTTGTATTTGTATTCAGCGCTAAAATAGATGTTTGGTTTGTTCTGAAAATATCGAATAATATTTACATTTAGGAATTTTCCGTAGATAGGAATGTATGCCAAGCCTATTAAACATTCACTCAAACGGAAAAGGAAGAAAAGAACTAGTAATGATATTGAGAACGGGTATTATCCTTATAACGCAGATGTAAATCGGCCGTTTGAATCTATTTATTCAACCGAATCTTTAATAAATAGGTTCCCATTGATTGATCATCTAGTTAACTATAATGAAATATTGGAGAAGTTGGTGAAAAGGAAAGCCTACTCCTTATTAACCCAAGTTGAGAATTCCAGCATGGAAGAATGGAGGAAGACTCAAGTTGATTTAGCTTCGAAGTCATTAGAGGAAGTACTGAAATCTAGAATTGAGAGTACGAGGGAAAGATTTGCCAAAATAAATGACTTGGAAACGCAGGAGATCATTAAGTATTTGACATCCGACCTATCGCATCGTCAAGAACGAAGTTCTTCTGTTTCTAGTGTAATTACTTCAGAAGCTCAGTATCCTATAGTTTTAATGGCGGTAAAGGACAGAAAACACACGAAAGCAGGGCTTAGCGATTCATCATCACCTGGCAGTACGGGTAAATCCAAGTCAAAAAAAGGAAGTTCAACCTCTAAATCAAAAACGAAGAGTAAAAATTCTGATAAAACTGCTACTACTGGACAGGAGACCCCCTTGAAAGAACCAACATTCCCCCATAAATACAAGCCCACCTATAAGCTATCAAATTTTGACTATGTAAAAAAGGGATGGACTAAATTGCCTGATTATTCCATAACTTATCGATGCGTGACGTTAGGAGCAGAACCAGCGTTTCCAGATCTTTGGGCGTTCAGGAACCGTAAAGATGGAAAAGTTGACTACTACCCAAACACAACGAAAGAAGCTGGGAATTTTGATGGGGAGATGCCTTATTTCATTTATTACCCGAACGGTGAAGTTGCAATATCAATTAATGATGGGAGGGTAGGACCCAGGCTGATAGTTTATTCCATGAGCAAGAAAGATGAGTCTGGACGAATGATTGAATCGAGACCTCAAGCAATGTTTGACTCTAAAGGAAACGGTACTGTTTGGGACTTGGATGGAAAAATGAAGATGAACTACGATCAAATCGAAGGGGCGTTATATCTTAATAACACCAAGGCGAGGCCGGTTCTCCATTGGTACTGGAAAGAGAGCACCTATCTAAGGATGAGACGTGCTGACTTGGACGGTCTTAACCCTGATCATAATGATGACATAGACCCTAACAGACCTGAACATGACCCCTCAAGATCAAGACCCAGTACAAAAGGAAGTAGGAAAAAGTCTCGGGACAGAAGAAAAAGTAAGAGAGGTGGGAAGAGGAAAAGTAAGGCCACTGGTAAAAGAAAGAGTAAGGCTGGAAGTGCAAGAAAAAGTAAAACAGGAGCACGAAAAAGTAAAACAGGAGCTCGTAAAAGTAAGACAGGAGCTCGTAAAAGTAAGACAGGAGCTCGTAAAAGTAAGACACCCGGAAAAAAGCATACAGGTCGTAAGAGCAAAACACCTGGGAAGAGCCGCAAAAGCAAAGTAGGATCAGGGAAAAGGAAGAAAAGCATAGGCAAGAAAGGCGGGAAAAGTAAAAAAGCCCCTAAGAAAAGACCCACCAGGGTTGACGTACCACCACTGAGAAAGAAACCTTCCAAAGCAAAGCCCATAACCGAAGTGGCTCCGATACCAGTGAAAATAACTGATTTCGTTAGTATGAGAATTATGAGTCAGCAACACATACACTTGGACTATGAGTGTGGACCCGTACACTACAGGCTGCACGTTGGAGTAAACATCAAGCCAGAAATAGTAGAAAGGATTGATAAAGTCGTTCAGCCAAAAAAGGTGTCAAACATCACTCCTTGTTATTTTGAATTGATGCCCCTACGATCCATGTCCTTGTACAACGTGAACCAGAAGTTGAAAGAAATGCGTCAAGATGCAGTGAGGAGGGCCATCAAGCGTTCTATCAATACAATCGATGGATTTTATAGTTGGTGGCATGAGAAAAAGCTGGTGAAATTCGGAAAGGTGTTTCCACAGTATCCGGCTGGACAAAAGAATCCACTAAAAATTAATTATGATAAAAAAAATTAAATAAATATTAGCGAATGACAAACTGAAACTTTTTTATAGAGTTGACGAAATTACGATTCAATCCAGTATTATATCTACCATTCATTAGAAAGTTCAGATGCAATAGTTGGAGGAAAAACGCATTAGGTATATAAATGTAGCATTTCCAACTCAAATTCAACCTTTTCCAAGTCAAATTCAACCTTTTCACCATTATTAGGAAAATGACGAAAAATACGAACAACCCTTTAATGTACTACCAAATGCCTGTCTGTGATTGAGGACTGGGCTGAAAACAATACTCCGAACGCAGTAGGTAGGTACCTATACATAAAACAAAATCATGTTTTATTAAAAAAGAAAACAAAAAATATAATTTATAGCATTTCCAAGTCAAATTCAACCTTTTCCTAGAAGCATTTTTTTAAATTTAATCTATTGATTCAAATTTTTTATAAACACTTTCGCCAATTGTTCCTAAAGTCCTTCATTTGTGCTTCCATTAATATGGAAATCCCAAGCGGGTGATCGCATGGACTGGTAGGCTCAAGAAATGTGAAGCGTTAGAAGTTGACCTTTGCGACCCGTCAAAATGAAAGGTATGTTTTGAGCAGAAGCAAGTCTGTTCACGAACGCTAAAAGGGGGGTGTCGAAGTCATGAGGTAGACAAGTGAGCTGCAGTTGGCACTGAATTGCACGAGTGACCGGTTCCAATAAGGAATAACTTGGGTACATCAGCATAATGAGTTCCGATTCAGAAGTGAGAGTAAATCGTCGTCAATAATCGACAAGCAGGCAGCAACGTTTCCGGGTAAGTTCTTCGAGCAACGATGGTGTTAGTGATTCAGCGATTGAGACGCAACCTGTTCGTCAACGTCAAAGAGGGAAATACATAAAATATAGTTCAGATCAAAAGAACATGTTCATAAGATTGTATGAGGAAGGATGCTGTATCAGATGCTGCCTCAATATCTGGTATTAAGTTGGGTACTGCGAAGTTCCTGCTAATGAAATACAAAAACAATGTTAGCGAACTAACCGAACGTATAAGAGGTGGTCCGCGCCGTAAAATACTTAATCAAAATGTACTCGATGCTATTGAGAGCTTAGTTGAGGAAAATCCTGGCATAACACTTAAGGAAATTAAATGTATTCTTGGTTCAAGAAATATTAATCTCTCAAAATCAACGATTGACAACGGGTTAAGGAATTTGAAGATAACTCAAAATCGCAGCTAAGGAACTAGATCGTATGAATTCCGCACAAACAATACAACGAAGACGCTTTAAAGCATACAACGAGTATGCTTTAAGGTTCAATGAGTGGGCACCAGCTGAGACGGTGAACCTAATATTTATTGACGAATCTGGTTTCAATCTCCACCTAAGACGAACCCAAGCTAGATCGAGGAAAACCTCACGTGCTGTGGTCACAGTTCCAACAGTCAGAGGAAGGAACACCACTTTAATACTGGCCAAAATAATCAGGCAGTCATTCACTTCAGTTATATCTACTGGCAACTGCAATGCCATTCGGTTCAATGAGTTTCTAACAGAGCTCAGCACGAAATTACAACATCCCCGAGATACCTATTTGGTGATGGACAACGCTTGCATCCACAGAGCTGAGGAAGTAAGACGCAACATGGATGAACATGGATTCACAGTAAAGTACCTTCCACCTTATTCACCTACCTTCAACCTGGTGGAACTGTCGTTCTCGAAAATAAAAACCGCTGCTCGTGGTATTCTGAGTGAGCCACGCCAAACTCATGATCTGTGCGATGTGATTCCACGGGCTGTGTCATCAATAACAGCTACAGATTGTACTATTTTACGATGCTTCTGCTCCCTCAAGCGTCAGTTGGACAGCATCTCCACTGATGTCATATTTTTTGTAAATTCATTACAAGTACTTACTCGTATATCACAAAAGTACCTACCTGTACTTTTTTTTTTTTTTTTTTTTTTCCAAGTGAAAAAAATCGAAGATAGACTTTCTACAAGTAAGATTTTAATTTTAAGACTTTTAAAATATTAATTATGTAAAGAAGAGAGAAGAGTTTTTCTTTCAAAGAAATGTTGCATTTTTTTTAATTATATTTTTTGTTGGTTTCTTTTTAATAAAACATGATTTTGTTCTATGTATAGGTACCTACCTACTGCGTTTGGAGTATTGTTTTCAGCCCAGTCCCCAATCACAGACAAGCATTTGGTAGTACATTTAGGGCTTGTGCGTATTTTTCGTCATTTTCCTAATAATGGTGAAAAGGTTGAATTTGACTTGGAAAAGGTTGAATTTGAGTTGGAAAAGGTTGGATTTGAGTTGGAAAAGGTTGAATTTGACTTGGAAAAGGTAGTTTTGAAATTTGAGCACTTTGCGTGCAAAGACATGATTGTTCACTACCGATTTTATGGCCATAAAACTCTTTCTACCAAATATTCTGTGATTCAACAGACTTTGGATTTTTAGCTTTTACCTATTTGCAGTTTTTTGTCGATTTTTTAAAGAAAATATTTTAATTTAAGTAACTACATTTTTCAGCATAATTTTGTGCATACATTTTAAATGTTTATCAATGATGCACTTCCTCAGTCTTTAATTCTGCTAGAAATATTTATGTAATCATTTTTAGCCGTTTTTAGCCATTTTTAGTGATATATCAAGCTAATTTTTTGAAATTTGAGCAATTTACTGTGTTCAAAAAGTTTTGGCCAACGAACTCATCGTGTCTCGGAAATGGTGTCCAGAAGTACATCAAGTTCATAAGAACATGAGCGTCGATCTGGTGAGATCATTTCAATACGTTTTGTAAAAGGATGCACCCCTGATATTTTCAAATTTTAGAGAAAAAAAATTCCTGAAATATTGAATCATGTTATGTTACATTGTTTTGAAATTCGACCACTTTGAGAGCAAACAAATTGTTAACTACCGATTTTAAGGCAATGCAACTTTCGATCTCGTTGTTGGTTGGGAGCCCGGTAAAAAAAAAAAAAAATATATATATATATATATATATATATATATATATATATATATATATATATATATATATATATATATATATATATATATATACATATATATATACGCAACTCAAGCGCAAAATCTGAATGCATCACAACAGATTTCAGTGAAAAATGAAATTCAAAATTTTGTATTTTAAAATTTTCCGAGTCATTGCAAAAGCTTCATTTTCTACTAAATTTCAATTTTCTACTCAATATCTATGTTCTTTCTACTAAAATTCATTTCTTCCCCAGGGTCGTCCTTGGTCCAGGCCATGGACTTCTCTTAGACTCTGTTGCTACCAGAGTTGAACCCTGACAATGATGGCCTTGACGATCGTTTTTGGTGATCCAATTTTGAAACAATTTAGGAAGATTACGCGGGGGTCATCCAGTTGTTTCAGTGGTGCCCCGATGGGCAGAGTTTCTCGGCGGTTTTCCCACTTCAGGTTGCGTTTCCATAATTTTTAACTGGATGTTATAAGAGCTATTAGACGCATTATGGTTATGAAGACGAAAGTTGGTGCATCCAGTTTTGTTTGAATCTGGTTGACAGTCTTCAGTTTTACGTTTTAAACTAAATCTTAAGTTTTTAGGAGCCAGATTCTAATAATGCGTCGAGATTTTACAACGAATAGGTACCTCTGCGGTGCATAGTTTTTTTTTACATATTTTGTCTGATTTATTTGTACATGGTCTGAATTTAAAGAAAGTTGAACTTTTTTAATTTCATGTTTTCATTTGATTCTAGCGGGAATTGTGAGATTGTGAGAGTTAGTTCACAGGTCCTTAGTCAATATCTGTGTGTGACCATTACAGCTATTGAATGTATATTTTCGTAAATAATTTATAATTAATCTTGGTGAAAGATTCAACTTTAGCTCAAATTCATTTATAAATTGTGGTGGTTTAGTTTTAAATAAATTAGAAGCTAAGGGACGATTACGACACACAAACAATATCAAACAGGAACAATTTATGGCAAAGGATCTCCATGAGTAGGTCAAGTCGAACCTATTGTTAGTAGAAAACCTTCAGTTTTATGGAACAATATACATATGAAAAAGCGTTATACTATAGAATTTGTTTCAAAATGTCTCAAAACGGATTTCAATGATGAAAATTTCCGAAAATTTTTATTTAAACTTTTTTGGAGCCATTGCAATAGCTTTATTTTTCACGAAAACTCGATAAAACTGCGATTATGAATTCGTAATCAAAATAACTGTGGTATTTTTATTCTTATCATTGTTTGGAACGAAACTTTCGATTTATTATAATTAAATTTGATTAACTTATTATTCGTACGCCACTTGAATCAATTTTCTACATATTTAATCAAGTAGTATACTAAAAAAATATTTATTCTGGATCACTGAACTATACTGATGCAAAGATAAAACCGGCATCTAATAATACACTTGTCTTATATCCTATCGTACATGATTTTTGGCAGAACTCTAAGCATAGTTTTGTTGTGTATACTGGTGACAAAGTTATTTGTTCCACCATCTCAAAGCCCAAATTAATATTTAATTAATAAGTTGGACTTCCAATTCCAAAATTATCAATACGCATTTAGGGGTGGTGGGGCTTCCATTGAAATAATAACAATGTAACTACTTGATGACGGTATGTTATGGTGATTTGAGGGTTAGATTGACTTCACTTGAATTCACTCATATCAACTACATATTAATATTAACTAAAATTTTCAACTTTTCTCGACGAGTACCTGCGAGCGCACGGAGACTGGTCGTTTCGGAGCCGTGCTCCACTGTGCATGTTCCGACAAAGGGATTTCGTTTTCGAGTCTCGGGGCACCAATTCCTCCTCTAATTTTCAATTTATTGCATGTTCTGGTGCTGAGAATAAAATTATCACTGAATAGGTTTCTAATGGAATATTACTTGCTGAATTCAATGAAACAAAATTTCACTCATAGGAAGGATACTTCAATATATTTTTCCAGGTTGAATGGGTATGCAGTAGGTACATGAAAATAGTGTTAAACAACTGTAATAAAAATTAGTTGGGTTTCACATAATTAAAAGAATGTTGGAAAAATTTGTGTTAGGGCTTTAATAGAAAATAATAATTACGTGCCTGACTGTTCAATAATAATCAGTGAATGGAATGTGGAATAATAATAATAATTCACATTTAAATTTTTCCATAGTAAAATTTTATTACTGGCATATGTATAAAAGTCAGAATGGATCACACCGTCTGAAGACAAACAAAATTATAATTTTTAATCAGATGAATACTAGACGAAATCAATATGGAATGATACCACGAATAACCGTGAATCACTGTAACCATGCCTGAGGCAAACGAGGTAGAGTTTCTTATAAAAAGAAACGATAGACCGCCGGGTATCTGTATCCAAGGGTGCAGTCATTCCGGCTAAAATGAAGTGGAATGAATGTAGAAGGCATAGCCGTCACCTATGACATCTGTCGGATATCTTTTGGACCAAGATATTTGCTAAAACCGCTGAGAAAACGAACGTGATGGCAAATGCCATCAATCGTCGGGTGGTTCCGCGTGCAGGTTGACAAAATTTGCGATCAATCGTCCCCACGCTTAGCACTCGTTGATGACATATGCCGTCAATCGTCGGGAAAAGGTTAAAATAACTGGGATGTCACGGAGAATGAGTTCACAGAACGCTAGAGGACAACTAAAAATTGGGGGGGGGGGGGGGGGGGGTGTGACAGAGCTCTTTGGCGCAAAGACTGTCATTCTCACTTAGGAGTCTACCACCCACACTAATCTAAACGGATTTAATCCATCGAATAGTTTATCATTGATGACCAGTTAAGCTGTTAAATTAAAGAATTCACTGCTAGGAGGGTCCTAGTGGTTAAAAATGTCGATCCCTTCCAACTGCCTACTAAACTGAGGTGTAGTACGCTGATGTCTATGTGCTACTGGTCGAGTGGCAGTAGACAACACAAAATACACACGACGAAAATTGCCTCTTAGAGGATTGGAACATCACACTTTTGAACTGCTTGGATTAATCGCCCCGGGAATCCTACTAATAGATGCCACTTTTCAGCTCAAATGTTGACATGGCTTGATAGGTAGTACCTACTTCAAACGTAAGACGAGAGAAGTGGAATACACAAGACATATCAGCGCTGCGGTTCTTCAATAGAAGGAAAAGGGAATCAATGACTCATATGCCTAACATACCATTATTATATGGCGATTTTCTAGAAAATCCTCCAAAATACGTTAAAAGCTCTTCAAATTGTCAATTTATGAATAAATTATCTCAAAGCGCAGACATAACCGTGGTATCTAATCTAAGAAAAGTTTGTAGACTAATGGAATAACGGAACCGGACCCTTCCAGGTGTCCGAAATTAGCGCGGCCTCCAGGTAGTATATACAACGACCAATGATCGGGTTGCGAAAATGAGGGTAAAGCATGAATGTAACCAGCACTGTGTATTAAAAGGTTGAAACCAAACTCAAAACGAGGAACGATAGCCGAAATTAGAAGTTGTTTTCCATTGAATCACTAAAATAAAATATTAAATTTTAACTAAACTCATCAGGTGGCCAAAACACAGCTATGTCCTGCATAATTCTGTCGAATCGATATTATAAGGACAACGCTTTCCATTGTCATTACAATATCGTAAAGAGCAAGGAAGTTAATTTTAAAAAGAAGACAGAGCACACTCTAGTGCAAACGACAGAAGATTGATGAAGACTATGAAGACTAATATTTTCCAGTTTCATTGGTTATAGTTCTAACAACATATAGATAACAAAGTTAATGAAGCTTTAGATTACTTGGTGGTTGAATTCTATCCCGCAACCTCTTCAATATATCATCTTCTAACAATATTATCCAATATCCACCAACGGTATTTGCTCCTTCAGAAAGTCATAGTTTCAATTAGAAGAGCTCTCGGTATATCACTTCACCTCCCCCCCCCCCCCCCCACTTAAATCCTCAACACCTCGTGCCACTCACCAATTAGCCCACCGTAATAATTGCATCCCTTGCTACTTCATCAGCCAACTGACGTAATCAACATCGATGTTGATTTTCAAATATTGCAGAAGTGGTCATGATTGAACACGATTCCGTGAATAATTTAATCGCCTGGGGACGCAGTGTTCGAGCGAGACGAGGGGGAAAAGCTTGTACTCTGAAGCCAAATCCAAGGAAAGAAAAGATGAGTAATTGTTTCCTGCAACACCGCTGGAGATTCATCAGGCCTTGACATCCGTCTTCATCAATCTCCAATTAGGATCTCACAGCTTTTAAAGAATCTTTTCTGTGCTCTTCGTTCAGGAAAATGACTTAGAAAACTCTCCACTATTATTTTATTTATAATTAATAAACCGAGAGCATTTGGACATGCAAAAGTTCTTAATTATGTATTCTTAGGTTAATTCATGATAATATAAATAATTCTTTCATTTTTTATTCAAAGTCTCCTTTAACGTGTGTGAGTGACAAAATAAAAATTTCCATCTTATCTAATTTTTACTTTTAATGCTCTGATATAATTAATTAAACACATCCGTGTAGATCGTGAATAATACCTGTGCTGGGCAAACCGTATGCTGCGCACTGTTATATCGGTATAACCGTAATGACGCGTACCTTTTTCTCGTAAATAGAAAAAATGTTAACATTGGGAAACCATATGAATGAATAAGTAGTATATATATATATATATATATATTAGAAAATATGCTATTAAAATTTATTATCAGGGTTTATTTTATGCGCAGCATAAACATTAATAGTTACCTACGTCTGGGCAAGGGTGAAATGTTAAAAGCTCCGAGGGAAAAATTTTTACAGTTTTAAATTTAAGTTATATTTCAATCAAAAAGGTAAGTCATAATCAGTACCCCCTCTGGGGACGTTGTCTCTATAGGAAACTAAGCTATAGGATGGCAAGTCTTCTATCTTGTTAAGGCCGTCAACGTAGTATCTGATTTACTAAAAAATGAATACGATTTGCTTCCATCCATGTATTGTCGAAATGTTTCTACCCTAACCGGGGATAAGTCCTCTCGACGCCTCAATCATGGAAACGCAGTACCACTCTAAACACATTCTAAACATTGTCGCCCCGCAATATGCTCAGGGTAAGACGTAATCTCAGCGCTTATCAAAGAAATAAGAGATATGCTCAAAAACTCCCATACCTGTTTGGTATCAGACACAGTTTGTATGTTGTGATATTGCAAAGTGAAGAGTGCTTTAGCATTGAGCTGAATACTCACAGAAAACAAAGGCAAACAACAAAATTGTTACCTAACGGGAGTAGATATTAACACGCCAAGGTAATGTTGGGTCCTACTTATTTATTTCCATCAAAATAATAGCTAACAAAACGTTGAAATGGAGCAAGAGAACTCCTGAATTCTTTTCAGGCCAGATCGTTCGCCTAGCGTGGCAATTTACATATAAATTCCTAACCAGCTTTCCTAATGCCAGTTTGTCATGTAATATTCATTCAGACCTAATTTAGCGGTTGGTTGCATATTATCATAATAAAAAGAAAAATAACGGAAAATTAATCCGACTCTACTCACGTTTCAAATTCTTCATCGGAAGGGTAACGCCATCTTTTGTATGAATTTGTTTAAGATGAACCCCTCAAGTTCAATGACAGCTCTTTGTCACTAAATTTCGAAGCATCAGCAATATTTTGATTAATTCAATGGGAAGATAGTTACATACTGAAGATGGTAGGAAACAAATACGTTATTATTGCATTACACATTTAATTAATACTAAAAAAAAAAAAAAAAAAAAAAAAAAAAAAAATCAAACTAAATACATTTCAATTGATATACTGCAATATGTTGGAGACCTGAAGGGTACTAGATGAATGCAATACCACGCCCTTTCATGCCCAGTCATTTCTCGGGAACGTAATGTGCCAATTTTCACCATTCTTATATGCATGTTTCCAAACCTACATAGATTCGACTGCTGAGCTTCAGTAATAGAAATTTCTGCTATTGACTTTATGCAGGGACCCATATCCTTCATCAGTAATTTTAGAAGAAAACTTTGGAAATCATTACGCAAAGGTTCCTTTATTAATTCTGTATTATATAGCAGATCGCTGGTCTATGATAATTAAAGCAAGTATAAAGTACACTAGTAAACGAAATTAGCCTCTGAGGTCCCCCAGCTGATCAGTTTGCCTCCATACTTCGAAATTGTATTCTACGTGTTTCAAAAGTTCCATTTCAAATTTCAGCACCGTGGGTCGATCAGAAAAGAAATTAACCTCTTAGGTCCCTCAGATGGATCAGTTCGCCTCCATACCTCGTAATTGTATTCTACCTTTTCCAAAAGCGGTCCATGTCGAAATTTATCACCATACTAGGAAAAATAAAGAAATTAGCTTCAGAGGTCCAGCTGCAGCAGAGGTCCGGAGGCTGATCATCAGCTAATTAGTGTGCCTCCGTACCTCGTAATTAGATGTAGCTACAAAAAGGGCGGTTGTCCCCAAACATGGTCTTGAGGTACAGCACCAAAGGGTTTTCATCTAGGTGCCAAACTTGACTTTCTTCTTCCCACGGCGCGACGGTCCTAAAGAGGACCTGATTCCTCCTCCACCCATTCCTATCCAATGCAGTAGTACGCCATCTTCTAATATCAAGAAGCCTCAGGTCCGCTTCATCCTCATCCAACCATCTCATGCGTGGCCTGCCTCTTCTTCTGCTTTCACCCGGCCTTCCGTATAGAACTCTAGGTGGAACCAGGCTCCATCTGTTCCACGTGCCCAACCTAGCGCAGTCTCCCCTTTTCAATGAAGGTTATTATGTCAGGTTTATTATACAGCTTACGTAGCTCGTACGTAACTTCCAGCATAGCTTCTAGACATTTAAAACAATGCCAAATACCCTCATAAGGATTTTTCGTTCAGATTTTCAGATTTTTGAGATTATTTCTTAGTTCGATCTCAGTTTCAGTTTAGTTGTGCAACAAACCTTGGAAATTTTGGATTTGTTCACAGGAGGGGGTGTGGAGGGAGTACTAGCCTAAACTTTGATTCAGTGCCCAAGCTACAATGTTCAACCGATTTTCGTAATTCTTTGTTTACAAAACACATTAAAAATACAACTGAATCTCGACCACAACAAATACGGTGAGTTTTAATAAAAATTTAAATTTCTGTCTACTTTATTATAACTATAATATTCATTTGATACTACGATAAACCTACCTACCCATTGAAGTCTACCAATAATGCTGCAAGCTTCCTATTAACCTGAGAGTTAGTAAATATGTAAATAACGCACGTTAGGACTATACCCATGTGTATAAAGGCTTTGGGTTTTCATTTTTCGATCCAAGAGTTTCATTTTTGATGATGAAAGAGTAACCAAACGGTAGAGTAAAGAGAGGCTTGTTCCGTAGGCTTTTGCATTCCTGAACGCTTCAGAATAATGGATGCCGCACCAACGTTGGTGAGCTCTTTCTGAGCCTAGGCAAAGGTAGTGAAAAACGTCGAGCTCAAAGAATTATCTGAAGATTGCTGGAAAGCTGGGGAGGTAAATTTGACGTATTTACCGACGACTACAATTGTGAAACTGCAACATTACATCTTTATTTCCTGACTTATCACTCTATCGCTACAATTAGTTACATAACAACGAGTTCCTGACGTTTACGTGTGGCTAATATGATAGGTGAGGCCACGGTAAAATGATAAATCCACTAAATGATAAATCCCCGGTAAAATGGTAGAATATAAATATGTGCCTACTAGGTCTTCTAAGGAGGACGATTCTTCAATCATTGGTTACCTATTTGTTTCCCAAGAAAATTAGTTAGAAAAAGCATCCTCATTGAAGGATATACTTCAAGTAACACCATGTACTTACTGGTAGATTTCAATGTAAGGCATTCTATAATAACGTACCTATATTGTGGGTACCCAAATATCTGTATGAGTTACTGATTACTCTATCAGCTCACAGTGAAAACCCTCTCAAGGAAAGTGTGCATGACGAGAAACATTACAGAACTGATGGAATAAAAGTGCTCATTCATTTTCAGTTCTCCTTCGCCTTTTGATGTGAACTTTTTTTCCCACTCAACATCGAAAACTGTTGGAAGATGCTCGATCTCTTTTGTTCCTGCCGCGTAAACATTTTATTCAAATGCTTCGTTGTATCATTTCAGAGCCTATTGATACTTTGACGGTCTATTTGTGAGAATAAAGAAGGAAAAAAGCCCTTTGAAGTTGTGAAAGACAGGGACGTAGCCTACTCACGCCAATAATTCAATACGATGGAGACCAAGGTTTTCGTTTCTATCGTACACTTCGGTGGAACTGAGAAGCTCGATTTTGGGGAGAGAAAACCCCGAAGCAGGTGAATCCAGAAGTAGCTCGACAGCACGGTGAAGGCTTCGTGTATTCCCCAACCGCTTTCCCCGTTCCCTTCGTTTTTCGGGAGTGTAGGTATATAAGACGTAGACGGGCGAATATATGTTGTCAGGGACTCTCCAAGCCCGCCATAATATATATAAGTAACCAACCTCTTTTCCCGCGGGCAGTTCTAAACCAATCCGCCTCTCCAACAGTTTCAATCATTTTTATTTCAGTTGCAATTTATCAGGGAGGGTGTTTCGAATGTCAGGCTTGGGGTTTCGGTTGTGCATTTGGTGTTTTTTTATCTTTTCAAGGGCCATTTATTCACCCCTCACACGGCCATAGTTTATACGCATTTACCATTTTGCCCCCGTTGTTCACTTTCTTCTATTGAGTATACTTCCCTGGAGTTGGTACAGCGAAATCCCCTTGAGCCGAGCGGAGTTCCATTTATCAAACAGATGAATCGTTCGTATGTGACGTACGGGACACATGTCACACGTGGTGTACGATCATTAGAGGGTCACCTTCGCGCTCTAAATCCTTCGTCACCAAGCAAGTTCCGTTCGCAGGAAAAGTCATTGCTGTAAGAGGACAGCAGTGATGTACTAGAAGTACAAAATTACTTCCCATCTCGTCAACGTCATCTTTTTAATGGTGTATTTCGGGAGTTTGGGGGAATAAGGCACCTTTATATACTCATCCGGATGGAAAGGGCTATACACTTAGTGTAAGGGGGAATCATTTAAATCTGTTTAAGGCCATTAAAAAAAAAAAAAAAGCTTTATATATTCGTTTACTAATCATTCAGGAATCACTGTAGTAGCAGTAAGTGGAGCTAAACAGTTTAGTGGAGAAAATAGGTAGCTGTTTCTGTTTGAGATACAGCCGCACACACTTTCAATCTTTAAGTCCAATGATCTTCATTTTCATGGAGAATTCCACAATCAGTGGACAAATACTTTTTGGTTCATTATTCTCATTAATGAACGTTTGCAATCTACCAAGAAAAAACAATACAAGATTCCGGTTTTCGTCAACCGTACGCTGTTCAGTAGTCGGTGAGCGGGGAGAAAATTGATTGAATGATACCCTTTTTATTATACTTCTGTGATCTAGTATGCCAAACTTTGCTTTTTCCAGTCTCAAAAAGTTACCGTTTTCCTAGAACTGCACAAGCGTATGAAAACCCCGATTCTTACATGATTTTTACTGTAACCTAGTGAACCCTAGTAAGTTATAAATAAATATACCTCCCCTTTTTTTCACGATCTCTTATATCAAGAAAATTGAATAAGTAATATTTTTAATAGATTTTTCAAAGTGTTTATTTTTATTATCCGTATATCGGAAAATAATGTTTTTCTGAACTTCACAACGTCAGAAAGTTTCTTGCGCCGGCATGCGCGCTTGCCGGCTTTGTATGTTCAATCTACTTAACGAGGAGACTAAAGAACTGTCTTTCAAACTTTTCAAGCTAACTATACAACGTGAACTCATTGAGCAAGAACTGTTCCACACTAGCGATTTTTTCAAAATTAAATGTGCCATTTTCCATTAGTAGGTAGTCAATTTTTCAAGCAAACAAAAATCATGCAATATATACTCTTTTTTTTACTTTTGGGACGTTATACACCACTTATTCACTTTTAAATAGTTTTTATCTTGTAGCCATTGTTAATTTTATGTCAGCAACCGAGGAATTTCATAAAAGTACTCGAGTTAGCTTTTTAGATATTTATAATGACTGTGATAACTTGTTAACTGTTGAATATTTTTACTTTTTTAGATTAGTTGTATGAGTTATTGTTTTAGTATGATTGTAATTTATCGAGTGTATGGCTATATAGCGAGCAAATTATTTAGGTTCGGGGCTCTCGATCCGCTCGGGGGCGGTCTTGCCTGGTGATTTTTGGTTGCGCGATTTACGAATCGTATCAAGGGGTGCTTACCTAGAAATAGGTGGGCGCCCCCCGGGAGGCCGCCATGGTGAGTCGGGCCCGGGCTCGGTCGGGACGCCCCGGCCGAGCCGCCTTTTAGGTGGGTTAATAACCAGCATACACTCTTTTATTTCATTTTATTTTTATTGTTTTAATTAATCTATTTTTTCTCTCTCTTTTATTGGCTACATGAATGTTAATTTACTTTAAATAGAACAATATTACATTGACAATTGTCCTACATTGCAGCATGTTTTGACAGAATATATGATTCTGATTCTGATTCTGACTTGGTTGTAGTCTTGTTACTTTTAAAAGGATGTCTAAAAAATGGACGCATGCTAAGGAAACTGCAAACAGCGTTGAAATGAGAAAACTAATAGTGTAAAGTATATTCGTACTGTATATACTCATGTATTTCCATAAATTAATTTGAATCTTTTCTGTTTTCGTATAATTGTGGCATACATAATATAATGTAGAAGACATAATATGATGTAGAAGTAAACTTTAATTAAATCAATAAAAATCGATATTTCGTATTAAAAAAAAAAGGAGTGAATTATACTCGTATTATATGAATAATCCAATCACCTCCAAAATGTACATATAAGCCCTTTCTGATTGGTAGGATTTACCGAAGTGATGTTCTATTTCATTATCATTGCTCCAATCTGCAAAAAACTCTCAGTATCTTGACATTGTACTGATTCTAGTGTAGTGTACTGTAGACCCGTGAGGCATGAAAATGGTAGTAGTCGCGGGTCCCAATGCCCTCAGAAGCCCATTTCACCCACTGGGAAGAAATGGGGGATTCAGAGCAGTTCTTTACCATCTACTGTATCATGCAGAGCAGCAGCGAACTCAGCAGATGAGGTGGGTTCGGGAGCAGTTAGTGTTGCTCGGTCGCCCCAACACACACACACACACACACACACACATATATGTATATATGTGGGGGGGGGGGGGGGTGATGAGTTCGTTGGCCAGCACTGTTAGATCACATTAAATTGGTCAAATTTCAAAAAAGGTGCTAAATAAATCACTAAAAATGGCTAACAATTGTTAAATTTATATTTTTTAGCAGAATATTGCTTCAATAAAGTTTATTAACTATGAAATGGACCATTCAAAAATTTATATACAAATCCATACTGAAATATGTACTCTAATTTCATTAAATTTTGCTTTGAAAAATCGATAAAAACTGCAAAAAAAGGAAGAATTACTAAACCTCTTATTACATAGCAAATTATTATTTAGAATACATTTTTTGGCATCAAGATAATAGCAAATTCTATAATTTCCTTGCATTTAAAAAGCTTGAATTTTAAAAGAACTTAACATGATACGATACGATAGTTTATTAAAATTCGCTCATACGATCATGCTGTATGACTGGAAATTTTTATTTCACATGCTTTGGTTGTCTCCTAACCCCCTGGATCAATTCCAATAGGTTGTCCCTTTACTGACGAAGCCTAGTTTTCGAGGGGCGACCTAAAACTGAACTTCAACATGGGAGCATATCAAAACTGGAGGAACAAAAATCGCCTTATAGGTACTTGAACTACGGAGATCGTATCAGCTGATATAAATACAATAATTGAATTCTCACTTCACGAAATCGAGTTGGACCAGCAAAGCGTAGCTAGGTGATTTATTGCATCTCATTATTTTCAGTAGGTGGGTGCCTAAGTCAATGTCGATATAGTTAGATTCTGTTTTACTATTCTGCTTGGATATCGGTTCTTGTAAAATACAGAAGGAATAAGTAGTAAAGTGTAAGTGTTTAATTTAATTTAAATAATTTTTCCTAGATTGACGTCTATACATAATCCGTATGTTTATTGTTTGCTTTTCGATTTTCACGTAGAAACAAGAGTAAGGAGGATTTTCGGAGTGGGGATAGTAAGATTTTAATGCCTCGGAAGTGGTAGTGGGGCTTCACCTCTTAACCCTAAGTTGGCTTCTTGTGACTCTACGTAAGCCTCTACACGAAGTGGTCTTCTGGACTCCCGGAGTCTGAGAGAAACCGCTCTGATGGCTATTCGTATATTTACTCTAACCCATCCGGCTATATCAGATCGGGTTTTGTCTCTTTTTTCTGTGAGAGAGGTCACAAGTCGCATGATGAATGAGTTTTATTCACATAATTAGTTTTATTTAAGTAATGTTTAATAGACATCGTATAGTACTAAGAGATAAGTGTTCTGTGTAGAAGGGCTATTCGATACATAAATAATAAACCCTCATGTAATAATTTGCAGCTTTCCCAATTCTTCTCTCTGCTATTCATCCGCTTACTCTGATTAGTCTCAATCGACACATTGCCTTCTACCTCTCACTTCAAAGTACTAGGTGGTAGAAACAGTGGTGGCAGCATGTTACGTATCACTGGCTCCAGAGTTTTAGAACGGTTCCCAAAGCCACTTTTCTCTCACAATATCTCCATCCACAAAAATGTGCTGCTCCAAAATGGTATCCCATGAATCGGCTAACCCCGCACCTGATAAAGTTTACGCCCCAATTAGAACTTGGGGGGAATAGTGTTCAAAGGGTTGTAAATAGTGAGCAGGGCAAGTTACCAAAGTCCCCTCCAACCTTGTTCGCCTTCAATATCTTATGAACGGCGTGTATAACGGTGGGTTCTATACTCACTTAGAGTCGCGAGACTTCGCCTCTTCTCCACCCACAACAGGGAGTAAGTTGTGACGTAGAGGGGGCTAAACTCGCTATTGATATTGTAATAACGTAAATACCTAATTCAACCAATTTTATACATTTATAAAAACGGGATTTTATCCCATTTATAAAAAATCTAAGTCGGATGAGTTTATATTACGATCGATTAATAAGCATTTTTTATAATCTTTCTCACTTTTTGACCTATGGAAAAAGTTGTAAAGGAAGAAATTTTGCATAAAATATGACCACCGCCACTTTTCTAACTGTTTTCCTTGGTTTTTGGACGATTTTTCAAAATTTTTGTTACTCACCACACACTACCCACTTCCTTAGAAATCCTAGACAAGTGAGTGGCAGGTCAAATTTTTTTCTTGGTCGATTACAAAGTTTCATTAATGAAAATAATAAAACAATAAACAAGAACGATCAAATCACGTGGGATAGTCGGGGATCTCTCCAGGTAAGCCTCGAAGTGTCAATCCTTGATGCCTCTTTTGGAGACTATACTATATTTCACCAGTGAATTGTAAAATGAGCGTTCTCAGCAGAGGAAAATTAATTCACATAGAAATTTGAACCAGGGACCCTTGTTCTTTCGCTTTAGTTTAGGTTAACGCTATTCCAGCAGATTCATTTATATATTTTTCACATGGAGGCGAGAAAAGAGTACGAAACGGAAGTAGGGGGAGATAGGGCTGAGGAAGGGAAGGCTTTATGTGTGCCGGATTAAAGGGCCAGTACTAATCCATCACCTTGGGTGACCAGGGAGGGGGTAATTGATGTAGCGGAATCCCTTCTGGATGGAGACACCCGCCTGCACGTCTCCCCATAGCCCGCCGATAAAGCTAAATCTGAGAAAGAATAATGCTCCCTTTGCTAGATTTTTCATGAACTGGTCTGAAAGCAGTAAGTATAGGCCAAGATAGCCTGTAGAACAGAAACACAGGTTGTTATTGCAACTCAATATAAATAATGTTGCGGGGTTCCCTCGTTGTGTAATAATTTTCAGAGCTTTCGTTGGAATTATGGCATAAAACATATTTATAGTTCTTATTACTTTAATTCTTGAAAAGCATTTAAACCTACGCTAATTTTCCCTGTCTCTGTCAAATGGAGAAGGGGTATAAAGGAAAGATTCTAGGAATCATCGGAAAAATATGAACATTAGGAGTCCTCAGTGAATGACCGCTGTCCCGATCTACTGTTTAGGAAGAAACTTTGAGTGAATACCGACAAGAAGTTTAGTCGAACATCTAAAACCATCCAGCTAACAGAAAACAATTCTCGAGGAGGGAAACGGGGAAAAAATCGACATTACACTGGGATGAGACCGGTCCAGATGGTCAGAATGGGACGTTCTACCAAGCCATTGGTGGGAGGAAAGTCTTGACTCGGAAGTTAGTTTGTCACCGAGCCGGGGCCTTTATACTCCCTTTATTGTTCAACTTGTTCAATAAAGTAATCCAAGCTTCGAAGAGTTTCAAACTTGGTCGAGATTCGTCAGAGACGGCAAGTGAAGAAAAACGAGGCACTGTGGAAAACACCAGGAACGGAAGTTGAGAAAGAGAAATCCTTGTAAAGAACATCTGATGAGCGACTGCATAGAATCGGCCTAACGGGGGGCTTGCCACTCAACTGAGCTTCTTCAGCTTTAGTAGAAATTTTTTTTGTCATCTTAGTAGTTACCAGAAATGACATGCATCCTACGTCTCATTTCCAGTATTAACGGCCATAATCACTATTATTTCCGAAAAATTAGCTCCTGTACATGTTTTAGACCCACAGGTTAAAAGCATTCTGCAAAGTTTTTTATAACTTACCTATTTGAGGTACCAGTAGGTATAATACATTCACTTATATGATGATCCAGAAAAGAGCAAATGCATCAGCGAACGGAACACGCTGCGAGCGTAGTAAGTCATTTGAAAATAAATAAATAAAGTAAATTATTTAAAGATAAATAAATAAATCTAAAACTATGTATACAAGCAAGAACTCTTGAATTCTTGAATCCAAATTCTTTGATAACCAAGTTGTCACTTTGGAACAAAATCATTGTTGCTGCACGTAATCAATATCATAAATTAGTAAATATAACTAGGTACCTCTTTATCTCTCTACACTGCTTCAAGAAAGATAGGATTCAACAAAACGTGGTCGCTTTAATGACCCATTTCGCATCACGCCGCTACACCCATGTATGACTCAGCTCCCGTACCTGAGCCAATTTTTTATTTTCATTTATTTATTTATTTTTAATGCTCCTGTCTCTTACAGATTAATGGTCATATTGGACGGTACCTATCACGCTCACCACCAGCCATATTATGGATTATTTTGATCAAAATTTCTCACTAAACTGTTTGCCTTCCATATCTTAGAGCAGTTTTATTATTTTACGTGTTATTGTGGTGTAAAACTCGTATACCTACAACTTGCGTCATCATATTCTTGGAACTCAACAGCAGATATTATTAAACCAAGAATCGCAGTAAATCAACGAGAAGGTGCCGACGAGGCGCTGCTGGTGTACCTCGATTGTAGCTAATGGACACGGCAGAAGGACTGGCGTTTTGATCTCCTGCAATAGATGACATACTTTATATCCACGATCGCCTCGTAAGCCCTTGATGTGCTTGATATTCAAATTTATGTCAATCTGGGATGGTGGAACTTCAAGGAAATTCTCTAACTTCGTTAAATAACTTGTTTTGAGCAATTAGTATTATTGTCGTTGATGTTACCTAGTAGGTAAGTTGTGTTTTTGTCAGTTTAATCCCCTTCCTAGTTTTTAGTCTTTTGTGGATTTGTATAGTAGTTGAAGCTATACAGGCAAAATTATAAATAATGATGGTGGAACACGCTCTGCAGTAAAAAAGAAGATCTCAATTCGCAATTCTTAGACTAGTACGGATGTTTCCCTTCTCTGATCCAAAAGGTTTGGATTATTATTGAAATTTTCTTGTGTTCACTTAAGCACAAAACCACAATAAGCATTATACCTTTTTGGGATGACAAAATCATCTTTGACATTTATCATCATACGAAAATCCTTACTTGTCTTTGGGAAGATCGCAATTTATGCTTGAATCTCAATCTGCCTGAATCGCTCCGAAAATAAAAGCAGATGATAATAAACAACCCTCGAGGTTTAATCAAAGGGGAATCTGGTAACCGTTATATGAAAATGTCTTCCTTGGATGTGGATTCGTACACAAGCTGAAACCGCTTGAAATTTATCAAAACGTTTCTAAAAACATCTGAAACAAACTAATCGGCTAAAAACTGAGGTCAAGGACTTTTATGATCACATTTTGAGGTATTCAGACTGAAACTATTAAAAAACTACTTCCCAAGCTGAAGGTATTGTGACATTCAACTGAGAAAGACATAGAGTGTGGGTTGGATCATTTTTGTTGAATTTATAGGAACTACCTAGTCAGCAAATAATGTGGCTGAGATAGTTTCAAATCAGAGTTTGTCTCCATCGAAGGTTTTTTTTTCTTTTTTTCCCCATGGTCAAAGATTGAATAAGAGTTTTAATTGTAAGTTTCCCGTAAAAGAAGTACTAGCATGATATTCTGTTCTCTGTTAAAAGCGTTGCCGTATATCGACGGTAGCAGAGGGAATATTAGAGATTCAGGAAAAGGCCCCGAGAGAGGCGAGTCTGCTTAAGTTAGATTTGTCCGAAGAGATTTAGTATTCAGAAGGATCGCCAGCTGTAAAGTAGAGAGATGGGGGACAACCTGGGCACCTCCATATTCCTTTTGAGCGCAAAACCCCAAAGCCTGGTAGTCCAGTTATTTGAACCACCGAGTAAACGGTTCCGATTCCGGACTACAGGTAACTTTTCTGGCGAGAGTTTCTGGTTAGTAAACAAAGTATAATTTTTTAGAACATCATATCCAGAATTTTCACTTACTAATAAACCTCCTATATGTCGGTCTCTCCCAGAATTATCATGTGTCAATTCCAGCTAAAAAAAATTGCCAAGTGAGCAAGAAACATAATTATTTAAGAAATTGTAGCTTAATCACTGGAATATTTAAATAAGTAGGGAGATTACGTTGGATTATGTTATGAGCTTATGAGAGACAATGGAAATCACGTTATAATGGTGAACTTGGTACGGCTGAATCAATGTACCTGGGTAGTGTTTTCAATAGAAATGAAATTCATAGTGCACATACTAGCGGTAAATCTAAGTTTAGGTAGGTACCTTCAAATTTATAAGAAGGAGGTGATGGAAATGCAGTAGTTACCCCTTCAAAGGGTAGAGGCGATAAACCTGCAAGACTCATAGGATATCCTGAAAGCTGAAGTGCCCAGGAACTATGCCAAGGTGTGGGATTTGCAAGAATCGAGGAGGAAAAACTACCCATATCCATCACACTCCCGGGGCTTTTTGAAAATGGGAAGAGGGGGAGGGGGGACTTAATAAAGGAAGGGCATGATCATGGTTTTAATTGCTAATTGTACAAGTTTAGGGTATATTGCCCAACTTGCCTATTGGTGGGGGGGGGGGGGGGGGGGGGTAGTCAATAATAGTGGAGCTGAGGGAAGGGGGGTTCGAAACCACTCTGCTACCATATAACAAGGAGGTGATGGAAATGAACCCCTCGAACCCCAGGAAATATCCCAAGGTGTAGCATTTGGAAGAATTAAGAAAAAGGAAATACCCATATCTATCACAAGACCAAGAATATGGTTGCACCAAGAATCCTCGTAGCGTGAGCTACGAGGATTACACAACTGCACGTGTGACACTAAACACCGAATCAATACGATGAAATTCGTGAAGAACTATCCAATCTCCTACCCACCATGGCACTTGTACGTATAATCAATGTGTAGTAACAATTTATTATTATATGAAAATGTTAGATTTCTTTGTATTGCAGGAATCAGACACCTTCGCATTCTCTGTATGATCATGACGCCAATGTAACTCAAATTTACAAAAAAAAAAAAAAAGGCCTTTCTGTCCTTATTTTTTTTTTTTTTTTTTAATTACCATCAACGTTTCTCCCAGGAACTGGGGATTCTTCAGGGAGACAAAATTTAAAATATAAAATCCAAAATTCTCTATGGTCTCGCGCGTAGAAATCTGGAGGTGTTTCTTTGAAGTTCAAGCCCTTAGGGTAGGCGAACCGTTACACGTACAGCGTTGGGGGTGGTTTTAATCGATTCTTTGGGATTAAATTCATCATCGACAAGGAAAAACATCATTACTGGTAACAAAAAAATTTTCAAGATCTCGATTTTAGCGAATTTTTGAAGGAAATTAAGCTATTGCTCTCGCCTCAAAATTTGTAGAATGTGAATTTTTGAAAAATTTTTATGCAGAAATCCGTTTTAGGCTATTCTGAATCATATTCTGAAGTTTAACGCATTTTTTTATGTATGTATGTATGTATATATGTATGTATGTATGTGTCATTCCAGACGATAACTGTCCGTAGAATTGTGCTAGAAACTTCAAACAAATTTTAAAATGTTAAGGACCCAAAACGAAAGTTCAAGTTCGTTGGCCAGCATGATCGGATTACATCTTCGGGTTGAAATTTTCAAAAATGTAGTCAAAAATTTTAAAATGGCCTGTTTTTTGAGATTTGTTGTGCGAAATAATTTTTTCAGCATGCTAACATGTGGTATATTCGGAATCAGCGTAAAATTTCCTATAAGAATATGTATCAAGTTTTCAAACATTTCAAAATTGAAAAATCAGTCAAAAATCGAAATAATGCCGTTCGCTAGTTGCAAAAATCGGTCAATAGCGACTGAAATGTCGAAGATTTCTTCAAAAATTCGCTCATGGGGTCATGCTGCATGACTGGACTTTTTTGAATGTTTAGCCCTTTAATATAAACCTTTAGGATATATAAAGATTGATGCCGAGCTTCTAGGACCATCTAGACCCCAAATATGATTTTTAACACAAGTTGCATATAGTGTGGTCTAGTATTTTTGGATAAAAGACGCGGACGGCAAACGGGCTGATTTTTTATCATTATTTTTTTTAAATTTGATTTTTGGATTCTACGCATCTTGAAACGTAAACCAACAAATTTTCGGGGGGTGTTAAACTTTTTTTTTTCTTGATCAATTACAAAGGTTCATTATTGAAAATAATAAAAAAATAATCAAGTGGAAACAGTGCTCCCGATATCGTAGACCAGAAACGAGAACTACCCATAAAACTGAAGCCTGGCCAACATCTATATGCATATATCTTGCATTTGGATATGTAGCCTGCCACATTTCCCCCAAAACATAAATTTAGGTGGTAAAGTAAACAATGTGGTGAAAAATGAAGCCAGAAAAGTTAAAGTGATACGCATATTACGGGGAAGAACGTGAAAAACAAATGGAAACATGCTTCTGATACCGACCGTAGGTTAACCAGAAACGGAAACCACGCATAGAACTGCGACATGGCCAACATATAAACATGTTGATCTGGCATTTGGTCATCTAGCCCCCCCCCCCCCCCCCCCTAATCATAAATTTAGGAACTACGGTCACAAAGCAGAAAAGTTCACAACAAAGTCCAAGAAGTAAAAGTACCTAGTGCGCATATTACTGAGTAATAGAGAAAACAAGTGAAAACCATGCTTCTGATACCGTAGATTTACCAGAACCAAAAATCACCCATAAAATTGAGACATGTCCAACATAAACTTATCAACTGTAATAGAAAGACCGAATTGGCTAAACGGATCCACATCTGGACTGGAGAATTCTAGTTTTTGGGGAATTCCTACTGCTGATTCGCTTTTCACGTCCGCGTGGCCTTCAACATCGTTCAATTCGCTTGCGTGGGTTGACTCCCACGTCGTTTTCCTGGCCTGCTAGGGGCACTCTCCATAACTACCATTCGAACCAGCAAAACATGTGTCTGGGCTTATCTGGAAACTTTGTAAAGGACAAAACCCAGCCAGATACTTTTATTCCACCTATTATCACTAGAGTCACGCGATTGAGGAGTTCTTACTGCTCAAACTTCACCCATTCAATCTCATCTAGTTCCCAAATTTTTCATATCATGTCCTGATAAAAGCGTAACGCGTCAGAGAGATTACGCTATCTAGTTGATTCCATTTACTATTTTGTATACATAAATTTTACGTTCTACTACCATAACGTAAGTAAAAATGAGCACTTTAAGAGAACAGAAATTGTTAACTGCCAATTTTATGGCAAATAAACTCGTTCCCAATCATATTCTACGGTTCAAAACAGATTTTGGATGTTTAGCAACTTTTCAGTTTTTAAATCGCTTTTTCAGCAAATATCAATGAAATTTAAGTACATTTTTCACCATAATTTTGTGAATAAATTTTTTAAATGTTCTAGTTCATCGTTGATTTACTTGTTTTGCCTAAGATACTGATAAAAATATTAATTCAACTATTTTTAGACGTTTTTAATAATTTTTTGATTTTTTGAGCACTTTTTTGAAATTTGACCAATTTTTAACGTGCTGAAAAAGTGTTGGCCAACGAACTCATCCGTTCGTAAGAAAAGCTTGATTTTTTGACGCAAGAATGGAATTTTTATCCCAATCCTGAGAAGAGTTATCGTCTGAACTGAATACATACATATATTTATACATATGAAAATGCGTCAAACTCTAGGATTCGTTACAGAATGTCTCAAAACGGATTTCAATGAAAGATTTTTTGATTTTAAAATTTTTTGAGCCATTGCAATAGCTTCAATTTCTGCGAGAATTAGCTAAAACAATTTTTTTTACTAACTTCCGTTTTGAAATAGGTTTTCACAACTTCGTCGCGAATGATTTAGTTTGCATAATGTAAGTTCTATACCAAACCATGTTGCTACCCGAATCAGAACTGGATTTTTATTTAGGAGGTTGATTTGCAGACTTCTCTTCAGAAAAAGTGTTAATTTGGATTAATGTTTTGGGTATGACTGCTGAAAATACCTTATGTTATTACATAACAAACTGAATGAAATAGCAACATGGTGCTTGGGTTGACGTTACCCTCAAAAGCCCAGGCGAACGTGTTTGAATTTCCTTACACAATGTTACTCACCTGAAACATAACCAAAATATCACATTAATATGGTATCTATATGAATATTTATAAAGTATAAAACATGGATATAAATTAAAAAAAGTTTAAACACTTATCTAATGCTCGTGCAGTAGCTATTTATAATAATTTATTAGTGTAGGTGTTTTTCTTGTTAGGAATGACGATAGACAAGAAAAACACCTACTCTACTTCATCTAACTATGCAGCCATAAGGTGAAAACTCACCTTAACCACATCAATATAATAATTTATATTGAAATTCAACAAAGAGTTGAAGAAAGAACATTTTCAGCTTGTTCTTCACATATGCTTAGAATGGTGGTTTGACATTGGTTAGTTTGACTCAATATGGTGTTACTAGGAGTCATGAAGTGAGATACCAGACTCGAAATAACTCAGGGGTGTAGAAAACATCCACGGTATCTGTCTGATCATGGAGAGGTTTTAAGATAATAACCCTATTGTAGCCTAGAAGGAAACTGAGTGTTTGCTTACTAATGTCCTAGTAGGTACAACATGTTCGCTCACTAGTATTAAATATTTGCTCACTGGGCGTTCGGAAACTACGTTTGTTTGCCTAAAGGACAGAAACGACAAGTTTGATGAGGTCTCTGCCGTTCACAACATAATTTTTATTAAGCTGGATAACTGAAACATTGTTCATATCCCGGTGGACGGTTAACACGATGCTGAGTGACTATAATCAGGCTTATGTTCACTCTTCACTGCAGACTCTCCCATACAACGAATCGACACTCGACTCTCTATGCTCTATGAAGCAGAGCAGAGCAGAGCGAATGGACAAATTGTTTTGAATTGGTTGGGAAATTAACAAACTTCTTTAGTTGTAATCCTACAAAATGTAAGCGATACTTGTTGGAATCTTCATCAGCAAACATGTCCTCTGCTGATTTCTGTACTCCACAAAATAATATTTTGCATTTTCGTGCTCCCAAAAATAATATTTTGCATTTTCGTAGTCCCCACAATGCTTTTAATTCAATCCCTATTTAACCAATAATGTAGAGCGTGTGGGCAGGCGCAAAACCGAATTTCATGCAACTCCTCTTGTTCATGGTCTAATGACATAACTTCGCTCAAAATGGGAAGGTAGTTGAAGGATCTTTTCAATGTGATTGTTCGTGAATATTGTTTGGATTGGATCAGTAATGGTCGTTATGCATGCGTGATATTAAAATTCGTTGGTAAAAGTCGCAAGGGTTCAGCCAATTTTGATTTAGATTATTGTTTTCAGAAATACTAGATAGTTTTCGTCACCGCCCCAGAATTACTTCTACTGTAGGGAAAACGAGACAGTGGATAGTGAATAACAAAAATGACTTCCCAAAATTGTTGTTCCATCGTTTCCAACTAGGTAATTCTATAAGTTTCAGGTATACTAAAATATGGTAGTAAGTTTTGCTATAACTATTACGTTTTAGGCTGAATTCACACTGCCCGCGATGCGATGCGAAGCGAAGCGAATGGAGGCGCGAACTTCCAAGCGATGCGATGCGATGATGTGTTCACACTGCTAGCGATTACAGGCGAGCGAGTAGACCAGTCGAGTATTTGGTGTCCCGGAAAGATGTTCCCATTTAACTCTGTTAATTCCTTTTTATTAGAGTCTAGTACGTTGAAAATTAAAAGAAAGCGTAAAAGAAAGTGGGTTCATGAAGTGAATCAGCCAAGATGTGCGTTAGGTGAATATCACCATTTGTACCCTCAACTGCGTGAGGATGAAGAGCGGTTTTGGAGGTATTTCAGGATGAGCTCAAACACTTTTGACTATATTTTATCCCAGATTTCACAGTGCTGGACGTTGTTGAACACCGTTTATCAACTTCTCGATGTCCATCGTGAATTTAATGTGAAATAAGTAATTCAAAAACAAGATAATTTACAATGCACAACAAACTGGAGAGCGCGAAATCTATTACTCGCACGAATCGCTCGCTTCAAATCGCAACGTTCCTTGCGATTGCGAGAGGCCACTCGCACGAAATCGCTCGCAACCGCCCTCTACCGCTCGCAGTGTGAACACCCGTCGCCTCCTCCCATTTAAAAACCTTACTCGCGCGGCGTTTTGTCTTTTTCGCGCGTAATCGCATCGCTTCGCTTCGCTCAAATCGCGGGCAGTGTGAAAGCCGCCTTAGTATTAACACTAATTTTAAGTATAACTACATAAAACTAAATAAATGTAAGAGTAACATGCCACATTTTTGCTACTAAACCATACCTACATATATTATATAAATTATATATATATATATATATATATATATATATATATATATATATATATATATATATATATATATATATATATATATATATATATATATATATGCATAGTGTATAACATATGGCCTTCAAGATAAACCCATTACGGGAAGCTACTTTATAAGGGTTATGTGTAAAACTTCGCACTTTGCATGACTGACGAGCGTTATTTTAGTTTTGATGATGAATGCATTACAAATTTAAGACTGTTGATGAGAGACAATCGTATGAGTATTATATGCATTACATGGCACGCCCTTTTCCATCGCGTGACAGAGAGTATAAGCACATGGATGTGAAATTAACGCGACCATTTTCTGCGGGGAAAAAACCCCGATAAAATCAACTGGGGCAATCCAATCCAATCGGGCCAACCCTAAAGATGTCTGCACCTCGTGGTCTCACTTCACCATTATATCAACATCTAAATTTTCTAAAATGAATATATTTACAACACGAAAAACGGTTGTACAAAGAATAATGATAACAAATGGTGTTGATAAATGAAATGACAAAGCATTGATGGAGATTGGTTGGTTGATTTATCGCTTTGCACACCACTAGGGAAAGGTTAGGAAATAACGCAAATACCACCGAAACAACACCAAGAGACCCTAATTTTTGAACTATGTAGAGATGTGATGTATATTTTAAAAGTAATACTACCAGGGCAAGATAAACTGGAAACATTTTTTGAAGGTCGAACCGAAAAAAAACCAAACAGATAAGAGATTCGATTAAATTTTTTTTAAAGAATAACAATTTCCGTTCACCTAAAATTAATTTCCGTACTCGACGAGATAGAGGCTATGTACAATGAGCTGGCAGAGGTTGACCGTTTGGTGGAGTTTTGCCAGGATTCGAAAATTTGTAAAATATATTAATTCTAAAGTTGTGAGGAAAGTCAACCTGAGCCTGAAAAATGACATTGAAGGTGCATGGCTCCAGTTCAAAACCTAAAGTGGCTTATATGGCCATGCTGCAAGAATGGAACATTATTTAATTCTTTTCACAAGAGATATAATAGATTTTTTTGAATTATAGGTGCTTGAGTTATTCGTCACTCAAGACGGCAAATACCACCGAAACAACACCAAGAGACCCTAATTTTTGAACTATGTAGAGATGTGATGTATATTTTAAAAGTAATACTACCAGGGCAAGATAAACTGGAAACATTTTTTGAAGGTCGAACCGACTTATTAAAAAAAAACCAAACAGATAAGAGATTCGATTAAATTTTTTTTAAAGAATAACAATTTCCGTTCACCTAAAATTAATTTCCGTACTCGACTTTTGAAAATTTGTAAAATATATAATTCGAAAAATAACCTAAAGTGGCTTATATGGCCATGCTGCAAGAATGGAACATTATTTAATTCTTTTCACAAGAGATATAATAGATTTTTTTGAATTATAGGTGCTTGAGTTATTCGTCACTAATCCTTAGGTAAATTAGTGAACAAAGGTATTAGGTAGGTTTGTCCGATTTCCGTCATTGCCACTAAGATGCTTTGGATGCCCTTAAGTAGATACTTCTCGATAATTTCTCCAAGGAATCGTGTGGCGCATATTTTCATGTATTTTTGTCAAACAATCAAAAATACAAATCTAAGAAAAGTCTTACGAATTGAAGTATTTATTTCCTTGAAATGGTAAGAATTTTCAAATCTTGCACAGAAAATGGCATTGAACGGGGAATTTTAGGTTGAAGGTCTGTTATTTGCTTTTCTAGTTAATGGCAACATTCATGATAGAAGCTTCCAGAGTGTCAACCTTGCATGAAGACAGACTGTAATTTGGTTTTCTGGGTAATGGGAGACGATCGTCGAAATATGTTTTCCTCTGAACGGAAAGCTACAACGTAGTGGAAACATCTAAGCTCGATGATGGCCGGAAAGTATTTTAATACCTGGAGGTAACAGGGTAGGCTTCCTTCCAACCGTGTAACGGTGCTGCTCCAATCCAACCAAATACAATATTGATTTTGTCACCCGAGCTTCCCCGTGCCCTAATCACGATGTTATTGACTTACCTTTCCAGCTCGCCTAATGCCAATCATTTTCCCTTTTTACGTTCCGAAGCGCCCTTTCGTTAGCACGAATATTTCTTGCATTATTTATTCCCAATCGGAAGGTTTACTTGAGTAAAATCATACTAGAAACACCCACTTTCGTTATTAATTTTTTTTCCGCATATGTTCGGTTGGTTATTTAATAATGAATCATTCGAATCATTGTGTAGAATATTAAGCCCCACAAAATCAATAGGTTCAAATTTCAACTATTCAGCATGAAAAATAATGATAAAATAAAAAAGATTCATTCTACGAACGGAATCCAAACTTTTTTCTAAACAAATAATTATCTAAATTATACGAAAATCGCAGCAAAATATCTTGATAAGGAGAAGTTAGAAAATATTTGTGTTCGTGTAGAGTTTGGCAATTATTTTGGTATAGGTATTGCTTTAAATATCTGTTTACAACCATAATAATTGTTTACTGTCAATATACTTCATCACTGTATCTAATAATCGTAGTAGAGTAAGTGTTTACTGTTATGGAATGGTACAGTTCTGGAAATATTGAAGAATGAATCGAACAAAATCCTTGATTAAATTTTCAACTTCTGTACTCTCCATACCTATGTAACTACAGAATTCCAGAATTTCTCAAACTTGAATAAGCCGTCACCTGGCATAAGTTGGAAAATGGATACTCGACCCAATAACACGCACTATCTTACATGTTTTTCTCTATCCTAGTGTATTAAGATTGATTGATTGATTGATTGAAAGTTTTATTTAACAAATCAGAGTTACATAGGGCCTTGAGGCCCTTTCTTACTGTAACCCTGAAAGGGTTATTTACAATTACTTTGTAAATAAGGGGGTATTAATTTACAATTAATATTGTAAATAATTATTTACAATAATTATTGTAAATAATTATTTACAATAATTATTGTAAATAATTATTTACAATAATTATTGTAAATAATTACTTTATTAAAGAGGGAGAGAGGGAGAGAGAGAGAGAGAGAGAGAGAGAGAGAGAGAGAGATATGCTATATTTATTCATCATCTAGCTGCTTAACCAGGTGAAGGATGATTACAGGATACAGATATAGGATGAGTAGGATTACAATTGATCAATCATGGAATACATTAAAGATTCGGATAATAAATCCCGAAGTTGATGCCCAAAAAATGTGAACTATAGGTACTGAATGGAGGAAACTATAAATAAACTAAACCAAGCAGTTACAAGGATTGAAGACAAACGGGTAGACGGACAAACAGAAAGAGGCGGAACCAAAATTGTTCACGAAGCTACGAAACGTGAAAAGCAGGCATAAACACAAATTTTTGGTGAGAAAAAATGTGAACTCCACTACCGAAAGATTTCCTTTGCCCTGTTTTAGGACATCAAGACCTAGATATGCGGATTTTACACAACTGGCTCAAATTCGGGAAAATTCAAATAGGCGCAAAATTGGGGCTTTTCGAGTCCAAGCAGAACCACTCCAAAATTTTGGAACTCAAAATTCTCATTTGTTTTGCAGCTTAGACACGCTATTTTATTCTCCAAAATCATTGGGTTCAGAATCGTACCATAGTTATGAATGAAGCCAGTTAAGTCTAATGAAGGTTTTAAATGTGAAGCATTTTTTTTCTTTCATTTTTATAATACATAATTTCTTAGTATTTCAAGTTGTATCGGAGCTTAACTAAGGTGATAGAATATAGGGCAAACCAGGTACGATTCTATACATACATATTTATACTTTCATAGTAGGCTCACATATATATATATATATATTTGCAAAGAACTACAATTAGATTGTGTGTTTTACCAGCTCAAAACATTCGTTATTTGGCTTATCGTGTAAAATTTGGTTTTCAGGAGTTATACATTATTCCTGAACATTAGAGAGTTCTTATGTCGTACATCGCGACGAGTCGGGCGACGACTCGAGATGGCGATAGGGCGAGCAAAAGAATGCTTACCTCCCTAGTCTTTGGTTGCCGAGTGGAGAGTCGTTGACGACTCGCGCTACCACCCAATAAGTCACGCTAAAGTAATAATTGATTTCTGCTCACTTTCTGCTGTATTTTTATACCACTTTTATCCTCCATTTCGTCTTTTTTTTCCCTAAATTCGTACAACTTCGCCATTTTCATTTCATATCTGTTTTTTATTTTCCTTCAGATCCGTCCGTTATGGAAGAAGTTAGGGCGTATGTTGACGCTTTACCTGAATGGTGAAATTAGCGTACGGGAAATGGAGTTGGTGTTCGTATCTGGTTACAACCTACCTCAAAATTCACTTCAAAAATAAGCTTTTACAGCACAACACTGCTAATTACTTTCAAAAACTTGAATAAGTACTAACTACAAACTCGCCAAGCGGCTGTACTGTTTTGATGTGAAATGAGGTTATCCTCAACAAAGGTAATCCGGGAAACGATCGGAAACCTCGTTTCCCTTGACGACCTGCGAGGCGGTTCCATTTATCCACTCGTGCTGACGACTCGGGCTTCCGTTCGGGCAACGGATGGACGGTCGAGTGCGACAGAAGAACTCTCTACTTTCTTCATTTTTCCACGAATGCAAAAACATTCCCTCAATTACGCATCCCGTTCACACAGAGGTTTTGGATATCATCAAATGATAATCTTTATACAAATAAAATAGTGACAGACTGGCTGAACCTTTGTACATGTTCCCGGGATTATTAGCCTAATACGAAGGGCAGAAAAGGTTGTAGCCAACTGGACATCAACCTTTCATCTAATTGACTACATAACAAGAGTCCCAACGTTGAGGAAACGAGCCTCACAGAGACGTAAGGACTTACGTGACAGACAAGCGACCGGAGAAATTAATACACCTCAGAAAGGGTTTGACAACACAATCAAGAGAGGAAGGACGAGGATGGCCACCCCCATACTATCAGCCGCTATTCACATCCCTCTCAGCTCCTTCCACCTATTGGGGACATCGGGTTCTGATTGGATGAACAATTGATGGAAACGTCCTCAGGCATCGAGCCAACTCCCTGACGCCGTATCCAACTAATTTACTCCCACGGCTGGGACCTCACGCGTACAGCTCGTTTGGAAGCACATGGACTTTCGCATCGTTGACCTAATTTAACTCTTCGCTGTTACAGGGTACATCCGACATTTTACGGTTGATTTCTCCACAAGCATGATGGACTTTCAATGAGATTTCTATTCGGTTGGAGGGAAAAGATGTTAGTACAATCGTAAAGAATAATTACCAACACAATTACCGAAATTAATGAAACTGTATGAATGAAACATCCAATAATAAAAAACGAAATCTGAACTAAGAATAAATAAAATTATTACAAATCTTTCCTTGATACTAGACGAGACACCACAAGTGACTAACTACCTACATTGAAAGTGACACTGCTCAATTACGAGACGCAAACGCTGTACATCAATATACAAATATTAATTATTTCTTCTTCTCAGATCAAATTAATAAAATAAAATACAACACGCTTCAGATGTCGGTCTATAGATATCAATAGATGATAAATTATGCATGCTATGCTTAATAAACATAATAAAATGATATTACCATAATCCAAGTATAACTAAATAGACCAATCTACCGAAAGAAAATGGTGAAATAAAATAAAATACCTACACTACGCTTTACTAGCCCGTCTATATGAGACCAAAGTTGTGATAAACACGATTTTTAGAAAAATTAATTACATTGAAATTACGCGTCTATCAGCTGGTCGAGTATTCAAGAGGGTTTTCATGACCGGTAGCTTATCATGACAATAATATATTATATTCGATAGCTGAAAAGCTCGTTCATCTTCGTCGGTCAATCGCATTTGTAATGGCTTCTCATATTTTTTCGCGATATATTTCAAGATTCAATGAAGTTTTTCGATGAGCTTGCGAGGAATTTTTTCAAGTTCCTCCTGATTTTTTGCTCGGTAACCACAAAGTTTGTAAATTCGCCCATCCACCCTAGATACTAAACATGTTGTAAATTCATTAGGAATAATTATGTTTTTGTAGTGTACGAATTGTTTTGTTGTGTTTTATCGTAATTTTTTCATCAGCCGATTTTTGGTCATACAGCAAACATTCAAATCAATATAAATCACAAATGGACGTTCGAATTTATTGTGGAAGTTTTTAAATTCCAAACTGCTTCCTTCAGGAGGCATAATAGGTTTCAGAGGTTGATGCTGACCACGATATTTTGAATGCTCTTCAAGATTATCTTCCATTATGAAAGATGATAAACATCTCCTACAAAAGAATACTTTTTTTTGTGTTTGTTGATTTGGGAACGAACCAAGTAAGATAAATTCTTTATGTATACATAATGGTTATTTTTTCATGTGTTAAGTATAACGGGACCAATTTTTTTGTCTTTTTTTTTTTTTTCTTCAGTACAATGTTGATTAGATATCCCAGAGATCTCATAAACGTTGATAGCCGTACTGGGATAACCAGCATAGCCGTTTTGGCTCTTTTTCTCAAATTTGAGGATGTCATTAAATGTCATGGGGTATTCAAATCCTTTGAAAATCTCATCATTCACTCGGTGTACATAATTTCTTACATTTTGGGGATTTTTCCTTTGGATGATATCTACAGCACAACATATTGAATGAATGAAACATGGATTATCTGAAGTATTTTAACATTTATGCGTGCTTTTTTCTTTTTGTCCCGCTCTGGTAACTCTATCTAACTAGAATCACTGAGAGGATTAAAATTACTCAAACTTGGGATAAGTCTCTTAGGTCGAAATAATGACCATCCTGACCCAGCTGCGGGTTGGTTCTGTAATCCCCTTTTTTGTAAACTATCAAATTCTTCGTCTAGGACATTATTCAAATCAATATTTTTAGTTAACATCCGATTTTGTATGAAAGTACATGTCTATGAATTGGGTTTCCCCTTCGATTTTTTCACGAGAATATGTTACTTCCAGTCTTAACTGCAATTTGATTGAAGGATTCAAAATTCAATATTCCAACGATTCGTCTATCGTCACATTCTTTAATGAAGCCAAGAATGTAGGTATGTCAATAGGACATTTAAGAGTGGGGGGCGAGTAGGTGCATTGGCTTCTGCTGATGGTGTCATACTACTCTTCAAAACCAGTGAGGGCTTGCAGATCGCCTTCAATGTCTTGGCTGAGCAGCTAGCCAGGTGTGGTCTGGTGGTTAACCCAGATGTGGGTCAGTCTTAATTGTCCTGTGAGGTCGCCAGCATCAGGTGAAGATGGTAGATGAGGAGTGTTTTCTCATAGGACAGCAACCCGTACTCCCCACACAATCCGAGTTTGGGGTCTGGCAGTTTCTTAGAGTTGACTTCATGGGTGTGACCCTCATTGCTGCAAGCCGTGTGGACCTTGGTGGAGCTCTAGATTGTACCACCAAGGCTCCGTTGAAGCCACAGCAAAAGCTGCGCCTCCTTCGCACGTACTTACTACGCTGCGTTCTAGCTCTAACCTAAGCTATAGGTTAGACTTTGGAAGGCTTACTGCGGGGAGGCTGCTTGAGTTAGCCCATGAAGTTCGCTTTGCTGTGCGCTCTTGGCTAGGCTTCCCACCTGGTGTCCCAAGTGCCTATATTCAGGAAATGGTGAAGCCCGGTGGGCTCATTATTGTCTCCTCCTCAGCCAGCATCCCCTATTTACGCCGCCAGCGCCTGTTCCCCCTTAGGGGCTTGAGCTGGGAGGTCGCCCGTACTGCTGCTGATCTGGACTTTTTCAGACAGCACATTAGAAAGCTTGAATGATCATTTTTGTAAGAAAGACGATGGATTTGATTCAACTGATACCCTAAAGTACTATGACAGTGTAGTCTGTGCTCGAGAACCTTTTAAAATAAGTGAATTTACTGAAGAAATGGTTAAGAAATATTTGTTTGAAGTGAAATCCTCATCTATTGGAGCAGATGGGGTTAGTATTGATATTTTGCATATATTGTTTGAAGTCGTTGTTCCAATTTTGACTCATATTTTTTATGATTCGATCAATACCGGATATTACCCAGATGTATGGAAACAAGCGATTGTCAAACCTATGGAGAAAACAAAGTCTCCTGCCACGGTAGATGATTTTAGGGAAATATAGTTCCTTTGTGCAATGGGTAAAGTACTAGACAAGACTGAACTTTCTGATTGGTTAGAGGGGAACAATATATCGGATCCTAAGCAATCGGCTTATAGACAGGGTTTTAGTACTGAGACAGTCCTGGTTAATGTTTTGGATGAGGTTCGCAGAGCAATAGATGAATGCAAAGTAACTTTTTTGATTTTGGTTGATTTTTCTGCAGCTTTTGATAATTTAAGAAGGGATGTTCTTGTGGCACAGTTGAAATCGTTTAGTATGTCGGAGGAAATGATACGGTGGTTTTCATCGTATCTTGCTGATCGGAAGCAGTGTGTGAAGGGCCCTGAGGGTGCTCTCTCAACTTGGAGAGACACCATCACGGGTACTCTTCAGGGTTCAGTTCTGTCAGCAACATTTTTTACATTTTATTTGAAGTCATTGGCAACTTGTTTTTCACTGGGGACTCATCATGAAGTTTACGCTGATGATCTGCAATTGATCTGCATGATCATGTAAAATTGATGAAATACCCGATACTGTTGCAGGGTTGAATGATGACTTGGCGGGATTAAATAGATGGGCACAAACACATGGTATGATGATCAACCAGAAAAAAACTAAACTCATGATGCTAGGCAACCCAAAAATTTTGCGTAATGCGAATAGTAGGGGTTCTAATAGTTTTTATTTGAACAAAATATGTTTGGAAATAGCCAACGAAGTGAAGAACTCGGGGATCATCATTCAAAATGATTTGTCATGGGAATCGAAGGTGAATAGTATTTGCAATAGTTTTTGAGACTATCAGTTGCGGAGAATTGCCATTGATTTTCCAACTAACGTACGTAAGCAGTTGGTCGAAACTCTAGTTTTTCCTTTTTTTGATTATGCTACTGTGGTCTACTGTGATCTTAAAGGAGAAAACGTGGATCGACTACAAAAGGCCCAAAATGCAGCGATACGGTTTGCACTTCGGCTTAGGCTGGATCAACACGTTAAGCCAGAGTACAGTAGACTTGGTTGGCTTAAAATTGCGGAGAAAAAAAAGTTAGCCGTTGCGACCATGGTCTTTAAATTACTTAAATTCCAAAAGCCCGAATATCTTTATCGCAAATTTATTTATATTATTTATTTATTATTGCAAAGTCCAGCTCACAGAACAAGAACTTTTGAAAGATAATTCCTAGTGCGGGGGTCAAAACTATTTAATAATAACTTTGAACTGTTTCACATTGATGATAAAATAGAAGTGTTCAGAAAACAGTACAAGGAAATATTGTTGAAAACGTATGTTGAATCATAGATTGTAGGTATTCTATTTCTGTTCATACTAATCAAAGAGAGCAAAATTCTTTTTCGAAATTGATTTAACTATGTACTTTGTAATTACTTTTCACCTTAGTTGTGTGATGCAATAGAGATTTTATTGTGTTTTCTTATCATTGAGTTGTGAGAAATAATGTCAAAAACCTTTCAAATTTTTATTTTTATTGTACCCTTTTTTCATTTTTAGTCTAAGACTTGCCATTTTTAGCACTGAGAAGAATGAATTATTTGAATTACTTATTTACTGTCTGAGTGTATTGTAAGAGGAATGTATTAATTTTGATCCTTGGGGGATGTAAGAGAGGGCCTTAAGGCCCTAATTCCTCCAGGTGGCTAAATAAAAAATTTCAATCAATCAATCTCTCTCTCTCTCTTTCTCTTTCTCTTTCTCTTTCTCTCTCTCTCTCTCTCTCTCTCTCTCTCTCTCTCTCTCTCTCTCTCTCTCTCTCTCTCTCTCTCTCTCTCTCTCTCTCTCTCTCTCTCTCTCTCTCTCTCTCTCTCTCTCTCTCTCTCTCTCTCTCTCTGTCTGTGTGTGTGTGTGTGTGTGTGTATAGTTGTATACACATTTACATCCATATATAATATGAAGAAAATAGAATAATAAATATAAGAACTAACTCATTTAGTGTGGATGGAAAAGGAATAACAAATAACTAATGATTTTCAAAGTGGATGTTTGCATATATATTGGAAAACGTTCGAGACCTGCTTGGAAATTCCAACTTTCTTTTCTCTTTCTATTCTTTGATAAAGGGTATCAGCACGAGAAGAAAGCGTCTCACGTAATTGGTCTGTCGTTTCCATCGATACCAGTGAAATCCAGCGTATCTAAATGTTATTTGCTCCGGACGAACTGAACCGTTACCAACGCCAAAAAGATAGGGGAGAGGGAATTGAAGCTAGCTGAGATTTTCTCCATGACCATCGATCACCTGATTCGCGAAAGAATTCACAGTTAACGTTGGGGATTCAAGTTTGAGTCATATAACCCCTCGATATAATATTCTATAACGATGATCACATTTAATATAAAATACCAATCACTCGCAAATTATTCAGTGATGATATAATAGACGAAAAACTCTGTAAATTATCATTCAATGGTTTATTATTCCTTTACTAGATAGATACCCTACTACGTAGATCACTGGTCAACAATTGTTATTATTAAATCTATATTCAATTGTACATTATCTAAATATATCAGAGACTTAGGCATTTCTAGAAGACATGACATTTATAAAACATCTATACTTAACGTAACAAGAGGTGTTATCATAGTAAAATGGTACATCAGAATCTAAAAATATCGACACAGACGTTCGCACTCGTCAAATGGAAATTAATTAGATAAAATGAAACACCTAAATATGCTTCATCGTACAGCGTTCCGGGTGATTTCATTCAATCATTGGAATGCTGTTCATAATGACAACTAAATGAACATCTGCCGAGTTGGGTTTGAGCTTCTTCGCATCCGTAACATGAAACGTTTTAAATGATCCTAAAATATTCTATTCCGAAAAAGTGAATTAAGATGTAGCGTGAAACGTAAAATTCGGTTATCCGGGCAACGAGAAAATGATGCTTGAAGTAATTTACTTTTGCGCAAGCGCTGAATGAATTAATGAATTTAGAAAAATAAAACTGATAGAGGACCGTCAACTGCCTAAAACACACTATCCCTGAAAATGTCATCAATATCGGACGAAAACCGTGGATATTGAGCTTGTTGGAGATTTTGATTTTGGAGACCTCAATTTTTTCATATCCCGAAAGTGAACAATGCTTCCGCTAACCATATGTAGATTCGGGAACGAAACACTTCTTATTCCAAAAGTTTTTGAGATTTATGTTTGTATGTATGTGCCATATCAGACGATAACTCTCCATAGGATTGAGATGAAAATTCCGTTCTTGTTCAAAAAATCAACCTTCTCAAACGAAAGGATGAGTTCAATGGCCAGCACATTTTGAGTGCCTTAAATTGGTCAAATGTCAAAAAATCACTACAAAATGGCTAAAAACGGCTAAAAATGGTTAAATTCGTTTTATTTTTTAATCAGAAGATAGTCAAAAGAAGTTTATTAACAATAAGCTAAAAGATTTAAAAAATTATGCAAAATATTATGTTGAAAAATGCACTTAATCTCTATTAGTATTTGCTATTAGTTTGGTCAAATGAATATATAACAATAAACTAGGTGATAACATAATTTATACACACTATTATGCTGAAAAACGCACTTAATCTCTATTAGTATTTGCTAAAAATCAATTTAAAAAAAAGGTAAAAATACATTTTTTTTTTTTTTTTTTTTGGATTGCAGAATATTATTTAGAAAAAGTTTGTTTGCCATAAAATTAGTAGTTAACGATATATTTGCACTCAAATTGCTCAAAATTTAAAACATCGTTACATAATATAATACGATAATTTAATAGAATTTGCTCATATGATTACGCTGCATGACTGGACATTTTCATCTTCCCTCGAACCAAAAGAATTGAATAATATTATTTATAGATTTGTAAAGCTGTTGTTATGTTTTTATAACCCGTATATCGGGAAATATTGCTTTTATGAACTTAGAATTTTAAAACAAATCACTGAAATTCAAATCTGAACCTTCTGCTGACTTGATTCTGGTTTAGTTACTTTTAGCAGGATGTCTACTAATAGTCCAGGAACTAAAGACATTGAGGTAGAAAAAAATAGAACCCAAACCAAAATTGGTACAGACGTAGGTGGAGGTTCCCTGATTGACATACTAAAAGTCCTGGGGGGTGGGGGTGCCGCTCGAGGGGGGGGGGGGGGTCATTAAAGGTCCCATTTTGGGGTTTTTCGCGAATATCTCGGAAACGGTGCATTTTTCGATGAACCATGCCCTATAGTAAATGAAAGCTGATAAAATTCTCTACAACTTTGATAATATACGTTTTATCGAAATTCCGAACCGTTACGGAGATATATGCATCCGAAAATGGACGAATTTTGAAAATTAGGTTTTTAGCTCACGTTTTTCGGATAACTTTGTTGATTTGCGTCCAAACCGTTTATCTGAGAAAAAAGTCCTCTTAGAGAAAGTTGTAGAGCATCAAATTTCCCTGAAGAATATGTGGCTGAATGCCAATTTATCATTCACCAATCAAAAGTTACGCCAGTTTCAAAATTTTGCCCATTTTTACCCAATTGTTGTCAGGCCACTTTTCTGTGTCCTCCAGCTTGAATCGTCCTTCTTTCTGTCATCTGTCGTCATACATACGTCCACACGACCCCAGAATTACATACCACCACATGGGAGGGGAGGGGGGATGAGACGACGATGTAAAAAAGCGATGCGTGTAATTAATTATGAAGTAATTAAATAATACATGATTACAAAAAAGTGTATTCTTTAAAAAAAAAAAAAAAAAAAAAAAAAATATTAAGTACTAAAACACAGATCAACTTTAACACTAGGTACATTTACAAAATTCCACTGTTAGCACTTCATCTGCTTCAACTGGTTATGGGCCCAGCACTAATTTGTAGACAATCAACATGTCTCATGGGGATCCAGGAGCAGGTGGTTCTCCACCTGTGGCATCTACGAGTGTTGCAGTTGCAGGACTGGGAGCAATGCCGAACATTAAAAAATTGGTTGGTTCAGAAAATTATTCCAACTGGAAGTTCGGAATGGAAATGTTTCTGATCGCCGAGGATCTGAGGGCAGTTGTTGCAGGGACAGAGGTTGATCCAAGAAAGGATGCCAAAGCTCGATCAAAAATTTGTTTAATGGTCGATGAGTCTCTGTATCCTATGGTTCGTAGTCAAAAGTCGGCAAAAGATGTCTGGGCTAAGCTTGAGTCAAATTATGAAAGTAAAGGATTATGCAGACGTTTGAGTTTGCTGAAACAACTGTTTTCACTCGAGTTGACACAGTTTTCAACTGTTGAAGAATACCTTAATCGAATCCTTAGCATATCTCAGCAATTAGAGTCAATCAATGCAGGGCTTGAAGACGAGTTCATCGGTGTTGTCATGCTGAAGGGGTTGGGTGAAAGCTACCAGCCCATGATAATGGCTCTGGAGAGCTCAGGGGCAAAAATCACAAGTGATTCAGTACGTACCCTATTGAGTCAACAAGCCAAGCCCAATAATGAAAATGATAAAGCTCTAACATTGAAGAAAGAGTCAAAGAAAAAGCATTTTATTCCCAAGTGTTTTGCTTGTGACAAGAAAGGACATTTCGCTTCACAATGTAAAGCCAAGAAGAAAAATGCAAGTGAGCAAGGAACTTCAATGGCCTTAGCTATAGGGAGACTGGATAACGATGAGTGGATCATCGATTCAGGAGCTACTTCACATTTTACCATGAGAGACGATTGGCTTAAGAATAGACGACCAACAGAAAGGGAAATAAGGGTAGCAAATAACGAAAAAATTCTAGCAAAAAGCTGTGGGACAGTTAGTTTAGAGTTACCCGGTACTGTAGAGAAAACTGATATCCATGATGTGATGTTCAGTCCAAATCTCAACACAAACCTACTATCAGTCGGGAAAATAGTCAAAAAAGGCTATAAGGTAGTATTTTCAAGAGATGGCTGTAGGATAATGGATTCCCAGACTAGGGTCAAAGGAAAAGTTTTCATACAGGGCATATATGATTCGGGAGTGTTTAAAATTGTTCCGAAGAACCGTGAACAAGTTAATGCAATCACCTGTGATAATTCACAAATGCTTTGGCACAAGAGGTTGGGGCATTTAAACGTGAGATCCATGAACCTTTTGAGGAAAAATATGGCTCGTGGAGTGAAATTTGCCTCAGCTGGATTTCAACCCTGCGAAGCGTGTGCGAAAGGGAAAATGACAAGACAAAGTTTCCCCACAAGCAAATCAAAATCCAAAAATATTTTGGAATTGATTCATTCGGACGTTTGTGGACCAATGCCAGTGGAAAGTTGGGGAGGAAAGAGGTATGCCCTAACATTCACTGATGATTTTTCTAGGAAAACTTTTGTGTACATGATTAAAAACAAGAGCGAGGTAAAGAATGTGTTTCAAGAGTTCAAACAACTAGTGGAAAATCAAACAAACAAGAAGATAAAAGTTCTAAGGACCGACAATGGCTCTGAGTACGTCAACGTTGCATTGACAGACTTTCTAAAGCAACATGGAATAAGGCATCAAACAACAGTACCTTATACTCCAGAACAGCTAGGAGTCGCAGAGAGAGTTAATACAACTCTAGTAGAGAAGGCTAGGTGCATGCTGCAAGAAGCAGGGCTCAGTGAAAGATACTGGGCAGAAGCATTAAGCACTGCAAACTATTTAAAGAATAGGTCTCCAACATCTGCACTGAAGAAGTAAACTCCTGAAGAAGTCTGGACAGGAAGAAAAGTTGCGTTATTTCATCTTCGTGTGTTTGGCTTCCGAGCTTTTGTTCATGTTCCAAAGCAGAAAAGAAAGAAATGGGACCCTAAAAGCAAAGAATACATATTCGTGGGATACTGTGAAGACACGAAAGGGTATCGATTAAGTGATCCCACTAATCCCACAATCGTAACGAAAGCGAGGGATGTGATATTCTTTGAGGCCGAAACGTTACAAACAAAAACCGACGAAAATCTTCATAATTCAACCACTGAAACAATAAACACTGAAAACGTAGTGATCATAACAAATCAAGAACGATCTGAGCAACCGATAGAACATCCCATTATAATTGAAACAGGGATCGGAGCTTCTCTTGATCTTCCATCAGAACACGTTCCAGAAGAAAATGAAGAATCGGAACAAGAAGAATGGTTTGAAACTGAAATAAATCACGCTGAACCACTACCAGAACTCGCCAATCAAAATTCAAGCACAGTGGCATTAAGGAAGTCAAGCCGGATTGTGAAACCAAAGCAGTGGCACTGTTGTATAGCTACAGCAGGGGATGAACTTGACGAACCAGCAAGTTATAAAGACGTGCAAGAAAAGTGGTTAGAAGCGATGAAACGAGAATATGATGCACTAATAAAATTGAAAGCTTGGGAGTTTGTTGATCGTCCAAGCAACGGGCAGGTTGTCAAGAACCGTTGGGTATTTAGGAAGAAAGTTGGAGTGGATGATAAAATTTCGAAGTTTGAATCAAGACCTGTTGCTAAAGATTTTACGCAACAATACGGTGTAGTCAATTGAAACATTCTCAAGACCTATGTTGAAGTTCGAGAAGTTTCGGAGCCTGCAGACATGTTGAGTGTGGTGCCCACTTAAGGGGGAGTATTGAAGTTTAAGTTGGCCACTACATCAACTTGTGTTATGTTGTTAGGTTCCACATGTTCATATGTTCAATATTGAATAAAGTTCATTCTGTGTGTGTTCAAGAAAATGTAAAAAGTGTATTCTTCAAAAAAAAAAAAAAAATGTTAAGTACTAAAACACAGATCAACTGTAACACTAGGTACATTTACGAAATTCCACTGTTAGCACTTCATCTGCTTCAACTCCCCCTCCGTTCCCTCGGCCATCCGGTCTTTCCTGAGCTCACCAGCCAACAAATTTGAATGCAAAAGACCACTTCGTACGATAATTGGTAAGGGGTGAAAGAAGTTGAACTCGTGCTTACCATGGAATAACACTTTTTTACATCGTCGTCTCACCCCCCCCCCCCCTCCCCCATGTGGTGGTATGTAATTCTGGGGTCGTGTGGGCGTATTTATGACCACAGATGACAGAAAGAAGGACGATTAAAGCTGGAGGACACAGAAAAGTGGCCTGACAACATTTGAGTAAAAATGACAAAAATGGGCAAAATTTTGAAACTGGCGTAACTTTTGATTGGTGAATGATAAATTGGCATTCAGCCACATATTCTTCAGGGAAATTTGATGCTCTACAACTTTCTCCAAGAGGACTTTTTTCTCAGATAAACGGTTTGGACGCAAATCAACAAAGTTATCCGAAAAACGTGAGCTAAAAACCTAATTTTCAAAATTCGTCCATTTTCGGATGCATATATCTCCGTAACGGTTCGGAATTTCGATAAAACGTATATAATCAAAGTTGTAGAGAATTTTATCAGCTTTTATTTACTATAGGACATGGTTCATCGAAAAATGCACCGTTTCCGAGATATTCGCGAAAAACCACAAAATGGGACCTTTAATGACCCCCCCCCCCCTCGAGCGGCACCCCCACCCCCCAGGACTTTTAGTATGTCAATCAGGGGACCTCCACCTACGTCTGTACCAATTTTGGTTTGGGTTCTATTTTTTTCTACCTCAGGGCCCTTTTTTGTCTTCATTGCCTGGACTATAACTAGAAATCGGAAGGCGAGCAGTAAAAAGATGCGAGTTCGCACTTTATCTCAGACCTGGACGGAATGAACGTGAAATAATTTATGTTGGCATGCTTGTTGGAGCCGCAAACTACGTTGAAATCAGGAATCTACTGTTGTAAATTACATATTTATGGTGCCTATTCGTATTAATGTATTTCTATAAATCTATTTGAATATCTTATAATTTTATATAGTTTTGCATACATCCTAATAATGTAAACGTATTGTTTAATTTTTTGAATGAAAATTCATATTTAATTTAAAGAAATTAAGAGGAATGAACCGCTTGCATACTAGTCCGAAACTCAAGGAGACATTTTATCGTCACCATGGAAATGTAGTTTAGGAATGCAAAGTTTCGTCGTCAATTGAATCAGGGATTTGTTTTAGGGCAACTGAAAGACAAATTCTCCAAAAGGCGCTCCATTCAAAATTTCAGCATTTTTTTGGTAGACTAAAGAAAAAATTATCCTCAGGGGTATCTCAGCTGGTCAGTGCGCCTCCGTACCTAGTAATTGTATTCAAGCAGTACCAAAGGGGCTCTGCTCGGGGCTATGTGTCCAAGGGTATGTTTAGTCATTTTTCGACCACTGAACGGTGGGCAGACAAAATTCGTTCGTTTTTTGGATTTCACACATCTTCAAACAAACATTGAGGTTCGGAAGGGGGGGAGGGAGTAAAAGTTTCGTTTTCTTCGTCCATTACAAAGGTTCATTGTTGAAATAATAAATCTAAACACCGTTTCAACGTGTCTCATTTTTAGATGTTTGTGTTATACTCATAGAGTAAAAAGCACGTTGTTATTTAAAATTCTCAGATCAAAATGAAATTTAATGTTATTTAGTAAAATCGAACGTGAATTAAATGTAGATGTCGACTCATTCACTAACAGTGGATTTTGAAAATTGCAGTATTTACCTACCTACCTAACATAAAAATAAATTAGTTAGAGTAATTAAATTCTTCATAAATGAAATACTAAATAAAACTAATAAAATACAGGTTTACTGTTAGGAATTAGACCAAAACCATATACAGGAGAATTTGATGTTTTTATGTTAGATGTTGAGTTATCACAATACTTTACTTAAATAATATGTCACTCATATTTGTAACATTTGGTTTTCAACTTGTGCTGTACTTGCATAATACTGTAATGAAATGTACATCCTATTTCGAAAGAATTAAAATGTTACGCTCATTAAATCATCGCATTGGAAAACCTTTTCACGCAAATGCAAGGAGAGACCGTCAAACATCTCCCGGATTTTTCAATAGTAAATTAATCTGTCATGGACGCATCGATCGGTACCTACCTAAGGGTTATTGAAACTGAGGAAGCCAACAACAGGGGGTCACGCGATTATCCAAACCATGTTCTTTTTAATGACTTCATACTGTAAGAACTGTTATGCCAAAATACTGGTGTTTAATATTTTCAACTCATTCCTTGTTATCATTTACAACACTGACGGCGAGTTACTTTTTATTTCTGAAAATATGAATTCTGTACTTGATCATGATATCAACCTCTTGTTCCTTCAACCAAGCGATAACGGATGAGATTACAATTACTAAACCTACACCGTTATATAGTATATTAGTCCAGGCAATGAAGACAAAAAAGGGCCCTGAGGTAGAAAAAAATAGAACCCAAACCAAAATTGGTACAGACGTAGGTGGAGGTATCCTGATTGACATACTAAAAGTCCTGGGGGGTGGGGGTGCCGCTCGAGGGGGGGGGGGTCATTAAAGGTCCCATTTTGTGGTTTTTCGCGAATATCTCGGAAACGGTGCATTTTTCGATGAACTATGTCATATAGTAAATGAAAGCTGATAAAATTCTCTACAACTTTGATTATATACGTTTTATCAAAATTCCGAACCGTTACGGAGATATATGCATCCGAAAATGGACGAATTTTGAAAATTAGGTTTTTAGCTCACGTTTTTCGGATAACTTTGTTGATTTGCGTCCAAACCGTTTATCTGAGAAAAAAGTCCTCTTAGAGAAAGTTGTAGAGCATCAAATTTCCCTGAAGAATATGTGGCTGAATGCCAATTTATCATTCACCAATCAAAAGTTACGCCAGTTTCAAAATTTTGCCCATTTTTGTCATTTTTACTCAAATGTTGTCAGGCCACTTTTCTGTGTCCTCCAGCTTTAATCGTCCTTCTTTCTGTCATCTGTGGTCATACATACGCCCACACGACCCCAGAATTACATACCACCACATGGGGGAGGGGGGTGAGACGACGATGTAAAAAAGTGTTATTCCATGGTAAGCACGAGTTCAACTTCTTTCACCCCTTACCAATGATCGTACGAAGTGGTCTTTTGCATTCAAATTTGTTGGGTGGTGAGCTCAGGAAAGACCGGATGGCCGAGGGAACGGAGGGGGAGTTGAAGCAGATGAAGTGCTAACAGTGGAATTTTGTAAATGTACCTAGTGTTACAGTTGATCTGTGTTTTAGTACTTAATTTTTTTTTTTTTTTTTTTTTTTTTTTTTGAAGAATAGGTACACTTTTTATATTTTCTTGAACACACACAGAATGAACTTTATTCAATATTGAACATATGAACATGTGGAACCTAACAACATAACACAAGTTGATGTAGTGGCCAACTTAAACTTCAATACTCCCCCTTAAGTGGGCACCACACTCAACATGTCTGCAGGCTCCGAAACTTCTCGAACTTCAACATAGGTCTTGAGAATGTTTCATTGACTACACCGTATTGTTGCGTAAAATCTTTAGCAACAAGTCTTGATTCAAACTTCGAAATTTTATCATCCACTCCAACTTTCTTCCTAAATACCCAACGGTTCTTGACAACCTGCCCGTTGCTTGGACGATCAACAAACTCCCAAGCTTTCAATTTTATTAGTGCATCATATTCTCGTTTCATCGCTTCTAACCACTTTTCTTGCACGTCTTTATAACTTGCTGGTTCGTCAAGTTCATCCCCTGCTGTAGCTATACAACAGTGCCACTGCTTTGGTTTCACAATCCGGCTTGACTTCCTTAATGCCACTGTGCTTGAATTTTGATTGGCGAGTTCTGGTAGTGGTTCAGCGTGATTTATTTCAGTTTCAAACCATTCTTCTTGTTCCGATTCTTCATTTTCTTCTGGAACGTGTTCTGATGGAAGATCAAGAGAATCCCTGTTTCAATTATAATGGGATGTTCTATCGGTTGCTCAGATCGTTCTTGATTTGTTATGATCACTACGTTTTCAGTGTTTATTGTTTCAGTGGTTGAATTAAGAAGATTTTCGTCGGTTTTTGTTTGTAACGTTTCGGCCTCAAAGAATATCACATCCCTCGCTTTCGTTACGATTGTGGGATTAGTGGGATCACTTAATCGATACCCTTTCGTGTCTTCACAGTATCCCACGAATATGTATTCTTTGCTTTTAGGGTCCCATTTCTTTCTTTTCTGCTTTGGAACATGAACAAAAGCTCGGCAGCCAAACACACGAAGATGAAATAACGCAACTTTTCTTCCTGTCCAGACTTCTTCAGGAGTTTTCTTCTTCAGTGCAGATGTTGGAGACCTATTCTTTAAACAGTTTGCAGTGCTTAATGCTTCTGCCCAGTATCTTTCACTGAGCCCTGCTTCTTGCAGCATGCACCTAGCCTTCTCTACTAGAGTTGTATTAACTCTCTCTGCGACTCCTAGCTGTTCTGGAGTATAAGGTATTGTTGTTTGATGCCTTATTCCATGTTGCTTTAGAAAGTCTGTCAATGCAACGTTGACGTACTCAGAGCCATTGTCGGTCCTTAGAACTTTTATCTTCTTGTTTGTTTGATTTTCCACTAGTTGTTTGAACTCTTGAAACACATTCTTTACCTCGCTCTTGTTTTTAATCATGTACACAAAAGTTTTCCTAGAAAAATCATCAGTGAATGTTAGGGCATACCTCTTTCCTCCCCAACTTTCCACTGGCATTGGTCCACAAACGTCCGAATGAATCAATTCCAAAATATTTTTGGATTTTGATTTGCTTGTGGGGAAACTTTGTCTTGTCATTTTCCCTTTCATGCACGCTTCGCAGGGTTGAAATCCAGCTGAGGCAAATTTCACTCCACGAGCCATATTTTTCCTCAAAAGGTTCATGGATCTCACGTTTAAATGCCCCAACCTCTTGTGCCAAAGCATTTGTGAATTATCACAGGTGATTGCATTAACTTGTTCACGGTTCTTCGGAACAATTTTAAACACTCCCGAATCATATATGCCCTGTATGAAAACGTTTCCTTTGACCCTAGTCTGGGAATCCATTATCCTACAGCCATCTCTTGAAAATACTACCTTATAGCCTTTTTTGACTATTTTCCCGACTGATAGTAGGTTTGTGTTGAGATTTGGACTGAACATCACATCATGGATATCAGTTTTCTCTACAGTACCGGGTAACTCTAAACTAACTGTCCCACAGCTTTTTGCTAGAATTTTTTCGTTATTTGCTACCCTTATTTCCCTTTCTGTTGGTCGTCTATTCTTAAGCCAATCGTCTCTCATGGTAAAATGTGAAGTAGCTCCTGAATCGATGATCCACTCATCGTTATCCAGTCTCCCTATAGCTAAGGCCATTGAAGTTCCTTGCTCACTTGCATTTTTCTTCTTGGCTTTACATTGTGAAGCGAAATGTCCTTTCTTGTCACAAGCAAAACACTTGGGAATAAAATGCTTTTTCTTTGACTCTTTCTTCAATGTTAGAGCTTTATCATTTTCATTATTGGGCTTGGCTTGTTGACTCAATAGGGTACGTACTGAATCACTTGTGATTTTTGCCCCTGAGCTCTCCAGAGCCATTATCATGGGCTGGTAGCTTTCACCCAACCCCTTCAGCATGACAACACCGAAACTGAACTCGTCTGATGAACTCGTCTTCAAGCCCTGCATTGATTGACTCTAATTGCTGAGATATGCTAAGGATTCGATTAAGGTATTCTTCAACAGTTGAAAACTGTGTCAACTCGAGTGAAAACAGTTGTTTCAGCAAACTCAAACGTCTGCATAATCCTTTACTTTCATAATTTGACTCAAGCTTAGCCTAGACATCTTTTGCCGACTTTTGACTACGAACCATAGGATACAGAGACTCATCGACCATTAAACAAATTTTTGATCGAGCTTTGGCATCCTTTCTTGGATCAACCTCTGTCCCTGCAACAACTGCCCTCAGATCCTCGGCGATCAGAAACATTTCCATTCCGAACTTCCAGTTGGAATAATTTTCTCAACCAACCAATTTTTTAATTTTCGGCATTGCTCCCAGTCTTGCAACTGCAACACTCGTAGATGCCACAGGTGGAGAACCACCTGCTCCTGGATCCCCATGAGACATGTTGATTGTCTACAAATTAGTGCTGGGCCCATAACCAGTTGAAGCAGATAAAGTGCTAACAGTGGAATTTTGTAAATGTACCTAGTGTTACAGTTGATCTGGGTTTTAGTACTTGATATATATATTTTTTTTGAAGAATACACTTTTTACATTTTCTTGAACACACACAGAATGAGCTTTATTCAATATTGAACATATGAACATGTGGAACCTAACAACATAACACAAGTTGATGTAGTGGCCAACTTAAACTTCAATAAACAGGCATTGCCTGCTCCGTCGCCTGCATCGGGCGTCACGGAACATGTTCATGGACGAGGAGAGTGACGAAGAATACGACATGTTCTAATCATGTATCATCTAATCATGTAATCATGTATTATTTAATTACTTCATAATTAATTACACGCATCGCTTTTTACATCGTCGTCTCACCCCCCCTCCCCTCCCATGTGGTGGTATGTAATTCTGGGGTCGTGTGGACGTATGTATGACGACAGATGACAGAAAGAAGGACGATTCAAGCTGGAGGACACAGAAAAGTGGCCTGACAACATTTGGGTAAAAATGGGCAAAATTTTGAAACTGGCGTAACTTTTGATTGGTGAATGATAAATTAACATTCAGCCACATATTCTTCAAGGAAATTTGATGCTCTACAACTTTCTCCAAGAGGACTTTTTTCTCAGATAAACGGTTTGGACGCAAATCAACAAAGTTATCCGAAAAACGTGAGCTAAAAACCTAATTTTCGAAATTCGTCCATTTTCGGATGCATATATCTCCGTAACGGTTCGGAATTTCGATAAAACGTATATTATTAAAGTTGTAGAAAATTCAATCAGCTTTCATTTACTATATGACATGGTTCATCGAAAAAGGCACCGTTTCCGAGATATTCGCGAAAAACCCCAAAATGGGACCTTTAATGACCCCCCCCCCTCGAGCGGCACCCCCACCCCCCAGGACTTTTAGTATGTCAATCAGGGGACCTCCACCTACGTCTGTACCAATTTTGGTTTGGGTTCTATTTTTTTCTACCTCAATGTCTTTATTTCCTGGACTATATAATAAACGTTTCTCAATAATTGTCAGAACTTCCAGTATCTCTCTTAATGACAAAACATTTTTGTTCTGTTTAGGCTTGCTCCTTGAGTTGGATAGAATCATGCCTGACCTAGCCCCTAAGCTACTATAAACCTTAAAATAATAATAATAATAAATAAATATAAAAAACAAAGAGATCGCGCATTGTTTGATTATTTCTGCATCAGATTGCCATTTTTTACAGATCACTGAAAATCATCTCTGGAAAAAAAATTAATGAAATAAAATGAAACACCTCTCTTCACTTAACAAGTTGTGCTAGTTTTACAATAAAATCGATTTTTGAAATGGAGATTTTACTAAAATAGCGATTCTAATCACAGTGGATCGATCGTAGGTAGTTCATGAGAGGGGTTTTACTTGGCTCACACTCATGTTGACGTTCTTCTTCCCTGAGAGAGAGTGAACAGATGAAATCTAAATAATCCGTCTCCAATCAAATGAATATAATCTATTAATTTGATTGGTTTTATTCTTATATTATAAGAATAAAACGACAAAACTTGCTTTGCAAGCTTACCCATGAGAATGAACCCCTTACTGGAAGTGGCAAGAAATATCTTTTGCAGTATCGACAATATTTGTGCACATTGAGCTCATGTGTAATAAGTGCTTCAACACTTCTGGTACAGTGAACAATGAGCGTTACCAACGCATTAATTTTATGTTTTTAAAGGAAAATAGATTCAATTATAAGAAATTTGATACCAGCCGTACTCTCCTACGATGGGTAATTTTATTTCTAATTTGTAAATTTACGTTGGGCCCTCTTTCCTGCCTTTGGCCCAGGGCCTTCATCACAGTAGACTAAAAGTGCGTAGTGAGTGAATACTCACCAGCGTTAAGATACGAGTACTTATATGAAAAGCGCTTACTGCAGGGGACAGATGTGAAATTTGAATGCTATTTAAAAAATGATATCTCTGTGATATATTTTACTGTTCAAATCCAACCTTAGAGGAATACGATTCGAACGACGGTGAGTTCAAAGCAATTATAAAACGATGTTTTCACTGAATTGAGGGAACCGCCTCTTTCATTTATACATTGGAGAGGGGCTTTGACTCCGGTTTATATTCACTTCAACTTCTGGGATTTTGAACATTCGTCCCATTTATGCTTAATGTTAACCAATCATTACTGTAATGTTTCGAGATATAAATCATCATTTTAAATTCATCGCAAGCTGAGAACACTTGAGAGAATTGAAGAAATCTGGGTCCTGGTAAACTGAGTACCGGTGTTGGATTTGAAATTGCGATTCACATTAAATGAGAGACATCATGCGGGTAAGCGAATAGAAATATTCTGCGTTGTGGTAGCTGTTTGTGTAAATATATATTTTTCTGAAGGGGATTAATTTGTACACATAAATGTAGCTATAGCTGCAACCAATCCTGGCGTATATCACAGTGATGATGCTTATATGACAGGTAAACATGCAAAATGAATGTCTCAGTAAAACTTTCAGTAAACGCGTCTAAAAACTTAAACCATGTAATTGACTTTTCTGCCCTAGCAGGAGATAACTATGCAAAATAGGATTTAATAATCTACTAGACGTTCATCGATTAAGTCGGAATGTTGACAGTATAATTTTGTAGATTTAATTTGAATCAATTCAGCTTAACGAAAGTTCCCACTATACGAATTAACAGGTTTCTGTTGACTTAGCTTTCTTTGTTGTCCACCGACTCTAAGAGGCAAGTGACAAATTCGTTAAAAGGGCCTTCCGGTGTGAGCCGGAGTTTGCTGACCTGATGACAAGGAATGGAGGTCAATAGTGCGGGGTCAAATTAAATCCAATGCTCGGAAGATATCGACGTAACCCCCTCTCTCTCAACCCTCTGTCTTTAGCGATATTACAGTTCCAGTGCTCGCACTGTCGACCTGTCGCGCTCTTCGCGAGGCCTGGCGGGTGGGGAGGTGGAAGCGTGACGCGACACTCCCTCCCTCTGACCCAGGGAGCTGCCGATGTCTACGCTATATTTGTGACGAATACAAAAACATTTCGCGATGAGTTTACGCACCACCAAAGTCCCGTACCTACATGAAAAGTTCCAGTAATGCAGCATGTTCGTATGAGCGAATTTGTGTAAATGATCGTATTTTTATATATTGCATTGTTTTGGAATTTGAGCACTTTGAGTGCAAAGATCTTGTTAACTACCAAGTTTATTAAACAAAAAGTAAAAAAAAAAAAAAAAAAACTAGTTCTAAATAATATTCTGCGGTTCAAAAGAGACTTTGATTTTTCAGCTTTTTTGAATTTTGAGAAGACTCAGCAAATATTCTTAATGAAATTTAAGTTCATCAGCAACATTGTTGTGCGAAAAAATGTGAATGTTCTAGTTTATAGTGATAAACTATATTTGAGTGCTAGCGTAATATTTGCTAAAAAGTACAGATCTAACTATTTTTAATCGTTTATAGCCATTTTTAGTGATATTTTGAGCATGTTTTTTGAATGATGACCAATTTAATGTACTCAATAAGTGCTGGCCACCATGCTCTTCCTTCCCTCTCCGGCTCAGTGGGTGTGGTGGGGACGCACAGTGGGCTGAAATGCGATTCTTGATGGAAAAAAAAAAAAAAGAATTATGAGCTATTTTTATAGGAAATTTAGTGGTAAATTCGAATGTACCCTTTGTTCCTATACCTAAAACGGATCCTTAATGCAATTTCTGTGATTTATAAGAGAGTAAGATTATTTCCCGAATACTACAACCATTGAAATACAATTACTCTCGTTGCATACTTACATACTAATTCATTTAAAATTTCTAGTGGTAAATTGACCCAGAATTTCATCATCTATAATGCTTTTATGGAACGAAAATTGTTTTTAATCGTATTTGTAGGGGTGGAGATGAAAAAATGCTGATGAAGGGGGTTTTCCATGTAACATGCATTAGGGAGCCGTTTTAGGTATAAGGGGAATATTCAGAATCATATCGAACTTCCCCATAAAAATAGCTTTAAATAGTTCTTTTCCACGTAGAATAGCCCACTGTGAGTCGCTGCGATTCTTTCAATATATCCACGTCAGAAGTATGAAAAGTCTACACTGCTGGGAGGTCCAGGTGTACGCTACGGTACCGGAGTTCTCTGTGAAAAATCAACATTACGTCTTACCACGGGATGCGAACAGCCTGTTTTTTATTTATTTATCTCATAGAACAATAGCAGAACGCGTATTCTAGGAGCCAAAAACCTGCATTTACCTGCAATTTCCGTAATTCTATTTTAACGATGATTTAAATATAATAATAAAATAAATAAAAAAATAATAAAAAATAAAATAAAATAAAAATAATATTTATTAGGTAAATGTTGAATGTATAGGATATTTTATACTTACCTTCCATGGTACTCTCCATCGTAAATATAATAATTAGTCTGGAGAGCAACCAGACACCACTGCAGAGTATCACATTATGAAGCAAGAAAAGTGATAAATCGAGTATTATGAGGTTTCAAGTCTCATCATGCGTCTCGGTGTAAACAGTGGTGCTCCCCGATCCAGGGCAGTGTTTCTCAACAACTCCTCCATGATACCCAGCCATTAGAAAATTAAAAAAAAAAAAATTTCCAATCCAATTATGCCATTTAGCCCATGGTGGGACTCTCCTCCTCTGGCCACCAACTCCTGCTCCCATCTTGTCACCCTTCCTTCCCATCCACTTCATTCCTTGTGGCCTTCACGCCTCAGTACATAGGAACGCGGGGTGGTTATATTCATAAACAGCATAAATTTTCCTGAAGGTAGGGGCAACAACAAAGTTGGAGTCTAGAATGGCCATCCGTACCAAATCATTCGCGACGAAGTTGTGAAACCCTATTTCAATAAAAAAGCAAGTGAGAAACAATGTTGTCTCATTCCGCGAAAATAAAGAGTTAAAATTTTAAGTTGAATTCAACGGTTTGGTCATCATCAATAGCAAATCAATAACTGTGTGAGTTATTGTTTGTAACTGATGATGACCTCACCGTTGAAATCGATCTAACATTGTAACTCATTATTTTCGTGGATTCTTCTTTAACTTCCGTTTTTTATTGAAAGAGCCATCCGTTCCGTGTGTACTTCGGAGTTTTTCTACCAAAACTACTGTACTTACCAAAGTTAACAAACTTAAGTCAAAAATTACATATGAGCTTCTGTTTCACATGCGATCAATACCAATGGGATACTTACGTATACACCTACTCAAATTAGGTACCTGATCCTTTGAAACAACAAAATTAACTTAAAAAATAAGAAAGTTAATAGCAAAGTTTTAGGGAGTATTATTCTCTGCTTTAAAAGTTCAGAGGACTATTTTCAATATGGAAATTTATACTTAGAAAAACACTATCCTTCTCAAAATTATTTGGATCAAGTTTCAAAATAAGTAGGCACTTGGATTCCAAAAATTTTATGAGGACAAATCAGAAAATTCAAGGATCTAATCAGCTTGAAGAGCTGTCGATAGGATTTTAATATATTCATTCATGTGTAGAGTCGAGTCGACATTTAGACAGCTCGATTTAAACTAAACAAATCTCTATACTGTTAGATTGGACCCGATGCTTTAACACAATTAGTAGGTACCTACTACGAATACTGTTATCAAAGTTGGTGGTCACGGTTGTAACATAATTACGTGTTTACCCAGCTGTACCAACTTCCCAAACCTTGTTAGGCCATATTCTTCATCCTTTCAAAGGCATGATTGAGTTATCGTGTATCCAGCCACCGCAACTTGTAACAAACCCACCTGATTCGATCATGGCTAAAAATATTTTCGCGTAACTCAGCACACTTATTGATGTTTGCCAGAAAAACTACCAACAGCGAGGATGAGGGGAAGTCGGCGGAGGATGTTTGATTAAAAGAGGGTTTTCCTTCCTCTCTTGGCCGATTTCTGTTTGTCCGGTGGACAGACAAGCACAAAGCTCCCGTTGACTGGATTGTGGGAACAGCGATGGGGTTAATGGTGCGTGCTAGGCCGATCAGGGGTTGCCATGGAAAGAGGGCACGGGCTCCGTTTTTCGATTGCTGCCAAGCGAAGCCTCAGTGCATTCAATCAAACCGGGACAGATAGAGGATAAAAAAACGGACGAGTAGTACCTGACGGTATGTGTATTTTTTCCTAGTACTATGAACGGGACAACGGCTGTAGAATTGTATCGAATCGAATAAGAAGATCCGAGTCTTTGTACATTACCCGTTCTAGTCCCAAAGGAATCTAAGAGTTGAAACTATAAAACGTTTGTCAGCCGAATCGCAAAACAATTTTCTGACTCAGATATATTTATGTGCTGAACAGCATCTAACTCGGTTTAACCCTATTTTAGTTCATGTCAGTTGAAAGTGATAACGATTGAAAAGGGAAAAACTGCGGGTATGTATTGAATCGAATGAACTGTTCCAATGCAATACAGCCGATCGGAAGGGAATTTAGTAATTTATGTAAATGTATTTCAGAGGAAGAGAAGCAGTTAATGGAGAAAAACTTTTCGATACTAAAATAATAATAATTTGTATGAAGTTTCGTATTTTTTTATGATCGTAAAGCACCAAAATTGAAATGTACTTGCACTACGTAAAAAAGTCTATGATAATATGCAAAACTTAATTCAGGCATTGGTAAAATCATTTGAAACTAATACCTATAAGTTCCTTGCATTTTATGTAATTTCATACTACATAGTGAGACATCATGTATTTTATTAGTAATAGTTTTTCAGTATATACCTACAATCCTAGATAAATTAATTAAGTTTTGTTTTGCATGATAAAACTAAAGAGCTTTTGATAAAGGAAAGGCAAGAATTGGTCTTTAAGTTTTCTGATAGACTGATAGAAAATTATGAGGCTGAATGACTTAAGGTAATAGGAACGAAGAGCTTTTGTCTGGCTCGAAAAGTTTGGTTGTCCAATTCGCAGCTTTTAATTTTGCTTCTCAATCTCGTCAGGCTGAAAGGCACATAGCTCAACAATAATCTCCTGGGGCATTCGAATTTGTTGGGAAAGTGTTGACAGCGAATAAATGGGTGGGCTTCCAAAGTTCTTGGACTCAACGAGCAGATGCTCCAGACGCGGAGTCGGAGCCTGAATGCAAAAACATTAATTTGAATATTGAAATGGGAAGGACAAGGGAAGCATGACGTCAGGGAGGGGATAATTCTGTGGGTTTCCATCAGTCCATTATCACATGGGAAAGCGAGTGACTGGGAAGGAGGGTCTACTGAACGGAACAAGAGGTGAGAGGGACCCGCTAATGTAACTCAATTTATCTCCAAAGCACAGACACGACAGCATTAAGGAGACTGCAAAGCCGGTTAGCTTCGCACAGACCACTGTTGAACGTGAAAACTGTTCACACATCTCAAAAATGCTGAAAGGTTTGGTGAAGGCCGAATATAAAGCCGCATAGCACTATAGGGATATCTTTCTATTAGCGAGGTACTTGTAATTTGAGTTTTACAGCAGACATAATATGAGATACCTGGGTATAATATGAGTGGAATATTAATCCCTATCAAATAAGTTTTCCAGTCACCTTTCACTTTTTGAACATGACTTCCGTATTGCCTACACGTCAACCCACTACCACAAGAGTGTTTTAAGCAAATGTTGGTAGAAAATTTCAACGGGTTAAAAATTGTGAAATTAAATTTCTCGAAAACTTTCGTCGTGGAAATCCGTTTTGAGGCATTCTGAAACGATTCTTGAAGTTAACGCTTTTTCATATATACCTACAGGATGTGAGGATGAAATTACAAACTAGACTCTTGTGGTTCCTACCCAGGGTCTGGATCCTAGTCATAGTTGTCATTCAAGAGGTGTGAAGTCTTGAATGACAACTACACTAGGCACAGAGTAATTCAGTCATATGTGCACAAAACGAAGATAAAAACAGCAAAAATGCCTAAAATCCATAAATTTTTTTTTGAATGGCAGATTTTATTATTCAGGACAAGTCTTTTTGTCGTGAAATTGGTTTTACTAACTATTTCATTCCTCATAAAGTAGTCAATTTTTAAAACAATTTAGCACCAACAAAATACGTCAGTTGTCGACAATTCGCTCATTTAATGATTAGGACTTTTCAGAATGGAAATTTACATTTCATTTGTATATTTGTATGCATTAATACAACCATGTCCTCACAATCCAGGTAAAATGTATAGATGATATCCCTTTCGATTTATTATTTTCAATAATGAACTTCTGTAATTGACAAAGGGGGGAATGAAAAATCTCAATCCTCCTCAAAATTTGTTGGTTTGCATTTCAGGATGCGTAGAAATAATAACTTCTGCCAAGTCTGGTTTGGCACAAAGCTTTCTCATATCCGTAGCATTGATGTACAGATCACTTGAATGTTTTAAATATTTTCAAAATATCCTACAGCGGGTTCTTATGGTCGGGGAAAATAATAAGTAGCGTAAAAAATCAAAATCGGTCAAGGAAATAAGAAACTGATAAGTATATGACAGTAGTTACATTTGCGCATGTGCTAAAGCTACCAATAGGTGGGTAGTGATGAAGTTCATTGGGGACCATATTCACCCCAAACCGTAGAATCCACGGAAAGGTCATTGAAATCGGACGAAAACTGTAGAAAGCACACCTATTTTGAGAATTTGAAGTTCGCGCATGTTCAACAGCTATTACTAAGGATAATTATGATCGCAATAAAACTGGGTGGTCATCAAATTTTAATTTTCCAATTACCCTCTCAATTTGAGTAATATATTAGTATTATGAACTTCTCATTCGAACTCCTACTGTACGACCTGTTTCTTAACAGGTTCAAGTCATGCAACTATAAATAGGTTTGTGCTAAAAATACGTATATATAATTCGAAATGGTTCCATAATCGTTAAAAGTTGAGAAATTGATTCGTAAACTGAATACAGCCTTTTTATTGTTTATGAAAATTCATTGAAGAATAGGTAGTGTTGAGGATATGAAGATTATTGAAGCATATGACGGCAAATTCAAGAACTACAGAGATCCTCAAACAATGGTGTGGGCGATTCTGTTGAGGCTCTCACTCCTTTTGCGAAAAGTATTGTTGTATTGACATCATTTATTTAGGAAAGTATCGTTGGAAGAGGTAGGGGACTTAGGGAGTCTACGCATTTCCAAAGGGTGACTTCCAAAACACGCTCTCCGCGCCTCGAATCAATATATCTCGTGAATAATGAACGTCGGTGCTGCCGTTCCTCCTAAAACCCCTTCAGTCACTGAACACATTCCTTAAAGTGCTTACTCTGTCAACTAGATAAGCACCTAGGCGTTTAATAGACGTTTCTCGAGCGTCTTTGTTATCACCTTTTTTATTTCACGAAGGCTCCCTCCATAAGGTAGGAGGATTTCAAGTAGCTGGTACCCATGGATCAAAACGAGACATAAAAAGACAGATGTCGAATTTTTCTTATCCTCGCCTTATTTAACAGACAAACAGTAATGTCCCAAGATTAAATGGCGGCTCTCAAAGAAGACTTCCCCATCACGATCATTGGTCTATTTGTAAGACGAGAAAACCAGCAGTGCAAAGGGAAGGTACTGGTGTCCCACTTACACGGAAACTAAAAAATCGCCAAATACAAGGTGTCCAAGATTGAAACATCCATATTTCTTGTATAAATTTTACAACCAATTTAGATTAAAAAAATGTATCCAAGAAATTTTTTGATGCACTCTTCATCAGGGTAATTCGACTTTATTTATCAATTTATTTCGTAGTGCACTACGTTTTTTTCCAACTTTTCGTAGAAAAGGGGGTATTATAGCCGTCGGCATGGCGGCACTTGGGGGTGGGGATGCATTTTCTTTGCTTTTCAAAGGGTGTAGAACACGTTTACAATAGTAATTAATTTTCAGATTTATATATATATATATATATATCTATCTTTATTTATGGGCTCGTGGTCAGCTGATCCTCACTAAAGTCAGCGAGGCACAAGTTCCGACATGGTAATACAACATATCATAATTTGGTATATCTTTATTTATTTATGGACAACATTTTGTGCTCACTACTCCTCAAAAACCGCTGTTTCGATTTGGACCAAATTATGATATGTAGTATTACCATGTCGGAACTTGTGCCTCGCTGACTTTAGTGAGGATCAGCTGACCACGAGCCCTAATATCAATCATAATAATGGCAAAATTGTACTAAAATCTCTCCTATTCACCATAGGACGTTCAAATTTGATAGGGAGCCTCTTTGGGACAACAAGAGACGAGCAAAGTGCCATACTGATCAGTTACGTGACGTAAAATCTCCCCAGTTCACCGTAGTGCGTGGACAATTTATAGGGATCCTTTTCGGGACAACAAGGGACAAATGAAAAGAAAGGCTCCCCCCTGAGCTCCAGCAGGCCGATTCGCATGGCTTTTTGCAACATGCTCCGCGAACGCGAACCTACCGCACGTAAATTGGAAAGCATTTTGTAAACAAATTTCCCTGTGATTAAGACAAAATTACCATCAACCACGGTTCACCTAGCTACAAATAATAACTGGAATTTCTTCAGTGAAACTTGACTTTCGCGTATGCCAATTGTAAACTTTCCCTTATATCTATAAATGTATTCTTCGGCAAGTAGTTTTCTAGTGAGTCATGACTTTGGCGTATTGTTACCTATCTCTAATCGAAAAGTTGTTTCTGCTTAGGTAAACTGCGTAAGTGCTTTATCATTTAATAACGATTAGCAGGACGTTTACATTTTTTTCCAACCGTCACGTCACGACGAAAATATTAATTTTCTATTGATTTTCACGTATAACCAATACGTGTAACTCCCTTAGTTTTCATAGCAGAAAAATCGTTCGCCACTTTTTAGAATGCTCTCATTTTATCACAACCACTCATGATCCCTAAGCCCCTATAGTGTCAAGGAAAGCTTATTTATTATGCTAAGTTATAAACTCATATTACCTACTAAGTAACCATATCAACTCATAATGAGTAAAATTACTCATTATTAAATGATCTCACTGTAGAACCATAGATCTACCGTCCGTTTTACCCAACATCGTAGAAAAGGGGGTATTACAGCCGTCGGCACGGTGGCACTTGGGGGTGGGGATGCGTTTTCTTTGCGTTTCAGTGGGTCTAGAACTCGTTCACAATAGTCATTCATTAGGTATATATATAGTAGTAGTAGTATATATATATATATATATATATATATATATATATAGAGGAGAGTGCCCAAAACCGGACCCCTGTTTTGTTTTTGAATGGAAAAAAAAAAAAAAAATAGAAAATGGTGAAAATATGTTTTAAAATCATCTAATATTTACTTCGTAATGTTGAGCATCATTTAACATTTACTTTAAAAAAATCTAATTGAAAATTAGCACAAAAAAAGGTTATTTTATTAAACCTTACACTTTCTCAATACCTATGTGATATAGTTGCCGAAACCGGACCCCTTGTCAAAATAACAATGAAAAAATTTAAAAATGGTATCAAATCAAGGAAAACTCATTCTAGTTTCAAATATAGGTAATTATAATTTAACAATCACAATACAATAAGATGAAGATTTTACTCTCAGAAAATGATACGGAATGTATTTTAAACGGGGGCCGGTTCAAGCGACTAAAGCCATCAGTTTGTTAATCCGATTAATTTTGAACCAAATATCTAAATGAAACGTTTTGAAGATAAAAAATAATCTTAAACCGTACCATTTAAGAATATATAGATATAAAGGCTTACCTGAAAATATCTGGGAAAAATAACGAAAACTGTAGCACTGCTCAAAAACGTTTTTCACTATCAAAACATGTAATGGTGAACTGATAAGGAATAAGTGAAATGGGCGGTGTGTGCGCTCTACTACATAGTGGTAGATTCCTAAACTACTGTTTACAGTTGAATAGGATAGAGGTGAGGAGAATGCAGTGTCAGAAGACGAGGGGTCCACTTTAGGGGGAGGGGTCTAGTTTAGGGCACTTTCCCCTATATATTTATTTATTTAGGGACAACATTTTGTGCTTCTGAGAGGGAGACAAATATTTTTGTTCCATATCAGCTAAAAAAATCGATCCTAGAAGTATGGATATTTTATCCTGGAACACCCTGTATATTATTCAAAAAGGACCTTAAAATTGTATCTGTTATATGACAAAGTTAATATAATCTTAAGATCTATGGTGGTTCCCACAAGCATTCACCAAAAACCCTAATTTAAATTTATGAATTCAATTATAATCCTGCTAACTAACTCCTAATTTCTCACCTGGCATTCAATAACGAAACTTATTGGTAAGTAACACATGCATTACAGGGACGTCCTTATGAATGGAATGTATATAATTTTGGTGAAAGTTAAAATAAGGGAAACAAATATATATCATGACTCTACCCTGACTATATCATGAAATTACCCTTCCCCCCTTTGACCCGCTGCACCGACAGTAAATATCCATCATAAATCTTCCTGCATGAAATTTGAAAATCCTGACATATTTTCCAAAACTAGACCAATTCATAATTGAGCAAAAAAAAAAAAAAAAAAAAAAAAAAAAAAAAAAAAAAAAAAAAAAAAAAAAAAAAAAAAAAAAAAAAAAAAAAAAAAAAGGTTCACGAAAATCGGACGAGAATAGTTAAAACATCATGATTTATTGCTATTACCCCCTCCATTCACCCTCTTTTGTAATGAAATGTGAAATATATAATATTTATAAATAAATATATATAGAAATATATACTTATTATATAAATAAATATATATAATAATTTATATTTAATATATAAATGATTATATATAATAAATTAGTAATATATAAATAAATATACGTATAATGAATAAATATAAAATATATAAATAAATACCTTCCTAATCTAGACCAAATTCATATTTAAATAAAAGAACAATCACGAAAATCTGACGAGATTAGTATAAACATCATGATTTATTACTATTACTCTCTCCATTTACTCCCTTTCCATGATGAAATTTGGAACTCAAGCGATAGGATCTAAAACTAGACCGAATTCATAGTTGAACAAAAAAAGAATCACGCAAATAGGACGAGAGGTTTTAAAACACCGTGATTTATCAGTACTACGAACACCCCCTCTCATGATTAAATTTGAAACTTCTGACATAAGTTCCAAAACTATTTCAAAATCCTAATGGAACAAAACAAGATTCACAAAAATCGGTCATTTGTAGTTTGTGCGGCGATTGAAATAATCGATAATTATCCCCTAAGCCCTCCACCACGGAAGCGAATCCGAAATTCCCATAGTTCGCTGAACAGCTAGACTTAAATTGGAAACGTACCAAATTAGAATCACGAAAATCGGTTAAGAATCGTAGCCTGGGTGGTGTCGACTAAATTTGTCGAAAAAAAAAACACATTTTTTGTCTTTAACCCACTCTATTTTCCCTAATCCATCAAGGGATTCAAATTTCCGTGTTTTGTTGCAGAACTAGACTCAAATTGGGATCGAACAAAGACAGAATCTAGAAAATCGTTGGAGAATTGTGACGTGGGCAGCGTCGACAAAATTTGTCACATGCACACACACCACTTTCTTCCTCCACCTTTCCGAAGCCTCCAGTAAGTAAACATGTTGTTCTACTGGATCTCAAACAGAACGTGAGTAACTAACGAGTACCCCAGTCTAAACACACATTGCCCTCAGATGTGCCAAAAATGTAAACATTTTCTACTCCGAGTAGGGAACTAAAGTATTCTGAGGCCAGCAGTTGTATGAAACAAAGACGCCTCTCACTGGACCTGAACTCCCGCGCCTATGATGAGCAGCACTATGAACAATCAAAAGCATCATAGCAGATTTGTCTGATATTTTTCGTCATCCAGAATGTCTTTAGCTATTCATGCTAAGAATCATCCCGAAATCACCAGCGACACAATACGTTATCTCAACTTCACTGTCTTTTAGTAAATACTCTATGAATAAATCCAATTGAATGGAAACTATTTTTGCTTTCTCAGTACCTAATTCAGAGGAGCCCTGTGTTCATGCGAGAAGTCAATAGAATGTTTGACGTCCGAAATCAAAATTTCTTCTAGCGTTTCGAGTTTAAAAGCTTGCTGATCAATTTTGGTTCCGTATCAGTGTGAATGATGTCTGTCTGTAGCAACTCCTAGACATACCCAAAACTGTACCAAGTTTAAGTCTTATTTTGTTGACATTTTCAGGAATTGGCGGGTTATTTTCCTGATGCTTCCCTAAGCTTTCATTGCCGTCGGATCAATTGTAGATTGTCACACGCAAACGTGAATTATATAACTTGGTTTACTCATTATCTATTGGTAAGATTCTGTATGGATTATATGACGATTGACAGTGTATTAACTATTGCGCAAACGCAATAGGACATGTTGATTTGGCAAAAAAAAAGTTGACACTGGCAAAACTTCAAGAATGATGGATCGATTTTGATGAAAATTTCATGGACAGTGCGGGTTAGCTCCTAGACAGCCCGGATATAACATCATTGCCGTCGGATCCAGTAGCGTGTACGCATGTACAAACGTAAATTGCATATATATATAACGTCGATTTTTCATTATCTATCGTCCCGATGTTGTTTAAATTTGAGGGAGTTGGATAAATGTTCCAGGATGAGTACCTATGGATTGTATGACTAAAATTGTTTGACAAATGCAAAACTCCCGAGACACATAGACCGATTTTGGTGGTATCTTCAAGTTATGTGGGATAAAATCTTCTATCCGCTACCTCAACCTGCCAGATGTCGCCTGCCGTTACACTGATGGTAGGGTACGTGCTTGCAAAAACATGATTTATAGCCCTATTTTCCATATTAGCATGTCTACATACATATTACTGTTCTATTTGCATCCATCCATTTTGAATCGTACTTTGTTCTTCATCTAATCCTATACGTACAGGTTACAATTAACAAGGAAGCTACACTACCCACCCAACTTGGCATTCGTTTTCTTAATGTTACTCCAATAGTAGGTAACTACTATTCAAAATTATATGTAAATCATAATATACTATTTTTATAGCTTACTAATACCTAAAACCGTTGGGATGGTATTTCTGAATGAAAAAATTGTTAGACAGTTGACCCGAGTGTGGTCCGTTATTTCACATGATTTGCGTAGGTGTGACCTATTGATTTTTCGAATTGAGGTCAATCGGTCAACATTATTCCAAACTGGTGCGAACTTCATTATCTTACATTTCATTTCTCTCCATTTATTTTGAATTCGTTTTTCGATCAGGGGTTCAGAAGACTAGTTATTGATTAGGTCGAACCCATGGACCTGCTGCCTCCCATCAGATGCTTATCCGGAGATGAGAAGTTAAGGAGACCCCAACCCCTTTCTGTCTAATCAGCAACAATATTAGTGATGGTTGTTATTTTGTGTTTTTGATACTATATTGTCATAGTGGATAATAGAAAAATTTGGCCAGAGTAAAGAAGACAAGCAATTAGAATGTCACCTTCATCTATATAATAAAAATGTAGGTACGTACATTACGTACATACCAAAGCAATATTGAATAAGTTCATTATATATCTTATCTTTGAATTTTACATTAAATCTTGGATTAATTTGGTTGAATTTTAAATCTATTAGTTTTCTTGGTATTTTGGTTCTTATCAAAATGTTTCTCCCAAACTACAGTACAAATAACAAATAAAAAGGTGGCAAATTTATACCACTTATTGGATCACCTCTGTTAAATAGCTATCGATTAATTACGGTACTCAGCGTATTAAACGAAAATGAATCCTTCTTGTCTCATTACTCATTGAACTATTATTAATTTACGATTTTTGAACTTTAAGTGGATTTTATTCAAATTTCATTTTTATTTAATCTACCAGTACGTGTTTGCTCACCAAGAGAACCTGCATATTTCGAGTCAAGTTTGCAACAATAAACCGTATGGACGGTTGAATGTTCTACATCTATGAGTCACTGCGCTGTTCATTAACTTTGAAGAATGTGATGTACCACAGCGATGATCATACTATTCCACTAAATAGCTCATGATTTTTATAAGCCAAAACACGTTCAGCGAATCGGGTGGCATTCATGGACATAATGTGTATTTTTCGAATTTCATGTACGTCTACTATTAATGAGCAACTGCTACTATTTTTCTAAATAAAAAAAAAAAAAAATGAAATGAAAAAAAAAAAAAAAAAATTATATATATATATATATATATATATATATATATATATATATATATATATAATAAATAAAATAAAAATAAAAATACTGAGTACATTTACGGCTTATCCAAAATGTTTTTCGAAAATTTTGTCAAAAGCAGATATGATTTGTGAGTAGTCTAGGTTTCATTAATTTTCGTTTTTGACCTAAATATTGGATATTACTGGCTTATGAAAATGTACATGTATTGTAAAGAAATGTTGAAACAATAAGAAAAAAAGTTAAAATTGTTAAATTAAAATAATTGTTAAAAGTTAAATTGTTATGACACGCAGAGTGTCATTCCGATGCAATAAAAAGTCTTGGGAAACCCAAAGTTGCCCAACTGTCGCATTCCATAAACATTTCATTGTTATCTGATTGAAATAGAGAAAATTATCCGTACGTGTGAAACAAGAATTGAATATCTAAGCTTTGCAGAAGCCGAAATTGATCGTAATGCGAAGGAAATTAGAGAGCCATCTGAAGTCTCATACACCATTTTGGGCTATGCCAATAAAATTGTTTACATTGAGAAAGTTACGGTTGTCTTCAATCTGTCCACAGAAAAAAGAAAGATAAGTGTTCGGATTCAAAACCAAATCTGTTCAGAAAGTTCTAAACCACAAAACAGAAAAGTTTGGGAGAAACAAATCTTTTTTTCAACCTTCACCTTCATTGGCTCGGAAGCATTAGCAGCAGCACAGAGTAAAAACAGTTGTGAATCCAACAACACTCATACACGAAAAGGGAAAAGGCGGAGAAGTGAGGAGCAGTAAGTTAGTTGGGGGTTTTCTTATAGCCGTGGGAGGTATCACGCTGAGTGTGCCGAAACAGATTCTCTGTGGAGAGATAAGTTTTGGAGAAGGAAACTGAATTTCCCAACCCTAACGCAATAGTAAATCAGATTGAGCTGTGCACTCCAGGCAAAGAAATATACTGACGCATGAACGTAGGTTCTGGGTTGTATTTACCTAACCGAAACTTAGTAAACAGAACCAAACCATACCTAACAGAAACCACAAACGTCAACACGGAAAAAAATCGTGGCAAGGATATGTCTATTTTATTTTCAATACATATTTCAAATGACATATGCAAAATGAACCATGACAGGTGACAAAATACAGGCTACAGAGGCGAAATGACCCATGACAGGTGATAAATATCCATGTCAAAATGTCTCAATTAAATTAGCTCAGTCAGCTGATCAGAAAAGACCCAATCAATCAGCATGCACAGTTGGTATTTCAGTCTTTTCGCGTACACGGGTAGAAAATTACGGGAAGAACAAAAACTCTCTAATACAGTCACCAACATGTCACATGTTATATGGCGCCGGCTTACCATTAATTCGTTTCGGGGTTTTGCATCGGTTTACTCAGTTTGAAAGAATCAATACTTTCCTGGTAAACTAGTGCAATGTAAATAAGTATTTGAATGAGAAACTTGAAGTTTCAAATTGTTGTAGAATGTGACTATTACCCAAATCACTTGAAGCAGGCAAAGATCTCCGTTGGAGCAACAATGGGGTCCCTTTAAAGAGAGGGCGAGTTTCTCTCAACAATAGAAGACTATATATTGTAGGTAGGTTAATTAATATAAACGAGCTGTTTTGCGTCCGAGACCTCTTGGTGAGAAATAACGATGGATCCTCATTAGTCCACCTCCCCGTGGTCGTACTTTAGGCTACCTTGATTTCCGGCACCTGGGGTGAACGCTTGAAAACGGAATATACCCAACGAATAATTAAAAACCGTAGGAGGTTTGAACAATTGTCCATCATTACTATTTGTTGAAATCTCAAATTCTGTGATGCATCGCCATTTTATAGCAAGTCCACCACTATCATCATTCACTTCCATATATCGTCATTGAGGTTCTAAAAAAGCGAATCGTCCTTTAATGTTGTCAAGATCTCGATTTTCGAATATATCAGCTACAAAATGCTACATCATAGGGTTGTTAAAAATTGAAGCCGAGCTTCTAGGGATCACTTGACCCCAATAAAAAATGTGTTATCTTGATCGATTACAAAGATTCATTATTGAAAATCACTAACCTCCAAAAAGTTCTCGCGTTTTGCCGCTGATTATGAATTTAACGTTCGATCTTGTAGCTATTACATTTGACATGATCATGATGATGTTTTCAACTTGAGAGATCGGTATTTCATGAGCCATCATCTCATTAATCTATTCAACAGATTCGGCCGAAGAGTTTTGGTGTTTTGTCCGTAGTACCAGTTTTGGTTTTCATAAATTTAGTTGGTCAAAAATCACCACGAAATTTAAGTGAGTTCATTCTTCAACATCACATTAGATCATGAAAAATTGGTTTTTCAGGAAATCCTCATTTTCGCCTGCACTTATGCTCCTATTGGTCCGAAAGTGAAGAAACACATTAGGATCCAATTCGCACAAACCTTGGAAATTCAATTAAAATTAGTATGCTATTACAATATAACTTCACCACCCCACCACGAGCCCTATCCCAACCAGACTACCAGATACTACTGACTCAACTAAATCTTCATTGAAAGGTAGAGGAGTGCAACAGCTCCGATAAAACCTTAACAACGACAATGAGGTCAATATTGTGCAATAATAAAAAATTTTCTCAGTTATTGAAGGCTGAGATTACGTAATCACTGCATCTAACAGAATCGAGAACACCAAGAGGCTTGTTTCTGACAGGAACTGTCACAACAGGCAATCAGTTACAGACAGATTGACAGTTGCGGCTATGAAACGCAAAAATTCTGGAGGAAAAGAACATTTATTAATATCATACACAAATACAAGGTTTATACAACGAAAGAAAACACATTAAAAAAACGCTCATCATCACTAACAAACAATAACTTGTAGATCAAACGGACTACCACATTATGTTAATACATTCATTAGAATTCATTCAAAGCGATTACTAAACTGTACAACTGATTATTCATTTTGCCGAGGACCTAACGTTGTAATAATTGATCCAACATTGTGACTCCACGGAAATTCGCAATACCAACTTTCATGTATTTGAATACACTCATATGATCATAGTTATATTCAATAATGTGTTGTATTAATATTCACAATAATGTACCTTAGTATTTGTGTATTGTTCGTACATTTTAACGTACATCAGCGTCGATGTTCAAGGTGAGAAGTTAAAGGAGAGGGGGTAGAATCGATCATTTAATAATTTTGTTTGCTCTTAGATCACCGAAGATTTTTTAAGTATTTGCATTTCAGAGCTTGCTGATCAATTTTGGTTCCGTGTCTGTCAATCTGATATAAGCTTGGTGTGGTAGTGCTGATTCATTGTTATGACCGAAACTGTTGTGCAGTTTAGAGTGCAGACGTTGCTTAATCAATTTCGCTGTCATTAGATAAATATTAGCACGTGCTCATGCCTAAACGTGTCTCGTCAGTAACGTTGATTACTCAAGATCAACTCATATCGGTCCAATTTTGTTCAAAATGCAAGTGGCAGTAGACTAGTAGCTACAGGTTGACGCACTGCAAGTTTCATCGCAGTTGGTAGAACAATGACTATTGAGCATGCGCAAAGCCGAAACTAATTGACCGATTCTGAAGGCATTTTCGAATTTAAACGGGTTTACCTCTGGAAACGATCCCCTATCGTCGTATCGTAGTGTGCGTGTACTAAAACGCGAACCCCCGAAACATCGATTTTTTATTACGAGTACATAGTATCGCTCTGATTTCTTTCATAATTGAATATCGTTGGTTTGATGGTAAAGGGCGCGCATGTACATTCATGATTTATCTGGAACATCAATTTCTCAACATCTATCTGTCCATGTTACAATGTTATGAAGCTATACCTACTGCCCACCCATCCTGGCAGACGTTTTTTCTTGGCGGGAGTCATAAAGATACTAATTCGATATTGAAAATTTCAACCAAAAACAACAAACCTTCAGTATTGGTCGGTCAGGCTCGCCGTCAGCCCGGAAAACGTGAACTGTTTACAGATAAATTCAATTTATTAAGTGACCGCAAAAGGGGCAAGAGAAGTGAGAGCCCGTAGGGGTAAGCTGGTCCGAGTTTTCCGCTGAGCGTAGCGACCTGTTCACCACACTTGTCAGTGGTCGGCTGCTATCAGCCCCTAGGGTCAACACTTCGGGGACCCAGTTACAAGCACTCTCATAATCATACATTGAACCGACCTAATCTTACTGGACGTTTTGGTTACGGCGCACAATATTCTGCTGATACTGAGCGAGAAAAACATGAGCTAGCGATAATGGAAAAATAATTATTACAGTACGAGACTCCTGGGTGTCATAAATTTCTCTTTCCTTACATACGATCGTTTTTGGATTAACTCGCCTAACTTATGAATTTTTGCAAAATTCCGATGATTATGCATTATTTCCGAGATTAGGTATGTCGATCAAACGACATAATACGACCTTCCTGAATAATTTTTTACGTTCAAAACTCGTGAATAGGCCAAAGTTCTGAAGACGCTTAGATCCCCCAGTTTCAATTAAATTGTCCAAAGATTTAGAAAATTGAACAATGTATTTCAATAAGTAGGCAAAGGACCGGCCCAAGACATCAAGATATATCCAAGATTTCTTAAAACGTTTCTCCTTGGCTTGGTATGGATAACATTTTAACAGATAAGCCACAGTTGGCGCCACGCACTCTCCTCTTGCCTAGGCCATTCGGATGCCGCACAATGGTTTTCAAGACATCTATGAATGATTTTCCACATTTGGTTTCCACTTAAAAACCGAAATACCATTTTCAGTCTCCCTGTTCCCTGCACACCAGTAAGGAAGTTAATGAGTTCAGGAGTGACTTCGGAAACCAGAGAGAAACTGGTTTTCTGAATATGAAATCACTGAACGTTCTATTTATTTAATCTATTTATCCCGAAATAGGTAGAAGCCGTAGACGTTCCAGGCTTTGATTGGAAAAAGTAGTGAGATTTCTAATTGATTCCCCCCGACCAACAGCCCTCCACCAAGTTTCCCCTTTTGACAGATTTCTAATAAACAGTAGCGTTTGGTACACACGCAATTGAGCCAAAGGTGATTGCAGAACATCACCTGGATTCAATCATGACTTTAAATGCTTGCATACAATTCTGTGTTTCAGTGAGACATTTTCATGCACTTCGCGAGCGAACGCCTTCTTGAAAATGTCGTGCAGGAATGAATACTATCGTCCCTATTACGGCAAACCATTGAATCATAGGCACCCGACCTGTGAAAAGTTGTATTTCTGTCAAAAACGTCTGCCAAGTAGGGTGTGGCACATAGCTTCCTCGTTTACCTATCATGAACGTATAGATCATTGAAAAGTTCTAAATGATCTAGGTAGTTCCATAGCGGAAAATATTAAATGAAGAAGTAGCCTGAAATATCATATTTGGTCATTTAAGAAAGGAAAATATGATACTCAATGTACCTAATTTACGTTTGTGCAAGTGCAGAATGAACTGATGAGTTGAAAACAATAAAATAGGTACGGGACCATCTAAAACCAGAACCGCGCATTCGCTGACTATTTCATCGAAATCGGATGTTAGCAGTGGAAATTAAGGTCATTACAAGTATTTCACATTGGCGCATGCGCAGTAGCTATCAATGATACAATCATGTTGAAATTTATATGGAATGATCAAATCGTCATTTCGCAACTATTATCCAAATTTGAGCGAGATCCGACCACTAGGGCATGAAAAAATAGAGCATAATGGAATTTACATTGGCACATGCGCAGAGTGAAGTATTGATTGGGCAACAATAAAACTGACAGGGAACCGTCCACCCTCTAGCCCGCACATTCCCTGAAAACTGTGGAAAATACACGTGTTACAAGGATTTCATATTGGCGCATGCGCAGTAGCTATTAATGATACGTATCCATGTTGAAATCAATATAAGATGATCAAATTGTCATCCCCCAACTATCATCCTAATTTGAGCGAGATCGGCGACTAGGGCGTAAGAAAATGATACTTGGTAGAATTTAAATTTGCGTATGCGCAGAGTGAGGTATTGAGTCAAGAGAAATGAAACTAATAGAGGACCGTCTATTCCCTAGCCCGCACATACCCTGAAAATTTTATCCAAATCGGATGAAAGCTGTGGAAAATAAGGTTGTTTCAAGGATTTGCGGACACACGACAGACACACACACACTAACACACACGGAACTTAAGTTGTTCAGAATGGTCTAAAAAGTAAAATGCGAGTGGAAATTTTGGTTTTGGAGACCAAACATGTTTTTTCTCCCGAAAGTGAAAACAATGCTTCCGCTAACTTTAGGTAGACTCGGAAGTAATAAATTAATTTAACGAGTCTTAGGAGCAGAGCCAAGCATTCGAGTGGGGGGGGTTCAACCCCAGTAAAAAGGTAACCTGTCTGGAGGGAGGAGTATTATGCCGTGCACAGCTTCTAGGACCATCTTATGCAGCTTAAACTCAACCAAAAACCAGCCTTTTCCTTCACCAAGTTTGCAAGAATATTTCTTTTCCTTTCATTGGAGTTCCACATCATCTGTACTAAAAAGTTCTGAATGTTCTATAATATTCATAGTTAGTAAGAATTTTCCAAGTATATTTAACTAAAAAAATATTTAATTTATCGGTGGAAATCAATCTTATTGTATTTTTTAAAATATTTTAGGCACTTTTTTCAGAAATTAGAATTTGTTGCTCTCAGAAAGTGCTGGCCAACAAACTTATACTTTCATTTGGGATGGTTGCGTTGCCTCCACCTCAATCCAGTAAGTATCGGGGTGGGTTCGGATGAGTGTGAAACAATTTTTTTTGTGAAACTAAATTCATAATGGAGTAAAGCGCCGAGAATCGAAATTTCGTATCTCAATTCGTCTTTGAGATATGATTTTTAAAAGCTTCTCTTTTTTTTCACAAAATCCTCGACTTTTGCCTTGAAACTCCTTACTGATCAACTTCACATCAATAATTTTTAATTCAACTTCACATTTTTATTTTTTACCGCATTTCTAAAATCAACGTTGAATTCTTCATGATAAAAGAAGAAAATATGTAAATAACTGTTTCTTTCACTCCCTTTCCTCAAACGAGACAACGTTTTTTTAGAGTCCAGTTGTACAATCTTGACCAAATCCGGATCAAATCACTAAGCTGACCACTCCGTTCGAAAGCTCCGTTAAAGAAGTCATTGTGAGATTTGAAAACCTCCACGATATTATTGGGACGGGTAGGAAAGTTTTTACGGTTTTGAGAAGTGTTCATTTTTCATAATCTTTCATATTTCAGATGGTGGTTGCGGTAATTGTTGACATTTTCCGTGAATCAGACAATATTGTATCAGAAAATTTAAAGGTGATTTTCAAAATTTGGTCAAAATTGCTGAAATTTATTGAGTTAATATGGGGTTTTGCGTAAAAACTATAGCGAACAAGATACAATTTATTCCACTCCCTTTCTTCAATAAAGTCCCTATGTCCCCAATAAAGTCCCTTTCTTCAATACATTCTAGGTTGAATTTTTCTACCAAATCAAAATTCAGTTTTAATGCTGACCGAAACATTCGAAAGCCTATTACTTGAAGAAGTATTTTGTGAGGGTCGGCAATCGCCGGGATTCTTCAGTAGATAGTACATTTTTAAAGTTTTTATGAAATTTTTATTTTCAAAAACGTTTAAAATCTTTAGGCTGTTGATATTCTTTGGAGGGTATTTTCGATGATCAAAAGACACTTTTCTTCTAGAAAATTTAACGTTAATTTTGGAAATACACTGAAACGTAAGAATTAATTGATTTGATCTAGAAAAAATGGGGTTTAAAGGCTAAAAACGTGGTTTTGTGGAAAAATAAATAAATTACCTGAACGTGACGGCGTTTTACTCCACATTTAATCTAGTTTCACCCAAAAAAATTTCACACTCGTCAGAATCCCAACTTTGTATGAAGGATGTCGGAAATGTATCGGAACAGCCATTTATTGTTGTTACTTTTAGAGATATCAAAAAACTTTTACTGTGAATTCTCCTTAATTTTTTAAATACTATCCAATGGTAAAATTGGATTTTTGATTTTCACGCACCGGAGTTGCTCTACTTCTTCTAAATCGCATTTTCCGAATGGGAACCCCCATTTTTACTGCAGATTCAAAACCTATAAGAAATTTATTGGAAAAACGACTCATCTCTCATATTTTCGTGATGGCGCTCAGAAAGTGCGCCAATTGAGATATATATTAGTTTTGGAAGATATTCTATTGCCACAAACGATACTTGACGTTAAAGTATTTTTTCACTCTGAATCACAGAGTGATGTTCTTTTATTGATATTAGAAATATCAACTTGGAAAAACACCGAAAAATGGAATAGTAATAGGTACGCTTTGTGTTGTGTGAAAAAAAAAGTGCAATTCTTCTCTTCGAAGTTGTTCGAAATCGGTACTGCTAATACCAATAAAAGATCATCACCGCTTGATTCAGTGGGGAAAATATCCAAAAATATCATGTACCTATTATTACATGTGGCAATTGATTACCTTCAAAAACTCGATATTTACCAATTGGGGCACTCTCTGCGCGTTATTGCTACCGTTTTTGTGCTCACGAAAATTCAAGTGCTCGATTATTTGTCCATGAAATTGCATGTCGATTTTGAATCTGCAATCAAAATCAATCAATCATTTAAAAAAGTTGTAGTGCCTGTGTGGCGCGTGATGATCGAAATCATGTCGCACCAGTGTGTGTGAGTGTGTTTTTACCAGTGTTTGTATTGAAAAAATAAAAGGGATTTACCATTGTAAGTGAGGATATCTTCATAAATAAAAAATAAAATTGATGGCTGGCCCATATATATATTGACATTTTTGGAAAGAAACGAATAGAAGTATGCACACTTTCCAATTGTTTTACAGCGTTTTTGGTGATAAAATAGTCTCATAACTGTGGTTATATTATCGAGCAAGGAAGATGTTCTTTGAAATCAACTGCGTTGACTAGTAGAAACAACGGCAATACATGTGTTCTACCTACTTAGTAGGAACTAGTCGTGGTGACAATTCAACGGGACCTCCACAGTTGGATGAGATGTATTACTGCAAGATAAATTAGTAACATAATAATGTATCTTTGTCTGCAATTAGGCTTTGCATAGCGTTAAGCCTAGTTGACAGTTATTACGCGGTTGGCGGGCACAATGCCTGTGGATTTGGTCTCAGCTCTCCGCCTCCCGCACAGGTTGACGCCCCAAGGGTTCGCCGTAGATAACTACCATAGTTGTGTGCTTGTAATGTAATAGAATCGGTAGTTGAGTGGGACTATCCAATCTCGATTATACACATGTGTACATACTAAGGCAGGCTGCTAACCGAAAGGCCGCTATGCAAGCCTGGTGGACGATTGAAGCCCATCCGACGTTTGGGGCCTCATTGTAAACCTATTTACTGGCGGGATGTAGCTCATTCTGCCGCATCTATGAAAACATCGGATACGAAGCTTCACACTTCATCCCTCATGTTCAGTGAATTTTCGTGGAACATTAAATGATGTAATTAAATGGGTTCGAATGTTGAAGAACTGATCGATGATAATTGACTGATAATTGATCTACTTCGACTCTTATTAATTTGTCTGTTCGTTTGTGCAACGCTAAAAGCTACAATGTCGGAGCTATGACTTAAAATTTGGACAGTAGATTCTTTATATGCACAAAACTTGGTATGAAGTTTTTGGCGTCAATCCATTTGACGCTGCGGAGAGAACTGTAAACCTGGTGCTAACGCCACACCATTTTTCAGTTTTTTGCCTATAACCCAAGGCATACGTTTTCCGAGGTTTTGACTAACTTAGAACTTTTAAAGAAATCTTGTTTTGTACTATCGGTCGTCAAACGTCAGTTGCCAAAAATTTCTGATACATGCGTGAAATATGCGTGTGGCACTAGTTTTAAGAATTGACTCATAGATAGCGGGAGATGAAAACAAAAAAGCTTCCCCAAAATCAAAACTTCCACCATTTTTGACCAATATAATCAAGTATGTAGGTGTCTATTTCTATGTACTCGTATTTATGAAATAATTCTTAGATAATGATATGCCATTGGCTCCTGTGGCATTATTGTTTCGTTTAATTCAAAGTTTTACCGTTCTCTCACTCTCTCTTTCGCTCTCTCCCTCTCTCTGTGTCTATCCATGTATCTGCGAATCATTGTGAACGAACACCGTACGATCGAATCGCTGATGAGGTACCGATCTCTTTTTTCCCATCACCACCGACTTCGTTTCTGCAGAAGTAATGCAAGCACAACTCTTCGGTGACAGCTCCCACCGCTCCCTCATGTTTGTGATGGTTACCTATTTGTTAACTACGAAAATAAAACAACAATTTATACCTAATGCGTGGTTCCCATCATTCTTCATAATATCACTCCTGCAAACAAACTGTTATAATATTTATTACGTCATCGATTTCGAAAATTCAATAGGTATAAACCATTTCTTTGCATCGGGAAAAATTAGGGGACAATAAATTAAACTTTTGCGGTGAACTTGTGACAAGCTTAATTTCAACAGTTTTCATCAGATTTCGATGAAATCTCCGAGGAATGTGCTAATTAAGCTGTAGGTGTTTGCTATCAGTTTCGTTGTTCACAAATCAATGTTTCACTCCGCGCATGCTCTAACGCAAAATCCATACCATCATTTTCTCATGACCTCGTTGTCTGATCTCGATCAAATGGGTTGAAATGAGGATCGCTAGGAAATTTAATCATCCCATATAAATTTCATTGCTATTTTGCACGTGCGCGAACCTCAAACCTTTGTAACAATATAATCAATTCTACAGTTTTTATCAGATTGCTATGGAATTTTCAAGGATTGTGCTGTCCCCTCAGGGCTGGGATATGTATTTTGTCGGTACGGCCTCCGGAAGTATTGGGAGTGTGATTATCAGGATGTCCTGGAACAGGTTATCTGATGCGGCGGTAAAATAATGCTGTCTATCGGAAGTTACGAAATCGGAACTTTTAGATCACCAAACGGATCTTCCTGGATCCTTTTATCTTCTCGTTGTTCCAAGTTTCTCCAAACATTATTTTATTCCATGACTATCTTGATAATTAGTCATACAATCGCACCCGTAAATTAAAATGTAAGTTTTCTTTTAAAACGCTTGCTCTTTATTCAGCTCTCCTTTTTACTTTCCCATGAAACATTAAAATTGTTATAATATGAATGTTAATCAAGTGGCAACATTGAGGTTCAATGACGAACGCATATCGTAAGGAAAATAATTATCCTCAACAAATGAGAAGAAGGCAAATTATCCATGAGAAAATTAAAACTGGCGTTGCCATGATTTGACTCACCCAGTAAAAGTTAGTAATGCACAAGTTTAATAAAATTATGGGTTTCATGTCGAGACGTAGATTTGTATGTATTAACTTCTTAAGATGAAATTTTCATCGCTGTGCCGCCACCCCTCCTTCTACAAAAATCTTCCTGTAAACGAATATCTTGTATTGAGAATGTAGAAGGTATACCCTTTCTAGTACTAGTCGCAGCTGGAAATCTACATTTCAGGCGTTTAGGAGAGATAGGAAGAAATTTCTATTTCATTTCACTTCACTTCTCAGGGTTTCCATTGGTACCTTAAGAACTTTAGGCACAATGTCTCATATTCTCCCTCAAACAGAGGTCATATTGTATTGGAAACACATAGTAACATTCATCAAATTTATAAACTTCAGTTATTAAAAATAATTCAGTGGTAGGTGAACGCACATAAGTATGTGTGTTTGTGTGTGTATGTCGTGTGTATGTGGAGACTCCATGCACTAACATGGAAACTATTGAAAAAGTGTGCTGATTTATCGTTAAAACAGCAATATTATGCGCACGTATTTGGTTATAATCATAGTGTGCCTAAAAATAACAAACATTTCCAGAGTGCATTTTCGGGAGGATGATGTCAAAAACGTTTCTTAAGAAAATTCGGCCTGAGAGGTTAGGTTTGATGCTGACTGGAGGAGGTTCGATGGAGGAGAGGTTAGCATACAAGAAGGTTAGAAATGTTTGAGTTGATTATTGTATAGTTTGTAATAGATGGTATTTTGCACTATAATAGTAGGTATATTATAGAATGCTGTTTTGAATATAGTGAAGAGCAGAAATGATCTGAGTGGGATTGAGAGGGGATTTAGGGATGTGAAATGAGGATCGTTGGGCCCATTCCCCTGTCTAGCTATCACCCTAACATGTATTCGTGAACCCAGAGTGGCAAAGTGGGAAGTCGAAAACCGATCTCTTTGAAGTCTAGAATGAGCCGTCATAGCTCAGACTCAGGGGTTTGGAATTTTTCATCATTGAAATATTGTATTTAATAAAAATTATCAGCTAAGAATACTCACATTCTTGGTTTTCCGCATTGCTGACTGCCGGGCATTGTAGCAATACCGATATGAAGGGAACGAGAAAGGCGGCAAAGGACCGACGCCAAGGGAGCGGAGGTCCCATGATCCGCCCGCGGAGCACTCACTGACACCGCACACCAAACATGGTGCGACCGTCATGTGGGTAGACCGGCTACGGCCATGACTCACCCTTTGCCCAAACAACACTTCGAATCCCTCAGTCAGTCTGTTCTTCTTCTCATATTGATCAAGGGGGTTCGCCATCCCCACTCCAGAGTACGGGGAAACGCACCCCACGGCGCAGCCGCCGCCCCCGCCGCGCCGCCTCCGCCGACGTTGTCGAAAATCTCGGCCCTAACCCTCGAAGCTTGGTGGCCAATTCTTATATCTTACACACTCATTACCCCGTTCCGTGGTATTATCACGGTGCCCATCTACCCACTTATATGGTGTGGGTAGTTGTTACATTCATTCTACTTTAGCATTCTTAAGCCCTCTTAAGCCACCTCCACTCTCAGAGACTGTATCATTGCTCTATATATTCAGGGATATGGACCAGGGTCATTCCAGAAACTCCAAACGAGGAAATTGTTAATGATACTTATTAGTCCGAAAAAATTTAGGTGCTGATACCTTTTCTGTGTAATCAGCCTGAATTGTGTTATGGAAACGTAAATATTAGCTGGTAGGTACCAACCTAATTGAAAATAGATTAGCTTTGTTTTTAGTATAACGCTGACCGGGGACACATGCGCTTGCTCATGCAGTACTGAACAATTATTTACAGTAATATTTTACTTCCTCAAATAAATAAACAAATAAATAAAACTGTCTATAAATAAAAGGAGTCTTTGATGAAGTACTCCCCTCAGCCAAAGGAATACTACGAAAAGGAATAAAAATGAATTAGATCAATTACAATCAACAGCAATTAAATTAATACATTCCTCTACTTAAAAGATAATAACCAGGAAAGAAAAGTTAATAACCAGGAAATACGAGCGGAGAGAAATGAAAAACAAGAATGTTATATACCTATCAGGTGCCTCTCTTGTTGCTAATGAGATATTAGCCAACTAACGAGGAACTGCAGCCAAGAAGTTGAGGAATGGAGGAAAATAGCGATATTTTCAGCTGTTAATCGTCATTTGGCCATAATCTTCCAAACTACGCTTCCGAGCGGTTCGACAACAATTTATATCCTGTAAGTGTTAAATTTGTGACAATTTTAACGCAAGTACAGCTTTATAGGACTAATGGGCACGAAACAACATTGTTTTAAAGATAGAGAATTTTCAAGAAAAACTTTGATTTTAATTTTTGTTTGTTTGTCTGTAAGGCTAGTTCAATGTTAACGCATTCTGAGGCCCATAAATTTGCATACGAATTAGAGTTAATAACCTTGAGTAAAGGAAAGCTCTGTACGTCTACCAAGATGTAATCCTTCATTTAGTATAAAAAGTTGTGAGTTTTACATATCGACCGCCTTTAGAGGCCCATACCGCAATGTTAACGCATCCTGAGCCTATATGAGAAGCTAGGAAATTTCAGCTTTCATTTGAGTACTATTACATCCTCATACAACCAATAAATACGTCACGAGAAAAATGGAAAATACAACAACAAAAAATAGGTTAAAATACACCGTCTTTGAATCGGTGTTGTTCGGTCCCTAGGTGACATAATTTACCTGATTCACTACTTTCAGAATGGTAAGCGTTGCTGAACCACCCGGAAGCATAGTTTAGGAGTTAAAAATCACATAACGATGAACAGCTGAAAACAGCCTATAATATTGCAATTTTCAATCCTCTCATCACGTTACTGACCGAATCTGGAACCACAGAAATTCATTCTAACCTTCATGGGTCTTACCGCAGAGGCGGAAGGCGCACCGTTAAATGATAACGACAAAAACTGACACAAGCATAAACATAGTGAGAGAGAGGGAGAGAGAACGTCCTCTGGCCAACAAATACGCTCAAACCTAAGGCTGAGGATTTTTTTTAAATAGACGATTTTTTAGGGCATTGGACGTTCAAATAGCTTGATACTCGAACTGGTATAAAATCACGGTTTAACTTTCCACCTCATCCGTAACAGAACCCACAAAATTAATCACTGAGGTTGACCGTGTTTCTCGTAATACAAATCTTCTGATCCGAAACTGAATGAGGTTGGCCCAATTTAGCTTCGGAGCACACGTACCGTAATAGGGCTGAGGCAGAACCCGTATTTTTTGAGAAAAGCAATCTAATGCTTAGGTGACTTCAAAGCTGTATGTTGAAACCGTTTGTCGTTGGATCTTTTAAAAATGGGATAAAACGAACTCAAGTAGAATATTATTCGGTACTTTCACGTCTTTGAAATCCATATGAGCCTCGTATTGATTAAATTCGAATAACATACAAAAGAAAAGCATAGAATACATAGAATGGAACAGATTGGAATGGACAGATTTGTTGTCTCAAGATTTTTCCCAGATTCAAATAATAAGGGGTGGCAATCTATGGGTTTTGGCAATATTTTACTGCATACATTTTTCAAACAATTCAGTAATAACGGCTATTTTTATCGCTGAGAATTTCAACAAAATCGAATAATCGAATTCAAACTGTAGAAGATTAGCGCGTTAGAATAATTTTATGTTTGCGAATAGGTGGAGGCTAGCCATAATCCGGGAAAAATGACATTAATACAGACTTTCTCGACTCGATCAACCTCAAAGAAGTTACGCTCTTCATTTATTGGGGAGAAATCTTATCAACAGAGGACAATTTTAACCCGACCGGCCGTGCGCAATTCCTAAGAATTTTATTGAATTCAAATGAGAACATTACAAGTTACGCTTATTATGTACACAATTTCGAGTTTGTACATGCTCAGGGGCTACATTCAATACGGGTACAACAAAATTAATAGATGATCATCCCTAATCCGCGCAATATCAGAAAGTTTAATCGAAAACACACGAAAACGGTAAAAGTCATGTCTTTAAAAGTAATGTGCGCAGTAGAAGAATAGATTGATAGAAAGTGAGTGATATACATAATTGTGCGTAGTAGAAGAATAGATTGACAGAAAGTGAGTGATATACATAATTGAATTAATTTTAACAGTAATTGTAGAAAATATTTCGGGATAATGGGACACATATCTTGGTAGCGTCCACCTAAAAACATGTGATAATCACGAATGAACTTCCAAGACTCCCCCTCCTTAGTGGATCTCACCAAGTCCCAGTTCCTCACGGAATATGAAAGGACCAGCAAGAAGTTTCGCGAAGATTTCTGCTGTCATTTCTTCTATATGGATGGATAGATGGTCATGATTTAATTTCCCGATACTTCCATGATATAATGCATCTTAATAGCAATGTGCCTAGATGATTGGATATTTCTTTTACCCGGAAATTCAATTGAAATTTATGTACCTTGGAACGAAATCAACGAATTTTTAGAGAGTTATTTTTATTAGCGAGATATCTAGAAAAATAAAGCCATTGCAATGGCTCCAAAAATTTTGAAATAACATTTTTGAAAAATTTCTTTAATGAAATCCATTTTGTGACATTCTAAAACGATTCCTGGATTTTAACAATTTTTCGTATATATATATATATATATACCATATTTATTCATTTATTTATGTGTCATTCCAGACGATAACTCTCCTTAGAATTGAGATTAAAAAATCGGCTCTTGCGCCGGAAAATCAAGCTTTCCAAGCAAAAGGATGAGTTTGCTGGCGCGCACTTTTTGAGCACACTGAAGTGGTGAAATCTCAAAAAATATGCTCACAAAATCACTAAAAAATGAATAAAAATTGTTGTATTTGTATTATTTAGCAGAATATTGCTCAAATAAAGTTTAATAACTATAAAACAGAACACTCGTAAATTTATGTACAAAATTAAGCTTTATAATGTACCTACTTAAGTTTCACAAAATTTCCTTATGAAATCGATAAAAATTTCAAAAAAGCTATAAATCCAAAATCTCTCTTTGAATAGCAGATTATTATTCAGAATAATTTTTCGCCATAATATTAGTAGTCAACTATTTCTTTGCATTCTAAAAGCTCAAAGTTAATAACAATTTAACATTATACAATTCGATAATACGATCATGCTGCATGACTGAATCTTTTTTTCTGGATGTTTTTCCCCTATGACAATGTTTTTTTAAATTGAAAATAATAAACCAAGACTCGTGTTTAATTGGATTGTTCAATGGATGATAGCAACAGTGAAAATTTTTTACAAAATAGGCTTTTCTCTCAGTAAATTGGTTTTTATTTTCTCCATCGTTTCTCCCCAGGAACTTTTGGGATTTTCAAAAACCAATCATTTTAAATTAGATTTTCATTTAATAAAAATTATGATTTTACAATCTTAAATTTGATATTTTGAAATTAATTCTATCGTCTCCCAGACGAAGCCCCAGTTCCTGGGAAGAAAAGATGGAGAACAATAAAAAACCGATTTATGGACAGAAAGGCCTTCTTTGTAAAGTTTTGTAATCATTTAACTATCCAAATAAAGAAACGTCGCAAAAGGTAGTAGCAATGTCTTCAACCTAAACATAACCCGGAGCACTGTTACAAATGCTTGATCTGATAACCACAGCAACAGTCAATTGATCTTTACGGTCTAGCACGACAAAGACATCTGCTGCCTTATATCGGAGAGGAAAGACTGAATAGCTTGGCACTGGTTGACATCAATAATCATTACCTTCACGTCAACCATGATGATAAACGACCCCATTCCACATACAAGCATAGGCGAAAGCTCGAGTTAGAACTTTTTTCCATCACCCAAAGGTAATCACCAATGTTTCCTGCAGTTCCCAGTTCACCCTATCAGGGATTTACGTTTATTTAGCTTCTTTTGGATTCAAGGTCCAATCTCGATCCAGAGAGAGTGGGTAAATGAGTTAATCGTGTTGGGCCGAATGTAGAGAGAGGACGAGAGATGGGCAAAACACCGAATTAAATGAAACAATGATGTTACAGGAGCCAACGGCATATCATTATCTAAGAATTATTTCGTGAATACATCATTATTATATTTAAGCACCCCATCCATATTGAGCTTAATTTCTTGACGTTAATATGGGGTTATTTACTAAGTTCATTTATGATAACAGTTGCGTTCAAACTCAATAAGAATTTTATATTGTCTTTTGTTTGTGTGCCTTAGGAGCCCTTATTAAGAGAGAACAGATGAACGTTCTGCGATAGGGTGGATCCTCATGTTGTAATTCTATTTTCAACCAGAGAGACTCCGATTCAATTTTAAGCATCGCAGATAGGGCAGTTTCAAACATAGTACCTAAATTGATTCTACTTACCTTAAAGAGGTTCAGAGTGCTCCGTGGTGTCACCACCCGCGTACTGAGGGGTTCTTACTTCAACTGGTGGTCATTTTATAGGGGCACTCCTTTCGTCCCATTCTTCATCCTCATCCTGCAACTTCCCTTATCGCTAGAGCCTGCGTCGGGTAAACCTGGGCGTCCTCCCCACTTTTTTATTTTATTTGTTTATTTTTCAATTTAATGGTGTGCCCCCTCCGCCTTTAAGGGGAGTTTTGTAAAAAAAAGGTCATTCCCGACGATAACTTTCCTTAAGATTGAGATAAAAATCCCGTTCTTACGCCAAAAAATCAAGCTTTCCGAACGAAAGGATGAGTTTTTCGGCCAACAATTTTTGAGCACATTGCATTGGTCAAATTCCAAAATAATGTACTAAAAAAATCACTTAAAATGGCCAAAATCGATTAAAAAAACTGTTAAATTTAAATTTTTAGCTGGGTTTCAGCCAAAACAAAATTATCAACGATTGACTAAGACACTAAAAGAATCGCGCACAAAATTATGCTGAAAAATGTACTTAAATTTCATTAATTTTTGCTGAAAAATCTATTGAAATTGTAAAAAAAATCTGAAAATCCAAAATCTTTCTTGAATCACCAAATTTTATTTTGTAAGAGGTTTGTTTTGTCATAAAATTGGTTTTTAACGATTTGTTTGTACTGAAATTGCTCAAATTTCCATTCAATTTAACATATATTACAATAGAATCGATAATAAATTTAAGAAATTTCGCTCATATGATCATTCTGCGTAACTGGTTAATTTCTCAAATCATTACTCCATTCTGCGCATACGTTAATGTAAATTACTTCAAACATCATGTTCCCGTTACCTAAATGACCAATATCGAGGTTTTATGTTTACCTACATCTTGATTGACTATTATTATGCTATGGAGCTTTTAATGATCAAAGATCTATACATTTATGTTATGTTCAGTTGATATACCGACTTACTTAAATATCGTTATATTCAGATCAGGTGGACTAGTATAATGTAGATGTTTTAATTATTTGCATTAATTGTCCCTCTGCTGGTGCCGATATCTATATTCGCAGGCATATTGATGTCAACCTACAGATCTGCAATATGAAATGGTTCTCCTTTGAAATGTTCAAATATCAGTGCACACTGATCAGCTGTGGGGCCTCCGAGCCTAATTTGTTTTTTAATCGACTCATGGTGCTGAAACCTGAAATGTAGCTCCATATCGGAGATATGGGATACAATTACAAGGTATGGAGGGGTGAAACCACCCCTGCGGCTAATTTCTTTCCTAATCGACTCACGGTGGTGTTATTTAGATGGAGCTCCTTTGGGGTTCCTCAGAAATAATCACGAGGTACGGAGGCGTACTGGTCAGTTGTGGGCCTCTGAACCTATATTCTTTCCTTACCTATCGACTATTTTAAACATTTACTGTGAAACGTAAAATTGTGGTGTCTTGGAACCGAAACGGTATGAACCCTTTTCGGAAGCACGATACGCCATGTTCTGATCATATATTACATATGGGGTTTAATTATAATAGATCTGCGTGGAAAGGATATCTAATACAGAAATAATAAACCTTTTGTCTAATAACTTGGCGTTTTTTCTGACAACTCACATGTAGCTGCACTTGAATTAACCAAAAGTTGAGCTAGGTATTAAAAAAGCCTGATTCCCCAAATAAGGTCAAGAGAGGTATAGTACTAAAAATCATTCTTCCCACCCATTATTTCCCGGAAGAGTGGAATTGAGTTCTGAAAAGTATTAAACTTCAGAACGGAAGATGCAGATCCGGCATTAATGTGATGGAAATGGGATGAGGTGATGTTCGTAAACTTTTGATTGTGACAGTTTCGTTTAGTTTTAAAGCACTCGGAAAAGGCAACTTTTCCCACGGGAATTGAAAAATGCTCAGATTACTTGAATGAGAGCCGAGTCGGAAGACTCATTTGATATTTGTTGGGACGTTTCGGACTTTTTAGCATTCACCGGAAGCATTGTTCTAAAAGCCTTTAAGGAGCTTTCATAAAGAAATAGCTCCATTTCATACAAAAATTCTCCAAGATATTTTATCACAAGATATTACAGTGTTTCATCTTATTTTTAAAAGTTCTTTTATTTACCCACTTTTTCAATTAGTGCTGTTTTAATTCATTTTGAAAAATATAATACTGACGGGATTCGTTAATTATTGGACGTGAGCAAGTAATATAATAAACTTAAATAAAAAATAATGTTAATGAATAAATAAATGAATTTAAAAAAAGTTATTCTGTACAATACAAATATAAACGTTACAAATCATTTCACAAGGACTTATTTTTTATTTTAATCTTACCCAAGTATTTATTTATTCAACCATGACTAAAATCCATAGCCATGATGAAATCTGAATGTAGGTTAGACAGGAAACAAAAAATAAATAAATAAAAAATAAAATAGATAAATTAAAAAAATAATACCGCATTAGTAAGGGTTCGCGTTCGCAATTAGGAATCCACTCTGTAACCACTCCTGCGCTTGCGAATTCCCCATAATTAAAAACTATAGTAAATTAAGGCTAGATGCATAAACTTATATAACTACATATACTTTTACACTTGACACTGGTATACCTACTATTTTCATCACAGCTAAGTGAAAATCCATGACTAAATGCCCATCGGCTCTTGGGTAGACAGATCATCAAATCACGTAGGTAGACTAGACGTGAGATTACGGAACACCGAAGTAACTTTTTCTCAGGGAGTAGTTTAGTCAAGTCTTTTAGGATTTGTTTAAGGATTGTGAAAATAGTATTGGGGACGTCTAGAAATGATTAGGGATGGGTGGGGCGGCAGGCCGTAGATCTGAGGGTTGGTCAACTGCTGAGCTAGAAGTGTTTTCCCAAACGACCCTGATATGAGCTGAAAAGGCCGACGCCCTTACCAGGATGACCATTGCTTCCAGGACCTTGCTCAAGCAGAAAGTAAGGGATAATCAGGTTTGTAACTAACAGCTTCAGAAGAATCCTTATACATACCCTTTATTCAGGGTGTAAACGTTAACGGTGGACCACCGGCCAGTGGTCAATTCGACAGCTCATTTCTGATCGAAAGTTTCTCATAGAGATTTTTTTCAAACGCTTAGTTTCCGAGTAATTGAAGTTTTAAGATTTTTTCGTGTTGTTGGTCTTTTGTCACTAAAATAACTCCCTTAATTTGCAGTGTAAATTGAAATTAGAGGATACCGTTAGAAAGAACATTAAATTTTGTATCAGATCCTGTCTTATCTTATGAATTAAGGTTAGAGATATGAAAGAGTCTTCTGAAAAGAAAAAATTCCCTTATTTGGGAAATATTAAGTTTTTTCAATCGGGAGTTGAACAATAAAAACCAATATTTTTTCAAGGTGCATTAACTTTGAAAACTGCGCCAAGATTTAAATTGAAAAAAATCAAGCTATAACGAATATCAGGGGCTTTATTGAATTTTTTATGTTTTAGTATCTTTATAGATTTGTTATGTGGATGAATATAAGCGTATTGGCAATTATTTTTGTACTCATATTATATAGCTCATCAATCATCATAATTGTTGAAGCTATTTTACAAAAGTTTGAAGAGCCACTGAAAACATGTGTTTTCATATTTAAATTCTGATTTATGTAATACTAGCCGGTTACCCGTGCATTGCAGGGACCCACATAAAGCTAATTTCAACTTCCTAGGGTCAATCACCTATCAATAATGAAACCCATGCTTCACTTGGAACGCCCGTAGCAAACTGTCAAGGCTTCTCCACTTGTCACGAATTTCCGTCGCTAAAACTGCCTGTAAGCAACCAATATAACAATAGTTCGGGAACCAAACAAATCGGTAGCGAAGGATAGCACAGTTTATGAAGTAAAAGTACGTATGAAGTAGAATGTATGTTTTGGAGGTTCAGACCAAGCCTATGATGTGCGGTGGAACTCACTGATCATTTTATGACTGCTCCCATCAGAATCGGTCCAGCCTTTTAGCCGTCTATTGGGAATATTCATAGGTACATACATAGATATTTAGATAGAAACAAACTTTGAGTTTTATATATAAGGATTTTCTTCACCCTCCACGTTACCATAAATTTTGAGACTGGGGCTTTAGTGATGGTCTTTTGCATGAAGGCCAAAACAGGATAGGTATCATTTGAAGTGGTAAACCAACACAACTTGATTGAGTTTGAACCCAGTGATCGTTTCGGATCGCCCCAAAATAGGGAACGAGATAATCTCGCTTACTCATTTGTTCAAAAGGGAGCCGTATTTACTTCATTCGTCTCTTGTTGTTCCAGGGAGGATCCTTTCAAATTTCAATTGGCTGAGTACCTAACGGTTATGTTGCTACGGCTCGGATATGAGAAACTCACGTCAAACTGCTCTTCGTACCTCCTAGATGAGAAAGGCGTGTTCGTCAGAAATTCATTCAATTTCTAACAATCATTTTCTTCTTCTTGACGCCTGCTTTTTCGTACTTGGTATACGTCCAGTAGACAACGTTCCATCTCACACTAAATCACTCCACTTTCTTATCATATATATATAACTTGGGCAGTGAGTTTAATTTAAAACCCATACAGCCACAAATATTAACAACATCACACTTATCTATGTAGTATTATGCCGATTGATCACAAATTAAAAATAGATTCCTACGTCAAGAATAAAATTCAACAAAATTTTAGCTGAATTTTCGCGTTGCCCATCAGATAACAAAACTGTTATTCCTCCTCCAAGTTAGAAATTCACACTCGTCGTTCATCTTCATAGAATGGGCATCAGGGCTGGTTGCAAGAAGAGTTTTTTTTCTAATTTCGTGTAAAATTTTCGGCCAAAAATATTGAGGTGGTTGAGAATCATTCCTTCTGGGTCAATTACAAAGATTTATTATTGAAATTAATACTTCAACAGCAACCAGACAGTGGGGGCAGGCCGGATTTGAATCGCGATTGCAGCGCGATCGCGATGGACAATATATAGATGTAAACTTCCGTACCACAGCCAATGTGCTTATCAAGTATTTCTGTGACTCTGCTTAGTTATTGGTTGGTAGCATTAAGTACCTACACCGTAAAGCATCACCTGCAAAGCATTGTTCATACTGCTAACATTTCCGCTCAAGCAACATAATAATTGCGCAACAAGGAAAATAATTGCAGATTGCCTACTAAGTTATTGGAGGGCGAGTAAAAAGGGTGAACATACGAAATCAATTTTCGAAGCTATTAAAATGTACCTACATTATAGTATGTAGGTGATTTATAGGGTGTACGTACAGGCATTTAACTAAATGGCAGCTTCAGATTACGGACAGTTTTCATTTTTCTGTTGTGGGTAACTTGCGTTCAGTTTTAATGCTGATACTCTGTTCTTGTCTCTACTTTTTTTTAATGGCGGGGAGTACCTATAATGTTTTGAGGAAGGAATCCCGAGAATGAATGAGTTTGCTTGGGTGGAGAGAAAAGCCGGCGCCTTCAATATGATTGCAGGGAGCTCTCGTAGAGTTGACGTTAGTGAGCTGAAAAGTAAGGACAGAATGAAGTCTTGTTCATCAATGACGTTCCATTCTGTAGTTTAGAATCCCACCCCATAAAATATTGAAGAAAATGAGAAAAGACGTCAGTGAACGAGCGATGGAACTGGGTCACCAGAAGAAGACAGTGCTTCCGATGTCTGAAGCCCCGTCATGCTTGCTTTCGTTAAATGGCCTAGCGATTGTAAGTTTTGTAGCAGAAGGCATCACACTTCCTTACACAATAATGAGCAAAATAAAACAAGGAACAGTGAAGCACCTCACAGATCCCTGGTTAACGCATAGGCTATGTTGCAACCCTCCAGACTTTCTCATCCATCGCAAACTCGGCTTTCACTAACGACGTTGCCCGAGTAAATAGTCGACCTTTTCACATCAAATTTTGATGGGGTGGGTCCAGGCGTACAGAACTTTCGATTTTAGTGGGTTGAGTCGAGCAGTTTCTATTCCGAAATATATAGATGGCTTTCAATAAAACTCACTTTCAACAAAAAAATAACTAGGTAGGCAATTTTCTGTTATGGTGCGCGTCTACAATTACTATAAACAAGATCAACTTCTCAACCAAGTGACAACAAAACAAGCGGCATTGTTTACTATATCCCATTTATAACATAAATAAATATAAAACTACGACATGAATAGAAGAACAAGTACGAAAGAAATGCGTGATAAATCGAGAGCTTTCCAACGAGTGGAGAACGATTTTTGTCCGGTGAAAACTTAAGAAGTTTCATTTCCCCTGCAACGGCTTGGTTGTACGTTAAAATCATAAGAAACAGCTGGGTTTCGACCCTGAAATGGCCAATTACACATTTAAACCAAAATCGAAAGAAAGAAACGCTTGCATACGAGTCTGCAACACATTGGGACATTTCATGTCTTTAGTTATGTCTTTGTTGCAGACTCGTATGCAAGCTCTAAGAGCCACTCAGCTGATCCGGACCCCGGGCATCGTCAAGTAAATGTCCTAAAGAGGCTACATACGAAATTACAGCTTCCTAGAGTGTAAATCATAGAAATAAGCTTTAAGAGCAACTCATCTGATCCGGACCCTGGGAATCGTTAAGTAAATATCCTAAAGAGGCTACATAGAAATTACAGCTTCCTAGAGTGTAAAGCATAGAAATTAGCTCTGAGAGCCACTCAGCTGATCCGGACCCTGGGAATCGTCAAGTAAATATCCCAAAGAGGCTACATACGAAATCACAGCTTCCTGTAGTGTAAAGTATAGAAATTACCAATTAAAATTATTTAACCACCGCTTCACAAATCAAACCGTTCTCGCAATATTCGGATCACCTGCTATGAATCACATAATCGAAACACCAGCTCAATGAAATCATCAGAAATTAACAAGCGGTTGCAATCATGTTCACAATATCAATTATTGAAAATGATCACCTGTGTGTAAACAATTATTCATATAACCATGCTCATAACTCAGCTTGTTGGCCACGCACTTCGCAGTAGTTAACATAATATGGTTGGATAAATCGAGAGCTTTCGAACGAATGGTCAACGAATTTTGTGGGATGAAAAACGACGAAGTACCATTTCCCTAGCAACGACTCGGTTGTATGCGGAAATCATCAGAATTGAGCATATTTCGTTACGTAACGTAACGTAACATAACGAAAATTTGGTTGTGTGCCATAGCAAAGACATGAAATGTCAAAAAGTTCAAAAATTGTTATTCAAAACGCCGCATTAGCTGCAGCAATGTTGGTCGGGAAAGTTAGTAACTAAGGTTATATTGAGGAAACGCTTAGTTGAAAAATTAATTAGGTACAACTTGAAACTTGATTGCCGAAATTTGAATTGAGGCCTTTGGGGACTGCTGGTTAAAAATAACAAGGTACCGGTGAAAATAGCTAGTAGATATGGGTCCGTGCAACGCACGGGTAACCGGTTAGTAAATTTATAAATGAAAAAGAACCAACTATTATGATGAGCCCCAAAAAGTTTTTCTTGAAGTAGGTCTAACCTCGTTGCAGAATCAAACATCAGTTCAGACAACTATAATATTGGACCTAATGCGGAATTGATTGTAGGTTTGATGCGAAATACGAAAAATCTGATCCATTGGCCTCAATACAATACAGACATACGTTTGACTTTTTATTTGAATTTAAAGGTCTCACAATGCTTTAAAAGAGTTCCTGTCATGCAGCATGATCGTATGAGCAAATTTTTGTAAATTATCGATTGTTTTGAAATTTGAGCTTTTTGAGTTCAAGGAAATTGTTAACTGTTTTATGGCAATAAGCGTATTCTAAATGATAATCTCCGATTCAAATAGAGGTTTTAAATTTTTAGCTTTGATTGCAGTTTTTATCAATTTTTTTAAGAAAATTTTAATGAATTTTAAGTACATTTTTCTGTATAATTTTGTACAAACATTTTTGAATACTCTATTTTATAGTTAATAAACTTTATTTGAGCAATATACTACCAAAAATATAAATTCAACGATTTTTAGCAGTTTTTAGCCATTTTTAGCGATTTTTAGCGATTTTTTTAGTACATTTTCAGGAATTTGACCAATGTACTGTGCTAAAAAAAGTGCTGGTCAACAATCTCATCCTTTTGTTTGGAATGCTTGACTTTTTGGCGCAAGAACGGAATTTATATCTCAATCTTAAGGGGAGTTATCGTCCGGAATGAAATATATGAATAATACATGAAAAAGATATAAACTCTAGGATATGTTTCAGAATGCCTCTAAATGGATTTCATCAAAGGAAATTTTTGGAGACATTGCAACCAATAGCTTAATTTTCGACGAAAATTCGCTAAAAGGCTGTTTGATGGGTTAGAAGTGCGTCAAACTTGGGGGAAAATATGGAAAGAAAGAGCGTCTAACCGTCTAACGGCCGCATATTATTGACAAGTAACTATATTGTTGTCTAGAAAATAGGAATAGAAAAAAGGAATTCTAGAGTGAAATATCTATTCTGCCGTCCTAAGCGAAAAAGTCGTAAGTGATTTTTTGACCAAAATGAGTTAATGGTACCCCCCTGTTTTAGGGGGGGTTTTCTACCGATTTTCGGAGTCCCAGAGTCGTATCTGCACGGGAAATGCCTCAAACAAGCGTACGAATAAACGGCTTAGTGATGATTCCATTGGTTTTGCTTAGCCAATATTCGTAAGTATACTTTTCAGAGGACGAAAATTCGTATCTGGCACCGGATACGATTTACTCGCTTCTTATTTCGCATATACGGATTCTCTTGTTCTTAAAAGTCAGATACGGATTTCAAGCTTAGTATTTTGGCACTCCTGGAGTCACTTACGATTCTTGGGAACCCTCTTGAATGTGCATTTTGTGCTGCCCACAAAACAGGAGGGAATAGGGACGTCCTTCGAGCATAATTTTTAAGCAAATATTATAAAATTCCCTAATCTTGGGCTCACAGGGTAGCTCAGTCTCGACAAACGTTTGAACTTCATATGATGCCAGATACAATAAGCCGAAAACAGCGTGCGAAAATTTGGACCCTTCTGTTTTATGTTCCCGGTACTCTTTCGTTAGCCCAAGATTGAATTTTCCTATAACAGCTTTGAGTAAGGTGAAACTTGCATCCTTTCAACTGTAAGGAAGACCCCGTACTTTCCCTGTTCATTGTCGTTATTTCATAGAAATACGGTACCTAAGAGCGCCCAATCAGTGATCGTCGCACTGGATTAGGCTTGCCCAGATTACCCTCGCCTCGCCCAGCTGACGTATAACCCAATAACGGCGAGGATGTACAGAAACCAAAGTACTTACGTTGCTTTACGGTAACCCGCATTTTTCCTGCTGTTAGTAATTTTAAGTACCTATCCCTATTGGTCTGGTGCGGAAGAACAAAGGCCTTTTTTTCTAATTATTTTTGCAGAGTGGACTCTCTTATATATATATGCCAATTCTACATAGGTATACGATTTTCAAGATTTTATTGAGTGTGTCCAGGACAGTAGAAAGAATGCTGTAGTCAAAGAAATAACCGTTAATGATTTCACTGTGTGGAGAGATTTTTCTTCCAAACAGAAAATTAATTCGGTAACTCCAAAGCCATATCTCCGCGATATTGTCCAGATTTCAGCGCCTAGAGGCAAATATACGTTGAAATATAAAACGGATTTCATTGAACTCGATTTCCTTTAAAAGAAAAAAAAGCTTCAAAAGGGATTCCCAATTCTGGAAAAGGTTACTAAGCCTCGTGGAATCGACAGTAGAAGAAGAGATGCCATTCTAGCACGCTTATGTGAAGAAAAAAAATGCCATTACCCCCCTTCTAGAGCGGAGTTTTGGAAAAATTTACCTTGTGGGGGTAACGAACCCGAAAATGATATTGCCATATACAGGGTGTCTCAACTAATGTTCCCGTAATTTCAGGGATCGATTTTAGAGCTTCTTTCTGACCGAAAGTTCCTCATAGAGATTTCTTATGAAACTCTTAGTTTTCGAGTAATTTAATTTCTAAGATTTTTTTTTGTATTTTCGACCTTTTGTCACTAAAATGATCATGACTCTCAATTTGCTCAAACTCAAATTTGAGGATACCATTGGAAAGAGTATTAAATTTCCAATCGGATACATGCCTGAGCGTTTTTAAGACTCAAGGTTTGAGACATGAAAAAGCCCTCAGAAAAGCAAATTTGACCTAATTTGCGAAACCTGTCTTTTCAATCGGAAATTGAACTATGAGAAACAATATTTTTTCATAATGCAAGAATTGTGAAAACTGCGCTGAAATCTCACCTTCCCAACGGTGTAGTCAATTTTACTTTTACATTGGGAAAAAAACTATGTTGAATGTTGAAAAACATTGGGGTTTTTTTTTTTTTTTTTTTTTTTTTTGTTCCAATGAAATCGAGGGTTTTCTTGAAAAACGACCTTCTATGAAAATACAAGTTTGGGGTCGATTTCTAGGTATTTTTTACGCTGAATCGAATGATAATACTTGCATATCTCCCCAACCCCGTTGTAACCGAGTTTTACACGTTCTCACTAATTTAAGATCATTCGTTATGATAAATTTTATGTGTTTTTGGGGTGAAACTTGTAAGCTAAAGTGTAAAACTCGGTTATAAGGGGGTTGGGTAAATATTCAAGTGTTACCACTCGATTCAGCGTGAAAAAATACGTAGAAACAGACCCCAAACTCGAATTTTCATGGAAGGTCAATTTTCAAGAAAACCCTCGATTTCATTGGAAAAACAATGTTTTTCAACACTGAAACGTAGTTTCCTCCCCTAATTAGCTATGTAAATAGTGTAATGTATATGAATACCTACTAAAGTCCTGTACTGAACCTGTCACTATCTCATTGTGTACCTACCTGCACACCAACAATAATTACTGTGAGACTATTTTTAATTATTCCATTCATTCTAATCATCTGTTTCGATACAAAACAACACGTACAATTTTTCAGCTCAGTATAATTCAAATCATGCAAGTGCATATGGCTAGAGTAGCGAATCATAACTGCAATTCGCTAGTCAGATACTCGTATCTATAGCAGATACGAAAAAAACACTAAGTAAACTGCAGATACGAGTTTCGTGCTTCGTAAATTATCCTCAATGTCAGTCAACAATACGAGACTAAAATTTGCACGGCGTTTTTTGCTATTTTACGATGGAAAAATTCAATTTTTGACATCGCCAATCGATTCAGCAAGAAATTTTCTACAAGGAGAATGTTCAAGTTTAAGATTATTTTGGAAACTAACGCCAATATCAACGAATTTCGACGCAAAACCTATTTGGTCGATTTCCCAAAAATTAGATTTTTGCACATACGACTTTTTTGCTTAGGACGGCAGTATTTCTGTAAACTATCTATACGTAGGTCGACGTTTTATTTTTCATTTATTTATTTTTCCAACCGGCTCTTTTAGATATTATTAATATTCTGCCAAAAACTGGGACATTATCGTTATAGCGAAACGCCTGATCAGTTAACTTCCGTATTTTATAGTCAAGAAAAAATTAGGTCGATAACCGATGAATGAAGAAGATAAAAGGGTGAATGACTCGGTACAGAACAAAATAACAGTTGAGTTACGATGGTGGCCGAGGAACGTCTTGAAATCAGGGATTCGCCCGATCAGCAAGATCTTAATGAATTACTGAGGAAAGTAAGAACACTAGTGAAAAGTAAGTGGAAAGAATATAGTAATAACTTAATAAACAAGAGCTAAACCTACAAACGCTTAACTGTTTCAATTTACACTAGTTACAAGAATAGATTCCACGTTTGCATATACGTAGTTGATACGTAGTGGCAACCCCCATTTCAGCGAAATTTATGAACGCTCTGCTTTTATCTATACTCACACAACCACAGGACTTTATATGAGATTTTAAAAAGTTCCCGTCATGCAGCATGGTCGAATGAGCGAACTTTTGTAAATCATCGTCATTTAAGTACCTATTAGCGTTAAATTGATTTAAAATTTGAGAATTTGAGAGCAATGAAATAATTCATTAATTAATAATTTTATGGCAAATAATTCATTATAAATAATAGTCTGCTATTAAAAAGGAGAATTAGGTTTTCTGCAGTGTTTATCGATTTTTTTTTTAGCATTTATTATTACATAGTACATTTTTTATCACAATTTTTGCTTAAATTTATGAATATTCTAATTAATGTTCCGGAGAAAAATATATATTTAACAATTTATTCCTAGTCTTTTTTTTCTTTCTTTTTTTTTTCAAGGACATTTTTTGAAATGTGACAGAGTTAATGAGCCCAAAAAGTGGTGACTTACGAACTCATCTTTTTTTTTTTTTTTTTTTTTTTTTTTTTTAATGGGAAGCTTGATTTTTGGCGCAAGAACGGATTATTCATATCAATCTAAAGAGAGTTTTTGCCTGGAAATCAACGTACCTTTATTCGCTAGTTGGTTGACTGTTCTACTGAACTATATAGATAATCAATTCAACATAAGAAATTTAAAAACTATAAAGATGCGAGAAAAGTTTAATATTTCGAATGATTCTTTGTCAAAATTAGAAGAAAAGTGAATTTAGTATTGAGATTGTATACATCTTGATGTCATGATAATCGTGTCAACATTATGGAGTTACTGATTCGTTGATTTTGAGACCAGGGGGGCGATTTGATCCCAGTACCAATAAATGCGCTATTCCGACTGTTGTAATGGTCTATCGCTACTTAGCTCATATTCTTTAAAATTTAAACACCAAAATATTCATTAAAAGTGGCCGGGGGCCATGTGATTCTGTGTGGAGCTATACTGGTCGTGGTTGGGTTTTGTTCATTGACGCTCTATGATTGTTCATACGCAAGCCCAGTTGCGTGGCTTTTCTTAATTAGAAGCCCCTAGATTGATCCCCTGTTTATCTCTTACTGATCGATCGGTAGACACATATCCGGTATTGTCAGTCTACTTCGTCTTGGTATCTATAGGAGTGTGTGGTGTTTAGGGAAGTGTGATTTTGGTTTTCAATTATTGCTGATTCGCACAGCTTACATCTTAGCCAGAGACAAATCCAACCACGACCAGTACCACGCTACACAAAATCAGATGGACCCTCCGTCACTTGTTATGAATGCTTCAGTGTTGAAGTTTTAAAGAAGATGAAAGATTAAACTAACAATGGACTATTAAAACCGTCGGAAAGGGCGCATTTATTAGTGCTGGAATAACACTATCTCCCTGGTCTCAACATCAACGACAGAGTAACAATCAATACAACTAGATGTATACAAGCTAAATGCGCTTTACTTCTAATTTTCTCAAAGAATTATTCAAAATACCGAACCATTCTTCCATCTTTAGATTTGTGAAATTTCATGAATTTATCGATTAGGTTTTACATACAGGGTGTTAACAGTTCTGGTTGAGCACTTTCTAGGGATCGACTCTACAACTAATGAGAAACTTTCTTGTGTTGAAATTTCAAACTTTTGACCTCAGATTCAAATTCAGCGCACTTGAAAATCTCTTAGTTCCAATTTTCAGCTCAAAATACTATTTAGTTTGGCTAATAAACGGGTAGGAAGATCACGCGTGACGTAGTAGTGCAAGAGAGCTGAGGGTCAGATACCCATTATATAGCACCGTTCGGGAAGCTCTCATCAAGATCTATCTACTAAGCAAATAAAAAATAGCCATGAAATTCCCCATTTCCAACAAAAAGTTCCTCCTGGAGAATGGCCTAACGTTTTGTGTTGCAGAAATGCGACCCCGAAATGATTATCATCTATATGAAATCATATGATTTTCCGCTAGCTACGTACTTAAGTTCCTAGAGAAAAATCGATGGGTTATAATTACATAATATATATTGTAACCTGGTTACGAACACTTTCTATAGAAAAGATTGATTGCTTCTATAATAATTACAATAATAAGACAATAATACTTCCTATGAAGGTGGTTATTGGTAATTTCAGTTTTATAATTCTCTGCGATAAAATTCTGTGAGTACCCAAGTCCTGATTCGTATAATCATTGTTTTATATGATCGTTATGAGCATGCTCTATGTTTCTTGAATTTGAACGGTAGTCTCTAAGAAGAAAAATCTATTTTTTAAACGCTTTGTTTTCGAGTACCTAATTTTACTTTTAAGTATTTTTTCGTGCTTTTGTCTTCATGTCATAAAAAGTGGTCATAAATCTCCATAGGTTCACATTAAGCAGACCGTTGAAAAGAGCCTGAAATTTTATTTGAGAATATTAATCTTTAAGGAGTTTTGAGCTCATTTAGTGGGAGAAATCTAGGTCTAAAATGAAGATTCCTCATTTTTCCAAAATCACTGCATTTTTCAAATAGCTCGACACCCTGTGGAAAATTAAACTGTCCCAAGTTCGTTAAGGGACCCAATTTTCCGAAATTCTAGCTTTTCAACGATATAGTCAATTTTACTTTACTTTACCTATAGAGGGAGAAAATTATCTTTTAATGTTAAAAACCGTCTTTTGATAAATGCCGCCAATAAGTTGGTACTTTGTATGGGGCCAAGTAAGTTTTGTACGTTGAATCGAATAGCAACGCTTGCAAAATGACTACGTAGTAAGTTTTACATTTTTAGCCCACTAATTCCTAGTTTGTTTGTTATGCTCCATTTTATTGTTTTTGGGGGTAAAACTATTTTGTGATAGTGTAAATTTCGGTTGTAACGGAGTTGGAAAGATCTGCAAGAGCTGTCATCCGATTCAGCGAGAAAAATTAAGTAGAAACCGAAAACAAAACCATTGGATCATTGAGAGACATTTTTCAAGAAAGCCCCAATTTCTTTGAAAGAACGACTTTTGTAATATTAAATCCCCTAATTAGCTACGTAAAAGTATAATGAGCTATGCCCGCGTAAAGCTAATATTTTAGAAAAGTATTCCCCGTCACAAAAACGTGAAAAATTAAGTTTTTTTTTTTAAATTTCCATTCCATTTTTAAATCTTCATTTTAGTCCTAAATTGTCTACACTGAATGAGCTCAAACTTCATATATGAGTGTTATTCTGAGGAAAAAAGAGCTTTTTTATACGGTTTGCTTAAGTACTTTTGATTGGACAGTGAACCTAAAAGGAGTTAAGATTATTTTTATGACAAGAAGACAAAAGGATGAGAAAAAAATCTTATAAGTAAAATTACTCGAAAACAAAGACTTCAAAAATCTAAAAGAAACTTTTTGTTGAAAATTACTTGTAAAATCGTACCCTAGATATCAAGTTTAGCCTAGGAAATGCTGGTTCGTTAAATAAAATTAATCAACTCGTCTCAAGGAAATTATTACTGCCTTTGGAGGACCACCCTGATGCAGGGACCTTAGGCAGATTGCCTACCTAAAAGTGAACTGTAAACTGTGAGCTGTAAGAAGAGGTGACGGAGGGTAGAAATGATTACTCTAATTTAACGGGGGAACAATGTAAAATAATTTAATATTACAAATAACGGGAGTTAATTACGATTAAATATTAATAATTCAACAATAAACAAGGAGCTTACCTAACTACGCAGTGGCCACAGTTCATAAGATAAAGCAGGTAGGTATTATATGTAATGAATGCATGAGTAAGGCACAGCTGTAAATCACTTCATAAATAAAATCAGGAAGCTTACAGTAAGTAAGAAGGACGCGAGCAGGTAGAGTGGGCATCAGAAGAAAGTAGAAATGCGTAGCATAGGTGTCCTACATCGGCAGGTACTGGACGAATATCGATTGCTTACGAGTGGAAAAGCGTTTTCACAATGTTTAAAAGTAAAATATACCGGTTCGTCCTCTGAGGATATCCAACACTTCCGAGTAAGCAGCAACTCTTCCGGTCCTCCAACAACCTGGTGGGTGATGTCACCAAACTCAGTATGAACTACAAGCTTGCTCACCTGATAAGTCAATTAACCAATTAATGATCTATTAACACACGGGGAGTGTGGGTGCCACTCAGATATATTTTGGAAGGACTGGAATGATACGTTTGGCAGAACTTCACTTCAATTCACTTCACTTCACTTGATCAGTATTGACTTCCCACGGAACAACGCTTTTGACAGTGTTTTGTTGAATAATTTGACAATTATTTAAATAGTTCAAACTTATTTATTATTTATACGTATAGGGTACTTGGTTCTGAGGTTGAAGTTAGCGGTTTTCGTTCGACTATATTCCTTTGTTTCTCAATGAGGTAGTGGCAGAAGGGCTACATCCTCGGTTCCCGGACATCCTCCCAATCGTTGAAAACTGCCTAGATAACTGCAAACTGGATTTTCAAACTTACCTATTCACTTTATGAACTTGGTCACAGACTTAGTCCACTTATCTGAGGATTTGCAAAAAGCTTCATAGGAACGCGTTTTACACTCGATGCAGCACTCCCTTACATGAAATACTACAGGAGTGAATAATCCACGAAGGTCTTCTGTCGCAACGTGCTGCCCGGGCCACGTTATGAGTAATGGCATCCCTGCTTTGAAAAACATGTGAGGGGATGTCAGCATCTGTGATTTTCGGAGGATGGGTAAGGGCCTTTCCAGGATCTTTTTTACACTGATCATGTAGGAGTTTGGCTAGTTCACTGTTCAGCGGCATCTAGAGCAGTGGGCAGTGGGAGACGTTTGAGAGGGAAATGGATAATGAAGTGTGTGGGGAGGTGGTTACATTACCTGCTTACTCAGCCTCAACCACTAGCAGTGGGCCCACAATCGATTGGTGGGAAACCATGCTAAAACCTCTAGTATTGGGCTCAGTTCTTATTACAGTAAAAATTATTTATTGTTTTGTCTCCTGCTCCTATCTGAGAGATTTTTAGTGATTTCCTCCTCATTTGTTCTGTATATTGACGTTCTATCAGCACCAGAAAGTTTAACCCTACGCTACAATGGGTCACGAACTGTAATCTTGCTGGTTTCTCTGGCTTGCTCATACGGAGAAACCACTCAAGGTTACAGCTCATATTTAAAGATTTGTAATTTCTTTATGTTCTACTACTGTGAAACCTATATGAATCAACGCCAATCCTAGACGTGGTGTTACACTTTAATCTGCTTTCATTGTAACACCTAAAAAACTGATAAGATTCATGCCACATATTAAAAAATCATGTCATTAAGCACCTAGCATGTCATTAATTTCAGATGATCCCAGACTGGTTTTTGAAGATTCAGATGAGTTTTTAATTCGATTTATCAAGGCCAGCAACAGTGATCCAGAAGGAGCCTATCGTTTAGTGAGTACCACCATGTGCACAAAGCCCCTGATTTCTTACAAAGTTTTATATTCCTCCCACTTGGCTTTGTACACAACGTATTACCCTTAATTTGATAATGAATTTGATACCTATACCCTGATTATTCTCATTTCAGGTTGTGAGCTATTTTCAAGCGAAAAAAGAAAATCCTGAAGAATTTTTATTCTCATCTCCCGCACAGTATATAGACGTGATATCACGGTTAGATCTAGGATTTGTCTTGAGGAAAGGAGATTGCGATGGCAGACCCATTCTTTATCTGAAATTTGGTAAGGAAAAATCGAATTTCCTGCATTAATTTGATTCAACGTCAGCATTGGAAATTATTACGTGCGGATGAACATGGTGGAAAGATAAAATTCTTAACGCTGCACATAGCCCATGTCTTTCATTAATATTTGGAAATTAACGAAAATCGGTGCAAATGGCCATGAGGAACATTCACTAACTATATGAAATGTAAAGTGTTATTTCCGGTAGTAACAATAGTAAAATTATCATAACATACCTTTCGGAGGAGTGAGGGTTCACTTACCCCTCTAAAGTGACAGACCCACTGAGTGGGTTCAGTTCTGTTTCGACGTCCTGATGATGATGTCTTTACATCGAAAACGATCGCCTACACTACTCGACCTGGTAGAGACGACGGACTCCTCCGATGTAAATGATAATTTACTATGTTTCGCCCTAATATTTATTTATTTATTTCAAATCAGTATTCACCTATTCATTGATAAGTGAACCTTAAATGTTATTATATAATTTACAATCAATCCGTCCACATTGGTGTCCCATTCCCCTGAAAAAAGTTTTTGGTAGATATGTTGAAAAGGCACCAGGTGGTGATCAGATTTGCTTGCCGTTTAATGAACGATTTTATATGTGTCCACCCAAGAGATAATACCTCGTTTCATCAAAATCATGACTTTTCTCCTTCTTCAATGCTTTAGTTCTTAAAGGGACTGATCGGATGAACTTACTCCAATTTGAGTAGTCTCACTTGATTTACTGAAGTACTTTTAAAATCTAAGGACAAATCTATCCTTTTAGTCAAAGTTTACAAGATAAAGAAGTTTTTTATTCTTTTTTGCAAATGTGAATTGCCGTGGCCCAATTTATGCTATTAAAACGTTGTGTAGAATATAAAGCTGCAAACCAGGGTGTTCCCCATGGTTTCACCTTACCTCCGCAAGTGGGGGCTCAACTTACCGCAAAAGCGGCTGGAGAAGCACGCCATTAGCATCATTCGAATATTCAAATTAGCCTTTGACTTCGCTATCAAAGCTACTCACCAAATCTTTCATCCTTGCCTGTTCGATTGTTCCATTACCAGGCCGAAGCCTCACTCTAAACCTCATCACTCCTAGGGACACTGGATTTTTGAACTGGCAAGGATTCCAAATGGTTCATATGGCCGGACTCAGTTCTAAGAAGGATACTTCATAGAATTCATTAAACCCAGTCGGTCATCTACACCATGGAATCCGTGCCAGTGTGCGCAATCTGGTTTTCTGACCGCTTGGACAAATCACAACGTGAACCTTTGAATTCCTCTTTGTGGTTCGTTGAAAGTGATGCAGATTTTTCAGGGCAATCGTTGAGCAAAACTTCGTCGTATTCTTCCCCCACATAAATGCATCTGGCGGGCAGATTTAAACTAATAACACATTATTTGCCTCTCAAAATATTTGTCGTTGGGATTGTTTCGCTAAATTAAATTAAAAGCAGTTCTACCATTTGTAAGATTGCAGTTGCAAAGAACTTGAAAATTAATGTTTTTTTTTATCAAAAAATGTGTGGGATCTCCAACCGAAAACGAAACAATTCCTGATGATTCCCGCGTACAACCAAGTCGTTGCTAGGGAAACGGTACTTCGTCATTTTTCATCCCACAAAATTCGTTGACCATTCGTTCGAAACCTCTCGATTTATCCAACCATATTATGTTACTACTGCGAAGTGCGTGGCCAACAAGCTGAGTTATGAGCATGGTTATTTGAATAACTGCTCACACACAGGTGATAATTCTCAATACTTGATATTGTGAACATGATTGCAACCGCTTGTTAATTTCTAATGATTCCATTGAGCTGGTGGTGAGTCGTTGCGCTGGTGATAAATAAATGAAACAACTTGACATAGCTTCCATATCATTAGGAAGCTGATTGGAAGTCAAACAAAAACGCTTTCAACTTTTGATGCATTAATAAGCTGCAAAGAGGTAATAATTAGATAGATAATTAATTATTAGGTAATCATTTGGTACGTATATTACCAATCAGGAAACGGGTGTATGTGGAATGCGTGTGTTAAAACACATTCTGTGTTTCAATAATTTCATTCGAAGTATGTTTAAATAGGTAGAGGTTACTGGGGGTCCAGAGGGCTTGCCTCCTGGCAAGGTGCGGAGTACCGAGATTTTTTTTTAAATTTATTTATTTTTTTTATTTTTTATTTTTATTTTTTTTAAGGGTAACTTTTGCTGTTGAGGGAGAGAGTTAGGGTTGGACCAAAGTCCTCCATCTATAATTTGATTGTATAGATCATTAAAGTTTGTTATTTGAGATACCTTATGAATTTTTAAGCAGGATCATCATTTGAGAAAATTAAGTGTCATTCCACGGAGATTTTACCTACCAATAATTATATTATTAATATACGAACATTCATATTATATTCGACACACCAGCAATCAGTCAACGCCTACTGACATGGTAACTCCCTAAACCGCAATACCGTTATGTGTTGCAAATACCAAAGCATGAACTTGCAGGCGCTAACTTTAATATCAATTTTGTAAATATATATTATGGAACCCGGCATTACAGCGGTCTAGCTGGTATTCACATCTAAATTCATCAGCAGATGAGTAGAAATTCGGTAATAAATGTATAGATAATAAGCTCTACATAATATAGCCATTTTAAAAACCATGCTGTAATAATTTTCAATGTAAATTATTTTGTGTTATACCTGTTGGTTTAATTCTTACGTATCCTAATATCGTGATATTGATCCAGGTAACATAGATCCAGCTCATGATTCTTGGCCAATGATGATGCAGTCAGGCACTTTAATTTTGGAATCGCTCTCCGTTGAACCTGAAGTCCAGGAATCTGGAGTTTGTTTGGTACTGGACTGCACAAATTTTTCACTGAAAATCATGAAATGGGCCACTCCTTTCAAGTTGAAAGCTCTCATGAGATTCTTCCAGGTGACTCATCATCATGCACATATTATTTAAGGTTAAACATATGTTGACTATCGTACGTGAATGAACAGGCACATATATGAACTATCATCTGGTTTTACGTCAATATTCTGAGCGGAATCGACATGAATCTTCATCTGTTGATAGATAGGCATTGCTGTTTATTGTTATCCACCAGAAATCCTTATTGGGACAGAAATTCAAGACCCATTTATCAATGATGAAGAAATCATGTCTTTCAGCCCCGGAGTGCTATAACTCCGTATTTACCGCATTATAGTGCCAACACTACTTCAATTCGACTTATATTTACAAACGAAAAAATAACACACTCCCTCATTAAGAGAGAAGATTAAATTTTGAGAGAAGAAGAGTCCAAAAATAAAGTCAAACTTGAGTCATGATTGAAATAATCTTTTAGTGACAATAAAGATCTAACTTTGCCATAATTCTACGCATTTAATGTATAGGTTGAATTTTTTTCCAATGCCTCGTTTTTAAGTGTACCAATATGATTATTGAGTCTTTTCTATATTTCTAGTTTCCACTCTATGAAGAGCAACGGCTCTTTTTGATTGCTACTTCTCAACAAACTCCTTTTAGCTAAATAGTTTCAAAATTTCGAACGATACCGAAGGTGAAAAGATTAATGGGTGTACTTTAGTCCCCCCCCCCCCCCCCTCACAATTTTCAAAACTAGTTTTTTCCACTTCAAACCATCGTTTTTTAATTTTAAAAACATGATTTGGAATCGTTAGAGTCCCCTCTTTCTAAGCGTTGTCATTTAAAACAACCCAAAATCCATTTATTTTACTTGAAGCTCTAAAGCTTTTGCTAGTCAAAAACCAGAAATAAGACACATTTATGACTGATGACACAGATACAAGCCCGTATCTCAAAAGTATTTAGTTTTTATCAATCCTTCTGGTAGAATTTAGATTAATAGGAAAAATGGATCTGAATGATGTGTATAGTTTGGTGGTCTGGATGCTTAAGGTACTTCATCACCTCTTAACTTGTTTCGTATTTAGGTAGATGTTATCAACAGTGGGCTACAAACGAGACATGGGGTCAAAGTATCTTTAGAAGTTATCTTTAGAAATCGCAACCAGTCGTATACAACCACTGGTAGAAATTTAACACAGATCAGATTTTTGCTTAGATCAGTGGTCTGGATGCTCGCTTCGCTTACATCTAAAAAATGCATTAAACATCAAATAATCAATCCCTTATTAAAAATTCAGATTGGTTGGACTTATAGATCAGTATACTGCCGTAACTACTTATAACTAGTTGTATAACTTATTGTTTCGTAATTCGATTTTCAAAGGTACTTTGACCCCATGTAACTGGCATTATCTTGAGGTTCCGGGACTTCAAACATGTTTACCTCTCGTTTGTAGTCAATTTCTGATAACATATCTAAATACAAAAGAAAAAAAATTTAGAGATGACAAAGTAATAGAAAACAATTACCTAGTTGGAAAAATCATCAGAATAATGTGTATAGTTTGTGGACAGGTTGCTCGCAAGCTCGCATCTCAGAAATAAAACAGTCCTAAATCAATCCTTTTGGTAAAATGTAGATTAATAAATGATCTGCACTGCACTTTTCATACTATAGATCTCGCTTATCGTAATCTATCGACTACAAAAGTATACTTCACGGCAACGTGTAATTGGCACTCCTGGGTTGAAAGAACTCCATATTTGGTGGTTTTGGTAGGTAATGGTTCTCACTTCTACAGTTCGTATTTGCACATGTACCTCGTTATTGCGGGAATAAAATAATTGAGTACTCCCATAAAATGTACAGAAACACACACTCACACACAAGTTCAAATTATCTAGATCCATAACTTTTTATAATATTGAATATTTCAAGTACGTTAAAGGTGCCTCCCATTGTACGGAAATGAAGAAATAGGTACTAAAAATTTTGTAAAACACATGGTAACATTTTGGGTAACAAAACGGTGAACTGAATTTTCTTAACATTCCAAACAAATAAAATGAAAACGCTACAGATTATTATACAAAGGTTTATCCTTTCTGTGTTAGATTGCCCTTCTACGCAGATCATTGATCTATAATTATTTATCCCGTATATAATATATATTATACTACATGATCAGAACATGGCGCATTGTGCCTCGCCGAAGGGTTCATACCTTTACAGTTCCAGGACCCCGCAATTTCATGCTTTACAGTAAATGTAAAACTAAATGAATAAATAGCCGGTTGATAGGTAAGAGAATATAGATTTAGAGGCCCCTCAGCTGATTAATACGCTTCCATATCTCGTAATTGTTTCCGAGGTGACCCAAAGGAGCTCCATCTAAATAACAACATCATAAGTCGATTAAAAAACAAATTAGGCTCAGAGGTGCCACAGCTGATCAGTGTGCACTAATATTGAATTCTTGACATTACAAAGGAGAACCATTTCATATTGCAGATCTGTAGGTTGACATCAATATGCCTCCGTAGATATAGGCACCTACAGAGTGACAATTTATGCAATTAATTAAAACATCTAAATTACACTGCCCACCTTATCTCATTTCAACGATATTTAAATAAGTTGGTATCAACCAACTAAAAATAACATAAATGTGTAGATCATTGATATGGTTTTAATAATCATTAATAGCATAATATAGTCAATCAAGATGTAGGTAAAATAAAACGTCGAAATCGGTCATTTAAGTAACGGGAAAATGATGCTTGAAGTAATTAACGTTAGCGCAGACGCAGAATGGAGTAGTGATTTGAGAAAATTGAAATAGGTAGGTGACAACCTACAGCCTAGCCCGCACATTCCCGGGAAATGTCATCAAAATTTGATAAAAACTAGAACTTAACCTTGTACTTGGGATTAAACTTATGCGCATGCGCAGGAGCTACTAATGATGCAATCATGTAGAAATTGATATGGAATAATTAAACTGTCGTCCCCCAAATATGCACCAAATTTGAGCGAGATTGGACGACTAGGGAGTGGAAAAAATTACGCTTGAAATGTTTCACGTTTGCGCATGCACAGAATGAGGAAATGATTCGAGAAGTATGAAACTAGTTGGAGACCATTTTCAGCCTAACCCGCACATTTCCTGAAAATGTCATCAAAATTGGATGAAAACTGTTGAAATTAGGTTTGTTAAAATGAATACACATTCACGCATGCGCAGTAGCTACTAATCATGGGATAAAGTTGAGATTGCTAGGGGATGCTCAAATTAATCTCTTCTACCTATCCTCTAAATTTACCCGAGATTGGATGATGGAGGAGTGAGAAAATTATGCATGATGGAATTTTCTTTTCCGCATCCGCTGAATGGAGTATTGATTTGGGAACCATGAAACATTGATTAGGGGACCATCCACATTCTAACTGGCACATTCCATGAACATTCAATCTAAATTTAATAAAAAATGTTGTAATTAGGCTTGTTGAAATTATTACACATTAGCGCATGCGTTGGAGTTACTAATGGTAGGATTATGTTGAAATTACCAAGGGACCCTCAAATTTTTTAATCTCTCTCATCTATGCTTTACATTTGAGTGAGATCGGACAACAGGGGCGTGAGAAAATTATGCTTGGTGGAAATTACATTAGCGCATGAGTGGAGCAGTGATTTGGGAACCATGAACCTGATAGGGGACCATCCACATTTTAATGCGCACATTCCATGAACAATACATGAATATCGGTTGAAAATTTGCAGTCACACACACACACACACACACACACACACACACACACACAGAAATTCAAGGAACGAAAGTTGATCAGAATAGTCTAAAACGTGAAAGGCAAGAGGAAATTTTACCACATAAAAAAAAAAAAAAGGTTGTTTGAGACTAAAACTTTTCTATCTCCCAAAAGGGAAAAAAATGCTTCCAGTACTAATAGGTAGACTCTGAACTAATTTATGAGATTAGATTGGCCCTTCTGCCAATGCTTCACCATTACACCGGCTAAATAATGATATTTCTATAGTCTGAGAAAGAATGAGCGTTTTCTTGAAGGAACCCGGGTCGGTTGTATGAGGAGGTACCACGATGAGCTCGCTCTGCGTCCTTCTGAACGTTCCAAATAACAGCTCCCATGAGCAGTTCCATTAATTGGTCCACAACTGTTAAAGTGGCCGCTTTGAATGAGTCATTGGTTGTTTAAAATTTATATTCAACTTTCTAACTGACGCCAATGCAGGAAATCGTTCTGTTTCACATATGTTATTCCCTATCTATTTACAGGAATCTGTTCCAGTTAGATTCGATAACATACACATCGTCAACGCTCCATTCGCATTCAAAATTTTTTATGCTGCAGTTGGGCCATTCGTTAGAGAAGAATTCGTTCATAAGGTAAGCAATACGCCCCTTTCTGCATGGAGAATCATTCCTTAGCAGTACTAAAGAAAAACTCATATTAATAAATCTTCAGGTCAGCTATTGACGAATCCATTTTCGAATTTTCTTGAAAATGAAGCTATTGCAATGGCTCCAATAATTAATTTTAAAATCGAAATTTTCGAAAATTTTCTTAATTGAAATCCGTTTTTAGATATTTTGAAGCGAATCCTTGAGTTTAACGCTTTTTCTCATGTATATATATATATATATATATATATTTATATATATATATATATATATATATATATATATTTGTATTCCAAACGATAACTCCCCTTAGGATTGAGATAAAAATTCCTTGCGTAAAAAAATCAAGCTTTCCAAACGAAAGGATGTGTTCGTTGGCCAGCATTTTTTTGAGTACGTTAAATTGATCCAATTCCAAAATCGGGCTCTATAAATATCTAAAAATGGGTAAAAACGGCAAAAACACTAAATTTAATAATTAATATTATTTATTTATTTTATTTTGTCTTATTTTATTTTATTATTTATTTTATTTTATTATATTATTTTATTTTATTTTATTTTATTTATTTATTTGAGTACGTTAAATTGATCCAATTCCAAAATCGGGCTCTATAAATATCTAAAAATGGGTAAAAACGGCAAAAACACTAAATTTAATAATTAATATTATTTATTTATTTTATTTTATTTATTTCATTTTATTTTATTTTATTTTTTTTTTTCTGCAGAAATTAAGTCAAAAGGGGTTTACCAAATATAAACTGGAACAATAATTCACTTCAGCACAAATTTATGCTGAAAAATGTACTTTAATCTCATTGTTATTTGCAAAAAATAGACAAAACTGTTAGAAAATTTAAAATCATGCTGCATGACTGAAACTTTTTAAACTTACATCACCCACTATCAATAATTTATTTGTATCTATTCACTTCTTACAATATATTATATTTACTCGTGTTATCATATGTAGATAAACATATAGAAAGTTGATAAAATATCTTTTAGAATTCAGAATGAGCACAATCAAAATAAATTGTGGTCGATGTTGTACAATCGTTTCATTATGAATAAAATTTTAGGGCTTTCCATTTTTAGCGCATTTTCTTCAAAAAAGAGGAAACTTGAGCTAATGTGTTCACTTTGTCCGTTGATGTATATATGTTTGATTGTATGCCACTTACCGACGTCTGATTTTGATGAAACTTGGTATGGATGTAATCTGTAACATGGAGAGCATAAAGATATATCAGGGGCTGCTGTCACATGAGAGGTCATTGATCAGCGGAGTGAACTCCAAAGCCATTCTGTCTCCCATTCGACGCAGGAAGCTGAAATTTGAAAGGGAGACTGAAAGGAGAATGCTGATGACTACTGAAAGGTCTATGATCAGCTGATTGAGTTCCAAAATCATTTTGTCTCCTATTCGACGCAGGCAGCTGAAATTTGAGAGGGAGGCTTCAGGGAGAATCCTGAAGACGATTGAGAGGTTATCGATCGGTTGAATGAGCTCCAAAGCCATTTTGTCTCCTATTCAACGCAGAAAGCGTATAATTCACGCGGATCTCCTTACAGGAAAACGCGTTATCAGGGGACTCACTTCGTGAGCACTGATATATTTGTTTGAAATGTTGGAGCCACTGTACTTGTTATTATTATTGTCTATTTTTTTATCTGTCTATAGAATGACATTATCGTATTTCTTGACTAGCCAACCAACATTTCGAAAAACTGATGAGCATTAGGGAATTCCGAGTATAGGTAATCAATATAGATAATTACATTCTAGCTGGCCATTATTGAACCGCTAATTAGACTAGAATATAGTCACAAAATGCATATTGTATAAATTAATAATACTTATTACGTATCATTAATATATTAAAATGTATAACTTTAAGCATCTCGAGTTTTAATGTGTTTCTCTCATTTCCACCCACAATACTGTGAAATAAAAGAGCCTGAACTATTTTAAGATTAAACATCTGACAATATAACGCTTTACCTTTCAGCTGGTTTGGCATAAAAGACCATTCAAAATGCTACTGTCTACATTGGGACGTTCCCATACGCCTTTACATCTGGGAGGGGATCTGAACACTGATTACGTGGCTGACTGGTATCATGATATAGTCCTAGCCAAAGAGCCTATCTTTCGAAGTAAGATTATCATAGTACCTACTTCTTAATTTTATTTTTTTACTTATTTATTTTCAACTGTACTTTTCTACAATACAAACCTATCTAATAGGTGGAAGAACAAAACAATTAAAATGAAAAGTCTCGATGATAGCACTGTCATACAAACAAATTTGTATATACTTGTATATATTTATATGTATAAACTGTATATTTGTATATACTTGTATATACTACTTGATGTCTTAACTTAAAAGTTCGAATTCGTGCTCATTGACAATATTCAAAGTTCAAAAATTGGCATAGAATTTATTGAAGTAGTGAGTATTCTGAGACTATCTGTGGGTGTGTGTGATTATGTGTGTACAAGTGAAAAGTTTGGTCCCATTTTTTAATCTAGTTAAGCGTAAAAACTCGGAAATTTTGACTTTTCTGTCAGGAGGTGAAATGGAGGGGTGGATAGCGATCCCTCCCTAGCTCAGCCCAGGCTAAAATTCTCAACGGATTTTTGTGGCTTATTTTTTTTTTCTTTTTTAATCAAGTATTTGATCTAGTTTTAAACATATTATTTCGGGAGTTTCGAATTTTACTATGAAAGGGGCATTTAGACAGGGGTAATACTGATAAATTGATATGTTTTCACTATTCTCATCCATTTTTCATTATTTCTTTCGTTCGATTATCTTACTATTTTGCTCGGAATAGTTGGTCTTCTTGTTGAAAAATTCTCTTAGATATCAGTCTCTCAAAATTCATAGTCAGTGTTGGGGGTGGGGATCTTGGTATTGTCTATATCTACTGCGTGAAAGTTTCTTTGTACGATTTTACAATCTAAAAGCTGTCAACACTTTGTAATGGTCCTGTGGGATGAAGGGGTGGTAATTGCTCGTAGCATATTCAATCCTTCGTTTAAACCTTTCGGTTTACGAGTCCGAAAAATCGGGGATTTCATTTTGATTGCGGATTTTTGTGAGGCAGAAGGATGGAAGTGGAAATGAACTGCACTACTTACGTAATTTCTAGCTAAATTCAGTGATTCTTTTTATGTTCGATTTTTTTACTATTTTCTCGGTGTTTAGTACTTAGTCTCTTAGTTGAGCCATTCTCAGTGAAATGAATTTCGTATACCGATACATCATAATATTTTCAACCTATTTCGTGAATCTGTCTCTGTTTGATTTCACAATGTGAAAGCAGTTCATCACTGATTATGGTTATGACAGAGAATGGGGTCGGGTGCGTAAGGATGGAGGGGGGGGGGGGGGGGGGTTGCAATGGAGATGTTACGTCCTGTGAAATCATGGTCTATTCGCTAATCTCACCAGAATCAAATGAACGCATGACATTAGAACGTCCCTGTATTGCATGCTCTAACTCAATACGTTTTTACTAACCACCCCATGTTTTTCTACAAAATTTTCCTTTTCTATTATTAGGAGTTTTTTATTTGCGCCCACTTCTCACAAAATCGTATGTTTTATTTTGAATTTACATGGAGATTAGTACTTTCAAATCTTCACTCACACACAAACACACACCCCTCGCGCACGCACACACACACATACACACACACACACACACACACACACACACACACACACACACACACACACACACACTCACACACATATATTCAATCACAAAACGGATTTCAATGAAGAAAATTTGCAATAAGATAACACCTTTATTGGCAACGCCATTTAACACGGAAATTCAGTAATAGTTCAATACTTCAACTAAAATTTGAGCAAAAAGTTTCTTTAAGATATGCAGGATTATGATTTTCTTTTTCCTTCCAGAATTTCCTAAAGACATGAGTCTCATCAATCTATGAACACTGACAGCTTACCTACAATCCTTCAAGATCCATTCGCATTACAGTTATATATTTGTAAGCCTTTTGAGTAATAGAAGGCAATATGAAATGTGTACATAACCAGTCCAAATAATATTTGCAATACGTCTAAGATCCAAAGTGTAAGAAATAAGATTTGTTCATATTGTTGTACAAATTTATGTGTAATAATAAAGTTATGATAGTGGTTTAGTATATTTTACATTTCTCTCGTTATCTTGTTATTCCTATGTACCTACCTTTTGGATTAAGTAACTTATTTTTCCTGTGCGAGTAGAGAAAATTTGTTGAGTACTCAGCTCTTGCTGTAGGTATACTCATTTCGTACTCGAACTGTAATATAACAACAATCAGAATGTGTATGATTCATATTCGCTACACATCAGAAATGTAGCCTGGAAGATGATGTTGAAAACCCGAAAGAAATACCATCAAGAGGTAGGTATAAGAGGTTATACCATTGACTTTTGTTAGAATTACGTTTTTAATCTTACGGCTAGGGACCAGGAAAATAAATATACATCTACTCGAATGATGTCCAAAAACAACATACTGTTAAACATCTCGTTGTTCGAAACTGTTGGATATTGTATTAAGAAATTAAAGGATAACAGAGCATGCAGTACATTGTGTTCGCAACCAAGGAGCAGACGAAAACAATTGAAAACGATTCCCGTGCGTGTGTGTTCTTCATTCTCAAGAAAAATCGTCTTGTGTTTCATATTGTTCGTCGTATCGGGTCGATCGTGCTTCGGTGACGTCTTGCTATCAAAACATATCCATGTTGCAATGTACTTCTGTACTTCTGCTATGTACATATTTCGTTCCAGACGTTATTTTCTCTAAGAATCTTGTTTTAAAACGAAACAATCCGTTCTTTCGGCAAAAGCGAACATTTTAATCATTATTCCATATGGATTAGATTTCACCTCTCGTCTTCCTGTAAAAACTGGAAACCCCGATTTTTGTTATTATTATTTCCTTGGAACGATTGTAGTTAACAAAAAGTTCCAGTCATGCAGCATGATCGTATGAGCCAATTTTCGTAGATTATCGTATTATATTATGTTACATTGTTTTGAAGATTAAGGACTTTGAGGGAAAAGAAATTGTTTACTACAAATTGTATGGTAAAAATCTTGTTCTAAATAATATTCTGCAATTGAAAAAGAGATTTCGGATTCCTAACTAAATTTCACATAGGTAGGTCGGTCCATTAGTCTCCGGATTCTGCCTGCGTGAACCAACATTAGTATTACGCATGCGCGTATTTATTACTAAACCAATCACGATATGATTCATAGGGCATCATTCTGGAACACATACCCAACTACGCTGAGTTTAAGCGAGCACAGCCCAATAGATCATGAGGAATCGACAGATGCGCACAGATTCTTATTGGACCGATGACAAAGGAATTCATATGAATCATTTAATAACCCCCCCCCCCCCAAATATCCTGGAAGATTTGATCCAAATTGGTCCATTAGTCTCGGAGTTTTGCCTTTAACAACCATTTTTAGTTTCGCACACTCGCAACATGTATTATTTAACCAATGCAAAATAATTCTAAGGGCATCTGCCTGAAATCATGAAATATGAACCCAACTACCTCCCAAATTTAAACGAAATCGGACCGATAGGTGAAAAAAATCTACGTGATAAAGAATTAACGTTTGCGCATGCGCATTGGCCACTATTTACCAAACACTTGAAGAGAGTGAGTTGACCCGAAAGTGATTGGGGGCCATCTAGGAGCTAACTCGCCCAATCCCTGGCGTCAAAACCGGACGAAATTTGTAGCAGCAAAGCTTGTAAAGGGATTTCACATTTGCTCATACACAGCAGCTATGAATTTTACGATTGTCTTAAAATTTTATGGAGTTAATAATTCGGTTTTCTTCTACTATTCCCTAAATTGAGCAACATTTGGCAATGAGAATGAGAGGGAAAAAAACCCCGGAAAAATACTCCCCCAAAACATCCTCCCAATAAACCCCTAAAAATAACCTCCCCTCCCTCAAAATCCCTTGTATTAATCCCCTGATGAATAATACCTAATCCCCTTAAAATTTCATCACTCAACAATTGATTATTTTCACTTCTCACCCGCGAATATACCTAAATCTATCAAGCACCATTTTCTCACTGCCTATTACCTCTCTTATGAGGTAATAGTCAGAGAGGCAGCTTCTCTCACTGTCCATTATTTCTTATGAGTTTGACCACTTGGCAGCCCAAGCGCAAACTTTAAATCCTTGTAACAAGCGTGGTTTCTACAGTTTTTATCCGATTTCGATGCAATTTTGAGAGATTGGATCGTAGACGTATCTTTTGAAATTATTTAGAATATTTTGATGATCTATACATTTATGTAATGAATAAAATAAACCTATGTGCAACCCTTAACTTTAAAAAAATATTTTTATCATTTCCTAAAAGAATTTTGGCGATACCTTACTCGAAAAAACATTTATTCCACATATAACATAAAAAATCAATCTGAGAAAGATTCGTAAAAATGATGGCTGATGAGACAAAAAGAATAAGAAATAATGAGGAGGGGGCCCTCAACTATATTACATGTTCATAATGATACGACTGAGGATGAGTTTGATTCTAAATAATTCCAGCGCCGGCAACAACTGGCATGCTAATTTGCATCACAGAATCGTACTGCAAATACAGAGCTAGGAAATTGAAGGGGTTATCACCGTGGCTACCCCAATCTCGATTCAATATTCCTCCGTCTTTTGGTACCTACTGATGAAGCTGAACGAGGACTAGTTGGCATTTTCTCCAGACAAGAAGTCTAGGACTAAACTACTCATCTATTCTAACAGAAATATATGGTCTGAATATCCCCAAACCTGATTTTATTCTCCAATCGACAAATGTAATGGCAAGCTGTTATACATAAATCGGTGTTGCCAGATCGGAAAATTAAAACTTCGCACTTACCAAGATGGCAAAAAGTTCATATTTAATTTGTACCTTATATACAGCAAGTTCGTACTATGACACCCATAACGTTTCAAGTTTTTCAACATTCTCTATATATTTTGGAACAAACTGCTATTTAAATATAAGAAAATCATCAGAACAACCTTCATATTTATAAAAGGGATGTTTACATTCTCCTTATACCTATTCCTCTCTCATATCTCTTCAATATTATCTGATAATTTCCTACATAATCAAAAACTAGTTTTTAGTTATTTGAGTAACAAATTTCTTTATGGTTATAAGTATAGAGAACGATTTATAACTCAATAATGATCTATTGCCGCAATGATGATGATTGATGCAGCTAATTCTATTCTAACTGCAGCTAATAGTTGTGGCTATTTTTCAACTTGTGAGCGATTTCAAAAAGCTCTTCTTCAGTGTTATTCGTTTTACAGATTAATAAAAATTAAAATAGCTAAACGCACAAATATACTTAGGTCTTGATAAAATTTATTGAACCAAAAGGATATATTCCTTCTGGGTACTCAACTGACTAGGATGATTACAATTGATCAAACAATATGGTATCCCTAGACGTTTCCTAGGAAACATTTTCTAAGGGAGTTATAGCAAATTTAAAATTTGTTCCGTGTTTTCAACCTTAATTCTCATAAATATCTCCTAATTTATAAATCACAACATTGAACAAACAGATTTTATTGAGAAAAAAAAACAACAAATTTCCAAACATTAGAACTTCATTTTATATCCCATAATAAACTAACCAAAGTAAAATTGACTATACCGTCGTAAAACTGAGTTCTTGAGCCAACTTTTACAACTGTGGTACCTATGGTAAAATCACATAAAACCATTCAGACTCACAAGCGTTTGAAAAAGTGGAAATTTCCAGATTTCTTGAATTTTATTGTTAAGGTATGTTTAGGATAAATTATTATGAATTCAGTTTAAACAAATTTAATCAGCACCAGGTAGTTTGAAAATTCAACTCTCTTTCCAATAGTGTTGTTTCTCTTTTTTTTTTTTCTTTACTGGTTGCTCTTCTTCCAGATTCGTATCTATAACCAGATTTTTTCAATTTACAATTTTTACATGATATTATTTTACATACAATTGTTTTACGAAATTATGAAATGACAAAATTACCACTTATGAAATTATGTACCTAAGCAGTATTTTAGCGAAAGGGAGGGGGTGAGAGAGGGGGATGAGAGAAAAGGGGAGAATCTACTGCCAAATGTTACCAATATCCCAATGGCTGCCACCAGTTAGAAAGCTGGGTCGTACTGGGGAAGAAGGGAAATTTTTCTCTGGATTTGTGAATCTAATAGCGGGATGTTACCAGTAGTCACTATACCCCGGAAAGATGTTACCACTGAAGATGGATAACATCGGGCCAAGAGATAGCTTATTTGAGGGGCGGACTACTGAGTTACTTCGATAAGGTGCCTCCGTGGGACGTATATTTGGTATCGGGTGTAGATGAGATGATTCGCCGGCGATACTGAGCTGTCTTCAACTCACCGTTACCACTGTGCCAAAAGGGAGGAACTCTTGTATATATAAGGGTGTTTTACTCTCCCAAATCGAGCTAGAAATGTTAGTGTATAATGGGAAGGTTTGAATAAAGTGACTATTATTGGAACAAGTTTCAATGAATGTTACCGGGTAATGTTGGGGTTCTGTTGGAGGAGTTATTGGCTGAAACTGAGGTAGCATGATACTACAATCACAATGCACCTAACGGTACTAGTATATGCACTTACATTAGTGGTGACTGTCGGCAACTCACGGCGATACAAGTTCTATGTGACTATTGGTGGAAAAGGGTTGTTCTAGGCGTTACTCCAAATGAGCCGCGAGTTGAAGACTCTGACTGTGTTACCTATAACTTTCAGATGTCACTGAAGGTGACATCTGAAGGAGATACTATGTGTGAACCTGTTATGTTATTACTCCTAAACGTCTTGCTACTGCAAGCTCGCTTCGGTATTTAAGCAAGAGGGGGTCAGGGTAGTTTGGAAGAAAAGATATGTTACTTTAAAAAATATAATTATTTTAAATCTTTTAGAAACAATTTACCTACTGTTATTGTGATCCTTTAAGAGGCTATGATACTGTAGTTACTCAAACGATTCTATTTCCACAATACAGATTGACAGATGAAAATTATTCGGAGATGTTACTATATACTGTATCGTATTGAGAGGGCATCTCGGTCGAAGCCATATGCTGCTAAATGGATAGTACTCGTAGTTAGCCACTGTGAGCTTCCCTGAAAAGTTCGATGGTACATCTCTGTCGTGCAGATGGAAGTGCCTCTAGTATATCAATGGCCTTTGCAGTGTCTTCTTGTTTCTTTCTGATTCTTTCTTCTACCAGAATAGTTTTTTTATTTTGCTCATGAGCAAAGACATCAAGCTCACTACTTTGTTTGATTGACATTACCAAGGTGTCGATGGCCTGCTGGGAAACGTGTTTAGTTTGTGTGAAAGTTGTGTGTTTGGGCTTTCAAATTATAATTTATGAATTGAGAGTATATAGTCACAAGCGTCGAAATTTCATCTCGAAGACAAGAAAGAAATTTTAAATTGCTACACCTAACTAACTGCCTTAGGAAGGTTTCCAAAGAAATGTTGAGGTGGAAATTTTTCTTGCCAATTAGTTGTAGAATCGAACCTTACCCAGTGACGCACCCAACAATGAGACATCCTGTCTGTACGCCATGAACTGAAGTTCGTATAAGGCAACATCGGGCTGATCGATCGTAAAGGCGAAAAACGGATATTACCACCTAAACCCATTCGAGGAACATTTATTTCATTCGAGACGTGCTATTCTTTTTTTTCGTTTTTTGTGCGCATACAACCATAGTAGTCATTGGTGTCAAACTTTAATTACATATTAATTATAGCACATGTTGAAAAAGTCAATAAATTATGGTGTAGAAGAGGTCTTCTAAATTTCAAAAAACAATGAGAGAGACTTTAGGATGTTGCAAACTTTTGTGATGTAAGTCAAATGGCTGTCCAAGTTTATCAAGACTTCTTGGGATGTCCATGAAGGGGGATGTAGGGCACTTTACGAGTAGATGGAGGATAGTGAGTTGGTAGTTGCAAGTATGGCAGGTAGGTGGCATTCGTGTTTGGGATGACATGAGACAGCCATGCAGAGTTGGCTATGCCCTGTCCTCAATCGACTTAGGACAACTTCTTCTCGGCGAGAGTGTGCAATCGTTCCATCCGGGCGTTTTTTAGTATTGCTTTATGAAGCCCAAGCTTCGGCATCTTTCACTGATGTAATGTATGCACGTGTAATAATAAATCGTCATGACATGTGATTCCATTTCCATGATGGTCGACTAATGAATCCTACGTTCCCACATTACCATTTCATTATTAGGTAGAGTTTTTCGTTTAAGAAAGCCTATTTTTATTCCAGGCAATTCTGACTATCATATCAATGTCTTCAACGTAAACAAAATTGCCAACGATGGACCAATATCTACGTCCTATACGTTTATCTACTGATCCAGTATCCAGTACCGCTCAAGAGGATTATTACTTACATTGGAAGAAAACATCTCAGACTTCCTCAGGTTTTGTGAAAATGATGAAAATGAATCTTCTTCTTACATTGGAAGGAAAAATCCCAGAAATTTCTCAGGTTTTGTGAAAATCACGAAAAGGAGAAATTCACTGACGAGGTAAAACTTTCAATATTTATCAACTACCTAGATCTCCTTCCATTCACAAGTTGGTTGATTATCATGAAACACTTGTAGCAGCTATGACCTATCTTCGAGGTATTTTCGTTCAGCCAAAAAACCTGATTTACGCTCGTCACTGCTTGGCTACTCGGAAGCAAAATCCTGGAGAGTCAGTGGATTAGTTTGTTCTGGCATTAAACCTAGTTGGAAAGGAGTGTGACTTTCAAGCTTTCGATGCAAAGACAAATCATGAAGAGCACGTTCGAGATGCACTGATTACGGGGCTAGTGTCTTGCTCTAGACGCCAACGACTATTGGAGAATCCAACTCTCACACTCAATGCAGCAACAAATTAAGCTAGAACGTTGGAATCTGTTCATAACAACTCTCGTTTTCTCAAACAAGTGACGCTCTCTCATGCGGAGCAGCCTCGAAGACGTTGATCGAATGTAACGTTGATCAGCCTACGATTGCAGCAGCAGCTTTTAAATCCTTTTGCTACTTTTGTGGTAAAAACGACATCCTCGCAGCCAATCTCCTGCAAACGGAATGACGTGCAGCAAATGTAGTAAGATTGGACATTACAGTACTGTTTTTATTAGGTCAAAATATATTTCTAAGAAATCCGCATGTACTGAAAGCTTAGGAGCTACCTATACGTCAGCCACTTCTGTTGGCGCTGCTTTACAAAAAGTCATAGTACCAGTACAGATAAACTCTTACAGTTGTAAGTCTCTAGCAGATAAGGGTAGTACATCGAGTTTTATTGATCATGCTTTAGTTCGCAAATGTAAAGCGCAAGTTCTGTCTTCGAATGAACGAACTAATATGGCAAGTTCTGCCCTGTCCTCTTGTGTAGAAGGTGTTGTGTAGTAAAATTAAAAATTCAAGGACATATTCAAGAGAATGCAAGGCATGTTATTATGAAAAATGATGTGAAAAAGGATGTGATCGTAGGTCATGACATATTGATAAATACAAGTAGGGGGACTCCAAGATCCACTTTCGATATGTAATCTAGCTGTAGCAATGGTACCACCTATTTCACTTTTGACTAACCTCCCGTCTGATTGCTAACCGATTGCCATTAAATCTCGAATCAATTCTAAGGAAGAGACGTAATTCATCAATTCTGAAGTTTCAAAATTTATCAGAGAAGAAAAGGATGTGTGTAGATTATTCTCAGACTATAAATAGGTACATCAAGCTAGACGCATATCCTATACCTAAAATTGAGAAAACTATCGGAAAAGTTTCAAAAAATTACGTGTGACCATTGAACTGAAATCTGCAAATCATTAAGTACCTACCGACATTAAAAAGTGAAACATTGTTCACGGCTTTTGAAGCTGACGGTAGTCTGTATCAATTCAAACGTATCCCTTTAGGAGTCTCGAATGGAGTACCATTCTTCCAGAAACTCCTCAATATTATAATAAAACGTTTAAATCTAAAAGAAATGTATGCCAATCTCGATCACATGATAGTGTATGGTAAAACTAAGGAAGAAAATGACACTAATCTCAGGGCTTTCCTAGAAGCAGCCAGAAAATATAATTTAACTCTTAATTAACAAAAATCAAAATGCTCTCAAACAAACATCAACCATAGGGTACAATACCTATAGTTAACAATACAATCAAAGTAGGTGAAGACCGCTTGCGACCGCTTTGTTAGATGCCTGCTCCAAAAGATCCTAAAGAACTTAAACGAGCCTTAGGGATGTTCGCTCATTTTGCAAAGTGGATCCCTAAATTTTCCGAGAAAATTCGCCCACTTGTGTTAGTAAACAATAGTTTATTTTCTACAAAAATTCCCTAAAACTTTTCTACTGTCCCAGGACCTACAAAGTTTGATAGAAACCCTGAAATCTGGCATATATCGAAGTCGGTTTTAACCTCCGTAGATGATAAATTCCCATTTGCTTTGTAAACCGATGCGTCTGATTACGCCAATCCTGCCACCATGTCTCAAGGTGGTCGACCCGTTGCCTTCTTCTCGAGAACGCTCTCCGAATCCGAACGGCACCAGTCTGCTGTGGAAAATGAAGCTGCGGCTATTTTAGAATCACTTCGTAAGTGGCGACATGATCTTATAGGTCGTCAATTTCAAATCATTACAGGCCAAAATTCGGTTTCGATTATGTTCAACAGCAGCAGACAGTAAAATAAAAAACGAAAAGATTGCAAGATGGCGCCTGGATCTGGCTTCTTTCAAATACGGAATTGTTTATCGTTCAGGGAGAGAAAATATTGTCGCTGGTACGCTCTCACAAGTCTGCGCTCCATTATCAACGTCAGATCTTCTCAAATTACACCAGACCATGCGTCATCCTATCCAACGAGAATGGTTCATTTCATCCGATGTAAGAACTTGTCGAACTCCGTTGATGATGCGAAATGAATGTCATCAAGCTGCAATGACTGTGCTGTGCTCAAACCCAGATTTTTTAGAAAAAAAGGGGTTGTTGTTAAAGCTATGGCACCATTCGAAAAGCTAAATCTGTATTTCGAAGGGCCTCTTCCTTCATCTACACGAAATTGCTACTTACTAACAGTGGTAGATGCGTACTCCAGATATCCTTCAGTCTTCCCCTGCTCTGATTCAACTGCATCTACGGTGATTGTTCGTCTAACAAAACTGTTCTCAATTTCCGGTATACCAGCATAAATCCACTCTGATCGTGGAACAGCATTTATGTCTGCTGATCTCAAAAACTTCTTAATGGCTCAGGGCATAGCAACTAGCAGAACAACTGCTTATAACTCTAGAGGAAACGGCCAAGTTGAGAGGTTTAATGGAATAATTTGGAAGACTCTTCAATTGTTGCATAGAGACTCGGAACTGGGAAAAGGTGTTACCTCAGGATATGCATTCCACTAGATCGTTAGTGTGCACGGCAACCAATACAACTCCTCATGAGAGGATGTTTAACCATCCACGGAGGTCAGCGAACGGGCAGTCACTTCCTACTTGGCAATCAACGCCTGGGAATGTTTTGATGGAACGCCTTCCTCCACCAGTAAATGCGATCCTGCTACCGAGCTAGTTCCACTTCTAGAACCTAACCCTGATTATTACCATTTGCGGCCAGCTGTTGGCAGAGAAACCACAGTCCCAAACCACCATCTAGCTCCAACAAGGGGAATTATACTTATGGACTCTGATGTAGCATTTTCAAGACCACCAGGTTACAGAAGGGACGAAGAACCACTTGTAGCCTGTCCCGGCCCTTCGTTACCAACGTCCAGTGCTGATGGAGAACCTTCAGAACAAGAGAGAGAGGAAACCACTCACACCGAAGCCTCCGTCTGTAAAGTACGATCTGCAGCAAGTTGAACAACTGCGTCGTTCTGAAAGAAGGAGACAATCACCGAAATACCTGGAGTATTTGAGTATGAAATAAAGATGGGGAGAATGTACTAATTAATCGCCATGACATGTGATTCCATTACTATGGTCGACCAATGAACGCTAGGTTCCCAAATTACCATTTCATTATTAAGTAGTCATTTTCGTTGAATAAAGCCTATTAGTATTCAATACAATTCTGACTCTCATTTCAGCACTCAACTTTACTGATGTAATGATTATACATTTGAGCAGCGATTGAACAAGAGACTATGATTCTTTCGGTTTCTTACCGAATGCAATTCAATCCCGTAGATTTACTTGGACCTGGAATGTAAAAGCCTATTCCATACTCATTTGAGTTTCGTGCCGAGAATCCCCGGAGGATAGTCGACGAGAAGTTGAGGTTCTGGTTTCCTCGGCTGTTTACCGAAGTTTGCCGAAGCCTTTAGGGGGCAAAAATCTCCCTTCACACTCTTAGAAAATTATTTGTCATATTTGCCAACAATTTACTGTTAATGCCAACAAACCCCATCAAATTCGTGTGAGACAAAAATCAACCAAACTGATACGTATTATTTTTCAACACATAGATTCTCAAAATTTATGTTTTATTAAAACATATTCGTGACAATCTTCATTTCTTTCTCGTTGAAGATAATGTTTTATAGACACATAACTTTTAAATTGAGTTGATAAATGAGATAAATCATTTTTATTAATGCTATTTTCATGATTGATTGTTTAATAAACCAACAGCTGGTTACAAAGTTTATGAATTTCGAAAACCATGCCGTACCCAATGTGGTTTTTCCTTTTATGAATGTACTGCTTTGATTAATACTGTTCACAATTGTATTATTATTATTGTTATCACCTTATATTATTATAATGTATTTTATTTTTCTATCATTTCATATATTGTTTTCTACTAGTGTTTTTTACTTTTACATCTCTATCTATACTATTAATAAGAATGAAACTCCGTCTGTCTGTTTGTCTGTCGTGTCTATGCACGGCCAAACGGCTGAGTGGGCCGGATCTACGAGTGGGGGGATCTTCTTGGGATTTTCCGATAGGGTGTATAAGCGAATTTAAAATTTTCTAATCCCACCCGAACCATGGGCCGTAGGGCGGGAGGGGGTCGAAGTAATAATTAATGTGCGCTTTTTGGACTTCCCCGCTTCCCCTACACCTCTAAACGGCCGTCGAAAATTCCGGGTACGTTTTTCGGAACGGTTTTCGCGGGCGAAATACAGCTTTGGGTCCGCCGAATCTGAATCCGAAATCGGATATCGAAAAAAGTGACGAGAACTCGGTCAAATTGCGAGCGGAAGCGAAGGGAACCGTTTAAAATGAGAAATTAATCGACCCGGGCCGGCGTTGCACAATGGTTCGAGCCAGGCTTACGACGCACTAAGGTCTTGAAGGGACTGGATGACTCATTTCAACGGAATAAATACGGGTTTTCCTCTACACATATGCAGCAATATCTTGCGAGCAAAGCGAGCAACATTCTCTAATAAACTTTTCGTGGTTCCACGTAGTTTTATAAGATTTAATTTGTTTGTAAGAATTTCCAACAGAAAAAAACGTCTGCCAAGTTGGGTGGGCAGTATAACTTCCTCAAGCGAGCGAAGCGAGCAGCATCCCTTACAGAAGTTAAACCTACCCTTAGGGATCTACCGTTTGCGAGCGAAGCGAGCACCATTCCCTACATGCCACACTTTGCGAGCGAAGCGAGCAATATTCCCTACATGCCACACTTTGCGAGCGAAGCGAGCAACATTTCCTACATGCCAGAGTTTGCGAGCGAAGCGAGCAACATCCCCAAATAAACTTTTTTGTGGTTCCACGTAGTTTTATAAGATTTATTTTGTTTGTAAGAATTTCCAACAGAAAAAAACGTCTGCCAAGTTGGGTGGGCAGTATAACTTCCTCAAGCGAGCGAAGCGAGCCGCATCCCCTACAGAAGTTAAATCTACCCTTAGAGATCTACCGTTTGCGAGCGAAGCGAGCAACATCCCCTACATGTTTCATTTGTAATCGACCCCGCCGCCCATTTCACAACGGAAGGGACTCGACTTCTACGCAATACCTTGCGAGCAGGCCAACGCACGCGCGCGTATAAGGATGGAATTTTTGCCTTTCGAGCGCCATTTCAACAGAATAAATACGGGTTTGTCCTACACATATACAGCAATACCTTGAGAGCGAAGCGAGCAACATCCCCTAATAAACTTTTTTGTGGTTCCACGTAGTTTTATAAGATTTAATTTGTTTGTAAGAATTTCCAATAGAAAAAAACGTCTGCCAAGTTGGGTGGGCAGTATGACTTCCTCAAGCGAGCGGAGCGAGCAGCATCCCCTTCAGAAGTTAAACTACCCTTAGTGATCTACCGTTTGCGAGCGAAGCGAGCAACATCCCCTAAAGAAGTTAAACCTACCCTTAGAGATCTACCGTTTGCGAGCGAAGCGAGCAACATCCCCTAATAAACTTTTTTGTGGTTCCACGTAGTTTTATAAGATTTATTTTGTTTGTAAGAATTTCCGACAGAAAAAAACGTCTGCCAAGTTGGGTGGGCAGTATAACTTCCTCAAGCGAGCGAAGCGAGCAACATCCCCTACACACGTTAAACCTACCCTTAGGGATCTACCGTTTGCGAGCAAAGCGAGCAACATCCCCTACATGTTTCAATTGTAATACATCGCATGTATACAGCCTTGCCACCAGAAGGGACTCGATGACTCATTTCAACGGAATAAATACGTGTATTTCCCAACACCTATGCAGCAATACCTGTGCATAATTAATGTGCGCTTTTTCCACTTCCCCGCATCCTCTACCCCTCTAAACGGCCGTCGAAAATTCCGGAAAAATACCGGTTTCGTAGGTTTTCCTACGAGGAAGACGACGGCGCGATCGGATCGCGAAAAAAGTATCGGGAAATGCGTAAAAAAAATGCGAGAGTACGGACCCGTTTTCTCGAAAATTCCGACGAAAAACTACGTATATACCCTATAAAGGTACGTTTTTCGGAACGGTTTTCGCCGGCGAAATACAGCTTTGATCCCGCCGAATCTGAATCCGAAATCAGATATCGAAAAAAGTGACGAGAACTCGGTCAAATTGCGAGCAGAAGCGAGGCGAAACGTTTAAAATGAGAAATTATATGTGCCGTGGACGCGAGAAGGCTCTACGAAGACGTCAAGGGGTTCGATGTCACAATGTTGCGAGGCGAGCAGGTATACATAGGTACCTACCTTGCGAGCGAAGCGAGAGCCATTTCAACAGAATAAATACGGACTTTGTCCTACACATATACAGGTATACGTTGCGAGCGAAGCGAGAGCCATCCCCGAATAAACTTTTCGTGGTTCCACGTAGTTTTATAAGATTTAATTTGTTTGTAAGAATTCCCAACTGAAAAAAAAAAAAAACGTCTGCCAAGTTGGGTGGGCAGTATAACTTCCTCAAGCGAGCGAAGCGAGCAGCATCCCCTACAGAAGTTAAACCTACCCTTAGGGATCTACCGTTTGCGAGCAAAGCGAGCAACATTCCCTACATGCCACACTTTGCGAGCGAACCGAGCAACATTTCCTACATGCCACACTTTGTGAGCGAAGCGAGCAATATTCCCTACATGCCACTCTTTGCGAGCGAAGCGAGCAATTTAATGGGGGGTCCGGGGGGCTTGCCCCCCGGCTGGACGTGGAGGCGAGCGTAGCGAGCCGGAGCGGCTAGTTATTTATAAGAATGAAACTCCGTCTGTCTGTTTGTCTGTCTGTCGTGTCTATGCACGGCCAAACGGCTGAGTGGGCCGGATCTACGAGTGGTGGGATCTTCTTGGGATTTTCCGATAGGGTGTATAAGCGAATTTAAAATTTTCTAATCCCACCCGAACCATGGGCCGTAGGGCGGGAGGGGGGTCGAAGTAATAATTAATGTGCGCTTTTTGGACTTCCCCGCTTCGCGATCGGATCGCGAAAAAAATATCGGGAAATGCGTCAAAAAAATGCGAAAGTACGGACCGTATTTTCTCGAAAAATCCGACAAAAACTACGTTTTTTCCGATTAAAATATACCCCATAAAGGTACGTTTTTCGGAACGGTTTTCGCGGGCGAAATACAGCTTTGGGTCCGCCGAATCTGAATCCGAAATCGGATATCGAAAAAAGTGACGTTAAGTTGGTCAAATCGCGAGCGGAAGCGAGGAGAAGCGTTTAACATCAGAAATTAATTTTGCCGTGTTCGCGAGAAGGCTCTGGGAAGACGTGTTTGGAGTTCGATGACAATGTGGCGAGCAGGTACACCTAGGTGCCCCACTCATATACAGGTATACCTTGCGAGGGAAGGGACTTAGCCTACGCAGTTAAATCTTGAAGGGAGTCGATGACTCATTTCAACGTAATAAATACCGGTTTTTTCCTACACAGGTATACCTTGCGAGCGAAGCGAGCAACATCCCCGAATAAACTTTTTTGTGGTTCCACGTAGTTTTATAAGATTTAATTTGTTTGTAAGAATTTCCAACAGAAAAAAACGTCTGCCAAGTTGGGTGGGCAGTATAACTTCCTCAAGCGAGCAGCATCCCCTACAGAAGTTAAACCTACCCTTAGAGATCTACCGTTTGCGAGCGAAGCGAGCAACATTCCCTAATAAACTTTTCGTGGTTCCACGTAGTTTTATAAGATTTAATTTGTTTGTAAGAATTTCCAACAGAAAAAAAGTCTGCCAAGTTGGGTGGGCAGTATAACTTCCTCAAGCGAGCGAAGCGAGCAGCATTCCCTAATAAACTTTTTGTGGTTCCACGTAGTTTTATAAGATTTAATTTGTTTGTAAGAATTTCCAACAGAAAAAAACGTCTGCCAAGTTGGGTGGGCAGTATAACTTCCTCAAGCGAGCGAAGCGAGCAGCATCCCCTATAGAAGTTAAACCTACCCTTAGAGATCTACTGTTTGCGAGCGAAGCGAGCAACATCCCCTACAGAATTAAACCTACCCTTAGGGACCTACCGTTTGCGAGCGAAGCGAGCAACATCCCCGAATAAACTTTTCGTGGTTCCATGTAGTTTTATAAGATTTAATTTGTTTGTAAGAATTCCCAACTGAAAAAAACGTCTGCCAAGTTGGGTGGGCAGTATAACTTCCTCAAGCGAGCGGAGCGAGCAACATCCCCTACAGAAGTTAAAACTACCCTTAGAGATCTACCGTTTGCGAGCAACATCCCCTACACGTTTCAATTGTAATACATCGCATGTATACAGCCACACTTTGCGAGCGAAGCGAGCAACATTCCCTACATGCCACACTTTGCGAGCGAAGCGAGCAACATTCCCTACATGCCACACTTTGCGAGCGAAGCGAGCAATATTCCCTACATGCCACACTTTGCGAGCGAAGCGAGCAATTTAATGGGGGGTCCGGGGGGCTTGCCCCCCGGCTGGACGTGGAGGCGAGCGTAGCGAGCCGGAGCGGCTAGTATTGTATAACTTTACCAATAAACTTTCCTATTACTGAACCACACCTGTTGCATCTTTTAACCATCTTCAATTTCTTCTTTTTTTTCAATCATTTTAACCGTCTTGTTTTTATTTTGTACTAGGTAGGTCTACCTATGTACCTGAGTAGGTCTAAAGCTCATTCAGCTGATCACAAAAGGGCCCATTATTTCAATTGTCTCTTTGTCAGTGTCCCTATCAAATTTCAACTTCCTTGGATAACAGAAGAGAATTTAGTCACTCAAGTGATTAGGAAAGAGGCCATCATTTTATCTGTCCCATGATGTCCCTGAGAAGCTATATAATGAACAATGTTTTGAAAGCCAGTTGGTTGGCCTTCTTAGTTACCAAACACTTAAGAATTCCAGAAGACAAAAATCTAGATATTGGGCCATCCTAAATACCTGAAACTGGTCAACATATTAAAAAGCAATCCTTCCCGTAAAATATAGATTAGCTGAACAGATAGATCTAAATTTCGTTTAAAAATATTTTTTGAAGTTCGAAAAAAATAAATAAAAATAAACTGGTCAAATAGAATCGAACCAGTGACCTTCTGCTTAGAAGTTCGACGTCCTATCACCGCGGGAACTGAAAGAAAGATTCTGCTCAATAACACTGCTCCGCTGCGAAGCAGGGACTGGTGCAGCAATATTCTGCCATAATGTAACCATGATGTTGTGACAATTATATTGAACAATTACAATTATTATTGGCTCAATAATTTCGGAGTTCTCATCACCGATGTCAAAAACAGATCTAACATCTGAACAACCATATCTCAAGCGTGAACAAGAAACTGTCTCAAGTCATTGCAAACATAGAACGGATATGCCAGCGCTATTAGCGGTTCTTCAGAAAATAGCTTAGCATCATGAAGACGTTGCTCTTCAGTCGTAATTTTCAAACTCTCATTAATTTGTTATCGGTCATAGACTCATGCGTGGAAAATTGATAGTTGGGGTTTTTTTAAGAGCGCTGAATCCGAATTCGGGGTCAAAAATTCAAAGTTCTTACCCACCGGAATACCCCTTACGTAGTCTACCCCTAGACGTAGACTAAAAAGAGGAGTGCGCGATAAGTCTAGCACCTATCTCAATGAAATATTTACTGGAGTTTCTACATCGATAATGAGTAAACACTTATTCTGATGTTTGACCGGGTGAGACCTCGGAGCTTCGAGAAAAACAAAAACGCTGAAACACAGAGGTTAATTATTTCTGTTTTGAAAACTCTTCTACGCAGAACACCTGTCTATACTATTAAAAGAATCATCCCACGTCTAGTGTTTCTACATCAAACAATATTAGATTGGTTAATAGAAATTTTCCCATCTAAGATCCAGGAAGAACCAAATGCAGCGAGTAAAACAGGGCAAGCGCCATTTTTGGATAAAGCGCTAACAAGCAACTTCAAACATCCACAACTAGATTTTGAATAAATATAGGAATCGTTTGGCCTTCAGAAGAAATTGATGCTGATAAGGTAAATATATTTACTCAGGGCTTTTCTTTAGGAAAGTGTAACTAACCCTCTTACAATTTTATCTTTATGGAAATATAAATAAATTCACTACGCTTTTGCTTTTGCTTTTCTGTAGAATTTCCTAAAATGCTCGGAAAATTTCAAAATAGAAGTGTTAATTTATTCTAAAGGCCTAACGATTCTTGAATTTGTTGAAAATTATACTGTGGGCTTTTCAGAGTTGCTTATTGAGGGTTTATCCGGTAATGATGTTGAGCACTATTTTGCATTCTAGCCTTCCTTATGGGCTAAGTAGGAAATTTTCTTTAAACCAGTGTAATGTTCCTTGATGTAGAAACAGGCGTGAGTTTCATATCAATTGATTAAAACAAGTGAGAACAGTTTTAGTTTCGTGAACGCCTCTCCATGGTAACCTCCCTAAAGACAGGTTAGCTTTGGCATTAAGTACGTGCAAAGGAGGCAAAACTTACGCTGTGGCTTCAATGGATCCTTGGTGACACAAGATAGTGCTCAACCAAGGTCCACAAGGCTTTCAGCAATGGTGGCTACACCCATGAAGACAAATCCAAAGTACTGCCAAATCTCCTTCACGGATCATGCAGGGGTGGTCCACTGTCCTACAACAAAACACGCACCTTCTACCACTTTTATCTTATGTTCGTTACTCAAAGGGACCAAGGGGACTGACCCATAATTTTCAAGGTTGATGACCTCACCAAACCTGGCTGGCTGCTAAGCAAAGTTATTTAGGGCAATTTACAAACCCTCATGGGATTCTTCGGGCAGAATGAGATCATTGGCAGAGGCAAATGCTCCTACTTACACCACAGAGACGAGTGCAAATCCTATTTCAGCTAGCAACTTACCCATGACCGTGTCCTAGGCAAGGTTGAAAGAGGAGTGGCGATGTAATATCCCCCTGGCCTACCTCACACCCAATGGCAACATCCACCGACATCTCATCCCCTGCCTCAAGGACTGTCACGCCCTCGTGATACAGACTGGGAATACAATAAATTAGATAGGAGGTGCCCCAAAACCATGGACAATATGACATGGGAAAATGGCTTACAGTTTCAAAGGCCATAGCTACACCCAGAGCGGCAAGATGGAGTTCCCGTTTTCATACTTGGGCTAGTTAAATAACAGTTTGGAGAACTGTTAGGTTCTCTTCTGTGCCATCAAAATGCTCTCTGGACGTCACCCAAGACACCAGCCACTTGGAAGTGAGACGCCAGAATCTTTTGTAAGTAGCGGAAAACTTGAGGATATAAAAATCACCCTCCAGGCCTCTCTACCTCTTTTTTTGGGATGAAAATACTTCGGGCACGGGCCAACACTTTTAGTGGTCTTTCCGATGAAATCAACAGGATGAGGATGAGCAGTTCAACATTCTTTGGTGCTTTATTCCATCATTGGGTGGAAATACCGTCAGGTCCTGCAGATTTGTCATTTATGACACAACACTTATATGCCTCCCCTTGAAGCGCTAGCGTGCACATAATGCTGCTCAAGGAATCCCTGGTGGAAGCTGGGGGTTCCATCTGCTCACGAGAGTTGAGGCTGGGAGCATTCAAGAGTAGCTCCCTTAATTCTACAAACATTTGGAGAGGCAGCAGAAATTGTTCATTCCCAGCTCTCTCCAGTATCTCTGCAGCTAAACGAGCCAAATGCCTTCTCCACATCTTCTAGATCTACTGATATTGCCCCCTCATTGCTTGTATTGCTGCTCCATGACCTCCACAAGGCACCAGTGTAGAAGGACACTTCCTCTAGTGAGGCCTCATGGTAATTTGCCAGGAATGTGTCCTGAACATGTTGCTTGTGGTGGAGATTCAATTTAAGAGAGATTGAAAATATACATTAATGTTTCTACCCCATGCATACAAAAATATACATTAATGTATATTAATGTGTCTACCCCATTACGCGCAGCCTCTGCCTCTTCTATTGCTAATGACCGCAAATCCTCAGAAGCATACCTGGGCCTCTCTCCTTCTATATTAGTTGTTGTGTTGGTCTCCGTGGGGTGCTTCTGTCTGTGGGTACCGAGGCCACAATTCTATCTGTACGCTCTCACACTGGGGACGAAGGTGGTTATTTACTGGGACAGTGGAAGAGAAAGAAGGTTAGGAAGATAAAAATTAGGAAGAGGGAAAAGAAGACCAACGCCCCTGCCCGGGTTTCCCTCCATTAGGACTTCGTGTGCCAATTGGCAGGTAACCCAGAGGGTGCCCGGGTTGCACGACGGGGGTGTATGACCATGACATAGGTATGGATAAGCGGGAGCTCCAAGGAGATGAAAACACCCCAAGTTGCCCTATCTAGGCATCCCAAAACACACACACTCACACCAAAATAAAAAAAAAATTATAGCAATAAATTATGAAATTAAAATCGAATAAATTGCAATTGAGAAAATAGTTAATTTGTTCAAGTTATTGAAGCCGTTGTACTAGTATCATGTTCATAATAAGCATAGTTCTAAAAAAATATTAGGTACGCAGTGGTTAGTTTTTTCCGAGTAAAATGATTTTTCATTCTCACTACCGAAGGTAAGAAAGCTTAGTCTTCCTGCAAGAAATTGACAAAGTTAGCCCCCCCCCCCCCCATTAAATGAAAATTTCCTCTTGATATTTGCATTTTAAAGCTTGCTGATCACTTTTGCTTTTGGGTCTTTCTATCAGGCGATTCCTTATCACGTACAACAGTATAGTAATTTTAGTCCGATGTGATTTCCAGGAATTGTTGTGCGGGTCCGTTCCTAGATGGTCCCTTATACCATTCATTGTTGTTGGATAAATAGCAGTAGCCTGTGAGCATGCGCAAGCGTGAATTTCTTATATCGATGATTTCTCATGATCTATCAGTCCGATATTATCGAACTCTAAGATTAGATTGGGTTTTGTTCCCGGATGATGGTACAAGAAATTCTAATACGATAATGTTACGAGAAATCTGCAGTTTTTTGTTCTTTTTTTTTACAATCTAGGGCTGTCACCGGTCAATATGATATTTTTCGGTCCAATTTCAAAAAGATCGGTTACATTCATTACCGCTGGTCTCAGCACATTATTTGGTTTATTATTTTCAATTATAAAACTAAACTTTATAATAGATAAAACTATATTGAATCAACCAACTACCTCCCAGAAAGTGTTTGCTTACATTTTTATAAACATCTTAAAATAAAAAAAAGTGAATTAAAAGAAACACGAATCCGTCTGTCCACCTCCGACGTCCGAAGTTTTTCTCAAGAAATAAGTGCTAATGTTTATGCAATTTTGATAAAAGTTCATGTAACGAAAGACAGTGGTCTACTATGAGTTTAATACCATTCTCGCACAATGACGAAAAAGCCTTACATGTATTACAGCCCTCGATACATTGCACAGTGGATGACAACAATGAAAATCCTCAAAATTTAACTAAGATGGGTCTTAGCTTTGTACTAAACACCTTTCTTGCAATGTTTGGAATGATTTAATAATTTTCATAATATGGATACTGTAAAAAGATTTAATCTAAATCGTGATCTAAGTGAACAATCAATGGGAGAGTGACCCTCCGAACAGAACCGAGCCTCCTTGCGCATTGACGATGAGGACCCACCTTCGTGTTACTAGATGGAAGGAATGTAGCCCCCTAGGGATTGCTCTGGCCCTTTCCTGGATAGCCAGCCCTAGCCCGGCCCAACCTCTGTGAGCCTGCGGGAGGGGCACGCCCGCTCGCCTGCTTCACGCTGCTCCAGTGTCATCTTGACGTTTCCACCGAGAGTTTGTGTTCGTGCTGAGCCCGGCCGCGCGCGGATTTCACCCCCGTGTCGTTCGCAAGTGATCTGTCACCGGCGGTTTCATTTCTAAGGGGTCATTGTGTAAGTTATAATATCATAAAATTACACATCAACGCTATTTAAATTACCTATCCTTTACGTGAGTAACCAAGGCAAACATTTTTTCCAAATACAATGTTGCTCATACATAAAATTAATTTTCGTCTTACTCACACAATATTCTCTAAGACCTATTACGGTCTTACGAAATCATATAATCCAAGAACGTTATTTCAACTTTGAGTTTTGGTCGTTTTTTACAAGTTGTTAAGGTTAACTGAGCTGAACAATTTATTTTCATTGATTCCCCCAAAACAATGAGAGTCTCAAGCTTAATCAACTGATTTTGTTGCAGAGAACTGTCTGACCAAATTATATATATATACCTATATATATATATATATATATATCAAATTACATATAGGTATATTCGAATAGTTTCGTTTATATCTAGTAAAATATACATTTATTTACAACAACTAGATATGTAGTAGATTCGGTATTATAACAATCGGACATTCGGAATTATACTTAAGGCTCGGTACCTATTTCATTAGCTATTGCAAATCATAAGTGACCCAACTCTTTAGGTTGTACTCTGGGTCATTTCTAACGAGATTTATTTTTTTAGGAAATCACGTATCATCAGGATTATAATAAATACATATGTTATATATATATATATATATATATATATATATATATATATATATATATATATAAACTGCTGGGGATAAGGGTGATAAACATGGTTGCTAACGCTACATTATAATATTAATATATGATGTTAGCAATAATTTATTGCTCAATAATCTATTAAGCCAACTTATTTAGGTTGGGCTTTGGTTTATTTCTAACGAGATTTATTGTTTGCAAAATTATGTATCATTTGAATTGTATAAAATACCTGTATAAAATGCTGTTGATAAGGGTGATAAACATTGTTGGAACACTACTTAGTGATATAATATAAATATATGATTTTAGCAATAATTTATTGTTCAATCATCAATTTACCAGAATGCTAGAATACTTCGACTAGATGTATTTGAATTCTAGAGGACTCAAGTTGAAAACATAATGCCCATACATGCTAATAATTGATATTTAATCATATAATATAAATATCTATTAATATTATGACAGATTTGCATTGAAAAAAAAAAATATATATATATATATATATATATATATATACATAACTTCAACATTTTTCACATTCCGTTTTCAATTGTTTTGACTCAAACTAAAGTCCAGACCCGGTATTTACGGGGTATAATAATCTTCATTTTATTTGACATCAACTGGGAAGACCTTGTCTTTTACGAGGTAATAAAAGCCAATGGCGAGGGTTTCTAATGATGTTGTTTGGTTTCTACTGATATTGACTTTCCATTCATAGTTTGTAGTTGACTAGCAATTAATGTCAAGGCATAGTGTTGATGTGCAGCCGATTCGAAATGCCCGAAACTGATTCGTAAAATGAAACTTTAAAAAACGTTGCTTCAAAAATATTTGGACCCATTACAATAAATTTATGTTATTGAGCATGGGAATTGGCAAAATCTAGTCGTAATTCATCATATTTCTTCTAATTTTTCTGGGCATCTATATAATTATATTTGTTTAGGGGAGTTAAAATCGAACTGCAGCTTGTTATGCGGTAAAAATATGCTTACGTTTTTCTAATTCTTTTATTATTGAGACAATTTGCGTTATTGAAACATAAAAAATCATGTCTTCTCGTATTACGATTCTTACCTAGGTAACCATTATATAGGGCTCTCTTTGATAGAGGAGTGTTAATAATATACTGTTTTCCACGATCAACCTTTGTGATCAACAAAGGAGACAACTTTTTATACAATTTTTCTCTCTAACGTTTAAACCAAAGCTTAAGAAATTTGCCTCAGAAATTAAACATCGGTCGGGGATGTGCAGGAATCTCGGTATTATTTTCAATCAACCCCAATGGGTAAAAGTTGAGAGATGAACTTTGAGAGTTAATTTCCACAAAAACATTCATAATGAAAGGTTTATAATTTAATTTTCATAAAGTTCACTTTAATGCATTGAATGATAATACCTGGACTGGATTATGAAGTTTATGCTCCCCTCTGGACTGATGTTGATATAAAAAACTTCCCCCAGGTTGGGTGTGGCACATAGCTTCTTCGTATCCGTAACATGTAGTACAACATTCAAGTGCTTAAAATAATCTTAAATGATTGCGGAGCCCTACGGTACATAGGGGAAATGGTATATTGCGATGGAGCGTAACATGTAAAGCAAGTAAATTATTTGTTAGAACGATGAGGTGTGGAAGAACGACCGCACAGCTACTGAAGATATGATTGTGATAAACCATATAGGATGATTAAATCCCAGCAACATTGCGAGTTTGAGCAAGATCAGACGAATGATAAACTACAAATTAAACTTGATGGATTTTTCGTTTGCTTATGCGCAGTGAAATTCATAATTTTGTGTGATGGTGTATACAAGGGACTACCGTCAGCCAAACCTACACATTCCCAGAAAATCTCATCAAAGCTTACGAGTGTGTAATGAGAGATATTTTTGTGAGCAATGAAACTGATGATGGTCCATTTATAGTCTACGTCCCACATTTCTGGAAAATTTCTTTAAAATCTCATGGAAATATTGTAGAAATTAAGCTAGTTGCAAAGATTGGCTGACACACACGGGCAGACAAACAATAACAGACATAACGGACAGACATGAAGCTAAAAGAAAAATGTGATTCTTCGATTGATCATTTACCAGTGATCTACGTATAGAGGCTATCCAGTGCTGAAATAATAAGTAGGAGTTTTACATAGAACTTTAATAATATTTGATTTCATGTATTCTTGAATATGAATTTTTGCACACAACAATTCCATATTCAAGATCATCGTCCTACGACGTTTCCGACAAAATTATCAATTCTACAAACTTCTGCATAATTATGATAATTTTGATTATTAATATCTTTATTTTATTTTTTTCTATTCATATTTTTGAGTACGAAAACCGAACCTTACTCAAAACCAAACTATGACATTTCAAATTTGATGCATGGTTTTTACCTCGGTCCAAAGGTAAAAAAATAAATCATCATTAATGTAGAACATTCATATATTTATATATGCACAAAATTATGCTGAAAAGGTACTTGATTTTTTATTTTTTTTTAAATACAAAGCGCTCAAACTTCAAAACAATTTAACATAAATATTTTTATGGTACTTTGGTAAAATAAGTTTGCTCTGGTTTGGTTGAACAAATAGAACTGCAATTTTTTATTGACTACCCACAAACATAGAAACTAATTAATGAATATAACAACAACATTGTTTCTAAGTGCTATTCATCACACTATTTCCCTCCTCTTCCGCCAGCTTCGTGTAGCGAGATAGTTTATCTGCATGCACCACATGAGCTTTGTAACTTGGGGCACCTTCCTACTTTTCTTCTTGGCCAGAAATACCAGACTTCATCACCTAGGCTGTATCGTGGGGACGTAGAATGCACGTCGTATCTTTGTTTAGCACTCTCAGCTGCAGAAATTAACCTCTTCCTAGCTAGGGAATGAGCTGCTTGCATCCAACTATGGAGTTCTTCTCCATAACCTGTGCGAGTCTTGAAGCCTGGAGGCGCCTCTGTAAGTAGGTGAACTGGAAGCGTAAGTTCACGCCCTAGTGTTAGCGCAGCTGGTGAAAATCCTGTGGCTGTGTGCTCAGTCCCTCGATAAGCAAGTAACACACAGGGAAGAAATTGATCCCAATTTTTCTGATTCTCTTGAACCATTTTCGCCAGCATCTCCCATAAAGTGCGATTGAATCTTTCAACCTGACCATCACTTTGAGGCCTCAACGGGCTGGTCCTTGTTTTATATATTCCGAGGAGTTTAAGCATCTCTTTGAACACATCCGCTTCAAAAGTAGTGCCTTGATCCGTGTGTATTTCTCTGGGGACACCGAACCTTGAGAACACACTGTCCACTAGACCTCTTGCTACAGTGACGGCCTGAATATCTGGAACAGGGATAGCCTCTGGCCACTTTGTAAAGACATCAACAGCTACTACTATGTAACGGTTGCCAGCCTGTGTTGTAGGTAATGGGCCAAGAGTATCTACACAAATACGATCGAAGGGGGACCCTGTGACGTACGTTTGCATGGGTGCTTTCTGAATTGATTTTCCCTTTCCCCTTCTTCCACAAACTTGACAGGCTGCACATACCAATCTGACATCTTTAGTCATTCCTGGCCAGTAATATCGCAACCTCACTTCATTCAGTGTTCGCTTCCGCCCAAAATGACCAAAATTATGAGCTTCCCATAAAACACATTGGCGAAGTTCCCTAGGAACAATGACCTGTTCTCTGGTTCTCGAGCCATTTTCATTTTCCCATCTCCGAACTAGCAAACCATTGGACAACCCAAGAGCATTTAGCATTGCCCAAAGAGACTTCGTTACTGGTCCATAGCTCGAAACTTCTTGCCATGTTGGTAGTGATCCTGCCTCTATCCAAGCGTACACTGGGGCAATATCCTCGTCTTTCTTCTGTTCTGCTTGCCAGTCTTTTTCCACTATCACCTTAGTTAATCGAGCGTCAACCTCTTTCTTGGCCGCTTTCTCCTCCTGACGCTGGCAGTAGTTGCACCCTTTTTCCACACATGGACGACGAGACAATGCATCCGCATTCTGATGTTGGGGTCCCGGTCGATGTTGTATCTGATAATTGTATGGAGAAAGTAATTCTAACCACCGGGCTAACTGCCCATCAGGTTCACGAAAATTGTGCAACCATTGAAGTGATGCGTGATCTGTGCGAACCAAAAATGGCTCACCACTGCTCAAACCATAGCAATCGAAATGACGTAGGGCACATACAAGACTCAGCAGTTCTTTCCTGGTGACGCAATAATTCTTTTCAGCCTTGGAAAGACATTTGCTATAGTAGGCCAGAACAACTTCTTTCTCCCCTTGGACTTGTGACAACACTGCTCCCAAAGCCTTGTCACTTGCATCAGTGTCAAGCACAAAAAGTGCCCCGGGAATCGGATGGCCCAAAACTGGTGGATTCGTCAATGCAGCTTTAATATCACGAAAAGAACGTTCATAGTCTGGACCCCATTCAAACTCAGTCTTTGGTTTCTGCAATGAATATAGTGCAGCAGCTTTCTTGGCGAATTCTGGAATGAACCTACGATAGTAGGAGCAGAGTGACAAGAACGACTGCAATTCCTTCAAACATGTAGGTCGTGGCCATTCAACAACCCGTTTGATTGTGGCCGGATCTGTGGTGATCCCATTTTTTGAAACTACAACCCCAAGGTAACCCACCTCTCTTTGAAATAATTTGCACTTTTTCGGATTCAGTTTCACACCTGCACTTCTGAAAACAGTGAAAACCCGTCTTAACCAGTCCAAGTGGTCTTCAAACGTGCTATTGTGTACCAAAATATCGTCGAGGTAAACTTTAACCCTTCCAGAGCGTATTTCATTTTTCAGAATCCCTCCTATGGCTCTCTGGAATGTACTGGGGGCATTGCACAATCCGAACGGCATAACTTTAAATTGCCATAAGCCTCGGGGCGTACAAAAGGCCGTCTTCTCTTTATCATGCTCCTCCATTGGTATTTGCCAGTATCCGCTCAGTAGGTCGAGTGAGGAAAACCAAGAGCTTCCTTCTAAGGCCCCCACCAGGTCTGCAATTCTCGGCATAGGATGAGAGTCTCTCTTAGTAACAGCATTTAACTTCCTATAATCAATGCAAAACCTGGTGCTTCCGTCCTTCTTTTTCACCATTACTACAGGACTAGCCCATGGACTGACTGAGGGTTCTATTATCCCATTACTCTCCATTTCAGTGACCAACTTCTCCACTTCCTCCAACCGATGGGGTGGAATTCGCCTCGGAGACTGTTTTATTGGATTACTATTCCCTACGTCAATAGCATGTGAAACTCCTTGAAAACTACCCATGTCAGCACCATTCACTCCAAAAATATCAGCGAACTCCCTCAACAGTAGTCTAACTGTCCTATACTTGTCCTTTGGCAGGTCAACAGGGGCTCTCTCCATCAGTAACTGAAGATGTGTTGGCCAAGGTTCGTCATCAGTTCTTTCTTGAGATGCCGTCTCAACTGCTCCTAATTCTTGTAGTTCATCATCTTCTTCTCCCATCTCTGCGACTGCTGCATCCCACACTGTTAGTGATTGTACTCGTTCACCTTCTATCATGACTGACTGGTTTGCTGGATCAATTAGACAGTGATAGGCAATCAGGAAGTCTAAGCCCAGGACACAATCTTCCTGAATGTTTGCTACCAGAACCTCTTGTGAACGGCTTGATCCATCCCCCACATCAAACCAAACCATGGCTTTCCCACTAACTGGCAGTCGTTCTCCGGAGATCGACCTGATATAGGCTGGTCCAGTGACGTCGACATGGACTCCAGATTTCTTCACAACTTCTAGGCTTAATATCGTTCGATTCGCACCTGTGTCAACAATTAAATCACAGTCTACCCCATTCACACAACCCCGTAAAACAAGTGACGAGGTGGGGTTGACATAGTGTGTTGGAAAATCCTCTATTGTAGTCTGGGTAGCTACAACTCGAGCGTGGGCCTGATGCGTTACGGTCTGGCCAAGGCCCTTCAGTCGGACCGTCTGACATTTCCCGGATTCTTCTTCAGGCGGTCTGGACAATAAAAAGCAACATGTCCTCGCTTGTCACACCTCCAGCAAACAATATCTCTTCTAGGAACTTCCTTTGGATTTTTAACATTAAGAGTAGCCTGTAACGCTAATGTTTCATGAGCAGGCAACGAACTTTCCACTGCCTCACTTATTCTAACTTGATGGTGTGGTCTAGAAACTTTTAGTACAGCCTCCATACGTACTGCTTCCTCGAGTGCTTGAGCCATGGTCCTAGGATTTGTTGCTAGTACCATTTCACACAACCGTGCATCCCTTAACCCTCTGGCGAAATGGAAAATCGCCGTATCCTCTGCAGCACCCCCTCTCGCATTAGGCCATGCACGGCGAGCGAGATCTTTGATGCCCTGATGGAATGTTTTAATATCTTCAGTACGGTCTTGCGACCTGGTTTGTAGCAACGCTAGGTTTTTTGTCGTCTGATGTTTATTGCCAAATCTTACCTCAAGAGCTCCAACCAATTCAACATAACTCATGTCTGGTTCAAGCTCTGTCAATAATGCAAGTGCTGGACCTTTGAGTGAGGCTCCAAGCACTGCCGCTTTTTGGTCGTCATTCCAGCCTTCCTTACGAGCGATCAATTCGAATTGTGCACGATAAGGTTCCCATTCCTCTCCACCATCGTACATTTGTGGTTTTAGTTTTGGACCTACTGTGCCCCCTTACCGCCGATGTTCAAGTGGCGGTGCCCGATCACTCGTAGAGTTAGAAGGCATATTGACCATAAGCACAGACAAAGCTTCACGTATTCCTGCTAGTTCAGATTGGACCATCCTCTGCATTTCTGCTCTACATACAGTTAGAACTTCATTCGGCCGCATCTCCACGTTAGAATCCTCATCAACTACTCGTTCACCTTCATCCCTCTCTTCTGCGGACCCCTCGCGGAGATCGAGTCGTGAGCGTGAGCGCGTGAACATTCTGAAAGACCACTTCTGACACCAATTTTATGGTACTTTGGTAAAATAAGTTTGCTCTGGTTTGGTTGAACAAATAGAACTGCAATTTTTTATTGACTACCCACAAACATAGAAACTAATTAATGAATATAACAACAACATTGTTTCTAAGTGCTATTCATCACAATATACTCGTTATTCGAAAAAATTAAGAAAATTCTCATAGAATTACGAGTAAGTGCATGCTGGGATTGTCTGGAAGATAACAAACGTAATTAAGTATACTTTTATAGTTCATCTGTAATTTAAGTAGGACTCTCAGTGCCCTTGCATGCATAAATTTACAGAAGAGTAATAAATAGACGAAACCACACACTACCAAAGTTCACGAATTTTGAAATTTTGGGGATCCTCTTCTAACACCTAGCCATTGGCTATTATTATTAAGGATCCTAGTAATCACGGGTAAGTTAACGTGCCACTGCCATTCTTCAGAGTGTGGTAACTTGCACAAGTTGTTTTACATCAGTAACACTATTGGTAAGTACTGTGAAGCCTCTTGTGTCACCCTTTTCGCTCTAAAATTCCTTCCCCGCACCTTCATCCTCATCAATATTCGGCAAAACTGAGAATTATATTAGTAATAAATAAATTAGCTTAAAAATGAATCCACAATTATTGTGTATCTCACATCCTAAGATGGATGCTTGCTGCGCTTTTACGTGAAACAATCGAGGTGGCTCGGTTTTCCCAAGGGATGAACTGCGAGAAAGCAGTGTTCTGCGGCGATCCGCTAGGATAAGGGTTTAGCAAAAAATAAAAAAGCTGGTGTACTCATTCATGTCCCTAAACTGGACAAAGATCAGGCACACTTTGTACAAAAAAGTGTTCTGTGATTAGACAACGAAAACTGTATCGAATTCGGTGTCGTCTTTGATGCTCCGGTTAACAAATTATTATATCTATCATAACTAATATATATGAAACACGAAGAAACTGCGAAGAAATGTCAAATTAATGAAAAAAAAAAATTAAAGCAGGAAAAGGTATGATAAATTGGGTTGTTGACTTTTTACTTAACAATGCTGCTTTTGGTTTATTATTTTCAATAATAAACCGTTTTAATCGACCAAGAAAACAATCCCCCCCCCCCCCCCCCCCCCGCGTAGAATCCAATAATCGAGTTAAAAAAAACCGTCCGTCTGCCATCCAGAGCTTTTCTTCAAAATTACTAGACCAAACTTTATGAAACCTGGATTAAAAATCACATTTGGGTCCTAAAAGCTCGGCATCAATTTTTATCAACCCTAAGAGGCAGCATTAAATTGCTAAAAGTCCAAAAGTCGAGATCTCGAAACCTTTTTAGGTATACAGTAATGATTTTTTGCTTGTAAACGATAAATATAGTCCCTAAGAATCGATAACACCATCCGCAACGATGTACGTTAAACGGTTCACTCTCCCCGAGGGCTAGAACTTTGATAAAACGCCTTTGGATTTCTATGGGCGAGACCATAGAGAAATTATGCGCTGCTAGCGATTAGTCAATCAATCTTTGAATTCCATTAATGATGGCTGGAGAGTGGGACCGGATTACATAGAAATTGTCTAGTAAATATCAGTGGATAATTCCTATATAATAATAATTATAAGGTGATATATTTCCAATGCAATTTATACTAACTGAGCGAAATTAAGTTAATTATCGATTGTCTATGCGAATGTTATAGTGAAGCATTTTTGTTTGATTTTTGTTATGAATGTTTAGTGAAGCATATTTATTTCATCTCATGCAATTATTGCAGATGCCTATGTCTACGGAATCATATTGACGTTAACCTACGGATCTGTAATATAAAATGGACCTCTTTTGTAATATCATGAAATCAATATGAGTGCACACTGACCAGCTGTGGGTCCTCCGTGCCTAATTTCTTTTCTAACTGACTCACCATGAAATTGCGAGGTTCTGGAACTGTAGAGGTGTGAACCCTTTTGGGAGGCTCGATGCGTCATTAGAAGGGCTAACACAGAAATAATAAACCTTTTCGCAGTAATTTGCGGCGTTTTCCCTATGGACGGCCACATTTCTCTGCATCAACAACTCATCTCCAAGTTGTTTAAGAGTTAACAAATCAATTATAAACTAATTCAAAATTAAACATTTTGTTTATTAGATGCGCGGACTGGAGGTAGGTTACGTTTCCTATAATAACCAGTCGCTCGGCGCTCTACCTCGAGCTTCTCATTTTCAAAGCCCCGTGTTGTTGAATATGTTGTTAAATTGATGTTGAGTCCACCTTTTACACAACAATTCGCCAACTTTATACGGAAAATTGCTTATCTACTTTGGTAGTAACTGATAGTGGTAAACAATCGTTAGCAGAATTATTATGGCTAATTGTTGGTACAGTTTAATTATTGTTATGGCTATGGGTTTTGAACTAACAATGCTAATAACCTACATCGTGAGAATATCAGTTGAGAACGTCAGCTCAGAATGAATGACCGAAATAAAACGCGTTCTCATTATCGTTGGACACATATGACGTTTTCATTCCAATCATATCTATGAAGTTTTCGAAGGGTTTGGAATCACGGTTTCGCGATAATTTTGTTCGCAGTGCGGCAGGTCATTCGATACGAGGCCGTAGCGTTCTGAAATTGGCTTTTAAAGGTTGATTTCATGGTTTTGTCAGCGGAGCCCATTGTTCGTTCATTAGACCTATTCGTACGTCATTCTCGCTGTTTGTTATCTGCAGTTTTGAGGAGAAAATATTGAAGCGAAGAAAATTACTTTGTAGAAACCTACCATGAGTTATTTACGAACGTGCGAACGATACTAAAAGAGGGGAAGAGAAAAAAAAAATTGTTAGAAAAACGTTGGTTATACTCGTATTATCATAACCCTTCTTTGCAAATCTATAGGTAAGTGATTAAACTGTAACTAGGGCATCATTAACCAATAATAACCTCATAGATATATATATAGACACATACCTGAAGAAGAATATTGAAATAAAAAACACCTTCCAACATACTTTCGCTTAACTAGTCCATCTTTTGGTGACCAAAGTTATAATATTAAACACCTCAAGAGAATTAAGGGATCACTTTTCCTTGTAGACGCCAAAGACCCCATCGGAAAAAAGTTTATATTATATTTCATGATTAGGTACCTAACGGAGATGGGTTGCATCCTATTCTTTTTGTTTTTTCTCAAACACGGAGAAATACCAGCGATATCAAGCTCCGACATGAGCCAAATCAGAATTAATGGCGCGTATTCAGGGTTATCTGCTCTAATCCGAGAACGAAATAAGATCTCGCTATTAAGGCTTCACCAGCGTGTTCAGCACTAAAAAATCTTTGAAATGAGGCGTCACTCGGCAACAAAATGGAAAAAAAAAAAAAAATGTACAAGTAGGTACTTACCCAAAAACAGGGTGGGTGGGAGGAGGGGTAGTCCAAAAAATGTTTGGATTTTTTTCTGATTTTTATTTGCTTAAATCTTAGTATCAGGTACCCGATAAACACTCTCCAAGTTTCATTCGGTATCATAAAATTGTGGGAAAAAATTAGGGGGAAGGGGACCTCTTCAGAAAGATGCTTTGATTCCATTCTGTTTTGGCTCATGTCGGAGCTTGATATCGCTGGTATTTCTCAGTTTTTGAGAAAAAAACAAGAATAATAGGGCGTATACCATCTTCATTAGGTACCCAATCATGAGATATAGTATGAACTCTGTCCGATTGATCTGGGGTCATTGACGAGATGTGAAGCCAATTTATTCCAACCTACGGATCTCTCTTGAAATGGAGCTCCTTTGGGACATCTATAATACATTTACAAAGTATGGAGGGCCTCTGATCAGCTCTGGAACCTCTGAGGCTAATTTCTTCTGTGATCGATTTGAGGTGCTAAAATGAAGTTGGAGCTCCTTTGGAGGATCACCTCCAAAACAATTATGAGGTACGAAGGCGTACAGATCAGCTGAAGCGCCGCAGAGGCTACATTTCGTTTTTGACCTACTGTTTTCGATATTTTATAAGTAATAAATGAGGATTGATGGCTCGTGAAGTCTGAGTTTCGGAGGAAGGAGAGAAGAACACTAGACAGAAAGTCAACGCATCTCAGAGTTGCATTTTTATAATGTTGTACATAAGTAGCCACAAACTTACGTATGACATTCTAACTACAGTACTGAACCAGAAATTGTGATTGAATAGTTCTGGCACAGTGACTGATATACATAAATTATTGATATAGATATACATCAAAACTCATACTTTACAAATACTAAATAAAAAACCAACAGAACGAAAAGAAACTTTGAGGCATTTTAGCATCCAGATTCTTCTTAAAAGTACAGAAATAGAAAATCGCTGTTTTGCAGATAATAGAAAGGACGACGAATTAATGGAAAAAGTATAAAGGTGTCACGAACTCTGAAGGCTTATTGCCTAACGAAATGATGAGGAGCAGGCGACTTTTCAGCATTGCGGTATTTTGCAGAATAGGAGCAGTTGTTTCTCGTTGCAACTACCTTCCTTGTATCACATTGTTCAAAATCGTGACAAATATTATTCATATTCACTATTTTAAACATTCACTGTTTCAACTATGATTTTTGAGACTCATCTATGCCTGTGTAAGTGTGTAACTATTATATAAATTAGGTTTATTCTCCGAATGATGGAATTCAGCAGGTTTGATGTAAAATTAATAAAATTAAACCATTTGTCAATGAGAGAAAAATAGCCAGTTTGAGTTAATTTCAATAAACATTAGTTCACCATTCTTCCCGCATTGAATTGTTTTAAACAACAAAGGGCAATTTAACCTCCCTCAAAATTTGATGTTTCTAGTTTCAAAATGGACATTTAAATTTCAAAAATCAAACGCAAAACTCTGCCATTTTGGGTAAAAGATCATTAAAATCATTAAAATAATTCTAATAAGCTTAAAAGATGGACCCCTGAAAATTTCATAAAAGTCGAATGAAAATAGTAGAAGCTATGCTTGTAACAAGGTTTGAGGTTAGAGAATGCGCAGCAGCTGCTAATGATGCGATCGTGACACAATTCGTATGTGGTAATCAGGTCGTAATTTCCCTATTAATCTCCAAATTTGAGCTAGATTATACAAATTGTAATGAGAAAAAGACGCTTTTTTACTTGTGCCCATGAGCAGTGAAAACTATTGGTTTTCGATCGATAATATTTGTTAGACAAATTCAATGAAAACACATTAGCAGCTACTACCGAAGACGACACCAAAGTTGTTCAAAATGGTCTAAAACATACTAAAAACTTAACTTTTTACTCAATAATTGGGATATTAGACACAAAAAGAGTATCAACTGAGAACTAAAACATTAAAAAATATATGCAGTAATAGGTATGTTAAATTGCATTAATATGTTCTAAAAAATCGATTAAACCTGCTCTAAATACTGAAAATCCCGAATCCTTTGTTTGATCAGCAAAATATTGTTTACAATAAATTTATTTATCCGTACTATTCTCTGCACTACAAGTGTTCGTATTTGTAAAAATTCAACAACTCAATCGATTCAACACACTTCTGAATCAGACTAAACGGAATCTTCAACAAAGCAACGGAGATTAGTTCGGTATCATGGTCGATATCGCTTCGACATCTTATCGAATCGACATCAAATGACACCGAATTTATTAGTGTCAAACGACTCTACCACCCAAATTTCAAGTCAATGGCTCCTAACTTGTGTAGTGCCGAACAGACAAACGCACAAACAAACAAATGCAGGCGGAGTCTAATTAGAGATCAGTTCGTTAGCCAAATGATGAAATTTGATCCTTAAAGGTTTTAATTGAAGCTCTGGATAACTGACGATCGATGAGAGTCACAGTACTCTTGGAAAAAGTCTATGCATGAGTTTTCCGTTGTCAGAAGTCCAAGCCCAAAGCGTTTAATAGGAAGCAATTTGTTCAATGAATATGAATAGTCATAATTAATGTGTAATCGAACTAAAGCGCTCTATTAATTTTACAATAAACTATGCGCGCCACAAGGGTTAAGGGCTGATCGAAATATTATTATTGTTTCACAATCATCATCATTCAAGATTGCATAAGGAAAAGTGAATTTCATGAAATTAGGTATTGCCCCCTGATGACTTAAATTCTCCTAAAACCTGAAGAAAGTTGAATGATGATTCTGGGTGGTTCTGAAGTTGTGCGGTTAGCGAAAAAAACCAGAGTAGGATCGGCATTCATGAAAATCATTTTGCATTTTATTCAATGTTTAAAGAACTTTTTCCCGTTTTTTTATTTGATTGATTCTATGAAGGACGATCTATTAGTAATGATTTGTCAAACGGAAACTGTGAAATGCTGATCGCGTAACTCCTCCTAACTGTAGTCATCCGATCTTGATGTAATTTACAAGAAAAATATCATAGTATTTGGATCGATTGCTTGCACAATTGAATGAAACTTTTGCAAGATGCGTAGCTCTTACGATTTTTCTCACTTTGGTGAAAGTTTCAAGCTTTGCGCAACTTAGGCCGCATTTTGATGTGTATTGCTAGTGCTCTCACTTATAAAAATCCGAAGCAATCGTAATACAATTTCTTTTTCTGATGGGCCTTCTTGGAAATTCATAAGGCAAAGCCAGACCTTCTCTCACGGTGGCACCGAGGTGGTCCCCCCAACGGCGTGTGACGTAGGGCGGACCGACGGATTTTATCTTATATTTGTCTTGCATTCTACGCATCTCGAACTATATACCAATAAACTTTCAGTGAGGGTTGAAAGATGTTTTTTTCTGGTCGATTATAAAAAACAGATTATTATTGAAATTAGTGCAAGAGAAGGCACAAATTTCCAACACTCACCAAGAGAGATGTAGATTTTAACGGGTTAGCAGCTTAAACAAATAACATTAATTTCCCGATCAAATAAAGTTCACCTTGTCGTAAAATGTATTTTTTCAGCCACGTATTTTTAAAGTTGAATGATTTTTAAACCACGTGTTAGTCGAGCCACGTATGTAAAAGTTACATGCTCGAGCACTAGAAATGATGAAGGTGAACTCGCTTCGCTTCGCCCGTCCTCCCGCAGCTGTCTCGCCCGCCTTGTCAACAACAGTCAATTAACGCTAGCAATTAACACCACCCTCACCAAACTGAAATTTTAATTGTTTCAGCATCCTATATAAAAGTCTGATTCTCCTCCAGCGGGGTAGGAAGCCACGTGGTGATATGAGGAAGAGTAGGGCAGTGGTGGCGCGGCTGTGGTGTCGGCACCGGTGTTTTGTTTAGGTTGATTAACACAACTTTAAAGACCCTTCCGTATCTTTGTGGTGAAACCCGTTTTACGAACACGTTTTATGTGTAATTTTTGGAACTAGATAATGCAGTCTGTTACTATAATATAGGTATACGATTTTATAGAGACCAGCCTTTCCCCAGATTGTTTGCTGCCTGTAATTGTTTAGAGTAACGGTTTTTTTTATATCAACTCCACACTATAATATCGATCGATGACGGTTGAATAATCTAGGACTTGTGAATACTACTGATGACTGTGGGTTATACTGACTGATCTGCGGAGTGTTGTGACCGTACTTCTCGTGTATTAGCTCTGAAACCGATCGGCAGAGGGGTGAGGGGGCGGGGGGTTGGTACTAACACGAAATAAAAGAAGGAGGGGTATGATAAATAATAAATGATAATAAATATGATAAAATGTATTTTACGCATTGAACAACACAGATATATCCGCATTGATATTGTCCACTCCAATTTCGATTGAAAAATATCTTGACTATTTGACATTACGAGTATTAATAATAGTATTTTAGTGATTATTCCTATTCTGATTGGTGAAAAATACTCGTATTTAAGACTATTACAAATTATTGAGTTTGTAATGAATATATTTTAAAACGGTGCTCAGTAAAAAGTTTCAAGTAAATCGGAGTGAGCACCATACTATATTGAGCTTTCATGCAGTAGGATCAAGGGAAGGACGCTATCTCCTAAGCAAACCCTAAATGAATGGATGAGTTCGTTTGCGAGCAATATTTGAGCTCATTAACTTTCTCGAATTTCACAAAATTGCTCAAATGTGTACTGTAACTATTTACTGGATTTTAGTTTTAAAAAGGTTTATAAACAATGTTTGAACATTAAAAAATTTATTTAAAAAATTATGCTGAAAAACTTACTTAAATTTAATTAACTTTTGCTGAAAAAAAAAAAAAACTTTAAAAATGTAAAAATCCTAATCTATTATTGAATCGTAGGATGGGTATCACATAGAACGAGTTTATGACAAAGAAACTCATTAAGTAATATACTAATAATCTAAACAATCTAAGTAAAATCCTAATAATCTTATTAATATAGCTCATACGATCATGCTACATTACTGAAACTTTTTCATAATGGAAACATCCTCATTCAATTCGTTTTTGATCAATAAATGTATACTTTATTTTTTGGAGTGATGACGTTGATCGAAATTTAGCTTCATTCTGTTGCGATACTTCTGTTTTCTTTCCTTCGAGTGAGGTGTTTCTCTCAACATATCTTCAGAGATTCCATAATTTGAATCAGCTGGAAAAATCGCAACCTTACCAAACGCCATAAAATGGGGGGAGCACCCGATTCCGGCTGAGTACGACCTGTTCAGATGGTTGACTGCCGCCTCCAAACACTGTTTCCAGCCGCCCTTAAAAAGCGGGTATACGTTTAAAAATTGCTTTACGTCTCTAATTTTCCTCTCGGCTAATCCGTTGGCGGCTGGATGATAGGGCGCCGTATGTACCAGTGATATGCAATTTTCATCTGTGAATTGTTTTAAAGCTTTTGATAGGAATTGGGGACCATTATCCGTAACAATTTTTTTAACTTCTTTAAAATATGGAAATGAACGGAGATAATTTATCACAGCACCAGACGTTTCTCTCATACCTTTGGCATATGTAAATCGTGAATATTCATCTACCAAAACTAGAAAAGACCTTGTAGCTCCTTGTCCTTCAGACTTCTTAGACAATTCGCCAAAATCAAGATGGAGGGTATGAAAGGGTTCAGGCGCTGTCGTAGGGATCACCATTGAGTCAGATTTGGGTCGAAACTTGAATTTGGAGATTTGACATTCATGGCAACTGCGAACGTATCTCAGGATATCTTGCTTCATTCCTGGCCAAGTGAATCTTTGCTTCATTTTCAAGTACGTTCTGAGGAACCCATCGTGGCCACCTGAGAGTGGATCGTCATGATAAACCTTCAGCAGTTCTCTCGTTTTATGTGGATCTACTCTCAACCTTGTATCACCAACCTCGGAAATAATTTGAACACTCAATCCATTTGTATGATCTTCCTTCATGTCCACACAGAGACGTGATAGAGCATCCGCATCCTCCAGATCAACTCCCCTTCTATGATTAATTTCCATGTCAAAGCCCATGAGGAACATCTGCCATCTGGCTAGCCTACCTTTTGCTTCTTTTAAAGTTTTCAGGTACTGAAGCGCTTGGTGGTCAGAGTGCACTTTGAATTTTCTCCCATCAAGGTAAGAGCGAAAGTATTTTATGGCTTTTATGACAGCGAGGCATTCTTTTTCCGTCACAGTGTAATTCAACTCAGCTTTTGAGAACGAATAAGAGAAATAACCAATCACCCGCAGTTGGAGCTTATTGGGCTTCAATTCATCACGCTGGTATAGGATAGCCCCACACCCATAGTTGGACGAATCGGTACACAGTTCAAATGTCAAGCGCCAATCTGGTAACTGTAGTACTGGGTTAGTCGTAATTCTGGCAATGAGAGTTTGGAAAGCTTTTTCAGCTGCATCATTCCATGTGAACTCCACCCCTTTTTGTTTAAGTTGGTCTAATGGTTTTACAATATTTGCATAGTTGGGTATGAAAGCTCGAAAATGGCCTGTTAGACCTGTTAGTACTCTGAGTGTATGAAGGTTGTGGGGTCTCTGCATTTTCCGCACCTTTTCTATTGACTCTTCTTTAGTCGTCTTGGAAACCCCATCAATTTGCCTGCCCAGAAAAGTAACCTTAGGAAGACAGAACGAACTTTTTTCCAAATTTAATTGCAGACGCTCATCGGTTAATCGCCTAATTACATTAAATGTTTTCGAGGCACACTCCGCCCTGGTATACCCTCCAATGATGATATCATCAATGTAGACCCAAACTAATGGATCATCCAGGAGATCTCCCAAAGCATCTCCCATACACCGCTGAAAAACCGAAGGAGAGTTTTTCCAGCCAAATGGTAATTTTGTGTACTCATAATGTCCGAACGGGAGAACAAATGCAGTGTATTTTATGGTTTCTTTCGTTAATGAAAATTGGTGGAAACCATCTTTTAGGTCTAATTTAGAAAAATGTGTACAGCCACCAAAATTTGAGATGATCTCATCGATTAGAGGGAATGGGAAAGGGTCTAGTTCCGTATATTCATTAATTTCTCGGTAGTCCTGGCACAATCTCAAACTGCCATTTTCTTTAGGCACAATGACGCAGGGTGATGCATACTCTGAAGTGGAACATCTAATTATTCCCTTCCCCAAGAGCTCTTTAATCTTGGTTTGTGCCCACATGTATTTATCTCTGTTCAATCTGTAAGGTTTTCGCTTTATTACTGGTGAATTTGGTTTCAATGAGAAGCTTATCTTTCTCCTAGGGGCTGGTGGTTCGACCTGCTGTGGAAACAAGCTGACAACCTCGTTTTTGCTAAAGACTCTATGTTTTTCTACTTCAGAGATAGCGGTGACTGTTTTACTGGTATTCACATTTATCAGCCGGAATCCTAAGCTATTTAGTGCTGGCCAGCCGATTATAGCGTCATAAGGCAAACATTCCGTGATATAAGCAAGAGTCTTTAGCTTTGAACCTCCCAGCTCAATAAGAATCTGAACTGCGTTTGATACTCGCTGTAAAGACCCATTGAAACCCTTCAATATTTTCTCCTGCTTCACACAAGACCAAACATTTTCAGAAACCAATTTTGCTGAAACCAAGTTCACCATTGCCCCAGAATCCAAAAGAGATTTCACCCCAATTGAGTTTATAATAACATTATAAACAGGTAACTTACAAGGATTTGACATAACGTAGGAAGACAAAACATCAGCAGAATTTAATTGACTATTTTCAGTTACATCATGGTAATCGTACTCCTTCATTGAATCACATTGTTCTAATGCATTTACCTGCCGAGCTGGAGATGAGTAATTGAAAGATGTCGACCTCTTCATTCTCTGAAAGTTGTTTCCAGGTGCTCTGTTCACTGTTGGATGTTGCTGTGTATTCATTCGGAGATTAGCCTTCTGAGGATTTCTGGTTGCAACCGCCGGTTTCAACCGTTCTATAGCCAGTCTTAATTTCTCCCTGGTATTCTCCACTAATCCGTTAAGGAGGATGTTCTGCATGTACGTAGGCATACCTTGGAGAATCAGAAGGTTAAACGCACGATCTGGCAGTTCACCAAACGCCATTGTCAGCAATCGTTGTTTCTCATAATAATACTCCATGAGGTTTCCATTCTCATATCGAAATTCAAGCGCCTCCGACAGAAGCTGAATGGGATTTTGGCCAAATGACGAAATGAAAGATTGCTTCCAGTCAATCCAAGAGTGATGGTGTTCCCGAATTATCCTGGCATTGTACCATTTCTCAGCTATGCTTCCCGGAGTGAGGCTGCCTATAAGGTTATCAATCTTATCTTCATCCGAAAACCAATGGTTCTGAGAACATGCCCTCTCGTAAAGGTATAGCCAGGTACAAGGATCCTAGTTTTTCCCATCAAACTTGCTTATTATCATTTTCTGAGGTTTTCTTGAAACGCTCTCGAGGGCCTCCCCAAAGGAGCATGCCATAGCTCCTATCATCCTATCAACCAGACTCTCCATGTTTTTTTGTTGGCCATCCAGAAGTACCTTCAATGTGTCTAAATTTAAAGGGGAAGAGCCTCCAGAATCTTCGGTATTCAACTGATCTTCCAACTTGACCCAAGTCTTGTAAAGTTCCAGATCTTCAATACTCATCATCACTGAAATAGTTTTCTGGGTTACAGCTTCTTGTAAATCCGTTTCAGAGTTAACATATTTCGAATGGATCAGTACATCTCTCTTGTCCTCATTTAGAGAATACCAAACATTTTCTTCGTCGGGACGAAATTCTTCTAGGCCCCACCTTCCTCTACATCTACGGAATCGCAGACTGACAGGAATCAACATTGATCCAAAAAACAATTACGAAGTCCTATTCGAATGCGCCAAATTATAATATTCTATGATATTATAATGAGAACAATATTCACGATATTCTGCACTGAGTATATTAATAATTTTCCTAAACATGCGTAACCAATGTTTTCTAATAATAACACAGAGTGTCTCGTTACTTTATTAGCTTTAGCCGTGAAACTACCGTAACAATAATCGCCATTTTGAATAGGTTAACCGATCCCTGAGCATGAGTTCCTTACTTAATGAGCTCCAAGTATTAGCTCTTAAAATTTATTTTCATGTTGGTGTTCTACAACTAGATACATTAGGTTTGGAAATCATTGCACGACAAAAGCGTCGGGTTGTAGTTGTTCAACGTGATTTTCGTCTATGTCAAGGGTTGCTAAACAAGTCTTGAAACTGTTTCCCTAGGAATTTGTTCTATTAGATTGTTACTAAATTGCCAGTCATTTCCGATTCCTTCTACTTCAGTACTTTCATACTCATAATCTACAACTCTTGGTAAAGTTAATTATAAACTTTATTAGGTTTGAACTGAATAAAAAGCTCGTTCCATCCTTTTCGGCAGATACTTTACGATAAGATTAAGAAGTTGGGAATCCTCTCGCGGCCGCTTACATTGTCCTTACCGAGTTATTCGAGGAGTGAAGACAAACAAAAACTAAAAGAACTTTCCTGACACGGACCGTAACAAAGAACTGAAGAATTATTTGTTTGGATTAAGTAATAATCATGTTTATTTCCGAACTACTTTTGGGTATTAAAATTATGAAAATAAAAAGCATTCAGACACGGTTGACCCCTCTGACTAGAATATATATATTGCATAATGATGATTCAAATTTGTCCAGATAATTAATCTCTTTCGTCCAGATAATTTTCGTCTATTTCTCACTATTTCTTTTCTATCTACGAGGATAAGACTGCAATAGTTGGGTTGATTAAAAGAAAGAGATTTGTGAATAGACAATACAGATCAATCATTCAAATTATAATTACTCCGATGTTGTTATGAATTGATATAGTTTCTTGTTTTTGGAAATATTGTTATTTTGTTCTCCAATTCTTCTTTCCTTAAATGTTCAATAATATACCTTTGTCATGGATCAAGAATAAAAGATGATGACAAGAAAAGACGATTTGTTTGTTATACAAGTAGTTATTACTTATTGATGTGCGGTACTAGTTCACCCCACGTTCTATACGTGTTACCATTATTACAACATTATTATATTCAGCCGCGTAATTTATTCAGGTCACCACCAGTTTTCGGCTTCGTTAGTGAGGCCGGTCTATTTGTTGGGGGTTTACCGTTTTCGTTCACCTCTTTACATTTTGTTGTCACCGTTTCATATATTAGCAAGCTAGAAAAATAGCTTTCCTCTTTTGGAGTTCAGCGGCCGACTGTTTTCATCATCGACTTCCTCCAGTTGTTACCTATCATTGCATAAATTATCCATGATCCTTCCTTGTGAATTTTTTTGAATAAAAATACTTCAAACTCAAATTGAAAAAAAAAAAAAACGGTTGGTTCTATATTGTCTACATTAGAAATAATTCTATTTATTCATTTTATGATTACATCGTGGTTTATTTAATGATTTTCTTTATTAATTTATTCATGATTCAATGCCAATTTTTTAATTCTACACCGAAGCAAGGGAATAAGAAATAGCTGTATTCTACATTTAAAACCAGACTAGTACATACTTACAGTTCGTTAGGGTGGAACGAAATTCGGTAGGTCCTAAATAGGGTTTAAATAGGGTTCATGAAGACTTCAAATGAAATTGGCGTTGAGTAATTGATAACAACAGGAGTACACAGAAACTAGTACCTAACCATGGAACAATTTTTTGAAATCTTTCAAGAATGAGTGTTACCCATGTTTTTATTCCATATTTTAAAACCATTCCATTTTATGAAGTTTTACGCCAACCGCTCGCACTCTCTTAGAATTTTTTCCCGTGATTTTTCAAAGTTCCCGGCACTATTGATGTCAAGACAACCTAGGCAATAGAAAGAAAATTGATTAACGCAGGAGCGAGTGCGGTAGGTGTCAAACTCCTTAGAATGAAATCCACAGTCATGGGTATTAAGTACTCATTCTGGATATTAAGTCTTTAGATGCCTTCGATAGAGAGAGAGACGAAGAGACCCCCCCCCTCTGAGATTCTCGACGAATTTTATCACGATTGATTCAGATCTACCTAGCCATTGTATATACTTGGACGTTCATGAGTGGAACCGTTTTTTCAATTTCGGGAACTGAACCGAAAAATTGGAGTCACGCAGCATGATTGCATAAATCGTAAATTCGTATATGATCTTATTTAATTTATACTACAGTTTTGAAAATTAAGCACATTAAGCACCAAGAGATGGTTATTATAAACTTCATGGAATTCAATCTAGCGCTAAATAATAATCAATAAGTCTAGTAATGATCTTGGATTTCATGAATTTTTTGTAATTTTTAGCGATTTTTTAGCACATATTAATGAAATGAAAATCATTTTTTGAAGATTTTTTATTTTTATTTTGTCATTCTACAGAAAGTGGCAAGCTTCTGTCCTCGGTCATTTATGTAGTGTGGGATTCACCTAGCGCTTATTAAAAAATATCTCCATGTAGGTATTTGCTAGGAGGGTAAAATGGGTCAAAAAGTTTTAACCGGACGCTGTTATAGAGGGGTTAAAAAAAAAAAAAAAAAAAAAAAAATTGAATCCCAATTTTCTCACACCCCTGCAATGTCCTCTGGTTTATATCCAGAAATGGTGAACATCCTTCTGACTCGGGTTTTGTCATATGGAGGGGAATCACAATTATATTGAAAGTCTTCATATTCGCTCATGCTATCTGGGTGAAAAATTAAATTTTCCCTCTCACAGTTGAAGGAGGAAAGCTTCATGAATGCGTAAAAAGTTGTGCCCAAACTTTGGAATCCCCACACCCTTGGACATTTATTAAAGCCAGGGAAAAATTAGAAAACAGGAGTTTGAAATACTTGTTTTGATTGGTATTCCTGCTTTTTCCCCTCCAAAACCATTAGTAACCGCCCTTACCATCTCACCGCGTGCTCAGTTGAAGTCTTCTAGTGAAAGTCTTTCTCATCTCGTGTACGTGCATCATACGATCTCACACCCCTGGAGGCTGTCACACTGTTACAGTGAGTAGTTAAGTTATCAACAGTGATCATTATGACTTACCATTGGAGTAAAAAACAACTCATTAAAAAAATCAGTGTTCAACAATGTGGATCGTAGATATAACCTAACGTTTGTGGGGAAATCCTCACACCCCTGATCATCTAATGTCGTGAGGTTTGTGACAAGGTGCTGGAAGGAGCAACTACGAGTACTTTGTGGCACACTGTCTCAGAAATGGTACCATCCAATTTCATTAAATTTGGAAGGCAGACGTATATAGCTAGGATCCAGGGGCGAAACAATGAAATTAGTCCTAGGAGTTATAAGAAGTCTTACAACCTTGTCTCAAACCTCAAACTCCTGGATATTAGATGATCAGGGGTATAAGTTCCGGGGGTGTGAGGATTTCCCCACATTTTGAACACTGGTTTTTCTAGTGATTTCCTTTTACTCCAATGGTAAGTCATAATGATCACATGTTGATAACTTAGCAACTCACTGTATCAGTGTGACAGCCTCCATAGGTTTGAGGTCGTAAGATGCACGTACACAGGATGTAGAAACACTTTCCCTACATAACTTCAACTGAGGACGTGGTGAGATGATAAGGGGTGTTGTAAATGGTTATGGAGGGGAAAAGGCAGGAATGCCAACCAAAGCAAGTAATTCGAACTCCTATTTTCAAATATTTCCCTCGCTTTAATAAATGTCCGAGGGTGTGAGATTCGAATGTGTGGACACACCATTTTACGCATTCATGAAACACTCCATTGTTCTGTCTCGAAGACAATGCACCTAGCCAGTTGACTGATTCACACTATGCGACAATGATTCTGTGACAATTAACACATTCGTTATAAGTCAAATTATTTTCTGTTTAGAGTTCTATTGAATAAACGTTGCTGAAATTATTGATGATCTCACACCCCTGTGACTGATCTCACACCCCTGGAACATCATATTTTAATTATGGCCGTTTTTCCAAAAACCAGTCGTTTCTATGATGAGTTTTTTTGAATATCAACTTCTGTTAAAATACCAGTTGATGGAAAAAAAAAAGTTTTTCTAAGCAGTATTTTTTTCAACCTTATACGACTTACACAAATTTGCCACTTTTAAAATGACTATATATAATTTTGCGTATACATTTTTCAATATTCTACTTCATAGTGGGTAAACTTCTTTTCAGTAACCTTTTCTTTTTTTTTGTGGATGGTATCAGATAGACTGCAATTAAGATCTATTCTGCATGGTCGATTTCCAACCCTTTTTAGTCAAGCAGGCAAGACATTTAAAGTTCAATTGTGGATGAAATGTTTGTCAGAAACGCATTCGTATTATTGAAGAAATGTAATCAAAACATTTTCTTTCAAGTCCAGCAATAGTGCACTTCAGAATTGTGCACTCATTCTTAGAGACTAATTGGCAAACACATACGTGAATAGTGTACTATCTGGAAACATTATTGGAAACAGTAGGTAAATCAAGGAAGGAGTTCTGAAAACTGAATATTTAGTCATTACCTAACGAGATTTCCAAGAGGATTTTGAACGTCATGTTCAGAAATAAATAATTGATTGGCTAATTGAATTTAATTACAATGCCGTATTGTGTGTATATACACTCGATTTGAAAATTGTTCATGTGGCTCTCTCGTCTGCACCGGAACCAGTCTGCATTCACAATGAAATTAATTATTTGCTCGGATCACGTATCATTTCTAACGGTGATTGGTTGCAGTAGACGAATCGAAAGCGGTTCGGATATTCCAGCAACATTCAAGTCCTAAATACGGTGTGTTTAAGGAGTAAATCTTACATTAATTGTTCCAGGTACAACCCATAGCGTTCAAGCAGCCCGCTTGAATTGTCTGCGAGTGGAGGAGAAAAGAGAACGGAGTTCTCGAGGTTCCACCCAAACCAAGGGTGAACTGGACGTACAACTTTTTAATTTCCCTAACAAACTTTTACAACGAGAGACTATTTAAATTCATGAAGCCCTAGGGAGAAGAACACGGATGCGGTTGAATACAGGCCAGTACACCGTGCAAAAAAAGAGGAAAAAGTTGTACAACTGAACTTAGTGGTTTGGCTCTTCTTCGGAAGCCATTTCCTCGGCAACAGAGGGGGAAAGGAGGATAGTGAGAGTGTTTCGAGAAAATTAATGGCCCGTGAGTGGGGTTGTTTGTATGCTTACGCATAGTTAAATTCTTGCAGGAACAAACATATAGAATCGATTCGTTAAAAATAGCTGATAACTTTTATCCATGAATTTTCACGAAAGTTTGTATTTAATTTTCGCTTTCTCTTGATTGTATAATAATTAATAATAATTGGATTCTTTGGATTGGAATAATTGGATTTTATCAGTCATTATGCTAAATACTAGGGCTTGTGTTAAATCAAAAAGGTTTTCTGGCTGAACAAGTTGGGGCAAATATGATGGTGACTCCTTTTTGATGATTTGCGTATTCCGATTCGTCCTACTACTTGGTAACGCCGATCATAAAATATCAAGTTTGGTTATGATTCTTTTGCTCACATGGAAATTAGAGGAACTGGGGAAGTGTGGTTAGTTGAAATCAATAAACTTCAAAATGAAAGGGGGGGTCTTCCCGTTAGAACCGTCTAAGCGGGGCCCCTTAACTAATTGAAGAAACTGATTTATATTTCTACCTATAATGTAATTGGCTGATAAGGTCATCTATTACCGTATAAACTATAGCCGAATTTAAAAAAACTACATCACCGAAACTGTAAGATGAAAAGCACACGCTATATTTGGAATAGCCGACGCTAGGAGTATGAGCTTAGGGTATTACTATAACAAGTTGGTCAGCTGACCAGGTTCCTCACAAAGTGTGAAAAATAGACCACCAAATTTGTTGAGAAGATTTGTTCGAAGTCGCCGACATGGTGTCGTACCGGTACCAGAAACAGATTACCATTATTCCGGCTGTAAGGTGCTTACCTATTTAATTCAAGCCAATAGTTCTTAATTTCTTTATACAATATCTTCTAATACAGAAATAATAAACATTTTGTCTAATAATTGGCATCGTTTTCTATTATAACCACGAACCGTTTAATACTTCCTCAACATAAGTTGATACACTCAACAACAGTTTCCTGGTGTTATACTGGAGATAAATGTCCAAAACATAGAGAGCCACTGTCGTATTTTGTTACATAGAAAAGATTGATTGATGTAACCGCAATTTCGTTACCTTTGTGAGCTAGGGAGCTCTCCACTCAGGTTTAACTCAATTTTAACTCATTGTGGTGGAAGGGAGCTTATAAAACTTTCGGCTCTGTGGGAACTGCTTGAAATATATTGAGTGAGACCGCACCCAAACTAGGTGGCTTCCACCGTGGTGATAAACGACTAATTCCCACCCCTATCCTTAAATTCCCCTTCGGTTTTTAGCGGTTGAGTTGTTATTGATTGATCGCTATGAGATGAATTGATTAATGATTTGAGCTGTAATTGATAAATGGACCGTTCACCCTTACCCTCGAATCTCTCTCACTCTTTATAACAGTTGCGTTCTGGTGTGAGAGCACATTCAATATCATCAATATGACGCCCTTTAATGGTTGGGTATTCAATGAGAAGTGGGCTCCGTGAATGCTGAATCAGACGCGGATAACACGAAAACTTTAATACATTGCTGCATCTTACTAATCATGCAGAGTACTCACAGCTAGTGGTTCAACTTTAATAATCATAAATTATCTCGCATCAATTACTCATGAGAACTGATTTATTTATTTTTAGCTACCTACTATAGTTATTATTAGATATTCGTTTTAATTTAATCTGCGTTTGAAAGGAATGGTCATTAGCGGCAATGTACAAGGTATCAAAGGGACACTGCAACGAGATCGATTCCAAGAGGAGAAATGTGGACCATCCGTCACTAAATGGATTGCCATAACCGACTCCACTGGCAGATTGGAGGGGGAGAATTATGAACAATAATAACCCGCAGAGCAAGGCATCACAGCATTTGCCGCAAGAGATAAAGCGAAGACCACGTTGTAACCCTTACAGCGTGTAATAATACCCGTAAATAAAAAACTTAACTTAGAGTAGATGATATTACTGAATATTGAAGAATACTGTAGAACTTAGTTGAATTAAGGTATGTTTGGATGAATATAAATAAATATATCACAGACAAGAATTATCACAGTTCGTTGTAATAAGGCCCAGCGGCTCGCAGGTACACCAAACGGGACCGGACCTTGTCTGGTCCGGACAGAACATCTACCCCCTGAGAGGGTGCAAGCTGGAGCCGGAGGTCCATGAAGGCAAGGTAGTCCTTCCGAAAAGTCGCTGATGGACAAATCACCCCCACATCTCTGACTCATAAGATAACGAGCTACAGCGTCTAGCAGGTGTCTGTTGGTGTCACCAGTGGCTTCCCGATTTACCCCTATTCGGTCTCTCGTTGGAAATTGGGGTTACGAAAGGGCCAACCGAGCAAAGGTGCTGAAGGACTCCACGCAGACCAGTGACCTCTCCCTGACGTTGCACGAGCCAAATGGAATAGACTTTATGCTGTAGGAGATCTGATTCTCATTACTCATATGCCACATTTTGAGGGAGTCATCATCAACGGCTCTCCTTTCAAGAGCATCAGCCACAAAAGTTAAGGGTCCGTATTTACTGCACTATTCAACCTATGATGATTTTTAAATGGAGGCCTCTTGGAATATCTAAAAATTAATTATATATTCTGAACTCTACACTCATCACTCGTAAAAACGAAAGTTTCAAAAGATTCAAGAGAGTTTAACTGGAGGGAAGAGATTTTTTCGGTGTAAGATATTGTCTCAATTTGAATGACCTTAAGTGCGTTTGAAATCGCTACCACCTTATAAGTCAATATCACTAAAATTAATGAACTTTACCAATCGAACCCCATCATACCCCAAATAGGGGGTTAGAAGAGAAAATGAGACACGAAAAAAGAATTTAATATCTAATCTCTTATATCTTGTATAAATGTTAGCGGCAAAGTGTATAATCCAGGCATTATGTGAAATGACTAGGCATTTCATAATGCCGAGTCATTTCAGGCAATGTATAAAACTGTTTCCAGATTTGAAACTTTACCTAGGCAATGTTTATAATTTGTAGGCATTTCATGGAATGCCTAGCGGGGCTCAGGCAAAGTATTGAACAGAACTGAAATATCAAAAGAAGTACGAATAATTACTCAACTGTTGTACTCACATGTCAGGTAGGTTATTAGGTCAGGTCAGTAGCAAGTCAATTTTTGTTCGAGCACGAGGTGCAGCCGCATTTTGTGTTGCAGCTAACTTTATTTTTCCGACATTTGCAGCGGTTCGTTGAGCAGGACTTTGCGCAGTTGAATTTGAAGTCAGATCCAGTGGCGCTGCTTGTTGCTGCAGATCGTAGAGTTAGTTCCCGTTCCGTGTTGACGTCATCTGGCTGAACTGCCAGTAGTCTCGAGGTTCCTTCTTTTTTTTTTCTCCAGATTTCACGGAGAGCACTTCACTTATGAGATCTGAATACCGTTCATCACTTAAAAATTGAGAATTCTTCTTCACTTGTGACTCACACATTTTTTCCGCGAACATTTGTTTCATAATTGCATCGCATGAAGACGAGGGTTCTTGCCCTAATGCCATTCTGACCAAAACTAACTGAAACGGAACTGCACCGACGGACGGAGCTCGTTTATCTATCTATCCCTCTTCCTCGTATTTTATACTTTGCCCGGAGACTGCCGAGCCCACTCTCGGCATTGTATACAATGACTAAAAGTAAATAATTATTCACATTGACGGCCCTCGTTTGTCATTATATGAAATGCCTAGGCATTCTATAGAATTCCGGATTATACACTTTGCCGCTAACATATATATATATATTATATATATATATATATATATATATATATATATATATATATATATATATATATATATATATATATATATATATGAAACTGTCTGTACACCCTATTCACGCCCAAACGGCTGAACCGATTCCGTCTACGAGTGGTGGGATCTTCTTGAGTGTGTTCGAAAGAGTGCATACGCAAGTTCGAAATTTTCTACTCCAGCCCTACCACGGCTTGATAGCAGGAGGGGGGTGGGCTTAGTATAGTACCTCCTGATTACTCAGTGCCACTGTTATTCAGTTCAATAGAAAATAGTACTTCGTCTCATCTTCATTCAGCTTACCATTAAAATACCTAATACCTGCGTTATATCGCAGTACGCTAGTTTAGTACAGTCATTGATTTGATTGGTATTTCTATTATACCCTTTGTTTTAGCAAATAACAAAGAATGGATATTATATGATTTTACTTCGTGTATACAACTTACAGGTACGTAAATATTATTCTAACGTGAATGTTTACTTTGCAACCTACGTATAAAAGTTCCATATCGTGCGACCCATGAAAAAACTGGGTTTTCGGAGACCTACATTCGTTTAGAACTCCAAAAAGTCTCGCAGTTGTTAGGTATTGTTTTACCTTGTCTTTAGCTGCCCCGAGGCAACAACCGGGAAGCCTGGAACGGACTAAATCTCTTTCTATAAATAGCTAGCCGTATTATAAAATTCTTCCCTAACACGGCAGACGATTCTATCGTTATAAAAACATTTTATTTTGTTTTCAAAATAATCCTGTGGGTGGATGAGTCGTATTTACAATGTACACGTAAAAACATTAGAATTAATTAGGTATGTTAATTATTTCTGTTTGACTCAACCAAACATGGTGCCAAGTAACAGCGAAAATATTTGAAAGCAAATGATGCAAGATAGACATATGCGGTGATGAGTGGGTGAGCGTTTTGAAATCTAGATGTGTATTGATTGAAAAATACTGTTTATTGACATTATGACATGGATTGAAAAGTCTTAGCTTTGGGGGACCAAATTCTAGTCCGACAGACAATTTTTTTTGTTTTTCTATAATAGTTTCGGAGAATATAACTTCCAAATTTCCCATCCCAAAAAAAGTCAACATCGTATGTTTTTACCAAGATAAAAAAATTGGAAATTACTTACTCTTGCGCATGCACAGTGTGAAATATTGATTTGGCACCAATGAAGCTAATAGGGTACCATCTACAACCTAACCCGCGCATCACCTGTCAATTTCATCAAAATCGGATGAAAACTGAGGAAATTAAGGTCGTTACAAGGATTTTACATTGGTGCTTGCGCAGTAGCTATTAATGATACCATCATGTTGAAATTAATATGAGATGATCAAATCGTTGTTCCCTAACTATCATCCAAATTTGAGCGACATCGGACGACTAGGGCGTGAGAAAATGTTGTTTGTAGAATTTACGTTTGCACATGCGCAGAATGAAGCATTGAGTCAGGAATAATGAAACCGAAAGGAAACCGTATACATACTTGCCCGCCCATTCCCTGAAAATTACATCCAAATCGGATGAAAACTGTGGAAAATAAGCTTGTAACAAGGATTTCACAATGGCAAATGTGCAGTAGCTATCAATGATATAATCATGTCGAAATTAATATGGGATAATCAAATCGTTGTTCCCCAACTATCGTCCAAATTTTAGCGAGATCAGACTACTAGGGCATGAGAAAATGTTGCTTGGTAGGATTTACGTTTGCGCAAACGCAGAGTTAGGTATTGAGTCAAGAATGGTGAAACTAATAGGGGACCGTCTACACCCTAGCCTGCAGATTCCCTGAAAATTTCATTCAAATCGGATGGAAACTGTGGAAAATAAGCTTGTTACAAGGATTTGCGGACACATTACACATACACACACAACACACACACACATTGACACACACATAGAATCAAAGTTGTTCAGAATGGTCTAACACGTAAAATGCTAGTGGAAATTTCGATTTTGGAGACCAAACATTTTTTTTCTCCAGAAAGTGAAAACAATGCTTCCGCTACCTATAGGTAGACTCGGAAGCAAAAACATTTGTTCACAATACACGAACGAATGAATCATTTTATTGCGAAAAATGAATTTGTTTCATGACCATTAAACGAAACACAATGATTAACTAACTGATTTATTTCACATGGCTCCATACTTCAATGAGTCAATTTCTCCCTGCAGCACTTAAAGATTTATCTTAATACGTCAGCGCGTCCATCACGTAAACTTATTGCACAAACATCGTTCACTACCTCCTCTTGTAAGGTGATCATAAAAACAAATAAATTGGCACTATTGTTTTTAATGCTCCCTAGCATTTTAGAAAATTCTACAGAAAATCAAATTATAGGAGTAAAATTGTAAAAGAGACCACCTTAATTTTAAGGCATGACTATAATCTGCGAGTGTCAATTTCTTCTGAAGGCCTACCGGTTCCTATATGTGTTGAAAGTTATGAGTTTTTTAGATTGCTTGTTGACACTTTATCTGGTTATGGCGTAAGAACTATTTTACACGCTGCAATCTGGCATTCCTGGGCTTAAATAGGATAATGCCTTTTAACCATTCTAGTTTTTTTTTATTCAAGAACACTGGTGTGAGGTTCATTGGAATTGGTTCAAATACGTGGGAGCAGTAATAGTTTCGTCAGCACCAAATTTGGCAGTTTATTGACCTTTATTTATGATTATTATTATTTTATTTATTTATCATTATTATTATTTTTTTATTATTATTTTTTTTTTAAGCCCTGAAGGCTCATTCTGAACGGTGAAATACATGTCGACTCATCTTCGATGTAGAGACTCCAGTAAATGTTTCATTGAGATCGGCATCGGACTTATCGCGCACTATCTTTGTTATTACGGAATTGAGAAGTACATACGTGTAGTGCGAGTAGCGTTGATACTTTGGAGTTTGGAGTCTTCTGGAGTTTGGAGTTTCTACTGGTTGAATATTTGTTTATTTTATTGTACACACTACGGCAAGGGGGAAGGTATATATATTTCCGGTTTCATTTGATCATATTAATTTCCACGGAATTTAAATGCGAAATTAGAATTAGAACTGATTTAACTCAAGCAGTCCATTTGTTAGTTACCATCGGAATATTAAGCTGTATATTATTTTACGTCAATATTTATTACATAATAACAATATTATTGGGGGGGTGTTTGTAGAACATTCCTCATTGATGAAAGATCGGCCAATCCCTGTGCCAGAAAACCACTTGGCGATTCACAGTCGAGTTTCATTTTTTCACAATTCGTTGGCCAATAGTCTAATCGTGAACTTTATCCCATTTTTTAATATCTCGTATTTTTACTGAGTGGCTCAGCTAATATCCACTAACCCTTTTAGCTCCTTATTAATCTGATTAGAAATACATTTGAAATTGAAACCCCTCCTAATTTATTGAGAAGGATTATCATATGATAAAATCGCGCATTAAAAACGTGCGAAGTTGACAAAAGCTTTTTTTTAAATTGTAGATTCGAGTTAAAAAAAAAAAAAAAATCAATGTAAGCCCTAATTTGATTCAATTAGTTATGTTCGTAACCCTTAGTTTTGCACCGAAATCGTTATGACAGAGACCCAAGCAAACAAAAATATGACACCAGCCGGATCGTACGTTCATCTGTTCACACTCTTTAAACCTTTGGAGAGAGAGAGAGAAAAAACCGACAACATGAGTTTGAATGAGTTAGAAAAGAGTAGAAACCATTTAATAAAACAATACCAACCAATAAAATTCTCAAATTCAACCAACCCCTTTTCAAGAAAATGAGTTTATTATAACTTTTGTTACGAAAAGGCAGACTAGTAGAGCGTAGGAATTTCATTTTATAATATAATAAATTTTCTTTCGATGGATGCCTACCTCTATCGTAGATACCTAACTATAGGCAGATAGGCTACCTAATGACCCATGTGTAATGATTTGCAACGTTTTACACTCTAAATCTTCAGTTATTCTCAACTCTAATGTTCATGTTCTTTTATTTCTGCCGCTTCTTATTTTCTAGCGAATTTTCATGACCCTGTGATGAATGGAATTGGAATGTAAATGGAAATGGTTTATCACAAAAGGTCAAAATTGAGAATACTGAACTGAAAACCTGATTTTTGAAGAATGTGTTCAGTACTTGTTCATTTCTGAACTTCTGATTCGACGATTCAACAAGTTTGCTCTCACAGGTACAAAAATAAAAAAGTACAAAAGTAAACTAGGCATAAACATGAGTTAGAACTTTTTTATCACAGTTGTGGATGCGACGTGTATTATTTGTCATGGTAACTCTACTGTACTCCTAATGTATCTCAAAAGAGATACCTAGACGCGGATATCTGAATAATGTTTGCATCACGTACAGTCACCTCGACAACTAGATTAAAATTCCAAACCACCGTCATTTCACTCGAAAGCACGTCTAGCCTGATCAGTTACCTACTTATTTCACCTACATTTTTCAAAACAACCGAACAACGTACCAATAAACCAGATGCCGAAGAATGTGGTTTTTCAAAAGAATATTGTTCCCTATTACTAGTACTTACGGGATATTCCTGTTTCCGTGTTATTTGCAGAATGAAATCCCGACACTATCATTCTAATATTGTGTATAACTGAAAAATAATTTATTTTTAACTTGTTAACACAAATACCCTACGAACATTTTCCTAAAGATCAAATATGCAATGCCATCAATGCCTAAATAGAATCCCATCAATACGTGGATCTCTTTGCCTGTCTGTTTTCTCCCTGTCAATCCAGAACTCATTGCGATCAAACGGCTCAAAATTGATGTCCAGTAAAGTTGGTAGTTTCATTAATAGGTCTGGAAAAAGAGATTCGGCGATAGTAAACCATTCTGAACGTTCTGCTCGTACGGTAAACTTAATTTCACCATTGAAGACGACCAAAAACAATTAGGAAACATATTGGTAAGTAATGTATGCATTACAGGGATGTGAATGGATTTTATATAATCCTTCCAAAACTAGACCGAGTTTCTGGTTGAACAAAAAAAGAATCACGAAAATCTGACGATATTATTTTAAACATCATGATTTATTACTATTTCCCCCTCCATTCACTCCCGTCCATAATGCAATTTGAAAATCCTGATATACCATCCAAAACTAGACCGAATTCATATTTATTTATTTATTTATTCACGGCTAGAGCCAATTACAGAAAAAAGCAATAATACATTACATGATACAGATACGGTTATATACACAATTATATAAAGATACAGATTAAGTTATTTGCGATATTTAAATTTTACATTAAGGCAAAGTTTACTATAATATATTAACAAAAATAATATAGGACATGAACAAGTATAACTACAATATTGAATATGAGAGGACTGGAATATTTGGCAATAAATTTAAGAAAGTAAAATTGTTGGGTGGCACATGGGTTTAAGATAGGATGATATATAGAATTTTAAAGAAGGCAGGGAGACATTGAAAAAGTCGACCTCGTGACAAGAGCTTAGAAAAGCATTACTTTCACGAGGTAGGCGACAGAGGGGACGATTGTATAGATAATTTACAGCGGAAAATGGGATACAAAACAGGGAATTGGAGCGTGTGGTATATTGGGGTACATTAATGTTAACAAGGGCCAGCAAAGAAGGGCAGTCCAAGCTGTTGACTAGAAGCTTGTGGAGGAATACAATGTCAGCCACAATTCGTCTGTCCCCCAGAGGAGAAATACGGTATTCCAAGCCTAGCCTGGAAAAATCGAGGTTATCGGGAGGAATACATAGCTTGAATAGATACCTCAGGAAGCGACGCTGGACCCTTTCCAATTGCACCTTATATACACTATAGTAAGGAAACCACACAACTGAGCCATACTCGAGGATGGGTAAAACAAGAGCTTTGTATAATAGTACTATAGCATTGGGGTTAGAAAAATCTCGGGTATTACGCTTGAGAAACCCCAACGCACGGAGAGCCCTAGATGTGATAGAATCAATATGTTCTGAAAAGTTTAATTGCGAATCAAGAACAACCCCAAGATCCCGGATAACGGAGCAACGCTGAAGCGGATGGCCACCAATTGCATAATCAAACGGGATAAAATTTTGAGACCTGTAAAATGAGATCACAGAACATTTGGATGGGTTGAGGACTAAGCTGTTCAACGAACACCACTCCATCAGGTTATCAAGGCAGCTCTGCAACAACAAACCATCATCCTCCGATCGAACTGGGCAAAAAATCTTTAGATCGAATATTGGTTGAGAATTGTGGCCTGGACACCGTCGACAAAATTTGTCACACACAGACATACTCGTATGATTTTTTTTTTTTCACGGATTCGGTTTTAGAATGGTCTGACGGACAAGATGGACTGACCATTTTATTTTATTTCAATTTTTTCCATGCTTGGGTTGTCTTCCACCCCCTGGATTAATTCCAATAGGCGTCCCTTTTATTAACGATGCCTATAAGACAGCTTCAGAGGGACGTCCTAAAAAACCACTTTATCCAAAACTAGACTGTACCATATGCAACAATTTCAATTACACCAAAAAAATGTTTGCTGTCGTCGATCAGGTTTTCTATGTGTATTTTGAATGGAACACAGAAAGTTGAAATAAAGGTACAAATGCTTACAAATTTTGTGAAAATATTATTTCGCTACAACGTGTAAACGTCGCTTAAAGAAACGATGTCCTGCGACGTGTAAATATAGATAACACTGATAATTTATGAGACTAATAACATTGAGAGGCCAGAGGAATGCTTGTAAAGATAGGAAACCACACGTATTATGAGCTTGCATAGCTAGCGGACATGCTAGTAATCTCGCTGTTGCTATCGATTCTTATGTGGTAGTGGAAGAATTGTGATCACTTGGCGAAAGGGAGGGAAGTTTGAATGAAAATTAATCTGAAGAATTTATTCTCACATCAATTTATCGTTTTAGATCGTTGAAAAATAATTTTGTTTTCGAGTCTTCTAAGACCGCTATTCCTTATGGCAAAAGTAACTTGGAGTCAGATTTCGATGTACGGCTTGAATCCTAAATTATATTACATGAATTGTATAGCTTCAGGATAAATGTAGTCTCTGCGCATGCGCAAACGTAACTTGAACCAATTCATCTGAATTCAACAACTGTAAGCAATTGTGCGGGAAGAGCCCTAAATAATCACCATCGAATTTGATTACTGTTGAATAAATAAGCAATCTTCTTAACACAAGCAAACTTTGAATCTTCAAATCAAACATAATATTTACATCTGCAGTTAAAAGTTTACATCCTTAAGATATTTTACTTCTATATTCAAAATAAATAGGTATATCAATCATAAATTACAAATCAATAATAATCGATTATAAATCAGTAATATTCTTGATCTTCCTTATTCATTCATTTCTATGATCTACTCAATCGTTTCATCATGCCCACGAGGAAGCTGATCCTTTTCCGATTCGGAAAGCGTTTTTATACAGATACATTTTGAAGGGATATTGTGAAATTAATGTATACTGTTGATAAATAAATAAATAAATATATATATATATACTTTGGCTCAGATGTGCGGAGGAAAATAGCACATATATAAAGATAAATTAAAAGGAAAAACTCACGTTATAATATTTCGGCTTTTGCCTTTATCAAATAGTAGAGTAGAAGTATGAAGATAACCCTCCTGTTAGGTTACTCAAGCGGCGGCGGTGGTGGTGGTTGCCATATCTTGATTGTGGTGGTGTTTGTTGTACAGGTAAGGGTGGTGGTGAAGTAGAATTGAAGAGGTGAAGAGATGAATAGTGTGATTTTTGTGGGATTATGAAATGTGTGAGATGAAAATATAAATGATTCAATGGAAGCGAGGTTGGTGGTGAGATAAGGGGAAATGATGTGATATTAATGTAAAGTAGGTGGGTGGATCAGTAAATGTTGGATTTTAGTCAAAATTTACTTAAAATAGATAGAAATTGTATGTACCTAAAGTTTATTGAAAAAAATTGATTAAAATAATTGACAGGGGAGGGTGGGGGAACATTTATTGATAACAAATCTTAAAAAGCAACTTAAAAAATAAATGAATAGATAAAAAAAAATATCTAATAAAATAAAATAAAATAAATAAATAAATATATATACATACATATACACATATATACATATATATATATATATATATATATATATATATATATATATATATATATATATATATATATATACACATACTCATACACACATATATACATATATATATTTAAAAAAAAATTATATTAAAAAAAAATAATAAAAATAATAATAATAATAAATAAATAAACACACACACACACACACACACATATATATATATATTTATATATGTATATATATATACACACACACTCGCACACATACACACACGTATACATACATACACACACACACCATATACACACACATGTCATACGTACGTACATCATACATACATAAAATAATAATAAAACAAATTATAAGATAAAATAAGATTCAAAATATTGCATTTGAGAAATATCACTCGTAGGTGTTCAGTCCAGGTGACGAGTATGCGCCCAGGACATACGAATGGGCCTGTTCAGATTGTCTGACTTGTACGTCATTGGCTTCGGGAGGCAGAGATCTGAGTACTTTCAGCCTAAAACATTCGTCAAACGTTGCTTTATGGGTTGCAGCGTGATTATTGATCCGTACGTCAAGTCCTCTGTTGACTGAGGATCTGTGATGGTTCATTCGCAGATTGAGAGGGTTAATGGTTTTTCCCACGTAGAATGCTTGACATTTCTGGCACAACAGCTGGTATATACAATTTTGCGTTTGGTATGTTGATGAGCAACGACATTTGTACGGATTCGGGTTGTTAATTGAGGAGAATGTACATTCCTCGAGGACAATAGCACACAATTTGCAATTTGGTTTGTCACATGAATGGAGTCCAGGGGGTTGCGAATTTGGATGTTGAGGGTGTCATTTGTGTGACAAGATATTTCACAGTGTAGGGTTCCTCCTATACGACACTATAGGGATTTCAGGAAAGATATTTTTCGTATGGGCGTTTGATGACAAAATTGGGTACAGTTCCCGCAGAATACCATTGATTTTTTGTACTCCAAAAAAGAAATAGGTGTTTAGGTAGGGCCTTTTTTCATGGTTCACCTTGGGTTTTGGGGTCCATTTTACATTTGCAGGTACGACTCTTTTTTCTACAAATCTAGATGGATAGCCTCTTTCCACCAGCTTTTCCTTCAAGTTCCCCAAATACTCTTTCTTTTTTTCTGTTGAATTGCAGATTCTATGGCCTTGAATCGATAACGATCGAGGGATGGCTCTTTTGGTATGGGGAGGGTGACAGCTTTTATGGTGTAGATATTACTGTTTATTGCTGGGTTTGGTGTGCACTGATGTTTTTAGAGATCCATTATGTTGGAGAATATCTATGTCAAGGAACGTGGCTTTTTCTACAGAATATTCCCAAGAGAACGAGACCGAAAATGAGGAGTTCAAAGCAGTCAGAAATTCTTTTAGTGTTTCCTATCCATGTACCCAAATCAAAAATACATCGTCGAAGTACCTTTTCCACATCAAAGGAGTAAGCTCTCTTGATGATAAAAAGTTTTGTTCTATTCGAGCCATGAAGAGATTTGCATAAAATGGTGCAGCTCGGGTTCCCATGGCAGTACCAGTTTTTTGGATGAACAATTGGTCTTCAAATGTGAAAATATTCATTTTTAGAATGAACTCAGCTAGTTTGGTGAGGAATCCGGTAGATGGTTTCGAGAGGTGAGTTCGTTGGTCCAAAAAATGTTTGAGAGCAGAAATTCCCTCATTATGGGGTATTTCACTATAGAGTGAAATATATATATATGGAAAATATTCATACAGTGCCCTCCATAATATTTATTATATGTATCAAAATTGAAAACAATTGATTCGAACCTATATATGCTTAGTTGATTCTCATTTTCAATTTTCGAGCCTAACAAAGGTCCTTTCAGTGGATTCCTTGACAACCCATTCCTTTCATTTCGAATCGCACGATTCATTATAATTGACTGGTACAAAAAATCACAATCGTCAAACCTTACCCGCCATTTCCATTGCCCAAGAGTTGCAAATTAAACTGAAGGCGCGAATCAAATTGAGTTAGTCAATATTTTACTGCTCGCTAATTAAGGCTCTTGAGTACACATGCTATGTTTACTTTTATTTGGGTAACTTGATAATCTCAACATCGTTGAATACAACGAAACACGAAAATTCCCCGGTAAATCAGGATACAGTGTTCTTGTTGTAAATGGCACTGAAAGAAGGGGAAATGGTTTCAATCTACTTTGGTAAAAAGGCTTTGCAAATAAGGGAACGGTGGTTTCCTGGGGCTGGTATAATTTTCTTCTTCCCTTCTCTCAGAAAAAAGATGTGGAAAATGCATGGAAAGCTATTAGGTTCCGGATGGTTGTAAAATCGGTGGCTCAGAAAGATTTCCGAAAAAGATACTGTGAGAGTCCGAGCTTTCATTCGGCTCCCAAAGTGGGTTCGAAGGTAACGACTGTTTCGAATTCATTGAATTTGAAATCAGGGTCTTGTTACGCTTTTGTTGGACAAGAAATCCTGACGCGAGCAGCCTATCGTAACGGTGTCGGATTACAAACGATATTGAAAGGCGTTGACATGTGGTCTCGGTTTGGGGTCGTGGAAGAAATTAATTGGCCTATTTGATACCTCCGTAACGAAGTGTCAGTCTTGATCAAGTGGTAATCCTTGATATCGGGATCGGTGTATGACTTCATGAATATTTTCCTCTTGCCGAGTAGACGTACAGTACGTCCAGAGCGGATGTTTTCAGCTTCTATTGCCTTCCTCAATCACTGCACCCCATTTGTGAAGGTATCTACTAACTTTTCAGCGTTCACTCGAAACTCTTTCAGCTCCAAAGGCCGACCCAGTGGGATTTTCAGGATAATTAGTTTACGGCAGCGCTTGTGATGATCTACCAACTAGAGGAGCTTACGAATCACCTAATAGCAAAAGATCGGGGTCGAGTATCACCCGTTTCCCACGGCTCACTTGGTCCTTAAGTCTTCATTGTTTTGTTGAAAAAAGTCTAACAAATCATTGCGGTCTTTTCGTAATAAATTTAAAGTGAGTGAAAAACTGTCCAAAAACAACATGAATTATTTGGTATATATATTGTCTGTCAACAGAAATTATGTGATATACCTACCTGTTTCTTACTTTTTAATCAAAACTTGTGAACCTTCAATCAATATTTTCATATTGTCCTGTATATTTTTTCTCAAAATCAATTGAACATAGAGTGAAAGCTAAATCACTTGAAAATTCAGATGACTAGTGTATTCAGAACAAGATATTATTATTAGGGAATAAGAAATTATCTTAAGGGTCTACTGAATTGAATATCAAGCATTACCTTCGATTTCGGGAGCTGTACTTTAACCGAACCAGCGGTTTTGCTACGAAATTCATACCTTGGATAGGTTTTTTTTTTTTTTTTTTTTTTTTTTTTTTCTCTTACTAATTCCCCCTCAACGGTGCATGTTTGGAGATGCACGTAACATTTTTGACAGACGTTCAGCAATATAGTGGTGAAGAGATCACTAACTGAAGGGAGGCAAAAAAATGAATCCAAAATCAAAATTTCCACTCGCATTTTGCGTTTTAAGCCATCATAAACAAATAGACTGTATGTGTCCACTAATATTTGTAACGGTTATACTAACAGGTACAGTCCGATTTCGTTTAAATTCACAAGGATTTTGCGGGCCCTGGACGGTCTTTGTGTTCATGATATTTCATTTCTGCCGGATCATTGATTGCATTTCCACGCATTAGGAAAAGTAAAACATTCAATAAAAAATATTAACTTTCATAGTTTTCATTCGATGTCATTAGATTTCAGTGATTTTCTCAAGCATCCTGCAGTTTGAAGTGGGGCTGGGTACCTTATGAATTAATTTTATTCATTTATTTTTATTATTATTATTTTTATTTGTTTATATTTTTTTACATTTTTTTTTGTCTTACGTAGTTTATCAAAATGTATTTTTATATTAATAAAAGTTGCGGTAGATATATCTCAATATTGCAACTTGTTCCCTCAAAAGAGAGCCTTAATTCTGCCTTAGTTCCAAAGGTATTGGTGAGGTGATGAATGGTCGAGGTGAGGTATGATGAGGAGTATCCAATCGATAATCAAGGTGAGTGAAGACGGGTCTTGTCATTCCAAGGCTATCAACAACACGTGACGTATCCGAGCACGGGTCTGCTTAGTAGGTGGGTGTTGCGGTGTGGGGTGACGAAGGGAGGATGTGGCGGAGGGAGGCAACTTCTTGCATCACACACAATTGTACCCATGTTCGTTAGCCTCAATTCTCAACAGGTGGTATTACCTGTGATTAGGTGGCTAAGTACCTACTTGAACTCGATAAAATTTTAACTTTAGCATGGCATGCCACTTGTCGGAACCTATTCAAGAAAAATTATAAACTGAATGAAAATTTCAGCCCGGCACACAGTAGTAAAAACGGCCAATCTAGGTGGACATTTGGGAAAACGTCTGCCAAGTTGGGTGGTCAGTATAGCTTCCTCACATATTGTAACATGGACGGTAGAATTGGTTGAAGTAGAAAGTACGAGTCGAAATGATTAATACATCGTCGTTATAAGAAATTAACTTTTGCGCAAGCGCACAATTTACCATTAATCCAACGGCAATGAAATTCAAAGGAGAACGTCTAGGAGCTAAACCGCACAATCCCTGAAAATTTCATAAAAATCTGTCAATTAGTGTTGGAGTTTTGTCTGTCTCGATCAATTTTAGTTTTGCGCATGCGCTATAGATATTACTTCACCAATCTTGGTGTAATTCACAGGAAATTTCTCTGGAATATATACCCATCTACTCCCAGAGCTTGAACGAAATCGGACAACTAAATGAAAATAAATCGACATAATAAATTAACGGTTGCGTATGCGCACAGACTACTATTTTTGTGACAGCAATGAATGTTATAGGGGACCTTCTAGAAGACATCCCGCACAATCCCTGAAAATGTCATCAAAATTGTTCCATTAGTCTCGGAGTTTTGCCTGTGTCACTCGATATTAGTTTTGCGCATGCGCAATGTTTATTACTCCACCAATAGCGATATAATTTATAGGGCATTTTTTTAGAGCTTATACTCAATAACCTACCTGGTTTGAATGAAATCGAACCAACAGATGATGAGAAATCGACATTATGAGCAATGGACGTATGCGCATGCGCACAGGCTACTGTTGATTCGACGGCATTGATAGGGGACCGTCTAGGAGCTAACCCGCACAACCTCTGAGAATTTCATCGAAATCGGACTGAAATTTGGTTTAGTTTTGGGCGTGACAAGGATTTACCACTTACAGTCAGACATCAGATAGAAAGACAGACGGACACGGAACCGAAATTGATCAGCAAGCTCTGAGAGGAAATTTTGATTTTGGAGGAAAATTGCACGTCAACGGATCGACGAATGGACTTTATCCTGTCATCATGGGAAGTTGAGAATATAGTTAGAAACTGCAATGAGAATGTAATTTTACTCATCGACACACAGTGGTAAAAACGCCAAATCTAGGTGGACAATGCTCATAATGCGTAAAAAAATGAATGAAATCACTTTTGAAACTTTGTGTTTATCCCCGAGGGATACTTCGTGGTACATCGCGAAACCGGTTGGCCGACACATCGCCCCAGCAGCTGTTGGTAAGATCTCCAAAGCCTTGATGCGATGCCAGGATCGGCAATGTGCGAATTTGTTATGGTTTATTATCTACGTATACTTGTTCTCTGAGTCGAATGGAACTCTTCTAAAAAGCTCGACCTATGAACTTCATTAATTTACGGGAACGGTTGACCGACAAAAAATTTTTATTAAACAACGAAAATAAAGTTAATGTAGGTACTTTTCCCGAAGAGACATTGAGAAAGTTGAATTATACACTAATCTCAAATAAAATGGTAAATTCAAAACCATGAAATCATACGATAATAAAAATTAAAAATAAACAAATATAGAATTTTCTGTTTATTTTATTTATTTTTCTTTGATATCTACAGTGTTTACTGGTATTTGGTACAGGTACATTACTGCTACTTGAGCCCCCACAAAATGCTCAAGTTTTTACACATCAACAAAGTTTTCACACGTACAGAATGACTAAGTATTTACGGCTCCATCCGCATTCATCCCACCTAAGCAAAAAGTGAACCTGAAAAAAAAAAAAAAAAAAAAAAAAAAAAAAGCTCCCGACGTATAGGTAGTATGAGAAACGAACACTCAAGAAACGTTTTTTCGAAATGGATATTTTCTTGAAAAAAATCAATAGCTCACAAAGAAGGGTCTGGCGAGGTATGATTTTAATTATTCCCTACTCAATTCATATCACACTTTAAAGCCATTGTAGTGGGAGAGTGGAGAAAGTTGGAGAAAAAAAGTAAATACCCAATTTTCAGTCAGTCAATCGAACAATTGAACATGTTCCTGAATCTAATTACTGGATAAATAGCTTCTACATATCTTCAATGAGGACTTATTCCGGCGCTTTCTGGAAAAGGAAAGTATCAGCACAATGCACTTTAAGAATCAACAGATCACAGCAACAACAGGGGTGCAAGAAGAGAAGTGCAGAAAAAAAGGAGAAAAGGTTGATTTTGGCACTTGAACCCAAGCAGCAGCGAACCCTGAATCGAGTAAAGGGCGTATTTCAGTGGTTAACCATAGTACCAACTGCAGCTGATGGGTAAGACCTCTCCGCTGATGAATTTAGGGACGCGCTTTCACTCCGTTATAGACATGTGCCGAATAGCCTACCTGCCCGTTGTGACGGTTGTAATGCCAGCTTCGACTTCAACCACGCCTTGAACTGTATGAAAGCAGGGCTCGTGAAAAGAGGGCATGGCAGCTTAAGAGATGCTTGCGCTAATCTAGCTGACCTAGCTTGGGGAGGAATAGCTATTGAGCCAGTCTTACGAGAAGAAACACACTCAACACCAAAACTGATCGATGACATCATCGATGGTACGTGGGGTCTGGCAACAAGAGAGACCGGCGTTTTTCGACACCCACAATTCAAATGCCGACGCCGTATTTTACAGCAACCAGACCTGGGACGTCACTAGACAAGGTGCTGCCCAAGCAAAACACACAAAATACGACAGGGCGGCAGAAGACAATCGTGGGTCTTTGGTTCCCCTGGTCATGTGATGGGGCCCTCCATTAAGAATTTTCTTTGTTCCTGAAGCGGTTGGCACACACGCTGTCAGGAAAATGGAATATATTTTTCTCCCGTGTGTTGGGTGGGTTCACACAAAAATTTGAATAGGAATAATCAGGGCCATCAATCAGCGTATTCGAGGAACGCGGCGGAAAATTAGGTGTCTTGGGACGGAAAAAGCGGCAAGGGCAATCGCGGAGGAACACGAATGATGAAAAACTTTGATGAAGCAGACGAGAAAGAAAAGACATCACCGGTCCATACTTGAATTGATTGTGTTGATATTTTGTAGAAACAAAATGTAACAATAAAATGATAAGAAGCAAAAAAAAAAAAAAAAAAAAAAAATCGCTGTGTTAAGTTGTTTGAAAATGAGAACTACCTCATTCCTTAAAGTGACGGCCGAATTTGAACAAGTGTCGTGGCGTCGGGTAAACCTGGGTGTCCTCGCCGTTCCTTTGTTTTAGTTTTTCGTTTTCTTTTAATGGTGTACTCCCTCCGCCTTTGAGTTTGAGAGGGGTTTGAAAAAAAAGTAACAAAAAGAAAAAAGTTGTGAAATTTCAGACGTGGTACTCCTTTGGATTAAAATTAAAAAAAAAAAACGTTCTTTACAAAATTTAACATCCCGAAAGAAATTATAGTTCCATTGGACAGCAATTTTTGAGCTAAGTCGAATGCTCAAATTCCAAAAAATATACTGCAACAATCACTAAAAATGGCAAAAACGGCTGAAAATCATTATATCTATATTTTTCTTTTTTGAGAAAGAGTGATTTGATTCCATGCAACGACGATATTATGGTTAACAGTCGCCGATATAATATCGAACGACAAATCTAAAAAGAAAAAAAGTATTTATTGCAGTTTTTGTAGTTCTTTGGGATATTGAATTGAATGGATTAGCACTGCTCAAAGCTCAATCTATTAAAAATATTATTGACCAAGTAGGTGCCTACAAATTTTTACGTTGGAAAACGAACCTATATAATTTCTTTGTAGGTCGCGGGAGTGCAATTTGGATGTTAGTTTTTCGTTTTTTGGCAATAACGCAAACAAGGTGCTCTTATCGTCTTGACGTTTCTGGTCCTATACAAACTTAGGTGCATACTTGAAAAATTTTTTAGTGTCTGCAGTATGTAACAAGTAGATCATACTTTTTTCAAACGTCGTAAGAAACCTTTCAGTGGACTCAATCGTTTCAATAGATAACTAGAACTACTTAGAAACCTAGGTTTCTACTACCTACTGTTTTTTCCCCATTTTATTTGTTTATTCTTGAGGAAGTTGCGATCCACCAGTTGGGAACCCTGTTTTAGTGCATGAAACTGTCTAAGCAACTGTATCTTAGAAATTCTTAATCATAGGGAAAATGAATTGGTTTTTCAATTGAGGCCTATAATAAATTCTGTTAGAAATATTGATTCTTTCAATTTTAATTGCCTTCAATAATGAAGCTCAATTACTGGGGAAGGAATTGTCAAAGTCTGTTCCTTTCATCATTGGTTCTATAAATAATGCTTAAGCGAGAATGTGTCAATGGGATCGTTGCCCTAAGAAACGTCAATGTTATTGAAGGTTTTGTTTGGTGGGGAAGTCACATGGGCATAGGTAAGGGCTTAATAAAGAAAGTAGGAAGGTTCCACTTCAATAATAAATCATCCGTGCTGAGAAGGGTCAGACGCTAGCTCCTAGCCGGGTCAAAATGCCTTTTACAGGATGCCGGTTCATTCCCTGGTGGAGATTTCTGGTATCTGGTAAAATAATAGGTAGGGTTGATAAAAATGAAAAAGACTAAATAACAAAATGAAAACCTTCAAATTAAATGCACAACAGCAGTAATAACTTTACTAAGTAACATCATATAGGTAATATATCAACGAGGTAAACCAACAGTGTTGTTCCAGTTGATCCTAGATCATCATGTGATACAACGTACTTAGTCCCCCATTCGTGATCTTGGAGCACGAGACACTGGTTGAATTGTATTGACATTTTTGCTCATAACGAATTTATTTTTGGCGTGGGTTACTTGCTACTCGACGTATTTTTTTACTACTTATTATTTTCCTATTCTAACACGCAAAGGTTTTCAATGTGGGCCATCACTTAAGTGTTGGAAGGTCTATATAAAATTATGTGAGTTTTTGTGATTGTAAATTTCAAAATTTATTGCACTTGGTTATTTTTACGAGCGATAGAATGTCACAAAGCCAATACTATACCTACCTAGTTATTCACGTAAAATTGATCATCATTCCTCGTTTTCAAATGATTTCGCCTTCGAATAAGTGAAAACAACAATACTGATTACGTAGGTTCCGGCAATTACAACGAGACGATTTGCAACTGACCAACACCGCAAATTACTGCATCCTTCGTATACACTCGTTTAGCTTCGCTACCGCTAATAGTGAACCGTCTCCATTTAGCGACCTAGCACAACTCCTCGATTGAAAACGCAACTCTATTCTTCCTACAACCATTGCTTCCTTTGAAGGTTAATTAGTTCTGCATCGGAAACATTTTCCACGTAGATCACTGGTCACTAGATAATTATTAAACGGAGCTTATGGAACAACATTATACATTTAAAACTACATCATATACCTGAGAACCCTCCGGTAGAAATTCATAAAAATAAAATAAAATGAAAGTCTGTTTTTACGTACTGGCAGTTTGAATTTAAACTAAAAATATTTTCTCTTCATTTAGCGAATTTCCGTTTAAAAAAAAGAAAATCCAAAATTCTCATCATGGAAATCCGTTTTGAGGCATTCTGAAACGATTTAACGATTCCTGAAGTTCGTATATATATATATCATACGTCCAATATCGTTGTCAACAATCCAAACAACAATAAAAACAATCCAAAATTGTTTTCGAATTATTGAATTGTATTTACTTAGTTTGAGTTTTTTTTTTTTTTTTTTTTTTTTTTGCCATAAAATTAGTTTTTAAAAATGTTTTTGAACTCAAATTTCGATACCATTTAACATTTTTTAATACTAAAGAAAATTCGCTCATACTATCATGCTGCATGAATGGAACTGTTTTGTCAAACGTTTGTTGCATTACAATATTATGACAATACCTTGACATTAACTGATTCTTGTGTCCGTTGATTTTTTATTTCAAATGGACAAACTAAGCTTTAAATGTTTCACTTGGATTGCGTGGATAGTAACATTGCCTAAAATTAAAATTTCCACTTTCCGAATTCGGTTTTGTACCCGTACGTGTGCCTATGTATCCGTGTGTCTGTCTGTGTCCCATTATCACTGTTTCAAGCTCAATTGCTAAAATGGCGAGTCGAGCCTTAGATGGTCCCTAATCAGATGCATTTTTACCGGACATTGCTTCGCATGCACAAACGAGAATACTTATATATGCTTTTACATTTAACATTTTTACAATTGAATAAATTTTTCACGTTTTTTATATCTTATACCTAACCATAAGAGTATAGGTACGTATTTATATAGTTAGGCGACCATGCAATACAATATAGATACATATTCATATAGTTACGCAGTCATCTAGATCTTTATATTTAACGCATTTCAGTTGGTAACGGATAAGATAGGATAGGAGTAAATTCAAACCATACCTTGACAGACTTTTTATTAATGCTTTCCTCCTAAATATAGAAATCCAAACACGAAACATGGATTAATTTGATGTTGACCCAACAATTTGGAGCGCTCATCACCGGGTTGCAGTCTGAAAGGCATTACTCTCCAGTCTATTAATACATAATAAACTAAGAAAAATCCATTGTCTCGAATCCTTTTGTGATGGCATGACATGCTTCTGAAGATCTGCAAAAAATTATGGGTAAAACGTCGTTGAACTGCTTAATTTGATTACTTTTAGTTCAGGGAGTATGAAGTTATTAGCGGCTGGGACCACCCGAAAAATGCTCCTCAACCCCACTGTCCCGTGTTATCTTGGCCCCTGTTAATCCCTGGCGTTCAGATATTTTTTCTGTTTTTTTACTTCCCTAACTTAGTCTTCTCAGGCTGGTGCCTTCTGTTCGCTTCCATTCTTCCTTCCTCACCAATTAGTTTATGATGAAACTTTATCGCGAGCTCCGTTGTAATTCTCCGGCTACAGCGTATCGTAAAATATGGATATTGTTGGAAGGCTAAGTGAACTTTGGATTGAAGTTTACGCCTGAAAAACTTTGGTTGCGTATACTTCATGATGCTGAGAAAATGATTGGGTTCCTCAACAGTTCAAATGGTATGCCCTCGTTTCGAACTTGTAACAGTTGCAACTGCGTTTAAAACCATTACTCCTGTATGACATTTATCAATATTTGTTTTCATTCTTACCGAAGTTGAATTGAATATTCTCTTTGAAACTTCCATATAGATAACATACATGGATGTTCAGGGATCCAAATTCCTCGTTCGATTCAAAAAACTAAAAACCAATCAAATTCCTGAACAAAGCATGTACAACTTTTACAATTCAAGCAATTGAGCTTGAAACAGTGATAATGGGACACAGACAGACACACGGATACATAGGCACACGTACGGGTACAAAACCGAATTCGGAAAGTGGAAATTTTAATTTTAGGCAATGTTACTATCCATGTTTGCAGAAGAATGAGGAGGAAGATTTGGATGAAAGGAAGTGCCCCTGTAAAATGACCACCAGTTCAAGTAAGAACCCCTCAGGACGCGGGTGGTGATACCACGGAGCACTCCCAAAGTGACTAACGTCTACGGGATCACGTACCTACCTACCTTGCCAATGTGCGTCTTCCGGTGTAGGCTGTACATGGAGGTAGGTACCTACGTACTTTTCACTTTCCCAATATCTCGAATGAATGCCAATGAGGAAGCTATCCAGTTAGCCTAAAAAAAGTTCTGGAACTGCTGAATAGTTTGGGAAGCATTCAAAGGGGGAGGGGGGGGGGATGTATGACGTTCACGTGAAAAGAGCAAAAAAATCAAGTGTCTACTCCAATTTATTCAATAAATATGTTGGGAAAGTACAGTGAAGCATTGCATTGAACGTCATCAGTTCATTTTGAGGCTGAGAGCTTTAAAATACTTTAAAAATTTATTAAACAAAAATTAACAGATGACTTTTGCGATTCACGAAAGAAAGGATTTACCATTGATGCAAATTGACACAATGATGCAAAACAAAGAAGTTATGGAGAAAAAAAAAATGCGCCTGAAAACTGAGGCCCGGCAGTTAAATTAAACTCAATTAAATACTGCGCATTGTTCTAACCTAATTTTTTGGGAATATTTTGCTGTTGTTGTAACACCCCTGTCTCCCCCTTGTTAAATTCTGATTAGTTAGTCAGCAGCCATTTCAAGATTGATAAGCGGTATCTGAAAGACCAACACATTTTAACATCTGACTAATTGTAATCAGTAAGTAGTTGGTTAGCCAGAGATTTGGCTGTGCATTGATGAACCGGTCCCTAAAATGTAAAAAGCCGGCACAACCGCACAGATGTTCTAGTATATCAGACCTTATTAACATCATAATACTCGTATAACATTCTTCACCTTGTTCATTCTGTAATTTAGAACGTTTTTCTACTTAGTCAAACTCTCGGTAAATGAAAAGAAAACAATAAAATTTAAAATAAGACTTACGAAGTATGAATACAGATTTCAGTAGCTGTGGGCATCGTCGTACATACGTAAACGGAATTGCATGACTCACTCTGAAGCGGTGAATGTTCAAGACCTCCTTTTTTTCCAGCTCCATAACGAGGCATTGCTGGACGTGTGCGTTGATAACTACGGGGAGACATCCTCGTTATTAAGTCAGTTTCTTGTTCGACAATGTTCAGTGTTTGCGGACAAAGACCTGTGGGAACCACTCCTGGTTCTCCGCGCATGTCTTGTTTCGGGCAGAGCTCTTGCATTTTTACAACCTGCGGATATTGTGAAACTCTGGCTGGCGTTGGATATGAGACGGAAACCTTAAGAAACTCGCAGCAATTAATCAGAAATCAATGGTTATAATACCTGATGAATTTGCTATTATGATTCTGAACAGTGATTGCAATATTATCAAATTTCAAATACTCGAATTGAAATAATACATAATGCATTTTTTGAAGAGGTTTTAAATCGAAAAATTATGTTTTTGATCAATAATAATGTTACCTAGTGAAACCCGTCTTTTCTTAATCAATATTCAAACCGGTGACGCGATACAACAATCATCAATTCTTATAATGGTTTGTACCTTTGAGCGAAACCAGTGCTTAGATGGTTGGCATAATATAATGGTCTATAATGCCCACGGCAACTTTCCCGTTTGATTCAACTTTCAGCAACTAAATGCCTTCTGTATTCAAAATATATCATCATTATTTCATAGAAATGAGAACTACTCAAGAATAATGTGGTATGCCAAGATGGGGGGAAGGGATTAGAATAATACCGGTTAAGTTTTGTGCTAATTTATTGCCTGAATGAGAAACGCTTTGAAATAGGTACTAGTTAGGTAGGTAATAGATACAGGGTGTCCCAAAAATAACCTTATTCTTTACTTTTTCCCTTAAGTTTTGAGAGATCGAAGTGAAACATGGAGGTCGTTTTAGAGGTACCGAATACTAAGTAAAAAAAATAAATAAAAAATTCAGAAATTCTGGAGAAGGGGAATAGGGTACTTGAAAAACTGTTACCTAGTCTTTTTTTGCTGAGTGATTCCTCATTTTGAAGATTTTTTTATTTAACATAAGTAATTATTTTTTAAATTTATTTATTTCTTATACTTATTATTTTTAATCCTTATAAATGTATTTATTTTATTATTATTTTTTTTAATTTTTAATTTGTTTATTTTTTGTTACAGCTGAACACGATGGTAAAGCCAGATTCGCTATATGTTATTCTGTTCCGAGATTGGAGCTCATTAATCATGGAAAAGATCGGTTTTTCCTGAAAATTAGTCTCGGTTTAGAACAGGATAGGTACTTATATATGTAGAACATAGGTGTCACTCGGCGAAAAATATTAGGAAAAATTTCATGTACGCAACCCCCCCCCCCCCCCTCCTCCTGGATCGGAAAACAAACTTTTTGTTCTTTAAACTTAGTATCGAGCACCTCAAAAAAGCTAAGCTCTGAGAAGTTTCATTTTGATATCTCAAAAACTGTAAAATTGTGGGAAAGTAAGAGGAGGGGTGAGGGGGGGGGGGGGGGTGGAATCATTTCAAGTAATGATTTTAATATTAACAGCCAAAATTCGTTTTTAAACTATTCACAGATGAATAGTTTTCTATCGTTTAATTTATTGTATTTCAAATATCGTGAATAAAGGCAAACAATTAAATTCAAAATTCACCCATGCCCAGTCCAACCATCGGTACCCTTTCTAGAAGATACAATCTACCAATGTAGTTGAATCCCCCTATTTTCTACCTATGTTCCCAGGTGAATTTATGCGTTATCCGGTAAAATAAGCGACTGTGATACAATACGGTCTCTTGGATATATGGAAATGGAGACAATAAAATGAACGTACCGATTGTTTTAATTCAAGCTTCACCAGTCTTCGTGTTCTTTCATTCATAAGAAGTGTTCCTCTCTAGGGAACTCTAGATTAATGGGTTGCACGTTTCGGGATAAAACTGTTACACAACTCCCGGACCCATATTAGATACCTGCCGTAGCAAAAAAGGGGTTTAGGGCCGTTAGTGTTACCATAAGCTTCTTTTGTTCCAGACACGAAGCATCTTCCGCTCCGAAAGCCCTTGAGCTGAGCCTGAATTTTGTTTCACACTTGAAGGTCTTATTTTCAAGGTGCGTTCCTTAATCACACGTTATGTTCAGGCGAGAACACACATCGTAACGAATTTCAAAACATCTTTGTATCAGACAAAGCATGTCGATTTTAATATGGTCATCCCTAAATTTGGTATAAATTATACGTTATTTCTTTTCGGAATCTAAGTATTCTGTGCTGTGTTGAAAGAAACAGTATAGTGTTCTAGTTAACCCTTGTAGCGTATGGCATCACGATTTATCCCGTCTTCAACATTTGTGTGAGCTCTTATGAAATTTAATAATTCAACCAGGTATATAATTTTTGAGTCGAGAAAAAAAATTGAACGGATTGATGAATCCCTATATGATTGATGCCATATAAACATCAATGAATGTCATATTATTTAATAACGTCAGAATTTTCGTTTAAACTATAGCTACTGCAATGCTTTCAAAATTATTAAAATACAACTCCGAAAATTTCCTTCACTGAAATCCGTTTTGAGGCGTCCGAAACGAATCCTTCAATATATATATATATATATATATATATATATATATATATATATATATATATATATATATATATACCTATCGTATAGTAATATATTAAATTGTATTAAAATTTTATCAATTTGAGTAGATAGCAATTTTAAAAAACCAATTTTATTGCATAGAATACACGTAGGTACTAAATAAAATTCAGTGATTCAAAAAAGATTTTGGACTTTTAGGTTGTTTTACAGTTTTAGTAGCTCTTATTAGTAGCTTCTATTAGTTGAAGAAAAAATTGTATGCTAGAGCTCTGGATCCTGCCCAATTACTAAGCAATGGGATCGGATTTGATGTAAATTGTACTCTCAAAACATCTGATTCAAAATCAGTGAAACCAGTTAGTGAGAGGTTTCTAATCAATCATGCGTCAAACTAGAGTTCTCGAACATCAGTTGAGGCAAGTTAGGAGCGTTTGGTAATTGCTGTTAGCTATATGTCATAATGTACGGACGTCATAATACAATCATGGTTCCTATAACTGAGATAAATATTTGGATACCCACCTCTCATTACAGTATATAGAGTAGGTGACAACATCTCAAGAAGCATAGATGATTTCGGCAAATTAAAAAATCATCCCAGGAATATACAAAATTTGTGAGGTGGTTGAATTCACAATCTCGTAAATTCAATCCATAGAGTTAATTATACCTACGTATTTACCAGTTCGTGATGTTTTTAATCACCATTAGATATTGATGATGCTAGAAAATTCGATTAAAACTGAAAGAAGTTTGACATTTTCAATAAAAATTGTAGAATATTGAACTCGGGGCTTAAACGTAAAATCACCTCTCCGGTTCAGTAAAGGTAAACCTACTGTTCATACAATACCTAATACTCTGGTTAAAGATATGAGGTTGGGGAAACTAAATAAGTACCTATATTATTTTTACTTCAATATGAATTAATTTCGATTATTTAATTATTAATGATATTTTACAAACTTTATTGAAATCTTTCCATGAAATACTGAAAGTGCCGACATGTTTTGAAGCAGATTTACGGTGAGTAAGATGTAGTTTCCATTCTAAGCCTTGACTAATAGACCCGCGTCAAAATGGAATTAATTTCGAGCCGACCGTTTAATCAGGAATTATATGTTTCTAATACTGATTTATGTGTGTTGGAACGAGTGGCTTGCATCGATGTCACATGAAAAGAAACCAGAGCCCAATTTTTTTCGGTCTCTAGATGAGAATAAATCTCCGTAAAGAGGCCATTAGTATTAGGCCAACCCACTCGTGTGTTATTGGAGAATCCGGCTCTAATAGTGAACACTGGGGAGAGAAGGACCGGTTGCCAACTGTTATGAGGGGACCGTTCATCCCTCGCAATTGGAGAATAAGGATCAGCCTATTTGGTGTGATAACATCACTTATAGGATGTAGACTAACTTACTTATTGAGCTTATGGTCATTGAATGAAAGGTACTAGTTAATATTGTTTCAAAATCTAAGATTGACCATCAAGACGGATATCCAATACGTCAGTTGGCTAATAATATTGGTTTAATTGGCAGAATGTAGAATTGACGCATAAACTAGTGATGAGAAAGTATAATTTCTCCCAGCATGAAACTTGAAACCTAAACTCCAAATCGACGGAAATCGGGTCTCATTAGTTACTAGTTACATTAGTAACTACCCTTTCCAAAATAACCTATCGACTTCCAATCTTTGCTCTACACGTAATAGGTAGAATTACGATTATGTTTGTAATGACATAACTTTTTTACCAAATTCATGGGTACCTATAAACTTGATACACAATAGTATGTCATCTGAAAATATAGAAAATTTGGTAAATTATAGACTAAAGATTTGTGATGAATAAGGGTAATCCCCCCCCCCCCCCTTACTACTTCTTGAAACTGCTACTCTCAAGGTTGTACTTAGAGCATTTTAGCCACTAGGTCATCCATCTGGGTATTGCAGGCAAATGATCTAAACCCTTGGAAGGGGAAACTAGTCCCTCTGTCACATTCACATAACTAACTCCAGCAAACAAACTTCACGGACTAGTGACATTTTTCATTATAGGAATAGGATCACGTTTCCAGCTGGGTCGCTGTGTGCCTCCCCCTTAGAGGAAAAATGTTCATTATACGGAGAAAAGAACGTCAACACAAGTGTAAATGCAAACTGGTCTTATCATGGGTGAAAAGAGTAAGAAGTCCACTTTTAGACTATGGCATTCGAACCAGCTGATATAAATATAATGGAGCTTACTTGTAAAATATAAAATTGATTAGGTATGCCTTTTGTTACCGGTAAACAAACTAGTGAACTACATTAGGTAGGTGTTTACACCGCAATTGAATCTGATTTCTGATTTGGAAGGCACAAACAATAATGTTAATATTGTTAATAAGGAATGTTATTGCCAATTCCGGTAGAAGAATATAACAAAGAATGGAAAGTTCTGCGTGAAGTAAAGGCTCGCGTAATTAAATTTCACTCGTGTTAGCGGCAACAACCTGAAATTCATTTGCTGGGGTTTATTACTTTCAGATACATAGAAATAATTAGATTCGAAAACAAGGATGAAAGAAAAAAAAGGGTTTTACGACCAAATTAAAACTCCACTTGCCTGTAGGTAAGATTTAATAATAAAAATCACAACCATGAAGCTATATCATTTTGAACCTTGGCTTCATTCAGTTTGTCTGTAATGATAAAATGGGAACCACAGAGTTATAGAAACAGAAGTTTGGCCATTTCTGTCCAATGGAGCACACATGCGTGCCCATCACAATGGCGTTAATTATATTAATTAGCATTAGACTGTAATTTTTGATAAAATACTATAATTTAGTGTTTTAGCTGCAGGATGTTGACATAACGAACCAAGGTATTTGCTTACCTAACATTTTCAATATTAAATAACATAGTTCAGAGGAAATGCTTAAACCGTAAAAAGGTTGTTGCGGGTTAAGTACATAATCAAACGAAACTGTATACTTATTCGTATACAACAGTCGTTTCTATTTTTATTATTGGAAGGCACTCCTGCTAAGAAAACTTCTAATCGACTACTTCCGCTCACAAGTGGACTGAATGCAATAGTGTGATCTTACCATTATTCGAAATATTATATTATATTTATGTACCTGTATTTAAAGTTTTTTAAAAATGTGGATGACAAGAAAAGTTTCCATTGAAAACTCGAAGAAATATCATGTGCAAAGAACCTTAAATGTGGACGAGCGTGAGTATTTGACGACAAACAGCTGGTTTGCTGGTGCTTAACCCGTCTTTAGGTACAGTTTTTCTTGAACCTGCGTGTCAACCAGAGATGTAGTTTTCCAACCAACTTAATTCCCTCTTGATGAACCGAGCATCTCCGTTTGCGATTCATTTATCTTTTTCCATCTGTGATATAGTTCAGTATAGTAGTGATAGTTATATTTTCTAATTTTCTATTTTTTATCTATGATGGGATTTTTTATTTCATATCTATGATGGGTCTGTGAGGTCCGGATTTAGGTGAAGCTACAAAGCCTGGCTGTTAATAACAGTACCCAACGATGTTTGGAGCTATGCTATGTTCCGACCAATAGGGCTACGGTATGTCCGGCTATTAGACTAGGAGGCTACCGAACCTACTTAGAGACTTCATTTCTTTAACTAGTCAGCAAGTCCCTAAAATCAATCAGTCAATCATTTCGTGAGGAATTATTATACCTATGAGCGCCTATGACTATACAACAAGGCCCAAGTCTTGTGAAACGAAGGTAATAGTTTTGGATTATTGATATGTTTGTAAAGTGGATTGTATCTAAATCCTACTTTAAAATTATTGTGGGTCATCGTAATTAGAATTGAGAAAAATTGGCTCAATTATAGCTCATATGGAGCTAATTGAATATACGTTCCCACAGCTTCATTGCGAGTGATTTACCGGCTCCCGTTTTTGCAGTAGAGGAACTTTGGATTAGCGATTGTACCTACCATTATTCCATTATTTTGTAAATATTGACTTCAGGTCTTATATATTATTAAAAGTGGGTGCTCTTAAGGTATGTCACTACACCATTAAACTAAGCTGACACTAACTTGCAGACATAAATAACTGAGCTAACCAAGCGGACATAAATTGCTTCAAGAGGTATTTTATTTTATTGAAACATGTTTCTTCAGTTATAGGGTTACAATTGTAAAATGGAATACAAAGGAAATCTAAATCATCCATACTGTGATGAATGGACCATACATGAGAGCAATTTCTAAACAATGGTCCCTCAAAATTCCAAACTACTATTCAAGACCATTAACGGTGGGTTGGTCCTAAAGTGTAATATTATTACCCTGCTCAGTAGACCAGATCGCTAATTGAGAAAGGTTATCTGAATCCCGCCACGTGATTTTCCACAGATGGTCTGCCGTGGCAGCCGTCAGTTTTGTTTTGTGACTACCGAAAGGAAACGGAAAGGAAACAGAAAGATGCATTCTGATGCCCATAATATGTGGTATATTCTTGATCAGCGTGAAATTGTCTATAAGAATAGCTAATAAATGTATTTTTAAATTTATTCAGATGAAAAGTCGGTTTAATGATGTTTAACTCCCTATACTATTCTCAGGTTCGCATATATATAGAGCTTCCAATCGACGCAAAATTTAATTTTCTTCAGGTTTAATGTTGGGCAAATTTTTTTCAAGCAATATATTTTTTACAAACAAAAAAGTGAAACTCGAACATTAGGTAGGTATAGGAACATGAGGATATTTGGAATCAGCGTGAAATTTCCTATAAGAATTGATAGAAACCAGACTTTTGTCCAAAATATCATATTTTTGTACCACTGCGCGGCGTTGGGAGGGGGGGAGGGGGGTTCCTACGTATTTTGTATTTTTTCACGCTGAATCGAATGGCAACACTTGCAAATCTTCTCAACTCCATTATAACAAAGTTTTACACGTTCACTATCTAGTTTTACCATTAAAAACACTTCAAATTGAGCAAAACAAATGAACTACAAAATTCATGAGTTAAAGTGTAAAACTCTGTTATTACAGATTGTTGGAGATTCAGCGTGAAAAAATACGTCGAAACCGGCCCAAAACTCAAATTTTTTTAGAAGGTAATTTTTCACGAAAACCCTCGATTTCATAGAGAAAAAAAACCATGTTTTTCAACATACACACATACTTTAATTAATTCTCAAAGTAAAATAGTAATTGAATATATTCAATAAAAATAGTAATAGAATATTGAATATATCTGGACACATGTGTAATATATCGATATTAGAGGTGAGATTTGGGCCGTTTTCCGTAACGTGCAGGGGAATGCAGGGGATTTTGTATGCCGTCCTGCGATTTTAAAAATACTAGACTTTCAAGTTTCGAAAATTGTTTTCACTTTGGTGTGAACTTATGACTACTAAATCCACATATATTCACACGTTGGATAGCCTTCCAAAAGTAAATTTATCGTTCTTTCCAACGGTATCTTTAAATTTGAATTTACTCAATATGGAATGGCGTTACAGCCGATTTTGTGATGTAAGGGTGGAAATACGACTAAAATCTTAAATCGCGAATAATTCGAAAACAATGCCTCTAAAAAAGTCAAGAAGGCACTTTTTGTTGCAAATTAGTTGTAAAATTGACCCCTAGGAGATTAGTAACATGTGTGTGTAACAAGTGTGTGTATTCATGCATTACTTACCAATACGTTCCAAAGTAGGAAACCGATATGTAAAAAATTATCGACAAAAGTAAAGGCCAATTTTAGTCTGTTCTTTATTCACAAGCTGAAAATCTATATAAAATTGTTTTCTGTATGATCACGTCAGAACCCAAAAGTAGCAACTTCTGACTTTAATTTGCACAATAATGCTGTGATGAGTGATTTGTTGAGTGGAAAAATCAGATTAGTGTGTGAGGCTCTTCATCAGTTTTATGAAGAACTGGTATAATACCAAACTCCCTCCAAGGCGAAATGAACCTCTGCGAGAATTATTGGGTCTAAGACTCCTCATCAATTTACCCTCGTCTAGCAGGGTGGGCTTACCTACCGGGGTGCTCGTAAAACAGTCTCCGCCCTAAAATGATACTTCAGCCCCTGCCCGTATACCTACCTCTTGGAGCCAGCTTGCCTGAACCAATTGTAAAAGCGTAATCCGAGCGAACAGCATCTTTAACCTCATCAAAATGTGCGTGAGTTGATGAATATTTTCCTCGCTCTAAGTTGGCAAACGAGAAAGTGGGATGTCGCTCATTGTTTGTCAAGGATTAGTATGGTTATTATGGCTTTAGAAGCTAACCTAAATTTCGCGTTTAGATTCATTGTTAAAAACGCCATTATAACGCAAAGATGTGTTATTTCTGTATTCGATTGCCCTTCTAATCACCCACCATTTATGCCAAAATTGGATAAAATATACATGTACATCACATCCTTAGTTTGGTACATTAGTTAATTTTTAGTTTATTCGTTGGACTGTACTCAATGTGGCACATGCCAAAAATCAAAACCACACTTCTATAATGCGTATGAAGAGATTTTTAATAAGCCCTTGTGCGCTCCTATACCCGTTTTTTTAAATTTATTTATTTATTTTTTACCTTTAATGGTCAAAGAATGATTGATTTAACGATTTAAAGGGACCTTCTTGCTGTCGAAGTCATTATCTGAGAACCAAAATACTATTTATGTAAAGGAATAGGTTCTCTGTTAGTCTCTCTGCTTGCACATTCATACATTGATTATCTTGATTAGAAAATAATTAAAACGTGTAACTCAAAAAATCTTCTCTACTAGTATAGATACTTCGATGATCATGATTATATATTAACTAAAATAGAAAGGCAACTAAATTTCTTTCAAGAAAATGTCAATAAATTAGATCGCTTTATCAAATTTAATCTCAAATTTGGGGAGAATAAACTGAATTTTAATGTTATTTCATGATTTTCATATTTATCCCTGTGAGCGATCCTCAAACTACGGGCAATTTTGCAGTCCTTGACCTCTGACTCCAATAGATATCGGCTCCTATGCATCTTTTTTCACACTGATTTCGAAGATAGCATTGTTCTGTACTAGAATATATTTAAAACAATGAGGATTACATGATTTCTCACATTTAAAAAAAAAATATATTAACCCGAAATTTGTAACCTCCGTGGCTGTCTCACTTTCAGGCTTTCGACAGTTAACCTGGTTAAGAATGATCCAGTGACCCTTTCCCATAGAAAATGTTATTTCCCTTAAAAGTAGACTCCTGATGCTGAATGAATCCTATACAAATTATGTGATTGGTGTCAATTATATTATTATTGTACCCTGCGAAACCTTGTCCCAGACTCACAGTGTAACATCTGTGGCGGATTTTGAAAGTGCCAGATTAATTAGTAAGTGAAGGAAATTGGTGAGAAGAACGTTGGACGACGTAGTGGCAAGACTGCTTGGCCTATCAAAAGCCAGCCTTGCCCTCCTGGGGCCATGGGTTACCTGCGGATCGTTGATTTTATTTATCGTACAACCATCAAAACTAACAAGATTTGTAATGCATGAGAGCCTTTTTCAGAAATTATTATTAGAGTTAGATTATAACCATTACCCAGGCTGTGATATAAGTGTAAGAAAATGTGAAACTTCCGTAGCATCCCGTGGCAAAACCTGTAGGCATGGTTATTGATTCATGTTACACCAAATTCCTGTCTTACGAATGTCCCTTAGTCCCTTAGTCAAAATGTCTTCCTCAGAGGACATTTTATAACTGTTACACAATTACAAAATTACTAGTACTGTGCTATTGAACAATTGGGTTTTTACAGTAACTTACAATGTTTTTATTTTTCAGTACCTATGGCTCTTTTTCAATTTCATTAAAATGTGTTTTCATTCATCTGTTCGGTTTTTAAAATCCATTAGAAGTACTTTAAAATCAAAGCTCAGAATGAATTGGTACGATCATGAGCTATTCCTCCTAAGGTTGAGACACAACTATTACGACTGAGTGGGGTCATCTAAAAAAGTGTGTCTTGTGTTGAGCGTGAACATTTTAATCTTACGCATGCGTTTGATACATTTCGTGAGGAAAAATCCACGTAGCCCCAATTTTAACTAGGTATTATTACCGATACTGTTGCGTAAAAACAAAAAAATTTAACTCCTAATTTTCCCAAGGTTTCCTGCCTATTAGATGTATCGGAATTATCACCGGTACTTTGTGGTAGTGAAATGTTACTCCCTCGTCAGGAAAAAGCGTGAGGATCGTCGATCTTAGCGATAAGATCAGAGTTCCGTGGACCATCCCTCTGGTGTATTAGCTCTCCGGTTTCTCTCGCCTCATTTCAAATTCCATTAGGATAAAATGTTTGAAACTAGTGGCGGTTGCTATCAATATGCGGAATAGTTACACCTTAGTCAATAAAGCGTAATATTTTAAATATGGCGAACATACTACGAGTATAATTAAATTTGTGAATCATAACAATATTTTTTTCTTCGGTTTTCCATAATCATAAATCTTGATTGATGATTTGATATAAATAGGTATGCATTTCCCATGAATTGTGTATAAATCGTCGTTGAATTTCTAACATCGTGTACCTCAAAAAATGATCAATAATTCAAAGCCAATCAATATCATCAATAATAAGTAAAAACCACATATAATTATTTCATTGCACGCTATGTCGTTTTTAATGGATGAGAATTCAGACCTACCTTTTGTCTTATTTCACTCATATTACTTAACAGTAATATTTATATTGTTCTAGATCCTCCTCGTTGATTAGGTATTACTTGAGCCTGAGTAGCAATTTACTTGCAGAGATATCGCGATTTTGATGCCCAAATCTTCTTCGTAATCTGGGATTGAGTTATGTTGTCAAGAAACGAGTGAATCAGTCTTTCCCATAAAATTAAGAAAACTGAGATTTACGATGTCAGAACTTCAAAGACGAAATATGAAATGACCGAACAAAACTGGCTTGTAGTGTTCATAGTTGGTATAGCATTACTATACATTCAACATATTATTCTGTATTTGTTGCGAACAAAATATTAGAACAGTTGTAATAAAGACTAAATTCCATGAGATTGCCCACACCCTCAATTATTGGCAATGAGGTACCACTATACCTCACCTACTACCTGGAGTTTTTTTTTTTTTTGGACTTCTGAACACAACTGACCGATCCAAGATCAGCTGAGTGGCTCTAGAATCCATTTTTTTCCCTAATGATCCCACGATTCTGAGATTTGGTATGTGGGCCCTTGAGGGACTTCTGAACACAACTGACCGATCCCAAATCAGCTGAGTGGCTCTAGAAACCAGTTTTTTCCCTAATGATCCCACGATTCTGAGATTTGGTATGTAGCCCCTTGAGGGACTTCTGAACACAACTGACCGATCCAAGATCAGCTGAGTGGCTCTAGAATCCATTTTTTTCCCTAATGATCCCACGATTCTGAGATTTGGTATGTGGGCCCTTGAGGGACTTCTGAACACAACTGACCGATCCAAGATCAGCTGAGTGGCTCTAGAAACCAGTTTTTTCCCTAATGATCCCACGATTCTGAGATTTGGTATGTAGCCCCTTGAGGGACTTCTGAACACAACTGACCGATCCAAGATCAGCTGAGTGGCTCTAGAAACCAGTTTTTTCCCTAATGATCCCACGATTCTGAGATTTGGTATGTAGCCCCTTGAGGGACTTCTGAACACAGCTGACCGATCCAAGATCAGCTGAGTGGCTCTAGAATCCAGTTTTTTCCCTAATGATCCCACGATTCTGAGATTCGGTATGTGGGCCCTTGAGGGACTTCTGAACACAACTGACCGATCCCAGATCAGCTGAGTGGCTCTAGAAACCAGTTTTTTTCCCTAATGATCCCACGATTCTGAGATTTCTTATGTGGGCCCTTGAGGGACTTCTGAACACAACTGACCGATCCCAGATCAGCTGAGTGGCTCTAGAAACCAGTTTTTTCCCTAATGATCCCACGATTCTGAGATTCGGTATGTAGCCCCTTGAGGGACTTCTGAACGCAACTGACATCCCAGATCAGCTGAGTGGCTCTAGAAACCTTCCCTAATGATCCCACGATTCTGAGATTTGGTATGTAGCCCCTTGAGGGACTTCTGAACACAACTGACCGATCCAAGATCAGCTGAGTGGCTCTAGAATCCAGTTTTTTCCCTAATGATCCCACGATTCTGAGATTTGGTATGTGGGCCCTTGAGGGACTTCTGAACACAACTGACCGATCCCAGATCAGCTGAGTGGCTCTAGAAACCAGTTTTTTCCCTAATGATCCCACGATTCTGAGATTTGGTATGTAGCCCCTTGAGGGACTTCTGAACACAACTGACCGATCCCACATCAGCTGAGTGGCTCTTGAATCCAGTTTTTCCCCTAATGATCCCACGATTCTGAGATTTGGTATGTAGCCCCTTGAGGGACTTCTGAACGCAACTGACCGATCCCAGATCAGCTGAGTGGCTCTAGAATCCAGTTTTTTCCCTAATGATCCCACGAATCTGAGATTTGGTATGTAGCCCCTTGAGGGACTTCTGAACACAACTGACCGATTACAGATCAGCTGAGTGGCTCTAGAATCCAGTTTTTTCCCTAATGATCCCACGAATCTGAGATTTGGTATGTAGCCCCTTGAGGGACTTCTGAACACAACTGACCGATTACAGATCAGCTGAGTGGCTCTAGAATCCAGTTTTTTCCCTAATGATAAGGAAATAATAGGAAAACACACATGAAAATGTCCCAATGTGTTGCAGACTCGTATGCAAGCATTTCTGATGATTTCCGCTTACTTTACTAAGTTTACATCAAAATTATGGTTTAACTTAGAGTAATTTTCCCTAATGATCCCACGATTCTGAGATTTGGTATGTGGGCCCTTGAGGGACTTCTGAACACAACTGACCGATCCCAGATCAGCTGATTTACTTAATTTCCAACGCCCTGTACCTAATGAATGACGATCCACTTCTGAATTTACAATAGGCGTAATTTTTTCTGATGATTTCCGCTTACAACCGAGTTTTTTTTCTTTAAGCCTTTTAGTTTGAAGCCGTTTCCTTTCCGTGGCCCTCATGACCTTAGTCGTGGCTATCTTTTTGATGCTCATCGGTGTAAAATTTATTGCGATCCTGGAGTGTAGTTTATGGATCTCTTCGCACGCGAAGCTCTCTATGATTAAATTCGCCGCGGTTCTCAGCCATTTGGAAATGATGTGATTAGGTATGAAAAAGATCTTTTATCCAAACCTCTAATTGGAAGGTAACAAAAATAACACTAAGAGTGAATTAATGTGGGAACCTCATTATTGCCTACTTCTATCAAAGCACCACCAGTAAAACCTATAGTAACTATCTACATTAGAAAAAATATATATATGTGTGTGTGTGTGTGTGTGTGTGTGTGTGTGTGTGTGTGTGTGTGTGTGTGTGTGTGTGTGTGTGTGTGTGTGTGTGTGTGTGTGTGTGTGTGTGTGTGTGTGTGTGTGTGTGTGTGTGTGTGTGTGTGTATTCCAGTCATGATTTTTCTAACGTTATCGTAGTATAGGTATTATGTTAATTGTTATGAAATTGGAGCTTTTTGAGTGCAATTCAAACAAAACGAAACAAAGTGCTTTTCGTCGACTTAATAGCAAATTAAATGAAATTGAAATATATTTTTCAGCATAATTGTGTACGTAAATTTTTCAATGTTCTATGTTAAATTCAATAAATTTTATTTGAACAAAATTTAGCTAAAAACTATAAATTTGACGTTTTTTGCAGTTTTCAATCATTTTTAGTGATTTTTTCAGCACTTGTTTAGGAATTTGACCAATTTAATGTGCTCAAATGGCAGAAGAACTCAACCTTACGTTAGCTGTTGTAATGGTTCGGAAAATTCCAAAATAAAATCGCTGCATATGATTACACAATGGTTTATTATTTCTGTGTTAGATAGCCCTTCTACGCAGATCATTGGTCTATAATTATTAAACCCCGTATGTAATTAAGGATCAGAAAATGGTGTATTGTGCCTCCGAGAAGGGTTCACACTTATACAGTTCCGAAACCCCGCAATTTTGCGCTTCACAGTAAAGATTTTTTAAAAATGGAAAAATTAATATTGAGGTAATTTACGTTAGCGCCTGTGCAGAATGAACTAATGATTTGAGAAAAATGAAATTGGTCGGGAATAAGATGCAGCGTAACCCACCAATTTCCAGAAAATGTAATCAAAATCTGATGAAAACTAGACCTTGTTTCTGGGAGTACACCTTCGCATATGCAAAGGAGCTAATAATGATGCAATCATGTTGAAATTCACAAATAAAACCAATGTCCCCCAACTATGCACCCAATTGGAGCGGGATTGGACGACCAGGGCGTAACAAAATGATGCTTGAAGGAATTCACCTTTGCGCATACGCTAAATGACGTAATGATTTGAGAAGTATGGAATTGTTAGTGAAGTTATGAATATTTACAGCCTAACCCGCACATCCCCTGAAAGTATCATCGAAATCGGATGACATCCGTAGAAATTAGGCTCGTTTAAAAAAGAATACATATTCGCGCATGCGCAGTAGCTGTAAATGATAGGATTGCGTTGAAATTGCTAGGGGATGCTCAAATTAACCTCTTTCACTCATCCACCAAATTTGAGCAAGATTGACCAGCGGGGGCGTGAGAAAATTATGCTTGATAGAATTTACGTTTGCGCATGCGCATTGATTTTCACCATAACCCGCACATTCCATGAAAATTCCATAAGAATCGGTTGAATATTGTAGAAATTGAACATGTTACAAAGATTTGCGGACACACGCACACAGAGATACTCAAAGAGAGAAAGACACGGAACGAAGAGGAAGTACTCTATTCTTTTCAGTAGTTGACCCTCCAGCGGTAATTGCACAGTGATCTCCATCAGATGCCCATCATACCCTACATGAGGGGGCGGCTTTCGTTTCCGCCGAATGCCCTTCTGAATATTTGTTCCCTAACGAAAGTAATTTCCTAGGTAGATGACCGATAAGCCACCAAAAAAGGCATAGGAAAACAGTAGGTAGGCTTTAAATATGACATGGCCCGTGTATGTAGTTCACTATGATATCACGCATGAGAGGGTTGCGCTCTGTTTGCGATCCCTTAATCACTTTGCACGGTTTCAATTTCCGTATGAGCAGTTCACGCTCCATTTACGATGATTTAGAAATCGATCCGCATTTATTTCGGCAAATATAATCAACACATGAACCTATACATAGAAATTATCTATTTAGAGAATGGTTTACAAGATCATATATGCAGATAGAAATATATCAAATTCTTTCAAGAATTAGCTGAGGTAGTTATATGCCTATTAGTAAACAAAGGACTTAGCTAAATGAACGCTTCCTTTGAAGTTTCATCTCGTGATTTGTAATTTATAAGTTTCCTATCTTTTAACAGAAAACACCCCATCAATTGACCTTTTTGAACAAGGTTTCTCACTTTTGGGTATATACCGGGTAGGTTCGATTTGACAACTAAAAATTCCGCATAGACATTCCTTGAAAACCCTTCTTGAACAATTTACTTACAGCGATTTTGAAATTTTTGCGTGTTTTTTGACAATGGTAATTTCAATGGACGTAACTTAATTAAATTATCACTTAACAAACACAAGAACACAAAAAAAAAGAACAAATCAAAGAACACCGTTGGAAAGAGCTTTAAATTTTAAGAGTGCAACTTCAATTTTTTTCCAAAATTTTATTTAGCGGTAGAAAATCTTATAAATGAAAATTCGAAGATATTAGTATATTTTCTATTTTTTCCAACGCTTGTTAGTTTAATTGATCTTTATTTGCATTTCCACACTATAATCATAAAAGTCGGTCCAAATACTCAGCTCTCCAAAGATATCGTAAAATTTACATTTCTCAGCTAATTATGAGAGAAAATTACATTATGATTTTGAAAATCCGGGTTTTTCAAGTAAAATCAAAGGTTTTTGAAATAACTACATTAATTTGTACATTATTTTGCCATCCTCCTTTCATATATCAGCTTGACCGCAAAACCGGCTGAGTAGAAGAAACGGTAACAGTTGAAGACGATTGGTTACAGTTGATACATCGTGAATCGTGCCCAAAAAACTTGGATTTCAAGGCAATCATGAACTGGAGAACACTTTCATTTAAAATTACATAATCTTTGCAATACCGAAGCTAAACAATGAATTTTACCTGTGGGGGCAAAGGAGGAACCGTGACTTTTTTTTAATGGGAAAAGATTCCTTCTTAAGAACATTGATCAACCCGACTCTCCTACGACAAGTAGTTTTTTGCTATGTGTTTTCAAAGTTCCGCGAACTGTGATGTCAAAACACCCCTCAGCTGCCTGGGTGGGACCCCTGGGCTAGTACGTCGTTACCAGTACTTTGAAAAGCCATAGAAAGAAAACACATCGTAGAATTTGTGAACAGCCGTCTATGAATGTGTGAACGATTTAAAAGCAAAAGAGAATCGAAAAAAATCAAAACATTGGAGAAACTGGATTTTTTCATAAGTTGTGATAAGGTTACTTTTGGGACAATCTGCATATATATATATATATATATATATATATATATATATATATATATATATATATATATATATATATATATATATATATATATTCGCAGTTTTAATTCCTCATTAATAACACCTACCTATTTGCATTTTAAATGGCCATTTTCACTCGTAAAAGCTACCGATTTGAGATGGACATCATGGTTTTTCATGCTCTACATGATCACAGGAGCATGTGGCATAAGTTTCGTCTGGTCGACAAAATCATACCGATTTCCTATTTTCGCGGGTCTGGCACACAAACTATGTCTTTGCTATAGCTCCAAATGGTTCTTCTATCCATCCAAAACGTCTTTCACCAATGATTCTAAGCACTGATTGCGTTGACTGAAATGAAAAATGTATTCAGATTGCTTGGAAATCACCAGCTATACATTTTTAAAGATAAAAGGAAACATAATTTTATGAAATAAAGTTCAGAGACTCAAATGCCTAGTATTGGTATATTTCCCTGCCTACAATTAGTACATTCCCCAACCTACTACTGGAGTTGCAATACCTACTATTGGGACCAAAACATGTTTCCAATAATTGTTTTAACTGAAAATATTAAATATATTTAATTGGATGTATTTATATATATATATATATATATATATATATATATATATATATATATATATATATATATATATATATATTATATCGAGTGGACAAATATTTATTAAATAAAATAAATAAATATATTTAATGAATATAAATATTATAATCGAGTTGACAAATAATTTATTGCATATAGTTAGTTGAAAATGTCAAATATATTTAATTGAAAATATTATAATCAAGTTTGGACAAGCAATGAAATAGTTCGAAACAAAGAAAAAACCTGAAAATGTTTTCTAAAAGTGCCTAGGTACTACTGGTGCATCTACCCGAAGACCCAATTTATTTAAATGTTCTCCAATCTGTCTTGCTATTTTAATTTGTCGGAGTTCGTATATTATGCCATAAACCACTTTACTGGAGAATGTAGGTTAAAAAATAGACGTATAATAATAATAGCGTAATTATACGTCATCTTAGAAACACAAGAGATGACACATACTTTTGGCTCTCGTTTGTGCGAGCTATTATGACTAGTCGAAAGAGGACAACGAAAATTACCAATTAGGTTTTATAAAGAATATCATTGAACTGAGCAACTAGCTGTTACGTCAACTGTTATTAGACCGTATTAAATACTCGGTTCATTTATCTGTCAATGGTTCAGTCAGTACTTCCTTGGTGAACAGTTAATGAACTAATTACCTTATCTAGTTCAAAAACTTCATGAATAGTCGACGTATACTGTATACTCAAAGAACACAGTTTCGTTCACCTTCTACATAGAAACGGAATAATTACGATATTAATTTGTTTTCTGTACCCCTATTTACACATGTCAAAGCAACAAAAAACTTCAGGTAACATTCAGCTAAGTATGGCTATAAACTGAGCAGAAACTTATGGATGTATCATAAGTGAAGTTGGATGGTAGATTTGTCCTTGCATTTTTCGTTGTTTTTGTCTATAAATGAACAAAGAAATTAAAAACTCTTATGTACTATATTGTTTTATGAGTAATCTTAATTTAAAAAAAAAAGAAAAGAAAAAGAAACTTGTTGCTATTTCCTCCAACAAGAATGTCATATCTACTACCTATCGAATCGAAGTGTTCTAACGATGGATATCGAGTGATCGGGGTTTTTAGACCAAGTTGTTGAAACTGCGGCCCTTTTTGTGGGTCAAGTGGAGAACTTTTCTGGCAAGCTCCTTGAACGAACGATTTAAAGGCTGAAAAGAGAGAATGTTGGAGAGGGCTCTAGAACTTGACAAATCCCTTTCTTTGGACTATGAGGCGTAAGGTAGATTGGCATGGATTGTTTTGGTATTCATTACTGTAAGGATCGTGTAGGTAATACTCGTAATTTTGGCAAATTTTCGTAGAAAATTATGCTATTGCAATGGCTCGGAAAATTTTAAAATAAAACTTTTTGAAAAAATTCTCCATTGAAATCCGTTTTGAGGCATTCTGAAACGAATCCTAGTGTTCAACGCTTTATATATATATATATATATATATATATATATATATATATATATATATATATATATATATATATATATATATATATATATATATATATATATATATATATATATATATATATATATATATATATATATATATATAGTTTTGGTGAAGGATGAAAACACTCACGTCTAATATTATTTTGAGGTTTTACAGATGGTCGGAAAATATAGGAAACAAATAAATATAACTTCTAAAATTGAGAATATTTCTTTCAATTCTAGACTGTAGCTGACGACGCCGGTACGGCAAAATATTCTCAATTTTGTAAGTTATATTCATTTGTTTCCTATATTTTCCGACCATCTGTAAAACCTCTAAATAATACATATGAGTGTGTGTGTGTGTGTGTGTGTGTGTGTCATTCCAGACGATAACTCTTCTTAGAATTGAGATAAAAATTCCGTTCTTGCGCCGAAAAATCGAGCTTTTCAAACGAAAGGATGAGTCCATTGGCCAGCATTTTTTAAACACAATAAATTGGTCATATTTAAAAAAATGTACTAAAAAAATCACTAAAAATGGCTGAAAACGGCTTAAAATTGTTAGACGTATATTTTTTGGTGGAATATTGATCAAATTAGGTTTATTAACCTTAAAATAGAACATCAATTTAAAAATTTATGTACAAAATTATGCTGAAAAATGTTCTTGAAATTCAGTAAAATTTGCTAAAATATCGATAAAAACTGCAAAATAAGCTAAAACTTCAAATCCACTATTTGAATAGAAGATTATTATTTAGAATATGTACTTTTTTTGCCATAAAATTAATAGTTAACTATTTCTTCGGACCCAAAAAGCTCAAATTTCAAAACAATTTAACATTATACAATACTATAATTTACGAAAATTCGCCCATAAGATCATGCTGCATGACTAGAACTTTTTTCACTGCGTTTTAATTTGAAATTGTACTTGACAAGTTCCTAAGCTTCATCATGACCCTTACATTAGAATCAATAGGGCGAGGAAGTAGGAAATTTCGTCCTATAATCCTGTCGGACCGAGCCAAAATTGAAATTTCACAGATAAAGAAGGGGGTCCTTTAATAACATCCAAATTTTGAGGAAATTGGGGCAGTGTTCTCCTTTTCCCCCTATTCAGAAAGTAGATTTCGTCATTGCAGCATAATACAGTTTGGAAAACAATTTCAAGCCATTCATTCCACGAATGAATTTTCGCACAAAACTTCACACAAGAACATTAAACTCAATCTTTTGTTTTTAAACAATAAGTTGGCCTTACAATTAAATCCATCCCTAATCATTTCAATGTTTTTCTTAAAAGATGTGCCAAAATCTTTCAAACATTTTATTGATGATTGATTTCTATTAGGCAGAGGGATAGTTGTATTCACGATCCAAAAATTATAAATGGCCAGCTTTCTTGTTGATATTAAATTATAATTTTAGTAAAAATATTAATCACTGAAAATCTGAATTCTTCACTTGTGAAATAGTCACTAATAATATCCCACTTGGAAATGATTGACATACGCAAATATATATATATATAAAACGTTGTCTGACCTATGACCTAGAGTTCAACCTATAACCATAATTAGTTCTGAGATCGCAGTTGGATTGGGATTAATTGAGATTGAAGGCGATTACGCGCTCATCCGATGAAAACAGACCCATTATTCTAGCCATCGATTGTGGTTCGAAGATTAACTGCTTCCAACGGCGTTTAAGAAACACAAACAGGCTCTTCCGTTGACATAATTTCCCTTCTAGATTTAATATGAACCCGAAAACTCCCAAGTAACAAAAATGTACTTTCAAGACGTCCAAATAGGCAGCATATTATTAGGGAGCTAGGTCATATAGGCAACGTTTTGAAAATGCGAGGGACAACCTACTAGATAGGATCCAAGGAAGTGTTGGACCCAAGCATGAGAAAAAATAAATATACGAATCCGTTTCAGATCATTCTAAAGCCGAATCTGAAATAAACAAATAAACTATACTTGTATCTGTCTGTGTTGCATCATCTTCATTCATTTAATTTACGATTTTCTTTTTCATTTAATGGTGTGCCACCTCAACCTTTAATGGTAGTTTTGAGGGGGGGGGGGGGGGGGGGGGGGTGCTTGCGGACGTGAAAATTTTCTAGACGCTGCGCAGGCCAGAATTCTCAACCGATTTTCGACATTCTTCCTTCGTCCGATCCCAATTTTAGTCTAGTTTTGCATCAATCCTTGGAAATTCAGGATTTGCTGACGAGATAAAGGGTAAGTACCTACAGTTTTTTCAATCTTTGCACAAGCTACAATTTTCGACCGATTTCAGGTTTTTTTTCTTTTCAAATAAGAACCTCTTAAGAATTTTTGTAATAACTTTCTTCAGAAATTATGAATTGTTTGTTCTGTCAAATTTCAACTTTCATTATAGAAGGAAGAGAATGGGGGGGGGGGGGGAATAGTGATAAATTGTGATATTTTCACTATTCTTATATGATTTCGGTGACTGTTCATAACGTCCCTCTATGTCTAAACTATGTATAATAGGCAAGGCTTCGTTAACAAATGCCTACTGTTTTATGTTTGATCCAGATTTAATGCCTCACTCACTTATATGTTTTTGTAAATAACTGTTTTGCAAATCATATTGGTTAAATGTTAATGGTAATTAACTCGCTTTATGAGTGTACCATACATTATTATAAGAAGCCCAATATTGACTCGTTTATTCTCACTGGGAGCGGAGCGAAATTTGGAAAAATTTGTGCTAATGCATTGGCTTCATGAACAACTGACAATTCGCACCGTGAAATCATTTTTGAACACTGAAACAATGCAACCAATGCAGGATTTTAAGATTATTTATAGGCGCTTGATGCTCCGAGATTCATTTAACACTAAATGACCCCAGTGCGCTTTGCTGCACTCCATAAAAAAAGAATTCAAATGAAAATTCAAATCAATCTGTTATGTGGAAAACTTTGTTTTTATTAATTAGTTTATTTATTTATCTCAATACATCGAGGTAAACTCTATTTTCTGTTTTTTCGTTTCGTGCATGAATAAATGAATTTGGACACCCTTGAACAGGACACGTAAATTGGTCGTATAAAAAAAAAAGGTTCTTCTAAATTGGTGCCACAGACTTGGAGAGTCTCTCCTTGCGATTTGTTGAAGCTCATTACAAATTCAAGGCGGATAGGGAACTGCGAACGTTTGAATTCGAATGTCATGTCTGTTGGAATCATTAGAATTCTCAATATCAACACATTCTTAATGCCCCAAAAAATCCTACCAAATTAGTCATCATTTCAATCTTCTCTTGATGTTCCAGAGAGTATCCACATCAAATTTCAACATGCTAAGTTAAACAGGAGAGAATTTAACTCACTCAGCAGATCAGAAAAGAGCCCATAATTTCAATCGTCTCTCAATATCCCAGAGAGTTTCCCTATCAAATTTTCAACTTCCTTGGGTGAGCAGGAGAGAATTTAGGTCACTCAGCTAATTTGAAAAGACCCCATCACTCTAATCTTCTCTTGATGTCCCTATCGAACTTCCTAAGATAAGCAGGAGAGAATTAAGCGAACTAAGCTGATCAGGAAAGAGACCATCATTTCAATCGTCCCTTAATGTCCCAAAAAGTCTTCCTATCAAATTTTAACTTACTTGGGTGAATGGGAGAGAATTTAGGTCACTCAGCTGATTTGGAAAGAGCCCATCATTTCAATCTTCTCTTGTCCCAGAGAGTCTCTCCATCAAATTTCAAAGTCCTAAGATAAACAGGAGAGAGTTTAGCTCAGTCAGCTGATCAGCATTTTGTCACTCAGTTTAAATCCTGCGGGAGCTACATGCTAAATTCCAGCTTCATAGGGTAAATATCATAAGAAATAGCTTTAGAAGCAACTCAGCTGATGGGCTCAAGGCATCGTCGTAGCTAATTATAATTAAGTACTGATTCTCCTACCTATCTTTCAAACTGCCTTCATTTCCTGTCAGCGAAATAGATCACAGATCACTTTGATTTGATAAGACCGAACATAATATAAGATTGACCTTGGGAACTATAAACAATGTTCCAAAGGAAGACCGGATGATATAATTGAAGGAGGAAGTTTAGACAATTTTATTATAGCTTATGTTCTATTCCGGAACTTGCACGTCAATTTGCGCCCACCCTCATGAAAATTGGTTCAGTCGTTCTTGAGTTATAAACAGCGTAACTAACACGACATTCTTTTATATATATATATGTGTGTGTGTGTGTGTGTGTGTGTGTGTGTGTGTGTGTGTGTGTGTGTGTGTGTGTGTGTGTGTGTGTGTGTGTGTGTGTGTGTGTATAAACCAAACGCTGTATGACGAGGTCATCTTTCCACCATTCAGAAGGATTCCATAGGCTGCTTATTGATTTGAAACTATTTGGTTTCTCGGAAATACTACCTACCAGCAGTTCTCAGATGGAAGTTGAAGGAACGGGAAGTTGAAAGCATCACACGTTGTGTGAAGTGAAATAAATTTATAGGTTTCCGACGAGCCATGAGCGGTATTGTCGGGTGGAGAATTAGCGAGTTACAACTCCCTAGCAACGATTGGTAATACGATTGGTTATGTTGGTGGTGGTCACGCGAAAGGATGACAGGATGACTTACCAGAGATGAAATATTTGGACATGGAAAATCCATCTCCGTAATCGATGTTAAATTCTGTCCTTTTGTTTGGTGAATTGAAATTTTGAGTACTGTTCGGGTAATAGTGTTTGTCGGAGCGAGTAATATCCTTCATATATTTTGAGAATACGTTCCCCATTGTTTCGTTTACCAAAGATTTTCTCTCAGCTGTTTTCCCTCTTATTATAATATGAAAAGCAAAGCAGAGGTGGGTAAAAATTCTATTAAAACCAACTATCCCAAAAATATTTGTCTTTTTTCAGTTTTTGTAATATAGATGAATGGAATTCGTTCATTTGCCACAAGAACAAAAACTACCAGACACAAGTCATATAGGCGGGTCGTGGTAATTTTGTATCCGGTCTTCATGTAGAATAAACGACTTAATTTCGTCCACATATTGATACTAGACTTTGGTTTTTTGGATATTTGGTTATTTCCATGTATCTATAAGTATTTTTTCGTAAATTTCTAAATCCTGCGGTGTGTAGTGCTGTTCGAATGGAGTTTTCAATCGATTGTGTCGAATATCATCATATATATAGGAAAGTTTGGATGCCGAAAATGTTAGTTTTTTTAATTTCGTCCACATGTCAAAAAATCAAATATTTCAAAAGAAAGAACAAGTTTGGGGGATACAACTTTTTATTCTCAAGAATATGCACGAATTCCAATAAAGTTTCATCAAAATCTATGGAAATTACAAAACTACCACTATAGAAAAAGACGATTGAAATTCGATCCACATATGATACTCAATATATATTGTGAGTTCAGAATATATAAACTATACACACTATGTAAAAAATAAATAGGATTCGCTCCTTAGGTCTGACACGACTGGTTTTAAACCAAAATGAAGGTCACGTTTATTTGAACATGACAGCCAAGAATGAATGGGGAGGTTCTCCCTACCATTGAAACTGCGCCAACCTGAAGCGTGCCCTGCTATTGCAGCCGTCCAGGTGGTTCCGTCGAACCACCCCCTGTTGGTAACTGTTGCGTAGAAAAACACTAACAACGGGGCACCACACGTGCCAGGATTCCTACCCCTATTTCATACTTCGTTTTGGACGTGCTCTGATGGGCTCATTTGGTGCAGCGTTATCACACTCCAGTAGTACCTGATGTTCCCAATAAGTCCGTGAGGAAATTAGCATGTCTACGCACTTTTGTGAATGTATAGCAAACAACAAGTGTTTTAATATAATATGATATCAACAAAAACAGTTTCATAAAAATTTGTACAAACAATATGTTGACATAGATCTGTCTCTCTGAGGGTCATTCCGAAACGTCGTCCGACAGTAAAAAACCATTCTTAATAATTTACGTACAACCAATCGTTGCTAGGGAGAATGTAACTTCATGATTTTCTCCCACTAAGATTATTCACCACCTGTTGAAAGCTGTGAATTTATTACACATAACTTCACATTTCAATTGGCAGATTCCCCCCCCTCCCTAACTTTTCGTAGAAGGCCTAGGAACACGCTCCGGTACGTATACAAACTAAGTTGTTGTTAACCTTCTTTTAAACCAACGCATCCAAGCCGTGGTGAGGAGTTTTTAAATGCTCCCTTTTTCACCCTAGAAAGTTGAAATTTAATAGGACGCCTCTCTAGGATATCCAGAGACATATGAAATTACGGACTCCGTCTGGATCAGTTGAATGAGCTACACCCAACAAAATGCGAAAGGCACACTTAGCACATTTAGGTACAGTGCTCTAAGACATATCCAGGTAGCAATTGATACTTTGGAGATAGAGCTTGTGCGGATTTTATCCATCATTGTAACAACATCTTTCCATGCGAGGTGTACGCTACTAGAAGTATGTTAATAATACGATTACAAATTGTCTGGGAATGATATTATGTAACAACAAAGCAGACATATAAACATCAACGTTTGAATAAAAAACGCTGGCAAATTATCACACTAATGTTTATTATTTCTGTGCTTGATCGCACTTCAGTAAAAATTACTGCTCTATACGGATAATTATTAAACCGAACCTATGGTACATCATTATATACATATAAACTAGATAGACGTTGTCAGCTACCAGAAAGTAAAACATCTACGTTTAGCTAGTTTGTCTTTAGGCGACAACAGTTAAAATATACTTGATATCTATAAAAGGAAATCTCATCTAAAATAAATCAGCTGCCGATTTAGAGTTTATAGGAGGACCTTTTACCATGTTTTTACACGACCTCATTTTAACGCATGTTGACGTTATTTTTTGTTGTAGAAATTCTAGCCCTCAAGACGAGCTAATGAACATATTGCATTAAAATAAAATCTACCTAACAATAACTAATAAAAATAAACACTATTCTCATTTGAAAATTGTCCGCGATCAAGATTTTTTAATATTTTAATCCTTTAATCTCACTCTATAATTAATCAAGAGACAAGGACTCAGGACTAAGCTTACAATTTTGTTGTAGTTTTATTGCAAAGGATCGTTATTGAATATGATAAACCAAAAGTTGAATAAGAAATAAGTAATGTATAATGTAATGTGTAATGTATAAATCGAAGATTTTAACCGTCTAATCGACATATCTCACATGCATTTCGTAGGGTATTGAAATATTAACGCACACCTCAATAGTTTTAGGGATTAGGTTATAACCTGAAGATAAACAGTATCTTCATACCACCTAGAAGGTATGCGAAATCAATACAGCCTTTTTATAGTCATGGTCTAGCATGCTAGCCTATCACGATAGGTATTCATGCCGCACGTCTGCGATGGGTTGGTGGAAATCATGTGAGAAACCTCACCTGTCGAAAACGAACCGAATGAGTAAAGCCGACAATCAAGATTGCTAATCCCGTCAGTGTTCCCTTGGGTACAGTTTCGCCTCGGATCTCGGCTTTGGAGGAAGGAACGCTCGAAACACCAGGTCCCTCCTGTTATCGGCAGCTGCTTCCCCCTACAATAGGCCTACAAATTACTGAGCCTAGGCCCTCCATGAGAAACGAACCGCGGCAGCCTCAAAACTCTTACAGTTTCCTCTACAGAAACCTTTGTTATACGCTACTGACGCCAATCGTTATAAACGGAGTCCGCTGCCTGCCCTGGGCGACCGTCGTGAAATATATCCTCAGCTTCACCTTCTTCAGGTTTCAAGATCGTGTTACACGAGCGAGAAACTATTTAATAGTTTATTTGCTTGTTACTTTTTGTCTTACCCTTTATCTCAGTTTTACTCTGGAACCGGTATCGTTTGTTATTTATTAGAACGCGATCAAACTTTTTGAATTGGCACCAACAAGCTTGGAGTAAGTTATAAGCTTAGGTATTCATAAATCTCATCGCCTGATGATACCGTCAGATTAACGCGCAGAAGCGAAGTTTTGATCCTGATAATATTTATACCTACTTCTTTATCCTCACATTATTCAAAGGTATCCCTATCAGCAAAATGGTTCTGAATAAACACGTTTCTCATGCTACTTAATCCCAAAAGGTGGTCGCTTGTAAAGCTGGTTTTATTAGAATATTAATCGTTCTTTAGCGTTGGTCATGACAAGGCGTTGGCTTGCAATGCTGTATTATTCAATAGGTTGTTTCCTCATAAACAATTGTAATTACTATGGTGTAATGTATTGTAAGGACATTTGAAATTAATAAAGATGCCTATATCAAATAGCGTGTACCACCATAGCGTGTTAATCCAGAGTCGGGATTTATACCTCAAAAATGGCAGTGACATATCTGGATTAGTTCGCGATCTTCCAAGGTGGAACTGGCCCTTAGGATTGAGATAAAAATCCCGCTCTTGCGCCAAAAGATCAAACTTTCCAAATGAAACGACGAGTTTGCAATTTTGAGCACATTAAATTGTTAACATTTCAATAACTGTGCTAAACAAATCAGTAAAAATGGATACAAGCATAAAAATTTAAAATTTTGTGCAGAATTTCGGTCGAACCAGATTTATTAATGATTAACTGGTTGTAATCGTTCACAATATTGATTAAGAAGAAACGCAGTATTAGGTTAATGTAATAAGGTTGGGTAAATAGAGAGCTTTGCAACGAGTAGAAAAAATTCTTGTGCCATAAATACATTTCTTGTGCGCACATCCTTGTGCGAGTTAAATTTCTCTAAAAATGCATTGGTTGTAAGTGAAAATCATGAAAACATGACATCTAACATGTTGGGTAACGGAACAGTTAATAGACCTTTTAGAATAAAGCCTAGCGACAAGACATATTCATGTAAAAAATCATTACTGTTACCTAGGAAGTTTCCGAGACCTCGATTTTTAAATATTTCAACCCTTAAATGCTACCCTTTAGGGTTGATGAAAATAGATGCCGAGCTTCTCAAATCAACTAGTAGCTCCAAATGTGATTCATAGCTCGCTTTTCATAAACTGTGGTCCTGTAATTTTGGGGAAAAGCTCTAGACGGTGCACGATGGGGCAAAATCCGATTGCGACTGGATAAAACTACTTGCTGCCCCTATATTATATGAAATCTTACGCTGATTCCGAATGTACCCCTTATTCCTATACCTAAAATGGCCTCTGTTTTTGCGGAATAACCCCCCAGAAACACGTTTCTCAGGTACCTAAATACAATTTAAAACGGTTTTTGTTAAGTAAAAATCTGGTAAAGTATTCTGCGTTGTTCGGCCACCAGAAGTTCTTTAATTGATTAATTTGTAATGTAGTATTTATAATTCGAAGTTTTTAGTAGTCGTATAATATCAGGTAAGTTCGTAATGTTTAGTCTTAATTTGAAATAATTTAGGTAATCTTCAGTCTGAAGAATATAAACTTACACATTTTTAAATGAACTAAATTTAAAAATTTGTAAGTTTATTTTTTCGCTAGAATTTTCAAAATGGTGACCAAGTGCTCTGAATACATCTGCTGGTTCCCAATTTGACATTAGATAAGCACTTGACCTGTCACACAACTTTTATTGCTACAATTAAACCGTTACGAACAGGAATGTGATTGTTATGTTATTACTGTCTTATTTCCGGGGTTTGAAATGGATGATTGATTTTTTTCTTGAAATAAATTATATCATGTTCATTTGGTATAGCTGTAGGTGCAAGTGGGTACTCAGATGAGAGCTTTTGAGAAGAGGATTTCAACAAATGACCTCTTTCTTCATATCCTTCCGATCCCTTCGTCCCTATCCGCATCACCTCCGCTACCATCTCCCATAGCCTTCAGATATGAAGAATGAAGTCATTTTTTGAAATCCCCTTCTCATAAGCTTTCATCTGATTACCGATTTGCACCTACAGCTATACCCCCTTCCCTTGGACCCTCTCCTCAAGGTGGTCAGAAAAATTCTGAGTGTCCTAAAAGTGTGTGGTCCAAATTTCAAGTCACTAGTACTGTTAATTAGTGGCCCAAAGAGCTTTTGATTTTAGCAAATTTTCGTAGAAAATGAAGCTATTGCAAAGGCTTCAAAATTTTAAAATCAAATTTTTCGAGAAATTTCTTCATTGAAATCCGTTTTGGGACATTCTGAAACGAATTCAAGAGTTTGACGCTTTTTCACACGTACACATATGTCATTTCAAACTATAACTCTCCTTAGGATTAAGATAAAAATTTTGTTCATGCGACAAACAATCAAGCTTTCCAAACCAAAGGATGAGCTCGTTGGCCAACACTTTTTGAGCACAACAAATTGGTCAATTTTCAAAAAAATGTGCTAAAAAATCACTAAAAATGACAAAAAACGGCTAAAATTGTTAAATTTAAATTTTTTAGCAGAATTTTAGCCAAACAAAATTATCAACAACGAAATAGAACATTATAAAATTTACGCAAAAATTATGCAGAAAACTGCACTCAAATTTCATTAATTTGTTTAAAAATATACTTAAAAAACTTCACGGAAGAGCTAAAATTTCCAAATCGTCTTTGAATTGCAAAGTATTATTTTTGAAGAGTTTTGCTGCCATAAAATTAGTAGTTAACCATGTTGTGTGCACTCAAAATGCTTGAATTTAAAAACAGTTCAACAAATACCAAAAGACTTCATTCTAAAACCATAGGTATGTTTTAGGTATCACACAATATAATAAGATTATTTACGAATATTCGCTCATACGATCATGCTGCATGACTGGAACTTTTTATTTCCTTATCAGAAAAATAAAAATCCCAAAATAATCACTAATCTTTGGTCAGAAAAATCAAAATAAAAAATAATCACTAATCTTTGGTCAGAAAAATCAAAATAAAAAAATAATCATTAATCTTTAATTTTTATTCTTTTGATTAAAAATCAATGATTACCTAATTATTTATTTAAATTCTACCAAATAAAATTAATAATTATTCATTATTCTCAAATGTTGGTTAAAAGTTGACTCATCTTGTATGAAAGAAGGTGTGGGCTAAAACTTTGTATATTCCTATAGCAGTTCAAGAGAAACAAATGTTTTAGTGAGAGTTAATCTGTCACAAGAAGTGATCTGAAATTGGAAAGAAAACGTACTTCCCTGCCTGATTACAATCCATTGATTAGTATGAAACGTTAGACTATAAAAAAACTAATAAACTTAACTTAAACTTGACTCCGTCACGCGAAACACTTCAATACTGACGCAGTGCTAGCGATAATAACAGTCGTTTAACTTGTTTGTTGTAAACGTACTGCTTCACTCACATTGCGCCAAGATAATACAAGTGATTTCTTTCTTAATTGCGATTTACCTGTAGGAACAAACACTTTTTCCGGAAATCTCACTAACCTTTTTTTGGACTTCTGTCCTGCTAAAAAAAATTTTTTTTGTTTTTACTCGAATTGTGGATTTTTTGCATCTTGAAACGTAAACTAAAAAATGTTTTGGGTCGTGAGAGGGAGTAGAGGGTAAACATTTTGTTCTGGGTCTTTCACAAAAGTTTGATATTGAAAAAAGTAAAACCTAATCGTTTTAGGTTCTAACCCCATACTACTGATCGATGTTACTGAATCCCAGGATTTTTACGTTCAATGTATGACCAGAATTTATAAATACTAAAATTTACGCATTAATCGATGCATAATATTACGTAATCGCTATTTTGATTACTTAATCGCTAATTTTCTTAATCGTTAATTTGAATTACTTAACGCTAATTTTCATAAAATTATATCTCCTAATGATTCATTTAGAGGCCATTATTTATTTATTTTTTTTATTATTTTATTTTTTTTATTCGTTTGTTAACAGCTATATAACACGATTGGGACCAGAAGGTTTTATTCAATCCACGCCATAACGTTCACTTGTATGTGTGACTGAAGCTACTGAACTAACCATCTCGTAGCCGAACCCCAGGGATCCCTTACTCGAAAGAAAATCTCATAAATTGCAGATCAAAAAATGTCAAAGGTTCTCTGGACATACAGAATTTTAAATGTGAAGTCTTTTGGAAAATAGCAACATAAAGTGTTTTAATAACTATGAATGTGAATATATTATCCAAGTGGTCTACCCTAATAGGTAAAATTGAGAAAATTGTAACAACAACGCTATTGTGACTTGAATATGCTGTGTATCAAAATATAATGCGATTTCTTATAATAATTATGCTAAAGGTCCTTATTTAAACTACAAGTCATTTCTATAAATTTAGTAATGATTATCCATTTATGGGTATGATAATCCTACAAACCCAAATTTAGGACTCCTAGTTTGCCGTCGATATAATGTCAATTGGGACTTAATTATTGACTGAATTCCACAAATATGTAAATTTACGAATTACCAAAAGCAATCCAGTGCTTTGGATTGTATTGTACTGATTCAAACTCCCCGGGCCCCTGCTCTCCGTCGTCAACTGGCTCAATGTTGCCAATTAAGTGGAAGAGACTTTTGCTCAACCTCATAGAATTGCAAATGCCTTGGTTAATAGACTGTACATAATGTATCCTTCTTTGGCTGACCTTCAACATTCATACGGCCGGGCTATTGTTTCTCAGTCAATTTGATGGTTACTATTGATTTTAATAGTCGTTTTCGAGTCATCATCCTCATGATTCTGGGGCTCTCAATTGTTTTTGGTCTGGTCTCTGATTTAATGCCGCTGTTTACAGAACGATACCGTTTGACCAGAAGTGTGGGCGAGCTCACTATAAACCTGTTGATTTATATCGGTACTATTGCTGTGATCTTCTTAATAGTGCTGCTCTATATGGGTAACAAAATTAACATAAGAATGAATACCATTAGAGAGCGTGTCGTTTATCTATTTAAACTGGGTATTTTGAACATTTTTATTGTCGAACGATCTGCCTTCAGTTGAATTGTATTGATTGTACCTACTACTTTCAGATGCTTTTGGCTAGATTATTGAAGTCAGCTTTGATTCCACTACGAACTAAATCACTCGCAACGAAGTTGTGGAAACCCATTACAAAACGGAAGTTAGTGAAAAACTTTGACTATTTCCACGAAAAATAAAGAGTTACAATGTTAAATCGATTTCGACGGTTAGGCCATCATCAGTAACAAACAATAACTGAAGACACATTAGAAAGGACTCAGCTTATATAGTGACAGGTGAAGGGAGATTGAATCCCATTGGTCGAGAGAAAGGAAAGGGGCAGGAGGTAACACCAATTAAGTGCATACAAAGTGAAAGGGAATTATAGGTAATCAGATGAAGTGAAAGGGGGAAATAATTAAATATGGTTTCAACAGTGTGAAGGGATAATTCCAAGCTTTACAGAAATGGACCCATCAGTGGTGAAATATATTGAGGTATATCCTCATTTAAACATTTACCAGACCTGTCACTTTTGATAATTTCGAATTTTTCAAGTACGTTCAACATACCTCCCTTTGGGCAAAAATGAAGAAATTTTACAAACTGTCTATCTGTCAAATCAAAATTGTAACTATGATTGGATTCCTTAAGATGTTTTGCAATCGTTGACTTACCCTTATTTTCCCTAAATTTCCTACCAGTCTGACCGCAATATTCGTAGCCACAAGAACATTTTAATTTATAAACTCCACTTTTATCCTGAACACTAATTTTGTCCTTAACGGATCCTAGTAGGTAATGCTTTAAGACTATTTTTAGTTTTAAAACCTACAAACTAAATCACTCGCGACGAAATTGTGGAAACCCATTACAAAACGGAAGTTAGTGAAAAACGTTGTCTATTTCCACGAAAATAAAGAGTTACAATGTTAAATCGATTTCGACGGTTAGGCCATCATCAGTAACAAACAATAACAATACAATAAGTTAACAAACAATAACAAACAATAAGTTATTGTTTGTTACTGATGATGGCCTAACCGTCGAAATCGATTTAACATTGTAACTCTTTATTTTCGTGGAAATAGACAACGTTTTTCACTAACTTCCGTTTTTTAAAACCTACTTTATAACCTCTCGATGATAGAATTTTGCCAATTTTATCAGAAAGTTTCCCATAATAAGGTAAACTTATCCATTTCTTTTCTTCTGCTTGCACTTAATTGGTTGTACCTCCTGCCCCTTTCCTTTCTCTCGACCAATGGGATTCAATCTGCCTTCACCTGTCACTATATAAGCTGTGTCCTTTCTAATGTGTCTTCAGGTATTGTTTGTTACTGATGATGGCCTAACCGTCGAAATCGATTTAACATTGTAACTCTTTATTTTTCGTGGAAATAGACAACGTTTTTCACTAACTTCCGTTTTGACTCCACTGTACAACCAAGAACCTTACATACCGTGGCCTCATCCTTTGCAATCTCCATGAATTTCAGGATTGATCAATTCTCCGTGCATTGCTCAGGCTTACTTAACTATTTCAATATTTAACTTAACTATTTCAATAGTTACCGTGCCTGAAACTCTAAAGCAGTCCATATGGATCATTTTATCAGTTATTTTCTACCGCATTTCTCTAATTCTATAATATCATATTCCACGTTGCAAATATAACAACAGAAGAAGATACAAGGAAAAACTTACAAACAAATTGATAAATGAAATAATAATGATAACAAACGATTTTGTAATCAAACATTTTTGTAATTGGCAAGAAAAAGAAATACTTGAACTCTTTTTAACTTTGTTGAATTACGTTTCAAGATTAGTTGAATCCAAAAAACGAATAGGTAACGAAAAATGTCCGCCATTTTGAGTTTTTTCGAAACTACTGGACGAAAAAGATTATTTACGTACCTTTCGGATAAGTCCGTCGTCACTAGCAAGTCAAGTACAGGGGGCTATGTAAGAATGAAGAGGTTTATGTAAGAACATAATCATCAGGCCGTCGAAACAGTGTTAGTCCACAGTCCTGTCAACAAAGCTACTATAATACCAAGATAATCCTCACTTTACAATCAAGTTCTATTTCAACTATTGCCATCTATAGATAAACTACTGAAGCATACACTAATTTTTATGTAATTAATTTTCAATTGGTTGGCCTACGTCTATGTCAATGTACTAAGATTCTGATATAAGTTCTTGTTATGCGAGAAGTGACTATTAATACGAAGGCATTTTATGCAGAGTGTCCCAAGAGTAACCCCCCCCCCCCAACTTTTTTCCAACATTTTTGAGATATCGAAATGAAACTTGGGGAGGGTTTTGGGGTGCCTGATACTAAGTTTTAAACAAATGAAAATGAGGAAAACAATCCAAAAGGGTTTGGACTTTACAGGTCCAAGGGGACCAACATCGAATTTTTATTCTTCTTTTTTTCTCATTTTTTGCCAAATGACACCTTATTTTAAAGATTTTTTAGTGGTAAACTCGATGGTAAAACCAGAATAGCGATATCGTATTCCGTTCTTGGATTAGCGGTGATTAACCACGGAAAAGCGCGATTTCGTCTAAAGATAAGTAGATTTAGAAAAAATCGCACTTGTTCTTGGTTCATCAGCTCTAATCTTGGAACGGAATAAGATATCACAATTCTGGTTTCACCTAGCATATTGAGCACTAAAACATCTTTAAAACGAGGTGTCATTTTGCAAAAAATGGGGGGGAAAAAACATTGGAAGCTTCAAATTACTTTAGGATTTTTTCCTGATTTATATTTGGTTAAAACTTAGTACCTACCAGGCTTGCAAAAAACGCTCCCCCAGTTACGGATCGATAACTCAAAAATTGTGGAAAAAGTTAGGACGGAGAGGGGTTACTTTTGGGACAGCCTGTGTAATTTATTTCTCCTCGGCAGGTTTGTCTATGCATTCATATTTTGGTAATGTACCATGGACTACGTTTAATCAGTAAGCCAGTGATCAGCGTAGAAGAGCACCGGAATACAGAAATAGTAAACGTTGTGTAGTAATTCGCAGCGTTTTATACTTCAGTGTTGAAGCTTATCCCTCCTGCACAGAACATAATGTACCTCAATCCACTATTGGTTTACTACTTTCTCGAATGAGTTGCTGGTTTCAAATGATCAAAAAGGCTGCTAATCAGTATGCAAGGTTAAATATTTGTGTATCATATTGCCCTGCTAAGCAGATCATTAGTCCCTCGTTATTGATTTAACAGAGTATATGGTTTATGGAATCTAAACCTACGTAATAATAGGTACCTACCGAAACAAATTAATGAAATTAGGTAACAAGAGTAATACGAGTACATCTACATTTACAAAATAATATGACTGAGAAGACTGATAGACGATGGCATCTACCGAAAGAATGTTTTAAGCTTAGATTCTTCAAGAGAAATTTACATTCAATTTGTTAACGTCAGTATCCAGAGTACTTTAGGAAGGTTTATAGATTAACCAGGAGAGAAAGAGCTTTAAATACAATTTTAACGTCTTGGGTACGACGATTCTCGTAGCTGCTCACAGCTTGTCTACAATCCGCTTGTTATTTGTTCCAGGGAGATATGTGAAATGCCCTGGTTGAACGCATGTCTCTGCAGCCCAGATGACAGGCCCAGACCATCCGTCAGCGCTCCTCTTCATCTCATTTTAAAGGTATGTGAGATCAAACCACTTAGCATATATTGCTCAATCTCCCACTTCCAGAAAAAAGAACAGGCCCTCGTGATTATATTAGCTCGAAAATGACTTCTCGATTCTGCCTAAAGGTGTTTTTAACAAGAAAGATAACCTTTCTGTCAGTAGGAGAGAGTTTTAGAAGGTGTTTATCTAGCTTTTACGGCACATCAGGGGCTATTGGTCCAATTATCCCATTTCTTTCTTTATTTATTTTCTTCCTCTTCTTATCGCCTTAAAAACACATTAACCCTCTTCAAGATTGATGTGTCCCACCTCATTGTGCAAGGTAAATTCCTGCTCTAGATTCACCACTTAGGAGTAATTGAGATATATTACAACCCATGTTGCTTCCTCGTTTGCGTCAACAATCAATCCTGCATCCTGGAAAGATTAATTGACCGTTAAGTTTAATTTGGGAATGATATCATTTTTGTGATTTATAATTATATCAATCTAATAAAGGAGGATACTTGATAGTAATTTCTATGAACACAGATTTCAATACTAGATTATTGGTTTTAATACTGAACCTTTGTATTCAACTAGGTACCAAAGTTGTTTTCTAACCTCAAAATTTGTTGGTTTCGTATCATGACAGGTAGATTCAAGGAAAAAAATTATTTTTACTGTTTATTCATATTATTTTGAAAGATGAAAATTTCCATGAATATTCTATTCTTCATATACCAGAAGGGTGTCTCACGAGCACCAGCGACCCATCTCAGTAAAAAATATTAAAATATAGGATTTTTTTTTTTTTTTAATTCAACCGTTATATATTTTCGTGCCCTCACAATCGAGCTAACATGGGCAATCTGCATCAACTTTGTTTTGTTTTTCTCAAAAAGAACCCCCCATTTTTCATTGTAGATTTTGATTCTACGTACCTCAAATTCTATGAAAACATTATCCATCACTTGTATTATTGAGTACGCAAAATCGAGCACAGTCATGGAAAATCAGGTGATATATCGAGGTTTCTAAGATGTTTAACTGCCTCATGTTATACATGATTTTGGAGTACGTCTCACGCTAAATGATATAGTGATGTCATTTCCACAAATCGCAAAGCGAACTTGATCTTTGTTTTTCGTGTTTCCAAGTTGGTTTTGAAAATGTCATTAAATTAATAGAGAGTTTTTGCTCTTCCCGTAATTTTCTACCCGTGTACGTGAAAAGACTGAAATACCAACTGCGCATGCGCGAATCTTCACGTCAACGTGTAGAACTACGCGTGTACGGGAAAAAGGCCTATCTACACGTGCACGGGAAAATGCATTCGTTGGAATTTCGGCCTACGGGTAGTCATCATAGCCTGACGCAAAGGTAACAACAGTTGCCGGTAATCAGTGTGACCAAGGTAACCGCAGTTACGCAGTTATCAGCAAAGGTAACTACTGGGTGGTTGCCAACAACACGTTGGTTGGTCATCAAGTCGAGAGGTTATAGTGAAGTGCTTCGCTACAAAATTCAGCCATTTAAGGTACCTAAGCAATAAATGTATTTATAATAAATTATGTATTTATAAATAATTATAAAGCAATTAATTATTTAAATAAGAATAGGTTGTACGAAAAGAATACGAAACAGCTTCTGAAACACTTATAGAGACGTTAACGTGACGTTAGCGTTTGGTTTTTCACGTATACGTGTAGAAATACGCGTAAAAATCACGTGAAGAGCTAGCATCTCCAGCTGCTTGCTCTAGACGCTGCTCTACACGTCAACGGGAGAAAATCTTACGGGAAGAACAAAAACTCTCTATTATCACAGCGAACAAATACCCCAAGTCATCTATCACATGTGGCAAAAAATATTTTTGAAAACTCGATATTTCACGCGTGATTGTGCTCGTTCTTGTGCGCTCGTTCTTTTTTTTTTTAACACAGATAAGTTTTTGGGCTGGGGGTCATTCTAAAATTCGACCGAAAAAATGCAACACTACAATCGAAAAACAAAGTCGGTAACCATGCAGCAACAATAATGAAGTAGCACTCTTCGGTTGCGTTATAATGGCCCCATGAAAATTTTTGTTTTAACAAAACCTACTAGGTACGCATCTTTGGTGAAAACACAGTCCATTTGGTTCATATTGTGTCATAGACTACTTTAAACCTATTGAATCCGTTTACATAGGACGTCACCGGGGAAAACGCAGTGCCATACCCCTGATGGTGTCCTCTTTAGCGATCTTTGAGGCTGATTTTCACCCACTTCTAATCGTCTTAGACCCCACTTTCTGCACCTTTTTTCAAAGCAGGCAGATTTCTCTCCCGTTACCCCTAAGAAGTTGAAATTGGATGGGGAGACTCTGTGGGACACTAAGAGTTGATTGGAATAAGTGGCTCATTCCTAATCAGCTGAGAGTGAAAGAAGAAGAAAAACGAAGAAAATCCCAAAACATGCGTTTTGCCGCATCGTTTTAGGTATCTAAGAATCATCCTACTATTACAAATTTGACATCGGGTTACTCAGACCAGGTGTCCCTCCCAGGATATGCAAAGAAAATCGGTGTTTAACAAACAGGGAGGGGGCTAAAGTTGGGCCGAAGTTCTTCTTCGTTATATATACGCGATGCTAGTTTGCATTGTCTGCATTGTGGCCTGGCAATGCGAAACTAGCGTCTCGCTTGATCAGATTCCCGGCATGACAGACAGTAACGACGGCGAAAACTCACTCTAATAGTAGTTTTGGGGAACCAAACAATCTACATATAGTCCGAGACAGCGACACTCAATTAGTACCGGTAACATAGGTAGGTATAGTTTTGTTTAGTGAATATCTTAAAACAACACCCACCAGAAAAATAAGAAAACAAGGTCTGCCCATCCGATTCGGGGGATTTCGCAACAATCAAGTTCACCATAATCGTGAAAATCGACTCAAAATTGACCGAATGAATATAGTCGACAGGCTAGGGCCGTTCGTAAGACGGTTGACTTCTAAAACAATACATGTGCGTCTACTTAATTCGGGAAATTTCACAACTTAAAAATTTATCAAATTTACGAAAACCAGTTTTTTTTAAACAACCAGAAGAATTTAGCCGACAAATTTCATTTAAGGGTTGTAGTACAGAATTTAAATATGTGCATCTGCTTAGACAATTCGGTCGATTTTGCAACATTAAAGTTCGTCATATTCCTTAAAATCGATTCAAAATTGAATGGAAGAATGTAGTCGGCAGAGTAGGGTCATTTGTAAGACGGTTGACTTCTACATCAAAATATGCGCGTCAACCAAATTCTGGGAATTTCCCAACCCAACCCTCTTTTTACAAGCGAATTTTACTTACGAAATTTAATTTTTGTTTGAATCATACTATTATGTTTACAAAAACATTTGGATTGGCTCGTGTTTTCACTGGATGTTATAGTTCATAATTACTAGGTGTCTAAATGTGGAACAAGGGAAGTACTTATTTACCTATCCGGTCGATGTGTCAAGGGTCGAGTCTGTCATCTGACTTGACGATTCATTGTACTCGACCATTCTGGAATATTGTACGTGCAGTACTGCAATGGGTCATCGACTGGGATATGTACGACCATGATCAGAAATAACAAGATGGGTTTAATATTTGTACCATTTCATTAACCAGGTAACACCAGCAATACTGATCATTAGAAGACATTAGCAATAACAGAATCATAATAACACGTAAATCATAATTCATAGCTACAATTTAGCTCTCGATCTATAAAATCCTATTAGGGAGAGTTTTCAATGAAGTTGGGCTTGCTGTCATGCGAAGGGATTGGTATACCTGAGCGGGAAACATTTTTGACCTAATCACGTTTGCCTGCGTGGGCGAAGCGAGGGAGATTTCCATTATTATTCCTAGAGGGAAAGATTAATGGCCCGTCACGACGGGGATCCGTGGAAGGGTCAGAAGCAAAGTCATCCGACTCAATGAAGGACTGGGGTTCTTATTTTCACAACCTCCGGGCTGTGTGTCACGTTGCACCGCGAATCAATCATTCACCCAGTGAGTGACTTCGCCGGGGGACAAATAAGCTGAAACGCGAATGATCCGAAAAAAAAAGATTTATAATTTTGTTTTTTCACAATTCACCATGGATTCAGCAAGGGTGTTGGCAAACAGCAGAGAAGAGGAGCTCAAGCAAATCAAACTTTCTGGTACATCACATTAGCAAAATTTACAATACATAGCGTTTCCGTATATTAAACTCGCCCTGTTGATCAAAATGCCCCCAAACTTCGTGATACTGTTTCTCACAGTCCCAATGAAGCTCCTTTCCAAAAGTCCAAACTATAGGTTCAATATACAAGATATCCTTGGATGGCATCCATTTGATGTTTGATCTTTTTTTTTTTTTTTTTTTTTTTTGACATATTTTGCTATTTTGGTATTGTATATACTAGTATCGTTGTGCTTTTTACTTTTCTTTTCTTCTTCATTTGACGGCATAGATACAGTTTTGCTCCAACATTGAATTATTTGCGATGCAATTACACACTGTCAAACAAAGGAGTTAGCCACCAGAATAATATCATTGGTAACGAAATTTAACGATTAATTCTTGGTCCTAATATCAATGTTTGAAGGCCTTGAAATCTTCCCTTTTCGGAAATTTATAATTCAGTTGACCAAGATTATTTCATGATAAAATAATTGACTGTAATGTACAGCCCGATACCCGTTATCCAAGAAATGCCGATTGCAATTAGATTCCATCGTTTGAATTGACTTGTCTAGAATTTCGTAATTATGCAAGCTCATAGATTAGGAAGCCTAGTGATACATTAAAGGCGTTACATTTCATTCACACCACTAACAGGTAATAAATAATCTCTGAAAAATGTCATCAAAATTAACCACTATTCCGGTGAATAGCTCTGGAGGTATATGCAATGCAATTACACTTTCGTGTAGCGTTGCGAAAACATAGAAAAGCCTCATCGAATATCAACTTTCTAGGGTTAACAGGAGATATTTTAGCTTATTTAAAAATTATTAGTAGAAGAAATAACGAAATGCTAACAAAACAAAAACAAAAAAAAAAGTGACAGCCTCGCCAACAGAGGTGGAACCATAGAATCAATTCATCATAAAATTGTACAATTTTCTAAAATATCTATAAAAATAACTAAGCTATTCTCAGTGGCTTAATAGTGCGAAAACACATACTCATAAGGTGAGAGTTAAATTGAATCTTATCGCTTATTTACCATACGTAATGCATCTGTGAATAGGGATTTGGATTTAACTGTAATCAGAAGGTAGGTTGTCAGTAGTTATCTAACTACAGTTTTTTGTCCGCCGATCTGCTTCGAAAAAATTAACATACTTTTCTGAGTAGGCACCTTCCGCGCTGGATCTAGTTGTGACGGTAGGTAACATACCGGGGCAAGAAAGTGTGCCCTTGAGTTTAGCACAAGACCCGTGTGATTGGGTCAGCATGGTTGCCGATAGAAAATAGCTGACGAACCGTTAGCATAAGGGGTCTCTACTCAGCCGGTCCCAAAGCCACTCAGCCAAATGACACTTATGGGGACTGAAGTGTGCGGATGTGACGATGGAGCATCGACCTTAGAGGCTAATAGAGAGGAGCCCCTTGTTCCTCGTCTCTAGGGCATCTATTCAAGTGAAGCAGATCCCCGTTGGAAGATTATGCGATGTCAAACTGTCAGTTGCCTCTTCCCACAAGTTCTGCTCTCAAGTTGCTAGTTACTTCCTCCGCGGTGACAGTCGCATTCACGTCAGGGCAGCGACGCCAGCGGCTTGACGCTTTTGTGATAGGGTAGCAGTATGTTCCGAGTGCAGGAGATCCTTTGGTAGCTACCACTTCTATGAGACCGACGAGCTTATTTTGACAGTTCCCAGTCCATTCAAATTGTTGCTCTGTTTCATTTTGAATCTTACCCTATTTTTGCACGATTTCGTGAATGAAAAACCCAACTTTGTTTCTGCGGTAATGTAAACGGTTGTTTTTACTGTAATAGTGGCATTCGTTTCGGGAGAAAAAATAATTGAAAGCTAAAGAAGTCATATGACTCTTCAAATTTGTTGTGTAATTAATAGTGGTAAGTAGTCGAATCCGTGTGCGCTCACTTATGGGGAATTTGTGTCAGAAGTACCGATCGTCAACGTACAAGGAGTACAATATTGAGGTAAGTCCTTATTAGGTACGACTCAAAGTTTGCTCTCCTTGCAATTACTAGCGCACCTACTATGATCACGCGTAGATAGTGTTCAAGATACGACCAATTTTTCTAAAGGGCGACATCGGCATTATTGGACGGTCTACCTTCACTGTAATCTCATAAATACCAGTAGTACAAATAAGATTGCGTACCATTTTTCCGGTTGGACACAGCTTTCAATGGTTCCGGTCACGGGGGGGAAAACCATGATACTAATTTGCCTATGATTAATGATTTCATCAGTTGTTTGAGAGAGACATGACATAGTATGCTCCAAGAACGTATAAGGAGAATAACGTTCATATTCATGGATTCATTCCAGCCTGTCAATTGGCATTAAATGAGTACAACATGATAAAAATGTCTGCTAAGTTGGGTGGGCACTATAGCTTCCTCACATTTTGTATCATGGAAGTATATAATTAGTTGAAGAACCAATATTACTTTCGCGCAGTCAACCAATCGCAATGAAAAACAAAGGGCTCCATCCTGGACATAAATCCAACAACCCCCGGGTTTGAACAAAATCTGACAGATAGATCAAGATAAATCACGTTATAAGAAATTCACGTTTGCAAGTGCGCACAGACTATTTATTATCCAACGGCAATAAAAGTTATAGGACATCATTCGGTAGCTAACCTTCACAATCCCTGAAGGTTGTATTAACATCGGTGCCTTTAAACGGTGACTTTCTGGAACATATTTCCTATAACCCCCCGAATTTTAACAAATAGATTATGAGGAATCGACGTTATTAGAAATTCAAGTTCGCGTATGCGCAAAGGCCTATCCAATGACAATTAAAGTTATAGGGGGATGTCTATGAGGTAACCCTCACAATCCTTGAAATTTTAATCAAAATCGGATAAAAATTTGGTATTGTTTCTAGCGTGACAAGGATGTACACACAAATGTACAAACTGACAAACAGAAAGGGAACTAAAACTGATCAGCAAGCTCTGAAACGCAAAAAATTAGCGGAAATTTTGGTTTTGGAACAAAAATTATTTCGTGATTCTCACTCGAACACAGAGCTGCTCCACCTTCGGTAGTGAGTAAGCAAAACATCTGATTTTCGAACCTCCTACGATGTCAAAAATGTCTTTGAGTTTTCTTCATTACAATGCTATAACATTGTGATATAAAGTTGCAGCTGAATAGTTGATAAGAGTATTAAAAATCCGAAAATTTTCAATTTAACAATTTAACTTTTCGAAACGTTTGAGGAACACGTTGCTAGTAAGAATCCAAATAACGTGTTATTTTATTATCTTAACATTTCATGTATCATTGTCAATGAAGGGGGACCGAATAGCGGTCAAACGGGCCATACCTGTCTTATACATTGGCACCTGCTTACCGCAGAAACTCGTGATGGTGCATGTGCAGGGGTGTGGGGATGATCTGACTGACGTGTCCGTCCGCTACTATCTTGGGTACTGCCCAAACCTTATAGGCGTTCTGTGGGTCGACGTTATATTTGTACCAGACAAGAGCCTGTCTCTAGTGTATGTGAGACAGTCCGAAATTACGGCTTCAGCACCGACATACATGAAGATGAATTTAAAACATGGAATATAACCCCGATATAGGAATCATGATACTAGACAATTTCAAAGGATTGAGAAATATCCTCGGCAAATATCAGGTTCTCATGGACGTGCTGGAAGGTGAACAACGAATGAAAGGGAAGTCGCCCCTGTGTTATTGAGAATAGCTACCACAGGGTAAAAATGATCAAAAATAGAAGAAGTGAGTTAGAGCACTGATGGTGGTCAGATGCAAAATTTTACCCGTACCTACAGTTTTCTATCTGGAAAAAAAAAAAAAAAAAAAAAAAAAAAAAAAAAAAAAAGTTCCATTAGCGAAAAATTGATGAAATACCTATATCAAATATCGAAACTACTTGAATATATATTGAAATGTCAACTGTGACACATATTACCGAAGACGGTGCTCAAATTTACGCAGTAACATCTTTAATATTTTCACTAACAAGAAAAGAAAGAAAAAAGCGCCTACAAATAGATCATCTCTTAAAGTGGGATGCGTATGTACAATACGTATCATACAAATTGAGGAAAACGGTTAATACGATGTACTCGATTTAATTTGCTTCAGATCACATTATAAAATGGTCCATTTCGCATTGACGCAATCTATTAGGTAATAAATTTTGATTGATTGTTTGGGGAGGCAGATTCAAACTACTGACGGATCCATAAATTTGGCTTTCGAAGATGAAAAGATTCCCAAAGATATATAGATTTAAGGGATTAGAAGTCATCAGATTTGACCAATTGTATATTTATAATGTGTGCGCATTTGTGTGTAATAATAGAAGTACCTTTAATGATATCATAAAGAAGGTGAGGGGAAAGCCGTTTAGGATTCATCTGCCATGCATCCAGAAAGCGTTAAGTGAGAGAAATCGACCGGTCAGATTGTATATTTTCATCATAATGTTTGGTGTGACCCAATCTTCATGAACAACCATAGGATACTCTTATTGAAACAAATTTTTAATTAAAATGCAATTTTTTATAAACGAGGATTTGATAAGGTATTTGTTTTAGAGACCCGTTAAGTTCAGTCTATTGTGGAAGTTCAAAACATATATTGACTAAAATTAATATATATTGGGAGGTGTGAGCATTATGCCTATCCATGATATGTTCATGAACGTATGAATTTATATTTTCATGTTTAGTTCTGTTGGTAGAGCGTGGAAAGGAAGATGTACTCTTCACAACACGTTCCCAACACTAGCTCGCTTAGGCGGCAAGTATTCCTTCATTTCACTTGAGTGAACATTACCTACCTAATAATAATAAAATAATGAAATAATAACAACAATAATGAGCACACTATAAACCATGATTGTAAACTATAATATATTTACACTCTTTATAAGATATGTGACAAATTAAACCACTTTTCAGGTATTCTCAATGACTCATTGATGACTTCCCTAAAATGTATTGTTCGCCTTCCAATACATCCATTAGAACCTTAAATGTGTGGACGAAGTTTGGCAATCTTTTGTTTAGCATCATGATCCCCATTCAGAAATATTTTTCATGTTTACGATTGATCATCTTTTAAGTTGATATTTTGGACTGATCTACAAGTTTTATCAGACTGATTAGGAGTGATTTTGCTATCCATAAGTAGGTGTACGAAATTATTTGGGCTGGTTGATCTTCTCCGGTTCTTCTTCATTTTCCTTTGTATCCGTCAGTAGTAATTGACGTCCTTATGTTTACGAGTTGGGTCGGATGCATTTATTTGTTGACGAATTTTTCGTGTACAATGCCTGGGCCTCCGGGAATTTCGGGGTATGATCGACTAAAATTCTCATACTATTTTTCGTAGCTATTTTTCATTTGCCTCCATAGTAATTCGAAATTTTCCATTGGGAAAAGAATGCGTGTATTAATAATTAAAAATGTGCTTTTTAGACAAGTAGATCATAAATTAAATTAAATCATAAATGAACACAAATAATATTATTAATTACACATATATACACACACTTACACTTATTACACTCACTTACTTAATATTATTATACTTGGTAAACAATTACCTATAACTTAAACTTGAAGTGTATAAGTTATTAGTATCAATCGTGACAGTTTTGCAACTAAGCTATTATTCAGAAAGTTGAATATCTTCAATATACGTACTAATTACAACATTATCAACATCAAAATATTCAAGATAAAATTAGATAGTTTAAAGTGGTCGATACAGTACCTTGAAAGACCCATCCACTGTAATACACGCACTACTGGGCAGAATAATTTGAGATTCTATTCATTTTTAAACCGTTCGGGAGAAATTATCCATGTGACTTTTTGGAGTGGAAAATTGTTTGGCCCAATGGAAAGAGATAACGTCATCTCATAGCTGAGTGGCATCTTTCATCGAGCGATGGGGAACCTAACTATATTTGACGTTTATCCGTCACCCTAGCAATAAAATTGAAGGATGATTGATGGATTGAATGACAGAAACTCTAGCGGTTCATTCGTTGTTTGGCTCTCGCTATAAATTACCGCGTTGAACATTTGAAATAGCGACGATAAGGTTTACCTAACCGTCTGGACCCTCCTAATGACACTTCAAACAATAAAAGTAGAATATTGACGTATTTAATCATAGATCATACATTTTGGTAGCCGAGTTACAAATCATTATTTATACTATCTGGATGTAAAAATTCTTCAAGGTTTCACTTTTGACATGGATATGTATGTCTTTTAGCTGGGATATTTGCTGGGATATTTGCAAAACTTGTGTAACATTTTTTCTACCCCGAAAAACTGTATAGGAAGCTCTATTTACTATTGATTATCACGTACAACCAATGCGATTCCAGAGAAGTGCAACTCCCTTAGTTTTCATAGCAGGAAAATCGTTCGCCACTTTTTAGAATGCTTTCATTTTTCACAACATCTCATGATCCCTAAGCCATTGTAGTGTCAAGGAAAGCTGATTTATTACGCTGCGTTACAAACTAATATTGCTAAGTAACCATAATGAACTAGAAATGTGAAAAGAAGGCACTACATGGTAGGTATACTATTGAGTAGTAAGTACTTGTAAGCAGTAGGTACTATACTTTTTATTAATTTATTAGTTATGTGTCCCCACTTGAGCATATTTCTCTTACCCGTACTTACTTACTCGCTAGTTACAGTGCTTAGTGATACCAAAACCGTGTTCAACTATCAATCATACTAAAGTTCCTGACGAGTCAGAAGGGTGAAATAAGTCGGACTATATACTGATAAAATTAGTGCAGCCATTTTTTCATTATTTTTATTGTTATTATTATATATAAATTTTTTCCTCCCTCATACCTCATGGAAAGGTAATATTGAACTATTAGTTGACCATTATTGAATTCAATATTTGACTATATTTAGACCATTTATTCGCACTCGTACCTCCTGTTTTTTTTTTAATATTTATTTATTTATTTTATTTATATATATTTTTTTTGAACTAGTCATTGGTTTGGGTAAGCGCTTTGCTTCAGGTAGAAAAAGAGAAAAAATTTCCTCAGCATCTCTGCTTCCCATCGTTCTAGTCAATTTTAATTTTACTTTGCAAATTGAGGGAGAAAATGATGTTTTAATGGGAAATAACATGTTTTTCCCCGAAGAAATTGAAGTTTTCCTAGAAAAATGGCTTTCTTTGAAACAATGAGCTTGCAATCGGTTTCGACAGAGTTTTTTCGAACTCCGATATAACCGCGTTTTACTCTTTAAAAAACATGTTTTACTCCTAAAAGCACATGGAATTGAGCTTATAAACAAAGAAAAAACAAAACTCAAAAATGTTATTTTTCAATCAGAGCATGAATTATACGTTATTTTGTACAACTCTTATCTCCCTATGGATATATATTAGATTCCAATAAATATTTCTTAATTATTTTCATTTTTTATATGCAGCTCACTATTTGTTTAGCTCATTCTTTCGCTGTATGTCTTACCTTAATAGGAAGACATGGCGTGGGTGGAGGGGAAGATAGGGTGGTTGGAGAGAGGGGGGCTAAACTAGGTAACCCCCCCCCCCCCTCCACAGCTCTAACCTTACTCGCAGCCTTTTGTTCACTTTGATAGATTACAAATGGAGGTAATTATCCAATCAAACAACACAGGCAAGATTAATTACAAGGAGAATATTATATCACTCCAGAAGCCCGTGAGTGGTTATTAACGGAACTGTCAGCTACACGATGTCAGTCTATAATATGTTTCATTTCTCCTCGATACTAAATGTATATAAACTTCAGCTGTGTACGCATTTTTTACATTCGTTTGACGATGATAATCATAGATGAGGGCAACGTGCCATTCAACCAGAACTCCATTATAAAATTTCGCCTTTAAATTTGATGATCTAGGTCAGGGGTGCTCAAACTCAATATTTTTAGACTACTTACGATCGACTCTGAGAGGCTGCAAGTATGTGTGATGCAGGGTTGTCGTACATACACGATACACCCTACCTACCTAGGTAGGGTGTACCGTAGTATATATTAGCTACCCGCACAATTTATATTATTTTAGTCTAGGTTTGGGTTAGGTTTACTTAATTTCTTCTCTACAATATCAATGAAAAAACTCCTAGTTATTCAAAATTGCGAGTTTATTCGTTGTTACAAAACAAAAGAGTTACATATGGTGTTAAACTCAACTAAGGAGTGACTTTGGATGTTGAAGCGTGGCACTGCATGTCCTCAGCATACTTTTCATAAGATGGTGCGTAACCACTGAGTGCCAATCGCAAGCATGATGACATATGATCGTCAGTTAGTCGATTGCGATATTTTGACTTAATTATCTTCATTTCAGAAAATGCAGACTCGCACAAGTAAGTTGACCCAAACATTGCCGTCAGTTGAAAGGCGATTTGCCTTAGATTCGGATACTTATCTTCAGATATAAAACACCAGAAATTTGTTTCAGATGCTGTAGCTTTGAGATGTATATCTGATATAATCTGCACCAACTCATTTTCAACAGAACATGAGTTCATATTAAACTGACTTGCTACTTCAGTAGCTAATTCCTCAATGTTTTTACATGAAAAAGGATAACTCATAAATGATGCTATATTTGCCAATTTACTGCAATCATAAAAACGCATTTCGAATTGTCCCAAAATATTTGATAATTCAGCCTCATACGTATCATAATTTAACTGACTTCAAAGACGGAATTCAAATGGCTTTCAAAGACGGAAAATGTTTCAGATCCTTTCTTTTCAGTTGATCTATCATAAGTTGCAATTTACTTTTGAATGCGTTTACTGCGCTGATCATCTCAATAATAGTTTTTCCTTTACCTTGAAGCTCCAAGTTAATGGTTTTTAAGTGCATTGTGATGTCAGTCAAAAATGCCAAATCAGTCAGCCATTTTTCGTTTTTCAACATCTCAGTGTCATCACCTCTTTCGTCAAGAAAAGCTGTTATTTCGGGCAATAATTCTTGAAACCTTTCTAGGAATTTTCCGCGACTCAACCACCTGACGTCCGTGTGAAGAACTAAATCAGTGTGTTCAGCTGACTCCCTATCTTCCAACTGCAACTTAAAGAGCCGCCGTTGCAAGCTACGTGCACGGATGGAATTCATAATTTTTGTTGCAATGCCCATAATTTCCTCCGTGTTTAAAACTTTTGAACACAAAACTTGTTGATGTATAATGCAATGGAATGAAAAAAATGAAGGGAATTCTTCATTAGCTCGACACAATGCCACAAAACCGATCTTGTTTCCAGTCATTGCTGGTGCTCCATCGGTTGTAATGCACACTAATTTATATATTGGTAGCTTGTAGTTTTTTACAAAATTGATGAAAACGTCATATATATCTTTGCCACCCCTTCAGGGGAATGATTGTCAAAAATTCTTCCTTAGCCAACATGTCATTGAATACCATCCGAATAAAAATACACAGCTGGGCAGTGTCTGTCATATCGGTGGATTCGTCGAACTGTAAAGAAAAGTATGTACATTCCATGATATCATGTTTTAGTTTATCTGCGATGTCCTGACTCATGACTTCAATACGCCTTGTGACAGTGGGACGAGATAACTGAAGTTCTCTAATAGCAGACATGATTTCTGTTTTATTTTTAAAATCTCCAAATAATAAAGTCTCACCCGCTTCATTAAATGCTTCCTTCACAACCGATCCATCTTCGAATGGTTTCTTGTGTTTCGCCAATATATGAGATATTTTAAATGACGCGATCGTAGCAGCTTTTGATTGTCTGGCTGGTCTTGTGAACATGGTTTGTTCTTTTTTCAAACAAGATATCAAATCACTTACTTTTCGTTTTCTTAATTCACTCTGTGGCGGAAAATCCTTTTCATAGTTTTTATGAACCGTTTTATGATGCCTCTCTAAGTTACCACGCTTAGGTATTGCAACTGACGCACGACAAATAACACAAATGCACTTATCCTTCACCATACAAAAGAAAAATTCTTCCTCCCAATCGTTATTAAAATGATACGTTTTAGATTTCTTCACTGCACTCATTTCGCCCTATTTAATAATAAACTTTGTATCGACGTAGTATCGCCTTCAAGTTACAATTCGAAATGACTCCAATTCCTGCAGGCGCAACATTTATATCGGCGTGAACGAAAGTCTCGAATGTTCCCGTGAAACGCGCCGCCCGAAATGGTCTAGTACAGTCTAGTCTAGAAACAACGCGGCTTTTCTTTGACAAGTACCGCGCGTTCCTTTGATAAAGCCGCCTTTTGCCGCAAGCAGTGTTATTACGTAATAAATTTTTGTAGTTTAGTTACCTACTTATTAAAAATTTTTTTCTTCTCGAGATCTACTCAAAAAGCACTCGCGATCGACTGGTCGATCGCGATCGACCGTTTGAGCACCCCTGATCTAGGTACATGGAAGCTTATTAAACCAGTGAGATATATTTCAAAAATAGAATTATAGAATTGGTCGATGTTCATCCTCCCTGGATTTTATGGTTGAATGAGGGTTGTGAGGGGGTTTGGGAGTTTTGAAATAAAAACTGTATACCTATAACTACACCATCTTTTGGGAAAATCTGTGAAAAAGATGCCTATTGCTAAGGCTAACAAGGTAAGGACATATGGCTAGAGGAATTTCACCGAAGAACAGAAACTGAAGAATTTTTAAGTAATTACCTTGCACAGAACGTTGAGCCATTTAAATACCACCCTCCCTCCTCCCATCCCTTGTCCAGGTGCCGCTTGATGTTTTATTGGTTTTTTTTTTTTTTTTATTGGCATTAAGATTTTATACAGCCATAATATTATTTTACATTAGTTTATACATGTACATTCACTGAACTTAAAAATTTATAAATATTCTTATATATTAAATAATTTCCACTTTGTATTAAAGTTATGTAATTGAAAGGATTATTATCAATAAGCTCCACAGTCTCTTCAAAAAACTCCTCTCGTTGCGCGCGGAAAGTGGGGCACTCCATAACTAAATGTTCCAGGTTTCCATATGTTTCACCACATCTGCTGCATTCCGTCGATTCCTGTACTCCAATTCTGAAAAGGTATGCATCGCAGACTCCGTGATCCGCTCTTAGTCTGCATATGGTTCTACCAAAGTTTCTGTCCACTTCTATCCTATTGAACCATGGTCTAACTGGGATGATCGGCTGCCACCTCTTGTAAAAGGCACCCTCCGTCGATGCTGAGAATAGCGTCTGCCATTTTCTCCTATGGATCCCGACAATCGACGGGAAGAAGTCCTCCACCTCAACTGCCAAATCCAACGGAAGTCCTGAATTCGAGCCCTCCTTCGCTAAGCAGTCGACTACCTCATTTCCATTGATTCCTGCGTGCGCTTTTATCCATAAGAATTGAATATCTATGCTGTTGCTTTGGCACGTATGCAGCAGATGTAAAAGTTCTTTTGTTAGTCCATTTGAAACGCGCTTGAAGGATGATGAGCCAATTTTCCGCAGAACACTTAGGGAGTCTGTACATATGATGTGCGATGATTCTGAATCTCTCAGTTGCAGAATATACTCAAGGGCCTTTACGATCGCTACAGTTTCTGCATGGTAACTTGACGTCATGGGAGGTAGTTTATACATAGCTCTATATCCTGTTACCGAATTCCAAAATGCGCGTTTTATTGGTTGGATTCTTTCCATTGGGGATGCCTTGCACTTGGGGTAAACTATATATTTATGTGATGCAATGGTCGTAGCCATGTGGGTTTTATTTACCTGCACGTTCGTTAAGTTATAGTTAGGAAATTAGTTCAAATGATGCAGAGGCCATACAATTATTTGGTTAAATTAAATGAATTTGATCAATTTGGATGGAGGACGTTAGCGTGGAAGGTTACTGTAGGCGGCAATCGTCGGGAAGGCTCCAGTGGTGTTGTGGTTCTAAAATCTAGTTCAGGCTTGGGTGGATAGAGATGAGGGGCATGGGTGTGTACCTTCAAGTAAATAAGATAGGATACATAACTTAAGTAACATAGATGTAATATTATAGGAGACCAGATACAATAAATATATTGTTAAAAAGACTAGCCCGCATAAAACCATGGGACAAATTGAGTACCTATGTGGTGAATTTCATTTTTTTGAAGTTTGAGGGTGTTTTGAAACGTAAATAGTTTCATAGTTATGGCGTTTGAAAATTATTAGATCATTCATAAGGGATGTAATTGATCATGAGTAATATTTGAGTATTATCAACTCGAAAACGACAAAACGTGAAATTTTTCATTTGATACTTCCTTTAGTGGAAACCCGATCACCCACGATATTTCCGACGGTTCAATGAGTAGCACATAAATCGTGGAAATGGATTGAAGGTGGTGTGGCAGACAGTGTCTAGTTGGGTCTTGTACCTCGTTAACCAAAAGCTATAAACGTCTAGTGAATAAATGACCCGTAGGGTGGTCTTCCCAGTTGCCGCGGATTATCCGGCAACGCATTATTGATGTGCGGCCTAGGCTAGTTCCATCCTGAATGAATATTCATTCAAGAGGTTCCAAAGAATATTACCTACGAATGAATACACTGATGGGATGGTACTGACCTACATCTCGCATTCATAAGTTCATCGACAGCTCATGGTCATTTCATATTATAAATCTTTTGAACCATTTCTAATAGTTTCATTATCTGCTGACTAAAAGTTTCTTACTAATCAAATCAGCTCATTGGCATTTCATTTTTTAAATCTTAGGCACCACTTCTAATCTATTTCATCAATTTACCTAGCGAATTTTCAAGGAAAATTAAGCTATTGCAATGGCTCCTAAAATTTCGAAATCAAAATTAATGAAACATTTATTTATTGAAATTCATTTTGAGACATTCTGAAACTAATCATAGAGATTATATACCTATTGTGTATATATATATCAAGAATTGAACTAAAAGGTATCAGGAGTGAGGGTGAAATAAAGTAAAACTTGTTTAAGAAATGAGATGAAAGTTTTAATAATGTTACGACATGTATCATAGGAAGGTTTTAAACGAACTGAAGCCACGCCACGAAGCGCTCTAGTTATCTTCCCAATGACGCAGTAGGGTGCGTCAGGGATACCAACCCTCCGGGACGAAACACGCCTGGCCCTTGAAGGGTAAACGCTAACGCGTTTATCGACTAAATAAATGAGTTGTGCGGGTTGTTTATGAGAAACTTTGTAATTATTGGTAGTCATCCCCGATATATATGTATATTAGGCAGCACTTTTTGAGCACATTAAAAGTTCAAATCCGCAAAAAAAAAAAGGTTCTGTCATGCAGCATAATTGTATAAGCAAATTTTCTTTAATCATCTTACCCACTATATTATGTTACATTGCTTTAAAAATAGAGGACTCTGAGTGAATAGAAATGGTTAATTACGTTCTAAAATTCTACGTTCTAAAACTCGTTCAGAGTAATGTTCTGTAATTCAAAAAATATTTTGGGGTTTTAGCTCCTTTTGCAGTGTTTATCTGTTTTTCGGCAAATAATAATGAAATTCAAGTACATTTTTCAGCATAAATTGGTGCATATCGTTCTAGTGCAAATGTTCTAATTCATCGTAGATAAACTTCTTTTGACGGAAATTCCACAAAAATATATGAATTCAACGATTTTTAATCGTTTTTAGCCACTTATAGTGATTTTTTAAGGACATTTTTTGAAATAAGACCAATTGAATGTGCTCGAAAAATGCTGGCCAATAAACTCATCCTTTCGTTTTCAAATTGGAAGTTGACAATTCCTTTGCTCTCAAGGTGTTCAACTTTCAAAACAACATAACAGGATGAGAATTTAGTCCAGTCATTCTGGCATAAATAGGGGTAAGTTTTGATCCAGTCGTAATTTTTGAACCCTTTATGTTTTTTGAGTCGCTGAACACGAATATGAGGTTTGCTGACAAAAATTTTGCCCAGAACATTTGTTTTTTGCTATTTTAGTCAAGATTTTAGCATTTTTTTCGGTATTTTGCCCATATCTTGGAAAGTGTTCGTTTTTTCGCAAAAGTTACCATGTTCAAAATTAAAGCAGGCAAAATTACCTAGATGTTTTACTCCGGACGAATTTACCTACGACTAACTGTTTGGCCGCTAGAACGCGCTGAAAAACGGGCAAAATTGCCAGATAATGGAAAAACCACGATTTCCGCGGAAACGACCCGTGTTTCGATACTATTGGTGGCCAGTGATGTCGAAATTATCCAAGTACACTGAACCAAGCATGATGTACTCTGTAGATATATATACATGCCTCCCCTGCCGCGGGTCCACGGAACTCGAAGGTCCCTTCCCCGAAAATGTAGGGGAGGACGTTCTCCAAGTAATAGCGCAGTAAACAGAAAATAGAGAAGACATTAACGTATACACACAGTGGAATGGTGCAAAATTAATTAAAAAACAGTTATAAACATGAAAAATTGTATTATTATAAAACTTAACTCACTAACTTGATAAAATGACGCAGAAAATAAAAAAGTAATACATAATGATGAGCAACAATATTTTTAAAGAAAAAGTGATGGAGTGCTCTTCAATTATTCATCTGGAACAGATAAAGCAGATCGAATTGTATTATTGGAGGTTTATTATTCAATGGATGGATGTGGAAAGTAGTAACTTGCCCTAGTAGTTGTAGAAGAAAGTAGTCTTCTTACCCTTGTGTGTAGCAGAAGTGCTTGTCCCCTGCGCTTATTAACATTTCCTTAATTTTCGCCTCTTTTTGATGGGTGGAAGAGAATCTGTAAAAATGAGAAAAGGAGCAATTCATTAGTGGGTTAGTGACACGTTCATCATTGCTCCATCAATGTTGGAAATGGAAGTGTTACCTACCTTCAACCATGGCAGCTTCCTGGGTTTGACCATCTGTGGTTGCTGCTTCAGTAAAATCGACCCCAAGTTCTTCATGAAGGAAGTCTGCAGTTAATTCCTCCTCATAATCCTCAATTGGGATGTTGGTGCATAACCCCTCACAGTTTATGCATAGATTTGTGCAACTGAGGCCTGCTTTTTTGCAGCCACATGATCTTTCACACGTCTTTGTGTATCTGCACGTCACCATGCGCAGCAGTTCGGGGGAAGCAGGGGCTTGGAGGGACGTGATGGGTTCTAGACCATTGTTGGCTCTCCTCCAACCCCACTCTTCAGGTTGTTTCTCAACCCCCATCCATTGCTGGACCTGGTGGTACACCCGGAAACTGTGCTGAGTATGAGTAGCAACAGCTGCCGAGGGAGGCAGAGCAGCTATGTGTGAGGAGGCCCTGAAAGCTGCCCTTTTGTAGTGGGTTAACCTCAGCTGGTTCAGAGATGGTTCTGTTCTCCCCGTGTAACCATATACATGCACAAGAAAGCGCTCCCCTGCCACTGAAATGTCTTTCTGAGTTGCCTGATGGCCATTCAACCTGGCTCAAAAAAGGGGAAATAGGGGTGTTTTGATCCAGTCGTAATTTTTGCACCCTTCATGTTTTTTGGGTCGTTGAACACGAATATGAGGTTTGCTGACAGAAAATTTTCCCGGAACATTTGTTTTTTTGCAATTTTAGTCAAGATTTTGGCATTTTTTCCGGTTTTTCGCCCATATCTTGGAAATCATGCGTTTTTTCGCAAATGTCATTATGTTCAAAATTAAAGAAGACAAAATTCCCTAGATGTTTCACCTCGGACGATTTTTCCTACGACTAACCATTTGGCCACTAGAGCGAGCCGCAAAACGGGCAAAAAGGAGGCTCTAGCCCCCGCCCGGTATGTCCCATGATACCAGCGCTTCCCAGCGCTTTCTTCTTCTCGGGTATCACTCCTTCTGTCTCTACTGTTTACTGTTATCCCCATCGTGTCATCTTGTACCAGTCAATCCCTTAGTAAAAAAGTGGCAAACGATTTTCCTGCTATGAAAACTATGGGAGTTACACTTCCCTAGTAACGCATTGGTTGTACGTAAAAATCAATAGAAATCGTTATTGAAGTGTGAAGTCCGGTGTTTCGACATTCTTCTCTGTTTGATAGATAGAACTCATTAGGATCCTCTGCTTATGAATTATGCTAGTACATTGTTACCTAACCATTATTTACAAGTTGATCGCATACGCTTTCATACGAGTCTGCAACACATTGGGACATTTAATGTCTTTAGTCGCAGACTCGTTACAAGCTCTAAGAGCCACTCAGCTGATCCGGACCCTGAGCATCGTCAAGTAATGTCCTAAAGAGGCTACATACGAAATTACAGCTTCCTAGAGTGTAAAGTATAGAAATTACCTATTAAAATGATTCAACCACCACTTCACAAATCAAACCGTTCTCGCAATATTCGGATCACCTGCTATGAATCAAATCATCGAAACACCAGCTCAATGAAATCATCAGAAATTAACAAGCAGTTGCAATCATGTTCACAGTATCAATTATTGATAATGATCACCTGTGTGTAAACAATTATTCATATAACCATGGTCATAACTCAGCTTGCTGGCCACGCACTTCACAGTAGTTAACATAATATGGTTGGATAAATCGAGAGCTTTCGAACGAATGGTCAACGGATTTTGTGGGATGAAAAACGACGAAGTACCATTTCCCTAGCAAAGACTCGGTTGTAAGCGGAAATCATCAGAAATTTTTCATAACGCTTTCTTCGTCACACTTTTTGAGTTATGTGCCATAGTAAAGACATAAAATGTCAAAATGAAGATTAGTGGACATGTAGGCCAGAATAAAGTGTATAGTTTGGTGATCTGGATGCTCGCAAGCTCGCATCTCAAAAATACAAAACATCAAGTAGTCAATCCCTTAGTGAAAATTCAAATTAGTTGGACATGCAGGGTCAGAATGACGTTTTAGAAGCATATTTCGGGAGTTGTACTGTACTAGCAAAAAATAGTATGACCAGTCAACATGATTTGGACTCACGACTTTCATCTCACGTGGCCGTTATCATAAACTTTGAGCTACGACACAACTACCGTTTCACGAGACAATCACAGTACTTCACCATTCAGTAGGAGATGCGGAGCGGGAGGTAGAAGTTTCTCATTATAACCGCTAGGAAGCGCTGGTATCATGGGACATACCGGGCGGGGGCTAGATCCTCCTTTTTGCCCGTTTTGCGGCGCTCTCTAGCGGCCAAACGGTTAGTCGTAGGAAAAATTGTCCGAGATGAAACATCTAGGGAATTTTGTCTACTTTAATTTTAAACATAATAACATTTGCGAAAAAACGCATGCTTTCCAAGATATGGGCAAAAAACCGGAAAAAATGCCAAAATCTTGACTAAAATTGCTAAAAAAACAAATGTTCCGGGAAAAATTTCTGTCAGCAAACCTCATATTCGTGTTCAGCGACCCAAAAAACATGAAGAGTGCAAAAATTACGACTGGATCAAAACTTACCCCTATTTCCCCTTTTTTTGAGCCAGAATGACTGGCCTAATTCGCTTATATCGATATATTCGCTTCGATAGAGTCAACTATTGTTAATATTATTCCTATTTATACTTTTCTAAATTCACTAACAAGATTATTGTTTAAAAACCGTAGTAAAACAAATTGGATGCTATCAGATTTTGCTAACCCTTAATTTCTTAATTTTAAATATGCAAATTCCGTAACCAGGGGTTCATTGTGATCTCTAGATTAATAAAAAACTTGCGCTGTAAAACACGAAGCACTAGCAATGGCTCCAAAAAACTCTAAAAACAATTTTTCAAAAAAAGCCTTCATTGAAATCTGTTTTGAAGCATTATAAAACCATTCCTGAACTTTGCGCTTTTTCATAAGTGTGTGTGTACCACAAGTAAAATGCAATGCTTCGGCGATATTGTGCACAACTGGACAGCATTTAGCGTTTTGGAAAAACACTGCAATCGGATGAAAATTTAAGTCTTGATGGCCTGAACAAGATTATGTCACATGCTATGTATAATAAAACTGAAGTTCATTCAACTATTTAAAATGTAGGAGATCCATTTTTTTTTTTTTTTTTTTTTATTTTCAAAAGGCTCACCTTAAAACCTCTGTTTTTCAAATGAAATAGCATTCTTCCTACCCAACGATTTGAATATGTTTGTGTGTATTAATACGTACATAGCTACACACACAATGACAATATTATCGTTTATTACGGATTTGGTTTCAGAGTTGAGCGTTGCTATCATCTCACCCAAATTTCAGGTCTGGGGGACGTCCTAAACATGCGAGATCTCAACGAAAACGGGAATCGTCACGTTATTTTAGCCCGGGGGATGAGAACAGACAGAGCCCTTGGAAATGAGATAGAGGTGAATGAATTGAGTTGTTGTCATTGATAAGCGTGAAATCAGTGCAGCGGGCTCGCGCGTAGTCTGATAGCGCCTTGTTGTCACACTTGAACTGTCTCGACGTTACTGGCAACCATCGGTGGAGCGGACGATATTCGATACCTTCGGCCACGAAGCTTGCAGACGCTATCATTATCAGCGTGCGGTTCTCCTCTATTCCCATCGTGGGGCCTCCCGGTTCTACACAATAGGCGTGGTCTTTAAATAGGAACGTACCTACCTCTCACATCCATATTTTGCATCACCAAAACCACAATATACGAATTGACTTTTCCTAGCACACTTTGTACCTTCTGCTAGGTTTGGAGTTCTTAAGTGGATAGATTGATGCTTTGGAAAATAACTACAAGAATAGTGCAAATTTCTGACGGACCAGACCCATAAGACATTTCTTTGTCAATAGTAAACCAGGCTTAAATCTTATTTCATTAACCAAGGGAAACAGGGTAAATTGTTCACTCGTTACATAAATAAATTTCCCCCTTTCCTTACTGGTAAAATCAGTAGTTATTGGGTTGATTCAAGCTAGAAAAAAATAACTCGAGTGCATGCAATTTTAGCGTAAATTATGATTTTTCTAGTGAGAGGATTTCCGACGAACTGAAACTTATGGAGTTACATTTTCCAAGGTCCATACTCCATTGTGGAAATCAGTAGAACCCGTAAAAAGTACGCAAAACCTTTGTTTATCGAGTAGCCTATACCGAAGTACGAGGCTATGTAACCAGAAGAGTGAAGTTCTCCAAACAATACAGCCGTTTTTATTGATGCCCAGGCCTAAAATAGGTGTTTTAAATAGGTATTTAATAAGATAGGTATGATAGGCAGATTAATAAGATGGGGATTAAATAGATAGGTAGGTATTAAATAAGATAAAAACCACCAACGCGTACGAGCAAGCGTTTTCTAACGTCAGTGCATTCACTTTCAGTTTGGGTACATAAAAACCCCAATACAAATAGTTCATTAATTAGCTGTATATATTTCAAGTTGGGGCAACCAATCTTCATGTTAATAATTACGGAGCCCATAGATTGGCAATAAAAGAAGAAGAAGGCACCAATTGTGAGGTCTATCTTTCAAGCTAATATCCAAACCGTTGTGTTGATTTTTTTATTCTGTAACATTTCAACAGCGTTGATACATCATTTGATTGTCCGACGTATTAAGAATCTCACGAGAACGGTAATAGCCTACCTAGACCGCGTACGCTGGGTGGGCGTTGCTTTATGGCTGCCAACCTCGTCATTAGAAGATTAGATGTTGAGGCCGGATCTTCTTTTTATTATTTTACCCCCCCCCCCCCCCCCCCCCCTCCCCACCTCAGTTGACTAGTTTCCTTTGATGATATACCTGAGCCTCAAACGCTATGAGGAGTATTCCGAGTTTTTCCTAATTATAAGAACCTCGGAATGCGGCGAGCGGCTTTAATGGCCCTTTTTCTTTTGAAGGATGAAAGTGGAGTCTGTGCCATGACAGGGTTCTGCCGTCCCTTGTCAAGATATTGGGATTTTCAGGGACCACCTTCCAAGTCGGCTAGGCTATCTGCCACCTAATTCACAGCTTCATTGTGAGACATTTTCATTACTTATTTTGACCAATTCCTCGTTTCTTCGGAATGTCCCACCTCGATACCATTTAACCTTTTATGGCTATGGCTTCTATGGACTACAAGAACTGAAAATGATTATAACTCGTATTTGCAAGTTCTTTCTTCGATGCGATAAATTATTCTTGTGGTCCGAATTATTGTATGTAGGTACATTATTCACACCATCTCATAGACAGCTTGATGGACTTTCAATACCCCTGACCTTTTCTGAAATTCTGAAATGAAGATGGGTAGGTAGTCAGGATTTTTCATCGAAATAAATCATTTTTAGGCTGTTTATGAAGTACTGTTCACATTGTTTTTGATTCTGTATGTTTTGTGGAGAAATAAGTCTGATATATTAACACAAAATTGAATGCACTACTACTATATTTGTGAATTATCTAAATACCTACTACTCTTCCTTCTAATTTGGTTCCAACCAGATACTTTAATGTGCTTTGATATTGGTTGGGTATTATCAAGAAAAAACGATTGAACGAGTTTGTTTCAATCACCATTGGTATGAATATCATATTTGGAGGATGAGATGACAATTAAATGAAATAAATTGAGGCAGTACATATATTGTATGATATAAGCATACATCTATAAATACAACAAATTGGGTTTCAAAGCATGAAGTGTTCCACCAGCGCAGTTACTACCATCGGTTTGAAAGCAACGTAACTTATTGAAGACAACATACTCACAGATGCCGTATATGGCAGTACAGCTATCAGTTCATTGAAAATTTAGGCAGACTATACATGCAAGTTATGCAAGATAAAAGGCTCCGCGCTTTTGTGATCATTCTCTCGACTGAAAAGAGACATTGAAACTATACCGCTTAATACAATCTTTGAAAAAAATCATCGAAATCAAGTGAAACTTATTGGTTCTGTGTGTTGCAAGAATTTCGATGTAACCAGAAAACCTCGATGCCATGTTTTCTTTCGAGATTTGTCGATAGGGCTGACACATACTTTAAAACGACTAGGGGTCTCTGTTGTAGTGCTCCTCGCACGGGTTTTAAATCGAGCCCTATGATTGGAAAAATAGAGTTCTCAGTGTTCAGGAGGCTCCATATTCAAGTTCAACATTAAAAGCGCAGATGCAATTTTACTCAACTTTCAGTAGGTATAATATTTAAATTCAAAACGCAGTTTAGATAGGGTTCATTGAATGGGAAAAATCAGGGTCAAACAAATGACAAAGTAATATACCTACTGTACTTTTTAGAATCTAATTTGATTCAACCAAGTTTCTTCTTTAAATTAAAAATAAGAACGCATTTGAGGAATTCCTAACTGTAATTAGGACAGTGAGGTTAATCTAACTTAAGTTCGGATAGTTGATGAATGGCGTTCTTAAGTGGAGAGACCATTAATTTGCATTGCTTCAAGTTTCCGAGCTTGAAAGTATATATATATATATATATATATATATATATATATATATATATATATATATATATAACCTTTGTTTCAGCGCTCCTAAATCAATATTCCTTGAGCAATTAATGTCATGATGATATTCGAAATACATCGTTTCCTCAATATGCTTTCTGAATTGTATACTAATCGAATTAACTACAACTTCGTAAATAACATAGCTGTGATTCAACTAGGTAAAGTTTATTATTTATTACCAAATTGCATTTCAGGGATGAGTTGATGAAAAATCTATATAGACACAAGTATATGATGACAAATGAGCTGTATAGCATGAATAAATGAGTTGTATAATGCGAACAAGTGAGTAATTTAGTAACCCCGTCAGTTGAAATTGGCTTTATCGATTTGGTTAATTCTTTTACTGTGGCTTTTAGTGTGCAGGGCATAAGAGTCCAGCTTAAATTTTTAGGAAAGTGTAGACCTAGTCGGTTCAGCTGAGTGAGTGTTATGGCTAATTATTTTCCTAAGCAACCTACTAAGAAACGCTCAAGTTTGAAACAGAGCCCGCGGGAAACATGGAATAAAATCCATATGAAAATTTGCTGGATATAATCAGAAATATTTTATGAAGCTGATTGATATGTGAGGCTTATTTCATTTCTATTCTATACGATCCAGACATTTGGAAGGAAGCATCTGGATCATGGAATATTTGATCACAACGTCCTGAGTTTTGTGAAAATATTGTATCACATCATATCTGACCTGAATAATGAACCAATTCCTGGTACATTCCTCGAATGACCAGCGCTTTTTAAATACACATCCGCAGTGCACCGATGGCATTGGAGTCCTCGATAGCCTCGAAGGTTATCAGAAAAGAAATATAGTCTACGCGAGCACAAAGGCATTTAAATGGAACTGCTACCCCAAGAATAAAGATAAAGCTCACTGATAACATACCCTGCAGTTCGCTTTATAAATCATAGAGCTGGTGTTTCTCAAGATCCGATGTCAATTAAAGACTTCTTGGCCGCATAGTTCTTCTGTTTGATCGAGGTCGTCGCACATAATTTCTCTGCGGAAACATACTTGTAACCCTTATCTGCATCATGGACTACAAACCACACTGAGTGATTTATAGCCTTGGCAAACGTAAGCCCCAGTATTGTAGGTCGGGACGGTCTTTTTGTTTCTTATTGACAGGTTTTATCGTACAGAACTGTTTAGACGGCTGAATGAAACGTTTGTAGTAGAGATGGTTTATATTTAAATAGGACCTATAGAATAATGCAAACCTGTTCCATGGTACTTCAATACCGATGTTATAAATATTGTAAGTACTCAAGTTCCAGCACATCCATCAATGGTACGAACTATTTATACGAATAAAATGTTATACCCCTGCCCTTATTTGAAGATACTTGGGTTGCACGTACCGTATCACCATTTCTACGCTTTCTTCATGGCCCCTGATTCACCTTTCATCATCGAGATTCCCCAGAAGAATAAGATGAAACTAAATCGAACCTTCATTTTCGAAATCCAAAAATTTATACTGAAACGTGGGTATGTATGCCACCTTGTTTAATTTTATTGCTGGTCATCGTCTGCTCCTTCGAAACTGCTACCAAATTAATAAGTATGTAGGTACCAACTAAAAAATAAACTTAATTATTTTATTTTAATTAAATAGGTCCCTAATAGTATCACACGCGGCTAACGGTGAGCAGCATGGTGATTATAAATGGGAACTCGCTGCAGCGTGTGACCAAATACGATTCTGACTGACCAAAATATTTTATGCTTTTTACTCTTATAGAAAAATTTGTGCTGTAAACAAAGATACCCCATGTCTTTTTCTCGATGATTGAGGTTCGGAAAATATGGTTTGAATCACTATTGCGAATATGAGTTTGCCTACCCGTTTTTCTCAATTCCACTTTTCATGCAGTTCACGATTCACCTATCTGCTGGTCTTAAGGGAGCGGGTCGACGGGTCGGTTCAGTCTAAGCAGGCTGGTAATTCATTTCGATATGAACTGTATAAATTAGGCAATCACGAATAATGATTGTAATGTGACTGATGACTCACCAGATGATGCTCGGCGGTGTATTTTCCCAGGCATGTCCAAAAAAATCCGTTTAAGGAGGAAACCACCATACACACTCCTATACTCGCAATCCGTGATATGTGATAAAATATAAGACGAGAACGATTACTATGTGGGTGATCACTTACAACGACCTTGGAACAGCAACTAATGAGGGGAAAATTAATTTGTAAAACAACTGTTCGCGAAATTAACTAATAAGTTGCAAAAAAGGAGGCTCCGTGAGACACATTGGCAAGATGGAGACTGGAGGGGGGGGTCGATCGGGTCGTAGGTAGTAGGTATCTGTTATGTAGTACATTCGCCTTGAGATTGCAGCACCTCTTGGATCAGTGCCTTGATGGAATGATACTCTGATATGGAATGATTGAAATGATGAATGAATCACATTGCAGTTGCGAACAAAGGTGCATTTTTGCAATTGTACACCCTAATTAGGGTTCCTTTCAAGCCATCAACTGGAGGTTAGTCCACGATTGAGACCTACTCGAGGTCGGCCTCGTGCAGCGTTGATCCAATATCGAGACCCTAAATCGGGCCGCCACCTGCCCTGAAATCTGAGGGTGTAATCCGTGCTCCTGGTCACGATTTGGAAGAAGACCTGGAAGGGCGATTGGGAGAGATTTCCATCTGATTTTGGGAAGAAATGTGGGGATAGACCAGACCCCACCATTTTCCCTGGTGAACGGGAAGTGTAATGCCTCAACTGGCGGATCATTCTCTTCCAATTCTGAATCCCTCTAACGTTTTCAGCCCTTGATCGAACCTTGTTTGTTTATTTTCGTTCAGTTCGTTTGTGTTGTTCGAGTCATTTTGAGTGATGGAACCGTCGGAACAAACAGATACCTAAAGCAGTTTTGACGGAAATAATAGAGGTTTAAAAATCCTACTAACTGCTGTGGGACACTTCTCAAGCTATATATTTTAATAAAGATGCAAGAAATTAAGCGAAAGTTTCTTAAACATTATCTTTCAAATTTATTAACCTTTACTTAATATTAAAAAAAAAAAAAAAAGTTTCTGAACTGAATAGCAACCTAACCTAACGAATGGAGTAGTAGGTCGGGCATCTAAAAACAGTGCGTGTAAATACATCAGTCTGTCGACAAGAGAGTAGAATGGTGGCAGGGAGGTCGAGACCAGGCACGGCAAAGGGAAGTTGTGAACGGATCGTGTAATCCCCGCTGAAGAGAGTTTTTACAGCCAGATTCACGGGCATACGTGACTTTTGTCGTCTTTTGCGAACCTTCCCTAGCTGAATGCATCACATTTCCGAAGTACGGTGTTTTTTTTTTTTTTTTTTTTTTTTTTCCTCCCACTCAGCACTCTTGTTCATCCAATGTTGCTACAACAAACTAATCCATCTCAACTGATAAAAATCTTTATTAATTTTTATTGACAATTATTATCAGGTTATTATAATTTGATTGAATTGTTATTGATTTCACATATCTTAAATCGGAAATCGGAGTTTTTAGACGCATATTCATTGCAATATATCTAAATTGTCTTGATCTTTCAGAAGATGCTTTTTTCGCGTGGACCATAATGCGTGATGTAATAAGAGGAACCAGAGAGCTAATCGATATTTTAGGAATGGTTGAATTTACTGATGGGCGATCGCTGTCTACCTTGATGGATAACTATCAGGTAAACTCGTGGTTTATTGATATAATTTCCTGTTCGTTTTGATTATTTACCTAACAGAAAATCTACAACATAAAGTTCGTAATGTCTATAAGTATTGTTTGGAACACTGATGAACACAAGTCCAAGTTGGGAATTCAATTTTATCACGAAAAACTCTTTTTGTATTACAATCAATCTCAGAACAAAATCTTCATCTGAACTCTTAATTAACAACTGGGTTTTCTAACGCATCAACGTAAACAATAACAGATACCCCCAACATTGTGTTTCCCCAACATTATTCCCCCTCTTTTCTTAGGCCTTCCAAGCAAGGGCGATGGCGATCCGCATGAACAACTCGTTTTTTCTTATTAGGAATTTGAATCCGAAAAACCACGTCTAAGAGCCATTTCTTGATGACACATGGTCCGAGACAGAAGCGCTGTAACTTGGGGTTTTGCTCCTTCGTTTTCGTATGGGATTGTACATCCAGACCGTATCTTGTTCCTTAAACCTAGGTTTCTCTGCTCAAACGTCGTACCGTTGCTCATTACCCATCGACTCTCGACCTTCATCTAACGTCTGCTCCAGCTGCCTCGCATGGTCTGTGGTTGTCAATGTCCCTGTGGATATCGCCGTGGATCTCTCGAGAAACGCCAAAACTAGACACTACGTGGTCCACCAACCCTTAAGTTACAGTCTCAGCTCGTTTGTCTGGTACTAGAAATGCCTCTGGCCATTTGGTGAAATAATCCTGGACAATTACTAACCCTTCCCTTTCCTCGATTTAGGAAGGGGTCCGAGCAGATCTATGGCTACACGATCAAAGGGCACACCCGCAAGGGGGCTCTAGTTTTCCTACCCTTTTCTCGGGTGTTGCATTCTTGGCAGCTCTTGCCAAACATACTCACATCACGGTGCATTCCGACCCAGTAATAGTTCTGTAGCAGTGATTTTATCATGCCTCTTGTTCCAAAGTGCCCTAGTCTGTGCGTTGAGTCCAGGAGCATAATCCTACATTCTTGTGGGACAAGGATCTGGTTTACTTTCTGAGTTCTGGAGTCATTTTCCTAGTAGCGTACTAGCACTCCTTGCTTTAGACTGAGAGACTCGCCCATGGCCTACAGAGCCTTTTCTGCTGCACTACATGGCGCAATCTCCTGCCATTTCGGTCGCCTTCCATCCTTGACCCATTCCTTTACTCTGGCTAGTTCAGGATCTTTCCGCTGTTCATCCTCCCACCTAATTGGTGGAACTAATTCTGTCCCTCGTACGTCAATTACTCGCTGTACATATTTTTCTTCTTGGCTAGCACAGTAACCGCATCCTTCAGGAAGACAGGGTCTTGGTCGAGCTCCATTTCGGAGCCAGAGGAGTTGGGGGAGGAGGAGGCCGACGTAATATGTCCCCTCGTCCGGAAATTTTGTGTGAGGACCTAGAAACGCGATTTGGACAAAATTTATGGACCAAAATATGATGTATTACCATGTCGGATCTTGTGCCTCGCTCACATTGGTGAGAATCAGCTGACCACGAGCCTTAATATCAACCATAATGATGGCAAAATTTATCTCAAATCTCTCCTGTTCACTGTAGGACGACGAAATTTGATAGGGAGCTTCTCTGGGACATCAAGAGACGAGCAAAGTGAGGAGCACCATCGTGATAAGCTGAGTGAGCTAAAATCTCTCCTGATTACCTTAGGACACTGAAAATTGATAGGGAACCTCTCTGGGATAACAAGAGACCAAGGGCGGAATTCATAGATAGGAATTGAGTCTGAGTGGGCCCTTAAGTGTATCAATAAGGTAATTCATGCACTCCGAGCGATTCATAGTCGTGATTACCCTGAGGGTGAACTGAGTGTACAACCCAGATGCACACTCAACGAGATTCATAATAAAAAATGGTGTTGAGATGAGTTTCACCCTCAGCTCAACGGTGCAATGTCCTGAGTGACGGCAGGAGGTTACTCAAGTGCGTCAACTGATCATTTTTATTATTATTTTCACGTAGGTATAGGTACTGGTAAAATAGTAGGGCATACATCGTTTATTTTGTTTGGAGTTTATTCAAAAACCACGGAACATAAGTGTAGGTAGGCTGTACCTAAACGGTAGTTAGGTACATGTTTGATGTGATCAACAGATCTCATTCGACTGTTATGCAATCAACGACAAAATATTTCGCCAACTACTCCAATTCGGGAAAGAGACAGTCATCGACGACTACGAACCTGAAGGAGCCTAAAATAAATGGAAAGAATTTATAACCTCCACAGCTGAAAGTGCTGGTCGCTCTTTGATTTTATGCGATCTCTACCTACCAAGTTTGTAGTGCATGGTTTTCCGATTTATCTTGGTTTGTGAAATAAGTTGTTGATAGACCTAATTTCCAGTCTTCAGGATGTACAATCAATAAAAATTCCAAGAAAATATGATTGTTGGAAGCTATCCCAAAACCTCACGTCTTCTTTTTGTCCAGCTACAGTCTCATTATACCTATAACTCTTCTTATTTCCAACTAAATTTGTTCATCAAAACTAACTGGCGAATCATTGTTTTCTCATCTTCTCACTTTTTCCCATCATAACTCTATGCATAAACACAAATCATCAGCACTCCAACAAACAAGGAACAAGAATTCAGTTCAACTGTGGCTGCCCCAATCCAGGTGGGAGGACCAATGATTTTGGTCTTCGTCTGATAAGGCCTATGTCCTTTCTCCCAAAGGAACAAAGATAATAGCACAAAAAGCAGAGCACTAAGAAAAGAGTAACCTTTGAGAACTGTTATTGATCAGTGCGGAACGTGAGAGGGAATTTTTCCTTCCCTTTTCCCTCAAACCAGAGAAACTTCCCCTACAACATACTGTCAGGGCTCCCAACCTAAGTTGGGAAAGCATTGAATGTCCCCTGAGTGCACTGTCAAACTCGTGTTATTTAAGTGTGCCCCTAACTGTTGAGTGAACCACCCCACTCAACTATGAATTAGAACTGGTAAGTGGAAGACCCTCCATTTAGGTGAGTGCGAGTGAACACACACACTCAGACTTTGTCTATGAATTCCGCCCTAATTATCTTACAGGCGCTATTCTGATCAGCTGAGTGAGCTAAAATCTCTCCTGTTCACCGTAGGACGTTGAAAATAGGTAGGGAGCCTCTCTGGGATAACACGAGACGAATGACCATACAGGCGCCATCCTGATCAGCTGAGTGAGCTAAAATCTCTCCTGCTCACCGTAGGACGTTGAAAATTGATAGGCAGCCTCTCGGGGATGACAAAAGACCTTACAGGCTCCATCCTGATCAGCTGAGTGTGCTAAGTGTTATTTCGTCTTTCTGGACACAACGGAATTTGATAGGGAGCCTCTCTAGGACATCAATTGACAATGAAATGACGGGCTCCACCCTGAGCTCCAGCTGATCGATTCACGTGGCGTTTTTACAACATGCTCTGCTAACCAGGGGCACGTAAATAGGAAAGCATTTTGTAAACAAATTTTCCAGTGATTAAGTCAAAATCACTATTAACCACTGCTCACCTAGTGACAATTGATCACCAAAATTTATTCAGTGAAACTTGACATTCGCGTATGAAGCTTGACTTTTCACCTACTAATATGTTACCGAGCTCTATTCAAAAAGATAGTTATGCTTACGCAAACTGCGGTTTTTTTTTCTTTATTAGTTAATTAATTTATTTTTCTTTCAGAATTAATTTAGTATAAACATATTTTTTTCTTTTCTCGATACTTGAACATGAATAGGTATTGAATCATTTCTGAGGATCCAATTCTTGGTTCAAAATACAAAGCAATCTAATTTCCCCGCGGGTCAATGAGTTAGCCAACGGCTATCTGAATAACCTAAAGAGTAATCCAAGTTGGATCGCCGAGACCGGAGAATCCTGAACACACCTACACTACTCTCGAAGATTCATAAAAGAAGTAGGTACTAGAACCCGGAGTTAGGCTATAAATAAATCAAAGGATGACATGGAAGAGGACGCCCGGTCGCCGAACAGTTATTTTTACTGTTCCAACATCCTGAAAATTGAAAGGGAAGTTATGCAGCAAGGAATAATTTGTCTGTAATTTCTCCACTACACGAACCCATGCTAAAGACGCAAGAGAAACTAATTATGTACCCATATACTTCGTGTATACCTGTCCACAACTGGTGACGAAGTCGTTCTAAAAATCATAACATAAAATAGATCTTCGGGGACGTGACAACCACTTTAGGCGTGACAACTATTTATATAGGTACCTATTTGCTGACGTACGAACGAATTTGATTGATTACATATGTTGACAAACATACATACCAAAATGTTTGTCTAAGCTTATTTTTGCTTATGATTGAATAAATATATTCTCTCTTTCTCTCTCCCCCTCTCTCTCATGTACTTTGGAACTTTAGAGCAAAACAATTGAGATTTAAAATGTCCTGTTGGTTGGTAGGTCGGATCCGTCTGTTCCATGCGTCATAATTTTGCAGTCTGACGATACTGAAAGGCTTAAATTTTATTAGATAAAATTCTTAAAGTCTCAATAATAGGCGCATTCAAAAAGTTACAATCTTCGGTCATACTAAATTTGTTGCTAAAGTAATGTATTTATTGAATACGGCCTTAAATGATTAGTCAGAATACAGAAGAAGTGTGATGACCTAAATACGATTCTTTCGAAATACTGAAACATCTCAACGTTTAGAGATAAAGAGACACGTTTTCTAAGGCGACTTACAGCTATTCTCTGAATAATGGACTTGAGAATATACTCAAAAGATAGTGCCTAGAACCATAACAATGAAAACCTAGAGCCATTAGTGCTGAGAATCGAGATAGTGATCGCTGGTCTTTTGTGGCTGGGCGTTAGAAACCTCAGAGCTGGATGAGGGTTGAGGGATTATAAAAGAAGGGAGATGAACGAGAAATCTGATGTTCGTCTCAATAATGTTTCATTTACATAGTTTATAAATCACTCTTTCACGGAAGAATTACTTATTCAAGCATTTCACGGGAGTATGAATTGTTATTCTAGACACAGCCGAATAGGAATTTCTCATCTTACTATGAGGGAATAGATTCAAAACTGCCATCAGTGACGCAACCTACAACCAAGAACACATTCCTACAAAGCTCCCATTCCTTGGAGGGGTACATTAATCCAAATACTCGTGCAATTGTTGAATGAAATCAACTCCTTTCATACTGTCTAAATCATAAATTGGTATTGCGATAATAAACCTTCATATGCAAACTCATGAGCTTATATTAATTTGTAGAAATAATATTGAAAAATCAATATTGTACAAACTGCATTGTATGTAGCTAGTACGAAGAATGTATGTATTAGCCATGGAGGTTCACAATAACGAGAAACCAAATCTTGGCCTTCAGATACCGTTATTTCATTAATATTGGCCTTCAGCTAAAATTGACAGTTACTGCGCAGGATAGAATTAGTATCTGGTGCAGAAAGTATTAAACACTCAATCGAAATTCGATCGAACACTATCTCGATTCGATATCAAACATTGAATACAAAAAGAGCAAAAATAGTAATAGAGCTTACACAAATAGGCACCACCGTAACTTCACAAAGTTTTCCAGCAGTCTTGGGCAGTCCCCGAATCAAATGTCAACATCGCAGTGTAACGGTTTTGGTAAGCGGATATGTTGGCACGATTTCATTCGATGTGGACACTATTACACCAATACTTTCTATACCGATATAATTATTAAATTATGTAACACTATATCTGTAGTATTATCATTTTATTTTTTTTATTTTTTTTATTATTTCCTTTTATTTATTTAATCATTTCTAACTATGCTATAGCGCAGCTTCCGCCGAAGGGGAGCTCAGCGATTGCCAGGCAATTTTGCCAAGAGCTCTCGGACAGCTCAATATATTATAGGAGATCTTCTCCACTGGCAGTAGAATTCGTATTGCATCGCCTTGTTTCCTTTAGTGCGGGGCACGTATCAAGATGCATGGATGCCATCTCTTCATCGAGATTGCACAAGGGGCAGTTGAGTCGTTCGCAAGCCTTATGCGGTGGTGATTCTTCCTCAGGTAATAGTGAGATTTAGTCAAACGAATGTAGGCAAATTACAACTCTCAGGAGACTGTTGATGGAACCCTTTGAGTTTCATTGATCATTATGGACCGCTGCTTACCCTAAGATGCCTGCCTCGGAGAATCTTTTATTCTCTACCGGATTTAATACAAATTAATTAGGCGTTCTGAGGCGCAATACGGAATTGGAGGGTTTGAATGATCCATGTCTTATCCTCGCCTGGCCAACTCGTCTGCAAGTTCACTTCACAATGAGGAGGTACCCATTGAAAGACTACGAGTATAACATTTCGAAGTGTAATAACATCATGAACAGGTTGTCGGCAGTGTTTTAAATCTATTATGTATTTACAGGCTAAGATTGCCGCTGAGAAGCAATATGTTCGTGCGGCAATATTACGAAGAGCCAACAAGAAGCCTCCTTCAAAGTTCGTTACAAGATGGTCAACAGGGCAACAAATTTGCAAATTCTTGCAGTGCACTCCAGCGTTCTGATTCGCTCCCTCATTTGATCCATTTCTGAAAACATAATGAAAAAAGGTAGATGGGAAGCATGCGGCTAGTGTTTCAAATAAAATTATTTTCATCTCCATCCGCTGAAGGCTGTTCTTGTTCACGGATCGCAGCAGGGTTTAGAAGTTTTGTGCAGAAAAAAGTGGTCCTAATTTTGTTGAGTATGGGAATCGCTGGCAAGTTTACGTCCTGTTCTCTATTTCGTATTTTCGGTCGTCCACATCAGGTGGTCCTAAGCATAATACTATGCTACAGCTATTTCATAATACAATACTACAACTTTCAAGTTTGCTGGTTCATCAACCGTTGATAGCTGGGAGTGAATACGGCCTAATATAAAAGTTGATCTTCTACTCGTGGGTTAAACGCTGTTCACTATTGTATCTATCCGCCGCACAAGTGCTAACATACTATGACCACAACAACTAGATGACTACCGATCAAAGACAGCTTGACTCGATTGAGTTGCATTCGTTATTCATCCATCTTTAGGGTATATAAACGGCGGGAGATAAACCCGTGGCTAGAGCGCGGGTGATTCATGGAACGATCCAAATCCCACCCGAAATCTTTTCTGAGAAGTCACATTGAGCTCCTTTTAGTGACCTCTGCTGGGTCTCAAACGCGGGAGGGAGAGGAGTTAACGGCGCTCCTTTTATCTCCGCAGTCTATAGCCGTTCTTATATATGTCTACTGTTGATAAGCATTATTTTTGAAACTCCCTAAATTTCACGAACTAGCTTGAACAAAATCATTTCAACAGGAAAAAAATTTCAAAAATAAAATAAATAATAATAATAATTAAAAATTAATAATGATACTAATGATATAAATAAAAAAATAATGCTAATAATAACAATAAAAGGAGCAAATTCAACAGGTTCACCTATATTTTACTTTTTCACAATCATATTGAGGTTATTCCGGTGGTTCCAATGCTCTCGAATTGGATTAAAATTTTCAAAAACCCCCAATTTTTTACTGAGAATCTCTAAAGTCATGGCGTAAACGAGTTTTTTTTTTTTTTTTTGTGCATGGAACATGTTTTTCCCATTGTAACCCGGCCGAAAATGTGACAAAAATACCGTTACGTGACATTTAGTGCGTTACGCTCCTATTTTCCGATTACTGCTTACAACCAAATCGTTGTTGCTATGGAACTGTATCTTAGGCATTCATCATCGAACGAAAATAGTTCGCCAGTCATTGGAAAGCTCTCGATTTACCTAACCGTATTTTGTCACCCACAGCGCAGTGCGTGATCAAAAATCGTAAGTATGAGCGTGGTTATCTGAATAATTTTGTTTACATACAGGTTATTCTTCTCAGTTAATTTTTTAAACATGATTGCAACGACTATTAGATTGGAAAGAAACTCGGAAGTTGGAATTCGATAGTGAGACTCTCTGAGACATCAAGAGACGATCGAAATGATGGGATCTTCCCTAATCAGCTTCACCTAAATTTTCTCCTGTTCTCCCAAGGAATATATTCCATGTTCAGTCAAGATTTAGTGCGCCGTACGCCGCACAGTAGGCATATAGGGAAAAACGCCCAAACTTTCGGCACCTTAAGGAATTTTTGGCAGTATTTGTCATGCCATGGCTAGAATCGTTAATTAGCGTGGAAAACTCTTTTACTGAGACCTAAAAACAGTGAAAAATGTTACAAAATATTGTCACGAAAAACGAAAGTAACGGTGGATCAAATTTCTTCGCTATTCAACCTATGAAGCTGAAATTTGAAATGGAGAACCCTTGGGATGTCTAGAAGCGAATCATGAAGTCTCGATCCTCCCAAATCAGCTGAGTAACATCCGGAGCTAAGTTCATTGCTATTCAAACTATGGAGGAGGAATTTGAAATGGAGGCCCCTTGGGACATCTAGAAGCAAATCATGAAGTCCAGCCCCCCCCCCCCCCCTCCCCTCTGATTAACTTAAGATCTTTGCCATTCGAGGCTAAAGTAGCGACCTATCAAATTTCTCTGCTATTCAACCTACGAAGCTGAAATTTGAGATGGAGAACCCTTGGGACGTCTAGAAGCGAATCATGAAGTCCAGACTCCACCACCCCCCCCCCTCTCCTGATTACCTGAGTAAAATCCGGAGCTGAGATGTTTGCTATTCCACCTATGAAGCTGAAATTTGGAATGGAGACTCCTTGGGGAGTCTCGAAACGAATCATGAAGTCTCGATCCTTCCAAATCAGCTGAGTAACATCCGGAGCTAAGTTCTTTGCTATTCAAACTATGGAGGTGGAATTTTAAATGGAGGCCCCTTGGGACATCTACAAACGAATCATAATAGTCTAGAGCACCCCAGGTCAGCTGAGTAAGATCCGAGACTAATAATATCTTTGCTATTCAACCTATGAAGCTGAAATTTGAAATGGAAGCCTCTTGGGACGTCTAGAAACTAATGGTGAAATCCGAAGCTCCCTAGATGGCCTAGATTAGTTGAGTGAGTTCCAGAGCTAATTTCTATATTATTCAACCTATGAACCAAAAACTTGAAATGAATAATCCTTGGAACATCCAGAAACTAATCGTTAAGTCAGAAGCTTGTCAGATCAACTCAGAGAGATCCGGTGCTAATTTCTTTGCTATTCAACTTATGAAGCTGAAATTTTAAAATTTAAATGTTCCTCGTTATTGCATTGAAAATAAGCCGTGTGTAAATATTTCCATATTTTCAAAAAATATATCTAAATATAAGGGAAAAGCCGTAGGGACCTTTCGGCACCTTTTTTTCGGCACCCTAAAAGGCCAGTTTTTGGCTACAAAAAAAACCACTTTTAGTCTCTGCTTAAATTAAGGGAAGAGTAGGAAACAAGGGGGGCAATAAGTATATTCAAGTTAACAATAATCAAGGTAATACTTGAAGCGAGTAGTTTCAAAACCGGCTCAATCCATACTTGAAAAATTTTCAGGAAACACAAAAAACGTTTCCCTGTAGAGAACTCAATTTCAACCACGTTAGTTCCATTTCATTGCTTAAACTGGAGGCCCTAGAGTGTTTTATCACAAATTTTGACTTTGAAAATGGTCTGGGTTCCTCAAAATTCAAAATCAAAGTTTGGATTGAGCCGATTTTGATGAAATTCGGGTAGTTAGACTTAGCTCTGTTGCCATATTCCTAAGAGTATCCTCTAAAATTCTATTATTCATGTCGGAAACCACATTTTTTCGGTATTTATATGGTAAGAAGCTTGTAGGTTGCAAAAAAGACGACTGCATAGCAACAGCCTATGTAGAAACCAGGCTTGTAGAAACATTTGAGAACTTCTTTATTTTACGAAACCCCGAAATTATGGTAGAATATTGAGTAATTTAATATTTAACAGTAAAGAGCAACAAAAAAAAAAAAAAAAAAAAAAAAAAAAAAAAAAAAAAAAAAAAAAAAAGAAAGCGTTTATGGCGGGAAAATGGTTGAAACTGTGTAGGTACACCAGAACAAAAACGTTTCTTAGATGAAAGCTGACTCGGATGCTATAATATTTTCGCACCTCTCTTCCTCATCCCCCGAGTCGTCTGTGGTGGGATTGTTCACTACGTCTTTGTAGAATTCTAAAACTGGCATTTCGCTCCAGTTTTCACCGAAATGTTTCTTTAGTAGATTTTTCACATCCGTGATTTTTGCTGGATTTATGGAGACTCCAATAGGTACTTGATTCGGTGTGCTGTCACTGATCTTAATGTTTGTTTTTTTCGTGATTGTTCTGAAAGATCCTATGTCATGGAAGAAATTCTCTTCTCCTTTCAACGCAACGTCATAATTTTTTATTTTCAGCGCTAATCGTTTTGCATGGATGGATTGAGCCAGTTTTGACGCGAAACCACCACTTCAGTGGGGTTTTTATTTCAGATTGAACCGGATTTGGTCCGTAAGACTTTACAGGGTGATAGAGTGCTTCGTGAACTTGGAGAAATTGGGAAAAAGTGTAGTTCGAAAAAATGTGGGTTGAGCCGGTTTTGAAACTACTCGCCTCACTTATTGAATAAGAAATACGAAACGTTTTGTTAAGTATTCCTTTAAAATGAAGAAGTGAAATTACTCTTAGTTCGCTACTAGATAAGGAGTCAGTCGTTAGCAATTAGAATTTATAGAGAACGCTTCAAAGGTTATATTTCAACTTTGATTTCTTTCATAATTATATTAGCTTTCGTAACATAATATTCTCTCCTTGAATTTATTAATCAATATGCAAGTAATGGGTGAAGATCAGTCGTCTGGGTTTTCCTCCAAACACTTTGAGTACACGGAAGAAAAATAAAATCTGCCTAGTTGGATGTAGCACATAGCTTCCTCGTATCCGTTTCATAAATGTATGCATCATTGAAATGTTTTAAATCATCTTACAAAATGAACCAATCAATCCCTTAAAATTTTATTGAAATCGGGTTAAAGTTGTCGAAGTCATGCTTGTTACAAAGATTTGAGGTTTGCGCATACGCAGCAGATACTAATATAATATTATGACCCTGATGGAACTCATATGGGGTAATCTCACCGCGATTTCTTAACTATCCTTCAAATTTGAGAGATATTGGGTGAATAAGCCATAAAAATTACATTAGTTCGATTTTACGTTTGCGCATGCCCAATGAAAACTTTAAATATCTGAGTGATAAAATTCAGAAAGGACTTTCCTTAGCCCAACCAGCACATTTTCAGATAATTCAATCAAAATAAAATGAAAACGTAGAGGTAGGTAATGCTTTTTGCGACATTTTTCACATTCGCGGATGCGCAACGATAGTACATAATGATATGATCGTGTTAAAATAATGGGATGATTGGATAAATCGTTTTTCCCCTCCAAATAAGTGCAAGATCTAGGCCGTGACCAAATCATGCTTGGTGGACTTAACTTGCACTGAGTGGGTTAATAGTTTGTGAATGATGAAATTTATAGGTAACCATCCACAGCTAAACCTGCACATTTGCTCAAAATTTCATCAAAATCGAACTAAAAATGTAGAAGTTATGGTGTGTTGTTACGATTCACGGACACATGGACAGGCACTCAGACACAGACAGACACGAAGCAAAAGTTGTTCAGGATGTAATAAAATGCAAAACGCGAGTGGATGTTTTAATTTCGGAAAAGAATAAATTTCCATCTCCCAACAGTGAAGATAAAACTGATCTCCTTCATGGTACTTCTATTTCCTACAGTGAAAACATATACTGGGTGTTTTCCCGTAACCCAAAAACCTGGCGAAAAATGTTATTCTATATTTCTGGGATGCTGAACATGAGGAAAAAAGTGTTATAACTCAAAAACAAAAAAACAGTTTTTTTTCTCCTAATAGTGTGAAGAAAGTTGAAATTACGAACATGAAAAATTGCTGAAATTTTCAAAAAGTCTAAAAATGTATGTAATATTATACTCATATACTTTTGGGGGTGCTGAGTACGGAAAAAAATGTTGGAAAATTTGCGGTACAGAATATAAACAAATATTTAAAAAAAATTAATTTTTGCTTCTAGGCGAATATATTTAGTTTTTTAGGACGTCCTCAAAAGTGATATATATATATATATATATATATATATATATATATATATATATATCATATACAAAACGGTTGTATATAAGAGAGATGACCTATTGGAATTGATCCATGGGAGTGTGGGACAACCCAATCATGAGAAGAAAAAAAAATAACCGAATACAAATCTGTTTCAGACCATTCTGTGACCAACTCTGTGAAAATAACCATAAGTTTATGGATGTGTATGTGTGAGTTGCATTCATTATTTATAAAGGTATTCTATTATTGCATAGCCATGATTTGATACAAATAAGCTCCTGCTGCACATGTTCTGTTGGTCTGTTGGCGGGTGATTGACATCATTTCCGGTCACGAGGGGGTGGAAATTTGTCAGGTTTGACTACTAAAAAATGAGCCACCAAAAAGTCCCGAGTTCCGGTCTGAGTGAAATCTACGAGCATTTTTTCTCCCATTCACCCATGGTACTGACTTTTTTTATAGCAAAGATTAGATAACTTTCAGGGGAACCGACGACTCATTGATGAAAGGATACTCTGGAAATCATTGATCGATATGCCAAAATACTGAAGCTAAGCTAATTTTTGGAGTGGTGTACATAGAAATCATATCTGGATCAAATAATTATGCCATCCAGAGCATTGCTCACCCAATTGTTCGCAACCAACGGGGAACTTTCATTTGTTGAAATTTCATAATATTGGCCTAATATTCGGATTCAGCGCACTTGAAAAGTAGCAATTTTCTGCTCAAAAGACCGTTTAGTTTAGCCATTTAATGGGTAATAAAATCACGCGTGACGTTGTAGTGCAAGGGAGCTGAGGGTGAGGGTTCCCCCCAGGCGTGCGGGGGCCATGACGTCGACGTGAAAATTATTTTGAAGAGAGTGTATTAACGATCAGATACTCGTCATATAGCACCTTTGAAAAGCTCTCGCTCAGATCTTTCTATTAAGTAAATGAAAAATAACCATGAAAATTCCCTATCGAAACGCTGTAAATCCTCAACACTATTATGAATAGCAAAGCGAGTGTGACATGCAGGAGATCGCTGAACGTCTGCTTATTCGGCTTGATCTTATTCGGTTTTCTCGTTTTAACTATCCATGCACGTGTAATGCCTGACTGTATAGTCCAAAGATCAACTCAAAAGGGCTTTCTAAATACAAAAATAATTAACCTTCTCGTAACTAATTTCACCGTTATTTCATAGTCATTATGGCAGTACTCCAATATTTTGATGAAGAGGTATTAATTTACAAGCCATATATGTGATTAAAAATGATAACAAATTTACGTGGCACTGAAGACCCCTGGTAGCAAAAAAAGGACATTGAAAGTAGGAATTTCGTTTGATTTTATTCTTGTGGATAATACGTAATATTTTGTTTTGCGTTAATTGAAAACCCCTGCTAACAACCTAAGTAGTTACTATTCATGAGAAAGAAAATTCTATCCAGTGCCTATCATTTTCCCACAAGCAATCTGGAAGACCCCAGAAACCCTAGTTATTTGTTAGGACTTTTTTCGAGAATGTACCTGCGTATATTTTGACGATTAACGTAACCGCTCCTCCTATCTGTCCGCTCTCGAAGTATGAAGAAACCGGGTGGAGAATAATAATTGAATGATAGGGAATGAAGACAGACGTAATTGGAAATTATCTATCTCCCCCCCCCCCCCCCCCCTTCCCGAACCTCACCAGACCTCAGAATGGTTTACTCAAGCGTCCATCTGCTGGATTCAGCAATATAGTTGAGTGTTTTCTCTAGACCTGGTGACCTGTATCCGACCAAACCGAAGCTTGGATTGACAGGCCGAATATTGGAAGGCAACTCTGGGCGGGCCGGCAGCCCCTGCCACACGTCAAGCGGGTTTGCGGTGTTGGAGCCGGCAGGAGTTATATCCGTAGCGGCTGGAGGCACCTCAAGTGGTGACTTATGGGGGAATACCAACGTCCAGCACCCTGTTCTGAAGCGCATGGGCTCGACCTTTTAAGTTCATCAAGATCCGCAGCCCTTCCCCTCCCTCGTGTGTGTGTGTGTGTGTGTGTGTGTGTGTGTGTGTGTGTGTGTGTGTGTGTGTGTGTGTGTGCGCGCGCGTGCGCGCGCGCGTGCGTGCGTGTGTGTGTATGTGTGTTTAATCACATTGTTCTCTCTCTTCCGACTGAGTGATCCGATTGCTGTCGTGGATTCCAGCAGTTTTTGTCCTTTACTTACTTGTCGATTTCAGTCCAGCGAAAATATACGTTGCACCGGAATGCCGTAATGAGCGTCACTTATCTTTTCATTTCCCATTTTTAAACGAAACTTTATTCAATTCTGAGATCGTTGACTCCATTTCCACTCTTCTAATATCGATAGCAGTTAGGTACTCCTTTTATAGTTTTTTTTTTTTTTTTTTTAATTCAGTACTATGATTACGTGACACGGCAAACCGATGGGGTTTCAATGAGGTATTCAGTAGCCAAACATTGAAAAATCAAGAAAGAAAACTATCCATCTAGGAATAACCTGCTACTTATCGTAGGAATGTCAAAAATGTTAGGATAGAATTAAAAATCGTTTGAAAATACACCTAAATATATCTACTGTTTTTAAGGGTCAGTGAAGTCATTGGATTGGAAACAAATATCAATATGTATATACCGATATTTTCATTATGTGGTCTTTTTGTACTTCATCCAGCTGGTCGTTAAGTCACTACAGGTAGTCATCTAGCCATTCTAGTTTATCAGTTCTATTGAAGCTCATGAATTTCAGCTTCCGAATTCAATTTCCGGAAGAAAGTCGAAATTATAGTTTTCCTTCCTGAGGCGTGGTGCCGTTCGAGAGAATTCTTTTTCTTTACTTAACTTCTTCCCCAGCTTCAATGAACCAGACCTGCATTAAATTTGTATGTTTAAATTAAAATAGATTCCATCCTATGCAGAAAATTGATTCCACCGCACTCTTCTAAAATGGGTATTTTCCACAATTTTTCGGTTTCCTGCTCAAGTGACGTCAAAGCACCCTGCTCAGAGTGACATCACCTTTACACAAAACTTTTCAACATCTCAGGTAGGAAATTTCTTGTCGTAGAAAAGTTAGTGTTAGGCTTCTTAGCAAGAAATCTTCTTCCATTTTAAAATAGTTGAGGCACATTTTTCACACCCACTGGCTCATACCACCATAATGTCTCTTATAATTTCAATATATTACGTAATAATTTAATGAAAACTATGTTTTACGCCTCATGTTTGTACATTATATGTGATGCCTTACACCTCTGTCGTATTCAGAGACTCCGGAATCCTCAAATGGTAGTTAACAATAAATGTATGGTCTTGATCGGGAATCGCCTATAACACTAATGAATTAATATTGGTATATTGCATGCGTGAAATACATGATGATAATTTAACGTGAAGACTTGCTCAAGATATTTTATTTCTATTGTTATAGGTATGTTGAAAGACGATCAATATTAGAGCCCAACAAAGAGGTGGGCATGTCAAAAAGCTCTTCGCGTAATGTTGACTGAATTATCCCGTTTCCGGTAAGTGTCTCTAAAGTTTATAGCTGGGTTACTTTGAGTGTAATCTTCTGCAATATGCAGATGTGTTGTTTCCACTCTGAAGTTCGCTTGTTATTCCAGATTTTCTGGTGTTTTTTTTTTTTTTTTTTTTTTTTTTTTTGTATCCACTAATTATCCGCAATCTTCCTTAATTCGCCGACGTTTTATGTAAAAGTTGTGAACATGAACGATAAATCCTCACTAAAGGCTTTTGATAATTCTTTCCCATTCCAATTATAGTTTATTATTTTCAATACTAAACCTTTGTAATCAAAATAAGAAAGCGTTCCAGTCATGCAGCATGAACGTGTTAGCTAAATTTCGTAAGTTATCGTGCAATAACGTATAGTTACATTGTATTGAAATTTGAGCACCTTATGTGCAAAGAAATTGTACACTACCAATCTTACCACAAACAATATTCGTTCTAAACAATTTTTGGTGATTGAATGAAGATTTAGAATTTTTAGCATTTACTTAGGTATTTTTTTTTTTTTTTTTTTTTTTTTTAAAGAAAATATTGATATTTAAGTAAACTTTTCAGCATAATTTTGTACATACATTTCTTATAATCTAGATCATCGTTGATAAACTTCTGTTGGTATTTTTTCTTTTGAAAACAAAAAAATAATAATAATACCTAATAGTAATATTAATAATAAAACTCGGCTTCGCCCCCCTGGACCCCCGGTAACTTTCCGCCTTGAGCCTTCGGCTAAAATGCTAAAACAAGGAACATGCTTTCTTCCCACTAATTCGTAAATGTAAATAAATTTAAAACTACGCCATGAATGTTTTACTAATCAAAATTAGAACAGAGTTCCTAAGTAGGTAATTTTCTGTTATGGTGCGCGTCTACAATTACTATGGGTGATATTCTCGAGACTTGTACACTAGCGCATCCTTACATCGAGGCAAGGCGAAATCGAAGTTATTTCACCTTGTTGTCATGGTGACGAGTAAACATATGCGAAAATGCGCCATTTGTGAACGAACCTGGACAACAGCGTAACATAGTCTCACCTAGTTCCGAGTCAATATTTTCATTATTTGTAATACGCAAGGTGATAAATTGTATGCAAATTACATCAAGTTATTATCAGGTGTTGACCTCAAACGCTACGAACGCAAGATTTAATCTGTGGGGTAGAGATCCATATGAAATGTGTGTTGGGGAGTTGACATACAAGTGTTCTAGATGATCCAGACATCAGCCGCAAAGATGTTGTGGATTACCTTATCTAGTTTTAGAACTCTTCTTTGAATCATTTGAAACTAAAAATCTTTAGAGTACTGTGAAAGCGGTCTTGTGAAAGGATGCATTATGAGAGCTCTGTTAGGCGGGAATAGTAAGTTGTATCACATGTGGAAAGGTAAGTACCCAACTAGAGGTAAGGTATACCTACGTACTTTCCGTATATTATTACTTGTTCATGTAGGTACTTCATTGATCAAAACGAAAGTAGGTACCTACCTAATTACCTTTTTTGTCCATACAATTTGCGTAACTGCAAAACTCGCGCAATAACTGCACTGCCATTGCCGTCTTTATGAAATCTTACCTTCAGAGGAATGCATTTCAAGGTTTTTTCCTTGCAGCTGGTTTTTAATTCATGTTGCATATTCCCTGATTCGATATTTGACAAACTTGCTAATCAGCGGTTGTATTCGTCGGCAAAGCAACGACCCACCTACTTTTTTTAGGCACTTTAAACCAACAGCAAATCTGGTAGGACGTACGTACCTACCTAAGTAGTTTCGTTTCTTGATGTAGCAACCCAAGCCTGGCCTGGCCTGGCCTTTCCTGCCTTGTTTATTTTGACAAATCTCTCCTTTTATTCATTCAATATAGCAAGTAAAGCTTCCTCAGTTAAGCATAGTACTACGAACTTATAATAAAACGCTGATGAAGCTACCTGAGCAATGGCTAGGTACCTACACAGCAGTACAGACACCTGAGGAATTTTCAATCATCTTTTCTTTACTATTTTTCAGGTTAATTATTCTCAAAGCCTAAACGAATGAAGTTCTTTAGTTTTCTGACACTGATTAACTACTATAGTTTGTAGGCTCCTAGTCCAAATAAAAACAAGTTCACGTTAGATTGGTATTGTTGACAGCAATCTACAATCAATTATTGCGCTGGCAGGCATGATTATTATAACATTTAGTCAAATTAAAACTTTGTATTGCTACAATACTATACTTTTTCAAAACAAAACTGTTGAAAAATGGCCTTATAACCACGAATTATGTTGACGTGAGACGGCAAACTTCTTGTGAGAAATAGGTTGGTTGAGGAGCGATTCATTGACGTAGGGCGGTATCATGGCCGACATTGGCTGAAACGCGAACCTACTCCAGGCGTGACGTCACGAGAATATGGGCCATAACCAAGATTAACTTCTCAACCAAGTGACCACACAAAAAGCGGCATTGTTTACTATATCAATTTATAACATGAATAAATATAAAACTACGACATGAATAGAAGAACAAGTACGAAAGAAACGCGTGATAAATCGAGAGCTTTCCAACGAGTGGAGAACGATTTTTGTCCGGTGAAAAATAAAGAAGTTTCATTTCCCCAGCTACGGCTTGGTTGTACGTGAAAATCAAAAGAAAAAGTACGAAAGAAATGTGTGATAAATCGAGAGCTTTCCTACGAGTGGAGAACGATTTTTGTCCGGTGCAAACTAAAGAAGTTTCATTTCCTCAGCAACGGCTTGGTTGTACGTGAAAATCAAAAGAAAAAAAAAAATACTCTTGTTATGTCTTTTAAACAAAGACGAAGATGGTACACCTGAAAGGAAGAAAAAACGCTTGCATACGAGTCTGCAACGCATTGGGGCATTTTCATGTGTTTACCTATTGCTTTTTACCTCACTGTAGGATTTTATAAACTACCCTCCGTTGTTGTCAGAATGTGAAACGAACAATTCAAAAGAAAATCAAAAGAAAAACCTTGCTCATAATTCAGCTTGTTGGCCACGCACTTCGCAGTAGTTAACATAATATGGTTGGATAAATCGAGAGCTTTCGAACGAATGGTCAACGAATTTTGTGGGATGAAAAACGACGAAGTACCATATCCCTAGCAATGACTCGGTTGTAAGCGGAAATCATCAAAACGATAAGGTTGTATTCGATAATCATCAGAAACGCTTGCATACGAGTCTGCAACACATTGGGACATTTTATGTCTTAAGTTGCAGACTCGTATGCAAGCTCTAAGAGCCACTCAGCTGATCCGGACCCTGGGCATCGTCAAGTAAATGTCCTAAAGAGGCTGCATACGAAATTACAGCTTCCTGCAGTGTAAAGCAAAGAATTTAGCTTTAAGAGCCACTCATCTGATCCGGACCCTGAGCATCGTCAAGTAAATGTCCTAAAGAGGCTACATTCGAAATTACAGCTCCCTAGAGTGTAAAGCATAGAAATTACCTATTAAAATGATTTAACCACCGCTTCACAAATCAAACCGTTCCCGCAATATTCGGATCAACTGCTATGAATCAAACCATCGAATCACCAGCTCAATGAAATCATCAGAAATTAACAAACGGTTACAATCATGTTTAAGTATCAACTATTGTGAATGATCACCTGTGTGTAAACAATTATTCATATAACCATGCTCATAACTCAGCTTGTTGGCCACGCACTTCGCAGTAGTTACCATAATATGGTTGGATGAATCGAGAGCTTTCGAACGAATGGTCAACGAATTTTGTGGGATGAAAACCGACGACGTACCATTTCCCTAGCAACGACTCGGTTGTAAGCGGAAATCATCAGTAAACCAACCATAACGCTTTTTTCGTTACGTGACAGTTTTTTGTGCAATGTGCCAGGGCAAAGACATGAAAATGTCAAAAAATCGATGTTGGTTTTTACTGCGAATGTTGTTTACAGTTCTTTTAACTCAGGGGTAGGTATATGGGCTTCGTCCATATTTACAGCGGTTTTGGCAGTATATAATTTACGCATAAATTGAGGGCTTTTCAACGAGTGGCGAACAATTTTCGAGGGATGAAAACTAACGGCGATACATTTCCCTAGAAACGGGTCGGTTGTAAGTGAAAATCATTACAAAATCCCGCGCTTCTTTCGTTCCACGGTCCCGCACTACTTTCGTTCCACGGTTTCGTCACGTTTCTGCCCAGTTAGGTGATGGCATGTTCCATGCTAATAATTCAATAAATTTATAAGAAGAATTTTAACAATAATTGGTTGATTCTCGTTCGATCCACTGTTTCTATCCTCTACGGACTATTTTCATTCTCAATTTTCTTTTATGTTTTCGATAATGCCTACTTGATATTTTACACATATGTACCCCATCTGTGTTCGTGTTCATGGTGAACTTAATTCTTGCTATCCTTCATAAAGAACGGATAGTTACTTTACGTGGCTGCAGAAAATTGCATTAAAGACTGAGATTTGTATTTAGAATTTTAAAATGAAGCAGTCAATTAAGTTTGGTTTAATAATTTATTTTTTCTTCATATTTAAGAGTTTTTTTTGTCTTTTTTACCACGATTTCTTATGTTCCAATTTCGGGCATATGGACTTATTCTCGTAATTGATGTATACATAAGAAGTAATATATAAAACCCATACCAGAGAGTCTTGTCATCAGCTCTATCCTACTAAGCCTTCCGTTCGCCATTACCTACCTTTGCATTATCTGTAATAGTATAAGGAACTTTCTTAAATGGAATGTATAAGGACTGTCTTAAGAAAACAGTAAAAAAAATAGTTTAATAAGTAATTGTATGATTAAAGCAGTTATTGTTATAAATATGTGCATTACCGCCCCTGTAATAAATCACTACTATATGCAATGGGATCACTCCACAGAGCATTGGAACTGCTGGTTCATGTTCCTCGGTTGTATTACGATTCCCCACAAAAGGGGCGGTGTTCCCAGTGTTTGCGATTCAATAGCACTCGGTTTGAGGATCCATTCATACGTTATTGCGAGACAAGTAAGACCCCGTTTAGCGGAACACTTCACCTGGAAACCGGCTTTGTATGAATGGGACCGGTGCGTGTACGCGGGGAGCATATCAGAGTGGGCATGCTCCAAGGTTGCTCGCATTGCCCTCCCCTCTTCTCATATCGAGGTCGGAGTAAGAAGAAAGCCATCCGTAGGCGGTCAGCAGGGCTCATTTAGATATTCATTAACACGCGTATAACTTAACGGTCCTTGAAAATACGTACGTAGTTAATGAATGAAGCCCGTGTGTACATAAAGATGGTCCGTCTGGTATCTATCAACGAATCGATTGCGTGACTATTCATATATCATTGGCAGGAAGTCGATTTCGTTTCCACTATTTACATAACAACCGTTTGAAGCCGACAAAGGGGAAGAGAAACCATTATCTCTTTGGTATGCTGAAGGAAAATTAAAAATTGTTAATCATTGTTTAGTCTTCGCTTCTCCAACTACGCATATTGAATGTCAACTTTTTTCGATATCTGTTTCAAGTTTAGTTTTTAAAATTTGATCAGATATAATTATAGGTCCTTACTTTTCATCTTGGATTACAACCTACTTGTTATTGACAGAATACTACAATACTTATGCAAAATACTACGTAATTGTGGTTGATTTTAATATTGTCATATAATACAATCCATGCATAAATTATATCCGGATCAATGCAACAATAAATGTACTTATGTAATACGTAAAATTTTGTTCAAGAATGATAAACAATGAGATCTCTAATCTCCCCAATTGGAATGCTCAAAAGGATTTGTTAAAAGCTCCTTTAATCCTCCGTTTAATGAGTAGTAAGTGAATCGCTAAATCATTTGAAGTTATGTCCTCTAGATTTCTTGTGGTCAATTTACAATAATTACCGATATGACGAGGACTAGCCACGATTCCGACATTCATTTTCCTTTTCACTGCACAGCAAGAAATAATTACAGCTAAAAATCTCGTTAAATTAATGTCTGTCCTCAGTTTTCATCTTTGATTACAACCTATTTGTAATTTGCGGAATAACTCATCATAAATGAAAGTCCAGCTGTTTTTCCAAGACCATATGAAGGTAGAAAACATCACAGGGTTCGAGAAACATTTCAAATCAGTCATTTAAATGTAGGGGTGAGATCTGGAACAGAAGGGTAGGTACATGTTCGCAAATAATTTTAACATTATCATAACACACAATTAATGCATAAATGGTATCCGAATTACTGCAGCAGTAAATATCCCAACGGAAAACGTTGTCGAATAATAATAAACGACGAGATCATTAATTCCTCCTTTAAGAATTCTTAAAATATTTTGTTGAACGCTCCATGTTGAATTACCAGGTAAGTTAACCGCTAAATCACTTGAAGTGTTGACCTCTAGATTTTCAGTGGATAATCCACATTAATTACCGATATGATAATGACTAGCTATGATTTCTACATTTTTTTCTCGTTTCACTACCCAGTAAGAAATAATTACAGCTGAAAATTTCATTAAAATAATGTTCACAGGAACGTTCTCAGCCCTAATTCCTCACGTCTGCCAACAAGAGCTGCCGTCAGTAGGGCATATGTGTTATTCATTTCTTTCTGCACTCGCACCAACAGCCTTGATCCACTTTGTGCTAGGGAATGGGAATAATACTTTACTGCTTGTTGCCTCTTTGTGCGTTTCTTTCATCACGTAACATAAAGTTGCGGCAATGCGTGGAGATCTCGCAGATGAATGAGACAGGAATATGGTTATGACTAAACCCCTACACTCACCAGCTCACGACGATGCATTAAATCGAAGCTATATGAAAGTAACCTGACTCCAAAGAGTTTGTGTATAATGAAGAGTTTCAAACAGTAGTTTAGAAATAATAATACATCGTGTTCTACGAATTTATAAAACTTACAACCCTACAAAAAATTACAACGAATGCACACAAAAAACTCTCACATTTTTGATTTAGTAACTATTTTTTTAATGAATTTTGATTGGGTAATTTCATTTAAAAAATTAACTAGGTGTATCATATTTGATGGGAGGCGTACAACTTCTTTGGTTATTGTAATATCAACAAAGTGTGTGCTTCCCCTATAATTGTTGATCTACCGATCACAGGACGGCGAATCCTAAGAGTAGAAATGTAGCTCGCAGTATGGTTTTTCGTATGGTAAACTCGAAAAAACCTCTTTCATGAAGAGCGAATTCCATTGAAGTTCAATAAAAGAAAACTTCTTAGTTTACAAGTCGAGTTTTACTATGTTCCACAAGTTCTAATTCACTCCCACGTTGATGATTTTTTGACATTTCCATGTCTCTACTATGGCCCTTCTCAGAAGGAAATTATTATCATTTGCTTTATACGAAGCGTAACGAAAAAGCATAACGTTATGGAAAACTTTCTGATCATTTTCACGTTCGACTCTATTGTTACGTTTCTTCTCATTCATCCCTCTTTAACCCACTAAAATTGTTCACCACTCGTTGGAAATCCTTTAATTCAAATAACATTTTCCTGTTCACTATAACTCTCTAACTGTACGATTATCACTGCTGTGGACAGAACAGTTCTCATATTTCGTTTACAAACTAATGATCGTGAGCGTAGAAGCATCTAGTATATCTACTGAAATTGAACCTATGGAGCTAGTTTCTTTGCTATTCGATCGAGGGTTCAAATGGAGAACCCTTGGGACGTCAATAAACGAATCATGAGTCTAGAGCCCCCAAGATAAGCTGAGTGAGATCCTGAGCGAATGTCTTTGCTATTCAACCTATAAATTTGTATCTTGAAATGGAGGCCTCTTTGAACATCTAGAAATGAATTATAGAGTCTAAAGCTCCCTAAATCAACTGAATGAGCTTTGAAGCTAATTTCTTTGATACCTATTCAATCTATGAAGCTGAAAGTTGAACTGAAGAACCCTTGGGACGTCTTAAAACGAATCATAAAGTTGGTTAAATAATTTTGGTCATGTGGGTTTCATAAAGTCTCTCGATATGAGAAGATTAGTTTATTTGGATATTGGGATTTGGAAAAACCTGATTTTTAGCACATACCTATCCTTTAGATAAGGAAATTTCCGGTTGCTACATGGAATTCACCGAAACGAAAGGAAAACTCAGGGAAGAAGACCAGTAAAATACAGCAATATTCTGGAACACGGAAAGAAATTATTTCTCGCCGCAGACAAAATCTCTAAATCTATTTGAAAAATATAGAATCTAATGTGGAAATGTCAAAACCCAAAAGGAAAACGATTGAAGTAATCAGAAAAATGTCGATCAATTCTGAATTACTTATTTTACTGTATATTAGTTATATATAGTATATTATATTAGTATATTATGCTCATTTATATCAACCGAACTTGGTCTCTAACTTTGTTACCAACAGAGGTTCTTTCGTACTACTCTCCTAGTAGTAGTAGAATGTATTATCTACTGGAAACAGTAATTATATTTACGAGTATATGTCGGAAAAATCCCTGATGCTAAACCCTTGAGAGGAGCAGAGCATGAAGTTTGGATCACAATTTCTTTTGCTAAAAACTCAAGAAGGAGTGAAGCTTGTTGAATGACCCCAATGCCTGCCCCCCCTCAGAGAGCTCTAATAACGCCATTAAGGACTCTTTGCGACTCTCAGTGCCAGAACTAACATGTGTTTCATTTCAAAGTCAAGCTGCTACCAGACCTCCCACGAACCATCTTCTCTGTCCAACCATATCCTGTTACGTTGGTTAAATAATGTGGGTCATGTGGGTTTCTTCACATCACTTTACTGTGGGAACCTGGACTTCTACTAGACGTTTAAATTTTATTTATTTATTCGAGAATTCAATTATTCGTAATTCATCGCACATCATCATACAATTAACCATTCTGAGCCGTGTTATGAATAACCGGTCTATATTTTGGTTTATTATTTTCAATATAATGGACTTCTCTAATCGATCCTCTCAAAGGTTGTTTGTTAATTCGTCAAGATGCGTAGATTCAAAAGATTGAATTTGAAGAATCGTCGAATAAAACAAAGGAAGTTGCACGCCGGAACTGTCTGGAGCTTTTCTCCCTAACTACTGGATGAAATCACCTATCAAATCACATATTGGCTCCAGCTAGCCTGAAATCTTGGTATAATTTTCTATCAACCATAAAGCGTAAAATTGAAGAGAAGAGAATACAGAAATAATCAGGATATTCGAAATAAGTCTTTTTCTTATATATTGATCGATTGCTTTTCTAACAATAGAATGAAAGCCTCCGGATCACTGCACGTTTATTCATCCGTTTTCTCTAAAGGCAGGAAAAAACAGTCCACAGGAATGTTAATGAAAACACGTATATGAACATAGTCAAAATTCCCGTATAAACCCCGAAGATCGAATCACCTAATATGTTGGAGTTATGTTGGAATTGTAACTAATAACGACTGAATTTCTTTTCAAGGAACCGAGCTTACTTATGAAACTTTTGTAACCTATGCATAGAATAGTAAAACGGAGGTAGGTGTTTTACGTATATTTGGCTTCAATAATTGTCTCTTTGTCGGTATCTACGTAATACATAGATAGCGATGTATAGTGTAAATTTTAATAGTGAATAGTTTCTGTTACCTATTATCAGACTTGTGAACCGTACTTCCGTAGCTATTTTATTTTCTTCCGCTATTTTTTTTAGGACGCCCCTCACCCATGTTATACAGAACAGGCTTTGTATTAAAGAGAGAAGACCTATTGGAATTGATCCCAACCATGAGAAAATAAATAAATTCTCCCACTCTTCCTCCTCCTCCTGCAACTTCTCTCATCACAAGTACCGACGTCAGGTAAACCCGTGTGTCCTCCCCACTTCCTTCATTTATTTATTTTTTTTTTTTGTTTTCCAAGTTAATGATGTTACCCCTCCGCCTTTAAGGAAAGTTTTCTTAAAAGACAAAAAAAAAAATGTGTGTGTGTCGACTCGGCCTAGGCCACAATTCTCAACCGATTTTCGAGATTCTTTCTTTGTTCGATCTCGTTATGCAACAAACCTTGAAAATTTTGAATTTCATGACGGAAGGAAGGAAATAGAGGGGGTAAAGCCGACAACACGTGCTTCTCTACGAAAAACGTTGTCGCCGCTGCCCAGGCTACAATTCTCAACATATTTTTGTGATTAAAAAAATTTTAAAAATTTTTGTTTTAAATTAGGAATTTGGTCTCGTTTTGGAATTTGGGTTAGGAGTTTCGAATTTCATTTTAGAACAGGGTAAATGGAGGGGGTAACAATAATAAATCATCGTTTTCATTATTTTTCAACCGATTCCCGTCAGTTTTTTCCCCAATAACTCATGTAGTTTTTTTTAATGTTTTTTGTAATCTTTCGGTTTAGATGTGTTAAAAATCGAGGATTTCATTTTGATGTAGGACTGGGGAGAGTACGTCCAGTACAATGACAATAATCATTCTCACCAAACATTGTACAGCCCACAGGTACCTTGGGACTTACGAGTAATACACCCATTACTTACCAATATGTTTATTTTATTGAATTTTTTCGGTGACTATGCGTTTGTATTTAAATAATGATGTACATCAGGATCTGTTTAAAATTATATATAAACCAAAAATCATCGCAGAAGTGCTATTGCTATGATAATTAACCTTGTGCAATAATTTCCATCCTTTTTCGTAGAGGGGACATGGCTAATTATGTTAGTGATCCTAAATGATATGTATTTAGGATCAGATAACACGGAATGATTTATTATGTTTGTGTCGGTATTTTCAAGTGGCGATTGAGAGATTGTAATAATAGTTTTGCTGTCCGTTTCATTCAAATATTCAGTTTTAAACTCGTGCACAACAGACGAACCTAACTTTCGACGATTCAGACGGAAAACTACCTGCCAGTATATTACATTTCATGAAAAACCAACTCGAGCTTAAAATTTAAACTGAATTGTTGACGCGTCCACAGGCTATCTGGTGTATACGGCTTACGGCCCACCTCGTATCGTGCCTATTGAATTATCGTTTCTATTGTATATAGAGGAACTACATCTGACCGTAGGTGGTGCTAGCCGATCGTAAACACTAGGAGTACTCATACAACAGAAGGAAGATCTCGGGAGAGTGGGAGGCGCAGCTTTCCCCAACAAAGCGTAGGCGGTAACTTGGAGACAACTTGGTTGAAAGCCTAAAACGCGTTAGTGCGTCACACCAAGTCCCCAATGTTTGAAGCGATTGATTAACAGCCTCTCAAGTAGCAGTGTTAAGTTTGTTGGGTTATCTATAGATAATGATTCCTATTCAATTGCATTGAAATTTGATTGTGCTTCTCCATTAATGCTTAAGTTTAATGTTATTTCATAGAACTTTTATGTTTTCCTACTTCACTAGATAACTTTATTATAACGATACAACATTTTGGATGTGCCAGGTAATTAATTGATAGCTCAACATGTAACAAGATGTGAGGTTCCTGTTCAACAACAGTCCGCACCATACATGTGACATTTCATAATAGAATTGGCAGGTAGTTAATAAATTATGCTATAATAGGATTAGCGAACATTGAAAACAATAGTGTCACAACTGAATTGGTGCTATTAATTTTTGTGTGTGCCAAGTCCTGTATGTCGCTTCTTTTTTAGTCACCGCTTGGTGGGAGTTGGAAGAGTTTTCAGTGCTACCGTGGCTAGGATGCTATTAGAGTTATCAGTGATTTTGGGGAAGAAATGGTAAGCTGTCATTTGCTGGACTTCCTTATTTACATTGGGCATTTCCAGATCTCTGTGTAAATTGGAGTTCGTCACATACCAAGACATTTCATAGAAAAGGATTTAAAACCACGTCTATCTTTAAGATAATTTCTGTACAATCAACTTTTCAGTTTCTTCGGAATATGTTTATGTATATAAATGTATACCGGATTCTAAATCCCCAATAATAAATTTCACTAATTTAACTCGATATTGTGGATACGAGGATGCTATGTACTGCCCCACCCCCTCCTGTTCCATAAGTCATCACACGGCTTCCACTATCTTTGGAAGAGTCGGTAGCAAAACAAATTTGTTGAAAAATATACTGAAAGTTGGATAAATTGTTCAGAATTGCCAAATAAGACAAATAAAATAAGACAAAAGTAAAGATTCTGTGAATGATTTATGATGAATAACTTATTCAGACACAATCAAATAAGAAGGATTCATTATGCGATGCCTGTTTTCATAATTCGGCTGTACCCACACTTTATTCATTTATTCTGCAATGTCTGACATGACATTTACAATTGATACCTATTTATGTTGTTCGAAACAAATGTACCTATCTGTCTTCAGATCTGTACTGTATTTTTATATTATCTACTTCGGAAATATTGTCTATATAGTGTAATTTGTTTTAATACTTGAAATGAGGATGATAATCACAATTCGGTATTATATAACTATAATATGGATCCGTCTAGACAAATGATGAGATTCTTAAGAACGAGCGTCTCGGCGATGTCTCGAGGAGTGGAGCCCGATTCATCGGATCGGGGCCATTCTATCATCAAAAAGAAATTCCTTGATGCGGTAAACAATACCCCATCAATCATAGGCCACACAGACTTAATGACCGAGCGCCAGCGTATGGACCGGAGATGCCTATGGCCCAGTGAAGGCTTATTATGTACGTTCTGTACAATATATGGCAGTTTTTTTATTCTTATAACTCTTGAAATCTGTTCTCTCTACTCCAGTAAAATTATGTTACGAAGATGATATTATTTCAGTTGTAGTGATAATGAAATAATATTTCTTATCAAGAATAAGTAAAATAAAATTACGTGGTTCATTTGTGTAGGTCAAATTTTTAGCCGCTAAGGACGAACAGTATTTACATACATTAATCCACGACTTTCTAGTTTCTCAATGTCCAAAAGACCCCAAAAAATACATAGGTACTTATAATAAGGTGTTTTTGACATACAAATTTTGTCTTCTTATAAATTCATTTATCATAATAGAACATTATTATTTAATTATTCTATACAGGTAACATAGGCGTAGCACTAGAGTAGGCCAGGAAGCACCGCTTACCCATCGATTCTGAAGGCCCTATCTGAGCATGGAACAAGAAGGGTATTTCCCGGTGAGCAGTTTTAAAAGGAGCGGGTATTCGCTCCCTCAAAAAAGTGGCCAGTTGAAATCATGCCACCTCCCCTCTACCGAATCTGATCAGAAAATTAGATTACTAATAAGGAAACATATGATTATTGATAGTTAGATCGATTTGGTGTTTGGAAAACGAGTTTTAGGTGTCCTACTAGGGTAAAAGGGGAGGCTATAATTTTTTGCGGTCCACCGAAAACAATCACCTTCCGATATTTTTTAAATAAGCTCCTTAGGGATCGATAAAGGTATCGGTTTTGATCTCTTACTACCTCTCTTTTGATTGTTTTGGTAAATATCTGCGAGCACGTTTTATTTGCAGTTGGTTCTTTGTTCTCTTTCTGTTTAATTTTGTGTTTCTGAGCCATGGATGGCCGGTGCAAGTGTGCAAATTACTGTGAGTTGTCAATGAAATCTTATGGAAAAAAGTCCGGATTCGGTGTTTTGTAGAGCTTCCGTCATTAATTGCTTCTGCTAAAAACAACAGACAACGAATGCGTTATTCATTTTCGTAATGAAAATCATACGATACTTATATCAGTGGTTGTCAGGCTATCTGGGACGAGGTAAGCGTATTTTAATTCAGTTGTGAGAAAATAATTGGATCACTGTTGGTTATAAGCTGACAGCTTTCGTGAATAAACACCAACGGCGCTCTTATGATCGCAACTTCTATGACATCAGGAAGGTCAGCACGCGTTATTATTTGACAAATAATGGAATAATGAGGGTTTCCATTGATCTGAAAATGTTGCGTTTATTATTTCAAATGCAACTAGAACATTCTGAGAGTTTCCTCACCATCTGTACTTTTCTATTATGAGTAGGTAATTGCTTTGATTTTTTAAAGTTTCAGCGAAATGGTACGTCACGCTAGGCCGAGGAAAGGGGTGTCTCACAATGACGTAGCTTTTTGTCAAAACTTTGACAAATCACAGCAAAAACTACTAATTGTAGAAGAGTGGTGTCTGTATTCTCAGAATTTCATACCCTCATCTGATTTCCTCCAAAAATACATGAATACATAAATACATACAATCATATAAATTTATAAAAATATATACATAAAAATACATATACATGTTTCGCCCTTTTCTTGATTGGTGTCTACGTGTCCGGCTTTTCCCGAATACCTAGGTTGATAGACCACGCCTATTATATTATTGAATATTACATGATTGAATATTATTATTATATTAAATATTAGTAACTCTAATATACAATTAATTATTACCTGTATTTTCAGGCATAAATAGTAATCGTCCGCAGACTATAATAGACAGAATCCTGAAAGACAGTGTTTTGACGCCCATATGGCAGGACATTTGATTTTGGGACATACTTACTTGATACACACATAATTACCAGATTAACTGCATCGTCTTTTATAGTGAATTAATCACAGCACATTGAGGATTTCGGATGAGTTATAAACAATAGCCCGCGCATCCAGAAAATACAGTGAAAACTTTATGACTCACTTCTCTTCTCTTAGTCTCCCGTTTGTGCTTGACATTAGCACAGACCAGATATAAACCTTTGTATTAGCTCAATCAAGCCATCCGCGTTTTATTACTATAAAGTTCCTATATGTTAAGACAGTTTCACAACGGAAATTGAGGACTTCTTTAACTAGGATGATGAAAACAGATACTTATCTTGAAAAGACAAATTTGATGAATTTCCTTATCTTAGAGTAACACTACCCATCAAGCAACAATATTGTTGGTCCTACGTATGTCCAATTTCAATTAAACATACACCAATGTTTCCCTGATGTATAGGGATTTTCAAATTTAAGCTCCAGGAAGCGTCATTACTTCTTCAGGATTACGTCATTACTGGATAAAGCGCCAACAGCAACTCTTAAAACCGTTAAGACCTTTAGAAGATATTGGCAAGCGTAGATTACAGTCTAATGCCACCCTGAATTTACGGTATAATTAACCATTTTTCAATTTTACCCATACACAAAGACAAATAAATTCACTATATGTAACTTCTGATTTCCTGTAGAATTTTCCTAAATGCTTGGGAACTTTTGAAACAAAAGTTACAAACTCTCCATGAAGGTATAAAGATTCATACATTTATTAAAAGATATGTTGTGGGTTTTTTAGAGTAGCTTTCCTTATTTTACGAGCTGCATTCTGGCTTCCTGAGGTTAAATAGGGAAAAATCCTATTCTCCGGTCTAATGCTTTTCGATTCACTGGCATGAGCTTCATTGAAATGGGTTCAGTTCAAACACGTTGAAGCGGTATTAGGCTCCAAGGCCCATTCTGTCGAGCGGCAAAATACGTACCTATCGACTTATTTTTAATGTAGAAACTCCAGTGAATACCGCGCACTCCCTTTATTGGCAAAACGTAAGAAATGTCTGAAACGAAGCCCGCGATAAATCTCTCACGGTACTTAGGATTAATTTTTGTTATCGTGGACAAGGTGGACGATATTTCAAGTTACACATGTGCAATAGAATTTTCGATTTATGACATCTCATCTCTCGCTGCGTGTTTCGTTAGAGTCTCACTCCGATGCACCGATAATACTTGGGAATATTCGAAACACTGAAAAAATATTCCAATACTAAAATATCCGTTATCTCTTTCAGGTGGAACTCTACCATGAGAGTTGGAAGGTGCGGTTAACGGGGGTAACCCAGCGTGCAGTCACTTGTGGGTACAAGATCCGATTTCCACCTATAGATCATAAAGATTTCCTCCCTTGCCTGCGGGAAAATAGCGTCTCAATATAACAGCTCAGTCTTCATAAGTTGCTTCCAAGTCTGCAAAGCAGCGGAAGCTTTGTTTTCACTTTCAAATGAAAAAATGTTTGCGCTCCAAAATCAAAATTTCCACTCGCATTTTTCGTTTCAAGGCCTCCTGAACAAATTTGGTTTTGTTTCTGTCTGTCCTTCCATCCATCTGTCCGTCCGTCCGTCTGTCTGTCCACATTTCCTTGCAACAGCCATAACTTCCATGACTTCAATTTGATTTTGATGAAATTTTCAGGAATAGTGAGGGTTTAGCTTTAGATGGTCCCCTTTCAGTTTCATCATGATTGAATAAGCGGTACTCTCTAGGCATGCGCGAACGTGATTTTATTATTACACTCATAAGTCCATCAATGTTGAAGAGATTTTTGTAAGATTTTCAGGGATGATGCGAGGAAGGTTCTTCGAGGTCCCTTGCGACATTTATCATGATTGAATCAGAGGTACGCTGTGCGCATGTGCGAGCGTTTGTCCGTCGCTATTTCTTTACTACAGCCATGACTTCCACAATTCCGTTTGGATTTCAATGAAATTCTCAAGAATAGTGTGGGTTTAGCGCTAGATGGTCCCTTATCGGTTTCATCAAGATTGAATCAACGGTATGCTTTGTGCACGCGTTAACGTAATTTTCTTGTGATGTCATAAGTCCGTCAATGTTGAACAGATTTTCGTCAGGTTTCAGGATTTATGCGGAGAAGGTCCCTTGAGGACCCTTGCGACATTCATCACGACTGAATCAACTGTCGGCTGCGCGCATGCGCGAGCGTTTGTCTTTCTATTTTTGCTTGTCACAACCATGACTTCCACAATTTTCATCGGATTTAGATGGAATTTTAAGGAATAGTGTGGGTTTAGCCCTAGATGGTCCCCAATCAGTTTCATCATGATTGAATCAGTGGTACGCTCAGAGCGAGTTCTGAACATTTAATTGTGGCATCCTGTGAAGGCCACTAGGAAGCTTCTGTGCCATGTCCTTGGCCGTGTATTCTAATGGGTATTTAAAATCGGAAGGTGGAGTTGGAATATGTGACGGGAATGTCGTGATGGAGGTTCTCAACGTGTCGATTCAAATATATGTTTCGATAATGATAAATAGTAGACATCAATACATCCATAACATTCCTTTCAATAATCGTACGATGATGATGTTCTGTCGCATATTTAGGTATCTACCCTTCTTACAGAATAAAGTCAATTGACCTCGTACTAATAACTCTTCACTAGGAATAGATGTTGCTTTTCTAGAAACAAAAAAATAAAAAATGAGTTCCACTTAGCTTTTTGGTGTGTTGGGTATCACAGAAAACAAATTAAACCTCACAGTATCAATAAGGTTTGTGCATCGAAAGTTTTCAAAGCCGAAGCAAAGTAGGCGGCAGGACGGATGCTACTGGCTCGATGAAAGAACAACAAAAGAATTAATAATGTAACCTAACCGAAGTAATTTTAGCGAACTAGGAGAAACCTCTGCAAAATTTAAATCAGTCTAACTTTTAGTGTACAGATAAACAACACACATTTATGGTTTAACTACATATTATGCTGAAGAAACAAAGTGGCATTTGTCTAATGTTTCTAACAAGGCTTGTATCGACAACTGCTGTTCTTCTAGTCTCATCTTTGGGACTAACGTTACAAAATAAAAATTGATTCGTTCTAGAAAAATGAGAAATTAGGATGCTTGTCTTGAGCATTTAAGCCTTGCAATATACCATGTGGGGGTTACTGATTTTCATTACAAATTATAACTCTCAGTAGAAAAGCAACAAAATAAACTTATTGATTAAAAACGTTAATTTTTAAATCATTTCTATTAGAATATGATTTAGGAAAGTTGAATATAACTCAGAAAACAAAACTTCTGAGCGTAGCTCGGGGCAACAGAGACTGCTCTTTCTTTCTTGAGTTTAATGCTGAGTTTACTCTTGCCCTTCGTGCCCAAAACATCGCTAGCTGCGCTAGGCAATCGGCCACCCCTAGCTCAGCAAAAAAGTAGAAACCAAGTTCCATGAGTCACGTCGACTTCAAAGCTCAATGACAGCGAACATCTCTCGTGTCGAAGTTTTGAAAGTCAACTACCTGGCCCCTAAGGCTCGTATATACCACAGTCAGTTTGTCCTGTAATTAAATATGCAACGTAAAGTTTGGGATTCTCATTTACAAGCTGAGTTTTGTTGGAGGGCACTGTAACATAAACTCTCCTGGAAGGAAAAGGTTTTGTTTATACATAAGGCAATATTTTAGACCTTTTAGTCCCTTGGTAAAGTGGTTGAGCGGCTTACACCCACTTAACAACTCACTTCTCTTGTTTCTTGCCATAGTAATTTAGTCATCTTCGATGTTATTTGAGATAAGAAAACACGCCCGACAAATTTTTATTTTGTCTTGTTTCAATGATTCTCTGAGGAAGGAATCTCAGTATCAAATGACTGAAAACATCTTGTGAGAGGCTTCACAGTACATTCTCAATATGTATAAGTCTAACAAGTTTGATAGCTTTGTCAACTCTCAAAATGTTAGAACCTGGTTTAATCCTCAGTTAGAACTTATAGAGTTGTAAGCTTTTGAGTATAAACGAGTATTTTTCGGTCTCGTTTCGACAAGTTTGAATACACATCAATCTTCGCAAAAACGGTGTTTTGTAGCACAAAACCCATTTAAAATCTTAATACAGCAAGGGTTATCTCAAGTTATCTGGTCTATAGGCATCATTAGGACTTCACCCATATCTACTACACAGAACTACACGGGTTTATGTTCAAGTAGATGAAGTGAGAGCGTCCCAGAAAATGTTTCAGGGCACGTAGTTGGAAAAGTGAACAGAATTATTCTTCACTCATTCCTTTATTAATAATGAGTACTATGTTTGCACTTTCACCGCTGAACAATATTTTTCTATTGAAGAAGGGAAAAATAGAAAAATATGAAATAAAAGAGTTGTACGCGTAATTGGACAGAGTCATGTAAGATTTTATTAACATAATCTCCTAGTCTTCCTCTGACAGGTTGGCCATTAGACTCATACTCGTGCGTTTTCAAGAAACCCTTTGTTTGAAAAAGTCCAGCTCCGTTACTATCAAATATATATATATATATATATATATATATATATATATATATATATATATATATATACCTATATATTTACCATTGTTTGGTAAAAATCCTATAAGAAGCCTGATGGAATGGTAGTCGAAGAAGCTGAATAATATTTGAACACTGGGTAGCTGCAGGTATCATCAACCACGCCAGTAATCTCATTTTCAAAACAACATTTCTTTTGTTGCTCAACTCTTTTGGAATTTCTAGTCCCGAGAATCCGAGGAGAGGTCACGTTTCCCTGAAATGGTTTCTCTGTTCTCTGATTCAACGTCGGATATTCTTTTGTGAATAGTGTCCAAAAAAGCCGGAAACGTATAAATAATGCGTCCTGAGGCACTGTGACACCTTCTTAACACCCAAGGCAGGCCCGGGACCATCGCGGCATTTCTTTACACTCCCTTGTATCCAGTGCCGGCAGCGCCGCGTTAAATGTCTTCAAACAGGATCAATTGGAGCCCCTATCGTCCGATTGCATGATCTCAATCTTCCTTTTTATTGATACTGAGCCTTACAATTATCAGCTATTTATGATCTGGTGTTCATGCTTTCGTTAAGGTCACGAAGACCCTCAGACCTAACCGCTGCTTGGAAAGCGTTTGGATGCAACTCAAAACCCTTTAATTTGTGTGGCAGCCGTGATTTTGGAAATTCGGCTTTGCGATTGGTTCAACAGCAAATCATCATCATCATCAGTATAATTTGTTCTTGTGCTATTTGTTCGTTTCTTTTTTTCTTTTACTGAGTGATTCTTTTAGCTTCTGTATATTTTTAAAAATATTTCAGTCTTACTCTGTATTCTTTACGTTTTCACATATTCACTTCTTTTCAAGCGCCTATAAGTTCAAATAATTCTACCTGGGACATTGAACCTATATTTTTCAGGCTGAGAGTTTGAAACCGACATACATGGGTACTCTGGCTAATAACACTTTTTTTTTTTTTTTCCAAAATTTCTTTTTTTTTTTTTTTTTTTTTTTTACTGTAATGTTGAAAGTTGGTCCAAAACCCCCATTTTTCAACGATATAGCCAATTTTACTTTTAGTAAGGTATTTAAGGGAGAAAATTATGGTTTAATGTTGATTTTTTTCTATGGTAGAGTGTTTTTCCCTGAAACCAAACTGGTGATCGGGGATTAGTTCTCTCTCTTCGACAGTAACTTTCAGTCTTCGTATAAGTAATCTCTCAAACAGTTTCGAGATTACTGGTAGCAGAGATATCGGTCTATAAGAAGTTTTGTCTTTCCCCGGTTTCAGAATCATGATAACTTCCGCCACTTTCCAGCAACGTGGTACATGTTTCAGCCTCAGTGCTGCGTTGATTCGTATGCCTTCCTCTGGAAGTTTTTTAATTACATTACCAGTGATGAGATCATACCCAGGTGCTTTGTTCGTTTTAAGGACACGAATCCCATCTTTAAGTTCACTTAGTGTAACTGGTTGTATATCTTCTAAATCCGTAGAGGGGGTGATAGTCGGTAGTTCTCCATCATTCACATTGCTAGAGTTCGGGACAAATATTTTTTCAAGGTGATCAGCAAAGACTTCTACCTTTTCAATTGGGCTCTTTGCCCATTCTCCGTCTTCTTTTTTAATGGGAGGTACGTATTCCTTCGTCTGCTTGAGTGACTTGGTAACCTTCCAGAGTGAATAATCCGTATCTTTTTCAGGGTTTAGACTATGTATTAGCCTAAGGTGGGTTTCTGGCTTCATTTCTGAGCATAGATTATCCAATTGATTCTTCAGCCTATTTAATTAAGTTTTATCACTTGGGGCTCTAGTAAGATGCCACGTTCTTCTAGCTTTCCTTTTTTCCCTGATCAGGTCCCTAACTTCTTTTTAATCAATCGTGCGTTTATTTGAATTAGAAGTTATTATAATTCAAATATTTGAACATTATTAAAATATTTGTAATTAAAAGTTTTCATATTTTACATTTGGAATTAGAATGTTTCTTAACTCTGAATACGAAAGTAAATTATAATATATTTATCTTGTCTTAAAGGTTCTCTGAATGTCGCTATTTCACAAGTGTAATGCACGGTAATATAAAAGTATGTTTGGGACATTGAACCTATATTTTTCAGGCTGAGAGTTTGAAACCGACATACATGGGTACTCTGGCTAATAAAACTTATGAATAATTATTCAGGCTTCATTATTTCCTTCTTCTAGTACTTCGGAGTAGGTATCTATTTCAAAAGTGTTCTCAAGAGGATTATGATCATCATGTCCGTAGTGAAAGTCCCATAAAAAATAAGTAGGTCGACTCCTAATCAGAAAATATCGTCCTCTAGGCTGGTCGATGAGTTACGCCTTGGTTTCTCCATAGAGTTGACTCATCCTCGACGATGCTTAAAAAAGTGGTTTTTTCTCCACGCAGGTGATTAAAGGATCTGAAGCGCTGAAAAGATTTATTTATCGATAGGCATATAATATATAACTCAAAATTTTTGCAATATTGGGAGTGCAATATCTTCCTCACGTGATCTATTTCATGAGGCAAGATAATATATGTATATCCTTTGAGTTAACAAGGGTTGAAGTGATAAACAGATTATTAGGTTTCTTGTTTATAGCTTCTGAATCTAGGAATAAGAAGCATCATGATCGATTTTTTGAGGTGAAGATAAAATATCCTCTAGAACCAAAAGTCGACTTGTATTTTACGTCTTAGGGTCTTGTCTGTCTGTCTTTGCGTCTAAAAACCATTGAAAGGTACCAAGCTTTTCTTGATTTCAATCCGATTTAAATAAGCTTACAAGAGTTCTGTGAGTCGGAATTTCTTTTTGGTGGTCGTAACATTGGCCTAAGGTGGTCTCGTATGAATTTATCAATAAGCAACGGTTTTCAGTATGCATCTTCGTCTGGTTCCTTTCTTCAATTTGATAGATAAAACTTCAAAAATTAAGAGTTAAATCACGAGGAGAATTCTCCCAAAAATCTATAAAATGGGGCAACCGATGATCCGGAGAGCGCATAGATAGAGTGCATTTGGAAGAAATTAAGTCTTAAAAGAATGTTCTAATTCTCACCTACTTTACAGAAGATCCATCATCGTCCCCTCCTCCTCTTTCCATAAACGTTTCTGTATTTATAATGAATTTTTGAAAACGAGCTTCCTGACCATGGGTTGCAAATTATGGTAAACGTAAAAACTGAAAAAAAAAACAGAAAAATGCAAAATATGTTAAATGCATAAAAATGAAAAAATAAAAAGTCTACACCAAGATCGGGATGAGCGAATTTTTTAAACAATTTCCTTATACAAAAAACCTCTTAATTTGTTGGAAAAAAGTTTTCCAAATATTATTTTGTTGTATACGAACTCCATGATTTTCTGTCATTTCATGACGTTCTTCGTTATTTTTCCAGCACATTTTTCGGAACATCACGACTTTATTATGCTCATTACGTGCTGTCTGCTTTCCTACTAAATTCTCATTTATTGTCTATTTTTATATTTTCCAGTTATTATTTACATCATAATTATTATTTATTATAATGTCTATTTTTGTTGAAGAAAGGCTTTTCAAAGGGTTTTTTAAGGCTGGAATTACAAATATACCTTATATGCAACAGAAAATGAATGTTGAAGAATTATTAAATGGGAAAATAAAAATGTAAATTGATTTATTCATTGAGTGGTAAATTCGAAGAAAACAATTTAAAATTTTCATTATTTTAGCGAATTTTGTAGAAAATGAAGGTATTAAAATTGCTCCAGAAATTTTAAAATCAAAATTTTCTAGAAATCCCTTTTGAGACATTCTGAACGGAATCCTAGACTTCAACTCTTTTGCGTATGCAAGCTTTCTAAATGAAAGGATGCATTTGTTGGCCAGCACCTTTTGAGCACATTAAATTGGCCAGTAAAAAATGAGCTAACAAAGAATTCCTAAAAATGGTTAAAGTAGAATTTCAGTCAAAAAAGTTTATAGATAGAACATTAAAACATTTTTGAACAAATTTATGCTAGAAATGTTGGCTGAAATAGATAAAAACTAAAGAAAAAATATATATACGTATTTATATATATACTAAACCTCTTTTGAATTGCAGAGTATTATTTATACCGAGTTTTTTTTTTTTTTTTTTGCTAAAAAAATTGGTAACTAGTTGAAATTTCTTTTCACTCAAAGTTCTCAATTTTCTTTTAAAAAATGCAGCATTAAATAATAGGATAATTTACTCGCTCATTCGATCATGATTCATAACTGGAACTTTTTTGCTTCCAAGTCTACTTTTATAGGTAGTGGAAGCACTGTTTTCAGACAATCTGAACAACTTTTGTCCCTGCCTGTCTTTGTGTCTGTCGTGCATCCATAAATATCAGTTTCATCGTTCAAAAATCAATACACTCTACAAATTTGCCAACGTAACAATTATCAAGCATCATTTTCTCGTTGCCTGGTTGACCGATTCTGACGTTCTACATTTTACATTATCTCGATTCACTATTCCTCACAACCATAGAAACCCGCTATGAAATCTTTCAGGATTATTTAAAACATTTTAATGATATAGCTAGCATTCATGATATGCATACAAGGAAGCTATGAGCCAAGCCCATCCTGTGTTTTTTATTTGATACCCATGTTCCTCAACCTTATTTGTATATGTATTTAGAATATAGAATATGCTTAGATATATTTACCTTCATCAGGTGGATCGAGGAGGATGAATTGATTCAGCCATTGGGTTGCTAGAGTTATGCTGAGTTGACCGTACGGACGGAACACTAATAATCTCTCTCGATGGATCAAAGGCTTTGGCCAACTCGCTGGCGGGCCTAATTAGTCGCACTGTATTCAACCGGCGCGAAAAATGTATCGAGAGGTTCCGCGAACTGGATGAAGGGAATAGACGGTTATTGCGCTGGAAATGCGCCTTTGTTCTATCTTCTCGCAATTCACCTCTTTGCGATTTCGATTACAGCTGTATGAATGTGTAGAAGGAATTTGCGAACATTGAGTATACTGTGGTAGTACATGTGGGTTCTTCGAAGTTATCGTTGATTTGTAGCACCATTTAGTACAACAAAAGGTGTACGAAGACAGATTCAGAGAGAAACAATGCAATCCGATACACAAATCACTCAACTTGTAGTGTTCCGAATGCTAATTTTATAGACACGAAGAGTACACCAATTTAGGTACATACCTACACTCAATCTTACACCGGCTCAACCATATTTGTTAGTGTCATGTGAAGAAACTAAAAAATTGGAACTTATTATTCAATATCGTATTGTTCAATCAAATTTAAAAAAAATACATAGGAATATATTTATAATCTAGAAGTTTATCAGTGAGCCGGAAGATGATTTCAAATTGTAATGCTAAAGATCACTTAAAAACTCAATTAAAACTCGATTTTTCCTAAAAAATATTTTATACGGTGGTTGGATTCATTTGAACTTTTAGCGAATTTTTCAAACACAATGAAGCCATTGTATAACGGCTACCAAATTCAAGAACATTAAATTTTCGCTCCGCATGAAAATCCTTTCTAGGAGAGCCATTGGTTTTAGTTTATTATTTTCAATATTGAGCCTTTGTTATCAAAGAAGTAAAAGAAATTATTAGCCCCTCAAAATTTGTTGGTTTGTGTTTCATGATGCGTAGAACCCAAAATCGAATAGGTAAAAAAATCCTTCCGTACGTCGTCCAGAGCTTTTGCCCAAAACCCCAGTTTATGGAACTTGGGTCATAGACCACAAACGGGATCTAGTTGGTCCTAAAAGCTCGGCATTAATAAGTTCGATTCACCCTAAAGGGTAGAAAAAATGACTAAAATATTAATAAAAGTCGGGATTCCGAACATCTTGGGAACAAAAGTATTTTTTTGGATTTCATTAGTGGATATCATCCCAAAGAATCGATTGAAAAATCCCGGTTCGCTGTTCACTCTGCTAATAGGCATCGACAGGAAAATAAACAACAACATGGGAGCGAATCGTAAATGGTAGAACATGGTAAAAATTGCCTTATAAATTACGAAGACCGTATTAGTTGATGTAATTCCAATGGAATCCTCTCTTCGCGAAATCGAGTTTGTTAAGTTTGTTAACTCAAGAGTTTGTTAACTCTTGTTTGTAGGTAATTTATTTTATCCTATTAATTTTTACTCTGTGGGTATCTAAGACAGTGCCATGATCGGAGGACTTTGTAAACTGGAGATGTTTTATTTTATGGCATTAATTTTCTTCCGGTGCAGGTGCCAAAATCTATGAAAGCATATTGACGACAAAGTCATCATTTCGCGGGATCACCACGGAATTCCGTTTATCGCATGAGTCTAATTTCTTTCTTAAGCAACCTGCAGTGCGAAATTTGAAATGGAGCTTCTTTGTGACACCTATAAAACAATTACGAGGCGCACTGATCAGCTGAAGGGCCTTAGGGACTTATTTCTTTCTTAATCAACCTACGTTGATTAAATTTGAAATAAAGCGTTTTGTGTCACGTTGAAAACAACTGCAAGGCATGGAGGCAAACTGATGAGATTAGGGACATCAGAGGCTAATTTTTGTCCTGATAAACCTGCGGTGCTGAAATTTGAAACCTTGTGGCTTTGAAACACCTTGAAACGAGATATGGTGGATCACTTATCAGCTGAGAGTGTTTCGGGACTGATCTATTTTTCAATCATCCTACTGTATTGCATTTTTTTATTTCAATACAGAATTCTACGCGCGAGAAACAAACATTGTTTCAAATATAATATAGTCCATGGAACCCTCCTACATAGTGGGATGATGACTTTGTCATAGAGGGTTTTGTTTATTAACTTTCACTATAAAAAGCGTAAAATGGGGGGGTCCTGGCGCTGCGTGGGGGCGAATCCTTTTGCGAGGCGAATGAATCGAGTTTATATTATGTACTATTAGTTCGATAATGATATACCATTGATGTGCAAGAGTGGGGCTGTCTAACACAGAAATAATAAACCTTTGCAGAATAATCTGGAGCGCTTTTTTTTTTCCAGACATTGTTGAATGTAAACCAACAACTTTTTGAAATTTGGCTTGGCCTACTATAAAGCTTTGTTATTGAAAATATTTTGTTTGTTAATAAAAGATGCAAAAACAAAATGTTTAAGTTGGTCCTGAAGAACATGCTGCATGACTTTGCATTTTTACTTCCAGTTATCTTCTACCTGACCGGAATCTCATGTGCCCAGAGTGTGCTCTAATACAAATTCACAAGAAGCTCCTAAATGTGGCTGGTAACCTACACAAAATTATTTTTCATGTACCACACCCCAACAGTGGGCCTCTGTTCTTCACTTTCTAAGTTGGTCTGCAAATCTCGGCGTAGGACTTGCAACTGGTAAAACTAACTTTACGAAAAAAACCGATATAAGCGTTCTGGAGGATCATTACATGCAAGGAATGTTGAAAAAAGCATTTTTCTTAGAGTGTTACTTGCCAAGCTACCTTTTCAGTAGGACTATGTAATGGTTACAAAAGAGTAGATAAGTGAAATTATTCTGACCAGTTCAAGTATTATTATCTACGTTTGACGATAAATAAGCAATGAGTAAATCTTCTAAATATAATCGTAGGTCAAACGCTAATGATGGGTTACAAATTTGTATGAAAGGTTATCGGGATTTCTTCACAATTTTACGTGATTGACAGTCAAACCGTTTGCCTTGTACAATTGCTACATAGCTTGAATCTGTTATTTTCCACTACATCTTTATTTTATTTTTTTATTTTATTTTATTTTATTTTATTTTTTTAACAAACATGTATACAGTCAAGAGGAGAATAATAAAATTGAGTGTAGATAACACAAACGTTCTGACGTCTTTGTTTATAAAATAAAACTGATGAGGAGTTCTTTGAAAACTGATACTAAATTTTCTTTTAACGTCCCTCTGATGCTATGACTTATAGGCAAGGCTTCATTAACAAAAGGGACGCCTATTGGAATTGATCCAGGGGGGCGGGGGTCAACCCAAGCATTAAAAAAATAAATTGAAATAAAAAAATAAAAACACCACGCAAGTCAGTGTGTGTGTGTGTGTGTGTGACCAAATTTTTTCGACGCTGCCCAGGTCACAATTCTTAACCGATTTTCGATAATCTTTCTTTGTTCAATCCCAATTTCATTCTAGTTGTGCAACAAACCTAGTAAGTTTTGAATCACGTGATGGAAGAGGGGAAGTAAAAAGAGTAAAGCCAAAAAAATGTGTTTTTTATTTATTTTTTTCGACGCCACCGAGGTTACAATTCTCAACCGGTTTTCGCGATTCTTTTGGTTCGATTCCAATTTTAGTCTAGTTATTCAACAAACCTTGGGATTTTCGGATTTCCAATCGTGGTTGGAGGTGGACAGGATAATTATTACCGATCTTTTCAGAGCTGCCCAAGCAACAAATCTCGACCACTTTTCGTGATTCTTGTTTTGATCCATTAAAAATTTGATATAGTTCAGGAACGTATGTCAGGGATTTCAAATTTCATCATCGCAGGGGGTGAATGGAGGGAAACATCCCCCATGGGGGGAATCATGATGTTTTAACAATGCTCGTCCAATTTTCGTGATTCTTTTTTAGTTTAATTAGGAATTCGGTCCAGGTTCAGATCGCATTATCAGGAGTATAAAATTACATTATGGAAGGGGGCGAATGGAGGTGGTAATAGTAATAAATCATGATGTTTTAACCATTCTCGTCCGGTCATGAATTTGGTCTAATTTTGAAAAACATGTCAGGAGTTTCAAATTTTCTGGGTGGAAGTTTAATGCTGGAAATGTATTGTCGGTGGCCCGGGATAATGGGGGTGGGATTGGAAGAGTCATTTTGAGAAGTCATGACTTTTTTTTTCTCTTATTTTAACTCTCACCAAAATTATATATAGCATTTCCAAGCCAAATGAAACCTTTTCCAAGTCAAATGAAACCTTTTGCAAGTCAAATGAAACCTTTTCCAAACCAAATGAAACCTTGTCCATATCAAATGAAACCTTTTCCAAACCAAATGAAACTTTTTCCAAATCAAATGAAACTTTTTCCAAACCAAATGAAACCTATTGAGAAAAAAGTCCAGTCATGCAGCATGACCCCATGAGCGAATTTTTGAAGAAATCTTCGACATTTCAGTCGCTACATAAGAGTAGTTCAATCTGAATTTGGACAATGTTTCATGCAAATATTACTGATTTTTACAACTAGCGAACGGCATTATTTCGATTTTGACTGATTTTTCAACTTTGAAATTTTTGAAAACTTGATACATATTCTTATAGAAAATTTTACGCTGATTCCGAATATACCACATGTTAGTATGCTGAAAAAATTATTTCGCACAACAAATCGCAAAAACAGGCTATTTTGAAATTTTTGACTACATTTTTGAAAATTTCAACCCGAAGATGTAATCCGTTCATGCTGGCCAACGAACTTGAACTTTCGTTTTGTGTTCTTAAAATTTGTTTGAAGTTTCTAGCACAATTCTACGGACAGTTATCGTCTGGAATGACACATACTCGTACATACATCTCTATCTATACTATCTATCTATACTATTTATAAGAATGAAACTCCGTTTGTTTGTCTGTCTGTTTGTCGTGTCTATGCACGGCCAAACGGCTAAGTGGGGGGAGTGTACGAGTGGGGGGATCTTCTTGGGATTTTCCGATAGGGGGAGCGAGCGAATTTAAAATTTTCTAATCCCAGCCGAACCATGGGCCGTAGGGCGGGAGGGGGGTCGAAGTAAGAATTAATGTGCGCTTTTTGGACTTCCCCGCTTCCCCTACCCCTCTAAACGGCCGTTGAAAATTCCGAAAAAATACCGGTTTCGTAGGTTTTCCTACGAGGAAGACGACGGCGCGATCGGATCACGAAAAAAGTATCGGGAAATGCGTCAAAAAAATGCGAGAGTACGGACCCGTTTTCTCGAAAAGTCCGACAAAAAACTACGTTTTTTCCGATTAAAATATACCCCATAAAGGTACGTTTTTCGGAACGGTTTTTGCGGGCGAAATACAGCTTTGATCCCGCCGAATCTGAATCCGAAATCGGATATCGAAAAAAGTGACGGGAAGTAGGTCAAATTGCGAGCAGAAGCGAGCAAAGCGATTAAAATGATTCTGCCGTGGACGAGAGAAGGCTCAAGAATTGACGTGAAGGGTTCGATGTCACAACATTGCGAGGCGAGCAGGTATGCCTACATAGGTACCTAAATTGCGAGCGAAGCGAGAGCCATTTCAAATAATAAATACGGACTTTGTCCTACACATATACAGGTATACCTTGCGAGCGAAGCGAGCAACATCCCGATTAACTTTTCGTGGTTCCACGTAGTTTTATAAGATTTAATTTGTTTGTAATAATTCCCAACTGAAAAAAACGTCTGCCAAGTTGGGTGGGCAGTATAACTTCCTCAAGCGAGCGAAGCGAGCAGCATCTCCTACAGAAGTTAAACCTACCCTTAGAGATCTACCGTTTGCGAGCGAAGCGAGCAACATCCCCTACACACGTTAAACCTATCCTTAGGGATCTACCATTTGCGAGCAAAGCGAGCAACATTCCCTACATGCCACACTTTGCGAGCGAAGCGAGCAAAATTCCCTACATGCCACACTAAACTTTTCGTGGTTCCACGTAGTTTTATAAGATTTAATTTGTTTGTAAGAATTCCCAACTGAAAAAAACGTCTGCCAAGTTGGGTGAACAGTATAACTTCCTCAAGCGAGCGAAGCGAGCAGCATCCCCTACAGAAGTTAAACCTACCCCTAGAGATCTACCGTTCGCGAGCGAAGCGAGCAACATTCCCCACACACGTTAAACCTACCCTTAGGGATCTACCATTTGCGAGCAAAGCGAGCAACATTCCCTACACGCCACATTTTGTGAGCGAAGCGAGCAATTTAATGGGGGGTCCGGGGGGCTTTCCCCCCGGCTGGACGTGGAGGCGAGCGTAGCGAGCCGGAGCGGCTAGTTAATAAGAATGAAACTCCGTCTGTTTGTCTGTCTGTCTGTCGTGTCTATGCACGGCCAAACGGTTGAGTGGGGGGAGTCTACGAGTGGGGGGATCTTTTTGGGATTTTCCGATAGGGTGTATAAGCGAATTTAAAATTTTCTAATCCCACCCGAACCATGGGCCGTAGGGCGGGAGGGGGGTCGAAGTAATAATTAATGTGCGCTTTTTGGACTTCCCCGCTTCCCCTACCCCTCTAAACGGCCGTTGACAATTCCGGAAAAATACGGGTTTCGTAGGTTTTCCTACGAGGAAGACGACGGCGCGATCGGATCGCGAAAAAAGTATCGGGAAATGCGTAAAAAAAATGCGAGAGTACGGACCCGTTTTCTCGAAAAGTCCGCCGAAAAACTTGGTTTTTTCCGATTAAAATATACCCCATAAAGGTACGTTTTTCGGAACGGTTTTTGCGGGCGAAATACAGCTTTGGGTCCGCCGAATCTGAATCCGAAATCGGATATCGAAAAAAGTGACGAGAACTCGGTCAAATTGCGAGCAGAAGCGAGCAAAGCGATTAAAATGATTCTGCCGTGGACGAGAGAAGGCTCAAGAATTGACGTGAAGGGGTCGATGTCACAACATTGCGAGGCGAGCAGGTATGCCTACATAGGTACCTACCTTGCGAGCGAAGCGAGAGCCATTTCAAATAATAAATACGGACTTTGTCCTACACATATACAGGTATACCTTGCGAGCGAAGCGAGCAACATCCCCGAATAAACTTTTCGTGGTTCCACGTAATTTTATAAGATTTAATTTGTTTGTAAAAACGTCTGCCAAGTTGGGTGGGCAGTATAACTTCCTCAAGCGAGCGAAGCGAGCAGAATCCCCTACAGAAGTTAAGCCTACCCTTAGAGATCTACCGTTTGCGAGCGAAGCGAGCAGCATCCCCTACAGAAGTTAAACCTACCCTTAGAGATCTACCGTTTGCGAGCGAACCGAGCAACATCCCCTAAATGCCATACTTTGCGAGCGAAGCGAGCAACATTTTCTACACGCCAGACTTTGCGAGCGAAGCGAGCAACATATCCTACATGCCAGACTTTGCGAGCGAAGCGAGCAATATTCCCTACATGCCACACGTTGCGAGCGAAGCGAGCAACTTAATGGGGGGTCCGGGGGGCTTGCCCCCCGGCTGGACGTGGAGGCGAGCGTAGCGAGCCGGAGCGGCTAGTTATTTATAAGAATGAAACTCCGTCTGTTTGTCTGTCTGTCTGTCTGTCTGTCTGTCGTGTCTATGCACGGCCAAACGGCTGAGTGGGCCGGATCTACGAGTGGGGGGATCTTTTTGGGATTTTCCGATAGGGTGTATAAGCGAATTTAAAATTTTCTAATCCCACCCGAACCATGGGCCGTAGGGCGGGAGGGGGGTCGAAGTAATAATTAATGTGCGCTTTTTGGACTTCCCCGCTTCCCCTACCCCTCTAAACGGCCGTTGACAATTCCGGAAAAATACGGGTTTCGTAGGTTTTCCTACGAGGAAGACGACGGCGCGATCGGATCGCGAAAAAAGTATCGGGAAATGCGTCAAAAAAATGCGAGAGTACGGACCCGTTTTCTCGAAAAGTCCGCCGAAAAACTTGGTTTTTTTCGATTAAAATATACCCCATAAAGGTACGTTTTTCGGAACGGTTTTCGCGGGCGAAATACAGCTTTGGGTCCGCCGAATCTGAATCCGAAATCGGATATCGAAAAAAGTGACGAGAACTCGGTCAAAATGCGAGGGGAAGAAGGCGAAACGTTTAAAATGAGAAATTAATCCGCCCGTTTCACAACGTTGCTTACCAGAAGGGACCCTCACAGGGGGGTTCGCATTTGCCCTTCTACGCAATACCTTGCGAGGCGAGCAGGTATACATAGGTACCTACCTTGCGAGCGAAGCGAGAGCCATTTCAACAGAATAAATACGGACTTTGTCCTACACATATACAGGTATACCTTGCGAGCGAAGCGAGCAACATCCCCTAATAAACTTTTCGTGGTTCCACATAGTTTTATAAGATTTAATTTGTTTGTAAGAATTTCCAACAGAAAAAAACGTCTGCCAAGTTGGGTGGGCAGTATAACTTCCTCAAGGATATACAGGTATACCTTGCGAGCGAAGCGAGCAACATCCCCTAATAAACTTTTCGTGGTTCCACGTAGTTTTATAAGATTTAATTTGTTTGTAAGAATTTCCTACAGAAAAAAACGTCTGCCAAGTTGGGTGGGCAGTATAACTTCCTCAAGCGAGCGGAGCGAGCAACATTTTCTACATGCCAGACTTTGCGAGCGAAGCGAGCAATATTCCCTACATGCCACACGTTGCGAGCGAAGCGAGCAACTTAATGGGGGGTCCGGGGGGCTTGCCCCCCGGCTGGACGTGGAGGCGAGCGTAGCGAGCCGGAGCGGCTAGTTTATAAGAATGAAACTCCGTCTGTCTGTCTGTCGTGTCTATGCACGGCCAAACGGCTGAGTGGGGGGAGTGTACGAGTGGGGGATCTTCTTGAGATTTTCCGAAAGGGGGAACGAGCGAATTTAAAATTGTCTAATCCCACCCGAACCATGGGCCGTAGGGCGGGAGGGGGGTCGAAGTAAGAATTAATGTGCGCTTTTTGGACTTCCCCGCTTCCTCTACCCCTCTAAACGGCCGTCGAAAATTCCGGAAAAATACCGGTTTCGTAGGTTTTTGAACGAGGAAGACGACGGCGCGATCGGATCGCGAAAAAAGTAGCGGGAAATGCGTCAAAAAAATGCGAGAGTACGGACCGTGTTTTCTCGGAAAGTCCGACGAAAAACTACGTTTTTTCCAATTAAAATATACCCCGTAAAGGTACGTTTTTCGGAACGGTTTTCGCGGGCGAAATACAGCTTTGATCCCGCCGAATCTGATTCCAAAATCGGATATCGAAAAAAGTGACGAGAACTCGGTCAAATTGCGAGCGGAAGCGAGGCGAAACGATTAAAATGCGGAAGTTGATCGAGGCCGCCGGCGTTTCACAACGTTGCTCACCAGAAGGGACTCGCAGGGGGTTTCCCATTTGCACTTCTACGCAATACCTTGCGAGCGAAGCAAGCAACATTCCCAAATAAACTTTTTTGTGGTTCCACGTAGTTTTATAAGATTTAATTTGTTTGTAAGAATTTCCAACAGAAAAAAACGTCTGCCAAGTTGGGTGGGCAGTATAACTTCCTCAAGCGAGCGAAGCGAGCAGCATCCCCTACAGAAGATAAACCTACCCTTAGAGATCTACCGTTTGCGAGCGAAGCGAGCAACATCCCCTACATGTTTCAATTGTAATACATCGCATGTATACAGCCACACTTTGCGACGAAGCGAGCAACATTCCTTACATACCACACTTTGCGAGCGAAGCGAGCAACATTCCCCATCTGCCACACTTTGCGAGCTTTGCGAGGACGTGGAGGCGAGCGTAGCGAGCCGGAGCGGCTATCTCTATTATTAATAAGAATGAAACTCCATCTGTCTGTCTGTCGTGTCTATGCACGGCCAAACGGCTGAGTGGGCCGGATCTACGAGTGGGGGGATCTTTTTGGGATTTTCCGATAGGGTGTATAAGCGAATTTAAAATTTTCTTATCCCACCCGAACCATGGGCCGTAGGGCGGGAGGGGGGTCGAAGTAAGAAATAATGTGCGCTTTTTGGACTTCCCCGCTTCCCCTACCCCTCTAAACGGCCGTTGACAATTCCGGAAAAATACGGGTTTCGTAGGTTTTCCTACGAAGAAGACGACGGCGCGATCGGATCGCGAAAAAAGTATCGGGAAATGCGTCAAAAAAATGCGAGAGTACGGACCCGTTTTCTCGAAAAGTCCGCCGAAAAACTTGGTTTTTTCCGATTAAAATATACCCCATAAAGGTACGTTTTTCGGAACGGTTTTTGCGGGCGAAATACAGCTTTGGGTCCGCCGAATCTGAATCCGAAATCGGATATCGAAAAAAGTGACGTTAAGTCTTTCAAATCGCGAGCGGAATTGCGAGGGAAGCGTTTAACATCAGAAATTAATCGACCACGGGCCGCCGTTACACAACGTTGCTTACCTGAAAGGGACGCGATGACCCCCAGGGGTCTCACTACGCACTTGACTCATTTCAACGGAATTTCATACGGGTATTTCCCAACACCTATGCAGCAATACCTTGCGAGCGAAGCGAGCAACATTCCCTAATAAACTTTTCGTGGGTCCACGTAGTTTTATAAGATTTAATTTGTTTGTAAGAATTTCCAACAGAAAAAAACGTCTGCCAAGTTGGGTGGGCAGTATAACTTCCTCAAGCGAGTGAAGCGAGCAGCATCCCCTACAGAAGTTAAACCTACCCTTAGGGATCTACCGTTTGCGAGCGAAGCGAGCATCATTCCCTACATGTCTTACTTTGCGAGCGAAGCGAGCAACATTTCCTACATGCCACAATTTGCGAGCGAAGCGAGCAACATGCCCTACATGCCAGACTTTGCGAGCGAAGCGAGCAACATCCCCAAATAAACTTTTCGTGGTTCCACGTAGTTTTATAAGATATAGTCCGCCGAAAAACTTGGTTTTTTCCGATTAAAATATACCCCATAAAGGTACGTTTTTCGGAACGGTTTTTGCGGGCGAAATACAGCTTTGGGTCCGCCGAATCTGAATCCGAAATCGGATATCGAAAAAAGTGACGTTAAGTCGGTCAAATCGCGAGCGGAAGCGAGAAGAAGCGTTTAACATCAGAAATTAATTTTGCCGTGTTCGCGAGAAGGCTCTACGAAGACGTTTGGGGTTCGTCAGGTATTTCACAATGTTACCTGCAGGCCTATTTCAAAAGAATAAATACGGGTTTTTTCCTACCTATATACAGGTATACCTTGCGAGCGAAGCGAGCAACATCCCCGAATAATCTTTTTGTGGTTCCACGTAGTTTTATAAGATTTAATTTGTTTGTAAGAATTTCCAACAGAAAAAAACGTCTGCCAAGTTGGGTGGGCAGTATTCCCTCAAGCGAGCGGAGCGAGCAGCATCCCCTACAGAAGTTAAACCTACCCTTAGAGATCTACCGTTTGCGAGCGAAGCGAGCAACATCCCCTACACACGTTAAACCTACCCTTAGGGATCTACCGTTTGCGAGCAAAGCGAGCAACATGCCCTACATGCCACACTTTGCGAGCGAAGCGAGCAAAATTCCCTACATGCCACATTTTGCTGGACGTGGAGGGTATACAGGGTATACAGGTATATATATATATATATACCTTGCGAGCGAAGCGAGAGCCATGTCAACAGAATAAATTCGGATTTTTTCCTACAAATATACAGCAATACCTTGCGAGCGAAGCGAGCAACATCCCCGAATAAACTTTTTGTGGTTCCACGTAGTTTCTTAAGATTTAATTTGTTTGTAAGAATTTCCAACAGAAAAAAACGTCTGCCAAGTTGGGTGGGCAGTATAACTTCCTCAAGCGAGCGAAGCGAGCAGCATCCCTTACAGAAGTTAAACCTACCCTTAGGGATCTATCGTTTGCGAGCGAAGCGAGCAACATTCCCTACATGCCTCACTTTGCGAGCGAAGCGAGCAATATTCCCTACATGCCACACTTTGCGAGCGAAGCGAGCAATTGAATGGGGGGTCCGGGGGGCTTGCCCCCCGGCTGGACGTGGAGGCGAGCGTAGCGAGCCGGAGCGGCTAGTACATTAAAAAAATGCGTTAAACTTCAGAATATGATTCAGAATAGCCTGAAACGGATTTCTGCATAAAATTTTTTCAAAAATTCACATTCTACAAATTTTGAGGCGAGAACAATAGCTTAATTTTCTTCAAAAATTCGCTAATGAGTGAACTGAGGTACCTAGATATGTAGGTACCCTGCAAGTTGCAGGTAGATGCAATTGTACCTGTCATAGAAAGACGTCGACAAAATGAAAATTCGATGAATTTCAGGCATAGGATTACCGAAGTGGATCTCACCTTAGTAGAAAAGGAAACAAGTAAGTTTGAGAAATTTCTGACTGTTGAATGTGAGTGGGTACCTACCTATCTAGGTACCTCAGTTCACTCATTTTCCCAATAGGTTTCATTTGGTTTGGAAAAAGTGTCATTTGATTTGGAAAAGGTTTCATTTGGTTTGGAAAAGGTTTCATTTGGTTTGGAAAAGGTTTCATTTGATATGGAAAAGGATTCATTTGGTTTGGAAAAGGTTTCATTTGACTTGGAAAAGGTTTCATTTGACTTGGAAAAGGTTTCATTTGGCTTGGAAATCTCTATTATTAATAAGAATGAAACTCCGTTTGTCTGTCTGTCGTGTCTATGCACGGCCAAACGGCTGAGTGGGGGGAGTGTACGAGTGGAGGGATCTTCTTGAGATTTTCCAAAAGTGGGAGCGAGCGAATTTAAAATTGTTTAATCCCACCCGAACCATGGGCCGTAGGGCGGGAGGGGGGTCGAAGTAAGAATTAATGTGCGCTTTTTGGACTTCCCCGCATCCTCTACCCCTCTAAACGGCCGTCGACAATTCCGGAAAAATACCGGTTTCGTAGGTTTTTGAACGAGGAAGACGACGGCGCGATCGGATCGCGAAAAAAGTATCGGGAAATGCGTTAAAAAAATGCGAGAGTACGGACCCGTTTTCTCGAAAAGTCCGCCGAAAAACTTGGTTTTTTCCGATTAAAATATACCCCATAAAGGTACGTTTTTCGGAACGGTTTTCGCGGGCGAAATACAGCTTTGGGTCCGCCGAATCTGAATCCGAAATCGGATATCGAAAAAAGTGACGAGAACTCGGTCAAATTGCGAGCAGAAGCGAGCAAAGCGATTAAAATGATTCTGCCGTGGACGAGAGAAGGCTCAAGAATTGACGTGAAGGGTTCGATGTCACAACATTGCGAGGCGAGCAGGTATGCCTACATAGGTACCTACCTTGCGAGCGAAGCGAGAGCCATTTCAAATAATAAATACGGACTTTGTCCTACACATATACAGGTATACCTTGCGAGCGAAGCGAGCAACATCCCCGAATAAACTTTTCGTGGTTCCACGTAGTTTTATAAGATTTAATTTGTTTGTAATAATTCCCAACTGAAAAAAACGTCTGCCAAGTTGGGTGGGCAGTATAACTTCCTCAAGCGAGCGAAGCGAGCAGCATCCCCTACAGAAGTTAAGCCTACCCTTAGAGATCTACCGTTTGCGAGCGAAGCGAGCAGCATCCCCTACAGAAGTTAAACCTACCCTTAGAGATCTACCGTTTGCGAGCGAACCGAGCAACATCCCCTAAATGCCATACTTTGCGAGCGAAGCGAGCAACATTTTCTACATGCCAGACTTTGCGAGCAAAGCGAGCAACATATCCTACATGCCAGACTTTGCGAGCGAAGCGAGCAATATTTCCTACATGCCACACGTTGCGAGCGAAGCGAGCAACTTAATGGGGGGTCCGGGGGGCTTGCCCCCCGGCTGGACGTGGAGGCGAGCGTAGCGAGCCGGAGCGGCTAGTGCTATATAATCCATTTTTAGGGACGTTCCTGTAATGCATGCATTACTTACCAAAATATTTCACTACAGATTCGGAATTTACGGCAAATTTCAAGGGGGAAATGATCCATCACCCGATTTTTCGTATATATATATATATATATATAATCTTGGGATGGATGCTGCGAACCCCTAGTAACGGAGACTACTATTGGTCTATTGTGACATAAAGTCCATAGCATCAATTAAGAACCCATTTAATTACCGATTTTCTCTCGAAGTGGAGGAGTTTTTCTGACGATTCCTGAGAAACATCGGCATGGACAAGGATACCCTTTCTGAAATGTTGGAATCTGAAAGGCACAACAGATGGGCAATCACAAAGGATTGGCTCTGCTGTTTCAACCTCTTTGCATCATAGGCAACAATCTATTGGGCAATATATCTAGACAATATATCTATCTACGACCGTTCAATGAAGGAGTGTGAATGATGATTTCTTGATTTCACTATTAGCCGGCCTTAAAATGACATATAATCGGAATAATTTTAATTACGAAACGATACACCATTGCGGTGTAATGTATTGACAGGTCGATTCTAACTATTAGACACAACCATTAAATACTAAATACATTCAACATGAATGTCATCTCTACAAATCATTCATACGATATGTTCGGTAGTGCAATGATGGGAAGCTATTATAAGGAGTTGTGTCGACAAATAAAAGCCGTCTGCGAGCCTTAATGCATTTTGAGCGGCACGATGCCCGCTCACGTCCCATCAATCACGGCTGGGGTGTGGAGAGTACTGCACCTGCGACGGCTGTTAGTAATGTAAATATCCCTGCCATTACGGAGAGCTGCGAACTGCAACACAACCCCATGCCGCTTCTTTACGGGTATTGACTCCGTATTACAGTCTCCCGTCATGGCTACATCGCTATTTCCTTCCCTCGACCGTTTAGATAGACGATATTAACATTTAAAGATTGAAGTACGCAAAGCTGATGTATCGGCTGAAAATATAAATACCTAATCTGGGAATATTTATATAGGTAATTAATATTCGATACATAATTAAATACAATTCGCATAATCCAAATTCAATATACATATAAAAATACAGTATGTATAATTAAATATTTAACGTCATCTGACTTTACTTTAATATCACTTTCCATTCCAATAAACAAGGCAAGCTGAGCTAGTTGAAGAACTCAGACGAAAATGTACATTACACTTACCCAACTCCTGGCCGATCAGGCCATACCTAAGAAGGGAGGCTTTTTCCAGGTTACCAGATAATATAAAAACCCTTCAACTCACCTTATCTATTTTCTTCTGAGTCGCAGTTCGCGTTTTGGAATCAGATTCCCTCAAAATTTTCTTGACTGTTTGTTCCTGTACCAAAGTTTACTTTTCACTCCTCACAGATGTTGTTACCCCCACTTATATATTCGACTTTCAAATGCAATTTTTTCTCAAACTATTCGTAACTACACACGAAATAAGTTAAAAATCCAAGAGTTAAAGTTCATATTTATAAGAGTCAGTACAGTACCAAGGCTCATCAAAAATTTTACTGGAACAGTTATCACTTTACCGTCAACTATGCTAATTGACACCCCTGGCACTCTACCTACCACAGAGCAACTAATTCCGATCATTTTTTATCACCAAAAAAACCGAATCTAGGTATGTCCTAATTAGATCTACGTGATCAGGCCATCCATTCATGTGCCAAAAGCTTGTGGCTAAATAAAAATTGAAAACTGGCGACTAGCTTGGTCCATTCTACCCTCTGCTCAGTACACTAGTCAAGAAAAACAAGGTTAATGGGAACTATATTTGCTTCTAGATTTAATTCTGAAACAGATGTCAGGTGAGTCTTTTATTTTGTTCTATAATAGACTCAAAGCCCTTGCTCGGTATTGCAAGTATAAAGGAAATCTGGATGTGATAGATTTGCCGTAGGTATTAAATTTCCTGAGTTCGAAATGAAGGTACGACAGAGATGACCCCATAGAAAGGATATTATTAGCCATGATACTAAAACGGTAAAAGCGGAAACCTTGTTGGATTTGGCCCTGTCTATGGGAAGAACAAGTGTAGAGGTTGTTCCAGGTGGATCATCTGTTCATAGGGTGTGTTGGATCATTGATTATTATTGTTTTCGATGCTACTCAGATGAGATTTGTTTACAATCGGTATAGTCTAGAAAATAAATTGATTATGATTCTGATCGTTCACCAGTCATTATTATTAGCTACTTGATTTGGCAGTTGCTACACTGGAGACGTGTGATAAACGGTGAAATGTAAAGATAGAATAGAAGGAGGTTGCATGAAGCTTCGCCTGGTGGAGACAGTACCGGTGATATGATGAAAGGAGAAAAAGCTTTACCAAAAAAAAACTCAACATTCGCATTTTTGATTCTGATGCCGAATCATGGGAATATTATCTTTTTTACTTTGTGTTGGAACTGAGAGTAGCAAGAATCCAAAAGAATGAAGATAAGAGAGATCTACTCCATACAAGAGTGGGCTCACAAACATTTAGAACACTAGTTGACTATTTTCGTCCATATAATGTTAGTTACCAGTCTTACGATGAGCTCATTCAGGTATTAAATAATTACTACATCCGAGAAAACAGTGCGACGACGAACCGAGTGGCCTTTAGTCAAAGGAAAAAAGTAGAAGATGAAGTTGTGGGGTGGTGTGAAAATGCTTTGAGAGCACTGGCGGGAAAATTCGAATACGGTCAATCCCTAACGGAGAGAGTACAAGACCAAATAATTTTGGGGATCAATAACACAAAATGGCATTACGAACATTGAAGACATTCCCTGGTAATAATCACACTCTGGTACAGATTGAGGCCTTGGCACGGAAAATGGAACAAGGGTAAAAGGAGCAACAGCGTTTGGCAAATCTAACTAGAAGACCTACGGGTTCAAACCTCTTCAAAGTGAGTCGGTAGAAAAAAAATTCAAAGTATGCAAAAAGTGGTTTTAGTCAAGAAAAAGGATTGTTTCAGATGTGGTAGGAAGTGTCACAGTGGAAATGAAAAGTGCCCAGCTGATGGAAAAATGTGTAGGCTTTGTAAAGGAAACAGTCGTTTTTCAAAAGTGTGTCTTGAAAATATCCAGGCTCATGCAAAGCCATTTAACAACATTCAATATAAAGCACACAAGTTACAAGATTGCATATTTATCATCTGTATGTGATTCAGGATCTGAATAGGGGGATCGAAAAATCAATAATAAGGGCTAAAAAGTTATGCTTTGGTTCGAAATAAATAAGGTACCGCTGAATATGTTATAACGACCCAGAAGATCATCACTCCGTTGTTAGCAAAGACATTTAAGAGTACCTTCCCGACCAAGATTGCTGCAGTTAATTAGGCGTTTTTATTATCAATTTTAGATGATCTATCTTTACGGATAGAAAATGCTCGGCTCAACCCACCAAAGTCGTGTCGGTATCGTTGAATTTGTTATTGGAAGTTCTTTACGTCTATAACCCACCATGATGATATCTAATGAAATTGTCCAAGTGAATTAGTTGATGTTGAAATGAAGCATTTAAAATGAGGCCAGAAGCAAACGCAGGTTTTCAATGAAATGGTGATTTAAAGGGTGAAAGGGGTGAGTTGCAAAATTTACATATAGCCTATATTTCTTTAAGGTGTTGAAAGAGCATGATGTAAAACAGCATCAACATCGATTCATAATTGTGTTGCGCATAAAGGACAAACAAACATAATTTTATTTTTATAAATATAGATATTTATTACAGTATTAAGTTCATCTGGAACATAATGGAAACCCGAAGCGTGGGCACTTACCAGATCACTCATTTCTCTCACGTATTTCTTAAAAGAGAAATTCAAAGTATCAGTCGGTATTTCTACCGCAATAGCAATTTGATATTTTCCCGTAACCGATACAACTTTTGACTGTCAAAAACCGCAAGCGGGCACTGATTAACCAACTCATTGGATAGGCTAACCACAGCTCCGGGTTGTCAAAAAGATGTACTCCGAATATTGTTTCGTAATCGGTAAACATTCCACTTCCCCCACCATTTCCTACACATGCATATGCAACTGAAAAAAATATTGCGATATTAATACCATCATGCACCAGTGAGTATAATTCGTTTTTGGATTGATGATGGGCGTATTGGCATTGTTCGGGACTTACACCTCATTCAACAAGATAGTTAATATATTTAGAATGAAGTGTTCAGTCAACAATCGTAATTCCCATGCGTGAATGTCAGTTGGGAATCTGATTTCACAGGGGAGGTTCTGGGAGGCTTTGGAAGGATACGTGCCACACCTCCAGATCTAATGACTTCAACCACAAACATGAATGTTAAACAGATAGATTGTATCGGGGTGGAGGTTCCGATATACTCGTGAGATAAGCCATCTTGTTTGAGGGCGCCTGAGCACTCTTGAGGCGGGCGAGGTTAATATGAGTTGGCTGGTCACCAAAATGTTGGTGAGTACCATATTGAAGGGAACTGAAATAGTAAGGGGTGCGGGAATGAATATGGACGATTCGAAATGTCATATGAAATTGTCATATTTCGGGTTAAAAATCTGATTATTTATATTTTCGGGTACGTCAGTTCATAGCATTTGTGATACTTAATGGCGAAAAACTTCATCTGACATATGGTAGCCACTATTAGCAATTCACCGCTGGAGCAGTTCTTGGAAGTTGGCCGCCAATGTCTTCAGCATCGCACTGTTGATTGCAGTGGTTTCCACGCGAATAGCTTACTTCAAATCTTTCAGAATCCGAGGCTCATGCCCGTAAACATGCGCCTTTAGGTGTTCCCACAAAATAATAATATGATGATACAAATAAATAAATAAATAAATAATAATAATAATAATAACACCCAGTAGGAGAAGGAGGGGGGGGGGCCTTCAGGTCCTCCAGGGTTGGCGTCCCTCTGGCCCCAAGCTAGCGTTTGTTCAACCTAGGTGATAGGCCTAGACGTTGATCCAACGTACCTTCCATGTATGTTTGTCTGATCTTCTGGCATCAGAAAACAAGCGTGTTGGGTCTAGTACTCTTCCCTCCCTCTCTTTTCCTTTTTCCTCATCTCCCTTCAACATTCCCAACACGGTCTTCACACAAACACATGTCACAACACAAAACACTCACACGACACACAGAGGCAAGGCTTGTGCTACAACCTCTGGTGGCCCCCGTAATGTGGAGGCCACATTACGGCCTGCCGGCGGCGGAATCTGACCCAAGTATCGTCTGTAAAAATCCCCTGTGTCCTGTAGTACCGGTTGGCGGCTGGGTTAGGATGTTGCAGGACATATGTGGGCATGTCTTTACCCACAACAGACCAGTGAAGAGGCCGGTATCACCACCTCTGCCGAACCAGCGAATCACTAGGCCGGTGAAGGTAGCTTTGTCCCCGATGTCGTAAGCGACACCACTGTACACTACACTTAACAAAATACACTCAGACACACACAACTACGCTCCTTTCACCCAAAAAACACCATGAAAATGTCTAAATCAATCAGTGCCACCCACGACTCCCCCGGGGCTCCCACCCCAGCTGCGGAAATTTTCACTCCTCCTCCCCCAACTCCCCCTCCACCACAATGCCTTCCCTTGTGGAAGGCATCCAAGAATGGTGAGGTTCCCCTCACCATGAATACAGAGACTAGTTCTCTGTTGTCAACATTGACAACTCTGTGTCTCCAGCAGTGGAGGAACCCAAAAATAGTGAGGAGATCCTCAACTTGAAGACAGGTAAACCAAACCCTGTTGTTGCTACCTCCCTTTTGAGAGGTGCAAACACGAATATTCCTTTAACAGGAAAAGGAATCACATACTGTTCAGTTAACAATAGTGTAACCCCAGCTGAACAATCAGATGCTGTTGTGAAGCCTCTGAGCTCACCAAAGAAACAGCATGATCAAGGCCAAACTACTAAAGTCACAAGAAACTTCTTTGATCTTTTCAAGAAGTCCGGATTGCCACGTTTTTATACGTTTGAGATTAAGAAGGATGGTTTAAAAACCACCAGTTCCTTAAAGATCGGAAATGCCTTGGTAAGCCAGATAGGCAAATCAACAAAGACGAAAATCATTTCAAACTCCAAGGTTCACGTAAAAGTAGCCTCGGAGGAACTTAGTGGAGGCACCCAAGAATGGTGAGGCTACTCTCACCATGAATGCAGAGAATGTGGTCTCTGTTGTGATTGCCAACACAGTGTCTCCATCTGCGGGGGCACTGAAGAATGGTAAAGACATCATCACCATGGAAGCATTGTCATCAAGCCCGGTTGTTGCTGCTTCCCATTTAGGAGGAGCAAATATGAATGTTTCTACAAAACCAGGAACAAGTGTTGCAGATTGTTCAGTCCCCAACGTAGAAGCCTCCACTGAACAATGAAACGCCATAGCAAAGCCTCTGGGTACACTGAGAAAGCAGCCCGGTGGAAACCATAAGACTATCCCCAAGGTGACAGCTAATGTCTTTGGCCTCTTCAAGAGATCTGCATATCCCCGTTTTCATTCGGTAGAGATCAAGGAGGATGGTTTTAAAACGACCAGCCCTCTGAAAATTGAAAACCCGTTGGTGCACCAGACAAGCAAACCAACAGACCATCCCTAACCATCCCCGGCCTATAGGACATGGGGGATTTGTACGGACGTTACTTGGGTCAGCCCACAGACCGCTGGCAAGGCTCCGTCGGGTCCCACAGCTACCCCCGCCAGCAGGAGTACCGAACCTGCTGTTCCCTCTTCCACATTCCAGGGGCCACCAGGGGTTGTAGCACAAGCCTTGCTCCTGTGTATAGTGTGAGTGTCTTTGTGTTGCGTCGTGTGTTATGTGTTCGGGCCGTGTTGGAAGAGTTGAAGGGAGAACATGAGAAAGGAAAGGATTTCAAGACCAACATGCTTGTTCACCCGATATCTGAAGAATCAGAGGAACAAACATGGAGGGCACGTTGGATCAGCACTTAGGCCTATCACCTAGGGTGAAACAACGCTTGCTCGAGGCTGCAGGGATGCCAACCTTTTAGGGCCTGAATGGTCCATCCCTACGTGGAAAAACGGATAAAAATTGTTAAATTCATATTTTATGGTAGATTATTGCTCAAATAAAGTTTATTAACTATAAAATAGAACATTCAAAAATTGATATACAAAATTATGCTGAAAAATGTACGTAAAATGCACTAAAATTTGCCAAAAAATCGATAAAAACTGCAAAAAAGCTAAGAATTCAAAACCTCTATTTGAATAGGAGATTATTATTTAGATTACTTTTTTGCCATAAAATTAATAGCTAACAATTTCATTGCACTCGAAAAGCTCAAATTTCAAAACAATTTCATAGTATACAATACGATAATTTACGAAAATTTGCTCATACGATCTTGCTGCATGACTGGAACTTTTTTGCAAAATCTTGTTTAACACAGTCTGGCAGACAGCGGTTTTAGTTGTTCATTTGTAATGTATTTTGCATTTATTTCCATTTATGGAGTCTCAAACCTTGCTCATCGTTGCGAGATCATTTATTATTTCATTTTTAATAAATAGCTCATACAGAAGGAAAAAGGAAATCTACAAGGCACCAGAGAGTTCAGTTTTATCCTTCATCCAATGAATCAAAACATTTCTAAATTGGAAAAGAGTTGTAATAGGAAAAGAGTTTTGGAAGTTTTCTTTATATTTTTATAAAAGCACGAATGAGGGAGTGGTCAATGCAGGTTGTTACCCAAGATTCAGAAAAATATTTTATTATTCAACGGTAATCGATCGTAACTACTGTAAAAAGAACCAGCCATTAAAAAGCCCATAGACCGTCCTAGGTATTGCCACTACTAGATGAGTAATGACAATCGTCAAAAGCGCCGTCATTAATGGCAGGAAGGTAGTAAATACCTTTTGAAACTACTTCCCAGTTTCATGCCATGATGACCTAGTTGCGTTTATGCACACTATTAAAAAGCAATGTACGTGCTTCCAAGCGGTTATCACATCTAGGTAGAACACCGAGTTAGTAATTCTCTTCAAGCACGCTATATATATATATATATATATATATATATATATATATATATATATATATATATATATATATATATTTATATATATACATATATTTAAAAAAAGGTTGATGATGAAACTCAGATATATCCTGACTCAATATCTTTCAAGTTTTCACTGTTGCAAAGAATTTTATTATCCATTGGTCCTAACAAAATAGCGTTATAGACACCCCCCCCCCCCCCCCTCCTACACTCACCATTGAACAAATGAAGAAATTGTCTTCACGGGCCCTTTAGAGTAAGCTCATAATCTATATGGTGAGTTTTATTTACTATGTTCTGATTTTATAACCACTTTCACTTCCATGTGGTCATTGATCAAATTCAGACTGAGGAATTAAGAGATGAGACTACTCGCGCTTGATTTCACTGTTAAAGTTCTAGCCCTTCGTGATAGCGAACCGAACGTGCAGTATTCAGAGTGATTTCATTCGATTCTTTAGGATAATATCTACAACATCAACATAAATCGTAACAAAATTATTGTTACCTTCATATTTTTTGAGATTTAGGTTTTCGATCAATACCTCTTTTACCCTTTAGGTTTGATCGACATTTATGCCGAGTTTCTAAAACCAACTAGACCCCAAATGTAATTTATAACCCAACTTTCATAAACTGTGGATTCTAAGCATCTTGAAAGGGGCTAAAAAGCTAAAATAGCCACACCCATGAAGTCGCCCCCAAGACCTCCAGCACGGATCGGGGGTGATAGGTGGGTAGGTTTGTCTTGGGAAAAAGACACCTCATCCACTAACTTCACACCATGCTGGCCACCCGAAACCGATCCATTATGTTGGGACCAAGGAGAGCTACTCACTCTTAGAAGCGTTTACCACCAAACCACAAGTTTGCTGCTCAGCAAAGGCGTTGAGGGCGATCTGCAAGCCCTCACAGGTTTCTGAAGGTAGGACGACATCATCGGCAAAACCCAATACACCTAGTCAAACCCCAGTGGCCAAATCAAACCCTATTTCAGCTGGCAGATTACCCACGCCCGTATCCACAACCAGGTCAAAGAGGAGTGGCGATAGAAAATCCCCCTTGCGTACTCGCACCCGATGACAACATCTCCCGTCTTCTCGTCTCCCGCTTTTTGGACCGTCACACCTTCGTGGTACAGATAGGCAACATACTCAATTAAACGAGCAGGTGTCCCGACACCACGAAAGCAATCGGTCAGGGCAAACCATGTCAAGCCCCCCATGTCAATATCCGGTGTATACTGTCCCGTGACCACTCCTCGAACACCTCACCGAGGTGACTAGTGTAGCCACCCAGATTGCATTAAAACGGCAATAGTCACGGGCTCCAATTCCCTCAGAATCCCATTCCACCCACTGGGAAGAAAATGGGGATTCAGAGCACTGTCGGAGTTCTTTACCATCTACTGTTTCATGCAGAGCAGCAGCAAACTCAGCAGAGGAACTGATTTTGGGAGCAGTTGGTATTTCTCGGTCACACCACAGCAACTGCTGCTTGACGAAGTCAAGGTCAGCACCAGTGTGGGCGACCTCCCAGCTTGAGCCCCTAAGGGCAAGCAGGCGCTGGCGGCGTAATGGTGAGATGCTGGCCGAAAGAGAGACATTACCGTGCCCACCGGCCTTGACCGGTGCGTGGATGTAAGCACTTGGGGCACCAGGTGGGAAGCCTAGCCAAGAGCACACAACAGAGCCAACTTCACAATCTAACTCAAGCAGCCTCCCCGCAGTAAGCCTGCCAAAGACTAACCCATAGGTCAACTTCAGCAGTAAGTACATGTGAAGGAATCGCAGCTTCTGCTGTTGCTTCAATGGAGCCTTGGTAACACAAGCTAATGCTCTTCCAATGTCCACTCGGCTTGCGGCTATAGTGGCCACACCTATGAAGTCAAGGTACCGCCAGACCTCCAACACGTATCGGGCAGGGACCAGTGTCTGTCCTAAGACAGAGCACTCGTGATCCACCACCTTCACCTTATGCTGGCAGCCTGATGGGACCAAGGAGACTGATCCACAGTTAGAAGGGTTGACCACTGGACCAAAGGCATTAAGGGCAATCAGCAAGCCCTCACGGGTTTCAGGGAGTAGGATGACATCATCGGCAAAAGCCAATGCACCTACTCACACCCCAGGAGCAAGATCGAACCCTATTCTGGCAGCTTACCTAGGGCTGTAGGTACTTTCCCGTTATTAACGTACCCCCCAGTCAATTGGTCTTCAACACGCCCGCCCGATGTTTCTATGCATTACTTCTTACTTGGATTAGATATGTTATGTATTTTTGGGATGCGAGCTTGCAAGCATCCAAACTCCCAAACTATACACATCATTCTAACCTACATGTCCAACTAATCTGTATTTTTACTATGGGATTGACTAATTGATGCGAGATGCCAGAATGTTTTGAAAGTGGTGGAAAACTGCCGACAAAAGAGAAATGGGTCAGTAGCCTCCAGGCCCACTTCCTCGTTTCTTTGGGATGAAGATGGTCCGGGCACAGGACAACGCTTTCAGGGGTCTTCCTAAAAGAAGTAGCAGGTTGAGAACGAGCAGCTTGATATTTTTTGGGCAGATGTGGAGTTTTTGATACGGCACTTCAGTACCTCGTCATGAAGCACCGGCATGCACATAATGCTGCGTAAGGAAACCCTGGTGGCTCAACAGGGTTGTGGCTGGAAGCACTTAAGAGTGGCTCCCTAAATTCCACACACTCCTGGAGAGTGGGTAAAACTTGTTCGTTCCCAGCTCCTTCCACTACCCCCCCCAGCTTCAAGAGCCGGATGCTTCCACCACAAGTTCTGGGCCCGCTGGTATTCTCGCCTCCTTGCTTGCTTGGCTACTCTGTGACCTCCACGAGTCACTAACACAGGAGGATCTCTCCCCTGTCTGGAGCGCCCCCGAGTGCCTCCCATAAGACCCGCGTGCCAATGGAGGCTCATCATTGGTTGTTTCCATAACGGGGGAGACACATAAAGAAGGGTCGGGAGACCCGTTGACAGGAGCTTCCCCCCTCTTCGCAGTCGGGTCATTCTGCCAACCTCTGTTCACCCAGAGGGTGCCCGGGTTGCACGACGGGGACGTATGACCTTGACTTGGGTAGGGATATGAAGGAGCTCCGAAGAGATAAAAACACCAACAGTAACCCTACCCCAGCTACCCAACACACACATACAGACACACGCACACACACGCACTCAAACAATCAGAAACCTAACAAACTATACCTCCATTGAAACTATACAGGGAAACCGTCAAGGTAACACACGTAGCCTACTGACTACTCAGCGAATTGTACTCATGATCGGGCTGACGAAGAATTTTGTAGAATATGTTTTCATAATAGCATACGTACTTACATGTGCCGAAAGCGAGATATTCACCTCCCAAAATAATCCACATTTGATTTCACATCGCCCCGAGTTATCTTATCTTATGCTATCTTATGGACTTATATCTACTTACACTTTCAAAAATCGTTCCTTGTTTTTAAAATTCGAATACGAATTTTAAAAAATCCCTATAATCCTTGAATTCAAGTTAACCGATTCCAAACAAGACGCATCTATGATGTTCTTATTTTAGTTTGAAGTCGAAATTATGAGAATTTTACTATTTATATTTATTTAGATATAAGTCATAATAACTACTTATATTAGTCTGTCACTTTCGAATAGGACCTTCAAGCTTCAGCAGCGGTAATTAATGCAGGATTTTGTGAATTGCTAATTAGGGTATTCGCTCCGTCGCCCACTTTTCATGTGGATTCCAACTCAAAGTAGAGGAGAGTCATTGTATTGCCATGACGTGTGGCTCTAAGGTCGCGTGGCGCCAGCTTATTGTATGGTTTTATCACGGAAAGACCCACTCATACAGATTTTCTTACTCTGTCAACAGGGGTGACAGTGACAGAGTGGACCAATTTCTTTTTCTTCTACTTCAAGGCGAGAATCGGTTCTCACAATGAGCTGACGAATAACCTCCCCTCGTTCTCTTTTCTTTTTTTTTTTCTACGGTAAGGAATGACAGGGTTACATTGACACTGCCAGCTTACTTCAAAAAGAAAAACATGGATAGTACGAAACGTGAACGTTTTGTTGAGAACGGGTGTTGCAAGTTCTCAATGATAGTAAGTACTCCTCTACTATCTTTCGATACTGTTAGATACCGATTTGAAATTTTTGTCTAATAATTAAATGAATATATAATAAATACATAATAATTATATGAATTCGCTTAGCAAAATTCTTACATCGCACCTCAATATCCACGAATGATTACTGTGGTATTATGTATGTATTTAAATTGAGATTACCGATACATACTGGTTACCTCCCACCGTCCAAGCAATAAAATTAATGGATGAATACATAAATAATAATAATAATAATATAATAAACCATTAAAAACAGATAATTAATAATAATACCCAAATAAATGAGCTATAAAACGGTAAAAGAACAATGTTTCTAATATCCCTCCTTCGCTTATAAAACCACACTGAAGCTTAAAAAAGCAACCGAAGTATTTAAAAAAATTCTACTAGGTATTAGAAATGATGTAAGTTGAAAACAGCAATACTTCATGTTTGATTAACTCCTACCTGAAACCTGAAAATTTGGGAAACTTTCTGACTTGATTGAGACTAATTCGAGAAGTCCTTGTTAAGTGAGGGTGTGTTTCCTGTATTACCATCTCTATCTCTACTATTAATAAGAATGAAACTCCGTCTGTCTGTCGCTCTGTCGTGTCTATGCACGGCCAAACGGCTGAGTGGGCCGGATATACGAGTGGGGGGATCTTCTTGGGATTTTCCGATAGGGTGTATAAGCGAATTTAAAATTTTCTAATCCCACCCGAACCATGGGCGGTAGGGCGGGAGGGGGGTCGAAGTAAGAATTAATGTGCGCTTTTTGGACTTCCCCGCTTCCCCTACCCCTCTAAACGGCCGTTGACAATTCCGGAAAAATACGGGTTTCGTAGGTTTTCCTACGAGGAAGACGACGGCGCGATCGGATCGCGAAAAAAGTATCGGGAAATGCGTCAAAAAAATGCGAGAGTACGGACCCGTTTTCTCGAAAAGTCCGCCGAAAAACTTGGTTTTTTCTGATTAAAATATACCCCATAAAGGTACGTTTTTCGGAACGGTTTTCGCGGGCGAAATACAGCTTTGATCCCGCCGAATCTGAATCCGAAGTCGGATATCGAAAAAAGTGACGGAAAGTAGGTCAAATCGCGAGCGGAAGCGAGAAGAAGCATTTAACATCAGAAATTAATTTTGCCGTGTTCGCGAGAAGGCTCTACGAAGACGTCAAGGGGTTTGTCAGGTATTTCACAATGTTACCTGCAGGCCTATTTCAAAAGAATAAATACGGGTTTTTTCCTACCTATATACAGGTATACCTTGCGAGCGAAGCGAGCAACATCCCCGAATAATCTTTTTGTGGTTCCACGTAGTTTTATAAGATTTAATTTGTTTGTAAGAATTTCCAACAGAAAAAAACGTCTGCCAAGTTGGGTGGGCAGTATAACTCCCTCAAGCGAGCGAAGCGAGCAGCATCCCCTACAGAAGTTAAACCTACCCTTAGAGATCTACCGTTTGCGAGCGAAGCGAGCAACATCCCCTACACACGTTAAACCTACCCTTAGGGATCTACCGTTTGCGAGCAAAGCGAGCAACATGCCCTACATGCCACACTTTGCGAGCGAAGCGAGAGCCATGTCAACAGAATAAATTCGGATTTTTTCCTACAAATATACAGCAATACCTTGCGAGCGAAGCGAGCAACATCCCCGAATAAACTTTTTGTGGTTCCACGTAGTTTCATAAGATTTAATTTGTTTGTAAGAATTTCCAACAGAAAAAAACGTCTGCCAAGTTGGGTGGGCAGTATAACTTCCTCAAGCGAGCGAAGCGAGCAGCATCCCTTACAGAAGTTAAACCTACCCTTAGGGATCTATCGTCTGCGAGCGAAGCGAGCAACATTCCCTACATGCCACACTTTGCGAGCGAAGCGAGCAATATTCCCTACATGCCACACTTTGCGAGCGAAGCGAGCAATTGAATGTGGGGTCCGGGGGGCTTGCCCCCGGCTGGACGTGGAGGCGAGCGTAGCGAGCCGGAGCGGCTAGTTATTTATAAGAATGAAACTCCGTCTGTTTGTCTGTCTGTCTGTCTGTCTGTCTGTCGTGTCTATGCACGGCCAAACGGCTGAGTGGGCCGGATCTACGAGTGGGGGGATCTTTTTGGGATTTTCCGATAGGGTGTATAAGCGAATTTAAAATTTTCTAATCCCACCCGAACCATGGGCGGTAGGGCGGGAGGGGGGTCGAAGTAAGAATTAATGTGCGCTTTTTGGACTTCCCCTACCCCTCTAAACGGCCGTTGACAATTCCGGAAAAATACGGGTTTCGTAGGTTTTTGAACGAGGAAGACGACGGCGCGATCGGATCGCGAAAAAAGTATCGGGAAATGCGTCAAAAAAATGCGAGAGTACGGACCCGTTTTCTCGAAAAGTCCGCCGAAAAACTTGGTTTTTTCCGATTAAAATATACCCCATAAAGGTACGTTTTTCGGAACGGTTTTCGCGGGCGAAATACAGCTTTGGGTCCGCCGAATCTGAATCCGAAATCGGATATCGAAAAAAGTGACGTTAAGTCGGTCAAATCGCGAGCGGAAGCGAGAAGAAGCGTTTAACATCAGAAATTAATTTTGCCGTGTTCGCGAGAAGGCTCTACGAAAACGTCAAGGGGTTCGATAAGGCGGGGCTTCCACCTGACGGGAAAAGGACGAGAGAAAGCGTTCGATGTCACAATGTTGCGAGGCGAGCAGGTATACATAGGTACCTACCTTGCGAGCGAAGCGAGAGCCATTTCAAATAATAAATACGGACTTTGTCCTACACATATACAGGTATACCTTGCGAGCGAAGCAACATCCCCGAATAAACTTTTCGTGGTTCCAGGTAGTTTTATAAGATTTAATTTGTTTGTAAGAATTCCCAACTGAAAAAAACGTCTGCCAAGTTGGGTGGGCAGTACAACATTCCCTAATAAACTTTTCGTGGTTCCACGTAGTTTAATAAGAATTAATTTGTTTGTAAGAATTTCCAACAGAAAAAAACGTCTGCCAAGTTGGGTGGGCAGTATAACTTCTTCAAGCGAGCGAAGCGAGCAGCATCCCCTACAGAAGTAAAACCTACCCTTAGGGATCTACCATTTGCGAGCGAAGCGAGCAACATCTCCTACATGTTTCAATTGTAGTACATCGCATGTATACAGCCACACTTTGCGAGCGAAGCGAGCAACATTCCCTACATACCACACTAAACTTTTCGTGGTTCCACGTAGTTTTATAAGATTTAATTTGTTTGTAAGAATTCCCAACTGAAAAAAACGTCTGCCAAGTTGGGTGAACAGTATAACTTCCTCAAGCGAGAGAAGCGAGCAGCATCCCCTACAGAAGTTAAACCTAAGCTTAGAGATCTACCGTTTGCGAGCGAAGCGAGCAACATCCCCTACACACGTTAAACCTACCCTTAGGGATCTACCATTTGCGAGCAAAGCGAGCAACATTCCCTACATGTCACACTTTGCGAGCGAAGCGAGCAAAATTCCCTACATGCCACATTTTGCGAGCGAAGCGAGCAATTTAAGGGGGGTCCGGGGGCTTGCCCCCCGGCTGGACGTGGAGGCGAGCGTAGCGAGCCGGAGCGGCTAGTAAGGAATATACCTACTCCTTTTACACATCTCGCGACATAGAATGATCGAATGTATGAGCCATTTAATTTTTATTCGAAAAATTAGGTCTTAGACATAGTCGTACCTATGTCACGATCAAACTACAAAACGTATTCTGAATAAACGACATTATAAACCGTTCGTTCGTTCAGTTGAATCAAATAGGTGAACGAACCTATATCCGTTGGGTGCAATAACCGCGCTCCAATTTATAGAAGACAAGTCTCAACAATGTCTAATGCATTCGGTTCCACTCGATTTCCCAGTCAGTTTAGGGATATACCAATATAGACTGTAATACAGATAGCAATACCTAGATACTCATCATTAAGAAATTTTTGTTTAAGCTGTTTTACCTATACCGTCATATTAAATTAAATGTATATTAATTCCTGCACATTGTTTCATTCGGAAGCAATCGAGCAGAATGAACAAAATACGTGGAAAATATATTGACGTGGAGCGGGGTGCATACATCGGCGAAAAAAACTTCAAAAAGACCCTTTACTAAGCAAAGAGTATCCCAAGAGAAATTTTTTAAAGTAGGTAGTTTGGAATATTGATTCAAATTTGCCTTTTTTTTCTTTTGTGTCTTGCTATTCAGTCCACATTACATTTATCAGTTAGTATGTAGTCCGCTGACCAGGTTCCAGGTTCCTCACGAAGTTTGAAAAGCTGGATGTCTAGTTTAATGTACGGTGCGCATCTTTTATATATATATATATATATATATATATATATATATATATATATATATATATATAGGTGTTTGTGTGTGTAACATTTTATTTATAAATCACGTGGTGGCAACTGTTTTCCCACCTCACATAAGTAAGATCAAAATTTCCGAAAGATATCGTTAAAAAACTATTGAAAAGTATACCACACTCGCTTTTTGATGATTTGACAATGACTGATGTCAGTGAGAACGACGTCATATTGTCGTCAAGAACAACACTTTGAACTTTTATAATAGTTCCAGTCGATTCTGTGTTGTGAACAATATTGAAAACGATACCAAACTCAATTTTTGGTTTTTTTGACGACAAGATCCTGTCACTGGTGTCTGATCATCACAAAAAACTGTGCAGCTAATTCCGGTTGTTCAAAGAGTCTACAGCTACTGAATTTCACGTTGATAGCTCCAAAATTGTGGCCTGTAGCGTGGATACATGCTGACAAATGCAGGCTGAGACAAAGAGAGACTCACTTCGAACGTCAATTATTAGTAAAAAGGCTCGTAAATAATTTGATTTCAACACCTACATTTTTACAATTTACATATATACTTAAATGAATAATTATCGTGAAAAATGTTTTACAAGGTTAAAGTTTGGATTTCTGTGGTACAAAAATGTGACACTTTTTCTTTTTAAAACTTTGAAGCCATTTCACTACCTTTATTTTCCATGAAAATTGTCTGACGAGCTTCTAGCAGATGGAGCGGGAATGCGCCTAGGAATGTCTTGAAAAGAAAAATCCTCAAAAAACCTCTCAAATGAGCAATTAATTTCCGACACTACTGATTAATTAATTTATTTTGTTTGAATTTTCAATTTCAAAAATAAATCAATAATAATAAACACAAAAAAAACTAACCCAAGCATAATGCGTAAGTAATAACTTGGTAATGCGCAATAAAACCAAAATCTCGAAAACTTTTCAGGGGAAGACCCTACTGGGGCCACCCCGACCCACTTTTACTTCCACCTTGAGCCTTGGCTAGAGGATCGTGGAACGCGCTTCATTTCAATTTTTAACCTAATAGTTTTAATAGCAAAGAATTTAGCTCCGGATCTCACTCAGCTGATCTGGGTGTCTCTAGAATTCATGAGTTGTTTCTAATCGTTCCCAGAGGCCTCCATTTCAAAGTTCAGCTTCATTTGTAGAATAGTAAATAAATCAGCTCAGGAGCTCACCCAACTGATCTAGGGAGCTTCGGTCATTATGATTCGTTTCTAGATGTCCCAAGAGGCGGGGGTTATTTCAGCTTCATGGGTTGAACAGCAAGAAACTTAGCTCCTGCTCTCACGAGGCTGATCGAGAGCTCTGGACTTCATGATTCGTTTCAAGACACGCCTAGAGGCATCTGTTCCAAATTACTGCTTCATAGATCGAGAACTCTGCTCCTGATCTTACACAGCTGACCTGGGAAGCTTCAGACATAATGATCCGTTTCAAGACGCGCCTATGGGTCTCCATTCAAAATTTCTGCTTCATAGGTCGAATAGCAATGAACTCTGCTCCGGATCTCACTCAGATGATCTGTGGGGGGAGGGGCTCTAGACTTCATGATTCGTTTCTAGATGCCCCAAGAATCCTACATTTCAAATTTCAGCTTCATTTTTTTTTTTTTTTTTTTTTTTTTTTTTTTTTTTTTTTTTTTTTAATATCAAAAAAACTTAGCTCAGGATCATATTCAGCAGACGTGGGGGGCTCTAGAATCTATAATTCGTTTCCAGACGTCCCAAGGGTTCTCCATTCTAAATTTCAGCTTCATAGGTTGAATAGCAAAAAAATTAGATCCGCCGCTACTTCAGTCTCGTTTTTTTGTTTGTGACCGAACTATGTGACGATAATTTTGTATGTTTTTCTCTTTTAGGCCCCGGTAAAAGCGTATTCCACGCTAGAAGTATATAATATATATTTTTAACACAGAATGATGTGTTTTAGTCTTGGCATCTTCAACCGAAAACGTCACGAAAATGTGTTGCAACAATTTCTGATGAGTTCCGCTTACAACCGAGTCGTTGCTAGGGAAAAGGTACGTCGTCATTTTTCATCCCACAAATTCGATGACCATTCCTTCGAAAGCTCTCAATTTATCCATTCTTATTATGTTAACTGCTGGAAGTGCGTGGCCAACAAGTTGAGTTATGAGCATGGTCATTTGAATAATTGTTTAACCACAGGTGATCATTCTCAATAATTGATATTGTGAACATGATTGCAACCGCTTGCTGATCGCTACTAACCGTCTGAGTCCCAGAAGGGTTAGAAGGTTAGGTGTGTTAGAAGACAGCAAAATAAACAACAGAAATGTGAATAGCAAAACCTTTTTAGTATGCAGGGCAAGGCTGAACTTTTGTTAATTCGATTTGATCTTATTCGGCTTTCTTGAAAGTTAAAACTATCAAAATAATTAGGTATTCTCTGTGTAATAATTTGTAGCATTTTGTTTCAGGCTTTTGTGGAGGGTATGTATACATTGATTATTTAAATTATTCGTTATTTTTCATGATTAATCATTAGTTCTTTCGTGAATGCTTTTGTTAACTAGTAGGAAACTGGATAAATATTACAATTTCAAGATGTGGTACACATACTTCTCTCTCTCTCTCTCTCTCTCTCTCTCTCTCTCTCTCTCTCTCTCTCTCTCTCTCTCTCTCTCTCTCTCTCTCTCTCTCTCTCTCTCTCTCTCTCTCTCTCTCTCTCTCTCTCTCTCTCTCACTCTCTTTTCTTTTCTTTTCCTTCCACCCGTATTGATTTTTTTCTTTTCTATATCTTTCTTTCCTCGAGAAGCAGCAACCTTTCAAATTAGTAAAGAGGGGAGATCAAAAGCAAAGGTACCGACATATCTTTCAATCAACAATGTCAGCCTCCGACTTCATGCAGTTGATTATAACACCGTATATGATTTCATACGTAGAATGTGAAGATCAAAGTGGTTAATAAGGAACACTATAAATTACCAATTACAATACACAATTGATCACTAAACAACACGATTGATCACTATTTTGGACCTATTCACACGCAAGATGACAAACTTTGATGCGGACGTGATTCGCTCTCCTATAACTATTGGGTGCCTCTCTAGGGCAACAAGAGTAGAATTGAATGACGGACTCTATCCTGATCAGCTGAAAAAACCCAACCGACCCTAGGATATTGAAATTTATTAAGAAGCCTCTCTGGGATATTATGAGACGAATGAAATGATGCGCTCTATCCCAATCAAGTCAGTAGCTAAATACTACCCTATCCATCCTAAGATTTTGGAATTTTATAGGCAACTTTTCTGAGACAACAAGAGACGAATGAAATGACTTGATCAGTTGAGTGAGCGGAATTATCTCCTATTCATCCAAGTAAATTTAAATTTGTCAGCATGCATCTCTGAGAGAACAAGAGTCAAGTGAAATGACGGACTGCAACCTGATCGGCTGATTAAGCTTTATTCTCACTTTTTACACTAGGATATCAACATTTATTGGTAAGGAACCTCTCCAGGACAAGATGGGAAAAAGGAGTGACAACTCCACCGTTATCCGCCTGACTGCGGGTATTGGAAGGTGTGTTTGCGCTATTTTAATTTCTTTAAAATGGGAAGGTCAGCAAGTAGTGCGGAATTCCATTACTACCTACTGGACCTTTCATATTTTCAAACTCAATTTCCCCCCATGATAGGTGATCGGAAAAATTAGATGTTATTGAAAGACATATCCATGATCTTTTGCTTCTCCTATTAAGGTAGATGTTTCACCGTTAAATATTTATCTCCACAAATTAAAAATGTAAAAGTTTTTATTATTATTATTATTATTATTTTATTTTATTTATATGTTTATTTATTTTATTTTTAAATTTTTTTTTTTTTTTTTTTTTTTTTTTTTTTTTTTTTTGGAAGCAATCTATCAATATAGGGCCTTCAAAAATCTAAAGAAACGGATAACACTTCATTAATGACCTCAGATAATTATCAATGGAATTTGAAGAACAGTTTCCCTCCTTGTCGCTAAATTATCATTGATAGACTTTTCTTCACTGGGATCAACTCCTGAGTACAGCAAAATCTACTAACTCAACAACAGACAACGATTCCATACACGATTACAGTAGAGAGACAGAAGTGATAATTGCATGAAAAGAGTGAGATTGTATCCCGATCACACTGATGGCAGATAGAGAAGGTTAACGAGACTCAAAAAATTCCTTAAAATTGGAAATACAAGTAGAAATACAATAGATCATAAAATAAAATTGCTGTAAATCAAGCAAGAAATGGTAACTTGTTATGTAGAAACTTTAACACTCATAGCTGGATGAACAAAAGAATTATTAGTAGGTAATAATGATAATGTTTGTAATTATTCAATTCTCGTTAAGCGTGGATTCTTGTGAGACTGAGTGTTTTGAATCGGTAGGTATTGCAATTTTGCTGACCATCGTCATTTAGAGCATCAATCTACCTCTTAAGTTTAAGGAATTATCTTCGCTGGATGATCAAACATAACAAATTAGTGTACTGTCTCATGTTTGCGTTCGCTGAACGTAAACCAAGAGCTCGTATTGCCGTATTAGTATGGTTCATATTGGAATTCCCAGGATTCTATTCCGATGAAACTCGATGCATGGATAGTCGTCACACTTCGATAGTCCGATAATAATTGACGGAATTCTCGTTTGCCTTGGGTCTTTAGTCAACAATGCGGGTAGCCCCATTAAAGACAATATATTAACCAGTGGATCCCGAGTAGCGAATAATACCACTTAAGCGGCGAAGGAAGGCGAGATGAGATCTATTATGCACAGATGCATACGTAAGACCAACTGCATCTAATCAAAGTATCACTCAAAAAAGGAAAATCATTCATTACTTGTTGCCTTGAATATAGGAAGTAAGTAGGTATACATAAATGATGACCCGCGATATATGCCAACAATAGGGGTTAATAATAAAAAAATTGCTTCATTAGTGAAGAGAGTCAGTTTGGAAGATTCAGTTTGAACAATTTATGCGTGTAACAAAAATGACCGTTAATGAAAATCTGTGATAAAATGGGGGCAAAGTGGAAATACCAGTAGGTAACTAGATAGGATTGGGGAATTGTAAGGTACCGAAAAAATTTGACTCATGTCAAGCAGAATTTGATCAATACACTGTGATCAGACCCTGTAGAGCAGTTCCAAAAGGAAGACCATTTAAATCAAATGTTGATTAAGGTTTAATCTCTTTCGGAACAGCACTATCTATGATAAGTAAACTGTAAAATTTGACAAACATTTCTCATCACAACTGTTTTGTCAACACATACTTATGAATAAAATTTTGTAGATGAAGATATTATTAATCCTCTCTATCAACATATATTTCAATGAATAATGCAAACGAGTTACTTTTTGTTTCCGAGACTTCCTTCAGGATTCGATGAAATTATCAGCAAATGTATGTACCAGTTAGGCTGAAGTTGGTTCCCTTTAAATTTCATCACTCAATAATTCATAGTTCTGATTGCGCATGCGCAAACGTAAATTCCATCAAGTGTCATTTTTTCATGGTCTATTCTTCCAATCACACTCTAAATCGGAGGGTAGTTAGGACATTACGATTTGAATACCCCAATGATGAATAGGTTTCATCACAATCATAAACTCGATGAAATTTTCAAATATTGAACAGTTTAGGATAATGATATTACAGATACCTACGTGATAGCTGTACTATGCAGACTTTTTTGAATATATAAACTTTGTTTAATATATTTATTATCATTTTTTATGTTATTGATGATGATTTGACCATTTAATTATATGCAATTCTATTTATTTACTACGCCTACTTGCATTCTGAATGTAATTCTAACTCAATACAACATAGTTGTCTTTCCTGACAATGGGGTCGAATGAGTCACTCGGTATAATTAATTTGTGATCTCTGATGACGGGTCTCCAAGATCCTCCGGTACAATGACACATAACCGACCGTATTCCCACCCGGAGTATGATCCCAGTGGAACCGGACGTGACCTGCGTTCCAAGTGACGACCTCATCCTCGCCGTTCCTAGAGTGACGTGTCGTTGTGGAATTGATAACAATTATTGATAACTGGATCGTATAGATTACTTGAATGCTGCAGCTGCACAAGCAAAAAGTTTCAGTCATGCAAGACGGTCGGATAAGCGACTTTTCAGTAAATTATCACATAATATTTATGTTAAATGGTTTTGAAATTTGGGCATTATGAGTGCAAAGAAATACTTAGTTGACTATGCAGAGTGGTAGCAGAGCGTGGTTAGGTGCCAACCATTCTGCTAATATTTTTATGTTTCAATAGAGAAAATTAAAATAAGTTAATACCCCCCCCCCCCCCTCACCAAAAAAAAGAAAAAATTAACAAAGTCACAACTACCCAGCATGTAAATGCGAATAAAATGAATAATCGAACTAGGTACTTTTGCCAAAGAAAAAGCATGTAAAGGAGTAAGTGCACCCATTTCTCGCAAACCATGGACAAGCGGCAGCGGTGGCTTCTTTATTTGGGTCCAGGATCGCAAGGTTTGGTAATTACTGACTTCAGACCAACGGATGTATTTAGAACTGGAGCCAAACACACGGGCGTGGCTTGAACTACACCAGTCGGTGAATTAATAATAGGCGAAGTGATTGTCGTCCTCACTTCCTCAGATTGTTGATAGTCGAGGTCCGCGAAGGTCATGAGACGGGTTGACCTTTCTGTCAACGATTACTGAGGAGATCCGTCGCATTATTGTGAATAATAAACCAAAGCGAGTTTCCTAAATGTAAAGTCCTCGATCCCGAATCAGAACTCTCTACTTAATCCATGTATTGCCATAACTACGCTCTGAATACGTTTTTTTCATTGAGCATATTTAATAAATCAAATCTTGATTCTAAAGAGAAATATTGTCTGGAATGATATATACATATATGACAGGTATATATATATATATATATATATATATATATATATATATATGAGGAACATAAAATATATCATTTAACAGAACAATACGTACTTGAATTATATTACCTACTGTACAACAGATACTGCATATAGCTAGATGATCGATAATTGGTCTCCATTGGCTAGAGTTCGTTCGACTTCTCGTGAACACCGAACAACTGTCTCTGAACTACATGTTCCCTGAATGAATTCAATATGTAACTTTTTGATGATGATTATGAATACTCGAGTCAAGCTGCAATACAGGAGGTTTTTCGGTTCGTACAGAGTTGGCGGCTATACGGCACCTAATTTATACACCTCTTCAGAATAGCCGGATATCACGCCACCCGTGAGAAGATTTGAATGGCAGTTGCTCTCGATTTCAGTAATAATTGTGAAACACGGCAAGAATAAATTTTCCATCCTTCGTGATGTTCCGTACTTTTCTTTCTTTTCACACAATCCGTTTCTTAATGATGATCACCGGTTTTTGAAGTTGTATTTTTTGAAGAAAAATAAATAGTATAGTTAAATGTATAGTTATATATATATATATATATTTATATATATATTATATATTATATATATAATTATATATATATATATATATATATATATATATATATATATATATAGTTATAAGTACAGTTATTTACATAATCTAAAGTCTTAATCATTGTTCTAACCATAAGATGGCAAATTATCAAAGTACACTTTGAAGACAGCTGATGGCATTAATGTCAAAAAGTCATAAGTCAAAAGCAAGAATATTTTTTAGCGAATTTTCGTAGGAAATGAAGCTATTGCAATGGTTCCAAAAATTTTTAAATGAAACTTCGAAAATGTTCTCCATTGAAATCCGTTTTGAAACATTCTGAAACGATTCCTAGAGTTTAACGCTTTTCCACATATATATATATATATATATATATATATATATATATATATATATATATATATATATATATATACATATAATCATTCCAGACGATAACTCTCCTTAGGATTGAAATACAAATTCCGTGATTGCGCCAAAAAATCAAGCTTCCCAAACGAAAGAAGGGTTCGTTGGCCAGCTTTTGAGCACATTAAATTTGTCGAATTTTAGAAAAATTGCTGAAAAATCTTTAAAGCACATTTTAGCGAATTTAAAATGTGCAAAAAAATCGATAATAACTGCAAAAATCTAAAAAAATTCAAAATCTCTTTTTGAATAGCAGATTATCATTTAGAACAGGTTTTTTGCCATAAAACTGGTACTTAACGATTTCTCTCAAAGTCCTCAATTTTCAAAACAATGCAGCGTAATATACAGGGTGAGTATCTCGCAAATGCAAAAAAAAATTTCGGTAAAACTACATCAAAAATGGAGTAAAATGCCGCCAACTGCATATTTTTATCTCAATCCGTTCTCGAGATATGATTTTTTAAAGGTTTTTTCAGGAAAACCGTGTTTTTTTCCTTTTAAACTCAACTTTCTCCACTTTACTTTATTCAAATTTAACTTTTGACCACATTTTCGGAATCAACATTAAATTTACTGTAAGAATAGTGTACTTAAGTTCTTAAAAAGTACCATCCGAAGGCCCTCACATCAGCTCAAACATTGACGATTTTGAAAAAATAATATTTCTTAAAATCTTTAAAACTTTACTACTCTTCCAAACCGAATTCTGGAAACTGGCAAATCTCATGAAAACTGCTTCGTCTAATACTCTTTCCAACGGTATAATCAAGTTTACTTTTATTTTGTTATTTAGTGGAGAAAATTATGTTTTAATGTAAAAAAATATGGGTTTTTCAATGAAATTGTTGGTTTTGTCGAAAGATGACCTTTCATGAACCTACGAGTATGGGGTCGGTTTCTATGTATTTTTTCACGCTGTATCGAATGGTAACATTTGTAGATCTCTCCAACTCCGTTATAACCGAGTTTCACACTTGAAATCGCAAATGTTTAGTTTGTTTGTTACGATTAGATGTATGTGTGTTATTAGGTAAAACTAGTTTATTGAAGTGTAAAACTCGATTATAACGTAGTTGAGAGATCTGCAAGAGTTTCCATTCGATCCAGCGAGAAAAAATACATAGAAACCGACCCCATACTCGCTGGGTTCATGGAGGGTCATCTTTCGAGAAAACCAACGATTTCATTGAAAAACCCACATTTTTTAACATTAAAACATCATTTTCTCCACTAAATAACAAAATAAAAGTAAACTTGATTATACCGTTGGAAAGAGTATTAGACGAAGCAGTTTTCATGAGATTTGCCAGTTTCCAGGATTCTTTTTAAAAAAGTAGTAAAGTTTTAAAGATTTTCAGAAATATTATTTTTTCAAAATCGTCAATGTTTGAGCTGATGTGAGGGCCTTTGGATGGTACTTTTCAAGAACCCAAGTACACTATTCTTATAGTAAATTTAGTGCTGATTCCGAAAATGTGGTCAAAAATTAAAATTAAATGAAGTAAAGTGAAGAAAGTTGAGTTTAAAAGGAAAAAAAAACACGGTTTTCCTGAAAAAACCTTTAAAAAATCATATCTCGAGAACGGATTGAGATAAAAATATGCAGTTGGCGGCATTTTACTCCATTTTTGAGGTAGTTTTACCCAAATTTTTTTTTTTTTTGCATTTTTTTTTTGCACTTCCGAGAGACTCACCCTGTAGTACTTACGATAATTTACGAAAATTCGATCATGCGATAATGCTGCATGGCTGGAACTTCTTACAATTATTATTTTCAGTAGAAAACATTAAAACGAAATTTCAGCTCTTTTAGCTCTTTTTGGATCTTTTTATAGATTTTTCAGCAAATATTAATGAAATTTGAGTACAATATTCTGCATAATTTCGTACGTAAATTTTATAATGTACAATTCCGTTGTTGATTTATATATATATATATATATATATATATATATATATATATATATATATATATATCAAAACGTTAAACTGATGATTTCGTTACAAAATGTCCCCAAACGGATTTCAATAAAGACATTTTTCGAAAAGTTTGATTTTAAATTTTTTGGACAATAGCTTCATTTTTTAAATCGTCGTTTTTGAAGATAAAACTTCAATCCAGGATTTGGAGATATTTACATAGGAGTTGTCACGTAACCAATCAAGGTTTTGCCAAGAGACGAATAAGTAACAGTTTGGATACGCGGCATGCCGGTGTAATGGGTTTTGAAACTTCTTTACATTTTTAGATATGATTTCAATGAATCAAATGAGACCACCTGGATCACTGTACGGACATCCAATTGCTAATCATACAGGAAAAATATTAGCATGGAACATGCTTTAGCAAAAACGTGACGAAACCGTGGAACGCTAGTAGCGCGGGACCGTGGAACGAAAGTAGCGATGGATTTTGTAATGATTTTCAGTTACAACCGACCCGTTTCTAGGGAAATGTATCGCCGTTAGTTTTCATCCCACGAAAATCGTTCGCCATTCGTTGAAAAGCCCTCATGCGTGAATTATATACTGCCAAAACCGCTGTAAATATGGACGAAGCTGAGATATACCCCTGATTTAAAAGGACTGTAAACAACATTCGTGGTAAAAACTAACATCGATTTTTCTTTTGATTTTCACGTACAACCAAGCTGTTGATGGGGAAATGAAACTTCTTTATTTTTCACCGGACGAAAATCCTTACCTGCTGCCTTTTCTGTTTTTTAAAGTAGATACCTCGCGGACACCCACACAGTTTGTTGGCCTACTTAAATTCAAACGAGCAGATTAGTAAATTGGATTTTTTGTTGACATGGACTTGTGTGAGTATAGTGAACAGCCAGCTGATGGAATTACAATTGAATTCCCTATTTTTCAAAAAAAAAAAAAAAAAAAAAAAAACGAGTTTAATAGGCGTAATTCCAGTTACGTATAGATAGATTAGGGAAGCGTTAATAGGTGTTTTACTTTATTTCAGCAGGTCATTTTCTTCATGTGGATGCCTAGGTCCATGTAGTTAACTAATGATCGATAATGATGTACCGTGGGCTCGTTTTATAATAATCTATAGAACAATAATCCAGAAAGGCTTCATAATATAACAATAATAAACCACTTTTTTTTTTTTTTTTTTAATTTTTTAATCTATGATCGTTTTTCACCAGTTGAGTTCATATTTATTTTAAAGTAAAAGTGGTTTCTCCTTTCCTTTCTGAGAATATTGGCGCCAACCGCAATCATTTCCAGGTTGAAGAATACAGTCGACACTACATTCCACTAGAGAAGGAGCGTGGTTAAAACACAAAAAACCAGCAACTTTTCGCTCTTTCAATGAAAACCGGACATTTAGCATTCAGACCCATTTTTTTCCGGACACCTAGACAAAAAACCGGACTGTTCTGGACAAAACCGGACACCTGGCAATCCTGATTCGTATTGATTTTCTGAAGAAACCACTTGGAGCGCATGGTAGTTTGGTGGCATGTGTACAACAGTCGGTTAAAGTAGTACTATATCTTTCTGTATTTTTTCTTTGTTCTAAACGATACATTATACTAAACATTCATCTCATTTTTCATTATACTTTATCATTTTCGTGATACCTTATCGTATGCACTGTGAGTTAATATATTCTCCTTGCCGTCTTTCCTATGCCTATTAAGTGTTTGTATAAAGTTATTGAGTGCTTACACGTATGTATGTATATAATTTTGTAATTGGCTCGGTGCCGTATTGTTCTCATATAAAAAATAAATTGTTTCCTCCGATCCCTGCACATCATCGGTTTGGTTCACAATTGCTACATCGCTCCGGGCGATACGGATTCCTTACGTCTCAAATTTAGTATCAAACGGCGGTCCATTCGAAAGGGAGAAGAAAAAATCCACGAACGAGCCGACGCAATCGAAAAGGTTATCGGGCGATTGAACTGGAGGGGAATGGTCACACTGCGGCTGAATGGTAATTAATTTGGGATTCATGTTCGGTCCCCTCTCTTCCTTAGTGGCAACTTCCTGCGAGGCAGACACGTGCAGCGCACACCGATCTGCCCAGCGTAGTCAGCCGAACCGTTCGGAATCCTTCCGCGACGCTCCACAACTTGAACGCGCCCACGCTTTATCGCATATATATGAGTTCACCGATGGAGCGAACGTGTGACGGCTTCAGTCAACATCCGAAGTAGAATAGTGCTAACAAAGCCACCGTAAATGGTGAATTTGTCTGCTCACCGATACATCTGGTGCATGGCGTTTGAGTACTTTCTCAACATATATTGTATTTACATGGTAGCCTAAGCTGAATTATTTTCTAAACCAAAATAAATATTGTTGAAACCATTACGAGCCGGTCAGAGTGAAGGATGAGATCTCAGCATGTTTGTATTCACATCAAAACAAATACCTACAAAACTGGATTTTTTCATGTCTTTATACCTAAAATAGAAAAGGATAGCTGGCTCGAAGGTATACTTATTAGTGTTACAATGCTTCTCAGAGTAAACTTTTCAAAATACTAAGAACTCTTGGTTCGATTTTGATAAATCATAATTTCATTTGTCACTTATAATTAATCCATTCTACTGAGGAATATAACGTCTGGAGTTCCTTCAACTTTGATCTTTAGCAGTGAACTGAAGTGAATTCAAGGACGTATACAACGGATAGAAGAACCCTAGAAGCAACGGTGGGAGGTTGAAATCGGTAACACCCTCTCACGATAAATTTAAGAGAATTATTCATGTGAGTTTTGGTTTCTCTTCAAAGTTGGTGGAGCCTTTGAATAGTTCACACTCAGATGCGAATTTGATGCGGGAGACTAGAAAGTAAACTTCTGAAAATCTGCGCTGGGGATGATGAAAACCCTTGTTGTTTTCAGGAATTTTGAACTTTTTTCTATTCGCAGGTTCATAGAACATCAATAAAATTATTAACTATCTGAAAATTGGGATGCGTCCATAAGTAAGAGTGGAATAGGTAATTCCAGGAGACCCGGGCCAAAAACAGGGCTAACAGTTCTATTATATAACTTACTTATACTAAATTTCATTTTACCCAATGAGGAATTAATTGTTGTGAGCCATCTCAAATTACCTGCAATACATAATGGTGTCCTCCAAAAGATGATTAAAATGTTCAAATTTGTCTCCTGTAACTCCCAAACCTTATAGTTGAAAAGGAAAATATTCACTCAAACAAAATGTTCTGACCCCAAGAACTATGCATTATCTCCTGAACTCAGAGAATTGTAAAAAATTGAAAACCGAGCTGATTTTGGGCTAGTGCCTCTTTGATGTTTTGCCCTAAGAAACCACCTAGTGACCTTTATATTGGTCCACAGTCTGCTAAAGCTTATTTGACTCAAGGAAAAGTAATTCCCACGGTTTGTATCATTCGAGATCCCGCTCTGACTCTAATGATATGACTTAAATCATAGAATGCCGTTTCTGTGAACTTCAAAATCTAAAATGGCAAGAAAATTATGAGTGATGCTGTAAGTCGGTGTGTAAGGTTCTGAGCTAAAACTTGCTCAAATCACACAACTATACACACCATTATACACAGAAAATATACTCAACGCATGGCAAATTCAGAATAGGTTTTTGAATTCCATTTTTTAGTGTCACTTTACAATTGAATTTCTTCAATTAAACTCATTCAAATTTGCAAGCTCTCAACAATTGAGGAGCTGACATGGGAAACGAGTTAAGTCCAAAAATCAAATTTCATAGGAACTCCCTCTGAACTCTTATCAGATTTTTTTGGACATAATCTCTTCTCCATGTAAAGGTCACACATTTATTCAGGGTGCGATCTAGCAAGGACGGGAGGACCTAAGGCCGTTGGCGTGACTGTATACTTGCACTTCGACGAAAAAAAAATGTTATTTGGATTTTTGGACTTAACTCGTTTTCCATGTCAGCTCCTCAATTATTCTTTGTGCTGTTAGTTACTATTGAACTGGGATAACCAACCAATGCACAGATCGGTTTAGGTTTGGGAACGTTGGGTCCCGCAATTGGTTTTTTCCACATGAATTGGCAGTTATTGCACGATTTTCTCTCACACATCAACCCGTGCTAGTACAGGTGATGCTTATTCATTCAGAACCGTGGATAGAAAATCCATGACCGGGGGATACCTCCGTAAAAATGTAGTGTGCACCCATAGCAAGAAGAAGAAGAAGAAGGGGAGAAAAACAGTACCTATCAAAAGAAAAAAAAACTTTCGTTGTTACAGAATTTTAAAAATTTTGTGTGTGTGTGTGTGTGTGAGTGTGAGGCCTTGCCAGAGCCAATGTGTTATGTGCGAACCACAACGACTGACTCGAACTGTGACGAACCACAAGTTGATCTGAAAACTGAAGAAAATGTTTGTTCGCACTATCCAGAACCAACATGCTAATTAACTTGGGCATTTGCAGAGGCAATTTGGGCTAGTCCTTGGCTGCCTACCCCCCCCCCCCCCCCCCCTCCTTGGTGATCGGTTCGCTTTCTTACAGCCTTTTTCACGCCACATGCAAAAGTACAGTGTACCACAAAAGGATATTCCTACTGGCAATTTATAAGTGACTCACAGTAACATTAAACGGTTCACATCCCCACATAATTTATAAATTAATAATTAGATGTATGAATCCACCACCACACCTACCACTTCGGTTGAATGAGTCGGCCATTGAAAAAGCGTCTCACTCCCAAACGCAGTCACAAAGAGTGAGAGAATCCGACTATTGACATGGCCCAAATCGGATGATAGATATCACGCATTTTGAGGCTTTGCATCTTCTTTACGCGTATTCACTAACTGATGATCAAGACTTGTATCTAATTTATTTGCAAGTTGCCAGATAAGGGCAGTGCGAACGAACATAATTAACCGTAGCTTCCACATTGCTTTGTTCAAAACAAAGATAGATCTAATTAGCTCAGAAATAAAACTAGAGAAGGCAATAAGCAGAATGAAGAAAAAAAAAAAAAAAAATCAGGGCCCTGTGGGAGTCTAGGCTATGAGTAATAGCACCCTTCCCCTCCCCATCTCACCATCCCGTCAAAGCTGTTTCACAGACTTCTTTATCCATCAAAACTGATTTCTCATTAAGTAACCATATATTTCTTGAAATTTCAAAAATGTATTTTATTGCTGCATCACTGTTATCTTAGTGATAATAATAAAATTATTATTCATTCAATACTTTCATCAATGTACATGTATAATATAAAACATATACACACTTCATTACGTACGAAAAATGCCTATACATTTTTAACATAAATATAACTTTAACATTTTTGAGGAGTGTCGCCATGGACTGTGATGAAGAGCATATATCTTGATGCTGATGGTGATATTTCTTGATCACAAAGTTGGTTCATTTTAGTTATTTTTCAGTTACTTTTTCCATTTCATTCCTAATACATACGTTTTTAAATTTGCATCTTTATTATTATTATTATTATATTTCTATTTTATTCTTATTATCATTATTATTTTTATTTTTATTATTTTTTTTTCAAGAATTTAAGCCGCGTCTCAACCGGAAGGGTCATTAGCGGCAATCAAAACGGGGTGTCAAAAGGACACTGCAACGGGTACGATTCTAAGGGGAGCCAGGTTCCAGCTTATGCAGCAAGGACTTTCTTGCTGATCCATAAAGTGCAGACCCATAAGCGATTCTTGATTGCACCACAGCATGGTAAATCCTTAAGAGTACTTCCTGCTGGGCGCCCCAACTAAAATTATACCAACTGTATACCCGTGTGTGTGTGGAGTAAGGTATTGTGACTCCACCAATAGTGAGTGGATACCCATCATGTGCTTTGCGCTTTCTGTAAAAATGGATGGAGCACGTGAAAAACTAAAACCTCGCATCTGCGCTGTTTGATAGATGGTATCAATAGCACGTTGCAATGTGTCACTCACATTTCTCAGATTATCGCCTCGCAGGAAATAATGATAATATTATTATTATTCTAGTTATTTTGATTTATTCATTTTTTACATTGATGAAATAATCATATCCTCTTTCCAATGTTAGTTTATTAATTTCCCTCGAGTACCTATTTTTATTTCCAATTTTCAGTAATTCTGTTATTATTTTATATTGTTTTGCTACCTTTGTATCGTGTTGTATTTTGCGCATATATATTTTTTACCTGAGGAAGTTTTAACCTGCATTTATATTTTTCTTAACACACGTACGTTTCTGTAGAATAGGTTTAGATTTCATTTTTTTAATCTTTTTTTTATCATCATCAAATTTTTACTTTTCATTACATTTTTAATTAGTGGTTACCTTGTACGCTGCAGCTAGTAAGAACACTCTTTATCTTAGACGATACCTTAGTATTTTTATCAGTTACTTCGTATTCCTTCGAATAAACTACTGCGATTTGCGTTTCTCCAGGAAATGGGAAAGGTTTTGCAATCAAAGACCTCGCATTTTTAGAACGGCGCGCATTACCTACTGGCAGTGGCTTTTGGCCAGAAAACTATCAGATCTTCTATTTCAGGAGTGAGAAAGGGGTCCTACATTCTAAACTTTCTGTGAGCCAGTTTAAAGGATGTGTCTATGGGTGACTAGGTTTATCGAGGTTCATGAAAATAAGCTGTCTTGACTGCGCCTTACCCACCGGTAAAAAATAGACGAGCCGGCAATATATATATACTCCCTATCAGGCAAAAAAATACGGAGCCGCGGTGATCCTGTTTAATATTTCTAGACCGTGAGAAGAGGTGAGAGTTATCCAATTCAATATGCAGCGTCTGGCACCCGCGAATTTTCTTTGCTCTTTTCCCTTTATATATCTTTAGCCTGCTACGGAACCCAGAGGACGAGTTTTGAGTGTTGAACGCGGCGAAAGTTGATTATTGAGATATCCTTGTTCATGACCTGCCGCCTCACAATCATCAGTATTCACAAGAGTTTTGAACCTTAATTCGAAGCTATCGCTCTCAAGAGGTTTTGCAGAGCACTCCAAGGCCTGACATCAAACAGCATCATTACCAGCAGTTTGAACCAATAATGTATAATATAGTTCAATAAAAAATCCAAATTAAGTTTATGAGCTACTTAACCGTGCAACCCAAACCATTCATACCGACCTCGCCGTTTATTACATTCTGACTAGTACATTTAACCGAAGTGAATGCCCTGACCCTGTTCTTGACAAGACGACAAAGTTTGACTTACATTTTATACATAATCGAACTAAACAAAAATCAAATTTTAAACGTAACTATTAAATAGTGACCAGGAGATCAGCACACCAAATATTTTACCAACACATTTTACACCTTACATAAATACAGACGCATTGCGATAACGTAAAAAATAGATAATACATGAGTATGATCTTTTTTAAATCAATAAAGCATTTCAAATACCTTTATCCACTCAATAACCTGCAAAATTGGATTGATGAACCAAAAAGAGGTCTATTGTCGGAAGGTGGATTTTCAAGTTCAGATGAGAACTGTTACGTCTGAATGGAAAGATGATCCTTGAAAAAACGCAGTTTGTTTTTTGTGATTGCCACGAGAGTGAAAATATTCTTTGTACCACATATTTATAGTTGCCGAGTGTTGTTGAAATTTAAACCACGGCTCTAAAAAACAGGTCGTTTCTCTAGTATTGTTTATTTTGAACTAATTACAAATTGAATATTTTAATTACTTTTTATCTGTTTCGATAGTAAACTTTTTTCATTCTACTTCTTCCACAGACTTATAGTAATTTTATGAATACTTGTATTAATAGTATACTACTATGTGGTATAATCTTTTTTAAAAGGGTGTTCTTGTTTTATGGGAATGAGTTGTAAATTAACATTATCTTGAGGCATACCTACATCAATAGCTACTATGTACGTATATAATACATCGTTCAAAAATATGTTCTCTCAATATGTTCAACCGTTTAATATCTGATTTCGTGGAATTTCTTATCTGTTTACGACCATTGCTAATGGGTCACACTGACATCATCACAAAGTAGAGGCAAAAGGAGGCATTTACAAGTGAGCCTTTGTTTCTGTCAGTGCGTTGTATCACCTTGGTACCTATAAGACCTGTGTTACTTTTGTCACACGTGGCTTGTTTTCGATGTAACAAGTAGATATCCCAATGTCACTTGGAGATGTGTGTATATTGAGGGGAATGGATCGTGATACAGAACAAGCAGTCAGTTTCTATGTTTACTTAGTTCTCACGGTCATTATTGTAGGTATCTGCGTCACAACGGAAATTATGTTCTTCGGGTTCTTTATTTATAGTGAATCGGATGTGAACACCGCGATAAATTCCAGTGAGTACATGCATGTCACTCTTAGAATTGAATCGTTGAAGCTTTGAAGCTTAAAAGGAGGAAGAACTAATTCAATTTGTATTTCATGAGAAATCACTTGGTAACAAAGCTGTCCTCATCTGTAGATGTGAAGGACCCACAATGATTATGATGAAGGATACAGTTGGTAGTGGATTTGTACAGCTTGAATTGATTGTAATAAATCAACTTATAAGTATCAACCGTTATAAAATTTATCAGTAGGAAATTTAGTTCGCATTCACGCTCGTGTTGATAATTTATTCCGTTCTGCCAAAGGTCTTGCCCATATGGTAGGCAAATATATCATTAAGAAAAAACTTACCCCCCACTGGAACTTTCGTGATTTATATTTCAAGACACACAAGTATCAAAACATTTAAATCCGTCATCAAACCGTCCAGGTGATAAATTTTGAACGCATAGACCGATCTTGATAAATCATGGTATGTAAAGAAAATGGGATTAACTAGCAACACTTATATTTCTAGTGAAATGTAGTTAGTACTAAAATTCTAATAACATGTTAAAATGCAGGAATCATTTCAGTATGCCTGAAAACTGATTTTCATGTCATGAAGTCAAATGTTGAAATGAAAATTTGATTAAAAAAATTGTTGTAGTCATTTTTTTCTCTTAGAAATTTACTTAACTTACGGTATATTTGTTTCAGGTAGTTACGCTGATGTTACTCATATCTAAGGGCAGAGAAAAGTGAGTGGCAACAAATTATTGGTTTATGTGGAATATTCAAATATGTACTTAATGGAAATTAAGCTATACTTGAAGAATCAGGTTTATTTACGTGCCCAAATAACAGTTTCCTTCAATGGTAACATATAACAATATCTAATAGATTACCAAGGTTACTTTTAGGCTGGAAAAATTCAGATTGTGAGGTGATAGGAATAGTGACGTGAGTCAAAATACAATGAATTTTAGACTGGTTGTCAGTTGGAAACTTTTGACTGTTTATGTTTGACAAAACAACCAATGAGCAATTCTGAGTTATTACTTAGAAACGTGGATACCTGGAAACAAATGTAGAAAACTTTTTAGCATAGAGAACTCTGAAACTTGAAGCTAAAATAGAAAAAATAGGATCTTTCCGGATAACCTGAGTGAGCTAAATTCTCTCATTTTCACTAGAGGAAGTGGAAATTCGATAGGTAGGCTCTCTAAGACATTGAGAGATGAATGAAATGATGGATTCCATCCTGATCAGCTAAGTTAGCTAAATTCTCTCCTTTTCGCCCAATGAATGTGAAATTTGGTAGGAAGCCTCTCTAGGCCTAAATGGACGGTCACCCTCCACTCACTAGTTCGAATTCATAGTTGAATGAGATGGTACACTCAGCAGTTAGACACTCAGATTAAACTAGTTTGACAGTACACTCAGGGGAGGCACTCAATACTTTTTCAACTAAGTTGGCAGCTCTGACAGCATGTTGTAGGGGGAGGTTTCCCTGGTTCTAAGGAAAAGAGACGGAAAAATTGCCTTTCGCATTTTACACTGATCAATAACAGTTTTCGAAGCTTACTCTTTTCGTAGTGTTTTTGCTTTTGTGCTGTTACCCTTGTTCCTCCCGCCTTGATCAGGGGTTCATCAGTTTAATTGAATCCTTGTTGCTTGTTTGTTGAAGTGCTAATAATTTGTGTATATGTATAGAGTTGTGACGGGAAAGAAGTGAGGAGATGGAAAAACAATGATTCGGCATAGTTAGTTTAAAAGAACAGAGACGTAAGACCAAGTAAGCGACGTATGCTCTACGATATTAAGAGTACCTATACCTAAGTGAAAATTATATTATAAGTTATGAGTAAACGCACTTCAGTAACCTCCTGCCGTCACTCAAGATATTGTACCGTTGATCTGAGGGTGACACTCACCTCAACGCCATTTTTTGTTATGAATCCCATTGAGTGTGCACTCAGGATGGCCCTCAAATGACATCTATGAATCGCGCTGAGTGTATGATTTCCCTTATCAATACCCTCAGGGACCCATTCAGACTCAATTCCCGTCGATGAATTCCGCCCTAAGTGACGAATGAAATGGCGGATTCCATCCTGATTGGCTGAGAAAGCTAAATCCTTTCTCGTTCAACCTAGGAATTTGAAATTTAGTAGGGAGTCTCTCTGGGATATCAAGAGGCGAACATACTGAGGGGCTCTTTCCTAATCGGCTGAGTGAACCAGTTCCCTCCCTATAGGAAACTTAAATTTGACTGGGTGCTTCCCTGGGACAACAAAAGTAAAATGAAATTACGGACACCATCCTTATCAGCCGCGGTAGCTCAATAATTCTCTCCTTTACACCCTGGAGGTTGGAATTTGGTAGGGAGCCTCTTCTTCCCACACCAGAGGTAAAAGCGTGGCCACAGCATTCGGTATCTTGAATCCGTGCCTACCTTCCTCTATTAAGCATAAAAAAAAAAAAAAGATTTACTACGAAAAAAAAAAACATCTTTCAATATCCAGGCAATGTACACCATCAATTTTAACAGTTTTTATTTTTTTTATTTTTTTATTTATTTATTTATTTATTTTATTTATTTATTTATTTATTTTTTTTTTTTTTTTTTGCCCTTACCGGTTAATCTGTATTTTGATGTTTTGGCGGTTGGTTTTTTTCAGTGTGCATTCTAGCATGGAAAGCTGTAGAAATTACCTCCACTTCATGGAAAACCATTGAAATGATGATATGAAGATACAGTGGTGCTCCAATACATATGTTTGATTCAATGTTTTTCCATGGATTGGGGAAATTGGCTTCTAATTTAATTTATCGATGTCTAATAGGAACATTTCACAAGAGTTTCACTAAAAACGGACCTAAGGTGACGCAATTTTTGAAAACCTTCGTCGTATTTTATGTATGTACTGCACAGTAAAATAAACCGATCAATGAAAACGAACCACCTGCATTCCGAGATAGATGTGAACCGCTATTCTTATGAATGGTGAACCTACTTCTAATGTATTCTTAACAATTTCTGATTCATGAGCCAAAAGAGGAAGACCTCTCCAACAATGGGGATGGTTCTCTAGCCTCTAGACACCCGGATCCTCTTTCGACTAGAAAACTCCCTCTTCAGCGTACGGATGTATCGATCATCGTTAAAGGTTGTGCGTAACTGGAGAGAGATTCATAATGGAGAGTTCATCTCTCTCTCTCTCTCTCTCTCTCTCTCTCTCTCTCTCTCTCTCTCTCTCTCTCTCTCTCTCTCGACGATTTAATTGTCCACGAGTTTTTGATTTGTACTGAAACTGTATTTTCATCATAATATCAAACGAAAAATCATAGGAGAATCATTATATTCCTTGCTAGCACTCGACATTATTATCTACTTTTTGTAGAAAAACATGTGAAACATTTACGAACACGAATTTCCAGAATAGAATTCGATAACTTTTCGTCAGTACAATACCTATATCTATAGTTATTCAATAGTTTCGTGATATAAAATGTTCTTCAAAAAACTTCGGGTTGTTCTTATATTATCCATTTAACCCTTTGCAAACATCGTAAATTGAATAGGTGGGATGGATTGAATATAATTTCCATATTATTTCGGTGGATTGCACAGTAAACTAATAGTTCCCTACATTCCGTAAGATTGTATTCCTTCTCTTTCAAACTTTCTTAGAATAGCCCTTGTCAGGGCTCAAGTAAACATTTCGCAACTGCCTAACTCGGTTCAGCAAGTAAACAAGTTGGGAACGAGAAGAGAAAACTTTTTCAATCATATCTTCAGAATCAAAATCAATTATTCCCACACCTTATGGCGAGAACTTTCCCATTATTCATGCAAACAAATCCACGGTTTCACTTATAACAGTAGTCAACATCGACTCCTCATCGAATATTATTCATCAATATCAGCAACCTCTGGACAGGTAGGTATATCGACAGAACTCCTTAAGTAATTTTCTCTTGTAAATCCATTCCATATTTCATATATGGACAATAAGGGGTAATTTATTGCACTGAAATCCAAATCAACCAGATTATTTTTTGCAACCAACTGAGCGAAGGCATTATTTATACCTACTCATATTCTTGGGAAGCATTGATGTCACATGACTTGTTAACCGAACACCAATTAATTATAAAGTCATCCAAATAATCAATATCTTGGATTTTATTCAGAAAAGTCTTTTGGGTATGTCTAAGAACATCTGAAATGCTTAATAAGGTGTCAGTAATATATATGTATATAAAATGACTAATGTTCTCGACCACTCAGTATTAAATTTTCAGATTTAGGTTCTTGAGGGTTGGTCTATAGATTGAATAACTCATCTACCTAGGCCGACGTTTCGATTTATTTGTAAATCTTCTTCAGAGCTTAGATGATGATTGCATTAGTATTGCATGTTGGCTACGTAGAATCCGTTCTTCAGTAGGTACCGGAGTTTTCATAATTCAATCATTATGTCACACCTATTTACCACAAATTAATAAATTTCGTTTAACTTCATAAGCAGAACCGAAGATTTATCGCCATTATATTATAAGTTCATTAGTTAGTGAGAAGTTAGTAGGTAGTCAGTTTAATAGCTGAAATTATCCTGTAGTTACTGAACAACGGATGCTATGTAGCCAACATGCAATAATAATGCAAGCATCATCTAAGCCCTGAAGAAGATTAACAAATAAATCGAAACGTCGGCCTAGTTGAGTTGTTCAATCTATATACCAATCCTCAAGAACCTAAATCCGAAAAAAATAAAAAAATAGATATATATACATATAAGATATGTAGGAATTCAAAACTCGGTGTCTACAATGAACTACCGACTTTAGATCTGTAGTGAGCTTCTGAACATGAAACACTTTATTGTTCTTGGGTCGGATCCAGTGCGGAATAAGGAATAGGTAGTTTAGGTAGAGAATAATCGCCCATCTCACTACTTCTGGTGCTTTTTGAAAACTGATCCTACGGCCATGACGCCAATTCGTTGTCGGCGTCGCGTCGGTGCGTGCGGATAAAAATTATAATGAAACTTTAGTGTTTCGTGTTGGTTCTGCTAAAATTCAAGGGAATATTGATGCTGTATGATGGCTTTTCAGGACCCCTTTAAAGATGTCGCGAATGGGGAAGATAATATGGGATCAGTTTTGAATCCCGTACGTAGAGTGTTCACCTAAAGTGGGATTTCTAACCGTCTCGCGGTTTCAACAGGGAGGGTTTGAAGGAAAAAGTCCAGCTGATGAGTTCCGTGAATGAGTACAATCGTGGAAAACGGTCAAGAGCTCAGCACTCACTCCCATATCAAACTGTAGTTGGTTGAGTGAAATGGTAAAGTTCTGTGGGAATTCTCATTCAGTTGATCAACATCCATGTCCAGGGACAGACGAGCTTGCATGGAAATGTCTTTAAAACCATCGCTTTCACGCTTATCGGGGATTTTTGGAAGTGTTAATCCACGCACACATTCCACTTTTTCGAAACGATTCCGACCGAGAGAAGAGCAGCATAGTAATTGGCGTTTCATATATGATAACCGGTTCCGGGGATACGTGGGAGAGTTTGCGTAAAGCACACTCGACCCGTAATGTTGAGGAGGGTGTAAAAGTTATACGTTCCATAAAAACAACGGTTTATGGAGCGTGCCGAATTGGGTTCTTTTATGTTACGAAAACCCGCCGTTCTGAAAGATTTTCATCTCTGAAGCCTCGTTATCTGTACAGCCTATCAAAAAATAATATTATAATAACACGCAGCAACAACAGATGTGACATTTCAAATACCTTACTTATAATTTTCATATTTTTCGACTGCGAAGTTATTTCCCAAATGAATATGTGTGAGGAGAATAGTCCTCATTTTTAGGACGCCCCTCTAAAGCTCACTTATATAGGCAAGGCTTTATACATAACAGGCCTACTGGAATTGATTAAGGGGGGGTGTGAAGCAACCCAAGTATAAGAAGAACGAAAAAACAACCTAATACCTACTTGTCTGTTGCAGACCAATCTATATAATACCGAATCAGTGGAAAGAAAAGCCATAGGTATATGCTTGTGTGTGTGTGTGTGTGTGTGTGTGTGTGTGTGTGTGTGTGTGTGTGTGTGTGTGTGTGTGTGTGTGTGTGTGTGTGTGTGTGTGTGTGTGTGTGTTCTCCTACCCAAGTCAAGGTCCCTACCCAAGTCAAGGTCATACGTCCCCGTCGTGCAACCCGGGCACCCTCCAGTTGTGTGCAATAGATATAGAGCGAGAGCGGCCCAGGTATGCTTCTGAGGATTTGCGGCGAATGCTGTGCGTAATGGGGTACGAAACATAAATGTTTTCTTTTTTTCCTCCTCACAGTAACCTTGCAAGAAGGGCATTTATTATTCAGCCTGCTCCCTGACAGATTACAGGCATTTAAATCATAACAAATTTACTAATATAATAATTGCATAATAAGTACCTTGAAATAAAATAGATTCACTGAGTTCACTGATAATTTAAGGTCTATTGTTCATTCACTGATTTTAAGTCAATTTGAAACTTTTGAACCTTTATACTATTAGAGAATATCAAGATCTATAGAATTATTGAAAATCGGTCATCTGACACATCTTCTAGACCTGGTTGTGGATACGGCCTTGGGTAAGCTGCCAGCTGAAATAGGGTTTGATCTCGCCCCTGGGGTGCGAGTAGGTGCATTGGCTTTTGCTGATGATGTCATCCTACTCGCAGAAACCCGTGAGGGCTTGCAGATCTCCCTCAACGCATTTGCTGAGCAGCTAGCCAGGTGTGGTTTGGTGGTAAACCCAGCTAAGTGTGGGTCGGTCTCCTTGGTCCCGTCCGGTCGCCAGCATAAGGTGAAGGTGGTGGATGAGGAGTGTTTTGTCTTAGGACAAACTTCCATCCCTGCCCGATCCGTGCTGGAGGTCTGGCGGTACCTTGGAGTCGACTTCATGGGTGTTGCAACCATTGCCCCAAGCCGTGTGATTCGATAATAAAGTTTTCATTGGTATCGGCCACACATCACCTTGCAGTATACATTTCCTTTCCAAGCGCGCCATAATAAGTACCTTGAAATAAAATAGATTCACTGAGTTCACTGATAATTTAAGGTCTATTGTTCATTCACTGATTTTAAGTCAATTTGCTGCTGTTCATAATATGCGCAGTAAAATAGTATGTGCACCCAGAACAAAGGCACAACGAATCCTCGCTCAGATGAAACCGGTAGAGATATTCCCGAACCCTTCCATGCCCCGTCAGTAAGAGAGTCAGCCTCCAAGACAGAGGGAAATCGATTTGGAGCCTATCTTTGATCTTCGGGAAGAAAATCTTAGTTCGACGACCATCCGCAGTGCCTTCCCATAAACTTTCCCACTGCCGAATGCTGTCTGCTCTGCAGTCTCTCTTGATCCTGGATTTAGGGATCCCTGCATAAGCAATAGGAAGATCCGTGTCCAATGCCGCCTGTTTTGCACAGGTATCAGCCTCCTCATTCCCGATTGTACCAACATGCGCCCTGGTATACTTCAGTCCAGCCTTCCAGCCCTTCTCATCCCTAAGCTCTCGCAGTAGTGTTCTCATCCTCTCAATTGTAGGGAGATGATTGCCATGGTCTGTCATCATGGCCAGACACACCTGGCTATCAGTATAAACGACCACTCTGCGATCCGGAGTTAGCATTGTTTGCTGTGCCAACCACTCTAGGGCCTTCATGATCGCTAAAGCTTCAGCCTGGTTGTTGGAACAGGATTCTCCAAGCCTGAACAGCCTACGAAAGACAGGAACATTCCCACCCGAATACACGACAAATGCGCATCCAACTCTGACTCTGTGTATGTGTGTGTGTGTGTTTTACAAATTTTGACGTCGTTTCCCAGGCCTCAATGTTCAACCTATTTTCGAGATTCGTTCTTTTCTCGATCCTACTTTAATCTGGTTGTGCAACAAACCGCAGAAATTTAGAATTTTATGGTGGAAGCCGAAAAAAACGTGTTTTTCTATTTTTGTCGGTGCTACCCAGGCTACTATCCTCAACCAATTTCCGTAATTCCTATTTTATTTGATTCCAATTTTAGTCTAATTGTGCAGCAAACCTTGTGAATTGTGGTTCTGCCATCGTGATGGTGGGTGGAGGGGATATACACCAATTCTTTCAAGCGCAACCCAAGCTACAGTTCTCGATCGATTTTGTGATTTTTTTTCTTTGAGGATTTGATCTATTTTTGGAACACATGTCAGGAGTTTCAAATTTTATCATTTGCACTATCAGCAACTCTAAATTCAATCGGATCTAAAGAATAGAGGAATAGCTTACGGCCATTGAATCATCTGATATACCTAATGCTCAACCTAAATTACGAGGTTCTTGAAAAATAATACAAGGGGCTCCTTGAAAAATACTGTAATTTCAGCAAGAGTCTTGATATGGAAACAGTACCTACCTACTGAGTTCGTCGCACAAACCTTTATAGGTACAAGTATAGATCGATCGCATGCAATATTTACCAATATGATTCGACTTAAACTAAAAATGGCTAATTTTGTGATTGCTACACACATTATTCAGACACAGTGATGTACCAATTAGTTCCTTGGTAATAAGATGTGTTAATTATTGAATTATCACAAACATGGTGACAATATGACAAACATATGTTGAAAATGACCCTTCCAGTTGAGATATAGTTTAAATCATTAAATTAAAAATTAAAGAAATAATAATATCCACAACAGTGAGTATATGCATGGTATGATCATACTCGGATCATTCCGAATTCACAACTTCAGCTCCACTATAATTGAATTTTTCTGAACATCATACTTGGTTATCGCCAGACGATCCTCCACCCCGCCCCCTCTCCTATTCACTAAAACCATGTCCATGTCACAACTTTTTTGATAATACTTAGGCCCTTTCTTTGAATTTTCAATGTCCTCACGTGTTCGTGAATATGTTAACTATTGTTTTAAAAAAATGTGCCAAATGTCGACAATAAAACATATTCCTTGAGCGATTTGAGGCTGAATAACATAAAACCGTTCAGAGCTATTTCCTCTATAAACTTGAAATAGAGTACCTAAGCATTAGAGAAGAGATGCCTAATGGGCTCAAGTCAGGTTAAAAAACCTTAAGTTTGTCTATGAAAGTTTTTCAGTGAAGCGGAGTTTTCTGACATTGATATTTATTAAACTGAATAAATCCTTAACATGAGTTTTCAAGCTTTTTTTTCGACTTATCGATTTCAAAAACTGGAAAGAAAACACACACACAGACATACACATCAGATATAGAAAAATGCTGAATAATTGGATATTTATAAACAATGATTCATTCAATGGAAAGCTATACATACCTAATAATTTGCACATTTTTGTGGACGGGGTTTCTTCTTAAATCTATTCGGGAGTTATTTTCGATAAATAGCGCCTCCTAACAATTTGTTGAAAGACGTAGACAAATAGGGGATACTATATAATACACTCTCTTAATACATAATTTTAATAATTAAGAGCTAAACACTGCGCTAAACCGGAAATGGGGTGCGTCATTACGTGCACAGAAAATAAATTACAGTATTTGAGAAAGTGAACCGTCTGCGAGATATACAATTAAAATTGCGAGAATGAAGAGAGTACCAATTGCGAGAATGAAGCGATGAAGTGAATATTAAACAAACACCCAATCTGTATTCACTTTCACTTATAATAAATTAACCTTCGTAAACAATAATTTTGTCTTATTAGATCATAAAGTCGTTTCAATGACATTACGATAGTCTAATTGCATTATAATGATTTTCTATAAAATTAGTACCAACATTCCAGTGAAATGCACAATATTATTGTCATTAGCCAATAACCTAAATCAGTTCCGTGAGCTGAATTGAACTAAATCGTTGATATTCGCATCCAACAGAGATACAATCCATCCTTGAATCGCACTGAACAGTGTCTCTATTCAGAAAATTAAGCAGTGATATAGCTATATTTCTGAAGCATTGGTTCAGAAATATAGTTGGTCCACGTAAAAGTTTCGCGGTTTTCTTCTTTTGATACATCTAAAAGCTGCAGGACGAACTCGGCGCCAGAGTTGAGTACATGGAAGGTTTCTACTCAATAGACGATGCTCAACAAGGTAACGCGTTGCATTAATCTATACGTCACGTACCGTCTGGGATTCTTGACGCACGATCGACGCGACACTCAATCAGTGAACTGGATCAGTAAAGAGTGTGTAATCGATAGCGAGACTCAGAGGGAGAGAAAGGAAAAAAAAAACTTGAAGAAAGTGAACCGTTGAAGTCGAACAACTCCCTGACCTCAATCCTAATCCGAAATACTCGAAACCCAAAAAGACTGAGTTCATCTTTATTGTCATATCAGTGAGCTTAATGTTATTTTACTTATTATTCAAACGAGGAGAGCAATAAGGAGGCATTTCCTTTCTGCATCTCGATTGTTGTGAACAAAAGGGATGGGGGGTAATACAATATTCCAGTAACTATTGGAATGAGAGCAAGAAACTTACTATTTTCGGATATAGAGTAAAAATATGGTAGCATTATTTTATGTTCTGAATTTATTGTATAGTTGTCTAAATGATTCGCAGTGATTTGATTAAGTGTTATATATAACAGATTTGTTTAATTTCAAGCAAACTTCATGTAATAATCCACATGTCCAAAAATGTTTTACATCCGAGTGATAGAAAAATTGTAGTTAGATCTGGTGAAATAGTAGTTAGAAGCGTATCTTTTTATGCAGTATTTCACAACCGTAAATTCAAGTTTGAATAAGTCACCTAATAACATTGTGGTTCTTAGAAGAAAAAAGGATTGTAAATTCATAAATTGCAATAAGTAGTTCGTATTATCCGATTCTTTGGTGGTGTTTGACTTTTTGCGATCTAATGTATTTCGTTAGAAAAACCTAATCCATAAGGGTTTTTAGTCCCTTTCTTACTTGTAACCCTTCTTGTGTCATCAAAAAATCAATCGCTATAAGCTTTATTTTTCTTTGAGTTACTTAGGTACTCTTTAAGGCTCTACAGATCAAAATTACACAAGCCATGTGTGAACGCCGCTCCAGTCTCGGTAACCCCTTTTCGTAAATCCGCTGTTTACCATTCTGGCAGTTTCAAGGGGCTTGAGCTGTTTACTTTCATCAAAGCTCAGCCATAGGATCCTTGATCCTTGATCTCACGGAAATTTGAGAGGACCATCCATATACAGTCACGTCTTGGAACGGGGGCGCAGGCCCCATTTTAATTCGGCATGGCTCTGTCCTTCTACGTGAGTGTGGAGGTATTATACTCATGAGTGATGCTGCAAGGATTCTCCCAAGATTACTATAACTTCTATTGGGAGATAACTAGATTATGTTCTAGGACTATGTCATGTTCTGTTCATTCAGATTTTTATATCGTTACAATCGGAATCATTCCATCCCATGTAGTCATGATCCCGATAAAATCGTTTCCTTCAGGAACATAGGTTAATTCTCTGCTATAATTATTCATATTAAATTAATTATCCCGGCTAGTGTGGCATTTAAAATTCACTTACCCTCCCGTTGCTGGAGTAAGCGTCGCCAAACTGGTGTTCGTTTTATCCTGTTCACAAATAAAGCCTCGAACGGCTACAAAATAAGTTCCTCCGTAACATGGGTTTTTAGTTAGGATTGGCCTCTTTTCGTGTATACCATGACGAACTGTTGCAATGATGCCATTTAAATCCTCTCGAAATCCTCCGAACCTCATCAGATCTTCACTGCTTTTCATGAGTGTGAGCTTTCTCGTTGACTCGCACACTCCACTCAAAAATAAGTTCTCCTCGTACTACCACTCGTCCACCTCTTCTTTTCTACATTATATTTTGATCTACGTACTACCAGCAGACGTCTACCACGCCGTGCTTACTTGTTTTTTACTTCAAACCCCTATTTCAATTTTGGTTTATTACTTTCAATAATGAACCTTTGTAATTGACCAAGAAAAAATTGTTAAACTCCCTCAAAGCTTGTTGGTTTACGTTTCAAGATGCGTAGAATTCTAAAATTGAATAAAAAATATCTAGTAAATGATCAAAACTTGACGCATCGTGCCTTCCAAAAAGGTTCACACCTTTACAGCTACATGTTTGGTGAATGTGAATGTATGGTGAATCTTGAGCTTTTTTCATCAAAATCAAGATCTCAAAAACTTTCAATGTAACAGTGATGTTTTTTTGCTTGTCAGTGATAAATTTAATCCCATAGAATCGATGAAAACTATCCGCAACAACCAACAACGCTGTAGGCTGAACCGTTCGTTTTCTATTAGGGCAAGAGTCGGTAATCTCGATATCACAAGTGTCCGACTCGAGAGCTGAAGTTGGCGGCGTCGCGTTTTTTTCCCGTCGTAAGCAGCACAATGTTTTCTTCCCGGTGCCTTGCAAGATGCATCTTTTTACACAAAGATATATTTTTATGTTTATTTACTGAGTTTATCGTAACTTTTGTCACCTACAGATGATCAGTGAATCAGTGAGTTAGTGAATCAGTTAGTGGTCTTATTTTATCTCATTAATTTCAATTCGTGGATGCCTCGATCGATGTCGATTTATACCTGTGATAATCTACTATTATACTTATATTTCAGCTAATGTTATGTTTAAAGGGGCGAAAAATGTGTATTTATGATTAATTGAATTATATTAAGTTATCCATGCACTGCTTGATAAATATAATCCCAAAGAATCGCCATCCGCAACGCTGTACGTTGAACGGCTATTTTTTCCAATCAACCAACTGAAATACATTAATCGAAATTAATGTGCAAAGAGCAAGCATAGTGTTTCAAAACAAGCAGTGTATGCAAACCTTTTACTTGATGGGAAGATGACTTAGTCATAGATCATTTTGTTCCTCAACTTTACTATAAAGGGTAAAGTTATGGGGTCCTGGTGCTGTAATGCAGTGATCCCAATTGTGGAGCGCGAAGCCCTGAGTTTCGATAATAAATATATAGGTACTCGGTATAACCGTGGTTTAATAATTATGGACCAGTCTTCTGCGTAGAAGGGCTATCTAATACAGAAATAATATACTTTTGTGTAATAATTTGCAGCGGTTTTCAATTACACCCTTTGAAAATTAAATACTTTAATATTCTCTCCCACAGTAACCTTCACCTAATACATACCTCTCTTTAAGCACAGCTATTTTTGTTTCTTCTTTTTTATGTATAATAAAGATATATTACACATTTATGTATATTGGACTTCCCGATAAATAAATTAATAGATTCCAATAGAACCTCCAACAGTCTTGAAACTGAATCGGATGCTTGAAAAAATACCGTTAATCGTTCGTAACCAAAAGTGGATGGCTATGCCCATTCTTCCAAATTACCAGTCAACTTTTTTTTGCATTCTGATGTTTCCTTTACATTACAATTCGGCTATTATTACCTTTCTCTTAGTTAATCGGTACAGATTTGTGCCATCAGCGATCTCATTTTCGGTAGGCGGTCATTGTGTCATGTGTGTTGAGGAACTGATAAATAAACATGGCCATGTAAGGTTTCGGAATTGAAATTACAACACCATCGTGAACATTATTATGAATACCATGTGAGTGATATAAAAAAGTTTGGATTGAGGGGGGGGGGGGGGGGGGGTTGAGGTTTTGAAGGAGGTTAATTAACTAATACTTTACTTATTGAGTAACGTTGATAATACTAATGGTACTACCAAATGAATTATATTTGATGATGAGCTACAGACACCGGCATGTGGTCACGCAAGGTGTTAAACCAATATGCAACCTCAATACGCACGTAAGCAGTGGTAAGAAGATCACAACGCCCGAAACTTTTGTTGTTTCTCGGAACAGTTCCTCTGTTGATAATGATATTCCAGCGGTTTGGCGAGAAAGTTCTCAGGCCTTCCACTGTTCGGTGTTTCTTGTGCTGCTAAGCCCGTTGGTGAGCCGGAGAATCCGGTAGCAAGCGAACTCTTCAAAACTAGCAGCATGTTGTCAGGTTCGTGAGCTGACTGCAAATTGCTCAGGCGAGTTCACTCTCTTGGGCTCACACGTTTCTTGTTTGGTAGCACTCGTTGACGCTTGGGGTTTCAAAATATTGTCGTCCTATCAACAGCTAATAATCACTATTATACCGCTAATAATAACTAACCACAAAGTTCCATAAAACCAATGAAACAAAACTTCAAAGTTAATATGAGGGCATTGAACCACAAAAATACGATAGGTAAGATCACAGATACTCGAAAATTTCTCTTCCTAAAACTATTGAATGTTATTTTTCGCTGATTAGCCCTCGCAAACTAACGTCGGGTCCTTTTTTACCAGAGTATTCCCTCAAACCAAGATATTTTCCTATTATCACTCAGGAAACGACACACTTCTAATTCACTCTGTTTCCCTCAGTCATACTTTCGTGTTCCTAGCAGAAGGAGAAATCTTATTACTGGTCAATCTGATCTGAGGTGAGTAGAGATTTAACATTTTGCATTGTTCACCCGACGTGACAGATTGTGTACACCTAGTTCACAACATATCTAATACATTCAGATTTAAATTTTCATCAAAGAAAATATGAATTACTATTAGGTTTTGCTTCAGAATCTACCTATACGTAGCGTAAGTTTTTACATCCGGGAAATGAACGTTTTTTTGTCTCCGAAATCTAAGTTTCCATTCGCGTTTTACGTTTTAGACCAATCTGAACAACTTTCGACCTATGTCTGTGTGTCCTAAATCCTTGTAATAAGCCTAATTTCTACAGTTGTCACCCGATTTTTATGAAATGTTTAGGGAATGTACGGGCTTGTCTGTAGATGGTCCCCTTTCAGTTTCATTGTTCTAAAATCAATACTTCACTCTGCGCATGCGCCTAAGTAAATTCCACCAAGCATAATTTTCGCACACCCTAGTCCTTCAACTCGCTAAAATTTGGTGGATAGTTGAGAGAAGACGATTTGATCATTCCATATCAATTATTTATATAGGACGAGACCTTCTCGAACGATCAAGTTTGTCCCCCACCCCGGCAACTACTTGGAACCGTTCCCTACAAGAAGAACTGTGAGTTCTTCAATTCCATGAAGGTCAGAATGAAGTGTATAGTTTGGTGGTCTGGATGCTCGCAAGCTCGCATCTCAAAAATACATAACATCAAGTAGTCAATCCCTTAGTAAAAATGTAGATTAGTTGGATAAGTAGATCAGAATGAAGTGTATAGTTTGGTGGTCTTAACACGATCACATAACAGTTTAGAAACGTAAATGTGACTTTTCATTTATGGCTCATGAGCTGCTCCGCGTTGAACGGAATTGAAGAACTCACAGTTCTTCTTGTAGGGAACGGTTCCAAGTAGTTGCCGGGGTGGGGGACAAACTTGATCGTTCGAGAAGGTCTCGTTTTATATAGGTTTAGATGCCTGTGAATGCCTGATCTGAATCAATGGACCTGTGAATGGCTCTGGTTGCTCCTTTTATGTTTGTGGAATATATTTCCTGTGTCTTGAAAATGTAATGTATTTTGTACTCGACAGAAAATGGGTGAAAGTGCGCAATTTTGCCATTTTTGGTGTGTATTCCCAAGTAAGGCTATTCGAATGTTACCTTATCTGAGTCTTCTATTACTTGCAAAATTTGATTTTTTTTTTTTTTTTTTTTTTTCTTTCAGAAAAAAGCTGTTAGCAGCGTTTTTTCTATATTTCTAAGACACTTCACAAGCTGGACTCGATAATTCTACCCACAAAGACTTCACGCTATAATGTTTCAATGTTGATCATGTTTGAGAATTGTTTCTTTACTTGGACAGTATAAACTATTAAAACTTCAATAAAAAGGCATGTGTTTCTTTAATTTGGGTTATTCCAACCTACGTTTCTTTCCAGGAACTGGGACTTTGTCAGGAGAATGCTAAAAATCAGCTTTGAAATAACAAATTTAAAATTGTAAAATCTCTAAGAATATCATCTTTATGTTGTCGATCAATATGTCTTTTTTATAAATATCAAATTCAAAGTTGTCTTTGTCAACGATTTTCACAAATGGAAACGATGGACGAAAGTTCAAATGAAAAACCTAATTAAGGCCTGATTATTTATTAACGATTATTATTAAACTTGCAAAATTTTTGATAATTTCACAAAAAGTAGGATGTTAGTGTCATCCAAAAAAATATAATTTATCTCTCGTCTAAATCGATACTTTTTATTATCTGACAAAAGAAAAGTGTTATTTTTCCTGAAAGAATTCGTATTTTAGTCTAACTTCGTAGCATAATTCTAAAATTTCCATTTCGATTGGGTCGAAAAAAAAAAAGACCTGAGATGACTATTGGTGTGTATGAAGAGCAGGTACGTTCCAGAGCGATATTTTTCAAATTTTTCGCCATTTCAATTAATCGTAAAATTGTGGGGTCCTGGAGCTGTAATGTAAACCCTTTTGGGGGGCATGATGCGCCAAGTTTTAATCATTTACTATATACGGGGCTTAATAATAATTATAGACAAATGATCCGGGAAGAAAGGCTATCTATGCAGAAATAATAAACCTTCGTGTAATATTTTGCAGCGCTTTTGTACTTGAAGAACAATCTGGCTGATTTAGAAACTGAAAACCGAAATTCGTTCATTGTCTAATAATGAACCTTTTTTAGTAATCCATTCGTGGCATCGCACCCATACCCGAGGTAAAATTTAAAGGTTGGCATCTTCAATAAGCACTGTACGATCATCCTTTTCATGAGGGGTTAAAAACAACACGACTGCGAATCGCAAAGGTGTTTTCAGTAGCTGAAGTAGGTAGGCTCAAATGCAGCTGCTTTGGGTCTATACTATTCGATTTTCTTGTTTAAATTGCCTTTGTATGTGAACCCGTGTACGTTAGATAGATAATAGGTACATGTGACTGGTAGAATTCCACACCTACTGAAAGAGTATTTATAATGTATTAAACAATGAAGAATTTAGGCCCATGAAGAAGGTTTATAGCTATAGGTTTAGATCTAGAGGGACTACTTTTTAGTTCCGCCATCAAATATGGAAGGATTTGAAGTTAGAGACACCATTTTTTACCTTATTACACACAAAGCCCCTACGCGAGTCATCTAGACCCACCTTCTTCGTTGATACCTGCATAAATTGAGCATTTGACATCTGGAAACGTGAATTGTCGAATTTTTAGAAGGTGGAAGAGTGTAATGACCAAAATTCAGCTGCAAATATCTAATTTACAGGTATTCTGTAGGGGTAAAAGCGGTTCGAGTTGAGCCTTGAGTAAATAATTTATAATGTATATTAAACTTTTTTCTTTCTTAGTTTTGCGTCTTAATAAGACTCAAGGACTTTTAGTTCCTGCTCTTTTGAGTTGTGGAGTCATGACACCGAAACACAATCTCATGCTGTGTTCCATCGTGTTGGACAACGCACCACAGCGCTGAACGCCGCCGGCTTCACAAATCCTCGCTGTCACTCGGCCACTCCCACACATTGGACTGGAATATCGATGAGCGCATGGGATCATTGCAAGATTATTATAATTACAACTTGGATTACCAGAAGCGGTGCACCAGCACACGGATCGTTTGGCATAAATTACGACCATTTTTATTTATGTCTACTTGGGGCACGTGTGCGCAGAGGAACAAAAACTACATTGCTTGCGCTCCAGGATAAGCCAAAACCTGAAGTAACAACCTACTTAGTAACCTTGCGTATAAGTCATTAATGTAATTAGAGAATATGAGAACAGAAATGTTAATGATTACTTAGAATTTTAGTTGCACGACGATAAAAGAGAGAGAGAGAGACAGAGAGAGAGAGAGAGAGAGAGAGAGAGAGAGAGAGAGAGAGAGAGAGAGAGAGAGAGAGAGAGAGAGAGAGAGAGAGAGAGAGAGAGAGAGAGAGAGAGAGAGAGAGAGAGAGAGAGAGAGAGAGAGAGAGAGAGAGAGAGAGAGAGAGAGAGAGAGAGAGAGAGAGAGAGAGAGAGAGAGAGAGAGAGAGAGAGAGAGAGAGAGAGAGAGAGAGAGAGAGAGAGAGACAGAGAGCAGACAGTCAAAAACAGTTTTTTTGTTTGTTTTCATATTTGTTTTTGGAACAAACATAACTAAATGTTCACACCATGTAATAATAATGCATATGCGATCATCTTGATAGACAATAAACAATAAATTATTCGTAATTGACATAATATTTTTCATGTTCGGTCATTATTACCAGTACCATTATCTATTCAACTTTTCTGAGTTAAACGCACAAGCATCCATTAGACGCAATTCACCATACATCACGATTTAACCACCAAGGTTTGAAGACTATGTTAGGTCATTATACATATAAGCTCTTCAAATTATTAATTATTCAAGTTAATCAATCAATCAAATTAATTATTAATAATTAATCCCAAGTTTCTGTTTAAATAATCATCCTTATATATCAACATTCTTGTCTGTTCGTACCATCATAACAAATCTATTCTTTTCCGGACGGCAGTAAATCTCGATAATTTGAAATAATGTAAATCACGGTCATGTTTTATTTTAACTAAAGTAAGTAGATCAATCATTATGTGCATTCTAAACGAAAAAAACTGTAATATCGTAGTCGAACTTCAGCACACTCCAGCGCCTGAAAATTTAATTGCGGTACTAAGTTCTGTTGGCTATGTTTCGGTATATCATTTCTAATGATAAGCTTTTGTATAACAAAAAATTCCAGTCATGCAGCATGACCCCATGAGCGAATTTTTGAAGAAATCTTCGAAATTTCAGTCGCTATTGATCGTGTAGAGAAATTTTAGTTTATGATTTTGATAGACGAACATGGAATCAAATTATTAAAAATAATTAGGAGGTACTCATAATTTATTATTATTAAACTAATCTTGTAGATTTAAAGACAAATGTAGGTAAATATTCATAGATTTTGATGGAGGGAGGATTAACGTTACTGACGGCCGAGCGGAGCCTTGGGTCTGCGTGCTAGTACGTACATAAATAGAACTTCTTCATAATTTCATGGCTGATATTTTCTAAGCCACAGTCAGTATTAAAGCTACATCAAGTCCTAAAACAGTTGAGCGTAAAACACCAAAGAGAGCGACCGAGAGAATCGGAGGACGGAATATTTCACACAGTAAACTCATCAGTTGTGATTACTTTTTTTTTTTTTTAACAAACACCTATTACCTACGTTTTAAACAGCATGGTTCTAGGATTGGTTTTACAGGAATACTTCCATAAGAGTAGTTCAATCTGAATTTGAACAATGTTTCATGCAAATATTACCGATTTTTACAACTAGCGAACGGCATTATTCCGATATTTGACTGATTTTTCAAGTTTGAAATTGTTGAAAACTTGATACATATTCTTATAGGAAATTTCACGCTGATTCCGAATATACCACATGTTAGTATGCTGAAAAAATTAATTCGCACAACAAATCGCAAAAAACAGGCTATTTTGAAATTTTTGACTACATTTTTGAAAATTTCAACCCGAAGATGTAATCCGATCATGCTGGCCAACGAACTTGAACTTTCGTTTTGTGTCTTTAACATTTTAAAATTGGTTTGAAGTTTCTAGCACAATTCTACGGACAGTTATCGTCTGGAACGACACATACATACATACATACATATTGTATAAATACATACATACATAAAAAAATGCGTTAAACTTCAGAATATGATTCAGAATAGCCTGAAACGGATTTCTGCATAAATTTTTTTCAAAAATTCACATTCTACAAATTTTGAGGCGAGAGCAATAGCTTAATTTTCTTCAAAAATTCGCTAAAAGAATTAATTCCACCTTTTTTCTTTAATTTTCTGGATCAACCTATTCTAAAACTCAAACCAACAAATTTCGAATGGTTGGAAACCAGTTCAAAGGTTTGAATGGATCATGATTAGGTAAAAGATAAATTTGAAAATGAATCATCAGGTTGATTACCACCACGCTTACTCCTTGGAAGTCGAGACATTTGGGTTTCCCCTCAGAAAGCCTAGGGTAGTGTCAAGATAAGCCTTCAACATCGGTCAGCGAGGAGGGATGTTGAAAATGTTTCAGACGCAGTTGTAGTTGACAGGACGAGATTGTGGTCCCCCCCCTGAACGTGTAGAATCTACAGAGCTCTGCTGCAGGGAATGGGAAAGACGGCCTCAAGGGAAATGTACAAATAAAGACCACGTTGTGCGACATTCTAGAAGAGTACAATGGAGTTTCCTTAGTTTGTTATACACACTGTGTTGAATTCAACGCATCAAGAAACACATTGCACATTGTAATTACTATTAGTACTTGACACTAATTACATACTTATATGATCTTCGAAATAATGAATATCAAACAAAAGTTATGATCTAACAAGATCGATAATGGAGAGTTCACTAATGATTTTCATATCATGGTCCTGACACATAAAGTGTGACAAGCATCAGGAATCAATTCTACCACTACTCTCCAACAAAAAATGTCCCAAAGAGATTTTTCATTATGCGCTTTGTTTCTGAGTATTTTAACTCTGAAGATTTTTCTTTTTTCGTTTGTTTTACTTTCTGTCATAAAAATGGTCATAACTCCGTTATTTACACTCTATAATAAAAATCAAAGAAACCATTGAAAAACGTGTTAAAATTTGATTCACGTACTCACCCTAATGTAGCCAAAACATGGGTCTGAGGGACCGTAAGAGTCTTACACCAACTAAGAAGCTTTACCTCTAAAAGCACATACGAAATTGGATAAAAAATAAAATAATATACATAATTAAAATACCCAACTAGTAAGTTAAAGTGTAAAACTCATGCATACGGGAGTCGGAGAGATCTGCACGTGTTACCATTCGAATCAGCGTAAAAAATTACAGAGAAACCGACCCTGAACTCGTATGTTCACAAAAGTTCATTTTTCAAAAGACCCTCCTTTTTTTAATTTTTATTTTTTCTATTATTACCTTTTTTTGTTACATTGAAACATCGTGTAACACATAATTAGCAAAGTAACAGTACAAATGACTATACCTACCTTTGGGATGTTGGGATCCTTGAGAAGTTTTTCCAAGAGCCTAAAGGGATTTTAGCTACAAAAAAAAAAAAAAAAAAAAAAAAAAAAAAAAAAAAAAAAAAAAAACAACATTGAAGCATTGAAAAGTTAGATGGTTTTGGATTTTCATCTATTTTTAGGTTAAATTATTGTCTTTTTGACCAATACTTCGGCTATATTATGTTGGTTGTTCAGTATATCTGAATACAATTTAGCGGTTTATCTAACGACATCCTTAATTTTGATTTTACAGCGTAAGTAAAAGGAGCCATTTTAATGACATAAAGTCAAAAACACAAACAATACTGAACAAACCCCTCCCCCCTAAATCCTTTATTCTGAATAACTAATTACCCTTTTGTCCTTTAGAATACATATTATTACTTCGCTGCAGCTTATTTGGTAACCAAGACAAATAATATTGATATTATTTATTTTTTCAGATCTATGTAGTAATTTTATTCAGTTTTGTAGGTGCATTGTGTTTCATGGTGGTAATTTAAAAGCCAATCATGTCATGAGGCTAGAATTATTACACAAAAGAAGTAGTAATACATGATGAAACGTAGAGGGATATACGAAAAACTTATATGTACCTGCAACGAGTAAATTCGCCATAATCCTTTTAATTTTTTTATTTTTTTAATAGCTGAGATAAATTGTAATGAAAGTTTATCCATGGACATGAGCGAATTAAGGAATGGGCCTAAGTAAGAAACTCGTTCAGTATTAAAAAATTAGTGCCTATAACATCGTGGTCAGACACACCTTTAAAAATCAAAAAATCTGCAGCTTAAAAGCCCGGCAAAGTAACTTCCCCTAATGGGTTGTAAATGACCTGCGCTATCAGATGTCATTGCTCCAGATACTGAGGCTTTTGGGAAACCACACTACCTCATCTCTTCATTTTATCTCTCTCAAAAGCTTTGGAAAAGATAAAAGGCGCTCTGAACTTATTTCAAGTTCCCTGGATTAACTTTTTTTTTCCTTTTTTCGAGAAACCTGATTTAATAGTGCGCACGATGCTTTGAACAACATCCAATCATCCTATTATGAAAAATAATTACCTAGAGATGTTTTCACACATTCTGATTTTGATACCTTAGAAGCTGAATATTAGACAGTTACTATTTTTATAACAGTTAGTTAATTAGACAGTTAGGCAGACTACCGAAACGGATGCAAGTATATTTCTATTATCCTGGTGATTTTAAAAGGGTCGAAACATGAAATTTCTCGTTTTATATATATATTAATACTTATATTTCTTAATTCTTGAATTATACAAACGGTGTTGTATGTAAAGGTAAGTGGCTTTCGCGTAAACTGTCATTCGGCTGGACGATTGAGAAAGCTGTTTCGCGAAATGATCAGCAAGTTCATACGATGATTTTAGTCATATTAAAATCCTCTAAACCTCCCGTAACATCCTAAGTCGGGAAAATCCTAAGAACGTTGCCCGAGCAAAGAACACGTAGTTAGGGGAGTTGTTTACCTTCTCTCAGTTGTTGCTGCCCCTTAACCGTTATTAACGAAGTTACTTCATACTGAAAAAACGAAGATATCATCATAAATTAAACCACGAGTACTTGAAGTAACCATAAATCTGTGCACCCCGATCAGAGCAATGACCTCCCGAGCAATAGCCCCTCCTGATTTTTACCCCAAAAGTTTTAGAGCGGAAAAGTACTTAGCTCACAGAATTCTCTCTTGTTCATCCCAAGAAGTAGACATTTAATATGGAGCTCTTCTCGGGCATTAAAAATTTAAATAATAACGGGATTCGCCCTGATCAACAGAGCAGGATAAAATTCTCTCCTGTTCCTCCTGTAGTAAGTTGAAAGTTGAATGGGAGCCTCTCTGGAACATCAAGAGACAAATAAAATGACGGCCTCATCACCTGATCACCTGAATGAGCTGAATTCTCTCTGAATCATCTGAGACCGTCGGAAAATCGTGAGACAAATTATGAACGGGGTTCAACCTCATCAGCTGAGTAGGATAAATTCTCTCCAGTTTATCCAATGAAGTAAAAATTTGATTCGTAGCCTTTCTAGAACACCAAGAGACAAATAAAACGGCGGGATCCATCTTGATCACCTGAGTGAACTGGATTCTTTGCGTTCACTATAGGAAGTTGAAATTTGACCGGGGGGGGGGGGGGGGGGCATTCTGGGGCAACAGCCGAATAAATTGACAAGCCCCACCTTGATCAACAGAGTGAGCTAACTTTTCCCAGTTCAGCCTAAAAAGTGGGAATGTGATTGGGACCCTTTCTAACAAAAAAAATGACATATGGAATGGCAGGCTCTATCCTGATCTGATCCAGCAGATGGCTAATATATATATATATATATATATATATATATATATATATATATATATATATATATATATATATATATATATATATATATATATATATATATATATATTTTTTTTTTTGTATTTTTATGATTGTAGGTGATAGACTCTAAATAGTTAGTAGCAGCTGCCCAACGGAACATCACCCGCTGGGTGCGAAAATTAGGGTACGAAATACTACTAATAATACAACTACTACTAGTACAAATATTTGTATGTAGGCACCTACCGAGAATAAATTGATGACATTAAATAAAACCACTACACTTAACTAGTCACTCTGTATGTAACAAGATTTGATGTTTAAGTACGAGTAAATTACAACAAAATTATTGGATTTCGTCACAAACTTAAGCACCCACCTTTTGAAAATAAACGAGATGCATTTAAACACTTACCTACCCTTCAGTAGTCCGTCAATATACAGGGTGTATCACGTTATACCCGGCAAACTTCACCCACGTATTCTGCAACTAATTTCCGATCGAAAATTCCTCCTAGAGATTTTGTTCAGACGCTTTATTTTCGAGTTATTCAATTTTCAAGTATTCTCTTCCTGATTTATAACCTTAACACACTAAAACGGCCATAACACCCTTTATTACCTGAGAAAATTCCAATTTGATTATACCGTTGAAAAGATTGTTGAATTTCCCCATATCCCCAATGGACCATAAACGTCTCTTAAGATGGTGCAATTGGTGAAAAATCAATATGAAAAGTGGGTTTTGTCAAATCTTTAGAATGACCACTTTTTTCATACTCTGTAGGTCCAATGAAATTCTACATGTCAAAATCAGCCTGTATTCCTAAAATTTTCTCCCCAGAATCTCAGCTTTCCGACGTTGTAGTCAATTTGACTTTTACATTGCTAATTGGGGGAAAAAACTACCTATATTTTAATGTTGAAAAACATTGTTTTTTCAATGAAATCGAGGATTTTCTTGAAAAATTACCTTCTTTGAAAATACGAGTTTGGGGTCCGTATATTCATATTTTTTCACACTGAATCGAATGGTGACTCTTGCTTACCTGCCCAACCCCGTTATAACCGAATTTTACACTTTAACTAAAAAAATTGAGTTCATTTGGTATGACACATTTTATGTGATTTTAGGGGTGAAATTAGTAAGCTAAATCTCATTCACTCTTATGTTGTCGATATTCTTTCGATCGAAAATTCTAGCCTTCAGGGAGAGCAAACGGTTGAACGCACAGTTCCGAGTGGTTCCATTCTGTTTTTTGGAATCATAATCACTTTCAACAAAAAACATTAGTCTTTTTGCACAGCGGCACTTGGGGGTGGGGATGCATTTTTTAAATTTATTTATTTTTACATTTTATTTATTTATTTATTTTATTTTATTTATTTATATTTATTTATTTATTTTATTTTATTTTATTTTTATTTATTTTTTTTTTTTTTTGCGTTAAGGAGGGTGTAGAACACGTTTTTAATAGTCATTCATTTTCAGATTTCTTTATATATACCTATATACTAGCTGACCCGGCGGACTTTGTCCCGCCTAATAAACTATTCGTACAGTCACTGTTACAAATAACAATAATTTTCAACAATGCGCTAAAACATTCAACTACTTTTTTACTCTAGTACCTGCTCTAGTTCCCCTCACTTTGGTTGAGATTGGTGCGAGTTCACTTAATCTTTAAGTGGTTGCCATATTATATTGTTGCTCCAGGTAGTTTTCAAATCAACGCGTACCACTTTTTTGTAGTAAAGCTATTCGTTTTCCCCTCGTATTTACCCGCTGTGAAGGGTGGCCAGTGTGACAACAAGGAGTAGGTTTGGAGAAGTTTCCGATAGCCTAACATTTCCCGGTAGTGCAAATAATTTTTTGGAAAAGTTTCATCCTCATCGGACGAACGGTACGTCTGCGCATAAAGGACAATAAAAAATGATTTCATTTTATTATTTATAGATATAGAAGATTTATATATTTATAAATATTTATGGAAAAAATTTGTGCTCACTACTCATCCGAAACCTCTGGTCCAATTTAAAACAAATTATGATATGTTGTATTACCGTGTCGGAACTTGTGCCTCGGTGACTATGGTGAGGATCACCTGACCACGAGCCGTAATATCAATCATAAAATCGAGCTCAAATCTCTCCTATTCACCGTAGAAGGTCAAAATTTGTTAGGGAGCCTCACTGGAACAACAAGAGACGAGCAGAGTGAGGAACACCACCTTGATCAGCTGAGTGTGCTCAAATTTCTCCTGTTTGCCGTAGGACGTTGAAAATTGATGGGGAGCCTCTCTAGGATAATAAGAGATGAATGGCCTTACAGGCTCCATTCTGATTAGCTGAGTATGCTAAAAGTTATGTCGTCCGTTTGTTTGATTACAACGAAATTTGATAGGGAGCCTCTCTGGGGCGTCAAGGGACAAATAAAATGAATGGGCTCCACCCAGAGCTCTACCTGATCGATTCGACAAGTTGGTTTGACTTACGCAAACTGCGTGGTTTTTTTTTTTTTTTTTTTTTTTTTTTTTTTTTTTTTTTTTTAATTCCACACTTCTTTAAACTTAAACCAACAAAGTTTGATGAGGAATGGGGAGGGGGGCAGGGGAGGCTGTTTTTCCCCCTTAATGGTAGATTACCAAGTTTCATTATTCAAAATAATAAACCAAGTGTGCCAAGTAATTAATGTGCTTCATCGGACTGGTTCGTATTGCTAGATTCACTTCACCAGAAACGAAAGCAATGAGTTCATAGGCATGTTTATACATTCATTATTGAGAACAATTTATAGTCTCAAAGTTCTCCCTTAAAGTTCATGCCGTCCTTCATTAGCAAGATTAAACTTGGCGCACAAAATAAATAAAGAAGAGAAAACTGGGAAAATAAGAAATCTGGAATCCCGACGCAAGGGAGTCACGAAGGACCTAAACCATTATAGTTGGCATAGGATCGTAGACTCCGGCTGCTGAACCTCGACCCCTGTTCTACCTACACGTTCGAACCGAAGGAACTTTAATTATAGGCCTCACGAAGACTAAGTATCTCCTCTTCCTGATACGACAACACGGAGAGAAAATGAGAGAAACAAAAAAAACGAGAAAAACCTCATACCCCAATGAAAACAGTTGTTGTAATTGAATTCTCTAAATACGGATGACGAATCATAGAGAAGGGCATTGCCGAATATAACTACATACCAAATACTATATCTCTAATTCTTCAGAAGCCTCTCTTGTTCTTAAATTAACAACGTACGTATGCCAATACATGCACAAATTTATAACATGAATAACGCTGCGAATTACTGCACTAAGGTTTATTATTGCTGTATCTATTAAACATATCTTCTGCGCAGATCACTGGTCTCTAGGTTATTGAAACAATCATTCAGCGTTACGTTATTATCTGATATAACTCATAGTATATAAAGGCACCCAACGGAAGAAAATCAACGAAATAAAAAAAGTTCCAGTCGTGTAGCATGATCGTATGAGCGAATTTTCATAATCTATCTACCGTATATAATACATTAAATTGTATTGAAATTTGAGCAATTTCAGTATAAAGAAATTTTTGAAACCAATTTTAAGGCAAATAAGATCATACTAAATAAAATTCGGCGATTCAAAAGAGATTTTAGATTTTAGATGTTTTTTCAATTTTTATAGATTTTTTAGCAAATACCTATTAATAAAATTTCTAGTACGTTATTCAGCATAATTTTGAGCGGAAATTTTTTAAATGTCCTAGTCAATCGAGACAATTTAGTTTTGTCTAAATTTCTGCTAAAAATATAAATTTAACAACTTCTTCCCGTTTCTAGCCACTTTTAGTGATTTTTTTAAAGTATATTTTTCGAAATTTGACCAATTTAATGTGCTCAAAAATTGTTGACGACACACACATACACACACCACACACACACACACACACACACACACACACACACACACACACACACACACACACACACACAGATATATATATATATATGGAACTTCAGGAATTGTTCGTTTCAGAATGCCTCAAAACGGATTTCTATAAAGAAATTTTTCAAAAATTTTGATTTTAAAATTTTCCAAGCCACCGCAATAGCTTCATTTTCCACGAAAATTCGCTAAAATGAGTATAAATTTGATTTGTTTAATAGTAATAGTTTAGCTACTCTGAAGCTTGAAGAAAAAAGTGGTGTTGAGCTTCGTTATTTGTTGCACTGGTTTGATTAAATAATGCTACATTGTTTGAAGTGAAATTTGTAGGTATTTTGTTTCAGTGCTGATGAAAATATCATGATTTCACGCATATATGAATTCTGCGGTTGGACCTTTCTGTTCTTTTTAAATCCATGTATGAATAAATCAAAACTTCCTTAGTTTGGAAAGGAAGTGAAGTGAACTTGCATGGTGATTTATGTATCCACCATGCAAATCAAAGCATAATATATTAAAGGCTCGCAATGATTCTGTTGTGTCAAAACAAAAACTCAAACGCTCCCATCAGCCTCCCAGGCTTACATGTCATTTGAATACTTATATATTTTTGTTTTTCCGGAATACTACCATATTCACACAACACAATGAAATTGGAATGATTTTTTGCCGACCTAGAATTGATCCTTTGTAAACGTTTAGCGGATGAATTGTACCTCAGATTGGCAAATATTCTGGGATGATTTTGAACGTGGATAACCACTGTGTGGTGCGGGACACACTATTATAGGATGCTATTTACTTCACTTTATTATAAATTATGTTTCTTCCTTCACCAATAGAAAAAGTATGTTGATTTTGTTGAATCCTCAGTCCTCAGAGTCCTCACGGCCATCCGAACTCATTCCATCTATAAAAGTTCAAAAATGAAAACATTGACTACTGAAGCTCATTACTATTGACTACTTAAACTCATTACTCAAGCTGGAAGCTATATAATATTTGTTAAGGTTAGGACTTCAAATAATGTACGTATACTTTGAGCATCTAAGAGCTGGTTTCAAATGTTTTTGTTTTTTTCACACCTTTTACACCAATAGAATTAGTGTACTAACTTGTATACCACTACTTGTTGCTAAGAGGTATGGGAACTCCATTGATACCCGGATTCCTTCTGAGTTATTTTCAGTCCACCCCAAAAAGACGCTCCGCATACGAAAGATACTATGTGCATGACATCCAAATTGGGGCAACTCAGTAGTCCAATCGCCGTCCCCTAGTACAGTGCATTCATTCTCTCACTCTTTTCGACTGCCTGTGGGAGTGAGACGCATCTTCACGTCTTCGGACTTCAAGAATCATCTCACTCCCAGAGGCAGTCGAAAAGAGTGAGAGGATGAATGCTTAGATTACTGAGTTGCCCCAAACTGGATGATACCATGCATTTCGAGGCTTGGCGTTTACCTGTGCGTGATACAATATTTTATACCTTGTAATTGATTATTCTTCAATAAAATTTATACTAGCAAAATTTTCTCGGATAAAGGAGAAGCCAGCAACCAACTGTTAGTGCTTCGGCCAATTGGGTCGGGATTTATTGGAGTTCGGAACGTTTTATACCTCCCCTTCCCAACCCCTTTCCGGGAGTTGGAGAAAGTAGGTATTACGGGAGGTTTCGAGAGAGGGAAATCAAATCCAAATGATATATTTACACTCCTCCACTTGCTGTGGGCCAACATTTTCAATTGCCGTTCCACTCTACTTCCGAAACAATTACCTACCTACCTCTTGGTATATAAACTCATTCACCCTTCTAAAGAAACTTTACAGTGAAGAGCTGTTTCATTGATGTTATTGTTAGTTTTTTATTCGCACATCTTCATTAGTGTTATGAACTTAACTATTGTACACGACCACAAACTTTGCAATCCAAATATGAACTGAATATTTATTGATAATAAAACAAAAGGAATAAGGGAGTTTCCATCACGCCTGACTCTACCCCTTCCCTTTTTCTTAATAATGTTCTTGAAACCGCTCTTCTTCCACAATATATAAGTAAAAACTCGTTTTCTACGAAGAATTTTATCAGCAAGCCTCTCTTCACCGAAGATCCCGTCTTTCCTCCTTTTTTCAATTACTGAACGACTTAACTGATAATTAGTCACAATTTCAACAGCCAATTTGAAAAACTGTCAGGTAGTCCTTAAAAAACAAAATACATGTTTATCTGCAGCCACGTCACTAGTTCATCAACACTTCCTCCACTTCAAAATTTATAATTAACCAGGTATTTCCAGTACGTTGGCTCCTCTTCAAGCCAATTTGCGATTACGATCGACTATTACCTTTCTCTAGTGGTCAAAGTCACCATTAGGCCTTCGGCGTACCTACCTCAAACCTGAAGTGCCACTCTGATTAAATGTTGGGTATCGCTGTCCTGCACTTCCTTAGAACCACATTGGATATTCGCTGTATAATGTGCGCATTGAAAACATCATCTCAACATCATATCTATGGCTGTGCCTGGGACCTTGAGTTTTCTTGTCAAAACAGCGGAATGACCGTTCCACAACGCTTGACTCGGGATCTACTTCTTATAATGCACGGATTCCGAAATCCATCCGTTGGGGTTGCTTAACCCACGGTACTAGCGCTTATCCGCTACTTTCTCACAGCTCGCCATCTTAAAAAATTGTGCAGATAACCATGTTTGTCCGTTTCCTTTTTCTTCATAACACAACCCTGCCGTAGGTATTTCCTTAATTATCTGTTTCCTATTCCGTCGTGGTAATGAAAAACCTTCTAATGAAAAAGTCTTCTAAGGAAGAAGTTTTCGTGGAATTAGTCGGTGACGATTCCTCACGAAAGAATAAACCACATGCATGAGTGGATGAGTAACGATTTTTACATTTTCTTGTCTTTACATTGGCACAAAACTGTTTACAGCTCTACTTACTCAAATTTATTTTCGTTGATTTTTCACATGTTTATTACGGAGCCGTTCCCAGGGAAATTTAGTTCCCTGAGTTCTTATGCGATGGAAATGGTTCACTACTCTTTGGAAACATCTCAATTTATGCTAAAAACCTACTTTCGTAAGCCACTCCGAAAATGAAAGCAGCTGAGCCATACCTACTCATAGTTATTGATGAACTATAAAGGTGAAAACAATCCTCGAGGTACGAGCAGTGAGGATAGAATGAGAATGAGAATTTTTTCTATTTTCTATGGGTTCGAGTTTAACAACGTGATTTAGTAGGTACAATGAATGCAAATGTTTTCTTGTACCCAAGGGGGCTCATTTTATGCTGGGCTTGATAGTGAAAAAAAGTTTCGTAAAAAAAAAAAAAAAAAAAAAAAATGGTCAGTCTGAAATTATAGTTTACAAACAAGCAAAATCTACAGAGAGATGTTTTCCACTACTCCAGTATTGACATTTGATTTATGAACTCAATTAGTTGACTCATTCACTTTTATTTAGTCATTATTTGGAACCAATTAATTACCAATACCCCCTCGTACCTTCTTAGTTACCCTCGTGTTGTAGGACTGAAGTAATTTCGTTACTCAATTTAAGTAAAATAAAAATATTTAGAATTCAATTTCAACCTATCTTGGTTTTCGAGAATACCTAATATGAGTCAGTTGGTATCATTGTGAGAACGCGGTTTATCACACATTGGGCAGTCGATTACGATGTTATCATGCATTTGAATGACAATTGAAGAAATGTAGTTGTACCTTTTTAAATAAAAAACGTAAATAATCAGTAGGTAATAGTAAAACCCTAATTTTTCAATTGTTTTTAGGTGGCTTAAATGGTTAGCGCCATTTTATTGCGTTAGATCACTTTCTCATACCTACCTACCATCAGCCGGAGTACTTGGTTGGCACACGTCCTTCCATTCCCTATGTTCAGGAATGGTAGAGCGAACTCATTAAGTAGCGGATTTTCTTACGTATATTACACATGGCTTCAGAAAAGATTAAACTATGAAAAGCACCCCAAGTTTTATGTTGATTTCGTATGAATTAATCATCGCTATTCCTCGAGTGTGGGAGTAGTGGCACTGACCTACCCTGATTGCCAGCGTCGTAGCTAAATAAGGCGATGTTTCCTCGATCTAGCGGAGAACTCACGAACGATGCTCATTCCACCGCCCGCGGTAGATGTAGTATTTTCACCCTCCGCTAGGTAGCTCTATGAGCACGATATACAGATCCTTCTGGTTCATTGGAGTTGAGTCGCAGCCTCCCCGATAGGCAGAGGTAGGTACATCTGCACAAGGAGGTAAGTGTATACATCTTCAGAAATGACAATGAGTTGGCCGGCGCTAAACCTATGACAAAATTTCTCGGAGACATTTAAAATCATTATATTAGTACATTATATTATTAGGTAAGTATACAAAACAAAAGTATAAATAAATTAAAAAAATTAATGCCGCTTAAACATTGAATTAAAAAAAAAAAAAGAAAAAAAAAAAAAGCAAATTATCAATTAAATAATATGTAGGTATAGGTACATCTTCTGGCTACGGTGTGCACTGTTGCTATTCTACGTTTATTACCCCCACTAAAAATGTACCTACTATAGGCTATGTCAAAACGCATTGTACACATCGACTTACAAATCGACGATAAACCATCATTATGTATGTACAATATATGTATAATTCAAATTATTACTTCTTTTACGGGCAAGGAAGTAAAACTGTCTATTCATACGCTGTTTTTATCGTTTAGATTTAGAAGAGAATTTTCGATGCTAGGTCTAAATTTTCAATGATACTGTACGTTTTCATTCACACTCGCGTTGATATTATCAAGTGTCGAATAATAATTATTCTAATAGATGGTTAACTACTAACCAATACAAATTAAATCATAAAGGGTAGATCGAGGTTCGGCACATAAAATAAGGCCTCCAATGTAAATTGATAAAACAGGGGACGGGAAACCACAAACTTCGCCCATCGACTTTAACGAGGTTGGACATGAGTTTTGAAAAGTTTGAAGAAGTCTTGAAACAAATGGAATGAGTTGACTGGGATGACTGAAGCAGATCCCTCAACTTAGCACTTGTTTATGAGTTTATAATACTTTCACTCTTAAATCAAGGGAAATCGTCCAATTTGTTTTTATAACGCTAGACACCTTATTCACGGGATATACCCTACATGGACTGAAATTGTAAATCAAATTACGTTTACGAATCATGGATAATTATGCAGGTTAGTTGATAAGTCTGCCAAGCAGGGTTACAGGTCAAAAGTGAAATTAGAAATCGTTTCAGAATGCCTCAAAAGAGAGTTCAATGCAAACGAATATCGAAAATTGTAATTTTGAATTTTTTCGAGCCATTGTATAGCCTCATTTTTCACAAAAATTCGCTAAAAACCGGGCGCTATGAGTCGGAATGGAAGATTCAAAAAATGCATTAAATAATTATATAATAGATATAATTATTGTTGTCGCGACACAATTATTGTTAGGTACGCCATTCTAACATGATTTTTTCTATCAGGTATGCATTTTCTGTATTTTCCTAGAAAAAATATTTCGTTCAATTTAGGTCATCTTCGTTTAGATTGGATATGATATTTTGAATACATTTTTGTATTATTCTTCTAACCAGTAGATACCTTTATGCGTCCATATATTACAACATTTCACGCATCACATCCAGTCAGATGTTTCAAGAATGTCCGACTATAATCTAATGAACATATTTATTGGTAAGTAATGCATGCATTACAGGGACGCCCCTATGGATGGATTTTATATAATTTTGGGGAGAATTAAAATAAGAGAACAAACCAAAAGTATCATGATTTCTCGGAATACCCCCTCCCCCACACCATTTCACCCGTTCATCGACGGCAAATTTGAAATTTCTGTGGTTGCATAACTGGACTAAAATTTGGAAGAAACAAACTATAAAAACAGTCACGAGAAGTCTGATGAATTCAATAAAAATATTTCGATTCACCGTTATTACCTCCTCCTTTCACCCCCTTCCATCGTGACATTTGAAACTCCTGTTACATTTTCCATAACTAGACCGAATTTAAAGTTGAACAAAAAAGAATCACGAAAACCGGACGAGAATAGAGAAAACATATTAACAAAGGGACGTCCTAAAAAGGTACCCATCGTCTGGAAACTCTATAGGTGCAGAAGTGCATCAATTTTAATCTTAGACCTAAATACAGCAACTAGAGGTTAGAATTTGTGATTGTGTTGTTTAAATTTCGATTCTTTTATTTACCTATAATGGTAGTTGGTACATAATTAAGCAATCAACAGCTCAGAATTATGCCTAACTATTTTTTGGTTCACCAATTACTAAGTGTAGGTATTTCAACAACTTCTGTGTAATACCATTCATGTAGGGAACATAGTAGGTAGGTAGGAAATATTCGAATTAGTAAATACTTGGTAACTGGGAATATTTCTCAAAAAAATCACGCTATTAATTCTAGGGGTACTGAAACTTGCTCTGACATTTCAAAATTATTTATCTCAATCTAAAACTGAAAGAGAGAATGCACAGAAAGAAGAAATCGGGAGTAATTCTTATCAAAAAAGTGTGACAAGAATACAAATATTTATGATTTCGAACATTTAGAAAGCTTTCTAGCGTATAATGCCAAAAGATAATTCCATGAGTCACGACCCGGTTCGTTTGATAGCAACCTAAAATAGGAACTACAAAAACCGGACATTGGGCGCCCTTTCTGCGATAACCGGACATTTGGTGACTTTCAATTTTCGCCCAGACAGGTTGATAGAAAAAACCGGACTGTCCGGGTTAAAACGGTATAGCTTCCTCGCTCAATTTCATATTTCATGGACGTAGAATTAGCTGTAAGGTGCATATTTATTGGGTGAGGAGATCAGCCGTAAACGTACGTGTCCAACAAGATCCTTAGACGGGAGAAGTGTCTGAACCTGTGGCTTTATTCCCGACTAATAGTTGTGAAGTTTAACTAATTGCTAATTTTCCAACTAAAAAGCTTCTTTCTAACTGAATTAGTTTAAATAATAGCTAGTAATAGTTATAAGTAATAACTTCCAATGCTGTGAAGTTATATTAAGCCAAATTCAGGACAACTTACATTAAATTGCTAAGAAATGTTGATGTAGAAGGCATTTTTGTTAACTTTTGACAACGCTTCACGCCTGATTCAATAGCTAATTACTCAATTTCGTTCAAACTAAAAAATTATTAAAATATTATTTTAAAAATAAAAAAATCATTTTCATGTTTAATTCCACAATAAACAATATTTTGGAGACCATCCATTAACCACCTTCCGATTCAGAGAAAAATCGTGATTAGCTCGTGTAAAAGTCAAGTTTGTAACAAGGATTTGAGATTTGCGTACATGCGCAGCTTCTGCGAATGATACGATCGTGATGGACTGCATACGGGTATAAACAAATCGTAGTTTCCCAACTACTCTCCGAATTTGAGCGATATCAGAGGAACCCCATTCGTCAAAACCATTTCCGTTTTGCCACTAGTCAGTCATCCAGTAACTCTATTTTGGCACCTGCAACCAAAAAAATAGCAGCAGCAGAATAAAATATATTATTGACAAATAACAGTCCATCCTAACCTTACAGTAAAATACTGCATTAACTAGTTTTTTTATGTTAAAGTAAAATATTGACGATATAAAGGAGGGTACACTCCATAAAATCTCCTCGTCCTCGACATACCGTTACTCACATTCAGACCTGGACGATATGGAAAGTTTTTCATAAAAGTCCCACAAGGGATGCTCGCGGGAGTCAACAATCTCTCTGGAAATATCCCGTCCTTGGCACGATTAGCCTCGGTCGGGTCCCCATCCCGCACAACAGCCGAGAGACCGAGAGGACAGGAGAGGAAGAGGAGGGAACCGTTCACTTCTCCTCAGCTTGGTATGCGAGCGTCTTCTTCAATATAAGGGCCTCAAGCGTGTTCCCGAGCTGAGCCCTCTTTCCAGCGCGGATTTACAAAAGAGGAACTACGGGGCAAAGAGGCTGAGTCCAGTGTGAATGAACTGGCGTGCACTTGAATGGCCAACTGCAACATTGGCCGCACTTGTCTTTCCTGCCTAAGCACATCATCTGTTGTTTCTTTGGGTTCTACCAACCTCTCAAAAACTGTATTGCGTCGTGTCCAGAAGTAGTTATCATCATAAATGTTCCTACTTAGACCGTCGTTTGCCTCCTTTATCATAAGCTAGGAAGGCAGTTCCAGCCGTAAACAGAAAATAGAACTATTTGGTTTACAAATTCCTATTCGATTTGTTGACGAATTGAGGTCAATTGAAGTGAATTAGTTCCGTTTTAGCGCGGAACACGCTTTTACCAGGACCTAAAAGTGGAATAGTGTTACAAAATATTGTCACAAAATATGGTCCTAAAATATTGTCACAAAAAAAGAAACGAGACTGAAATAGCAGCGGATCTAATGAAGGCGAAATTTCAAAAAAAAAAAAGAGAGAGAGAACTCTTGGAACTACCTTAGAAACCCTGGAAACAAATCATGCAGTCTAGACCCCCCCTCCATCCTCCGATCTGCTGAATGAGATCCAGAGCTAATTTCTTTGCTATTCAACCAATGAAGCTGAAATTTGCAACGGAGGCCTCTTGCGACATCTATAAGAACGAATCGTAAAGTCTGAAGCTCCCTTCAGCTGGATGAGATCCTGAGCTGACTTCTTTGTTATTCAACCTACTAAGCTGGAAATTGAAATAGAGAACCCTTGGGACATCTAAAAACGAATGGTAAAGTCCGATGCTCCCCAGATCAGCTGAGTGAGCATCATAGCTCATTTATTTTCTATTCAACCTATGAACTGAAATTTGAAATTAAGTATAAGATTAAAATTTGGAATGGAGGACCCTTGGGACGCCTAGAAACGAATCATAAAGTAAGGAGCTCCCCCGATCAGCTGAGTGAGCTCCGGAGCTAAGGCTCTTTTCTGTTTAAGCTATGAAGCCGAAATTTGAAATTGAGCGTGTTCCACGTTCATTCAATGTTTAGCCGGGGCTCAAGGTGAAAGCAAATGAGGGTCCACGGTCTCTAAGTTTCTAAGTTATAAAATTGCGAATGAACCCACTTACAACTTATACAAGGTCAATCCATAAGGTCACGACTTACATGTCAACAGGTATTGAGTCTGAGTCTTCAATCATTCGTGTCATCCAATTATATTGATATGAGGAATATAATACCAGTTAACTTGGTTAGATTTTTACAAAATATCCTCAAAAGTTTTTGAAGAAATAAATCATACGTTGTTTCTTGGGATTTTCTAGTCACTTGAGAACAGTTGTACTGTGTGTTTCAGCACTAAAAGCTCCGGTAGTTTATCAAGGATTTAGGTAGCCCCCCACAGGTGCAATGGGGTCCTAAATCTTCGAAAAAGAGGTAGAGGAGGATGACAGTATCCCTTCAGAGAGACACCACTACTACTAATAGCATTAATGAGCTATGTTCGGAGCAGATTGGATTTTCAAGACCTGGATCACCCATCCAACGCCAAACTCAGCCTCTTAAGAACACGAGAAGAGGCGTGCGACGCCCGTTGTTTTCCAACGGAGCGACGGCAGCGCTTTCTCTGGGATTCTGACGGGAACTCTGTCACAAGTTATAATCGTGATGATGGTTTGTGGTGATTGTTTTTACATTTTCACTCATACTAAGGCTGTAATGATGATGGGTTTCGAAGGATAACTGTGTTTGAAATAATTTTTACTTGTTAGGTATCGAAAAAGTAAAATAAAAAAAACCGAAGTGAAAAGTAGTTCAGTCTACCTAAATCAAACTTGGCAATTCAAAAAGATTGTGGATTTTTTTTTTTTTTTTTTTTTTTTTTTTTTTTTTGGCAGTTTTTCACAAACATTAATGAATTTCAAGAACGTTTTTCGGCATAATGTTATGAAAATATTTTTTAATGTCCTATTAATTTATTCGTTGATAATTTTGTTTTGACTGAAGTTCAGCTAAAAATCATAAATTTAACGATTTAGGCAGTTTTTAGCCATTCTATGTTTTCTTAGGACATTTTTTGAAATTCGACCAATTTAATATGTTCAGAAAGTTCTGGCCAACGAACTCATCCATTCATTTGGAAACCTTTTTTTGGCGCAAGAACGAGATTTTCATCTCAATCCGAAGGAGAGTTATCGACTGGAATGACATTTATATATATAAATGAAAAGGCGCAAACTTCTGGAATCGTTTCAGAATGCCTCAAAACGGATTTGAATGGAGAAATTTTTCAAAAATTTTGATTTTAAAATTTCCCGAGCCATTGCAATAGCTTCATTTTTTACGAGACGTCGCTAAAAGAAAAAAAGTCCAGTCATGCAGCATGACCGCATGAGCGAATTTTTGAAGAATATTACCGATTTTTACAACCAGCGAACGGCATTATTTCGATTTTTGACTGATTTTTCAACTTTGAAATTTTTGAAAACTTGATACATATTCTTATAGGAAATTTTACGCTGATTCCGAATATACCACATGTTAGTATGCTGAAAAAATTATTTCGCACGACAAATCGCAAAAAACAGGCTATTTTGAAATTTTTGACTACATTTTTGAAAATTTCAACCCGAAGATGCAATCCGATCAAGCTGGCCAACGAACTTGAACTTTCGTTTTGTGCCCTTAACATTTTAAAATTTGTTTGAAGTTTCTAGCACAATTCTACGGACAGTTATCGTCTGGAATGACACATACATACATACATACATACATACATACATACATACATACATATATACATACATACATATATATATACATACATACATATATACATACATAAAAAAATGCGTTAAACTTCAGAATATGATTCAGAATAGCCTGAAACGGATTTCTGCATAATTTTTTTTCAAAAATTCACATTCTACAAATTTTGAGGCGAGAGCAATAGCTTAATTTTCTTCAAAAATTCGCTAAAAAAACATTAATTGTAAACACAAATGAATAAAATGTGCGTATGTGGTGGGGGAGGGGGGGTCAAATTTAATGACTGATCTTTGCAAGTGTTTACAACTAAGTACATACACCATTATTATTATTGCAACTTTCGATCACGTTATATCAATGATTAAAAATTTAATATACACTTAGTCCATACCCTGTCCAATCAGAAATACAATCAGGTGGCCAACGTTGGTAGATATCCAGATTTGGAAATACTTTTTGCTCACCATTTATATATTAATGCGTTGCCTAACGTTAATTTCGTGTCAGTAATATGCGTTATGTACATGTACACTCTAGTCCTTGTTGAACTCTCAATATGTATATGTTCTCGAATTAGATCTTATAGCAAGTTATGCATTCAATTCTTTTAATGAATGAATTAGTATGCATATACGTCACATAATATATATACCTACCTTATTATTACAAAATGTAATGAACTCTACAAATTTTCTGTTGCATTAAAAGCTGCATGCGCTATGGTCCTTGGCAATTGAGATGATGACTGCGGTTCTCAGCTTCTCATCATTTCAACTCGCATACCCGTTGCTCATCCATTCTCGATCATAAAGTACTTGTACTTCAGGTCAATTGAATATCTCGCAAATGCCTCTTCAAAATATCAAATCTATCTTTAGTCACGACCGCCTTAGTCTTTGGGTCTGGTCACGATTCTCTGTAGTTAGTTGTAATTATAATGAAACCAAGCTACAACATCGATTTCGATATTTCCAGCAAGCAAAGTAAAACTAGTGAAACTAGGATCTAGCGTAGTTATTGCTTAGATTCTGCAGTTGATATTTTCAACTAAAAGTAGGACTGCGGCTCACCTAGTTAAGAAAGAAAGATTACCGGGGAAAGGTAATAAAAGATCAATAAACTGGGAGGTTTGCCGATATTGCCGAGTCTAACGACAGCACATCAGATACTTTGGTAAGACTTGTATACATTACAGGGACGTCCCGGACTATGTCTGGGTTGTAGCAGTAAATGTAATTTAGCATTGCTTTGCAGATTTACTGGGTATATTTAGATTCGCTCCAATAAAATAGCAAACAGAAAGGTGCATGATTTGGGGGAGATCAGTGAATAAATCATGATTTTACTGCCAACATGAATGTTGGGATTTAACCTCTCTCCATTATAACCACACTCGAATGAGCTACCACTGTGCCACCGAACTCCTTGTAACTGATAAGAACTGGTACTCAAGTTTCAAGCCTTCTTCACTTATAGGCACTACGATGAATTCAGGGGGTTAATTCCTGACTCAAGATTTCCTTTGGGGAAGCGAACGGATGAACATACAGCAACTCGGGTGGTCAACTCATAGATATAATTGACAGTAAAGTCAATTAAAAAAATCTTTTTATTTCGATTTTTAAAATATCATTTTATTGTTTACTTAGTTTTTTTTTTTTTTTTTTTTTTTTTTTTTTTTTTTTTTTAAAGAATCTAAGCCCCGTCTCAACCTGAAGGGTCATAAGCGGCAATCAAAAAGGGGTGTCAAAAGGACACTGCAACGGGTATGATTCAAAGGGGAGCCATGCTGACTGTCCGTCACTAAACGGATTGCCATCACGGACTCCACTAGTAGATCGGAGGGGGAGAAATAATAATAATAACTCGCAAAGCGAGGCATCGCCGCACTCTGCCACAAGGGATACAGCGATGACCGCTTTGTAACCCCTTCAGCGGATAAAAATACCCCGTAATAAAAAACTAAACTTCGACTAGATGATCATTACAAATACATAAATACTATCAATAAATATATACCTAATAATAAATACTATACATCTTAGTTAAATAAAGGTATGACTAGATGTACATAAATAAATAAATATATCACAGATCAGAATACTACAGTTCGTTGTAAAGCTCAGTCGCTTTCAGGTACACCACCACGAACTGGACCTTGTCTGGTCCTGACAGAACACCCACCCACTGAGGGGGTGAATGCTGGACCCTGAGGTCCATGAGGGATGGGCAATCCTCCAAAAAGTGGTGGATAGACGAAACACCCCCACATCTCCCACACAAAAAATCACGAGCTACTGGATCTAGCAGGCTAAAAATCCTATTTCAAGCTAGAAAATCCGCTTAAAAAACTAAAATTCCCAAATTCTTTTTGATTTGCTGATTTAGACGAGTTTTTTGCCATAAAATTGTTAACTATTGCTCAAAGTTCAAATTTCAGAGCACTGTATTATGATAGTTTACGAAAATTTGCTCATACGATCAAGCTGCATGACTTCTTAGCTCTTCCAAGGGGTTACCCAAGCAACTTATTGGTCATATGAAAAAAAATATGAGGAAAAAAAAACACTGGAGAAGTGCTGCGTTATTTTTGCGTGCTGCGTTATAAGTGCTGTTTTATTTATTTTTTTCCTTATTCTATCCATTCGTAACGGTTAAATTCCAAAATATGTTTAATACGAGCGAATTCCGACCCTAACATAAAATATACGACTTTCTGCAAAAGATAACTACGAGGAACGGAAATAATTCATGAGGGAGTGTAAGTTGTGATACACATATGAGACTCATTTCAAAAGCATCCCTTGTTATCTTTTTCCTGCCTTAACTCGCCTTTACATTTTTTTCAACTCCGCTTAAGATGTCACGTGCTAGCTGTTTAAAAACTTGAGCAACAATTATTGAAGGCTTTCACGGAAGCAGTGTTAAAAAAAATAAATAAAAATAAATAAATAAAAATATGAATAAAATAAAAAACCCTAAGCAACTATTACACAATTTTATTCGGATGTTTTACGTCAAAACCTAGGCGGCATTGAAATATTTGATCACGGAAGTTAATCATTATAGCGAGACGTCTTTGAATTAGTAGCGATTAAAGTTAGATTGGAACATTTTCTCACCTTCGGAACAAAAAATAGGGTTATACCGCAGAACATAGAATAGAATAGAAGACGGCGGTGGCACCAGCCCGCCCGACCCGACCCCCACTCCCAGACCCCTAGTCACTCCGTTCAAGCTATCCCACTGCTGTGCTTTTGACCGAGATTTTCCAACATTTGCGGGCAAGAATAAATAATACACTACTTCTTTTTTGTAATAATTTGTATAATCCTTACTGGGGTAATACAGTATTGTGGCTGACACAAAACAATATTTTAAACAGAATTAAAGTTATTGTCCTTTGAATAGAAGGATTTTGTTATTTTTCGCTCGAATCCGTTCTCTGTGCAGATCGTCATTAAGCGTTTTCAAATTATGGTGCATTCGAATTTTCAAATACAGCTGTCCAATTGCTCTAATAAGTGACGTATAATGAGTTTCTTCTTCTGAAAAATGAGCAGACTCATCGAAAAAATTTCTGCCAACGCACTGTTTTAATAAAAGGACCCTAAAAGCCGCCGAGTCCGCCGTTAGTTCTTTTCTGTCCTTTTTGCTCCTGAAATTTTTTTTCACAAATCGTACAAATATTAACTAAATCTTCATCTGGCAAAATCATTCCTCCACGGTCCTTTATTGCAAGTAGGCCTTTCCCATTAGCAGTGACGTTTTTCTCAATAGCTTCCCAACAGGCTTCACATTTTAGCATCAAGTTCAGTTTTCTTACAACGAGTCCTGCAATTTAAGAAAATGCTTTACTTTAAAAACGTAAATGGTACTAGGACATGGAATAAATAATTAACTTTTAATGTAATCCTCTACATAACTTTGAGAGTAGTTGTTATCATTTTATTATCAGTTTATATTGTGCCTTTCATTTTTTACCTGATATGTATTCGACAATATCTTGCGTCACGTTCGATATATTCGTATCTTCGATAGATTTGTATTGTGCAATATCTTCCACAGCCAGCCAGCACTTTTTTGAGAAAAATACCGATATATCTGTTTCTAAATCTTGGTGTCCTGCATGAAAATAAATACTCAATGCGTGAGTTCCAAATCAAAGAAAAATAATGATTTTGATGGAATGATTGTCAATTTTGACGATATCGTTCTTTTAGTTAGGTAGGTACGTGAAAATTTACCTGGTTCACTCGTGTCTTCATCCAACATTCTGTTTCTTCAGAAAGTCGAATTGATTTCATTTATAGGGCATGATGGCTTCGATCCTACTCCCAGAATATTGATTTTGTCAAGGGGTGTTGCATTTGAGGTTGAGGCTGAAGACTCGTGTAGTTGTTTATGCACAAGGATTGCCCTCATAGTAAACATGAATTCCTTGCAACTGGGATTATTGTTTCGACCTCCTCTATCCGCCATCATGAATGAAATCAATTCGACTTTCTGAAGGAATAGAATGTTGGATGAAGACATGAGTGAACCAGGTCAATTTTCACGTACCTACCTAACTAAAAGAACGATATCGTCAAAATTGACAATCAATCCTTCAAAATCATTATTTTTCTTTGATTTGGAACTCACGCATTGATTATTTATTAATTTAGATACAGATATATCGGAATTTTTCTCAAAAAAGTGCTGGCTGGCTGTGGAAGATATTGCACAATACATAGGTATCTATCGAAGATACAAACATATCGAACGTGACGCAAGATATTGTCGAATACATATCAGGTAAAAAATGTAGGGGCACAATATAAACTGATTATAAAATGATAACAACTATTCTCTAAGTTATGTAGAGGATTACATTAAAACTTAATTAGGTATATATTCCATGTCCTAGTACCATTTAGGTTTTTAAAGTAAAGCTATTTCTTAAATTGCAGGACTCGCTGTAAGAAAACTGAACTTGATGCTAAAATGTGAAGCCTGTTTGGAAGCTATTGAGAAAAACGTCACTGCTAATGGGAAAGGCCTACTTGCAATAAAGGGCCGTGGAGGATTGACTTTGCCAGATGAAAATTTAGTTAATATTTGTACAATTTGTGAAAAAAAAAATGTCAGGCAATAACTTTAATTCTGTTTAAAATATTGTTTTTTATTTTGTATCAGCCACAATACTGTATTACCCCAGTTAGAATTATACTTATAAAAAAAAGAAGTGGTGTATTATTTATTCTTGCCCGCAAACGTTGGAAAACCTCGGTCAAAAGCACAGCAGTGGGATAGCTTGAACGGAGTGACTAGGGGTCTGGGAGTGGGGGTCGGGTCGGGCGGGCTGGTGCCACCCACTTACCTAGCGTTCGGCGCCCTTGTCTGTTCTATTATATTCTATGTTCTGTGGGTTATACTCACTGACTCTCTTATGTGAAACTCTCGAAAACACCGGAATGTACTATTAGACCGTGGAAGTGCTGGTGATGATGCATCCAGAAAGATTTTTTTCTTGAAAAATATTTTTATAACATTATGCCGTAAAACGTTATTGAAATTCATTAATGTTTGTGGAAAACTGCAAAAAAAATCCACAATCTTTTTGAATTGGCAAATTTGATTTAGGCAGACTGAACTACTTTACACTTCGGTTTTTTTATTTTACTTTTTTGATACCTAACAAGTAAAAATTATTTCAAACACAGTTATCCTTCGAAACCCATCATCATTACAGCCTTAGTATGAGTAAAAATGTAAAAACAATCACCACAAACCATCATCATGATTATAACTACCGGAGCTACTAGTGCTGGAATACACAGTACACAGAAAATCCCAAGAAACAACGTATGATTTATTTCTTCAAAAACTTTTGAGGATATTTTGTAAAAATCTAACCAAGTTAACTGGTATTCTATTCCTCATATCAATATTATTGGATGACACGAATGATTGAAGACTCAGACTCAATACCTGTTGACATGTAAGTCGTGACCTTATGGATTGACCTTGTATAATTTGTAAGTGGGTTCATTCGCAATTTTATGACTTAGAAACTTAGAGACCGCGGACCCTCATTTGCTTTCACCTTGAGCCTCGGATAAACATTGAATGAACGTGGAACACGCTCAATTTCAAATTTCGGCTTCATAGCTTGAATAGAAAAGAGCTTAGCTCCGGAGCTCGCTTCCGCTACATATAGGTAGACTCGGAAGCAATAGTCTCCCAACTACCTATCCTAGTTGGTAGATTCCGTTCTCTAGTTGCCTTCTCAGTTTATTTATTTAAAAAATTCATTTTTTTTAATTCGCGCTATTTGCTCGGTTAGGCAATACAGTTTTGCCCAGCTGTCGAATAAATAGGAAGGTTTCTCAGATTCACACTTTACGTTAGTTTGATGAGAACTCGCCATATTTTGATACTAATAAAACAATAATTGTATTTTCTTCTGTTGCAGTCAGAGCAAGAGAGCCAGTGCCACGCATTTCGCACAAAAACATTCAAGAAACCTCGCCCTTGCAATTACTGTCACCAGCCGATCTATAATGAAGGAAGTTCATGTAGAGGTGAGTAGTGGTTTCTGAACAAATACATGCAAGTATTTTAGTTTATTATTTTCAATATAAACCTCCGTTAAACATGAAAAAAAAAAAAAAAAAATATTTAGCGTAATTGAAAATTTAGGCTTGACATGTATTAAGGTCTTTCAATAGTATTCTCCAGATAGAACCAAGAATCCCATAAAATCAGTTTTTCAGAAATGTGTAAGGCGGGTTTCTTATGTAGAAAACTATGTTTTTTATCTAGTCTTATACGTAGTCTTTCTTTTTGATGATAAATTCATGAATACACGCTTACTTGACCTTTGCTTGCAGGCCTTATTCGGAAATTTGCGCTTATACACAGTTCCCTATGTTCACATCTTATTACAATGTCGATGTTTTAGAAATATGAGACGATTTGGGCTAAATTTGTATTGATGTTGAAACGGTAAAATCATTAAAAATCATTAACAATCATGCAAAAGCAAACTACTTGAACCTCGAAGCACTCAATTACATTGACAACATTCCTAACTATCATTGAAAATCATTTTTCAAACTTTCAATCTAAAACAGTAAAGTCTCTATCAGGAATATGAGTCTACGGATTTCTTAGATACGCGCGATGCAATTGGATAGAATCGAAGGGAGTTGATGTGATAATAAAAATGTATAACAATAATATTATTTTAATTTTATAATGAATTCAAAGGTAGCAGAGATCAATTTAGTATTTTTAAAAGACCGTTGAGTGATAATCGTGGTTGAAACATATTTATACCCCCCGGACCCCCCATTAAATTGCTCGCTTCGCTCGCAAAGTGTGACGTGTAGGGAATATTGCCCGCTTTGCTCGCAAAGTGTGACATGTAGGAAATGTCACTCGCTTCGCTCGCAAGGTGTGGCTGCGCAGATGCGATGTATTACAATTGAAAAATGTAGGATATGTTGCTCGCTTTGCTCGCAAACGATAGATCCCTGAGGGTAGGTTTAACTTCTGTAAGGGATGCTGCTCGCTTCGCTCGCTTGAGGAAGTTATACTGCCCACCCAACTTGGCAGACGTTTTTTTCTGTTGGAAATTCTTACAAACAAATTAAATCTTATGAAACTACGTGGAACCACAAAAAGTTTATTCGGGGATGTTGCTCGCTTCGCTCGCAAGGTATTGCTGTATATTTGTAGGAAAAAATCCGAATTTATACTGCCCACCCAACTTGGCAGACGTTTTTTTCAGTTGGGAATTCTTACAAACAAATTAAATCTTATAAAACTACGTGGAACCACGAAAAGTTTATTAGGGAATGTTGCTCGCTTCGCTCGCAAGGTATTGCTGCATATGTGTAGCGAAAAACCCGTATTTATTCCGTTGAAATGAGTCATCGAGCTGGCAACGTTGTGAAACGGGCGGCCCGGCTAGATTAAAAATGTCATATTAAACGCTTCCCTCGCTTCAGCTCGCAATTTGACCTACTTCCCGTCACTGTTTTCGATATCCGATTTCGGATTCAGATTCGGCGGGATCAAAGCTGTATTTCGCCCGCGAAAACCCTTCCGAAAAACGTACCTTTATGGGGTATATTTTAATCGGAAAAAACGTAGTTTTTCGTCGGACTTTTCGAGAAAACGGGTCCGTACTCTCGCATTTTTTTGACGCATTAACTGATAATGAGGTGATTACTTAAAGAGGTAGCTAAATAGGTGCGGGGGATTGTACAGGTAGGCTTCGGAACGTGATTTCCAGGGAGCTGGAGGTTGTTGAACCAGGAAAAGTTTATTAGGGGATGTATACTTAAAGGTAGGCCATTAGAAGGGCGAATGGGGAAGTTATATTGCCCACCCAACTTGGCAGACGTTTTTTTCTGTTGGAAATTCTTACAAACAAATTAAATCTTATGCATCTACGTGGAACCACGAAAAGTTATCATCGGAGGAAGTTATACTGGCAGACGTTTTTTTCTTTTGGAAATTCTTACAAACAAATTAAATCTTATGCATCTACGTGGAACCACAAAAAAAGTTCATTTGGGGATGTTCCTCGCTTCGCTCGCAAGGTAGGTATTGCGTAGAAGTCGAGTCCCTTCTGGTAAGCAACGTTGTGCAACGGGCGGCCCGGCTAGATTAAAAATGTCATATTAAACGCTTCCCTCGCTTCCGCTCGCATTTTGAACTACTTCCCGTCACTTTTTTCGATATCCGATTTCGGATTCAGATTCGGCGGGATCAAAGCTGTATTTCGCCCGCGAAAACCCTTCCGAAAAACGTACCTTTATGGGGTATATTTTAATCGGAAAAAACGTAGTTTTTCGTCGGACTTTTCGAGAAAACGGGTCCATATTCTCGCATTTTTTTGACGCATTTCCCGATAATGAGGTGATTACTTAAAGAGGTAGCTAAATAGGTGTGGGGGATTGTACAGGTAGGCTTCGGAACGTGATTTCCAGGGAGCTGGAGGTTGTTGAACCAGGAAAAGTTTATTAGGGGATGTATACTTAAAGGTAGGCCATTAGAAGGGCGAATGGGGAAGTTATATTGCCCACCCAACTTGGCAGACGTTTTTTTCTGTTGGAAATTCTTACAAACAAATTAAATCTTATGCATCTACGTGGAACCACGAAAAGTTATCATCGGAGGAAGTTATACTGGCAGACGTTTTTTTCTTTTGGAAATTCTTACAAACAAATTAAATCTTATGCATCTACGTGGAACCACAAAAAAAGTTCATTTGGGGATGTTCCTCGCTTCGCTCGCAAGGTAGGTATTGCGTAGAAGTCGAGTCCCTTCTGCTAAGCAACGTTGTGCAACGGGCGGCCCGGCTCGATCAAAAACGTCATATTAAATGCTTCCCTCGCATTTCCGCTCGCAATTTTACCGACTGCCCGTCACTTTTTTCGATATCCGATTTCGGATTCAGATTCGGCGGACCCAAAGCTGTATTTCGCCCGCGAAAACCGTTCCGAAAAACGTACCTCTATGAGGTATATTTTAATGGGAAAAAACCAAGTTTTTCGACGGACTTTTCGAGAAAACGGGTCCGTACTCTCGCATTTTTTTGACGCATTTCCCGATACTTTTTTCGCGATCCGATCGCGCCGTCGTCTTCCTCGTAGGAAAACCTACGAAACCCGTATTTTTCCGGAATTGTCAACGGCCGTTTAGAGGGGTAGGGGAAGTGGGGAAGTCCAAAAAGCGCACATTAACCGGAACTTCGACCCCCCTCCCGCCCTACGGCCCATGGTTCGGCTGGGATTAGACAATTTTAAATTCGCTCGTTCCACCTTTCGGAAAATCTCAAGAAGATCCCCCCACTCGTACACTCCCCCCACTCAGCCGTTTGGCCGTGCATAGACACGACAGACAAACAAACAGACAGACAAACAGACGGAGTTTCATTCTTATAAATAACTAGCCGCTCCGGCTCGCTACGCTCGCCTCCACGTCCAGCCGGGGGGCAAGCCCCCCGGACCCCCCATTAAGTTGCTCGCTTCGCTCGCAACGTGTGGCATGTAGGGAATATTGCTCGCTTCGCTCGCAAAGTCTGGCATGTAGGATATGTTGCTCGCTTCGCTCGCAAAGTCTGGCATGTAGAAAATGTTGCTCGCTTCGCTCGCAAAGTATGGCATTTAGGGGATGTTGCTCGGTTCGCTCGCAAACGGTAGATCTCTAAGGGTAGGTTTAACTTCTGTAGGGGATGCTGCTCGCTTCGCTCGCAAACGGTAGATCTCTAAGGGTAGGCTTAACTTCTGTAGGGGATGCTGCTCGCTTCGCTCGCTTGAGGAAGTTATACTGCCCACCCAACTTGGCAGACGTTTTTTTCAGTTGGGAATTATTACAAACAAATTAAATCTTATAAAACTACGTGGAACCACGAAAAGTTTATTCGGGGATGTTGCTCGCTTCGCTCGCAAGGTATACCTGTATATGTGTAGGACAAAGTCCGTATTTATTATTTGAAATGGCTCTCGCTTCGCCTCGCAATGTTGTGACATCGAACCCTTCACGTCAATTCTTGAGCCTTCTCTCGTCCACGGCAGAATCATTTTAATCGCTTTGCTCGCTTCTGCTCGCAATTTGACCGAGTTCTCGTCACTTTTTTCGATATCCGATTTCGGATTCAGATTCGGCGGACCCAAAGCTGTATTTCGCCCGCGAAAACCGTTCCGAAAAACGTACCTTTATGGGGTATATTTTAATCGGAAAAAACCAAGTTTTTCGGCTGACTTTTCGAGAAAATGGGTCTGTACTCTCGCATTTTTTTGACGCATTTCCCGATACTTTTTTCCCGATCCGATCGCGCCGTCGTAATATCTGCAAGATATGACTAAAAATGTTTATGGAAAATTAGAAATAGAATTGTCAAATTAAATAATAATTCTAGTGAGATATATTGATCAACTCACTCACACTTTATTATAAACCTATAGAACCATTCTGTTCAAAGTTGATATCACAAGAATGAATTAATTTTGGTATACTTAAAAGAGTTGAATAATGTATAAGAAATTATTACGGCAAGATTCAAGATTGGTAATTGTATTACTAATATATTTTTGGCGTCCATTATCACTTCATGTGGGGCTCACCTTGTAATGGTTATAAATGACATTATTAAATGGATTTACTATTCACAATTGTATATTTCACAATTCACAATTGTATATTTCACAATTCACAATTGTATATTTCACAATTCACAATTGTATATTTCACAATTCACAATTGTGAATTCACAAATATAATGTAAAAATTAACAAACCACAACAATTGAACTGAATAATTCGCTATATTCATCTCTGTAGAGGTGGATGAATAATAGAAATACAATAAACAAAACCATACTGTTTAGCGTCTTGGTCATCCTTATGTTTTTGTGTTTTGTCATCTAGAACATACATGTAATATGAAACCTTGGAAAAATATAATTACACAGCCCTCTACTTATGGGAGACAATGCTCTCATAACTATCTGAACAATACTGTTTACTGAACGATAAACAGATAATTATATAGCAAAGCATATTGTTTAAGGACGTTAATCGAATTAACTTAATACAATTTTCATCTGTGGAGTAAATAAAAATATTTAATTTTCACGAAATGCGGAAAAGCTATTAGATTTTCCTTGACACGGGGTTTTCCACTAATGTTTCTTTCATAATCTCAAGAGCAAGAGCTAGAATTACTTTTGGAATAAAATGAGGGAGACGAAAATTTCAAAACGAACAATCATAAGATGAAAAACCTCTACAAATCTCATTTGGAGAAACTGGAAAGAAGATGTACTAGCTCGTAAATGAAAGAGAAAAGGAAAAAGAAGGGTTTGTTTAGGGACTCCTGTCTTTTATAGAAGAGATGGAAAATAATAAAAAAATATTGCGGTCGACTGGGATAAACTGAATCCAAAGCACAAAGAACCGTAAAAATACGGCGTAGAGAAGAGGTAAAGGGAGATCAAGCATAGGATTTAGGCGAGGGAGAACCGATTTTAAATTGGACTGGAGTAAATAAGGGAAAATCCGCTTTCCTGCAGTACAAACTCCGATGTTTCCTGAATGGAGATTATTTACTGCGATGACGCTTGATAGTTATTAGTGTGCGTATATGGCACAGGTAAAACGGAATATCCTGTGTGAATTCACTACAAGACCCAGTTGCCATTTCGAATACTTCCCCGGGTTTATTTCGTTGATATCGTAAAACACCATATCCCTGTTTAGTTCTTCCAAACGACGCTCCCGTGGCAAAACAAACGTTCTGAATGGACAAATTAGTGTCATGCTCAGATTTATTACTTTCTTATATTGTATTTCATTACTAAGTGATTGATTTACATTAAATGAAAATTTTTAGGATTCATTATTGGGGTTTTCGCAGCCTTTCTTTAGCGACTGTTTTAGCGGAATGTGTTGAATGCACAAAATATGTGCAACATGCGTAACGTAACTCATTGATTTTTTTTTTTTTTTTTTTTTTTTTTTTTTTTTTGACATTTTATGTCTTTACTATGGCACATAAATGAAAAAGCGTCACGCGGGGGAGCGTCACGCGGGGGAGCATCACGCGGGGGAGCGTCACTCAGAGAGCGTTACGCGGAGATTCCCTAATGATCCCACGATTCTAAGATTTGGTATGTAGCCCCTTGAGGGACTTCTGAACACAACTGACCGATCCCAGATCAGCTGAGTGGCTCTAGAATCCAGTTTTTTCCCTAATGATCCAACGATTCTGAGATTTGGTATGTCTGCCCTTGAGGGACTTCTGAACACAACTGACCGATCCCAGATCAGCGGAGTGTCTCTAGAATTCAATACGGGGTTTTATAGGAAGGGGAAAGGGGGCGCAAAGACATAAAATGTCTCTCGCGGGTTTTTTTTTTTTTTTAAGTTTTTTAATGTTGTGTAGTTGTGTGCTTCAGAACTGCTGTCCTCCGAAATCATTCTCATTTTTTTTGATTCTCAAGAGAGATGTCGTGTTTATTAAGTTTTTTAATGTTGTGTAGTTGTGTGCTTCAGAACTGCTGTCCTCCGAAATCATTCTCATTTTTAGAAGGCTTCATTTTTTGACAAAGAAATGTTTTTTTTCCATTTTGATTCTCAAGAGAGATGTCTGCCTCTTCGTTTCCAGTGTTAAGAATATCAAGCCTGAAAATGGTACACTTCAAATGTCAGGCATTCTCCCTCTTCCAGCTCAATGCCCATCTCAGGTACCTCTGCAGGGTGGAGTATGTTATGCACTCGCAAAAGCATCAACCGCTGCACTCTGCGAAGTATCTCCACATACATATATATGAACAAACTCGAGTTTCTGGCCAAGCAGGTATATAGAGAGATCCATTCTTCTCCTTGCTATGCGCAGAACTTGGGTCTTCTGGGGATATAGCTCATATTCAGTTTTAGCTGTAGCTATCAAAAGCAGATCATATATATATACCTGAGCAGGATCCCTGAGGGCATCCCACCTCCTGCTCCCGTCTCAATACAACTGATGAGGTTCTTATTCGAAAAGTATGCCTTAGTCAACTTAAAGAGATTTTGTGGGCATCCCAAGTCAGCCAGGTTTTTGTGTGCTGTGTGTGTGTGTGTGTGTGTGTGTGTGTGTGTGTGTGTGTGTGTGTGTGTGTGTGTGTGTGTGTGTGTAGGCTTACCCTACAAATATAAATGGGAATCACCCAAGAGTGATTCAAAGCGGATAATACTGATATTTCGCTGAAAATAGGTAAAATCACAACATAAAAATTACTTAATTTGCTCCCCAATTGGCACTTTTCCACTAGTTAAGTCAAGATATTAACGTCTACTTGAATTCATTTACCTACTCCAATTAATTTTTGCCAGAACATAAATTTGGATTTTATTCCTTTTTTTCCTCCCTATGTTATCGATAACTATTAACAGATTTGGATCTAATTTGATTCCCTCGACGACGTTTGCTTAGATTAAATGTCACTCAACGGAAAATTTCCTGATATAAGGAACCTTAACATCAATTTATAATACCTAAACGTCTAAAACCTTATTTTTCTTCTTTTGATAATGGCTGCTCGATATTTGTCACCCATGTGGTAATTTTCAGGACGTCCCTCTGAAGCTATGTATTTTAGGCAAGGCTTTGTTAGTAAGAGTGATGCCTATTGGAATTGATCCGTTGCAGACTATTCTAAGACCAAATCCGTGAAAAAAAAAAAAAAAAAAAAAAAACCACAGGTGTATGTCCCTGTGTATGTGCGTGTGTGACAAATTTTGTCGACGCTGCCCAGGCCACAATTCTCAACCGATTTTCGAGATTCTTTCTTTCTTCGATCCCCATTTTAGCCTAGTTGTGCGATAAACCTCGGAAATTTTGAATTCCATGATGGAAGAGGGGAAATGGAGGGGTAAAGCCGAAAAAAACGTGGTTTTTTCGACTAACTCTGTCGACGCCACCCAGGCTACAATTCTAAACCGATTTTCATTATTCTCATTTGGTTCAATTTCAATTTTATTCTAGTTGTGCGAAAAGTTTTGGGAATTTTGGATTAACTGTCGAGGTGGGGGGGTGAAGGGGATAATTACCGATTCTTTCAGGCGCTTCCCAAGCTACAAATCTCGACCAATATTCGTGATTCTGATTTTGTTCTATTAAGGATTCGATATAGTTTTGGAATGTATGTCAGGAGTTTTAAATTTCATCATGGGTAGGGGTGAATTGAGGGGGTAATGCTGATAAATTGTGGCGTTTTAACAATTCTCGTTATTCTTTTTTCGTTCAACTATGAATTCGGTCTAGTTTTAGATTGCATATCAGGAATTTCAAATTTCATTATGAAAGGGTGTGAATGGAGGGGATAATAGTAATAAATAATGATGTTTAAACAAATTCCGTCTGATTTTCGTGATTCTTTCTTTGTTCAACTAGGGATCCGGTCTAGTTTTGGAAGGTGTATCAAGAGTTTCAAATTTCATTATGGAAGAGGGTGAATGGAGGGGGCAATAGCAATAAATCATGATGTTTTAACTGTTCTTGTCAGATTTTCGTGATCTTTTTTTTAAATTCCATTATGAATTTGATCTAGTTTTGAAATGTCAGTAGTTTCAAATTTCATACTGGAAGTTTTAAGATAGGAATTCGCTGTCGGTGGAAGGAGTTAATGGCGGAGGGGGTTAAGTCCTAGATATCATCATATATTTTTTTTTTTCTTATTTCACCTCTTATTACTTACCAATTACTTACAAATAAATGTTTGTGATCTGCATTAAATATTTTTCATGATAAGCCTACAAAATAATTTGGTCTATCCGAAACGGACATTGAGTCTTATGTGCGATAGTTTTGCTGTAGAGACTAACGATGGTTATTGATGTTGCGCCTTGGCAATTATTGTAGCGTATTTATTTATCTGTATAGAATTATCAGGTCCAAAATGTCAACCTTAACACTCTTCAGAGCTTTTCGATTGATTATTATAGGTCATTCAGTGATTATAGATGGGGTTCGTTACCATATCGTGTTTTAAAGGCAGGTCGTTAGAACAAAAATAGAGGATTGCACGTCGATGCGGGCGAATGGCTTTTTATACGCGTACATTTTCCTGTAACAGACCTTCTATTACGGGTTTCACTTAACTACCAGTTCATAAACTGGAAAACGTATATCCATTAATTGCTTTCAAATCCATCTAGATAAAGGACTAATGGACGACAGACTAGGTACGATCCGTTTACGGACGAATTCAGCTTCCGAGTCTACTAAAGTTACTTCACATTGTGATCACATTAGGAAGGTGGGAATACAAATGCTGTAAATTCAAACACAAATGCTTACTAAAAAAATAAATAAATAACACAAATTGGGGGAAAAACCCTTCCACTCAGGTTAGTTGCCTACTCTGATTGATCAGTTACCCCGAATCCTACGTTGCAACAACACTCCCCGTTCATGAGCAGGAGTTACATTCAAACGCAATCCAATCTAAATGGAATCATTTTAAAAAATTAGTATTGAAAGAAAAATGAAGAGCTGCAATGTTGAATTGGTTCCGATGGTAAGGTCATCAACGTCTAGATGATGAAACTCTTTATTTCCATGAAAATAGATATCGTTATTAATTACCTTTCCGTTTTCTTCTTTTGAAGTGAGTTTCCAATACTTCTTCGTGAGTGATTTATAATTTTTGGTTCGTATTGAGCTTTATAGGAGTACTAGACCCAACTTGGTAAATAGATTTAAAATGTTTTCTCGTGGTTAGTGTTTTTGGGTGAACCTCTTCAAATCTGACACATTAAACAACTAAGTATCATATTCTCGCATCACTAATTTGTCTTTGTAAGCAGTTGGAATTTTCCTGTTTCAGTGTGCAAATACCTGTGCCACAAGACCTGCGAAGAAAAGGTAAGAAAAACGCTTATATCAAGTGTATTCAGAGGTTTAAGAACTCGTATGCTCTAGGAACAAAACCCGCATCACTTGGACCAAAATAAGAAAACGTTGAATGAATGAATGAATATTTCCCTTCGATTATACACAGTTATTGCAGGGGGAGAAAAATATATATAGGTACATATATATTTCAATCATGTTCCATATTCGTTCGTAAAAATTTAATCTTAGTAGTTGAACGAAAAACTAATCCCCTAAATGAGCTAAAGCCCGTGAACATTAACCTAAGAAATGCAGATTTGCCAGATAAAAGTAGGCACACACTATTGCTGCAGCGGATCGGGTCGCCTCGCATCTCATCGCACCGCATTATTGACGATAAGAACATCATTAGCGGTGGGTCGGACCAGAGCTGCTCTTCGGAAAAAATGTTCACTACTTCAAATGGAAATTTATTTTATTTTCAAAAAACTTGAGCCCATTCAGTAGACGACTCGACGTTCATATATTGAAAAGGAATTTAGTGAAAAAAAAAGTTGTCCTATAATAGAAAACATAGTGCCCAGATCGACTTGACCCAAATAGCGAAGCCGGAATGATGATTAAGATGAAAGAAAAAAAAATTGGTAGGAGAATAGACCTTGAATTGTGCCTTCTTCTGTTGAAACGTAGTGACATTACGCCTTTATCCCAAGTAAGCGAAAACATTATTCTTCATTTTTCCTTACCTAACGTTCCCTTCCCCAAAATAAACGTGTCCCTTCTCTCATCATCATCCACTATATTATTTTCACCCTTCTTCCCTGTAACCTTCGTATGATGTCATACACATATACATATTAGCTATGTATTTATATTGATTGGGTGTATGATCACGTCATCACGAGCAAATTAGTTGTTTAATGCTGAATCGATTAAGTTGAAGGAATCCAATTGAAGTGTTGGATACTTGCACAACCCAAGCTGGTTCAACCATCTCAATAATTATTTTCTTAGGTACCTCCAGAGGTCTGGCGGGCGGGCCGCTGGGAGCGCGGATGTCGAGCGGCCGCCTCTCCCCCGCTTGTCTTGGGGTGGTTCCTCGGGGTTCAGTCGCAAGGTCGTCGCGTTTCTGCTTGTTTCGCGTGCCCGTGTGAACCGCGAATGTCATCACCGTCGCGTCGGACCGCGCGTGTGCCCGCTCCCGTTCCGGCGTTTCACGTCCGACTTCCGTCACGGGGTGTCCGCTGAGTGTCCGGGAACATCGTCCCCTCACCGTCCGGACCCGGAGTAGACCATCCTCTGAGCAGCATGTGACTTCTCTTGACCCAGAGATGACGTCATACTATCGACAGGTATTGCCTTCTATATTAATATCAAACCCATCTTACCCAACCACCGAATCAATTACAAACACAAACTGTTGACTCAAACCAACAGGAGCTGGAGACTAAAGTTACCAATCTAGTTGAGACATTTACGCATTGTGAATCTGAAATCATTTTAAAACCAAGTTCTCATGAACTCTTCAACATTTTCAACGAAAAGTGATAGCTTACATCGTTATCGACATTGTCTTTATGTGAGAGCTGACTCGGTCTTTATAAACAAAGACACCCAATAGTACAATTAGAGGTGTCTTAATCTGTCAAACGTTCTGCACTTAAGAGCAAACTGCATCTGATTGGTACCTGAACTTATCGAACTAATCGGACTGTCAACTTTTTATGAGCCAGTGAGTGTCAATATAAAATGGTAATTTTAATTTTGAATCGATTAGGTTTGTGAATATCAGCCATATTTGCGCGTATCATACAATAGAGAGTAAATTCACAAAACCACTTCTATTCCCCAAAAGATGTCCTACGTGATCAAACCATCAGCGGACCTCACAAGTTTTTACGCAAGAGCCAATCGCATTCGTAACTTATTTTGAGTTAATTTACCAGTCACAAAATCAGAACAACGTTCTTAGCTGAAATTTCACGTTTCTGTGTTGCTTAATCAAATTTTTTAACTGCAAAACTATTGGAGAGTGATACGGATTTTAAACTGTCCATTCTAAAGCTTCCACCTCTACTTAGTGGGACGGACCAAACTTCACAGTGCTATTTTACTGTAAAAGGTTCTGCTAAACACAACTTAATGGGATGCCTATATAATATTGTGATCCAAAAATTATTTATGATGGAAACCGGCTCAGGTAGTTCCAACGCAATGAAGCCAACGTCGAAATGGGGATACGAAACAGAAAACAGGGCTCATTGTGATTAGTTAAATGGCGCAAAGCTGAAAAATACGTCGTTTAAAAACATTCAATAGAACATACGAATCATGTAGAAGTTAATGGACCTTTTTATTTAAACTGAATAGAGTCCCAATGAATAAAATATAATGATACCACACACGTCTCGCTTCGGCCTACTGCTAGCTCCTCACCAGACATAGGTATCGTTACACGACAGATTAACTGAAACATAAATTCATTATTACCTATGCAATACCAAGGTGGTATTTAGATATCATTCATAGGAAAGGTAGAGTGAGTGAGAGAGAGAGAGAGAGAGAGAGAGAGAGAGAGAGAGAGAGAGAGAGAGAGAGAGAGAGAGAGAGAGAGAGAGAGAGAGAGAGAGAGAGAGAGAGAGAGAGAGAGAGAGAGAGAGAGAGAGAGAGAGAGAGAGAGAGAGAGAGAGAGAGAGAGAGAGAGAGAGAGAGAGAGAGAGAGGGAGAGAGAGAGAGAGAGAGAGAGAGAGAGAGAGAGAGAGAGAGAGAGAATTTATTGGCGAAAATGACATTTGCCAATAGCAAATTGCATTCGCGGTAGCTACATCGTAACTGAATTCGCATGTTGCTCCATAAAGTCGCCGAAACACGAAATTTTGATTCTGAATCGCTGTCGGTAGCGGAAGAATGGTTTTCCGGAGATGGAAAAAAATGGTCAAAACCGAAATTCCCACTTCCAACTTTCGCTTCAGACTATTCTGGATGACTTTTAACATCTGTTTGTCAGTGTTTGTGTGCGTGCGTGAGCGCGCGCGCGAGCCCGCGTGTCTACGTTGTCACTGGCAGCGTGGACATGGAGCAGATCTGGCGGGCTAAGATAAGTAAATATATGACAGCAATGATCTGCGGCAAGCGATTCCAGAGCTTAAAGAAGTGGCAACCAAGAATATCAAGATCGTACTGCACACCGTGTCATGGCGCGGAGTGCAGTGTGGGAAAAGTGCCTAGGCGTTAATCGAGTAGGACATCTCGGCCGGAGTGCTCCGTGGTATCATCATCCTCGTCCTGATTGAGACTAGCAAAAAACGTTGCGCGGATGTGTCACGAAATTTATTCTTTTGATTTTCACGTACAACTAAAACGTTGCTGGAGAAATGAAAGTTCTTTAGTTTTCATCGGACAAAAATCGTTCTCCACTCGTTGGAAGGCTCTCGATTTATCACGCATTTCTTTTGTACTTGTTCTTCTATTCACGTCGTAGTTTTTTATTTATTTATGTTATAAATGGATATAGTAAACAATGCCGCTGTTTTGTTGTAGCTTGGTTGAGAAGTAAATCTTGGTTATAGTAATTCTAGACGCGCATCATAACAGAAAATTACCTACCTAGGTACCTACTCTGTTCTAATTTCGATTAGTAAAACATCTATGTCGTTTTATTAAATTTATTTACATTTACGAATTAGCGGGAAGAAAGCATGTTCCATGATTTAGCATTTTAACCGAAGGCTGAAAGCGGAAATCAACCGGGGGGTCCAGAAGCGAAGCCCCCTGGCGGGGTCGAGTCTATTTTTCTTACGATTTTCACGTACAACCAAGCCGTTGCTGGTGAAATGAAAGCTCTTTAGTTTTCATCGGACAAAAATCGTGCTCCTTTTGTTGGAAAGCTCTCGATTTTTGACGTTTATGTCATAGCTTTGACACATAAACAAATAAATCGTTACGTAAACTGTCGACGAAAATTTTCCCAGTTGTTTTCTGTTGATTTCCCCTTACAACCGAGTCATTGCTAGGGAAATGGTACTTCGTCGTTTCTCATCCCACAAAATTCGCTCTCGATTTATCCAAACATATTATGTTAACTACTGCGAAGTGCGTGGCCAACAAGCTGAGTTATGAGCTTGGTTATATGAATAATTGTTTACATACAGGTGATCATTCTCAATAATTGATATAGAGAACATGATTGCAACCGCTTGTTAATTTCTGATGATTTCATTGAGTTGGAGTTTCGATGATTTGATTCATAGCAGGTGATCCTAATATGACGAGAATGGTTTGATTTGTGAAGCGGTGATTAAATAATTTTAATGGGTAATTTCTATACTTTACACTCTAGAAAGCTGTAATTTCGTATGTAGCCTCTTTAGGACATTTACTTGACGATGCCCAGAATAAGGATCAGATGAGTGGCTCCTAGATCTTGCATACGAGTCTGCAACTAAAGACATAAAATGTCCAAATGTGTTGCAGACTCGTATGCAAGCGTGTCTGTTGATTATCGAATACAACCTTTATGAGATGGGTTTTCGTTTATGTGCCAAAGTAAAGACATAAAATGTCAATGATTTCTTTTGATTTTCACGTACAACCAAGCCGTTGCTGGGGGAATGAAAGTTCTTTAGTTTTCATCGGACAAAAATTGTTCTCCACTCGTTGGAAAGCTCTCGATTTATCACGCGTTTCTTTCGTACTTGTTCTTCTATTCATGTCGAACTTTTATATTTATTTATGTTATAAATGGGTATAGTAATCAATGCCACTTGTTTTTGTTGTCACTTGGTTGAGGAGTTAATCTTGGTTACAGTAATTATAATAGTAATTGTAGACACGCACCATAACAGAAAATTACCTACTAGGTACTCTGTTCTAATCTCGATTAGTAAAACATTTATGTCGTAGTTTTAAATTTATTTACATTTACGAACTAGCGGGACGAAAGCATGTTCCATGTTTTTATTCTATTTTGTTGAAATTTCTTGGAAAGATGTTTATTTCGTAGGTATACGGTCTCGTATCGATTTCAACACTCAAAAATCAAACTGCCAATGCGCAATCGTAAAATCGAACACGTGTCATTTCTCTTTCGAGAACAAATCTTCAAAATTGAAGGGGAGTAGGGGAATTATTTTGGGATATTTTAAAACACTTCACCAATATAACTCACTAATTGAAACACTTCAATGATCTTGACATTCATGACATGGAAACAAATATGCTAAGCACCAACTTGGCGCACCATTTTTACATTGATTACTTATTTATTTATATTTAATAACTATTTTTAATTGAGTGATTGCACAGTTATGAATTCTTGAAGTACCTACCTCAAAACAATGAACCATTATTGTACTACAAGTTATTGTTCTTATCTTCAATGAATATCAACTCAAGCGATAACATCACTGTTCTTCAGCTATATTGTGAAACAGTATTTTTTCTGTTATGGTTGGGATCATTATTTTTTTAATAAAGGGGATGAAAAATTTGTTTGTTTTGGAAGTTAGTTGGAAGGTAGTAGTTGGAATATGCACAATAGGTGGGATAAGTTATGAATGGGTTTGTTAAACCTCTCTGCAACACTTTTGAGTGCAATATTAAATTCCTCAGGTAGTACATAACTCAAGTTTATTGAATTGAATGATAAAAGATAGGTGTCTATATAAGCAGCACTCCTTAATTGTACCTATAATTCACAAACTGTTCATTTTGCTGTGGTGAGCTATATGTTCCACCTTCTATCACACGGCGTAGTTTTTATGTGTACATCGAATGAAGGAATGAATGTTTTCGGAATAGAGCGAGAATCGCCTACCATAACTAAAACCAAAACTCAACTCGACAGTCAAGAGCGATGAGTCGGCGGGATTCGTGAGAAGCCTTGCTTTTCAACTTCCATCGCTCACAACGGATTTACTTTTGTTGTCTTACCAGGATTGCGTGTTCGAATATCTATCCTAATTTACAAGGCTGTTTGATGTTTTTTGGAAACTATTCAACTGGATTCGTTATTTTCTAGTCAATGAATTGCTAACCAACTTTCAGTGTACGATCGTCTATCTTAATTTGTCAGTAACCAACAGCCGTAGATAATTAGGTTTGGTTTTAATCAGGTAAATACAGATTTTAGTAGTTTGGTAGCTCCCACCGACGAAAGTTCCGAGTGGTATATAATACCAGCGGTTTGATGGGGTACGGATATTATATTCTATTCGTAAACATTCGCTTAGTTAGATCGCCACTTGGCTTTAATATGTCAGGTGAAGATTGATGTAAACTGATTAGATGATGTCATTGATGAAATTTTTTTAACCGATTTTATGATTTCATTTCCTCACTGCTGAGAATGCAGAAAGAGCTCAACAATGTGGATGTGGACATATTCAGCTCCCGCCTCTCCTATCATTGCTGCGGCGGAGTGTTTCGATCCAGGGGGGGTTCTGGTGCAGAAAAATCTGAAACCACGAAAATCGATAGTAATGCATTTTGCGGTTGTATCACCCTATTTACTAGCGGAAACTAATAGAAATAAGATAAATAGAGAAAAAAAAATACGTTTTGAGGCCTAATCGTTTCATTGATGAAGTTATCTAGAAATAATAATAATAATAATAATAATAAGGCTATTTTGGTCTAATGGATGGTTATTTTGTATTAATTTCATCAAACCCCACGAATATTCAATATCAAGTCATATTTATAAACTAGGAATAACCGTTTTTCACTCGGCATTTATGTTTCAATGCCATTTTTAAATAAAACTTACGGCTTCAAATTATTCATATTGCTTCCGAAAATTGGAGAAAATCAATATTTGCAGAGATTCGCTGAGTGAACGGGTTAAAAATTCCAATTCAGTTTTAAATTCTGTGAAAAATGCAAGGGTTATTGCATGTAAATATCATCGATTTGAGACCTTTACCTACCACCCTGGATCCTGGACATTTATTTCGACTTTTGTCCACCTAAAACACAGTAGCCGAAACACTGTGCGGAGGCCCTGAGGATAATCCAACGGCCTTGACCTTTTGTCCTTATCGGTAGTATAGCGCATTAGTTAATGACATGATCAATATGCTTTTGAAATGAATCATTTATTATATTATTGTAATCAATAAATTATTATTTACATGGTTAATAAGTAAAAATAAAATATGTTCTATGCTAAAACGTCAAGCATTTCAAAAGAAAGGATGTGTTAGATGGTCAGCTCTTCTGGAGCACATTAAATTGTTCAAATACCAAATAATACGCAAAAAAAAAGAAAGAAAATTGGCAAAAAAATTGCTAAAAATTGTTAAATTTATATTTTTTAGCGGAATATTACTCAAACAAAGTTTATCAACTATATACTAGAACAATAAAAAAATCATGGACCAAATTATGCTGAAGATGTACTTAAATTTCATTATTATGTGCTAAAAATCGATAAAAACAGAAAGAAAAAAAAGTTGAAAATTTAAAAAAAAAACATTTAATAGCTTACTATTATTTAGAACCGAATCACAATGCACAGACGTGTTGATGATGTTTCCTCCTTACTACCGAAGGTAGGGATGATATGAATTGGATCAGAAGTTTGAAAAAATGTTACCCTACGAATGAAAATGTTCATTTGCTTTTTTGGTTTCACAGCTTTCTCTGGCTTCTAGTCAATTTGTTGGTCTGTCTGAGTTCAATCAGAATCCCAGGCAAAATAATCAAGCTAAATTACAATCCGATTTTATGGACTTCTCAGGGATCGTGGGAGTCAGCTCCCAGTTGATCCTCTATTGATTTCATTCACGTAGAACAAAATTTAGCTTGTGCGCAAGAGTAAACATGAATTTCCCCCCGATTCACCAAGGTAGAAATGCATTTTCTTGCATTAAGTAATGCATTTAGAAATGATTAACGGACACAGGCAGGTATAAAACGAGTCCAAATCCAAAAAAAAAAAAAAAAAAAAAAAAAAACATTTAATAGCTTACTATTATTTAGAATTGGTGTTTGCCATAAAAGTGATAGTCAACAACTGCATTGCCCCAAGGTGCTCAAATTTTGAAAAAAATTCAAATACACAAGATTTAATAATTTACGATCATACGATCACGCTACATGACTGGAACTTTTACCCGATCGTTCATCGCAAATCTCTGGGAGTGACTCGAATTCTGCAAAATGCGAAGGGAACAAATATTGACGTTGCCTTAAAATACCATTAAATATAGAATGAATTTTAAGTCGGAATTTGCAGCCCTATCTTAAATAATTTTAATTTTGATTAGGAAAAAACAACAACTTTTCGAATCAGTCAGCTGGAGCTCTGGGTGGAGCCCGTCATTTCATTCGTCCCTTGATGTCCTAGAGAAGCTCCCTAATGAATTTCGTAGTAATCAGACAGACAACATAACTTTTAGCACACTCATCTGATCAAGATGGAGCCTGTAAGGTCATTCGTCTCTTGCTAACCCAGAGAGTTTCCCTATCAGTTTCAACATCCTACGGTGAACAGGAGAGATTTTAGCTCTCTCAGTCGATCACGACGGCGCTCCTCACTTTGCTCGTCTATTGTTGGGCCAGGCAACCTCCCTATCAAATTTCGACGTCCTTCGGTGAATAGGAGAGATTTGAGCACGGTTTTGCTATCGTTATTATCGATATTACGGCTCGGGCTCAGCTGATCTTCACCATAGTCAGCGAGGCACAAGTTCCGATACATGGTAATACATCATGTCAAAATTTGGTCCAAATTTGACCAGCGGTCTCATAGGAGTAGTGAGCCCACATTTCGTGTTCTACACCATCTGAAACGCAAAGAAAATGCATCCCCACCCCCAAGTGCCGCCGCTGCATCGTGCCGACGGCTGTATTACCCCCTTTTCTGTTAAAAATTGGGTTGAAAAAATCTTGTTATCCCAGAGAGGCCCCCTGGCAAATTTCAACATGCCAGCGAAAAGAAGAGAATTTAGCTCATTCAGCTGATCAGGGAATAGCCCATCATTTCATTCGTTTCTTGATGTCCCTGTCCAGATTTCATCATCCTACAGTCAATAGGTAACTATTTGATAGTGTCCCCTCCATATGTTAATAACTACACACATGTTACTACCATGACTAAATTTGCTTGTGTCGCGGTCCTTCGAATTCATAGGTTGATTAGCAAAGAAATTCGCTCCCAAGCTCATCACTTAGATGATAAAAGAAACTTCAATGCTTTCAAATTAGCTAGTTATTTTATAGTATCTCCTCCACATGTCATTATCAATTACCCACATATGACTACCACGACCAAGTTTCCTCGTCTCGCGGTCCTAAAAAAAATGCGATTGATGTTAAAATTCAAATCGCGAGCCATCCTAAAGACATGAAACATGTCAATACTTCATCGTGGTATCTCGACGGTACAGAAATACAAACAGAAATACTCAAGAATGTTGAAATATACAATTTTGATTCCTCTAGGATTCCTCTAGGAAGCTTTGTGTTTAGGGTGGTTGAAAACTACGAAAGCCATAGTATTTGTGACTGAGAGCAAGTGCGCTCTTCCTTTATTTATTCGCTTCAGTCAATCCGATTTTATTGGGGGAGGGGGGGGGGGGGTTTATTTCATTTGGTCAGGTGATCATGGGTACCTGACAGAAATTTCAGGCCAGTAACACCGGAAGAAGATAAATTGTTGCTTCTATCGAATAAGGTGCTCTTTCAACTTGGAAACACGGTTTGAGACATGTACCTAGAGACGTGACTTTAAGATTATTTTCCTACTTTCTTTCATAAATTGAATGCACATTCTGATTCTTGTAATGTTTTAGCTTCTATTGCACTCGTATCCCCCACATAACCAACAATTTTGTTTTTTAGCCCAAACAGCGCAGTCGCCCCATGGTTTGGAGACACCACTGGCAGTGCATTTGTCCAAGTGCGCTTATCTTAATTTTCTATGAATGATATCTTTCCATATAGTCTTGTTATGGTTTATTAATATTCAAACGCTAACGTTTGGACTGAAATGGTTCAAATATATTTAGTATGCATCTGCCTAATTACCTTTTTAATGGTATCAACGTTTCACTTTTTGATATTAAAACAAATTGATAAGTAATGCGTGCATTACATGCATGCATGCATCCTATAAATGGATTGTATATATAATTTTGGTGAGAGTTAAAATCAGAAAAAAAAATACCATGACTATTCGGAATTATCCTTCCACCCATAAGCCCCCTCCACCCAGAGTAAATTTCCATCATGAAACTTCCAGCTTATGTTAAACACCTCATTAGTAATGTTTTAAATTGTTTGGCAATCCTTGAACTTTAATGAATTATTACAGATGATAATAAACTTAAAAGGAATCGAACGTTAAATCTATCAGCACGGTCGAAGAGAGCCGTTCATGATGACAAAACTGGCCTCTATAAAAAATAAACTGGAACTCTGGACAAAGGGAAGCTGAAATTATTTAGAGATCGGTTCTTTTTTCAAAGTAGATTCATCCCAACAGTCCATCTTAACATTTTATTGCTTGCTCTATCGCTGAATACCAAAACCTTTCTGGTGCCATCAATTCTTCTTGACTAATCAAACCAAACTATCTTTCTTTTATGAACATTTTGAATAAAACCCCTGGTAGTGTTTAGAGACATGATTCTATGATGCCATACAGAATATTAATATTAGACACCCTTTTATTTATATAATTCTACATTATTTGAGTTATGGTATGGTATATTTGGTTCTATATTATGGTAAAGTGCATATAGCTAAACTGCTTTATGCATACATTCATTTCCCATTGAGGCTAGTGGAAAAACCACAGAGAATCACAGAAAAGCTCTACTTTTTTCACCGATATTATTAAAATGTTTACGCGCCATCAATACAAAAGTACTGCTATTACACAGCTAGCAGAGTAATCCTGTGTTGCCTGGATCTGGGTGCATCTATAGGTAACTGGGTATACAGGTCCCAGTGTTGGCTTCACATGTCCAGTAGGGAGGTAACTTTTTCAATAACGTTTATGAAGCAGGGCAACAACTGAGAGAAAATTACACAACTTCCCCAATTAACATTGTTTTTTTCACAGATGACATTGTTAGGCTTTTCTCAAGTTAGGATGGGACGGGAGGTTATAGAATTTTAATACGGCTAAAAACAATCTCAAGAACTTGTTGATCATTTTTCGGATACCGCATCAAAATCGGTCCAACCATTTGATCGTGTGTGCGTCATTCTTTGACATACATAAACATTTAGCGATATTTTTTTTTTTTTTTTTTTTTTTTTTAGCTGAACCTTTGTTTCTGAGATTTGCCTAGTTTTGAAACAAGCTATTAACTTTTCTGTTGGTTGGGGATTCACTATATAATGGATTTGGAATTCCAAATCTCATACGTAATTATATTTCTTTTACTGCTAACGTAGTGAGATAGGTACACTAAACACAAAGAAACGATGTAAACGAGATAACGAAAAGGACCTGGCTAAATTAATTGAAGTTCAGCTTTATTAAGAATCGGAGAACCGAATCACAATGCACAGACGTGTTGATGATGTTTCCTCCTTACTACCGAAGGTAGGGATGATATGAATTGGATCAGAAGTTTGAAAAAATGTTACCCTACGAATGAAAATGTTCATTTGCTTTTTTGGTTTCACAGCTTTCTCTGGCTTCTAGTCAATTTGTTGGTCTGTCTGAGTTCAATCAGAATCCCAGGCAAAATAATCAAGCTAAATTACAATCCGATTTTATGGACTTCTCAGGGATCGTGGGAGTCAGCTCCCAGTTGATCCTCTATTGATTTCATTCACGTAGAACAAAATTTAGCTTGTGCGCAATAGTAAACTTGAATTTCCCCCCGATTCATCAAGGTAGAAATGCATTTTCTTGCATTAAGTAATGCATTTAGAAATGATTAACGGACACAGGCAGGTATAAAACAAGTTTTTTTTTTTTTTTTTTTTTTTTTTTTTAAATCCAATATAGACTACTGGAAATATTGTATTTGGAAGACAACAATGTTCGGATGATACAAATATTCTCCGAAGTCACTGAATCGAAGATGATTTTCGACCTTATCCAGCTGCTTACAAGGCGCGGATCCCATCAGTATTTCCATAACTGGCTTCACCCTTCAGCTCATAAGATAGAGGTCCGTTGCAACCATTCGTCCCCGTGTAACGTCATTTAATACAAAGGGTCAAATCAGTTTTAAGAAAATTCCTGAATTCCATAATTTCCACCTGATTTTGTATCCTGATAGTATATAAATTTGGAGACTGACAAAACTATGTAAACAACTGTACTATGGACCTTGACAGGGGGTACAGACTGCACATTGCATTACATAATTTAGTCGTTTCATATTTCTTTTTGAAGAGTTGGAAGTATTGTCCAGACCATTCGTTCCTCATAGTCTGAAGCATAAGCTTGCACCGCTTCACCCCAAATATAATAGGATTTTGTGAGAAAAAGGTTAGATTGAGGAAAGGGAAAATTGGTTAAATAAATCTAAAATTTCAAGGGATAAATTTATATGGAGACTAGATGGGCAAATATTTATATGTGAAACAGAAAACCTAATTTTTTGCTGGAGTCGGTTAAAAATACGTGGTAGCTAATGTATGCTCAAGGTACAATATATGCCGCATAAGACCTACCAGATTGTATATAACAGTAGATTGTACTTTCTTGAAAGAAGATTTCAACGAAAGTTGGGGGATTGATTTTTTTCTAAATCCCTGAAAATAAACTGGAAGCTTATCGATTTGCAAATCAGGCACTCAACAAAAGTATTTAATAAATCTGTCCCAGGTACACAGCCTTCTTTTACATAGTTCATGCACACAAGCTACATGCAAGCTACAAGCATCATGTACACGTTACTTATTTTGCAAACAAGCATTACCCTACTATTCAAATTCTTCAGACTGATGAAAACTGAACATATTCATCTTATTGATTGGGGTACGTTGGTGAATCCTCGAATATTCTTCTGATTTTGTACTGGATAGATATGAAACGTTTATTCAAAGGTTAATTCAGTTTTTAAACTTCGGCATTTTAAAGACGTATGTAAAAAACTGAGAGGGAAGGTAACTGCATTGTATCTGTAGATATATATAGTCGTAGCACCTAAAAAAAATATGTGTAATGGCCTGAGTTCGGCGATTTATCAAAACGGCACAAAACATGCTGAGTGTTATTCCCAGCCATAACTGTTCCTGATAATTACTCCTGATAATTAATCCTGAGACAATGATAATTACTTTATTAACGAATTTTAAATACCTCCTCCCTAACTCTTCCAGATGTTGATGACGTAAATGAAAAATACAGGTAATAATTGGACGGCAATAACCAGAAGAGAGCCAACCACAATAATCTAGTTTCGAGCAATCAGACATCAAAATTATTTCAAGTTTGTGAACCAGGTTATGATAGTAATGCGACTTTCTTCTTTGGTTTTGGGAATTTCATTGAATTCTGCGTCATCCTCTCAATAAAACAAAAATGCTATAAATGCAGCAGAACCCTCAAAAATCAAATTATATGAGGATGGTTCTTTCCTGAGAAATAAGGGATCGCTAGACAGAAAATCTAAGTGATGAACCAAGTCATCTGGTTTCATTGTAAGGAATTCTCGACCGCTATTACGATTCTAACCTGATTTAGCAATCCAATATTCATAAATAAGTTACATTCCATAAAACAATTAATAAATAAATCGCCATAAGCTCATTAACATAATAATACTAGCTGCACCAGCTCGCTTGGCTCGCTCATCCGAGACGTGAATGTAGATCACAGTGTACCATCACTTTAATTTCAGATTACCTGTGTCCCACACTATATTTTTACCACCCACCTCCACCCACTACCCGTTACTTGCGAGTGCACCCCAATAGCCTTCTACCTCTGCTACCATGAGTGGGTGGCAGTTGGTGATCATGGAAAAAAAGCTGGATATATAGGTATATATATTAACACATAAAATAATTATAACGATAAGGACGGTAATGAAGAGGGTTGTCACCAAATTCATTCATGGAACAGAACCGAATAGCGGTGTGGTTCCCCTTCACTGAAAACTGATTGGCCATAAACCATCCAGAAGAAGAACCAACCATCTTGGCTCCCTCCAGCTGAATCATCATATATCGCTATGTTTTCAATGAAAACCGATTATGTGAGTGGTTATTTTTTGAGAATCCGATTAGGCCATTCCGGATCGATAACTTTTTTAGTTTGAATTTTAGAGGGAAAACCTTATTAACACAACAGTTCCATTTTTGCTGGAAGCATGGACCGACCTAGCCCTTCCCGTTGCATGCTTATCTCATTCGCTAATTTTTGTGGTTGATTGCATTCAATTTATGCTCATTTACAATGCAATCCAAACAAGTTTCATCAAAATCGTTGGAGTAGCTTGAGAGAACAACATTCTGCCACGTATGTGGAACATCAATTACGGAATCCTGTGAAGATACAAAGCAGAAATCAGACAATTCCACACATGATATTACTAGAGACTTAGATTTTAACTAGTTACACGATTTGGCATCAACGAATATTCTATATACCATGAGAATAATATAAGTTGCATCGAAGTCTACGTCAAGAGATGACACAATCTGCATAATCTACCCGGTGACGTGAGTGCCACGTTTTGGCGCCAGTCGATATTTGTATGCTACTATTGTCCATCGTATGGTCTCAAAGACGTGCCCCGCAGTTTGGAGTGGATTGGATTGATCCTATAAATCAAAGTGCTATAGCAGTATAATCCATATCCTCTTCCTCGATGACTAATGGTGGACATGTCAACGTTAGTTAAGCTGCATATATTCAAGCAGTTGTATATGCCTATCAAGTAAACCTTTGGGTTTCACACCAATATAATTGATTATCCGTATATGTTTGATAATTTACCCAACTTTCTTTTGAAGTATTATTGTATCTGAAATAAAAGGAAAACAATCATCATAGGTAAATAAATTATATGTTGATTTGTGTGGTGGTTGGCTAGAGAGCTTAGTCGAAATCGTAATCCGTTTGATTTTGCCAGGATTTATTTCAATGAACTGATTGAGACCATCCGAAGCACTACATTACCAATCGATCGCGCTCAACGAGCGTAGAAAACAAATTGTCTGCAAAATTGTGAATCGCAAAATTACTTTCGGAAGCACGAGTAATTCATCGATTCAAGAGAATGTACAGACCAATGTCCTACACAGAAAGGATATCCAATACTGAAATGGAGGTTTACTATTTATTCTTTTATTTTTTATTTTTTTATACTTGCATAAGAGTTTGCTTCATAATTACGTGTAATCAGGCCAGGATAGCCACACGAAGGAGATGAATCAACTTTTTTCCTCCTGCAAAAACTGGCGTCCGTTGGCATGAGCTCTTGAACTCAGCGGGCCTCCTGGATTCGCTGTCTAATTATAGAGTGTAGTAAGTTAAACAGGACCACTCACCACACTTCCTTCTTGATTGCTGGATCTCGTGCAGCTGGCCGCTCTGCTACCAGCCTTACCTCTTTAGTAATACAGAATATATGGATGTCTCCATACATGGTTAAAAATCCGTTTTGCCGAAGTCTGAGACAATTCCTATGATTGAACGTATTTATTAAGAACGTATACAGGGTGCCACATATTTACCCTCCCCCCCTTCCCCCTCCAATTTATTTCCCAAAATTTCCAAGGTATCGAACTCAAAATCTGTGAAAGTTTCTCAATTGTCACTTTACACTCTTTTTTTTTAGATCAGTAGGTATTGGGTGCCAGATTTTTTTTCTTTTTTTTTTTCTCCTTTGTTTGAAAACTAACAAATTATTTTAAAGATTTTCAGCTGAACATGACGCACATTGGTCCAAAAAGAAAATTTAGTTAAACAAAGTTTAATTTTCGAGTAGAAAGGTCTTGACCTGCATTATTTTTCTTTAAGTTATATTTATGGACATTTCTTCACATTTTGAGGTTACATTGGTGTATTGATCCGAGCTCTGGTGATTCTCATAGATGCCTAAGTACCTACCAACTTCATCAGTTCAGGCTGGAAAATAACCGACTACAATGGTCAATTTTCACCGCCTATTTTATTTTATTTCATCACCTGAAAGATCTTGAAGAAAGCTTTCTAAAACAGGTCAATATGGAAGGTATGGGACGGTAGAAAGTGGCCATAACAGGGGTGTCAAGAAAACTAAATGACATCATCCCTGCCGGGAATTCCGAGCTGAAATTTTGAAAACGAGAAGTTTTCAGGAGCATAGAATTATAGATTTATAGATCAAGAAATGTTGCTTAGATGAACGAAATTTTATGATTTAGATGAAAAATGAATTTTAAATCAACACATAAAAGTTACCCATTAGCGAATTTCCAAGAACGGCTATGGCTCCAAGTTTTCAAAATTAAATTCTTCATGGAAATCTATGGAGACATTATGCTTCTGAATCATTCATTCATAATAGGTACATAATAGGTCTGGAATAGTGGAACTCCGTTATCAATTTTTTACAACCTGATGTGTCAGAGTATGCTGAGAAATGCGGGAAAGCGACGATTAATAACAACTTGTTACCAGTCCACTTCAACTGATCAGCGAGTGAACTTGCTAAATTCAATTTGGTTTGGGACACGAGAAATCTTCCACAATGATCTATATGAATAGAGGTAAGCAAAAAAGTATTGGTTAGGTATATGGGTATTACTTTTAGCATGAAAATAATTAAATTTTTGGATGTCCTAATTAATATAAAGTCCTAATAGTAACTCAGAGTAACTTAGATCTGGAACCAGGAATAAATAGGTGGGATGCCTATATAAAGAGTCAGATTAAAATCGTTTGCCTCTTTCTGTCTTTTGTAAGGTTTTGTATTTTCTAGTGGGAGGAGAAATTACGATTTCATAATTTTTTTACAACTTATCTTCGCGAAAGAGTCAGATGTGTGTCTTACAATACCTACAAAACAAAGTACTGAGCTGTGCGAGGTCTCATTTAACGCATATTTGCATCTATTACACACTGATGTTTGTTATGATTCCCGCCTTACTTAGTTGTCTCAGAATCTTAAAGAAACCTGTCTACATTTTGAGAAATGGGCAAAAACTAGTTTTTCTTTTATTGTTACGTATGGAGGCTTCATTTGTGACCCATCATGCGGCATAGCTTTATTCAGCGTTAAATATCCTTTATGATTAACTTTTTTGTTTATTTTAATAGAAACAATTTTCTAGACATAATTTTACACAATTCAAACTTATATATCTCAAAAACTACAGCTAATACTGAAAACGAGTTTCAGAATTGAATTCAGCACCCTTGAAAACTCACAGAACCAGTATTCTTTGGTTTGTGACGAGGGAATTTAATTTTGTCTAGCTTGATTGAGTTTTTGAACCACTGTGCGACGGTGAAGCTTGAGTTGTGGTACCCCATTCCACTCTGAAACTATGGCTGATGAATACCAAGGAAGCACGGTTTTTGGTTCATTATTTTCTATAATGAACCTTTGTTGGTTTCCATTCAAAAAATCGAATTAAAAAACAATCCGTCCGCCAGCCGGCCGTATGCCGGCCTTCCGAAAGTTATCTCGGTAACCATAAGACCAAATGATATTCAGCTCAAAAAATCGAACAGTCTATGCCTGTAATCTCGGATTAGCTTTCGATCAACCCCAAAAGGTGACATTTGAAGGTTGACAAAAATATTCAAGAACATTTGAAATTAAACGGTACCTAGTTTAGTGATAGAGTTCCCGTCATAGAGTTCCCGTCGGGATCTCATAGAATGCGCAATCGTCGCACCGTTGGTGAACAACGGGCGTCGCACGCCTTTCCTCGTGTTTTTGAGAAGCTGAGTTTGGCGTTGGATGGGTGATCCAGGTCCCTGGAAACCAATCTACTTCGAACATAGCTCATTAATGCTATTAGTAGGAGTGGTATCTCTCTGACGGGATACAGTCAACCTCCTCTACCTTTTTATCGAGGATTTAGGCCCCCATTGCACCTCTGGGGTCCTCTGGGGGAGTCCTAGATTCCTAAAAGTTTTCACAATCTTGTACTAAGCTTTAAGAAGAAAAACGTTTGCCAAGTTGGGTGTGGCATATAGCTTCCTCGTTTACCTATCATGAATGTATAGATCATTGAAAAGTCTTAAATGATCTTGAAAAATTCCAAAGCAGAAAAAAGTAAATCAAGAAGTAACGTGAAATTTCATAATTGGTCAATTAAGAAACGAAAAAAATGATACTCAATGTAATTTACGTTTGTGCAAGCGCAGAATGAACTGATGAGTTGAAAACAATAAAATAGATACGGGACCATCTACAACCTAAACCGCGCATTCAATGACAACTTCATCAAAATCAGATGAAAACTGTGAAATATAAGGTCATTACAAGTATTTCACATTGGCGTATGCGCAGTAACTATTAATGATACAATCGTGTTGAAATTTACATGAGGTAATGAAGTCATCTTCTTACAGCTATCATCCAAAATGAAGAGAAATCGAACTACTAGAATGTGAAAAAATGGAGTATTATGTAATTTACGTTTGCGCATGCGTGGAATGATGTATTTATTTGGCAACAATGAAACTGATAGGGGACCATATTCAACCTAACCTGCGCATTCTCTGAGAATTTCATCGAAATCAGATGGAAACAGTGGAAATTAAGGTCGTGACAAGGATTTCACAATGGCGCATGCGCAGTAACTATTAATGATATAATCATGTTGAAATTTATATGGGATGACCAAATCGTCATCCCCCAACTACCATCCCCCAATTTGAGCGAGATCGGACAACTAGGGCTTGCAAAAATGAAGCATAATGGAATTTACGTTTGCGCATGCGCAGAGTTAAGTATTGATTTGGCAACAATGAAACTGACAGGGGACCGTCTACCTCCTAACCCGCACATTCTCTGAACATTTCATTTAGATCGGATGAAAACTGTGGAAAATAAGCTTGTTAAAAAGATTTCATATTTGCGCATGCGAAGTAGCTTTTATGATGCGACCATGTTGAGATTGATAAAAGATGATCAAATTGCAATTCCCCAACTATCATCCAAATTTCAGCGAGATCGGACGACTAGGGCGTGAGAAAATGATGTTTGATAGAATTTACATTTGCGCATGCGCAGAGTGAGGTATTGAGTCAAGAACGATGAAACTCATAGAGGACCGTCTACCCCTTAGCTCGCACATCCCCTGAAAATGTCATCCAAATCGGATGAAAACTATGGAATATAAGCTTGTTACCAGAATTTGCGGACACACGACAGACACACTAAGATACACTAACAGACAGACACGGAACCAAAGTTGTTCAGAATGGTCTAATTCGTAAAACAAGTGGAAATTTGGATTTTGGAGACCAAAAATTTTTTTTTCTCCCGAAAGTGAAAACATTGGTTCTGGTACCTTTAGGTAGACTCGGAAGCAAAAAAAGAAAAAAAAAGCAAGTACTTAAGATCGCATTCGAAAAAAAATATTTTTAAAAGAACAATTTATTATTCTAGCTCAATAGTATAGGAGTTACTTCCAAAATTTTGCCTAAAAGTGAGTACCATGCATATTAAAAACGCTCTTGAAGTTTTGCTCTGATACCTGGTGTCTTATGGTCAAAGAAAAGGGGGAGGGGGAGTTCTTTTGGTATACCCTGTTCATATATTCCGGAGATTGAGCTTCGCCCAGGAGGAAAATGGCAAACAATGTAATCCTCATAGATATTGCCAGCACATTAGTACTTAATTCCCAACTCGTGTACATTCATTTGTGTACCCATACGTCATTGCAACCACTGAATACAGCAATTTTATTAACCTTTGAAAACGCACTGTTTCGTAATTACATCAACCCAATCTCAACGGTTGTTTTAGATTCGTTGAAATTATACCAAAGACCTCTTTCCGCGGAGCAACAAGGAAGTGGATACGTGCATATCCTGTGTTACAAAACACACACACACACACACACACACACACACACATATATATATATATATATATATATATATATATATATATATATATATATATATATATATATATAAACAACTCGCGTTGACCCGGAACATCTCGAAAATGATCTCTCAGAAAACGGGATAGTACAGGGAGTCATTATGAGCAAAATTGGGGGAAGTAAAAAAAAAAAAACACAGTCTTGAAATAAATGGCAGACATAAATGTAGGTAACGCTCTTTTTGTAGGATAAAATGTAAGAGTTACCCTAGACGTTTGAAATCAAGATATAAAATCCGTTCTTCTATAAGAAAGAATTACTACAGAAAGGGATAGTCTGACTTGAAAATCAGAAATTTCAGCCTAGTGTGAGCCAGTGCGCACGACATTAGGAATATGTAAACAATTCAGCTCGAATTTGAAGGTTTGTTAGGAGAAAACCTTAACTTCTGTAATCGATGAATAGGTACATTTGTCTTTGAATCACTATTATCCAAGACAAAATCTGCTTTACCTTAACATTTACCTTCTCAGTGTTTACTTCCATAATCTGCCTACTACTAGTTGGTACTTTTATATGAAATTTAATCAGATACGTTTGATAATATTCATTTCACAGTACTTTGAGTTGTACAGAAATAGAGAAAACAAAGTCTATTGACACGATAACATGTAGGTAATATATTACCCACCGTTTCGCTCGTAAAAATGCATTTTTTCCTAACCAACATGATCCGAACAAGAATTTCACGGCTAACGTAACTCCAATGTTGATGTCTGCTGACTTAACTTCGTTTTCTTTAGTTTTTCTCACATCCGCTGAGAGCGGGCGAACCGTAAAACAATTTTATCGTTTTGCGATGGACTGAGGCAAGGTTTTATTAGCGAGAGCGGATGCTTGTTGCTCCTCCGTAGGTCGTATTCTAGTGGGAAATGTAAACAAGAGGTCGCCACGTGTTTGTCCTTACACTGGCCATACTCCTGCCTCCACAGCCCTTTCTGCGCAGACCGACTTTGTTTCCCCCTCCTAATCTTTAATCTTCTTAAATATTTTAATAAAATTGATTACCACCTTCCTGTTAACACTAGAATTTAATATTGGATTGGACTTTGCATAAACATTTGAAGCTAAACGTTACATTTATTCGATAAAGATGAGTGTGCAACGAATGATGTTATACCTCCAGATCGAAAGGATTATGAGGTTATATGTGGAAAGGAAAATTCTAATATATTCCTTTAGTAGTATCAACAAATAAAATAGATTATTACTTATAATTATTATTAAAAGTTAATTGCTGAGTTCAAGATAATGTGAAATCTCAAATAACAGGTATATATATCCTTTGCTATAAGAGGCAACCCAACAAAAGGAAATGAATCAAGTGATAGAATTTTTAATTGGAACTAAATTCATCATTGGAGATAATAGATCGAAACTTCATAAGGTCCCATAGCATTAGAATAAATAGTGGTGGTTTAAGGCTAAACGAGCGTGATCAACCCCATATTTTCACGCAAAACATAAGTCTTGTGCGAGGTTGGTACCAAATTACATCAGTACCAGTTCGTCAAATAATTTTGCAATTTTGGCTTCGTTTTCGGAATCATAAAGCCCAAAACTTTGATCAGTTTGCTACATAAGTAACTACAAAAGTTCAATTCCTATTGAAAATTATTTTTAAAAAATTAAAAAAAAGGAACTTCTGAGTGCAAGGGAGTGGTTTTTGAGCAATATTTATAAACATCATAGGTAGACATTCAATTGAAAATAGAACTTATTAATTAGGTTAAACTTGAAAAATTAATGTCTTCCAAATGTATGCTTCCATAATTGTATTATTCCAGTCAATAAGTTCAGTGGGTAGAGATGTCTCGAAGTGATAATATGTAAATGACCATATGATTAAGACGTGATAAAAAAATCAGAATTGATGGAGAAAAATAAGTTCTTTTTGGCAGTTCTGTTTATATTCCAAATGGTCTGACGATATGAGAGAGAGAGAGAGAGAGAAAGAGAGAGAGAGAGAGAGAGAGAGAGAGAGAGAGAGAGAGAGAGAGAGAGAGAGAGAGAGAGAGAAATTTATCATACAATAGACATACTTACTATAATAATATTTGTTTCAAAAGCATGAGAATAAAAAACATAGCGGATCTCATCCATCAAATCCATCAAATTAATACACTCAGTCAACTAAACATTAAATTCCATTGATTGATATGAAAGGTAGGTTCATATGGTACGTATTGAAAACTACTCGACCGTCTGCGAATCCAATTATTCGCAGAGAGAATATAGAGGAATGTTAGATTTAATTATTCTGTCTATATCCTTGAACGTTTTCTCGGTTTCATGCGCGGGTAGTTTTCATAACCCATTGAGCTGATGTTCGTAACGTTGAGACCTTGACAAAAATGAGTCATTATTCGCTCATCATTGATCCTCGCTTAGAACAGTGACACTGCGTTATGGACTTTTCTGAATGAACCAATTGAAAGATTAATCAGTATGTAGGTGAACCAATTCGTTACGTTATTAATCTAGCCCGTAATAGTTGTTATTACAAATGTTCTTTATTCCGGACATTATTATTCGCTTATGGGGAGGCCACAATAGACTATTTATAGGCGACGGAAATTTAGGGTGAAGTAAGCTATTTCGGGCCATTTACCGAAGTGGCGTAACCAAATTGATGCTTGTCGTGTGAATATTTATTTGCAGCTATGAATGGATAGCCATATCGTATGTGTTTGATTCATAGGAGCTAAACCACAGCAAAGCGGTCTTGTGGCGCTGGTATTGCCTGCGTGAGGAATTGAATAGAATTTCTTCAAAACGCGCCTTATACCTGTTTAGCCAAAGAGGACCCCTTATTTCTAATACAATTACACTTATTCTACCCATTCGTAACGGCGAAATCCCAAAATCTCATTAATACGAGCGAATCCCCGACCCTAACATAAAATATACGCCTTTCAGCAAAAGATAACTGGTAGGAACGGAAATAATTCATGAGGGAATATAAGTTGTGATACACCTATGTGACTCATTTCAAAGACATCCCTTCTTCTCTTTTTCTTGCCTTAACTCGCCTTTACATCTTTTTCAACTCCACATAAGATGTCACGTGCAAGGTTTTTAAAAAATTAAGCAACAATTATTGACACAACATTAAAGCTTTCACGGAAGCAGTGTTTAAAAAAAAAATAAAATAAAAATGAATAAACAGGAATAAAATAAAATAAAAACCCTAAGGAACTATTCCATTATTTTATTCTGATGTTTCACGGCAAAACATATGCGACATTGCAATATTTGATCACGGAATTCAATCATTATAGCGAGACGTCTATGAATTAGTAGCGATTAAAGTTAGATTGGAACATTTTATTACCTTCGGAACAAAAAATAGGGTCATACTCACTGACTCTCTTATGTGAAACTCCCAAAAACACCGGTATACGTACTATTAGTCCTCCCTAGCCCTTACATTTCCTGAAAATGTCATCCAAATCGGATGGAAACCGTGGAAATTAAGCTTGTTACTAGGATTTACAGACAGACACACGACTGACACAGGCATACACACGGACACACACAACACAGACAGACAGATAGACCAGGAAACAAAGTTGTTCACAATGTTCTAAAACGTATTGTGCGAGTGGAAATTTTGATTTTGGAGACAAATGATTTATTTTCTCCAAAAAATTTTCAACCCATTTGAATGAAATTTTCATGCAATGTGCGGGCTGGGGTAAATGGTCCCTCATCAGTTTTCTGCAAGTTTCTATTTAATGAAAATCGCCACATCAGGGTGGGGTACTTATACGAGGAGAGTTTTGCAACTTAGTTCCTCAATCGCGTTCTTGCCTGCCACATCAATGCCAAAAAATAATATCCTTTCTTTAGAGAAAGGATATTCCATGGTATCCAGCCCCATATTAGCCAACATACTTGGTTTACTGCTTGTATATTGTCATGGAAGTGACTCACCCAAGTCATCGGTATAGACGCGGGAATATACGGAGAACCCAATTACTGTATTGACATGCAACGAACAGTTAACGGTCTCTTAACTCACGGTAACGTTTTGGAGGACATGGAGCGTATTGTGGCTGAATGTTCTCTCTTTGAGGAGGAATGTCAACTGTTACTAAGAGATATTTTGAAAAAGCGATCACTGACTACAATGAAAAACCGTGGAATAACTATTCAAGTGTTCTAAGATTTCGAGAACTCGTATGCTTTGTTTTGCGATATTCAACCCCGGTATTGTGCTAATACATTGTACCCCTGTTTATGTAATAGTTTTTATTTACTTATTATTTTTTTAATGGTAGAGGGACTTTGGTTACTGATGTATGTCAGTAAACCCTCCACTGTGACCCAAAGACTCTATTGCCGATACCACTGTATTACCGCAATTAATGTTACCAAATGATTTTGTAAATTTGAAGGCAAATGACTTGAGCCGAATAAAGTTTTAACAAAATCCCAAAACAGCAGAATCGCTTTGCAAAGCAGCGGAAATTTTTGAACGACGACTTTAACATTGAACATTATTTTGACCACTCAATCATCCAACTGTGCCTCTATTTCCATATCTACATCGTCTTTTAATTACTCTCTAAAGGACAAAACCTTTACCAGTTTATATTTATTGGCATTTCAGCCAGTATATCTTGGAATTCGTATCATCAATTTGTGGCGTTACGTTATGTGGATCAACAGAGTGGTTTAGATTTTATTTAGCTTAAAGAAGCAAAATGTTATTGATGGGCGTTGTTTGTTTTGAGTAAACTCAAGGAAACCGCAATTGCTTATATTATTTTAGTTCTCAAACTGCCCTAAAGTACTGGATAATGTGTTTGGTGCAACGTTACCAACTTATTAAGTATACCACGTCAAACTGTAATTTATTACAGTTTATGTCGAAAATTCTCGCTTTTCAATCCAATGGATGCTTTCAGCTTCTCTAGAGAACCGTTGATGAGATCACCGGCACATTCGTAGAAGCGACCTGCTTAGCAGCTCAGATGAGCTATTTCAGAGACAAAGATCAAGACATTAACTCTGCAAACGGCGTCAAATGAATCTCAAAACTCTGCAAAATTATCCCACAACTGCTTGAGATTGAAGTTTTTGGTAACTTTTGAACCCAAATCACTGTTTCACATTTTCAATCTTGTTTACCTCGTCCCAATCCTCAACTGAAATATACTATACTGTAGATAATTTAATAGGAATAACTTGCATTTAAAAGTACGTTGTATGTAACTATTACAAGTATGGCTTGATTAATATAGTGTGCAGTAGGTACATAATGATTACATAATAAGCGATGTTGTTACCCAATACATTTGCATTGCTACCATTTATTCAAATAAATTGCATCTTCCATTTTCTCCTGCTTCAGCTGACACTCCTTATCGGGGGACACTAATGGCTTCGCCGGACATTTCATCATCTTAGTACTGAATAATTCATACCAATATTACCATTTTTCATTCTGAATCGACGTTGTATTGTGATTCAAATGGGGAAACTATGGTTGTTGGAGTAATGAACACTTTGGAGGTTTGCGCGATCGAATGGGCAGTCTTGGTCCGCCTTTTTCGATATGATTGCATATAACTAGCTCATTGCAGTCTTACATAATTATTATTATTATTTATTTATTTATTTATTTTTTAAATTTATTTATTTATTTTATTTATTTATTTATTTTTTTATTTATTTATTTTTTTTTTTTTTTGAGAAAATTATAGTGGTTTGCCTAGCATTGATCAGCATTTTTCTTCTTTGGAAATAACAAAAAAAAAAACCACATTTTTAATAAATCACAGACAACAAGGCATTTTATACTGAAATATACGGATATTTTATAATAAAATATATTATGCTCTTCATTTCTTAAGAAATAAAACTGCTTGAAGTGTATTTCTATTAGGAAGTCAATTTTAATGACTGAGTGGATCTTTTGTTATTCTACAATTGGAAAATGTAAGCTTATATTTTTGTTATCTTTAGATCTATTGGCAGTTCTTTCCTCCAACAAACTATTCCTCATTAAATCCCTATTCAGCCTCTCTATTTCTATTTTTCCTCTATAACCTATTTTAATCCTAGCCTTTTTGAACTCATCTTTTTATGACGGATGTTCTTATGGTATTGATCTGGACAGGATGATGACAGCACTCACCTGTGAGAAGAATAAATTTCATATTAATCCGTGCAAATATTAGTTTGCACATTGTAGCAATACGTTTTGTACTGGGAGGAGTGCTTCATTATATAGGTATGGATATATTACATTATTACATGGTATTTTTGAGCTATTCGATAGTCTGGCAGCTCGCCACACCACTTCTCATCTCGTGATCGAAGCGAAAATGATACCTAATAGCTGGAGTTCTCCATCAGAAAACTGATATTTACCTATTTTGATTTAAAAAAAAAAGTGCATTTACTTCGGAATACACTTTTTCCAAAAATAAATTTATAAGTTATTTCGAACCAGCTAGTGAGACTAAAAGTAAAACTTAGACTCGGTTTCTATTATATCTTAATAAAAAACCAAAAAAGCAGTTTCGAAATTCAATATTTTGTTCCAAAGTACAAGCAAATGTTCTTTTAGCTCGTACACTGCATTGTATTCCGTGATTTCATGCTCTCAACTTATTTGTGAAATACTTCTTAAAAATCGTAACTAATCGTGAATCCTAAAGTATCACATAAACGGTTAGAAGTGAGTTAACTGTAAGACATGGACAAGGTCCGCCTATCTACTCATAAGGTAGGTTGTCCGGTGGAAGACTGCCTTCCGCGATTGGCCTAGCCTTAGTCCAACAGACATACCAATGCCTTCCTCACAAACGGAACAAGACGAAAAGGTTGAAGACCTCAGCATCTACATCGTTCCGGATTTCAGCTGAATCCTCATCGGTAATATTTCAGACCTTCTATAAATTCTCACTATTAGTTTGGCATAGAAATAGATACAACATGAACAAAATTATCTCTTATGTGACTGAGCACTCCTTGCTTAGAACACAGATAGATGATATTTTCGTTGTGACTTCATAATTTTAATTTTTCAGAAATATTATTTGGATATTGATACTCACGAGTAGATACATTCGAGTACAATGGATCAAGACATGAATGAATAGTATCCCATTCTTTTACAAAACCCACGCCAAAATTTTCACCAATGTAATGAATATGAAACCCTGGAAGATGGTGACCAAATTCTACTAAAGTGCAAGCGATTTCCTTATTCCTGGAAATGTGAACTCTGAGAAGGAAACATCGCCTTCAATGAAAAAAGGGGGAAAAAATATTAAGAAACATCATGAATCGTTAGTTCAATGTTACAGATTACAAAGAGTGGCTGAAATTAAGTGTTAGTTAGGAATTTTAACTATAATGCAAATTGATATTTCGAATAATACACGTACAATAATGTTACTGAATATCCTTTCTCCAGAACAAAAGAAGGTGCAGCTTGACATCATTAACATCTGGTAGATATTGGGAGTACGAAGCCCTAATTTGCTAGCTCGTATCTCCATCAAATTGCCTACCGAACCCACCAGAACGGAACATGTCCCACTATCCTCCAGTGTTCCGCAGTTTTTTCGATACGAACTAGGTACCTTATTCACAGCGTCGGTCGGCGTCGTCAAAAGGCTTTCAATTAAGAAAACGAATATTTTTGAAATTGCTGAAAATTTCCACAAAATGTAGAGTTCTAATGTACGATGAATATATTTCAATTGTTAGTTCTTATCACTAACGACCAAAAACTAAACATTGATAAAATCGAATACAACTCATATTATAGTCAAAGAAGCCGAGCTTGAATCTCACTGCTCGAAAGGAAGGATGTGCCAAGAGCCAATCAAAGCAGAAGAGGATAGTTGCTAATCAGGTAGGGGATAAAGTAACCAGTTTCCAAACAGTGAAAATCAGTCAAATTGTGAAATACGTTGAAGAGGAATTAAGGATTGATGAAAATTTGAATGCATCCTCATTCAAACATTAACCAGAACAATCACTTTTGATAAAATAGAGTTGGTCCTAAAGGATTTTCGAAGAAATTGAAGTTATCGCAATGGCTCAAAAAAATTTTAAAATCAAAATTATTGGCAATGTTCAACGCATTTTCATGTATGCATATATATACTATTCAACTTTCCGAATAAAAGGGGATGAGTTCGTTGGCAAGCACTCTTTTAATTAAATAAATTGGTCAAATTGAAAAAAAAATTATATATATATATATATATATATATATATATATATATATATATATATATATATATATATATATATATATATATATCACTTAAAATGGCTAAAAATCGTTTTTATTTTATCATTTTGGTTTATTGTTTCCAATAATAAGCCTATGTGATCGTGTAGCAAAAAATGTTTATAACCCCCCCTCAAACTTTGTCACTTTACGTTTCAAGGTGCGTAGAATCCAAATTTAAAATGTCCGTCCGCCGTTCGCCGTCCGCCGTCCGGGCCATAAAAGGCCTAGGAATTGACTTAAAAAACCCGTTCTTTCGCACATAGACTCCATTTGGGGTCTAGTTGGTCCTAACGTTTAACCATCCCGATCGCTTTACTCGCATAGATGCTATGGGCCAAAAACGGGCGAAAAAGTGTCTTTTTCAGTGTTAGACTTACGCTCTAACGCACGCCTGGCACGCTTGGCAGGGGGTCATGGTGGCCGGTGAGGGGGGTGAGCGGGGGTGGAGTGAGAGGAGGCGCCGCGGCACCTTGTGGTGGGTACGGCGTTCCTTCGAGGCATGAATATATGTTTTTTTCTAGGTCATATTTGTGTGTTAATACCAATGCTTTTCCTACGCATATTTAATAACCAATCCTCTCGACTTTTCGAACGTACTTAGATAATGATATTATTAAGGCAATAATTATTTGAATAGATAGGAGCTCAAATCGAGAAATATAAACATGCGTATATAATTATAGAAGTATAGGTTGTGGCAACTCGAAATAGGACACGCCGAGGAGCCTGGACGGGCCTTATGACGTACGCACGCCAACTAAAACTACGATCATACTCAATTGAAAAAATAATAAACCTTTGTGAAATAATTTGCAGCGTTTTTAAAGTATTTTAGACAAAAGAAGTTTATCAGCGATGAACTAGATCATTAAGAGCAAGGAGTGTATTTTTTGATTTCTGTTGGAAGTGAAATCCTATTTTAACCGGTGAAAATCCTATGTTGAAAAATATGAGCGTGCCGACCCGGGCAATTTCTTCCGATACAAGCGGCGCCGGCGGTCCGGTATAGCCGGCGACGTTATAACCGGCGACTACTGTAGTTGCAACTGCTGATTTACCCTTACATCCCATGATATCCTGTTCAAGCTCGATTATTCCATACAAAATTTCTTACTAGTTTGTCCGCAATGTCAATGGTGACAATACAATAACATAGCAGTGTATATAGGCCTCACCTTTATGCTGAATATTGTTTCAATCTTCAGTGGACCCAAGTATAGCTTCAAGAGTAGGTACTATATTTTTAAAACCCACCAATTTAGAACCTCATCGATTTTATCAGAAAATTTTCCGTAATTATATTGAGGTTCTTATCCACTACTTTTCGTCTAAGGTTATATTCTCTTATAAAATTTGAGACTTCATTGATACTCTCTTTCGTAAGAAATCTCCTAAATATCCACTACGACCGCTATAGTTTTAATATTCGATATTGGTGTTTTTGACCTTGGTTTCTCTCTATCCTCTCACATCAGCATTTGTAGTCATGTTACATTCCAAAGAACCAATTTATTAGTACCTAGTCCCTCTTTTAAAACGCCAAGAAAACGTTCGATAAAAACAGAGACCTAAACGTAGGGCGAGTAATCTTCAAATAACAGGAGGAGCGATGGCGAACCTTGCGCTGCTCTCTCAAGTTAGTTCACTGACGAAGATTCATGATGGTGTTGTTCTTGGCCAAGTTATTGCCGTAGCAAAGCACTTCACATTATTTTTACCCTAACAGTTTTATATCACCGCCCTACTTTTAACCATCTCGTACAACCTCCCAAGTCCATTTTTCGAACTTTCTTCATAATTTCCATACTTGGTATTTAGTTGTATTTGGAAGGCCGCCATTTATGTGACCCATTAACAATACCATAATTCAATAAATTATTTAGGAGATGAATAGAAGTAATAGTACAGTATATTGTTTCAGTATAGCATAAAGCTTCAGTTGTTAACCGTCTACTATCAGTAGTTGATCCACCGCCGATGGTTGATTATAGATTATTCATCAGTAAGTTTTTTGGGTTTAATTTTCAATAATGATCCATTGTTATCGATCAAGAAAAATTGAAACAACCCTCTGACAATTTTTGGTTGACGATTCAAGATCATAATTATAATCTGAGAAAACAAAAATAAATAAAATCAACTTCGCGCCATAAAGCTTTTCTCCCAAACTGCTGGATCAAGGATCAAAAATCACATTCTTAGAATCACTCTTGATCATTCGGAGAATAAAAATGGAATTGAAGGTTAAAAATTAATATTTAAAAATCGAAACTTCAACATCCGGAGCATGTACAATTTTTTATTTTTTTATTTATGTACATTACATCACCTAAAAAGATCTCATTTGAGTTTCAACACGATCGAATCATTATTAGTAACTGCTGTACATTCACGAACCTCGGATCCTTGTAACAAGCATGATTTCTACAGTTCCCATCCGTTTCCGATGAAATTTTCAGGAATAGAACTTTTCAGGCTGTACTTAGTTGGGGCTAAATTAAGTTAATTACTTTCTCACATATCCCTCTACTATCAAGCATCATCATCTCATCTCCTAATTGACTAATTTCTCTTATAATGGCTTTCAAGCGGTTCTCCTACGTAATAATTAATGCATTATAATATTTCAATATTTCTTATTACGATAACACACTTCAATGATCTATAAAATCATGTTATAGACTAGCTGGGAACAATGTGCCGCACCGAACTTGGCACAGACGTTCTTAATTCAATAATTTTCTTTCGGCAGCTGAATCCTATTTTCATTCAGTTCGTGCAATTAAACTAAAATTATTATATACCATGGGACGTATTATAATGGTTAATTAGTTCTTTTTTTTACCTACAGAGGGACTAGTGTAGCGTTGGCGTTGGAAGGAGTTTTATTTATTACCATTAATTTTCAATCGGTAGGTTCCTACTTCTTCGTGGGATGTGATTATGTTTCGGTAATGTGCTATTTATAGATTCTATAGTTTATTAACTATCAATAAAACACAGATCTGCGTGTAAGACGATCTAATACAGAATTAATAAACCAGCAGCGCTTTTCTCTCTGCTTGTGTCAAAACATGATTACTTACAGTGAATATTTATATTATTGTAAGTATTTGTGTGGATAGCAAATGTGAAAAGAGAAAATCCTGTGAAACAAATCTAGATATTATTCATTGGCTTTTAGGAAGAACATTATTTTTTTAAAGTTTCAGTCGTGCAGGATGATCGTATAAGCAAATTTTTGTAGTTACAGTATTGTGTTATGTTACTTAAATTTTGAAATTTGAGCACTCTCAGGGTAAAAAATTGTAAGCCACCGACTATATTGCCAATAAACTCGTAGTATATAACTATGTGGTTCACCCGGTTGTAGCACAGGTTGACTTGCATATACGCAAGCCCCTCCTCACCCATCACATTTTGGGACACCCCTATGGATCTAATTTAAAGAAATCCTTATTTAACTTATTTAAAAGTACTTAGTTATAAATTATTACCTATTAGGACCTAAGTACTGAGATCAACCCCCACTCCCTCTCCACAACCCCCCCCCCCCCCCCCTCTCTTTTTTTCCCTACCACAAACCTATGATTGAGGCTAAAAAATTTTGTAAAAGCCTGTGAATCAAAACATATTTGACCAATCAGATCTTCAGTTTGTTCAGTGATGTCGAAGGTACCTCTTCCTTTCCAAACCCCCTCCCCCATACCACCGCTATGGGTTGGAATTTAAAATTTCTAAGTAGGCTGTGGTTTTTTAGTGTTATCAAAACATATTTTACAAACAGGTCCTCAGTTTATTCAGAGAAGTCCAAGATACCTAAATTAAATTGCCTATAATTTAAGTTGCACTGATGTAGACATTTCCCCCCACTCATATCAGTTTTCCAATTACCCCTGTAGCCGTGAAAAGCGGACATACATGCGGACAGGCAGACATACAGACACAGACAGACAGACATACAGACACAGACAGACAGACATACAAACACAGACAGAAAGAGAAAAACGATGCAAATTATTTCACAAAGGTTTATTATTTTTTCAATTGAGTTTGATCGTAGTTTTAGTTGGCTTGCGTACGTCATAAGGCCCGTCCAGACTCCTCGGCGTGTCCTATTTCGAGTTGCCACAACCTATACTTCTATAAATAATAGAGATACGTATGTTTATATTTCTCGATTTGAGCTCCTATCTATTCAAATAATCATTGCCTTAATAATATCATTATCTAAGTACGTATGAAAAGTCGAGAGGATATGTTATTAAATGTGCGTAGGAAAAGCATTGGTATTAACACACAAATACGACCTAGAAAAAAACATATATTCATGCCTCGAAGGAACGCCGTACCCACCACAAGGTGCCGCGGCGCCTCCTCTCACTCCACCCCCCGCTCACCCCCCTCACCACCCACCGTGACCCCCTGCCAAGCGTACCAGGCGTGCGTCTAACACGTCTAGCACTTAAAGACACTTTTTCGCCCGTTTTTGGCCCATAGCATCTATGCGAGTAAAGCGATCGGGATGGTTAAACGTTAGGACCAACTAGACCCCAAATGGAGTCTATGTGCGAAAGAACGGGTTTTTTAAGTAAATTCTTAGGCCTTTTATGGCCCGGACGGCGAACGGCGGACGGCGGACGGACATTTCAAATTTGGATTCTACGCACCTTGAAACGGAAAGTGACAAAGTTTGAGGGGGGTTATAAAAATTTTTTGCTACACGATCACATAGGCTTATTATTGAAAATAATAAATCAAAATTGAGAAAATGGTACCAATCGTCTAAAAATAGCATGAAACGGAAAAGAAACGCTAAATTTCATGATTTTAATCAATGTACATACAAACATACTTACGATTTTATTAATATTGATATTCTACGATTTAAACTGATTTTTGTTTTTTAGCAGTTTTTCAAATTTTTAATCGATTTTTCAGTAAATATCAATGAAATTTACATTCATTTTCCTCCTTATTTGTTAAGACGCTCCTTCGTCACTTGCCCCTCCGCCTGTCCTTAAGTTTTTCAAGAAATACCTGCAGTTATGTTTTTGGCGGTTCCGCTTCATCTAATAGCCTTTCCATAGACATGCCTGCGAGTTTAAATACCTGCTGAGGTTAACCTGTGAGAAATTCTAGAGTTTTGTATAGTAAATAGATATTTTGATAAAAAGAGAGAGTGACTACCAACTAGCCCTTCTGGAAACTTGCCCGCGAGCGGATAGTATGCAGAGCTTAACTTGCGAGAAGGTCTAGGATTGTGTATAATAAAAATGAATGTTTTGGTGTTTCTAAATGTATATATTGTTATGATTCGGACAAAATTAGCTTCCTACTAAGTATTCCAGAAGCATGCCCGCAAGCGAATTGCCTGCTGAGCCTAGGGAAACCTCAGAGTATTTTAGAAGACAGAAAATCATTAGGTTTAAAGAAAACCCTTATTGAATGAATATGTGCTATATTAAATTTTTAACCGAAGTAACAAAATCCTTAGGGATAATTTTGCAAAGCTTAAAGTCAGAGTATTGCTTTTAGTAAGATACATAAGTTTGAACTTTGAATTTTTATGAGTTTATACAATTTTATATTAAGTAAAGCGGAGTAGGTGAATTTTAAGGCCGAAGCCTATGTTTGTTAAGAGAGAGGAAGAGGTTGAGGTGAAGTGGTATTGTGCCTACCGAGCGTGAACTAATGTATCTGATCGCCGGTTGGCCTATTTGCACACAAGACGTTCTCGAACAATCAAGTGGTGTCCCCCTCCCCGGCTGCTACTTGGAACCGTTCCCCACTGTGAGTTCTTCAATTCCGTTCAACCCGGATCAGCTCATGTTAAGTCACATTTACGTCTCTAAACTGTTATGCGATTGAGGAAGGGAGGGGGGTTAGACAAACATTGATTAACATCTCTCAATATCGTTGACATCTATTAATATTATTGAGTTTGTGCAATAATTGACAACAAAAACAACCTGTACATACCTAGATAATAAAGCACCTAAAGAATTCTATTTTCCAAGTAGAAAACTGTCCATAATGATCACTGTCTTTAATAATGGCGAGATGGAGGCTGATTTGGGTGTCGATAAGTTATTGATCAATTAATTAAATCCAAATATTCCACCTTTTTCCTTTGAATTCAGGATACCTACAAAAAAAGCCTTTGTATTTAATCATGTCTTACTCGGAAAAGGTGAACAATGTCAACCTTAATTATTCCAATTTCAATGAACGAAGCACGATTAAGTACTGGTTACTGAAGCATGATTTGATAATTGAAAACAGTTTTCTACTTGGAAAATAGAATTCTTTAGGTGCTTTATTATCTAGGTATGTACCTACTGGTAGTTTTTGTCGTCAATTATTGTACAAACTCAATAATATTAATAGATGTCAACGATGTTGATACATAATAATCGATATTTTTGTATCCCCCTCTCCCCTCCCTTCGTAAATCACATAACAGTTTAGAGACATAAATGTGACTTAACATGAGCTGCACCGTGTTGAACGGAATTGAAGAACTCACAGTGGGGAACAGTTCCAAGTAGCGGCCGGAAAGGGGGACACCTCTTGATTGTTCGAGAACGTCTCGTTATTTGTACCCTGGTGATCTCCCTCTTTTTTCCCCGCTCGGTAGTGAGGGCTCAGGATTTACGGAAGGGTTGTGGTTAACTCAAGGGTGGATCCTGAGAGCTGGAGGAAACCTCCGGCTATCTCCTGCTCAGAGTCATTTTCCAGAAACATGACCGCGAGAGCATACAAAGATGGTAGCAGTCTTTTGCATAAATTTAATAGTGTTCGTGGTTGATTAACTTTTATTGACTAAATTGTTGGTTATAAATATAACTTAAACGATTTTAACCCGTTTTAATCCATTTTTAGTGATATTTTAGGAATATTTTTTTGAAATTTGACCAGTTGAATGTACTCAAAAAGTCTTGGCCAATGAATCCATGCTTCTGTTTGGAAAGCTTGATTTTTTGGCGCAAGAATGGAATTTTCATCTCAATCATAACGAGAGTTATCTTCTTAATGACATATACATATATACTTTTATGCACATAAATAACCCTGGCTTCAAAGTCAAAACGGATTTCGATAAAAAAAATGTTCGAAAACTTTAATTTTAAAATTTTTGGAGCCATTGCAATAGCTTCGTTTTCTACTAAAACTCGCTAATAATGAAGAAAGAAGAAACTATCAATTCCGTGTTTCAGTTGTGCCTCCTATCTTAGGATAAGAGAATCAAAGTATCTCTTTATGGACACCACGTGGATAAGGACCCACTTTCCCTTATAGACCCTCACCGAAAATCCACAAGTAGAAAGAGTTTGATGAAGAAAATATACAGAAACTAAAATTTACCTATTTTCTAGAAGGAAATATACAGAAATCCTCTAGTTCTTTCCTCATTTCGCTTGCTTTATAAAAAGTGTTCATTACTTAAACAAAACAAAATTCATCTCATGATTTTGCCATTTAATGTTACCTACCTACCATTCTACCTAGTTGTAATGCACCATATAATGTCTGCGTTTGTACCTGATAGGTTGCAGCATAACAGCCGAAGAATATTTTTACATAACATAACCAAGCAAGTTAAAAATATTTTCTCCATCAGGAGGAACCTAGATTGTAACACGGTTGGCATGGAAGACGCTCAAACCAACCCTCATCAACAGACTCCCTGGGATTGAACAGGGGCTCTATTTGGTCGATAATCCTCAAAGTTGGTGCTAAAACCAAGGAAAAGTGACAGAGAAGAAAAAATACACAAATCAACTAGTGCTTTCTTTATTTCTCTCGCTATCTTCAATTTATCCATTGGTTAGAAGAAATAAATTTCAACTGATGATTTTGCCATATAATGTTTTATACCTACCATTCTATCTTGTTTCTGTTGCAATGCACCATAAACTGTCTGGGTTCATACCTGGTAGGTTGCAGCACTACTTCCGAATAATGTTCTTAAAAACATAACTAAGGAAGTTGAAAATACTACCTCCATTAGAAGGTACCTAGATAGTAATACGGTTGGCTTGGAAGACTCTCAACTTGCAGGAACAGAGAAACCGACCGTGAAGTGATTTAGCTGAAAAGTTGTAGAAGTCGTTGGGGAGGGGGTTGTCCATACCCTGGCAAGCGAATACCAACCTAGTTTCGTGCAATTAAGTGGCGTCCAAGTTGGACCGTTAATTATTTGTCCTTTGGCCCAAGAGATGGAGAAGCCCTCTTGTTTCTCCCCTGGGGCTTTCCATTAGAGTAAAATGACTAGAGGTCTCTGGAAGTAACAAATTAGATTACCGGTTTCGACCCTGAAAATGATGAAGCCTGAGAAATAACTAGAATTATTCCAAAGTATTTAATAATTTGTTGAGCTCATGATTACGATAGCTATTTTCAGGTAGGTACTTATCAGATATTTCACCAGAAGTACTAATCACAATAGTTATCTCTAACATTAGTAAAACTCGTAGTTCATTTATTTATAACAATTTGCTTTTCGCTCTCCGTAAGTGTTGTTGTTCATTTCCTATTCAGAGAACTGTTGCTAACTTTCTGGTAAAAATCATAAATTCAACAATTTTTTTCGGCATTTTTAGTGATTTGGTTTGTTTTGCACATTTTTATTTTAGCACCTCATAGTTCCTTGTTGTTTGTTGTTGTTTCTTGAAAAGCTCATTTTTTTCGAAAGAACGGATTTTTCGAATCTCGATTCTAAGAAGGAAATGAAATTGAACAACACATTATATAAACAGATAACAAAGTTTTAAAATCCAGGAATCTTTCTAAAATGCTTCAAAACTTTTTTCCACTAAGAACGTTGTGAAGAATTTTAATTTAAAAACATTAGCATATCGAAAATGTTGATCTATTGTAATAGATACTTCTTCAGACGCGCCTCTGAAGCTAAGTATATAGGCAAGGCTTCGTGTATAAGAGACACGACCTATTGGATTGAGCTAGGGGGTGTGGAACGCATGGGAAGAAAAAAGTATATACATATATATCCGAATACAAATCTGTTTCTGATCATTCTATGACCGAATCCAGAAAAAATTAGTGGATGTCAGGCTAATTGTCATTTCTTCGGAGCTCCTCTTATCCCTACCCAAGTCAAGGTCACATGCAACCCGGGCACTCTCGGGAGAAAAGAGGGTGGTAGAATGATTAGCTGGCAATTGGGGAAAGGCTGTGTCAACGGTCACTCGTCCCTTCAATATTTTGATTTCCCGTTTTGAATTCAGAAAACGATGAGCCTCATAACCGCCGCTGCCCCATTGGGAGGTATGGTTCTCAAGATTTGCGGCAAATAGCAGCAGAGGAGGCAGATGCTGTGCATTATGGGGCAAGTCACTATAATGTTTTTTTTTTTTTTTTTTTTTTTTTTTTTGCAGCATCGTTTTCCCATGTGCACGATTTCTGGTACTTACTCCTTTCAGCTTATGCTCCACTATAAATAGCTCGTCTAGGATTCAATTCCTCATCTTCTATAGGTGTTGGGCCGCTGCCTGTCATTCAGCATTCCTCACCGTTGTCCTCCGGTCTTCTTTCTGAACTGAAGACCAAAGTAATGAGGCTCAGGAAGCAGGTAGGCAATACTAATGGTTAGGAGAGTACCAATCTGCAGGATAGTGAGGGGCCAGGCAGCTTGGAGAATGAGTTCACAGCTATATAAAGAGGATCATCCCACAGGTTGATGAAGCGGCCGTGGAAATAGGGCAATACCCTCTTAACGGATGATTTTATTCTATACGCATAAACCCGAAAGGGCTTGGAGATTGCCCTGTGGACAATCCATATAAGTGGGGGTCAGTCTCTTGGTCCCGCCAGGTTGCTAGCATAAGGTGAAAGTGGTGGACAGTCACCCATTCCCCCCGACCTCTGTTAGAAGTTTGGTGGTAACTTGGAGTTGACTTCATGGGTGTGGTCACCATACCTGTAAGCCGTAAACCTTGGTGGAGCACCAGGTTGTGTCACCAAGGCTCCATTGAAGCCACAGTAGAAAGTGTGCTCATTCGTCCGTGCTTGCAGCATATCTTAGGCTTACTGCGCGAAGATTAATTGAGTTAGATCATGAATGACCACATTCGCCTTCGTAGTAAGCCAACCTGGTTACTTCCAAATCATGTTGCTATACTTTGAGGATTGTTCATAATTCATTAATAGCTTAGCTTATAGCTCAACTCCTTTTATTTTCGGAGAGGTTTAAAACAGCGTAATATTTTTACATAAATTGAGATCTTTCCAACGACTGGTGAACGGTTTCGTACAATTAAAAAACAGCCAAAAATCAGTTCCGTAGCAACGATAAGATTGTAAGCGAGAATCATTAGAAGTATCTGTGAGGATTTCTTCGTTTTGTGTTTTGTGAGCAATTTTCAGTTCATGTGCAGGCATGAAAATGTCAAAAATATACTTGAATGTCATAAAAATGGTTTAAAAACGTCTGCCTAGTTGGGTGGGCAATATGAAATTGTCACTTATTGTAACATGAACGTATATAATTAAAGTACGAGTCAAAATGATTAAATGCAAAATACGATTCATGCTCGTGAATGCGTACACCACTAATCCAACTTCATTCACCATCCAAGGTATATATCACAAGGGATCAGAGCTAACCAGCACTATCCAATATCAATATCGTCAAAATCGGTCTATCAGTCTCGTCTGTAACAACCAATTTCAGGTAAGCGCATATCGATGGTTACTACAACTAATCGGAACGAAATTCATGGGATGCCATCCAGAGACTCGTACAATGAATCGAACCATTCAATCATCAATCAGTCGAAATCAGTTTTTCGGTAATTAACCCCTCATAAGTAGACGCGAACTCAGAAACTCGGTGAAATGTTCCAGATGCTTCGTTCTCCACTTCATAGGTGTCGTTTTAGATGAAAGTTGTTCTTCTGTCAAGTTGGTCCAGGTTCTTTCTTGTGCTAATAGAGGTGATGGAAGCTATTTATGCCTCGAGGCCAGGATCTGAAAGTATGATAAGAGCTGCCTTCAATCGGAACGCTTTGACTTTCAAATGTTAGATTGGGTAATTTGACAACTTAGACGCAACCGTGTGAGTTGTAGTAGGATTCGGTTGCTGATGTGATGAATGTGTTTATCTGTCCAAGGCATTGGAGTCCTCGATGATGTTCTGAACTCCTTATGCATAATTTATTGAGGAACCGAAGATGTCGATTTGTAAAACTCTGGACCCAATAATTTCTTGATATCTACCTTAATAAACTGAACAAACTTCTGCATGTATTGGATTTATTTAAAATTATTTAGTTTTGTCATTATTACTTTTTGAATTAATTTTTTAAACAAATTAATTATTTATTTTACTTTATTTTAATAATTTTTCTTCTATCTACTCTTTAATCATGGCTCAAAACTCGAAACTTCGAACCTGCATGTGTTTTACACGTGGTAGTTGAGTATGAACTAATAGGTATGGTTTCTAAATACTCATACATTCAGAGAAACATATTGAACTTTTATGGCCCTATAAGTCAATGAGGTAGCATTCATGCAATAAGTAACAATACATATAAACTGTAAGCTTGGAAGCAACAATATACCTTCCCTCAGAATTTATGTTTAAATTATATGAATACGTTTTGTTGAATTTATCTATATTATGTTACTAAGGCTCGTTGTACGCAAAGCTCTTGTTGAATCAGCTCGTTGGCCAACAATACGGCCTAAGACGTAAGGCGAAATTTACCCGTGTGCGAAAGAAAACATGAGAAAATAATGTCAAAACAAATCATACATACGCCGTCCTCCGTACAATGTCCTCCGGATCGTGTCTCCTAAACCACTGAACCAAAGTTTATGGAAATTGGGTCAAAAACCACATATGAGCTGTAGTCGGTCCTTGAACCTTGGCATTGAAAAGGGTTATTTAAATACACAGCAAGATAAAAGTACTACGCAATAATTTTCAGCGTTTTATTTAATTATTTTTACAAACATTCTTAAGAAGCTAAATATTAAATAATAAAATCGCTAACTCGTACTTGGTTGATAGATGGTGAACTGTCAAAGCAACGAAAACTAATAGTGGAAACCAATTTCTATTAACTATCTACGTAATGGTAGGCGAGTGGAACCACGAGTGAACATACGACAGAGCGGTCTAATTATGCAGTTTCGTGTTTGGTGAACCAACAAATTACTATGCTGTGTATGCTCATCTCTAAAAGTACCTAAGAAGGGCTGAAGGGAGGGAGTTGTGGGGAGGCTCTATGAGTCGGATTGAATACCGATGTTCGGCGATAGTTCGTGACGGTGCTGAAGTAAAAAGCTCTGTTGAAGGTTCGTGACCCGTTTCACTGGGAACAAAAAGTAGTGAAAATCCAGAACCCCTCATTAGCTCAGCTTCCGACCCTGAGACAATGAGATACTCCGGTGTCACTAGATAGCTTCAGTGTTTAGGGGAAGTGCGTATGCCATCCATTCGATGCGCAGTTCTACCGGAAAAAATTAGAATGCAATTTACTTTCAAGTTTCAAATACTATCTCACACGCGGCCGTTTTCTAAGAATAATTATCTGCGAGTTGGCGGACTTCACAGGTTTCGTCATTCTTGAGGATTATCTTCATGATCCGTTTGCAAGATTGATGAGTTTCATCGAGATGATTGTTTATAAAATACCAGTCACTCACGTATCATTGAATAGCCCAAAATACTTGACCTAGAACCAAGAAATTTCGCATGGGCTTCCCTTCAATGTACAAGCATCTGCTAAGAACAGGTTTTAGAAAATTCGAAATTTCAGTGAGGTTTTGCGGAAGTGAAGTTCTGGAAAAATAATCGTTTATTATCCTCAACGAAGAAAGATAGCATCTACAACGCCTAAGCGAGAGATCCGATCTTCAATCCGAAAAAAAAAAAGTTTGTGAGGAATTGAATTTTCCATGTATTTTTCGATCTATGTACCTATTCATTTTGTACACATTTCCCTTAGTTTACGAGCGCTTCAGCAAAACGTAGCGAATTCAGGTTTAAAGTCGAAATCCCGCTTTTCCCCACCCTACATACACATAATTTTTTTCCATTTTACATACCTACAACAATTTTTATTTTTTTCTTTTTTTTTTTCTTTTATTTTTTATTTTTTTATTTTTTAGTTTTATTTATTTATTTTTTCTCTCTTCTTTTTCAATTTTTTAATATTTTAGGAGAGCAGATTTAGTTTCTCGGTCATATACAACTGTAAGTACGCTCATCCCACAAAAAACCTCTTCAGAAAACAGTTCTTCAAGAAAAGGGGTGATAGAAACAACATTTAATGGTGCGAGTATTTCTGAGTTCTGTGGGGAATAAGACGAATACACAGGACAGCTGGGAATAATGTTCACAAAATAGCCCTGAACTTAGACCTCTCCTGTCTCCTTTACACATTTGCCCCACCACCTTCAGTCAGTTGGCTAGTAGTTTCAGCTCCTTACCTGTATCGTGTTTAGTTATAATTCAACCCTATCACATTACTCAGATTTCTACTGCATACTACTTACTTACAGTGAAGGGTGTCTTACCGACCATACTGAGCGTGTGGAGGTCCGTTACCTGACCTTGCTCACTACATTTAGGCCAGAACACAACTGTGTACGTGGTAAACTGTGCATTGGATGACACTGACTTCCATCCACATTATGCTCCTACCAGACAATGTTCCTTCTACGTGCTGTTCATGAGTACTTTGATAATGAAAAAATTTGGTGCTGTGCAGTTACATATCAAGTTTTTTTTTAATCGAATGTTTGTAGAAAATGAAGCTATTTCAATGGGTCAGACATTTTTAAAATCAAAATTTTCGAAATTTTTTTTTCGACATTTTTCGAAAATTTTGATTTTAACATTTTTGGAGTCATTGCAATAGCTTCATTTCCTACGAAAACTCGCTAAAATTTAAAATCTCTTTTTGAATAGCCGATTACTAGTTAGAATACATTTTTGCCATGAAAATAATAGTTGAGAATATCTTTGAACTCAAAAAGCTCAAATTTCAAAACAATTTATCATAATATAGTACGATAACTTACGAAAATTCGCTCATACGATCATGCTGTATGAACTTTATCTTTTGTCTCACATTTTGTCCTTTTATTACAAATTTCGCTTATTCATTTCGCTCAACGCGACAGGTTAAGATGATATTGGCCTTTAAATGAACTGAGTCTGTTATTTTACTGCTATTCAATGCATTTGCAGGAATAATTTATTTATTTCTTAGTTGCCAAACAACATAACTTTTGCGCCTCAATCTCAAACAGAACAAATCTCATTATTAAGATTGCTCACGAAGCCAGGGATCAACATCGCCCTTGGTTTTGATTTCGTTCGTAACAGACCGTGAAACTTCCAAAGCTGTCGCTAGTAACCTCCTCAATGTCTATGCAACTGAGCCAAATGCCTTGAGTCAGGACCTTACAATTTTGACCCTTCTTGATGTTTACCGTCACCACTAAATAAACTGGATGCCATCGCGTTCGTGGGGATCTTTGTCACCCTGTGAAGGACTAAAATAAACATAGGGAATAGGGGAGGAGGACGATTGAAAACGTAGTAACCATACTACGACTACTACGTGGTTAATTTTCTGACAGATTTGCGTCCACCATTACTTGAATATCATCATTAAAATTTTCTTTAGTCCCATGTTTGTAGGTTTCTAAATCAAACTCATATGAGTGGATTCCGCTAAGTGCCTATCAGTTCAGCGTTCTTTTGACAAGTAATATGGACTTACCATATATAGCATTTCCCAGTGAAACTAATAAATCATTTTCCCTGTGAAATTGATAACTTTCCCATTCAATTTGAATAGGAAAATTATTAATTTGGTTGGGAAAGTAATTAATCTCACTAGGAAAATTATTAATTCCACTGGGAAATGCTATTTCTCGACGTAAAACAAAAGAATCCAGGATCCGTATGTTCATTTTCTGTTAACGCGCTTATTGGTTATTCAACTGAATTATTTTCATCCTCAGTTACGCATTCCGCTCTTAACTCCGATGGAGCATTAGAATGGCCATTTTATTGGTCGAGCTTGCTATATCATCGACAGGAATAGTACCTAAAGCGTGGAGGCTATGTATAGCTGGGTGAAGCACAGACTCAACCTTTTGACTTCCACTATCGACAGAAAAGAGATTTAGGAGCGGTCCGCTGAGTTCCATGAATTATTTGCACCAGCATCAGTGCGGCTAGCAGTCGAACAACGCGCCCGTAGAACTTTCAATGAGGCATATACAAATTTGCAAATAAATCAGAATGAACGAATTCCGAAAGACATAGGTATGCGTTCTTGATGTCTACGTTTGGGAGTTACACAATTATATTGCTTTAGGCATGTTATAGAATGATCTCAAACATGTTGCTTTGCTGTGTAATATGCAATTATACCAAATATCGTGCTCCTAGATTCCTTTGTTCGAGTTTACCACTAGGAAGCACTGTTTAAAAACGCTGCCAATTATTACACAAAGATTTACCAATAGTGTATCAGAAGATGAATGTTGGTCCTTGTTCCCTTGTGTACGTTTAACTCAGATTACTCGATATTCAGTCATTTTGAACTGATTGAATTGAATTGAAGTGTTTGTGGTTCAATCCAATAGCAAAGCACCAACAAAACGTATGAAAATTATTTACCAATATCATTTTAGGGAATTTACACAACAGTTAGTTGTGTGTTATTCAACTATCAAACTACTCAATTTTTAACGATATTCAGGTTTTGATTATGCTAAAAAAATTAATTAACATTTTATCGGTAGTGCTATAGGTACCAACATAGTAGTAGAATTATACGTTATTCAGTAATTTCAACAAAAACTAGACAAAAAAATTTCATGGAAATTACACGCGTTTTGGTTCTGTTATGCTCAACAGTAATTATTTTAAATGTATTTCACACGATGCCATAGGATGTTTCCATTATGCACATAGGTAATACTGGACTCTTTTACTTTCTGTACACTATTTCATTTGTGCTGGTAAATACTTATCTGAGTAGAAGATTAGATATCTGAAAGATAAGAAAATATCTGCGAAGAAAATTTTTCACTATCAAGTGTTTTGCAATATAAGGGGAAAAACTCGGTGCCACTAATCTGCAGTAAATATGCTGAATTATATATATATATATATATATATATATATATATACATATATATATATATATATATATATATATATATATATATATATATATATATACAGGGTGATTCCCTCGCAGATGCAAAAAAAAAATTTGGGTGAAACTACATCAAAAATGGAGTAAAATTCCGCCAACTGCATATTTTTATCTCAATCCGTTCTCGAGATACAATTTTTTAAAGGTTTTTTCAGGAAAACCGTGTTTTTTTAATTTTAAACTCAAATTTGTCAAAGCACCAACAAAACGTATGAAAATTATTTACCAATATCATTTTAGGGAATTTACACAACAGTTAGTTGTGTGCTATTCAACTATCAAACTACTCAATTTTTAACGATATTCAGGTTTTGATTATGCTAAAAAAATTAATTAACATTTTATCGGTAGTGCTATAGGTACCAACATAGTAGTAGAATGATACGTTATTCAGTAATTTCAACAAAAACTAGACAAAAAAATTTCATGGAAATTACACGCGTTTTGGTTCTGTTATGCTCAACAGTAATTATTTTAAATGTATTTCACACGATGCCATAGGATGTTTCCATTATGCACATAGGTAATACTGGACTCTTTTACTTTCTGTACACTATTTCATTTGTGCTGATAAATACTTATCTGAGTAGAAGATTAGATATCTGAAAGATAAGAAAATATCTGCGTAGAAAATTTTTCACTATCAAGTTTTTTTTTGCAATATAAGGGGAAAAACTCGGTGCCACTAATCTGCAGTAAATATGCTGAATTATATATATATATATATACAGGGTGATTCCCTCGCAGATGCAAAAAAAAAATTTGGGTGAAACTACATCAAAAATGGAGTAAAATGCCGACAACTGCATATTTTTATCTCAATCCGTTCTCGAGATACAATTTTTTAAAGGTTTTTTCAGGAAAACCGTGTTTTTTTTATTTTAAACTCGAATTTGTCCACTTTACTTCATTCAATTTTAACTTTTAACCACATTTTCGGAATCAACATTAAATTTACTATAAGAATAGTGTACTTGGGTTCTTAAAAAGTACCATCCAAAGGCCCTCACATCAGCTCAAACATTGACGATTTTGAAAAAAGAATATTTCTGAAAATCTTTAAAACTTTACTACTCTTCCAAAACGAATCCTGAAAACTGGCAAATCTGATGAAAACTGCTTCGTCTTATATTCTTTCCAACGGTATAATCAAGTTTACTTTCATTTCGTTATTTAGTGGAGAAAATTATGTTTTAATGTTAAAAAATGTGGGTTTTTCAATGAAATTGTTGGTTTTCTCGAAAGATGACCCTTCATGAACCTACGAGTATGGGGTCGGTTTCTATGTATTTTTTCACGCTGTATCTAATGGTAACATTTGTAGATCTCTCCAACTCCGTTATAACCGAGTTTTACACTTAAAATCGCAAATGTTTAGTTTGTTTGTTACGATTAAATGTATGTGTGTTATGGGGTAAAACTAGTTAATTAAAGTGTAAAACTCGATTATAACGTAGTTGAGAGATCTGCAAGAGTTTCCGTTTGATCCAGTGAGAAAAAATACATAGAAACCGACCCCATACTCGTTGGTTCATGGAGGGTCATCTTTCGAGAAAACCAACAATTTCATTGAAAAACCCACATTTTTTTAACATTAAAACATTATTTTCTCCCCTAAATAACAAAATAAAAGTAAAATTGATAATACCGTTGGAAAGCATATTAGATGAAGCAGTTCTCATGAGATTTGCCAGTTTCCAGGATTCTTTTTAAAAGAGTAGTAAAGTTTTAAATATTTTCAGAAATATTATTTTTTCAAAATCGTCAATGGGAGGGTCTTCGGATGGTACTTTTTAAGAACCCAAGTACACTATTCTTATAGGAACTTTAATGCTGATACCGAAAATGAGGTTGAAAGTTAAAATTAAATGAGGCAAAGTGGAGAAATCCGAGTTTAAAATGAAAAAACACGGTATTTCTGAAAAAACCTTTAAAAAATCATGTCTCGAGTACGGATTGAGATAAAAATATGCGGTTGGCGGCATTTTACTCCATTTTTGATGTAGTTTCACCCAAATTTTTTTTTTTTTTTTTTTTTTTTTTTTGCATCTGCGGGGAATCACCCTGTATATATATCCCTGCAAATAAATACAGTTTTTCTTTCTATAACTTTTTCTGATGGTTCGAATTAGTATCCAACATTCTGGAGTCTTTTCTCTTTTTCTCTTGGAAACTTTGGAATTATTGTTGTTCTACTCACGGAAGAATGGCGATATCGCTTGATTTGGGGAGGGAACACGTTTCTTTCTTCACGAAAAAGCTATGTGAGGTAACGGATCAATGTGAGCATCAGATTGGATTATTCTCAGCTTACCTCAATGTGCAATGCATGTTTTGCTTACCTCGTGAACCTTGATGGTATCGTGATAAGAAGATGGAATCTATTCCAGGAACCCATTATCCTGGTCGAATGAAGTGTCGATCTCGCTAGTTTTACATGAAGTCTGAAAGTGCTACAAACTATTGACAAAAAAAAAACCCATTCGTGGGTTGGATATTTTAATAATTCAACACACTTTGGTCGAATTTCAGCCAGCTCATGATTCACTCCATCAAATCAAATACGTTTCCAAAGTGTTGGTTTGAACTCAAAACAGGAATTGGTTCAAGACGATACGTTCGCGAACGATCAATTTGAGACACTTATTTGACTTTTAATTAATAATTTTTAAACGGAAAACATTTTCAATTATAATTATTCTTTCCTTTTAGTTGGTATATATATTTATATGATTCAGTAAAATAGTTGTACCAAGTAAGTAAATTACATACCCTGTATTTCTCCCCTGCTATGTTATGGCACTAGTTGAGGGAGAGGACAAGAGGATCAAGCGGCAGAAATATGCAACTCATACTAGAAAAACTGATGTCCGATTTACATTTTTTGATTTTGAATACTTATAACCTGTCCAAACACGAACCCATCATTACTTGAATACGGGGCGACGCGACGTAGCTCTTTCGCTCTCACGATGTTTTGGCCCCCGCAGGCCAGAATCGCTTAAATCTGCAGTAATGGCATCTTGTTGGCCTTTCAAGGCTCTACAGGTGCTAAATGACCTATGATGGGCTTCGAGGGTCTAATAACTCGTTTCTAGCGCTGACGATCCATTGAAGGGTGTTTATCACCTCGTCAATGCGCTTTACGGCGCTTTATGGCGCTTTCCCTAACTCAACCTCGATTGTAGGTCTGTATGATGAGCATAAATATTCATGACCGCACATTGTTTCGAACCGGTAAAAACGACTAGCTATTCATGGACGTTTTCTAAAACTATTGTGTGTGTGTGTGTGTGTGTGTGTTAAAAACAAAAATAATTATTATATATGGTTTTTCCTCCTTTGCATGAAAATTACAAATTGAAGACGTATCCATTCGAGTGATTAGATTTTTGATATTTTTGAGTGATTTGATTTTTGATTTGAACAGAAAAGGATAATTCCTCAAGTAACATAAAATATTGAATATGAACTTCGTAAGACAGCCAGCCATCTCCCTGGTTCCCTCATCCTACAAGTTATTGGATCATCTGGATATATAATAAATCAATCCGATCTTGCTTTTGCTCATCGTTACTGGTTCGTTCAATAGTGATTTTATTATTTATTTTCAACGGATTTCTCAAAAAGATTATCATCCAATCCAGGTTTGTAGAGCGTTGGGTATAACCTAGTATAAATACACTGAAGTTGGACGTACGAATTAATAAAATACATAGTATCTAGGTAGGAGCTACCTGATTTTTCATTGTAATAGTCAGCCATACGTAAAATCACTTGCACGTTTCGTTAATACGATTTGCGAATTATTTGTGTTTATGGATAAGCATTATCAAACCATGAATTTCAAATTGCCTTCCAGCTTCTTCCAGAGAATTGATGCAGACTGTAAACTTCTTTGAACTATCCAAGGGTAAAGATTCTAGTCACCGGCACCCTGAACACTCAGTTTTGTTTGGTGTAACTCCCTCAATACAAGAACCTAAACTTAAACTGAAAATGTAAGACACAAATGTAAGAAATCGTCGATCTCTTGGTATAAATAGTTATCTTTAATATCTCTTTATATCTGTCTTTACTGTATGTTTTATTGGTTTTCCGATGTTTTATGGAATTTTGAAGTTCCATCCGCTTAAACGATATCTTCAATTTGAGAGCTAGTCAGCAAACGGGTTTTTGCAGGATTGTCACTTTAAATTCTCTTAACTACTAGACAGTTGGCAGAAAAATTGTAATCCATTTTGAAGTACTTGAGATGAACTTGGTCATACTATCCGATACTTGGTGCCAGAAAACCAACCTACTTATCAAGTAGGATTTAACGGTAAGGTGCCTTCCTGACCGACCTCTACTAGTACCATCAAGACAGCTGCGTATTGCGGGTCGTGCATTATATTTTCAGATTGGAGTCGTTGATTAGATCGATCTGTTGCCTCCTTTATTCGGTTCTTCCTGCCATGTAATATGTAATTGAGATAATATCCATTCAGTGTAACTTATAGGTATTCATCTCTCATACTGGATATAAAATACCCACCCCGGCAATACGGCAATCAATAAAAAAGGTAACACCTAGCGCCAAGCGTAACACGAACTGAATCACAATGCGATGCGGCGGTCTTTTTTCAACTTTCAGTATTGTCCTTGAAAAATAATGAAGTAATAATCTGGAAGTAGGAATTGTGGTAAATTACATTCGGAGGCTGGAGTGGTATTTGCTGTTATCCGGTCATATGGAATATGCATTTGTGGAGCAAGAATGAAAATTGGGGCAGGGCTGTCTTCTTCTTCGCAATGGACAGTAGAGCTGACATCCCCTGATGATTAACTGGAAACAATTGACTGATAATTATTGACGGTGAAAATCCGAAACTTGGACTGTCCACCAATGATTAAATAGGCACCTATTCAGCTGATGGATATTGCAATAAAAGTAAATATTCATTTATTAAAAATATGAAAAATTTATTTAAAATGCCTATACGTTAATCCTTCAAAATTAAATGCTTTTGCACACGTAGGATATAATTACAATGTGTGAATATAATTACAATAGGATATAATTACAATATGCTGATCAGCTGAGGGATCTGAGAAGCTAACTTCTTTCCTGATCGGCCTATGCTGCTAAAATTCGAAACGGAGCGCCTTTGTAACACGTAGGATATAGTTACAATGTGTGGGGGCGAACTGATCAGCTGAGGGACCTCAGCGGCTAATCAAGTTTACCAATGTACTAATATACAGGTTTAAACAATTACTGAGCAGTGGTCTACGTAGAAAGGTTATCTAATAGAGAAATGCTAAACCTTTGCGTAATAATTTTCATGCTTTTTTTTTATTAATTGCTGAGATTTCTCTATCATGCCCTGTCCTCCCTCCAAACAACAGTTTGTCTTCTTACGAATCTGGTGAAGCTCATCTTGTAGCTTCTCAGATAGCACCCATTTCTCAATTCTAAGATTCTTGCTACTATGTACTTCACTCTTTATTGCTTAATTCCTCGCTGTGCTTACTTTTCTTTTAATCAAAATCGGTGCGTCACTCATTACTTCCTCTCAACCAAAAGTGAGGAGGGAAGTTATGGGTTCAAAAAATTCTTCCTTCCCATGATCAAAATGTTCATTCTTGCTCTTTGCGTTTCAAAGCTTGCTGATCAATTTCGGTTCCACATCTGTATTTTCGTCAATTTTTCATTTTATTCACTCCAGGATGTATTCGAACCAGATGAACTTATATATCTGCAGTGATTATATCCGATCAAAAATTTTGGAGAGAGCATTTCACCAATATACAAACAGACACACCTATACAGTTCCCCGATTCGTAAGAATGTTTTCAATACAAGTCTCTAATTTATTTTAGGAAGTTCAAGATAGGTAGGTATATTATCTATTTGCATTCGTAATAACTTCTCCTTTTCTCTAAAGGTGCGAACACATTGCTGCGCCCCGATTTTTTCTGTCAACGTGAAGTAGGTTCATCCGAGAAAAATGAAGTAAGCCCATTGAACTTGAACTGAGACTACGCTATGTTCAAATCATGAGATATTTCAATTGTTTCCTAGCATTTTCTTCTACCTATCTTATTACTGTTCATTCGTTTATTGTTTTATTTCGATCTATTAATCACCACTAATATCATTTTTTAAATTTATATTTTTGCAATTTGTTATAAATGTTTCTTTTTTAAATATCTGCCTACCATTATAAGCTCCCCAAATAGGTATGAGTTTCACCGTGAATGAAAATGTGAAAACTAACATTATGTCACAGCTATTAATCGTTGAAACGAAAATAAACACTTTTAACACTTTTTTTTTTTTTCAGAAAACTATAATCATGATACAAGAACTGTAAAAGAACTAAAGGATAAATTTCCAGTTAGAAACCTCAAAAAATAATCAAGGAGAAGTAATAGGAGGAACATTCAACTAGTAGCTATTTTCCACTTTGGCTACAGACTGTGTTGTCATTTTACCAATCAAGATTGAAAGTAGGTAACCCAAGTAGCAAGGAAGTACCTATGTATTAGTACAAGTAGCTTGAGTGCTCGATTCCATTCAAATTTAAAAACTTAAAACTGTTCTTCATTTAAAACAATAAAGTACTTATACTAACCATTGTTGCTTAACCCGTGCGCAATCCATGCGCGCGACTTTGTTTAGAAACAACGAACTATACTACAGGAATGATGATGCGCCCAGTTGGAAGCCACCCTCCCGCGGTCCGGCAGTGATGTGCCCACCCTCCACCCCGTGGGGGCTCACTACCCCCTTGTTTTCTCGCAAATTTCTAGTAATTTATTGTTTATCATTTGCTGTTCAAGGCCCATATTGAGCTTCCGATGAATCGCACTGCGTCGAAAATGTTTTAGGACACTAGAACCATGGTTCAGTTTTGTTGTGCACACGGATGCACGAGTAGACAGAAAAAGGAAGTGGGATTTCTTTCCATACATACCTAAGTTGAATTTTCATAATAATGTAGATGATAAATATCTATTAGGTGATATTATCCTGAAATACCTTTGTTTACGTAATCTTGGATTTTTATTATGGTTATTTATTATTGTTATTTATTATTATTATTATTATTCATTTTTTTATTTTTTTCCCCCATTAATAAAGGTTTACAAAATTAGTTTTCTGTTTGTTTTTTTGGGGTGCTGAATCCGAAAATGACAACTGTTTATGTCGTTGTCGTCAAATTTTCAATATATATTTTCCCTTTATTTCGACATTTCAGAACTTTTTTTTTTTTTTTTTTTTTTTTTAACTGCCTATTTCTCAATGGAACAGCAGATATTTGAAAATAGAATACAGGTTTGGTGTCTGATAGCCAGCAAGTGCCACGACCAAAATCGGTCTCGTAGTTTCACGCGTATCAATCAACTTTAGTTTTGCACCTGTGCAATATTTATTACTTGTCATAAGACGATAAAATGCATGTGGCATCTTCCTGAAACCTTTATCCAACTACGCTCCAAGTTTGAACAAAATCGGGCTGCTAGGTCCTAACAAATTGAAACTCAAGCTTGCTCATGCGCACACGCCATTGTTGATCCGACACCAATGAAATTTGTAGAAAACTATCTAGAAGCTTACCCACACAATCCTTAAAAATTTCATCAAAATTGGTTAATTATTCTCGGAGGTTCACATGTGTCAACCAATTTTAGTTTTGCGCACTCACGATGGTCATAACTCTATCAATCGCAATAAAACTCACAAGGCACTTTTCTGATATGTATAACCAACTATCCGTCGAGTTTCTACAAAATTGGACTCATAAATCCTAAGAAAACGACGTTATAAGAAATTTACGTTTGCGCTTGCGCACACGCCATTATTGATTCGATTGCAATGAATTTCATAAGGGATCATCTAGAAGCTGATCCGCGCAATCTCTACAAATTTCATCAAAATTGAACTAAAATTGAGAATTTCCAGTGCTTTTGAATTGGTGTATTCGTGTCGATGTCCCACACGGAAGTGGTGAGCCTCTCCACGCGTAGACAGCGTTCCAGTAGTATAGTTATGTGCTTAGAACACATTCAAATTGAAACTAAAAGCCCTCGAAGGGCTTGTCGAAAAAACCTAGGGGAAGTGGTTCGTCCCACGCGGTGGTTGCGCCGCTCGCGCGCAGCAGTGTGTACGCGGTCTTAAAGGTGTTAGAATAGTTGTTATAATAAGTTTTTATTTTCCCATTTATTTTCCGAAAGACATTGATTGAGGCATTAACACTGATTATATATATACATATAATAAGGTAAACTATGAAAACAAGGCTTATGTAAATGTGTTACTTCATTATATATATTTTTTTTCTATTTTTTTTTTCTTCTGTTCTTTTTTTAATGAATTGGGAGTTTTTTTTCCAGCCACCAATTCAATCTCAGTTCACCAGAATCAGTGTCTATGTATCTGTTCACCATTCAATTCGAATTTATGCTTCCTTTATTTCGACTTCTCAGAAAAACGTGGACAACAATGGGGTATCCGACAGACCGTTCATCTCACCGTGTCTTTCCGCTCATTCCTATAGTCTACACTTCCTTGTGGAACGGAGAAAAAAAGCAAAAAAGCATCACAATAGTCGTAGGAGAGAAAGGGCGCGGATTGCTATTGAGCGATAAGGAGGACGATCCCGTATCCTCCCTCAAGTCTCCCGCAGTCTCACAACACAGGTTAAGGGTAGGGGGGTGAAGATGTTTTAGGGTTGGGCGAAATGGTAGGGGTTCTAAGGGTAGAAAGAGGGAAGCGTTGCCATGGAGACCCTCCCGGTGTCCAGCCCGTAGTTGTCAGTAATGCACCGTTCCCGGTCGACTGCGTCATCTTGCCGCACTGCACCCCAAACGTTTTTGGGTATCTCGGGCAACGCGGCTTGTAAATAATTGTTACGCGTATTTAAGTGCGTTTTTGTTAACTATCTAATTACTTTTATATGGGAATTGTAGTCCGGTTTTAACGAGTTGTTAAATGTTAGTGTCAGCGAGAGCGATTGAATTACGTCTGAGCACCAGATTTCTTGCTGTCGTCCTATCCATTATTATGAGTATAAAATTCATTAATGTATACCTTGAAATGTTATTACCATAGATGGCATAATTACCCACTCTTAGAGCTTTCTTCCTATACGATTCTTACTATACATTCAATGCGATAGTGAATGACCACATTATTACCCATCCCTGCCTTATCAGTCGTTCACAGCAGACGTTTTTCTCTTTTTTTTACGCTCGAAAGTGAAAAATTGTACTCATAACCGACATGAAAGAACAATAATACAACCGTCTCTCAATTTTTTCTTGAACAAGTTTCACTGCACCGGTCTAAAATCCAAAATAAATATATTTCCATCCATCCTCCATTGAGCAATGTATTGACTACATGACTAACATTCATATTGCATGAAAATGGTCCCGAAATACATAATAGGGCAGAGGATAACAACAAAGCGGTTTTAAAATACCTAATGGAATCTCAAACATTTCATCAAGAAGAATAATTAACCGGGATGAGGGGAGGGTTATAAAAAATCTATTCCTAAGAACAATCAAGTGGAATGCAAAATAATTCCAATTTCCATTTTTGAAGTCACAGAAGGGCATATTTATTTTATTTCAGTAAAAACCACATACTTGATATAACATAACCAATGGGCTACGTACCATATTTTACAAAAATACTTTCTGTCCCTTATTTTTTATTTTTTTTTTTCAACTGTATTGTCCATAATAATGCCGCCACAGAGACATTTGCACACAATAACTGGTATTTACTGTTATATAGATATAGATATATTAGTGCATTTCGACATGCGTTTTGTAGTATGTTTTTGAAAACGATCGTTGGTTGAATAATGATACATTTCTTATTTCTGGTCGCCATAAAGTAATGTTTCTGATGTAATTTTTTGTACACTTTTTGCCAAAACTATATTTATTGCGCTCTGTGATCCAAATTTCGATTTAGAACATTATGAACGAAGTTTGCATTCCTGTTTAGGTACACATCTTACAATCCACAAACCATTGCTACCAGCATGTAACATACATCCTCAATTTTTGTATCCAAGTGAACAGCTGGCGACCATTCCTTTGATTTCGAAGTCGTCATGTTTTATTTATAATCATACTGGTCATATCCAAAGTTGCATAACATTGTATTAATAACAATGTATTAACAATGTTAATTTATAACATTGTTGCAATCAATAATGTTTTAGGTTATGTGGGATTAACTAGGGGGTAAACTATTTCATGAATAGTCAATCCACAGTGAGACATGACTGGACTTGCTAATACATAGTGTACATCATCAGTCAGAATCTTGTAAACAATCGATTCAATGTTGTTGTTTCAGTTTGCATGATACGAAATACTTTTTCCAAGCCATCTGGTTGGTGAATAGGAATGCTTATACGCTTGTACTTCGCTCAGGTTGAAGGAATCTAATGTGTTTCCTTCAATCACTCTTTCGTGTCCCATCACCTTGAAACCTCGATCGTTTTAAGTAACAATGGGACATCAATCCCCTAACCACTCTTGAAAGATCAGCCCCCAATTCGTTGGGACGAAGTGCAACCCCATCCATATTGGATTGAAAAACTATTATCTGTACTGAAAAACATTTGGACTGAAAAACTATGAATCACAACTGGAGGGTAGGTACCTACTCTTAACCAGTCGGTACTCAAATCTTCATTACCTAGTGCATATATAATACTCTCCATTAACCACTGGAACTTGAGATTTGATACCTAGGAGTAACTTGGGAAACAACTGGTAATGAAGACATCCTGCAGTCGTACGGCTTCATCATGAAAGGATCCAGTTTTGTAATCCACACTCTCACAAGATCTTTACTGAAGGATTTGATATTGTACTTCAAAGCAGATTTGCTTTCTTATGACTTAGTATAAATGAACTGGCTTCCGAGTATGACTTATGAAAATACAAACGATTTTGACGCATGTTTGTGCTAATAATACTGTAATGGAAGTACTTTTAATCTCAACAGGTATTGAAACTTGGAAGAGAAAGCAGGGTATCTAGTAGAGGCAAATATGGTGAGATATTAAAGAAACCCCTGCTTTCAAGTTGTTGACGGCGACTGCCTTATCGGGGTTCGACTTAGTGAAGAGGAACTCTCAATCGGAAGGGATCGGTTCAATGTAAACTGTAGCTGTTTTTATGCCTTCACCATGAGGGAGGGCTCAAGGGCTGAAGGTGGAGACCTTAAACAAACAAACCTACTAAAATTATCCGGGCCTTCAGGAGAGCATGTTATTCCGTCAGACATCACAACAAGCAAAACTAATTCTGGACTAAATATAATATTTTGATCAAGAATACTTCGAAAAGATGTTGCATCAACCGATCAGGGTGTCAATAAATAATTAATTGCACCAAGGCAATGTGTGGTACCTAGTCCAATAATTCTTTGGGAAAGTACATGTGTCTAGTTACTCCAGTTTACTATAGTTCCCTTTTCTCATCCTGCTGTGGTCGATCAATCTCTCAAACGTCCCTACTGATCTCGAAGTAGATTGGATCAGATTGGACAGGTGAAATTATCAAGGTCCGGTGCGTATAGTGCTGTACAGTATTAAATATTTATCGTTTTGTCTATTAGCTGGTCCATTCTCATGTATTGAGTGCCACAAAAATGTCATTAAATAAGTATTAAATTGGTTTTCATATTTAATTTACAATGCCGTCGTTTGAAACGGTACCTCCATATAACTGCTGGGTAACAATGATAGTCCCCAGATAATGATGATTCCAATTTCTATCCTATTTCACCTATGAAGATGAAATGTGAAATAGAGGTACTTCTAGTGACTAAAAGTTTTTTTTTTGTAGTTACAAACAGAAGGAATCGCACCGTTTCTTACCAAGGTTACTAGTGATTATTGATATTACAAAAGTATTAGTATGATTTTACCCGTGACCCGTGATACTACAAATGAATATCGCTAAGTTAAGCTCATCATCGGTTCTTGAAAAATACCTCCTTCTTGATCAATAATATAATTTCAGGAAAGCATTATACTGACTTGAACTGTGACTGGAATTAATATTTCACATGGTAGTATTTAATAGGTAAATATTAGCTTCATATAACTATAAGAAGTTATGTAGTGGCTACAAAGTGGTATCCACCTTCCCCAATGAAACTGTTGTTTCATCACAATTGAAATTTTCATGTCTATGAACGAAAGTATATTATGAAGAAGCTATTGAGCATAATATATTTAAAACGCGGTTTTATGGTATTCAACGAGGCCATGTGTACCTGAACACGCTACAGTGTAAATGAACTTCACCAAATAAGGCAAGGCTACACATGGCCATGGAGCTTTGTTTTGTTATTTATTGGCTAATTTATTTACTGACCTAGATGGAGTATTAATAGTTCAGCTGCTGTCCATATGGTCAGTCATGGATACATTTTATCAAAAATTGAGATAACACCCAGAAGAGGTAGCTGCTTGAGAAGTGCCTCTGGGAAGACACTAGAAAACTATTTGCAAGTTACTAGTGCTGCACCCTGTTTTCTTGGAAATAATTTCCATCAACTACGTAATTAGAGTGCAGAAACATTCGCTAAACCTTCCGTACGTTGGTTTTACATTTTATATCATCTACTTGTGTAATTATTCTGACTTGTTTTGTTTTTAAACCTGAAATTATACTGTACGTTTCACTAGTGCCACTACTTACCCAACATCCTTGTAGTAATAACACCATTCGCAGGTGTATGGTACATATTTGGGAATCTTTCTTCAACCAAAGACTAATGTATCGTTTTTCGATACTGTAGGTAGACAAAATGTTAAAACTTGGTAAATTTAACTTCGTCATATAAATCACGCTCCTGTTCTTTGACTATTGCGTAACTATGTATTCAAAAGAAAAAACCCTGCACATACCCGTCACACGACTGTATGGATGGTTGAAATGTTTCAAATGACCTTGAAAAATGATCCATTCAATCCCAAAAATTTAATCGAAATCAGATGAAACTGTAGATGTCATGCTCGTTACAAAGATTTGCGGGTACACGGATAGACACACACAAGCAGACACCAAAGTTTTTTTTTTTTTTTTTTTTTTTTTTTTTTTTTTTGATCTAAAGCGTTGGCGAAAATTAATTTTTTCATTTCCCAAATTAAAGTGCAAATAATATTTCCGCTTCCTGAAGAGAAGCAAAACACACACACACACGCCGACCCACAACTTTGGAGTTTGGATGGAGTCTTATTGTGCGAAATGACTTAGCCCCGATAATTTTCCAATATTGCCCAAATTATTTCATATTGTGGAGAAAGAAATTCCAGTATGATTATTCTTTCATTGAGTCATCCTACTCAAAGTGATTATTTAAAATGATTTTCGATCGATGTTTCATACAAAATAGAATACTTTTTAGCGACCTAATATTTCTAAAGTACACTTATCGGTTCTTAAAACATATTTCATTCCATATAGGTTTATAAATAGGTTTATAAATGTAGGTTCATAAATAAGTTCCATATAGGTTTATAAATTTTTGCCATTTTCTGGAGATTTTCCCGATTATGTAGTTAATATTTATCCATGTATTGGATTGGATGCATCCATGTATTTTCTGAGCAATCTACTAAAAGCATTCCAGGATTTTTTTTGCCATTTTTTGCATATTTTATCACCATTCTTCATGATTGACCACGTTTAAAGTTATACAAGTCTAAGTGTAAATATTTTTTCAGGTACTTTGATTTTTTACCCCCAAATTTCAATTTCTAAAAGCTAATGAAATTCAATCCCTTGTGTGGATGAACTTCATTAGCTTTTTAGAAATTAAAATTTGAGAATTCAAAAATCAAATTACCTGAAAAATGTCTTACATAATTTTCTGATGGTTTTCTCAAATAATGACCGATCTTGATGGAACTCACATATTGAGTTACTAAGTGGGGAAAATTATATTTAATACCATCTCTTGCAGCAGTACATTAGTTGGAAAATATATTTTAGTTCAAGAAGAACAGCTGTTCAAGTTGTTGTCCATATTTCCAAACCGAAAACTTTAGTTGATTTATAAAATATTGTTCAAAATGCGAATCAAGTGACTTAGAACGAGAATGGTTTATGATTTGGTTAGAGAAGAACCGACAGCTTATGACGTGTTTTTCCAACGACTGGCCATCACTGTTTGGCAGGCAGCTTTACACATCAGTCCTCTGAACGACAATGAGGTGAGTTGGTACATCGTACCTACTGTAGAAATGCATTCAAATCAACATCAACACTAACATGCGAATTGAACCATTGGATTATTTACATGGGAAATGTAAAGGTGCCTAAACTTATTCCATAATGGAAATTGAAATTAAGATCCTTTATTTTTGCTTTAATTAAAACTATAAAAACATGTTATAATTGAAATGGCACCTTTATTTAGTATGTAGTATTTAGGAGTCAGATAAACTTATTCCATAATGCAAATGATTATTCTATACTAATGGGTACTTATTATTCGTACTCAACCTCAATTATCAATTTTTTTCAATTCATAAACATTAATGAACTAGTTGAAGAATTTCATTAAATCTAGATATTGCGTTTTCAACTCTTTAGGTCCAATGCATTTAACCGCCCCTAATATGCATTTTTTTTATCATTTAATTTATTCAGTTCTTGTGGAAGAACATGTTTTTGAAAATAGGTTATTGGAATCAAAGCAATCAACTCTCCAAGATTTTTGAGAAATTAGTTAAAAAGCAGTTGATGGATTATTTAGACAAAAATGTGTTACTTTCTAATAATCAATTTGGTTTTCGTTCAGGTCGTAGTTGTCAGGATGCTGTAGCTTTGGTTAGTTTTCTGATTAGTAATGCCCTCAAATCGGGCGATAAAGTCTTGAGTATATACTTCGATTTGACAAAGGCCTTTGATACGATAAACTATGAACGACTGCTAAATAAATTACGTCAGATGGGCTTGGATGATAATGCGTTGAGTTGGTTTTCCTCGTATTTAACGAACAGAAGCCAATTTGTTGAGATAAACGGTGAACGAAGTGAACTTATGCACATGTCAATTGGTGTTCCTCAAGGTTCTGTCTTGGGTCCTATTTTGTTTCTATTATATGTGAATGACGTTTTTGATTTGAATACGGGCGGTTCACTGATTGGTTTTGCCGATGATCTGGCTCTTGTTATTGTGGCTGATTATTGGATAAATGTTCACAATCTTGCTGCTTATGCAGTAGCTACAATATCTGATTGGTTTGTCCGTAATGCGTTAACTGTAAATACACAAAAAACATCATACTTACACATTCCATTACAGAGGCAGGTCAGCCTGAATCGTCTGCTATTCCGTTTCACATTCATTCTAGTGGATGCTCTTCTATCCCCTGTATATGCCCTTCTATCCAGCAGGTGGATTGTCAACGATACCTAGGTATTATAGTTGACAAATTCCTGAAGTGGAAACAGCACATTTATCATGTCAGTAATTCAATTAGAAGATCGTCTTTCATTTTTTCTTTTCTAAATAAAGTTCTACCGCTATCTGTTATCAAAATGACTTTCCATGCATATGTTTATTCTATTATGATCTACTGTCTTCCGGTATGGGGTGGTGCTTATGAAAGGTCCTTTAAGGAAATTGAGGTGGGAATTAAGTCAGTCTTACGCCTCATTTTCAAAACTGGTTATGCAAGCCCAAGTAAACCTTTATTTTCTAAATTTAATATTCTCCCTCCTCGACTAACATATGTGGTAGAAGTATTAAAGTATTATTTTAAACATGAAATTTCAGATATCCCCCCTTTACAAGGTATTACGCGTTTAAATTCATATATTACGATTCCAATCCCATACCCTAAATGTGATTTTTTCAAGCGACAACTTTCTTTTTTAGGCCCTAGATTGTTTGTTGAGTTGCCAGTTCACATTAAGCTAATTAACAATTTTATTCGATTTAAGTATTAACATATTTTTCAGGAATCTCTATCAAAACGATAATTTTCATTTCTTTTTTTAGCTTTATTTAGCAATTTTGTCATCATCTAAAGAGTTTTTTTTTTTTTTTTTTTTTGACAGTATGTTTTATTTGAAATTTATTTTGTCAGATGGAATATAGTACGTATTTTTTGTGCCATTTAAGATCTTATTCTCTTATCTTTAATTAAGTCATGAAATGGTTCATATTTGTGTAATCATTGCACTTGTCATATTTTCTGTTTTTGTTTTTTAAACTCCTGATCTCCAGACAATTTTTATAAATCTTGGAGATCAGTAACTGCAAACTTTAATTAAGATGTGTTGTTTTTTCCATGGATCGAAGTATCAAATACTTCCTTACCTTTTTGTGTGTATACATATGTACTTACATTCTTTTTTTAATAAATGGCATTAATAAATTAAATTAAAAAAAAAACTTTGTGGAGTCAATATAAAGCAGATGGAAGCTTACCTATAGCGAAATCCTGCATAAATTTATTTTGGTTGTTTCGAAAGAAAAAAAAGAAAGAATAATTACAATTAAATATTCATTTTTTGAGATGTAGTTCCCGTTTAACCTAACTGACCATATTTGTTCTGTTGAACTAAATACTTGTTGAAGAAGTAGCCGTCTTAATCAAAAATGTAATTTTGTTGGGTTTATGTTCACAGCATGCTGCAGAATTGGCTTCCAGGAACGTCACCCCCTACAAACAGGTCAGTCTTTTCAAGTCAACCACCGTTTTTATTAGGTGCCCTTCGGCCTTTGCTCTTTCCCAGTTTTTCGTCTCCCTTGGACATCCATGATGCATGAACTCGGCAACTGAGCCAAATTAGAAGTGCTCATCTATATGCGGAGTGGAGCCATTCATGACCCGACCTAGCATCGACTCTGTGAGTTAGGACAATGACAATCGAGTCAGACAAAGTTTCAGATCTCACCCTCAACGTTCCTCGGAAATTGGATGACGCTTTTCTAACAGCCGTATCTCATTTCTGCTTTCATAGCACACTTTCTTCCAATTGTAATAAGTCCAGAATGAACTGCGCATGAACTGCGTCAGTCACTTTCCCTCGGTCAAGGACTTACAAAAACCAATTTCTACACATTATACCTCTCGCATCAATTGCCATTTATTTCCTTCCTAAACGGCCTTGATTTCGATAAGGTGTCACATTGTTTCCATCTTAGAAGATGGATAGACTAATGATGCCAAATAAGAGCTTCAACTTTGAATTTTCATTAATTGTAGGGCTATTGGCTTAACATAGAATTCACCATTTTTACGGTCCATTGAACAGATTATTCTACTGTATAAACTTGATGCTAACAAAAGCGGTCATTGTGACGAGAGAGTACCCCCTAACCTGTAGGTTTTTTTTAATTGGTGACCGTGCAAGGGAAAAGGGAGCTTAACTTGCCGGGGATTTTTTAGGAGAACGAAAAAATGAAGATGGGAAAAAAAAGTACTTGTTTTGTAATATTTTTTTGGGTCCCAAAACGATCTCTCTTTCCCCAATAATAATCAAAACTTGAATTTGCTATATTTTTCTTTCTATTTATAATCGCGAAAAACTGCAGTTTTGCAAGTATGTTTCTGCTGAACATTTGCAGTTTTCGGGTCCACTTTTTTCAAACTTTGAAAAATCATAAATTTTGATTGGTAAATGAAAGAAAAAAAAAAGAAGTCCAGCATAATATTGTGAAAAATAAGAAAATATAAACTCAAATTCGACCTCTGGCAAGTAGCTCCCTTTTCCCTTGCACGGTCACATTTATAATTGCAGAAAAAAATAGTTTCCAAAAAGCTAAAATTGTGCAAAAAAATCTTGTAAAAATCATATTAGATTCAATCTAAATGTATCCACTGATTTGTCAAACTCAGGACTATTGATTGAATTTGAGCCATTTACTGTTGATTAGCAAGGGTAGTTGAAATGTTAAAGTCGTTTTCGAAACTTTTGTTTTTTTCCTAATCACGGCGTTTCGTTCTTCAAACGAACAGTTTAGTATGTTGTTCGCGCTTTCAGAAATCGTGTGCTTATTTCCATATTGCGTCTTCTCAATTCGAGACTCGGACGATACCATCTGAGGACGGACGTGCTCCAAGGAAAGAGGCAGTTCGTGAGGAAGCATAAATCACGCGGACTGCGGTCCAAGAGGTGGCAGAAGGCGGCGCATTCTACACATGTTACTCGTCAGACTCTGGCCACAAATCCGCGTCCAGATTAAAACCCCCGCCCTTCGCCAGTTTGGACGAGTACCATATGCTTACGGAGACGTCTCAAGCCCGCTCCTTCAACAACAGTTCTAAATATAACTGTATATAAATTCCCCTTTGGACCGTGCATTGATGTCTTGCCTTTAGAACAAACTTTATTTACGTAGGAAATGAACGGTGACGTCGAAGTGAGACTACGATTTCGTTCGACAAATATGATTTTTTATGGCTACCCAGTCAATTGCCCCATATTAGATTCTTAAATTTGGGATAGGACCTTTATTCTGCCTATTAACGAATGCAAAAAACAAATCAGCAAGGGGCCAACAGAAGTTAATTTCTTCCTCATTCATCCTAAGAAGCTGCAATTTGGAAAGGAACTTCCTTAAGGGTGCATTCCTTTGGAATGAGGATGAATAAAGAATAAATGAAAGGCCCAAAGGAACACTAATAATGCTTCATGAACACTAATGCTTCCTCAATCGACTCAGTTTTGGGTCTAGTACTGGGTACTCTGGGTCTGCGAAATGTCTAAATGTGTTCCGACACGTAGGATTGTCAAAGTTTCTCAAACATTATTTGTTTCAAAGTATTATTTAATACTCATTAAAAATCTAAACCACACTATAAGCTTTTAACATGGAGCATTCCCCTGATCTTTACAAAACCATGTCCCGAAAATTTCACAAAAGTAGAGCACCAGTAATTCTTAGCGAATTTTCGTAAATGGCAGTAAAAATTTTAAAATCAAAATTTTCGAAACATTTCTTCATTGAACGAATCCTAGACTTTAAACCTTTTTCACTGATATTCAACCCTGGAGGATCATACGCGCCCAAAACATTCGAGTGAGCTCTCTCTGAATGAACCAGCATTAATTTATTATCGGTGGGCCCCATTTTTTTCAATACCTTCATACCATAGCATAATAATGACATATATATATATATATATATATATATATTGCCTAACCAATTTTTCAAATAATAACCCCGATTTTTTTTTATTGCAGTTTTCGATTTTACGTGCACTTTTATGAAGACATTACCCAAAACTGCACAGAAATATGCGCAAATTCGTGCGAACTTGCGTTACAAAATTATTTATGTATTTAGATAAATACCCTGATAACCTGAATACCCTGATTTTTTTTTTTCCTTAAAAATTGATTGAATACATATATATATATTTTTTTTTTTTTTTTTTTTTTTTTTTTTTTTTTTTTTTTTTTTTTTTAAGCAGAACAACAAACTGATAATCATTTGTTGATTTTCTAAATAGTGTCAGGGAGTTGAAAAACAATTTTCACCCTCCGTATAACTGTATTCCTACCCTGAAGAACAATGAAAGTCTCAAAGTAAGACTTATTTCCTTGTTAACAGGTAGGCAGTAATCAAACTTTCAGATCGAACAATCTCAAATTATTGTTTTTTTTTTTTTTTTTTTTCATGAAGTGTTGGTATTGGATTTTTGAAATATAAAACTAACATACAAAAAATTGAGATTCAGTTGTAGATATTGTTGTTTGTATTGGAATTTTATAAATAGTATTTAATTAATTTTAGATGTTTGGCTTCTCGTAATCTACAATTATCATGTTCAATTTCAAAGGTGCGAATAGCTTCTCATTTTGAATTTCTTGGGCGATCAACTGGTAATAATTTCGGGAATATTTTCACATGACTGCCCCTAGCAATTTTTGCAGAGAGTAGAGCTGTGAAACCCTGCTTTTTCGTTGCTGTGGTCTCGGCACACCTCTTTTATACATTGGCGAGACTTAGATTCAAGCAATATATCCGGTACTGCATTTGAGGTGTATTTGATTGTGGCCAGTCCTTCCCTCTCATTACTCTCATTCAACCAGACCCAATCCAAAGAGATTTTTACTCTGTCTATTCAAATTTGAAATTTATAATATGTTCGTAATCTGATAGTAGGCCACATCTTGTGTAGGGAGCAAACTGAGAAGGTTGATATTACTTTAGGTTGGTGACTTCTAGATTATCCGTCAACGAATGCCATTTAAATCTTCACTATTTATAACACGAACCTACAAAAACGTTCTCTCATGCTTGGCCAATTCGGTCAGGAGTAGCATTTTAATCTCTGAATTTTCTCACTATATCGATCGATTTCGGGTGCTTCAGAAGCAGACTGAAAAGCTTTCCTTGTCTATATCGGGCTGAGGTAGTTTCACATCCGCTGCATGCATAAATAAATAATAAATCTGGAGAATTATATGCAACCACAGCACTGGTAAGATTACTTCCATCCATTTCTTGTCAATGTAAAATGGGGTGTGCCAAGGCCTGCTGCTGCAAAAAAACAGGTTTACGTTGTTCTACTCCGTGAATAATATGCTGGGGGCAATCATATGATAATGTTCTCGAAATTATAATAAATGAAGAAAACATCGAGGAAGAAGGTGTTTTAGCGAATTTTCGTAGTTTATTGTTGAAAAGATGATATCCCGAGAAATTCAAAATGAAGAACTTCCCACCTTTGAATGAAGATGATGGTTATGGATTCCGCAAAGACAATCGTCCGAAAATTAAATGCTATTAATAACATTTTGATACAAACACAATATCTATAATGAATCTTTACTTTATTAGTTAGTGTGCGAGTTTTATATTTCAAAAATCCAATACCAACACTCTATGAATAAACCAAAAATGTAAGATTGTTTGATTTGAAAGATCGTGGTTTACTTAGTGCTTCCATTCTAACAATGAAAAGCAGTCGCACTTTGACTATTTCATTGTTCTACAAGCTATATGTTAAAGAAAAAAAATTGTTATTCTCCTTTACTCAGTGTTTTGCTTGAAAAAGGACAATAAAATCAGGCGTCGCGCTTAGTATTTCCTCAACTAATTGGTATTTTTCGTTACGCCAATTTTGTGAGTATTTGCGCAATTTTTCGTGCACTCAAAAAACAAGAGTTCGGCAATTTCTTTATAAAGTTTTTGGGGTGCCTGATGCTAAGTTCTAAGCACATAAAAATCAGAAAAAAAATCCAAAAAGGTTTTGGACAACTCCCCGGTTTTTGGATACTTTGAAAAAAAAAGGTCAATTTAAAGGGTCCATTTTCATCCCTGTTAAAGACGTTGGTGACGCCATAATTGCGATATCTTATTCCTCGGATTAAAGCTGATAACCGTGAAGAAGCGCGAGTCATTCTGTTTTGGCTCAAGTCGGAGCTTGATATTGCTGGTCTTTCTTCGTGTCTGAGAAAAAACAAAAAGAATAGGGAGCATCCCATCTCCATCATTTACCTAATCATAAGATACAATGTGAACTTTGTCCAATGATCTGGGGTCTTTGGCGTCTACAAGGAAAAGTGATCCCTTCATTCTTTTGAGGTGGGTCCCTTCATACTCAACTTCCAGAACTACATAACCTTTTGTAAAATTTCGATCTTTTTTCCTACCGGGCCACTGGTCTATAAACACATTTTTCGAACTCCATGAGAGAAGCATGTGGCAGGAGTCATTCCAGCACCAAGGATCATTCTAGATTCATGAGGGAAGTGAGTAGTAGAAAGATATTTCTCAATCGTGGCCCATCCTTTCCGATCAGCAGGCATTGTTCGACAGATCGGTTTCCAATGTGGTTTGTGACCGAGAGTCCGGAAACGCTCACATTGCCTTTATCCCTTTTCAACCTGAAAGCGCGCCGACCGATTGCTGAGTGATCAATTCAACTCCTCTCCAGAGTGTGAAATTGAGCGCAACTGAGATTAACTAACTGAGGAGTGATTCGTTTCCGTTTCTAGACCATTAAGTTTTACTTCAATGAACGCTGACGTTTTTAGATAACGTTACGTATGAATGAAGTTAGCTAATTTTTGTTGATAGATATTTTGGTTTGATATTAGTTCATGGTAATAAGAAGTACATCAGTACAATAGGAAGTACAATATACAATAAGAAGTACAATAGGAAGCATTTTGATCTAGAATTGAAAGCTCCTATGCTGAAGATGGGAGGTAGTCACGGTAAATGGGATTGTTAGTTACCCAGACTTTTGTAAGTAGGAGGCTAGGAAGGGGCTACCTTCACACTATATGTATTCAATAGTCCCAAATCATGTTGAGCCCTATTTTAGTAGAATAGAGAAACTAATTTAGTTGAGGTCGATAATTAACGAAGTTACTATTCCTCAGCGATGATTCCTTTTATGACTGCTACTTATGGATCGCTTTCGCAACACAAAATGCAACGCTTTTGGACAGTTAGGTCATGGGAAAAGCATGCTCCATGTTGAAATGGCACTTAAAAATGAGATGAAAGCTTGTGACACATGAAGGTTGGTTTGTGATCTCTGAATCTAATTTCTTTGCTAGTCAACCCATGAATATAAAATTTGAAATGTAGGACCCTAGGGACGTCAAGAAACAAATCATGAAGTCTAAAGCCCCTAGATCAAATGAGTGAGATCTAGAGCTGATTTCTTTGCGATTCATACGAGGCTGCAATTCGGAAGGCTGCCTCTTGGAACTTCTAGAAGAACTATAAGTTCTGAAACTCGCTAGATCAGCTAAGTGAGCTCAGGAGCTAATTTCTTTGATATTCAACCTATAAAGCTGAAATTGGAAATGGAGGTCCCTTGGCACATTTAGAAATGAATCATAAAAACTGAAGCCCCTCCAAGATCAGCTGAGAGAGCTTCAGAGCTAATTTCTTTAGTCTTCAACATGCAAAGCTAAAACCTCTTTGAAGCTAATGGAGATCCCCTGAGCCATCTAGAAACAAATCATTAAGTCTGATGCTCCTTGGGGCAGCTGAGTGAATCCGGAGCTAATTTCATTACTATTCAACCTATGAAAAGGAAATTTCGGATCTAGTCGGTTGTCAGCAAATTTAGGAGGGGCTGTCCTACTAAGGACCTTTTCTGTTATCGTCCCGCCTGGCCCCCGAACTGCCCGCCATGTACAACTAATCTGAATATTCAGTACGGAATTGACTACTTCACGTTATATATTTTTGATTGTATTGTTTCCCTGACCACTGATCTGTGTTACGATTCAAGACTAATACGAGCTCGTCAACAATCTATCGTAGAGATATCAGTTTTTTGCTTAGACCAGTGGTCTGAATGCTTGCCACGCTCGCATTTCCAAAATACAAAACAACAAGTAGTCAATCCCTCAGTAAAAATGCAAATTAGTTGGGAAAGGCCTCCAAAGTTCTCTGATTCATGACCGACTTCTCAAATTCATGCGAAGAAAACATAAAACGTATTCAACCCTCATCATTCTTTGGCCTTTAGACGCAAGGTTTTTTTTTTTTTAAATCAAACATTCAAATTTGGTCGGGGAGACTCGTTTGCTTTAATGTGATTTGTGATTTACTGTAACATATCTACAGCTCCAAACCCATAAAAATTACTTCGAGAAGACTTGAAAATGTTACCTCTTGCAACGGCACTATATTTTGAGGTATATTGGGGCGATAAAAAGATCATAATGCGCTCTGCGAAATAGATATTTTTTAGATGAAATAAGTGTTGGTCTAACCTCCGGGCGAACCCTACTATAGACCCGCCCAATCGAATTGACCCAGTGAATCATGACATCGTGATTGCCTGTTATCATGAGAAAGGCTTCTTCATTTTCGAGGAAGGGAGGTTGAAAACATCAACATTATTACAGTAGGCGAGACCAACAGAATAAAACGTTGGAAAAACGAAATGGGAAATCGAAGCGAATCTTTGGTGTGCCAAGTGCCCCAACTACATTGGTTTCGTGCCCGAAAGGAATGAGAAAATAGAATATGGGGTATGGATAAAGCAGGGGATATAGAGAGAGTGAGAAATGTACCGGGTATTGAATTGAATAAAAATGTGTAGTAGAGAAAAAAGGATGGAAAAAATCGTGACTGGTCTGGTAAAGTCTTCGTATGTTGGTAAAATAGCGTTTTATCAATGTATGTAACTATTTCATGAACGAGGAGACAACATGAATAATAACTAGTATTTACTGAAAGTTGTCCAGTCTTCGTCTCAATAATAAAGTTCCAGCATGATAGTATCAGCGAATTTTCGTAAATTATCGTAATGTATAATGTTAAATTCTTTTGAAATTTGAGCTTTTTGATCGCTAAGAAATTGTTAAATGGTAAAAAGCGTAATCTAATCAATAATCTGCTATTCAAAAATAGATTTTGGATTTCATCATTTTTGTAGCTTTTATAGATATTTTAAAGCAAATTTCAATGAAATTCAATTACATTTTTCAACCCAAGTTCATACATAGAATTTAGAATGATCTATTTTATAGTTGATAAAATGTAAAAAAATTTACTTGAAATTCATTAATATTGCTTAAAAGGATAAAAACTGCGAAAAAAATCTAAAAATCCCAATTTTGTTTTTACTTACAGAATATTATTTAGAACTAGTTTTTTCCACCATAATATTGGAACTTAGTTAACAACTTATTTGCAACAAAAGTGCTCAAATTTCAAAACAATGTAACATAATATAAAACGATCATTTACGAAATTTTGCTCATACGATCATGCTGCATAACTGGATGGTTTTATTTTTATTGCGTTGTTAGATTACAATTTTAGCAAGATTGTCGCCGTAAGAACATATTCTGCGTTTAAAAGTTGTCCAGCTCTTGAGAATCTTGGGAACGCAGCCAACTTTGGGATGATAAATGTCACGATGACTTTATGATAAATATAAAGAAGTGTAACCAGACTTATAATCTATATCTATAAAAATGTTGAGTTGATTTGCGTACGCTTCTAAGCTCAAAAGGTTCTGCGCCGATTGAGCTCAAATTTTGATGCGACGACTGACCGCTTCAAGGATTGTTTTCATATAATATGTTTTGCGTCAGTCTAATTAACAGCGCGAGCTCTGAAGCCAATTGGGTTCTTGTTAACTAGAAAAGCTGAACTTTGGAACGGGATCGCTATGGGTGTGGAAGAGTATAATTATTACAACTTGAAGGAACACTCAAATCAGCAGCGCGAGATCTGAAGCTAATTTTGTTCCTATCCTGCTTGAGATGGTGAAATTTGGAACGGGGCTTTGATGGGTATGGTATAGTATAATATTACAACTTGAGAAACCACTGTGGGTGTAGTAGAGCATACTTATCTCCTAAGTAATCACTCTAATCAGGTGAGTGGGATAATAATTTTCATCCTATCTGATAATTATGATCCTATCAGATAATTCTGATCCTATCTGGCTGGGTTTGGATCCTAATATGCTTTTTTGGATCCTAATATGCTGAATTTTCAAATTGAACCTCTCTGGGTATGGTAGGCACACCACATCATGAGAAACCATTCATTTCAATGAGCAGAGGTAGCTCTGTTCCTAATTTTGTTCCATTCCAACTTGAGATCTTCAAACTTGGAACAGGGCTTTTCTGGGTGTGATTATGTATAATTACAATTTGGAGGACCTCGCTAATTAGCTCTTTAGATAATTTGGTTCCTATTAAACATAAAATGCCGAAATTAGGAACGGAGTATCTTTGGGTTTAGTAGATAGTATTTTTCTGGCAGTACTGACGCTTATGATTAGAAATTTAGGTGCCGGTTCAGAGTGATCCACATCCATGGCTTATACGAGCGAACAAAGCGAGTGGGCACAGATAGTGCTGAATAATTTCATTACCGTGTGCACTATGATCCTGATAAGTCAAGAATGGTCATGCTTTTTACACATTCGATCACACTGTTAACTGTGTGATTAACTCCACTACTCGAAATCATTCAGTGAATTTTTTTTGGAGTACAGAGTGAGCATAAATTACACCTATTCAATCTTATTCAAAGAAAAGATACAGCATCTGCGAGTTGTATTCAGGTTCTTGCACCCGTGGTCTTTACACTTTTGGGTGATGTCAACCCCGCATTATCAGACATGTAGCCTTGACTGACAAAGTGGTGAGGTCGTGTTTACTATTTGTACAATATACGTACTTACTTCTCGGCAACGTTGTGAATAATTATATTAAATTAGCATTTACTAAATAGAAATATGGATTATTGAATCCGGAATAGCAAATTTAGGAATGCATTGGTACCAACAAAATTAGGTGGTGGTCCGAACTCATAACACATTTTGTCGATAAGTATCGATGCAAAGGAAAGCAGAATGCCTTGTGAAATAATGAAATGATTTTTGTGTATACATTCAGTATTGATTTGGTTTCAAGGAGTCTATGGGGATTCCATAACTGCAAATTGGATGAGCAAGTTGGGTTGGGAGAGGAGTTCGTGAATTTCAGTTTAGTGGCGACCCTACCGCCCAAGGGTTGAGGAAATGTATCTGATAGGCAACAGCCAAGATGAAAAGGTAGTTCCTGTTGATTTTACAGTTGAATAAACCTACTGCGGGTAGGTGGATCAAAGTTACAACCAACATATGGAAAAAGGTCGTATGGAGGAAAGTAATTAGAATTCATGATTCTACGCAATTTCATTCACCGGGGTTTCATATGGTAAGACCACAATTGGGTATTGATTCAGTGGCATCGATCTTGTGACTTTTAATATAGTTGAACCTCGATAATCTGAACCAAGAGGAACGATTAATTAGTTCGGCTTAATGAAATTTTGGATTAATGAAGCTCATGCAGTCGAGAGAACAATTCAAAACAACCTTGTTTACAAATTCACCACATGACTACTATAATAAATATTACGTACATAGTTTCGACATAAATGCAAGTGTACAATATACTTATAGGTACCAACTATACACATAAGTACCGGATGGACGCACCTGCTGATCAGGAAGGGAAAATAGTTCTGAGAATTAAGCGTAGGTAGGAAATAATGTAATAACGTAGAACACGTTTTATACATTCTTGCCGAATATTAATATCCCAAAAATCGACGAACAATGACGCTTAACAGCTGTATATACATGGCAACTTATTTACCGTTCACCGGGAGAGCCTCCCAAATCAGCTGAGTGTGTAGCTGAGATTTGACTAGAGACCTCTCGAGACGCTTAAAAACGAACCATAAAGTTTGATGCCCCCAAGATCAGTTGCGTGAGCTCTGGTGGTAATTTCTTTACTATTTAATATATGGAGCTACGATTCGGAACGGAGGCCTCTTGGAACATCTAGAAATGAATGGTGAATTCTGAAAACCCCTAAGTCAGGTAAGTGAGTTCCGGAGCTAAAATCTTAGCTATTCATCCCATAAAGCTGAAATTTGACTAGAGACCTCTTGAGACGTTTACAAACGAATCATTAAGTTTGATGCCTTCTAAATCAGTTGCGTGGGTTCTGGAGCTAATTTCTTTCCTATTCAACATATGAGCTAAAATTCGGAATGGAGGCCCTTTGGGACAACAATAAACGAATCATAAGGTCTGATGCCCCTTAGAGCAGCTGAGTGAGCTCCGGAGCTAATTTCTTTGCTAATCAAATTACGATTTGCTAATTTTTACGAATAAAACGTAAAAAACGTTTTCTCCGCTTATCACTCTTCAGCTTTTAGGCTAAATTTATATAGTTTTTTCAGATTCGTTTAGCTCCATGGGGTTTTAATTTGAAAACTTGAATAGGTTGTTAGTGGCGAAGAACCTTGTACCATGAACCACCACATAACAGCAAATACAACTTAACAATAACAATGGATCACGCGTGTTTCATGAAAGACACTTTCAATAGGTACATAATGAAGTAAAAAGGTACCAAGCCCGTGTGCTACAGACCATTCAAACCAGAGCCTACTTTGAACGGTAGGCATAGCTTTTTCTCATACCGTTTTCACATTCAGTTTGTATATCTGCATAAATCTATTGCAGCTATAGAAATGGCCTAATGAATTTGTGATGATCCATTGACAACGCTTAATGATTTTGTACCAATCCATTTCCAATGAATGTGCTTATAAAGCTTGAAAAACTAGGTAGGTGTTGAAAAGTGTTGAAATATCCCTATCACATCAAAATTATGGGCAACTAATAAATGTACCACTGTTTAGTAACTTATTTGCTTGTTTCCCTTTCCAGCATTATGAGGTATATAAATTCAAATGAAATTCGTACCACAATAAGTGAATTATCATTCCATAGGGAACTGCCACGAAATTCCGTATCACAAATTCAAATTGATTCAAATTCAATTTTTCGAGTATTTGCTCAAAATATGTGCTGGTTGAATTGGGCATTTCCTAATCTACCTGCTCGATACCGTTGAGTGTCATTTACCTCAACATTTGAAAACTTTCGGATATCCACTATGCCTCAAGCTTCTAATAACTTAAAAGGACCTGTTCAGAACCGTTATTCTGGTATTCATACCTAGAATATTTCCCAGGGTGGTTGTTTCCCAACGTTCCCTCGACCAATTCTCATATTTTTCTAATCCCTTAGATAGGTTTGTCGTTTCCTAGGTCTTAACACCGACCCTGTCCACTCAATCCTTGGATATTTTCTCACGCTGGGGTTTTCCCACTCCCCTTCCTTCAAACTACCCCTTCCTATCCATTTCCCAACATAACTTAAGAGGTGGTTTGATTTTTGTCGATATTACTTTGACTCTAACCTGGCAACATAGTAGTAGCCCCGTATTCTACATGTTATATTGTGCTCAACGTCCCTGTGAGTATAATATTCCCTGAACCTTCGATTTAGTTACGAACTTATTTTATAAACCAGTGTAAATAGTAGTTTTAGTTTTCTCCTCAATATACTGCATCCATCGATTTAATATCTTCGTTTTCTGTTTATTTGATATCCCATGCTCTAAACATTCAATAAGTTCTCATAATCGAAATAATAAGAGACTATGAGCCTACACTATTAATTCAATTTACCGATGATTATTAGGCTGAAATTCGAACTCTTTCCTACAAAAAAATGTCATTGTTTAGTAGGAAGAAAAAACCGTGTGGAACGTGACCGGCATCAGCAGTTTGAAAAAAGCTAGACCTGAAGCAGAATGCGAGGTCAACGATATTCCCAACCGAGTTTTTTTCGCTTACGAAAGAGAGGAAATGACCTGAAAAAATAGCGAATCCTTAGACATGTTTTTCTATTCTTGTTGAACAAAACTCTGGCACCGTCATATATTTTGCTTCCGAGTCTACATATAAGTACCTAGCAGAAGCTTTGTTTTTACTTTCGGAACATGAAAATTGTTTTGTTTCCAAAATCAAAACTTCCACCTGCATTTCACGTTTAAGACCATTCTGAACAACTTTCGTTCTCTCTTACAATGAGACTGTATAATATGTACAACGTTTTGTTTGTTGTACAGTCATATATAATTCATAAATTATAATTAATTTAGATAAAGAATAATGTTTGTTTAAACGGAATATAAAAGTGGAGTACAGAAATGTGAGAAACCTTGAAGAAGGACAATTCTTTGTATCATTAAATTATTGTAAAACAGTTGAACGAGGGAAATGTACCTTACTCATTCAAAATGCTGTAAGAATGCTGTTTGAGAGGTCCTCATTGGTCCTGTGTGACCCTGATCAATAAATAACAAAAATTCAATCAATTAATTTCTCTCTCTCTCTCTCTCTCTCTCTCTCTCTCTCTCTCTCTCTCTCTCTCTCTCTCTCTCTCTCTCTCAGTGTGTGTGTGTGCGCACGCGTTTTAGCTCGGGGTGTCGTGCGGGAAAAGTGCCACGGAGTAAGTCGAGTTGGGCATCTCAGCGAGAGTGCTCTGTGGTATCACCACCCGCGTCCTGAGGGGTTTTTACTTGAACTGGTGGTCGTTTTATAAGGACACTTTCTTTCATCCTACTCTCCCTTCTCTTCCTTCAGCTTCCTTGATCCCAAGGGCCGGAGTCGGTTAAACCTTGGCGTCCTCCCCATATATTCTATTTATTTTTTCATTTTGTACTTTAATGGTGTGCCCCTCCGCCTTTGAGGGGAGATTTAAAAAACTGTGTGTGTGTCATGTGTCTGAAAATTCCTAACAAACTTAATTTCTATGTTTTTCAACCGATTTTGTGCAATTTGTAAGCGGGTTAGGCAGTTAACAGTCCCCTATCCTTGTCAAATTAATACTCATACCTGCGCATAGTATGCGCGAAAGTTTCATCAAGCATTATTTTCTCACACCTAGATCGTCCGTTCTCGCTCAAATTTGGAATATAGAGGGTAGACGACGATTTGATTGTTCCATATCCATTAACATTAGTAGATCCTGCGCATGCGCTAATTGATATTCTTGTGACAAGCCTAATTTCCACCGTTTCAATCCAATGTTGATGAACTTTTCAGGGAATGAGCACATGAGTTGGTCCCCTATCAGTTCCATTGTTTTCCAATCAATACTTTATTTTGCGCATGTGCAAACTTAAATTTCATCAAGCATAAATTTCCTACTCCTTAGTCGTTTGATCTCGCTCGAATTTGGAGGATAACTGATAGAAGACGAATTTATCGTAACAATTGCAACATGTTCTTATCATTAGTAGCTGCTATGCATGAGCGGTTGTAAAAACATTATAACAAGCTTAAATTCCACAGTTCTTACTCGACTTGGAAGACATTTTCAAGGAATGTGTGGGTTAGGTTGTTGATGGTCCCCAACCAATTTCTTTGTTCTCAAAATAATACTTCAGTATTAACATGCGCAAACTTTAATTGGATGAAGCATCATTTTCTCGTTTTCTAATTGACCGATTTGGACGTTTTACGCTTCATGTTCGTTTTACTATTTCCCGCTGTAGCATTTTCGATGTCCATTTAAATTATGTCAATGTGGTCTATACATTCATGTTACGGATACGAGGAAGCCATGTATCACATCCAACTTGACAGGCGTTTTTCGTTTTTTTTAATCAATCAATTACGTATATTTTGCTCTTTGATCCATTTTAAGATGCATGTGAATAAATTAATTAAATAGTGAAGCTACTAAGCCCATGCATTATCACAGAACATTCAGGGTGAAACATAATACATTTATCCTAGCTAGATATGTAGCGCTGTTCTAGGCAATGAATGGTAGTTATCAGTATATTGAAAAATTAATAACGTCTAAAAACAACGCTTAACCCTTGACCACGCTTAAGACGTGACGGTCAAAAGAAACAATACATTGATTGTTAGTTATTGAAGAAATGCAGTACTAAACTATTCTTATATTTATGTTAACATTTCATTTTACATAGGTACATATTATATCATTTCAGACGTATCCCCCCCTGAATCGAGATAAAAAATCCGTTCATTCGCTAAAAATTCAAGCATTCAATTCAACGTTAGTAGAACAGCAATTTAGGGTACATTAATGTACCCAAACTTCAAGAAATGCACTTGAAAAATAGTCGGATAGTGCCTAGAAGTCATTGAAATGAATATCATAGTAGTATACTACTTGGAAAAATATAAACTAGGAAATATGCAATAATGTAAATACTCGTAAAACCTGCAAATGTTTGGTCAAAGTCAGTTTTAAAATCGGTTGTCACATAAATAGGAGCATAGTATTTTGAAAAATATTTTTGGCCTCAAAAATGATTTTAAAAAATATTTGGCACACGAAAGGCTCAAATTTCAAAAAATTGTGGGATAAATACAATGGGAAGAAAAACAAAATCACATAAATTTGCTCATGGTCATGCTCCACTACTTTACCTTTTACTTGTACGAGGCTCAGAGCATTTCAACTTTTACAGGGAGTTTTCATGTAATCCCAGTGATATTGTTTTTCCTGATTGCCTTGTGTTGTACATCAACCGTACTTAAGTGCAAGTTCAGCTTAGGTCCACAGACAGAGGCTACGGCATGAGTCTTTGAACCATTTGTGGGCTTTGAATCAGGTTTAATTAGTCAACAATTAAAAAAAACTGAATGGATGTCCCTTCCTTTTATCTTATTATTCGATTTAATTTGCTTCCTAAATAAAGCAAGTGGTCCAACCCACAAATTTATCACTTATATATACTTGCCCACGCGCCCATTTATGTCTCACGAGTATGTAACAGATAACAAAATGCTGAAAGGAAAAAATGCATCCAAAAACTTTACAGGAATTGTTAATAATTTTTCTCTTTTGACTTGGATCAGGTTCTGTCTCCTGTGACATAGATGCATTCAAATAAACAATTACCATTTTTGGGTGAGTTTCCTGAAGATGTGTTCACCACTACAACCATAACTAACTCAAATCCATAGCTGACGTATATTCGATCCCATTGATAGCATTCTAGGCCTCCTCAATTATTGAGATAGGAACCCAGCAACTACCGACGGCTGGTGGTATCAATAGTTTCTCAACTATCCACCCTCTTGACGATGATAGAAGACCAGAGCCACGAGGGAGTGATGAAGGCGAATATTGCCTTCCCAATGATTTCCTGTCTTCATTAGTGTCTCCCCAGCTCGCCTTTGTGCTTGCAATTTCCGGGCTTCCATCCACTTGATTTCAGCACCTTTCCCCCACCTGTTCATTGCGTCCTTCTTCGTGGCCTTCATTCACTTAATTTTCCGTGACTTACAGTCTGGCGATACTCTACTTTTCTTCGCAACCACCTCTTTGAATTCATTAGATTTACCTATTTGCCTTGTGCCACTCATTACTGCACGGGTACTATAACTGCTGTAATTACAACTGACACTCTACCACTTGACGTACGTAGGTTTTTACTCTTGATTCCTCTCCTCATTTCTCCTCTCTATCTAAGCGTCACATATCATGCCTCAACCCTAGTATAATTTGCTTAGGCAGCACTACTTCTGATTAAACTCCCCTCTAAGATTGCAGCGGACCCCACCGTTGGCACACACGCATTTCTTTTATTGCACCTTCCATTTCTCGTTTACTCAACACTGCCCAAGACTTTGTTTATCATGTTACATGGTATCTGCCTAAAAAAAGTATTAATTCACCACTCTGCAGTCTTATCTTAATTGCAAGTAAAAATGCTGGTTTGCCTCTTCTGTTCCCATCAACAAATTCAGATATTTTGTAATACTTACTTGTGAGTTAAAATGTACAATTTGTATATGTAAAAAATACAAGGAAGTGCTCAGCATCTTTTCAGATTTATTGGGCGGGTTAATGTTGTTGACGAACAAAGTGAGTCTCTATTTTGATCAGCTAGCATTTGTCAGCGTATATGTGTTCTGCGCTACAAGACGAAATTTTGGAGCTATCAATTCGAAATTCGGTAGGTTGACACTTTATCCATCCAGAATCAGCTGCATGGATTTTAGTGACGATCCGACTACAGGAACTTGCCGTTGGCGACGACGATCGTCGTCACATCAGCCGAAAATCGCGTTTAGTGTAATTTTCAATAGTTTTTGCCATACAGAATCTACTGAAATCACAATAAAAGCTTTAAAATTTGTCCTCGACAGTATTGTTAAATCAACCTAAAATCGATTTTTATTTATTTATTTTATTTTTTTCAATTTTTCAACTTTTGTGAGGAAGCTGGTCAGCGGACCAACTACCTAGTGAACATAGGTTGACCAGAAAATGAACAAACATTTTACAATCCATTCATTCTTTTTAATTTGGTACCCACAGCAAAAAAAGGATTTTTTTCAATTCTAGCGATTTATACCTTGTCTTTTGTCAGGAAAGACAACTACTACAGATGGAGTCCATCTGCTTCTTTAAAGACCCTCAAAACGTTCATGAAATGAAATTACTGAAATTTACTTTTCTGTTTTTCGTGTTTATCTATTCCAAGGTAAAATTTGCTAATTTACTTTGTGAAGGGTAGACTGCCTGATTAAAAACAGACATTACTTAATTTTCGGAACTTGGAAATTTTAAGCCCACCAAATAAATTTTTACTCCAGGAACACGTCCATTTAACTAGACCGTCATAGCTGGGACATATTTCAACACAGTAGAAAGATATATTTTACAGTGGCTAGGGCGTATAGTAAGTAATGGTAGTGATAGTAAGTGGGAACTTGTGGTGTTGCAGCATGGAATTTACAGTAAGCTAATGGGGCTTCATACTTCTTATGATAATGAAGCGTCCCTTGCGGTTGCTGGTGGGCTTCCCCACAACACAAGCACACAAAAGCCACCACTCAATCTGTAGCTGTTGTTGCAAATATCGCCTCCCGTTGAGCACACATTTGGATCATTGATGGATGACGCATCTGCTCATTCTGGAATAATAGCATAGATCATATTCTCAAAGTTCGGTATTACTATGGGAAAAATAATGAAAAATGGGGCTCTTTGTCTTTTCTTGCTGTCAGGGATGAAATGGGATTTTTAGGAGTCACTTCATAGTCAGAATCTGAAAAATGCTTGTACAGTATAGGACCAAGTGACCCTTAAACACTATTAATCTGATCTATTACTCATAGATTAGTAAATTTATACATAAGCCCCATTTGGTTGGAAATAAATTGCGGAATCATGCACTCGGTCTTGTTAGGATATAAAATATTTAGCTATGGGCCTAACTAAGCTTCGAAACATCATTCATCTTACATTATCAAGACTATTGAATGAGTTATAAAGATGGTGGGCATAGAAAAAAAGCAAAAGCGCTATGTAAACAGAATTTTAAAGTGATGAAGCAGTTGGAAAATGTAATTCTTACTTCTTAACCTCACCCTTATGTCAATCACCCCCTCATGACTGTTTTTATGCATTAATTTTTAATTTTGATGAAAATAAGAGCATAATTCACACAAATAAGGAGCACTCTCATAGCTTCTGTCATGGCAAGACTTCGCAGGCTCAATCCCTTGCGTAATCGTCTTTTTGGGGTTGTTAAATTGTACAAGCTCTACTGGGCTGGATAATCCCCTACCCGGGTGTAACTAATGGGTGAATCCGTTCCTCCTCATGGTTTTTATAACGGACTGAGTTTTTGCTAAGTTTTTCCTCTGTAACTTTGCTTTGTGACGTATGAAGCGATAAACTAAATTGCCTCCATCTTGGCAACTGCAAACCTTTATGTACTCACCTGGTTTCTGCGTTGAGGACGATTGTTGTGAGTTTGAGTTTGAATACTAAAGGTTGCGAGTCAGTCATTGACTCGTTGGATAATATAAACCTCATACGGATTTAAAACTTTTATGTTTAGAAGTGGAGAAGAGAGAGCCTCTTGGAGTGAGAAGGATTTACCCCGGTGCACCCCATGGATTAATTCAGGATATCATTCTGGTACCCTGGTCCCATCGGATGAATGAAGGGATGTACGCGTGGTCTCGACAGCACTGGGATATGTCACCCGGTACTGTGGTCCCATCGGATACAGGCAGGAAGGAAAGGTTTACTGTAGGGAGAATGAAAAGACATGAATTTCAGATTCAGAACAATAAGGCTGCTCCAGCTCTCCGCGCTTATATATAATCGGATTGAACCCTTTCAGGGGTACCCTGACACGTTCCAGTGTCAGGGAATGATCACGTGTTCACAACACTACTACAACGGACGCTTTGGGGCGCTTTATGAGAATTACTCCGGCTAGCTTGTAATGTTCATTTTTTGTCGGATCACGTCAATGAAGTTTGCAGATGAATGTCGTAGGAATGGTCGTAGATCGTTGAGCATGTGTATAACGATCAAGTCATTGTGATTGAAATCTGTTTCCATTTATAATTTTCTTTGTTAACTTGTTATCTGAAAGAGCTAGAATGACGACTCTCTGTTTGAAGTTAGTAGGTAATCTTTGCTCAATATTAACTCGTGGTTTTTCTGACAAAGACGAAGTTGAGCGAAATCCAGCTTGACCTCTGAAGTGAATAGTAGGATTCTATTCACGGTAGGATTCTATTGAATCCTTCAAGTTATAATTCATGGTTCTTGGACATGGGTGCTAACTTGGCAAGCTCCTCAATCATCTGTTAATGACATGTTTTAATTAGTAGTTTTTATTTTGGAGACTCGATTCGACACCTGAGGCGGTCTTCAGAAACCGCCTCCCTGACCCTGAAGGTCGTTAGGTCCTCTTATTTGGTTGTTCGACTCAACCAAACCAGTCCGGTGGCGTCTAAGCACCTTCCAATCGGGTAGAGCCAATCTGTGTATTTACGCCGCAGTGTAAAGCTAATCTCAACACAGAAACGGTCATAGCTGATTTGAAGCATACTTTTCCGCAGACTTCAGTTGCTTTTTCGTAAACAAATTTTCTAGAAAATTAGGCTAATGTCCCTCAATTTTATAATATGAAAAGTCTAAAATATCTGTCTTAATCAACATCCCGGAATTAATTCCGGACTAAATCCTGAATTCCATTCCAGATTAAACCACAATTCAGAATAAATCCTGAATTTCAACTTTTATAATGGCTATGATGTGTATCACTTCAAATGTTGTCTAACCTAGGATTCAAAACTATCCCTCTGTCGGCAAAACATCAAACATTCTGTGATTATATTTCAAATATGTCAAAGTTTTCTTATACGTCTGAGTTCCATTTAAATAAGAGGGCGAAAAAACCTTAGCATTTCTTTAATAACAGATTAGTTTACGCAGAAAAAACATTATTCACCAAGAATTTGTGTATGTCGGTGATTAGTGACAAAAAATAAACAGTTAAAACTAAAATATTTGAACTTGTTTTTTAGGTCTAGCATTTCCAGTTTCGTTTTTCAGAACTCCATATGTACCTATTCGTAATTTCAAGGAATTCAGAGTGTTTCCATTCTGCTGAATTAGCGTGGTAAGATTAGCTTGGTCAATAATAATTATTTTCTTACTCACTTGATTTATCAACCTTGTGATGCAGGGTTATATTGAAATTCATTTATAAGCATTAACGTTCAATTAGCTCAAATGGTACGCTACATTCTGACCCAGGATAACCCTCTCTACTCACATAACGGAGGGAATGACATAGTAGATGAGCTCTGAATATTGAAGGTGGCGGCTCTCGTGTAGAGACCTCAGGGTAAACGCGCGGTCTCGTCCGCGTCAGACTCAGGGGGTCAAGAATTTATTATTCCCAAGAGGCCGTGACCTTTACGAATGAGGCTGGCTTATATACAACGATAACCCTGTTGAATTCGGTGTAAACTAAAATGAGGGAAAGATGCCCGAGGGCTGGTGGTGCCCCCATACCTTCGGCGGAAAGTAGGGGTCCAGCTAGTTTCCTAAAGTGATTAGGTCTGTGCGAAATCCAATGAAGTCTGCCAGGAACGGATATGATCCGGTCCTCATGAATATCTTCATTCTTTGCTAGTAGTATTAAATACTTTTAACTTGAAAATCATGCATGACTTTTGAAATATCGAGAAGGTATTAGGAATATCAACATCACCTTCCATTTTTATCACTTAGATCTGACATTTTCAGTGCGCTACGATTAGTCTCATTACTACGCTGATTTCAAAAAGTGATTTTAATTTTATGTTCCTCTTGGAAGAGCAATTCTAACGCTTATCAGTCTATCACTTATCTAAACAAAAAAAAAATAAATATATATATATATATATATATATATATATATATATATATTTTTTTTTTTTAATTTTTATTACGCCAAGTTTACAACTTTTTAGAAAATTTTATTTGGATCTTATATCAATTATGGATCAATATTGGATTATAACTATTCAAACCAAAGATATAGAACGTTTGATAAAGTCTGATAACTGATGAACTAATGAGTTCATTATTTCACTTTCACTGTGCTTTTTCGCGTGGTTTTCTTCTCTTTAGTCTTCTCAGCAGGTCGCTTACATCAAGCAAATGGACAGCGTCGATGTTGACATGATTTCTTAGTCGCTCTTGGTGGACGATGGCAATTTTCTTGATAGTTTCATCTATAGTTTCCACCTTTAGATCATGGTTGATTCTATCATTCTGAATGTACCAGGATGCGTCAACTATATTCAGCGCAATACTACACTAGTTTGGGAAGTTAAAAAAAAAAAGAATAAATTAACAAATTTTTTTGAAATACGATCTGTGGTGGTCCCATCTCTAAATCAACAGTTCGTGAATCGATTTGGTCTTAAATACAGCCTATACTAAGGTGTCTGCTAAAGTAGGGTTTGAGTTTGTCTCATGAATGCGAGTAGGTGCCCTGAAACTCCCTGATCTTACTCGCTGAAATCCCAAGAGCGACTGCAGGTCACCCTCAATTGTGGTCAGGTCCCTGGTAATTGTGGGTTGGTCTCTACTGTTAGGCCAGACGCAAAGTAAGGAACCCATTTAGGAAGAATCTTCCCCCCTGCTGATTCTGTATTGTGTCTGGAAAAAAATTGTGAGCAGGTGAGAAGGTTCTAAATAAGTGCAACATATTGGTTCTCTCAGAACTGAATGAAAATTAAAAATACATTTGTTGATTTGTCGTTCAACCGTCTCTTTTCAACAGGTTCGACGTTAAAATCGTCCTTTCTTCTTCTTTCACGACAAAACTAGTCGGGACTTGGAGCTGAACATTGAGAATCGGAAGTTTTCAGGGGCGATTAGTACGAATTTGAGATCGCAAGGCCAATCGAAATCACACCAATTCCCCATCAAATGGTGGTACGTAATGGTGTCAGAAGGAAAGACGTTATCCTCAATAGCTTAATGTACGATTCGATCTAAGCGCATCACAGTGGCACATTATATGTTGCGTTGCTCACAAAATTGTTAAGTTACGGCCTATCCTTTGAATATTAGAATAACGCGTTTAATCTACATATGTTTAAATAACTAAATTACTCATCCCAGCTTATTAGATTTTTTATGCATCCTAAAGTTTAAAAACCCTTTGTTACAGTTTGTCTGCCAAGTGCCTGGTTTAGCTTGTATTTCCCCTCATTCGGATTCAAAAACTCTAAACTTTAACAAATCATGGAGCCAGAGAATATGATCCATTTATCTACTAGTACATAACTATATAGTTTAGAGAATTCCAGAACTCAAGATTTTATGCTACGGCATGATTAAAACGCAATAAATATGGTTCGCACGGTTACATCAAGGTTGAGTGATGTTTTCAAGGGTAGAGTTTCGGGTGAATAATTTGGTTTCTAAATACAGGTAATGATGTATTACCTCCCACAATGGAGTAGGGTGCCGAGTGGGCGGTGGCATAATATTGAGTTGGGGTCCTGAAGCGTGAAGATGAACTGCTAAGCTTGATGGATGAACTGTCCTGAGACATAGAACAACCACCCCTGTCTTTGGTGGTTACATCCAAGATTATTCCAAGTATCTTGTGGTTTACACTCTCTATTCACCGCAAACTGCAGTGTGAGGCACCGATATATATATATATATATATATATATATATATATATATATATATATATATATATATATATATATATATATATATATATATATATTTTTTTTTTTTTTTTTTTTTTCCTCATGCTGTAAACGGAAGGGACTGCTGTTATTAATGGCCGCACGTCAAGAGCTAAGCGGAAAGTGGAAGTGGTGTGAGCCTGAAAAAATAACCAGCGCCTCCAGGGAGCAGGAGAATACCTGTAAAGTGGAGCACATTCTCTTACACATGCTAACAAACATTTAACAGTATGAGACTGTAGTTTGGAGTTGCGCTCAAAACAATTATTTATCTTACGGTTTAATTTCTAAATTTCATAAGAACGGCTTTTCCTTGGGGCCCAGTATTCCACCCCTTCAACCCCGCCACCCATCCACAGCATCATCTCAAATTGAATTGAAACATTTACACTTTATTAATATTTTTCTATATTTATAAATAAATGGTATTATATTATTTCGTACTTCTAACATTGCCTCCCCTTCCCCTCTCTCAGATTTTTTCCTAAGAAATTGTTTATGACGTTTTCTCGTACCTTGGTAGACATACGTATAATTTCGCTCTGCGCAATAATTCCCTTTTTAAATGGAAAACCCCATGTTTCATTTCACATTTATTCGGGACCTAGTCAGAGTTCATGAAACAATGACCCATTACTCATATGTATCGGTTACTAAACGTGCGCGAATGTGCGCAAAATACACAAATAATCTAAATATTGGAGATATATTTGATTGCCTACATGACTATGAGGGATAGTTTCACGTTGAATCTCGTTGTTTTGTTTATTTTTTTCATACGTGCAGTTCCAACTTGGAAAACGGAAGAGCGGTGAGTTTCCAAGTAGGTATTGTACTGATCAAAAGATGAATATTTAAACATCGCTACATATGGTCAAATATAACGTGTGGTAATTTAATAGCTTCTACAATTCGATATTTTGCCATTTTCGCACTAAAAAAATTCCAGCTATGGGGTCATTTGTTCTTGAAATTTTAAGTAGATCTCGAATCCTCAATACAAACGGAGTTTTCACATTAAAAAATACAGTTAATTAACATTTTGCACGTTTTTTTCCACCATGTTTATATTGGCGAACATATCATACTCAAATTAAAAAAATAAGAATACTTAAAGGAGGATAAACTATTTAACTTTTTTCTCTAACCCTACCTAGAAAATATGAAGGTAGTGTTTGAATGGACCATTTTATGAGTGTATTTGCATATTACGTAGGTAACGACTAATATGAGTCGTTACTAATGAGAGTCTACATTCTACCAAATTATTGCCATCTAAAATCAAAGGAGTTCTGATAATTATAATTATCTTCGTGTCTCTCTGTACTCATAATTAATTATGAGCAAATTATTATTTTTACTTTAAACAGTATATCAAAATGTTGATAGCATTTTATAACCCATGGTTGCTATCGGTTGAAATGAGTCCATTTGTACGAGGAGGCAACAGGGTGGAATGTAAAACAAAAACGATAGACCAAAATCAGTAAGTAAAAACTAGATCGTTGTTTTTTAATGAGGGTTCTCATTGTTTTTCTCGAAGCAAGAACCACTTAAGCCTAATCTGAATTGATATCGCAGGGCTGTTTATGCGAGGGGGCGTCGTCTGGATTCGCGCAGATGTAGATCCATTTATCCTGTTCTTCCTCGGGCACTTATAATTAAATTTTTAGTGAAGTCATATTTTTTGGCTTAGTAAACCCCAGCAGGGTGGTAATTACCTCAGACTTCTGCAAAGAGAAAACTTTTTGAAGCGGAGAGAAGAGCAATTTGAAACCAATTAACGCCTTTTATGGCCCCAGTTTTTCGCCACCCGCTTTTCTCTTGAAGGGTTCCTGATTAAGGATAATAATGGACTACCTCGTTATCGAGAGATATAAAGGCTTTAATAGGATCTATTTGAGCAGAAAAAGAATTACGATCATATGACCGCTTAATTACTTGTTCAGGAAGTTTTCATTGTAAGCAGACATTGTAATAGATACAGAGGTGCATCGAGGATTTTTATAATCCCATCAACATAGCCATTCACATGAGGGACGATGAATTTCTCAATACTACCCATATCCTAGCTTTTGAAATCTCTGGTTATAGACGCATTCATCAAATTTGTGGATGACATGATAATTAAGTCTACAATGAAAGGTTTGCAATCTCCATCAATTTTTTAGCTCTAACTAAAAAATGAAATGTTAAGTAAGAAAGTAGGTACAAAGTATGTGGTAGAGAAATCGAGTTATACTGAGTTTTCATTTTGGCCGTTTTTGCAGCAAAAACATAGAAATTGATTTTAGAACATTTATAGCATTATAGGAATCCGTTTTTGAACATTTTGCAACGATTCCAGGATTTCGATAATTTTCATACAGAGTCAGGCGGGGTAATTGTGTATTGATTTAGTTTCGGTTGGCTTGAATGTAATATAAGTATTTTTAATATAAGAATTGTTAACTATTATTAATAACATGTCAGAAAGAAAAGAAAAAAGTTGCAAATTATTACACAATGTTTTGTTATTTATGTGTGAGATAGCCCTTCTATGCAGATCATTGGTCTATAATTATTAAACCCCGTACGTAGGTATTTTAGCTCAGAACATGGCACATCGTGACTCTCCAAAAGGGTCAATACCTTTGCAGTTCCGAGACCCCGCAATTTCACGCTTCACAGTTAATGTTAAAAAGTTCCAGTCATGCAGCAAGATTGTATGAGCGAATTTTCTTCAATTACCTATAGTATTATGTTAAATTGTATTTAAATTTGAGCGATTTCAGTAGAAAGAAATTGTTAAAACCAATTCTATGACAAAAAAAAAAAAACTCATGCTAAATGAAATTCGGGAATTCAGAAAAGATTTCGGATTTTTCGTTATCTTTTCTGCGGTTTTTATAGATTTTTCAGCAACTATTATTGCAATTTAAGTCCGTTTTTCCGTGTTTTGTATGCACAAGTGACTAGTCTGTAATTTTTTTCCATTTCTTATTATTTGATATACCTATTGCTTGGTTAAAAATAAAATCTTTCTCGATTTTCAAACGTGTCATATTTATCCCATTAAATTGACTACTGTCATTATTGCTCCTATATGCACATGAGGTAGGATATCTATTTGATTTCTCATTTTCTACACACAAAGAACATTATTTTACGTCATATATTTTTTCATTCAGGCTCTCGGGAACGATGGTCATTTCACCATGCTTCTGGAGAATTGGTGACTAGCATAGTTTTCTGCGTTATGAATTGATTAGCTTGTCATCGAGTGTTGCAAAGTTTTCGAAGGATGAAAAATGATTGCGTTGTATTAACTTAGGAACAGAGTCGCTCGCAAAAACCTGTTAGGAAATGTTGAGAATTTCGTTCTGTAAACCGTTCAATGTTTTCCTAACTCATGTAGGTATGAATTATTTTCCTGCTGTTGTTATACCTACATAATTTATTTTTTTCTATTTTTTCTCTCTCTCTTATGTAGTTTTTGTTTGTTTTTTCATTATTTGCATGGAGTTTAATCTATGAGTTATAATTTTGTATTGAAATCTATCTAGTAAAAACTATCGTCAATTCAATCAACTGAATCCGTCCATCACTATATTTGCTTATCGGGCGTATTGATTCTTGTGTTTTTAGGGCTGGGCAACAGAGACTCAGCCGAGGCCAAGGAGAGATGCGGGTTCCGGGATGGACCTCACATACATCACTGAGCGGATCCTGGCTCTGTGGTTCCCAGCGGACACGGGACCCCAAGAGTACAGGCACGGACATCAGGAGGCGGCGCACATGCTCCATTCGAAACACGGAAACAATTATATGGTAATCTCCCCAGTTCATTACTTTAAATCCTCAGAGGGGCCTGTTTACAGGTGTGTCGCATTTCCTAATGAAACCGGAAATGACTCCACCTTGAACGCTGTGCAAATTCTAGCGTTACAATAAATTATGAGATGTCACTCATGTTCAGTTCCATTGCGCCCTTAATTGTATGTGCGAAACTTTGATCAGGAATCAATCATGTAATGTATCCAGAATACTAATCTGTAGTCAAAGTGATTTCAAGCACTTAATAATCAAGGTCTAGATACCTTATTTTCATTAGAAACCCAATTTTCCGCGAGTAACACCTTTAAGGAAGTATAAACATATACTTAAACCAACTTCCTGGTTACATTAAAGAAGGAGTTACATGCTCCAGTCGCTTATAGTTTCATTGTGTCTAGTGCTTGGATTACCAAGAAATACTCTGATAACATGAGCATTTGAAACATCAAAATCAAGCTTGCACTTGTATTTCCGTTCATGTTTTTTGTAACATTAAAAAAAAACACCCCCCTCCCCCCTATTCCCTGCCCTGCTTTCACACTGGGGTAAAAGCATTTGTGTTCTTTTGAATAAAGGAATATATAGGTCAACTAACTTGACAACTTTTGTTCATGAGAATTACAAAACGCTACCAATTATTCAACAAATAATTACTATTTCCTAATTAGATAACCCTTTTACGCGGATTACTGACATATAGTAATTATGATACGAAGTCCAGGGGACATAATCTAAACAAAACTGCAAAAGAAAATAAGAGAAATAAAAAATTAAACAGGTGCGATATTACATATATATGCAAATGCAGTAACCCCAAAAAATCCATTTCTACTGGGTAGGTAAAATAAAAGGCAAGCGCGCTAACATCTATAGACCACCAGTGTTATGTAAGGTTGGAATGCACTTTTGTCCCTTGTGTTCGTGACCCGATGAAGGCCTCTGGATCTACTTCTAGACTCTCCTCATAAAAAATCTCCTTTACAGGGTGTCCCGCATAACGTGGTCAGTAAATCGGGGGGTGATTTTAGAGCTCATTACTGATCGAAAGTTCCTCGCAGAGATTTTGTTTTGTTAACGCTTAGTTTTTGAGTAATTCAATTTTTGAGATTTTTTCGTGTTTTCGACCATAAGTCACTAAAACGGCAATAACTACAATAATTAAACACTAAGTTTAAATTGGAGGATACCGTTAGAAAGAGCGTTAAATTTCCTTTCTATCGAATGCCAAATGAAATTGTTTTAATAGGATTCATTTGGTAAAAAAACTGCCTGAACATAAAATTTCCACGAGCATGAGAAATTCCCATTTTTAACCAGCTATGAGTTTCCCATTTCTTTACTGTTTTTCGCGTAACTCAGCTGTAAAAACTCTTCCAAGATCTCAGCATTCTAGCGGTATAATTAATTTTTATTTTACAAGGAGAAAAGTATGTTTGTATGTTGAATAACAAGGTTTTTTCTATTAAATTAAGGGTTTTTGTGAGAAATGACCCTCTAAAAAATTCGTGCTTGGGGCTGGTTTCTACGTATTTTTTCACGCTGAATCGAATGATAACAGTTGCAGATCTGCCGAACTCCGTTGTTACAGAGTCACTTTAACTAAAAAGTTTTACCCTTAAAAACACATAAATTTGAGCATATCAAATGAACTACAAATTCGTGAGCTGAAGTGTAAAACTCTGTTATAACGGAATTGGTGTAACCTGCAAGAGTTACCATTCGATTCAGCGTGAAAAAATACGTAGAAACCAGCCCCAAGCTCGAATTTTTTCAGAGGGCCATTTCTCATGAAAACCATTGATTTCATAGGAAACACCATGGTTTTCAACATAAAACATACTTTCCTCCTCTAATTACTAAATTAAAATTAAAATTGATTATAGCGCTAGAAAGCTGAGATCTTGGGCCAGTTTTACAGATAAGGTATGCGAAAAACAGTACGGAAATGGGACCCCCACAGCCGGTTTAAAAAACTAGAATTTCTCATACTAGTGGACATTTCATGTTCTGGCAGTTTTTTCACCAAATGAATCCTATTAAAACATTTTGATTTGGCATTAGACAGGACGAAAATTTAACGCTCTTTCCAACGGTATCCTACAATTTTAACAATGTGCTAAACAAATGTGCTACATTAAGATAGGAAGAAAGAGGAATGACGACTAGTCGGATTAGAAGGTAAATTCAGCGTGGTATAGTCGATTTTTTTCCTTGTTGGGTTTACCAAGGATCTGGTTCTGTATCACAATGTGTCTTGTAAAGGATCACGTCTTATTTTCGCGTTCTTTTGACGTCTGATAGCCTCCGGTCTGTCCCTTTGTGTTCAAAAGACAAGGATGTTGAGTGGAGGAGACTACATACTAATTAAAACCTCTTCGCAGATGATGAGTTCCTCCATTTTCTTTTTCAGATACGAACCTGCTCTTTTGACCTCTTTGTGGTGGGCGTTTTTATTATGTACCTACGTATATAACGTTCCGAAAAATTAAACCTCTATCAGGGAAATTCTCAGGAAAGGGGAGTTAAAGTGACTCTACGGTCAAGAAAATAGAGATAGAACGTCGTTTAGAAAGTTTTAAAATCTGATATCTTCCTACACCCGTGAATTCATGCACTAAAAAACCAAAAATGTTTCCCCTGACCAAAAAGGCTACGTGATTAGGAATTTCAGGAGATAGTAGGTATTCCGCATAATTAATATATTTCTACCAATAGTATATCTATTTATAAAGCTGGTTATCAATATTTATGAAGTATTTTGGAGTTATCAATAGCAATTAACTATAAGGTATTAAGTACCTAATATCATGTGGTTATTGCAAAAACATGACCGTAATAAGTATTTTTTACATCAAGAGCAAACGTGCCATTCTCATGAACGCGTGATGTAGCGGGTGTTGACAAACACCAAATGACCTCTTGACTAAGTGAGAAGCTACTAGGGTGTTGTGATGTGATTACATTCATTGGCCGGAACCTGTATTCATCGTCAACCGCGATTCATGAGGGACAATCAACTCGCATCTCGCATTCTCGTTTCGCCCTTACAACTGGATTATGTCTATAGAATCGACCTACTGATTTTTGTTTCAGTTCTGGGATTTTACGCTCAGTAGAAGTAAACCCCAAAATTTGTCAGTTGGGTATCCGTCCTGGCAGCTGATCCTTCAATTCAAATGCAAATGACAGATATATTGGGTGTACTCTATGTCGTGTTCAATAGCCCATAACCTCGTTCCCAATGCAGTTGTTTATGATTTAAGATCACACTTGGGTTCCGTTCTTTATGTTCAGATTCCCTCAAATCTCGTACAATGACATTTAATGTCCCCCCTTACCGTAACCTTCAAATCTAGAACACGCGTTTGTAAGTTGTTAATAACTTATTCAAGTGTAGGATTCTTGAATAGTTCCCAAAAACTACTAACTTTGGCAAAATTTTATTTACCGATTTTTATTTACTCGAATTTTTTACGTTCGATCATTACCTTAACTTCCAATATATTAAGGCTAATGACGAGGACGATGCAATTAATTGAATGGCCAAAATTCCAATAAATACGATACGATTTGCTTGAATTATCAATTTGATCATTAAATTGATCGCTCAGAGTCGCGACAAGGCGGGTGACGGACAGAACTGAAGAAGTAATCTTTCAACAAAATGAAACCGTCTCGGAAACCCTAAAATCGAAGCATCCATTTCAGCAGTGCCCCAATCATCATTCCTTTCTGAATGAGCTCCTTCTCTTGCTGGATGACTTTGGTATCACTTCAAACCATATTGGAAAAATCGCTCATAGCAAGAGAGGAAGCCTAACGGAACAGATGCTGAAATATGGCGCAGCATGTTGATCCGTTTCGGAGCAAGTAGCAGACAAATAAAGGAATCCGTGGCAAACATGGGTGAGGCAAACAATCAAAATTTCAGGAGCATTAGGCAGTTTTGACTAATAAAACCTTAAGCATGTCACCTTCACGACAGTGAAGTTAACGGTCATATGTCTTTCAGAAATTTTCGTTAGTAAAGTGGAAGTTTGTAGTTCACGCAGCAGGAAGGACTAGAGCCGTTTGGTGATAAAATTGGCCCAAGATCTATTTTCAGTGAATTTCTGGGACAAATGAAGCTATTGCAATGGCTCCCAAAATTTCAAAATGAAAATTTAGAAATTTCTTCCCATTGAAATTTGTTTTGAAGCATTCAGAAAACTATATATAAATATAAATATGTGATTAAATATATATATATGTGTGTGTGTGTGTGTGTGTTTTGAGTTTGTATGTGTGTGTGCGTGTGTGCATTCTAGACGATAACTCTTCTTAGGATTGAGATAAAAATTATGTTCTTGCTCCAAAACATCGAGCTTTTCAATTGAAAGGATGAACTCGTTGGCAAGCACTTTTGAGCACAATAAATTGGTCAAATTTCAAAAAATATGCTTCAAAAAATCACTAAAATGGCTAAAAACAGCTAATGGTTGAATTTGTATTTTTAGCTAAATTCAAGTCAAAAGAATAAAAAAATCAACAAAAACTGCAAAATAGGCTAAAAACCCAGAATCTTTTTGAATAACAATATTATTTAGAACGAGTTTTTTTTTTTTTTTTTTTTTTTTTTTTTAACCACAAAATTGGTAGTTCACCATTTCTTTGAACTCAAAAAGCAAAAATTCCAAAATAATGTAACATGATGTAATTCGATAACCTACGAAAATTCGCTCATACAATCATGCTGCATCAATGCATCAACTTTTTTTTATGTTTAAAAAAATGTTTCTCTAATCTCCACAGGTATTCAACTTATCCGAACCCCGGGGGGGAACACGGAGGGAACACGTGCGTGTAAGGGAGGTTGGCTGGCCACCAGATCTGGCGCCACCACTGGAAAGACTGTGCTCCGTCTGCAAAGATATCGATTCCTGGCTAAGTGAGGATTCGTCCCGAATCGCTGTAATTCATGCAAGGTGAGTCCAAAATAATTAGCAATGTTGTGATTTTTCTTATTAAAAAAGTAATAATAAGTAAAAGTAAATAGAAATGTCCGTCAAGTTGGATGGGCAGTATAGCTTCCTCACTTATTGTAACGTGGAAGTATAGAATTATTTTAAAGACCAAATCGATATCATCAGCGATTCATGCTTATGCATGTGAACACCCAACTATTATTGTTACTGCGATGAAATTTGTAGATGACTATCTCAGTAGCTAACCCACACAACCTCTGAACATTTCATCAAAATCGTCCCATTAGTTTCGTGCCATTAGACAGACACACACACAGTCAAAAAGATAGCCACGGAACTAAAATGTATTTTTAGCAAGCAGTGAAACGCATAAAGCAAATCACAATTTTGATTTTGGAGCTTCTCTACCTTCAATAATGAAGAAGCATTAGTTATACCTACTTGTAAGTGGGATATTGTCTAGAAAAACAAGTTTACACATATCTAATTTCGTAAGAATAGTGGGTATTATGGCCAGCTGCCTCGCTAATTTTGTGATAATATACAAATTTTAGCGGCCGAACTCGAATTTTGATGATTTGACAAAGACTGACGTCAGTGAGGAAGACGACGTCGTCGTATTGTCTTCAAGGGAAATTTTTACAGCTTTTATAGTGGTTTCGTCTATTCTCTGTGGCGAAAACTATTGCAAACGATACCAAGCTCGATTTTTGGCTGATTCCTATACAGCCTGTCTAAAGATTGTGACAACGAGAGGTGATGTAAATAGAGTGGTTTTTCCTTCAAAGGAAAGAGGCGATTAACCTGCTACACCCACAGGATATCCTGAAGGTTGAATAAACCTGATGTCCGACCGTTTTTTGGTGTATCCAAAAAGTGGTTCCACCTATGCATTAATATATTATATTTCTTATTACTTATTATCATATTATTATATTCATTATCATTGTATTATTTATTACTTATTATAATTTTCATGTTAGATATCACAGCTATCCGAAATTTCAAGGGGGGTATAATTCTGTACGAGATTGAATACATAAATATAATTTTCATCTTGTGTGGACAAATACACAAATTTGTAGGCCGTCTACAAATACTCATCCACCATTTAGCCATGATGCTCCCCTTGAAGCATCATGCCCGGGATGGACCACGCGGAGGCTTGTGGATTTGCACTTGAGTTGTTTTTGCATGGATCACAATAGAGGTTCAATGCCTTCTCCTCTTTTATTCCGCCATGCTTTAGCAAACGCACGAAACCGGCTATATGCTTCACTATCGCTAACCAAATTATTTTATGATCCTTCGTATATACTTGTCTGGGTCATGAAGATAAACTCTTCAGCATATGTAGGCCACCATCGAATTACATGCTCAGCAGATTCAGAGTCGCTTCCATAGTGGAAATTTGGCTGATCGATACAACGAAAGAAGTGAAGTCTGGCGTTGAAATGTCCGTAACCAGTTGACAGTTGGGTCAACAGGTAGGAGGGCTACACCCCATTTGCTCTATGCTGGGATCATCTGTGCTGGTAAGTCGACCACTTGTTTCTGCATCCCACCTGGTTTGCCATCACGTAACAACCCACATCTCCCAATTGCATCAACTTTCTCTCTTAATGATTCCGCATCTTCTATGTCTTTAATGATTCCGCATCTTCTATGTCTTGGAGTAAGACGGGTTGCACACTAGCATTGCATCTCCTGGGCCACTTTAGGTGGCACACGGCGATCCTAGCATCTAGAATCCGAATAAACCGTCAGGGATATCCCCAGCTGCAGCATTTTCAAGAATTGTTAAGGAGGAACTACTCTTATGAATCCGCAGTATGTAGCGCGGATTAAACACGCACGCACACTCGCAGACAAATTAATGCAGACAAAAGTAGAGATTCGCTAAGTTCGTCAATTATATTGCGCTTCTTTTGCTCTTTCTTACACATACACTCCTATATATATATATATATATATATATATATATATATATATATATATATAGGTATATATATATATATATATATATATATATATATAATCATATAATAAACATGCCACAAACAATAATACAATATAAATAACCTAATAGAGTTTCATATCTATGTAATCTAGGCGCTGCCACTCCTTCACTCTACTTCGTCTTGGTTGGAGAGAATGTGACAGGGGGAACGTGGTAGGGAGGGGGGACATTTAGTATCAAAGTCATAATGGCGGTTGTTGTCGAATGCACTCTGGTTCTTCCTATAATAGGAGGGGTGTCAACTGGATCTAATGTCTGCGGATTTTAGTTCCTTTCGCTGTCTGGTTGATAGAAAAGCTTGACAAAAAATTATTTGGAAGGCTAATGAACGTGATAATACACCTTCTATCTTTTACTACCATATTGGCAGGCGTTTCCTTGACCCGTTTTCAGTTTCATTGCCTCGGAAGAACCCCGAAGACGTAGTTTCACTTCCAGTTAGAATAATATAATCTTCAGAGAACGAAAACGTTACATAAAAAATTCTCGTTTAAACCCGTTTTCGTGAGACGTCGAGTTTTATGAATCCAATCCAGCATTTCTCTCCTAGGTCAAGTGTTTAATTTATGGATGGTTTTTTAATATGTATCATGATTTATCGCTGAATTTTCTGCTTGAAAATTCATCGCGAGCCGACATGTTTTCCATTGGTTTTTACGTACAACCAATGCGTTGCTAGGGAAGTGTAACTCAATTATTTTTCGTAGCAGGAAAATTGGTGGCCACTTTTTGGAATGCTCTCATTTTATCATAATATCTTACTACATAAACTAATATTGTTGGTAACCATGATGGACTGAATAATGCGTAAATAAGGCGCTACGTGGTATGCACTATTGAGTAGTAAGTACTTGTAAGCAGTAGGTACTAGACGATGCATAAACTTTTGACCAGCTGATTGGCTCCTAAAGCTGATTTCACGTAGAATAGAATTTCAACGAGCGGTACCACCATAATCTGTTGATTGAGCTCGTTAGCTCTATGCCGTTTGATCTATGAAGCTGAAATTTGAAACAGAACCTCTTTTATTTGGCAGTAAGAATAGAATTTCATAGTACGGAACCACCCTAATCTGCTGAAGTTTCTAATTCTATGCTATTCGTCCTATGAAGCTAAAACTCTAAACTGAGCCTATTAACCATTGAAGTTTAATAAAGAAGAAATGACTGTGAAGCGTATTTCTACATTTTATAATGGTGTTGAAGATATTTGTAAAAACTCCCCTTGTACCTCTCTATATCACACCAGGTATAACCACTCGTGACATTAAACTTTCTTTGCATTGAACTTGATGGCATACTGTCCAAAAGCAGCAGTTTTTCAAGCTGTAATAGGATGCTATAGAGTTGTGATGGATGACATTTGGAATTGATCACCAATAGGCCTGCTGTGTACGATTGACAAAGTGAGGACTACACAGATCAGCTAAGTGACATCGGGAGCTCATTTCTCTCCTAATAGACATACAAAGCCGAAATTTTGCATGATGCCTCCTTGCGCACGATTGAAAAATTGAGGAACCACCTGATCAGCTGAGCGAGCTCGGTAGGTTATCAATCATAATAATTACAAGAACCGAACAGTGACCAAGGAAGCTTAGTTAAGGCCAGTTTATACGAGAAGATCTATTTTCTGGTGTGATGGACAAACTGGAAATCAGCTAGTTACAGACTATTTCAAGAGTTCTAACGTGATACACATCATAATGGCACAGCCAATTTGAATGTTAGCAACAACACTTGATATGGAGACTGCGGTTTTATAGCCTCCTCTCGTTAAAATGATTTCCCTTTAGCGGTGAAGGCGTATTCGAATGCGAAATGTAAAGCAAAGAGTCCTTTTGAAAGTTGAGCAACCCGAAATGAACGGATTTTCCTTCCCTCTTTCATGGAAACCAGAATAGAAGCTCGTAATGCCTGAACGCCCTTAACCAAGCTACTATACGTTTCTGTCGGACGGAAACTAGTTTGAAAAATGTGTAGCACATCCATTCGTCATACTCATTATCTACTAGTGTCATGAAATGTCTAACAAATCTTCTTAGACTTTGATCCAATATTCCACACGTTCCTACACCCAAAATTCTTACTTTCCATTATTTTATATAGAAAAAAAGTTCAAAATTAAATTAAAATCGATTTTAATAAACAAAACGAATAAGGGGCCGTTCAAATCCTGGATGAAACGATGTCTGTCAAATGGAGAGAAGAATGGAGGGTGATGACCTGATGACATCCCTCTCACTAGATGTTTTTCAATAAACAAGACTAGAAAGCAATACGAAGGCTCGCACTAAATATCTTACAACAGTAATGAACTGCTGAAAGTTCTTGTTTAAATTGTGGAAAATTACTAGGTATAGGTACTTTTCATCTGAACAGCGTAGCGATTGCGTAAGTTGAGCATTCTTAATAATAGTACTTGCGCTTATATGAATTCTCGTCGAGATTTTTATTCTTCCAATCATTTGGAGGTGCAATCCCTAGAAAATCTCAGTATCCAAAAACGAAAATATCAGACTGCAAGATAAAACCTTCTATAGAAAATGTTCCAGAAACTATGTTTTGCAAATTTCAATCCTTATATTGTAATATGTATAATTATTATAAGAAAGACTTGTTTTCTATATTCATTTATTGGTTTTATACAAATTGTACATGTACCATAACTATAATGAAATGGGAATGGTGAACTGCAAAGAGTTATCATGAAATTTCGTCTGTGTTTGATGCATTCCGTATAGTTTGCTGTGATCTTGTTGTCAAATGTTATCTTCTGTTTCTGTGCCCAATATTCTTTCCTGTGCCGTTGTTTCGGTGTACAGAGGCTTTTCCTCCGTGTTTGGCCGGTTCCCGGGGCATCAGCTCATTTCTAAACAGGCAGCCCTTAACGGATGTTGTGGAGACTCTCCACACATCCTGGAGAATTGATCGTCAAGGGGGCCGCCCCCGGACCAGCCAAAACCCCCGACCCCTTCTTGCTGTTTTCTCTTGGTTTTCTTTCTTTGTTTTTCCTTCTTTCTTATTTTCCAAAACTCTTGGATTTGCTTGAACAACTAATAGTCTTTAGTAGGTACTTTTCATGAAGACTATCTCAGATGTCTATCTCACTTTTTTCCCAAAATTCAACTAAAGAGGAGTCACATTCAAGGAGAACCCCCGGGCCGACCAGAACGACCTAACCATTCTCATTAACGATTTCACCAATAGTACATACAATCTTCACATTAATATTAATTTAAAATGCTAAAAGACTGGAAATAACACTTGATTTTGAAGTATAAACAATTGAGTCAAAATTAAAAGGACGTTCTGAATTTATAACAGGGTCGAAGAAAAGTTTCCTGATTGCTTCATGCCCGTGGCATAGCATCAGTACATGTTCCAAGTCATCCACTTCTCCACATAGTTCACAGAGGGGAGATGTGATCACATCAATACGGAAGAGATATGAGCAGATTCCAACGTTCATTCTTAGCCTTTCCATCACCTGAACTTCTTCCTATCCCTTCGAGTTTTCTCCAGTAGAATATTTTCAGCAGTCCTGTCACATTTCTTGGATATCTGCTTGCAGATCCCCGTCTTCTTTCTTCATAGGAAGACTGGAGAGATACATTGTATATGATGTATTGTGATGGAATCATGGCGCCAGTTTCGACTTGTACCATGCTTTGAATCGCAAGGGTGGAGAAAAATGACGAATGGCAATGACGGAGTGAGAGATGAATGCACCAAACTGACCAGTCTTGCCCAGGGAGGAGTGTCCGTAGAGCCAGTTCTTCAAGAGGCTAGCGAAGGAAGACCAGTGCTGGTGGCCGATAAAATTGGATTAATGTCCAAGGAGTATGGGACAATGGTGGCCGGCGTTTTTCATCACACTACTTATAAATACCGACGCCACCTCGTATGTAAACAAGCATGGAACGCCACTGTAAAATCAGCTGCCAGAAGAAAACATGCCAAGTATGACGAAGCAGCAGAACCCCATCGGGGGTAATTTACAGCTCTGTTATGTTCCTGTGATGGAGCTCTCCAGAGGGAATGCGTTGTATTTCTCAAGCGGCTATCTAGCACTTTCTCGGACAAATGGGGAGAACCATACTTTCAAATCTTAGGATGGATGAGGGTGCGAACTCAAATTTTCGTTATCAGGGCCGTTTCCCTTTGACTGCGAGGGACGAGGAAGATGATTCGCTCGGTGGGATTGGAGGATGATGCAGGAGTTTGCCATCTAAAAGTATGGTTGATTAACTGATTGATCATAATGAAACAAACCCAAATCATCTACCAACTGAAGAATGGCCGCTGAATGATAAATTATCTTGTTTGTTGTTGGTAAAATAAAAAATAATAATAATTGATAAAATACAATAAAAATGCAGTGGTGGTGAAGCCAGACAAGTATATACATATATATATGATAACTAGAATAGATAGTGATTACCTGATAACATTGAAAACAATGGGTTAAGAGGTTGGAGACCGGAGTGTCCGTGTTAGGCAGCGTCCTCAACATATACCTACTATTAAAAGATTACACTATTAGTTTAGTTAATATTATGGTTCCTGTATCAAAAAGCGAGTTGTAAGCTAAATTTCGAAAGCCTTGAACTAGCAACTGCTTGGGAATAAAGTTTAATGACAAATAACAAAATAACGGGTAGTTACTTTTATTTTATTTTTAATTAATTTATTCATTTTTATTTTATTTTATTTGGGGGGGGGGGGGGGGGGGTTCAGAATCCGTACTAATTGCTTTCAGCAAATTCTGATAGTATTTAGAACTTTTTGTCGGTTATAAAGTGTATTAATCGAAATAAAAAGAGGGGGTTTGGATTTCAGCAATTCCTTATATTTATATATTGGCCATGAGTCAACTTATTTCAGTGGGCGCCTCGCTTGGTGAAGTATCGTAATTTTGAGAGATAAACATGATATCAGTGTTTTAAGGAACAATTACAAGCGACTGTCTTGAGGTACGGGGAACTAAAACTCATCATTATTCAACATGAGGCGAGGGGCGTTTGACTGAACAGGATGAGATGTAGGAGCTGTTGAGATGACGGTCTTTAATAATTTATTCCTCTCTAGCACGTTGTGATTACCAAAGTCTGACATGAGTCAAGTTTACTTACGATATTGCAAATTCACGTTGTCCAAGTTCCTAACAATGCATGAGCAAGTTGTTAAGGTATTAAACGGGTTATAGCTTGGCGCAACAACCAAAAATTATTCCTTCAAAATTCTGGATAGCGAGAAAATATAAAATTAACCACTCACGACGAAGTTGTGAAAACCCATTTGAAACGGAAGATAGTGAAGAAACGTTGTCTATTTCCACGAAAAATAAACAGTTACAATGTTAAATCGATTTCAGTAACAAACAATAACAGAACTTACATTAGAAAGGACACAGCTTATATAGTCGCAGGTGAAGGGAAATTGAATCCCATTGGTCGAGAGAAAGGAAAGGGGGCTGGAGGTACAACCAATTAAGTGCAAGAAAAGTGAAGGGGGATTATAGCTAATCAGATGAGGTTAAAGGAGGGGAAGAATTACTGTTTCAACCGTTTGAAGGGATAATTCCAAGCTTTATAGAAATAGACTTATCAGTGGTGAAATATATTGAGGGATATCCTCATTTAAATATTTACCAGATCTGTGACTTTTGATAGGACGAAAATGAAGAAATTCTACAAACTGTCTATCTTTCAAATCAAAATTGAAAGTGTGTTTGACCGCAATATTCGTAGCCGCAAGAACATGTAAGTTTATAAACCCCACTTTTATCCTGAACATTGATTTTGTCTTTAACGGAACCTAGTAATGCTCTAAGACACTTTCTTATTCTTATAAGACGTGCTGAAGCCTTAACAGACTTGCTAAAACTTGATCTGATTTTGCTCGATTTGGAGGATAGTAAAGGATTGATCGTCAGAATCCATCCTGTATGATTTTCATTATTAGTCAAGTTGATTTCATCGCCAACGTTTGTATAAAAATGAAAATACTTATAACATAATATTTTCCATCACTTTCATCTGGCTTAGAAAAATTTTTAAGACAGCACGATGGTTAGGATACCGGATAGTTCCTTTGGATATCGCTCGTATAAAATTCTGAAAAAACTTTTTCTTTATTCAAAATAATCACCTAGTAATGTATCATCTTTTCATATTGGTTATACCCTAGTATAACAATATCAGTTTATTCCTATATGTCTCAAATTAAAACATTCGAATGATTTAAACAAGCTTGTTATCGATATGAGAAAGTTGTGTGCCAACCAAAGTTGAAAATTTTTTTATTGTTTTTATCACGTCTTGGTTTTTGTTTGTTTCAGGGGAAATCGAGAACGAATCGGAGTAATAGTCGCCGCGTACATGCATTACAGCAGCATATGTGGCAGCCCCGAGCAGGCTCTTGACAGATTCGCTATGAAGAGATACCTCGACCACAAAGTAGGCGACTTAGAGTTGCCATCGAACCGCAGGTAAGAATCACATAATCCCCACATGGAATTGAAACATTAGTCTGTGATAATCAGTAATAAGTATCTATTATACTAATTTATTATCTTATGAACATTGGTCACCCTTCCAACAGAAATCAATATAAATTATAAGAGCTGAATCAAAAACGATGCAAGCCAACTTTTGTATTGACTGATCTATTTGTTGTTGCTTTATTAATTTTCGGCAGTTAACATGAAGATCTTATCTTAGGCATACTTAATTTAAAAGCCTTGTTGTTCATTTGAAAGCAAACTAGTTTTTTTTTTTTTTTTTTCAATCAGCCTTAATTTTTGTCTGTAGAATGGTAGGGACTTGGAATGTTTCAGTATTCGGTGAGTGAACAGCATTGATGAGATCGATAGGTTGATCGCTAGTGATAGTATTGAAATGGGTTTCTACAATTCCACTTCTCTTCGTAGGATTTCTTTCGTGAATTCGGTATGTAGCAGTACCAATTCGAAACTGGATTGGTACCTAAGTGTTGTAATTCATTAGGGAGCCAGTATGCTTTCATATTTGCGGTTTTCGGGGATTCAGGCGCGGGCTTTGCAAGCCATTTGCACTAAATCGTGAACAGAAGGAGATAAATAAACGGGTTCGGACTATAAAGGGGGCCCCTCTTGCTCGGTCTGGCATCTGGATTACTAAGCTGCAAGCGAACACATTCTGACTACATTACTACCATTACAACTACTGGGTCCTGGCCATTATCTTCAAGGGCTGGGCCATTGCGAGACCCAGACTTGACTTATTCCCAACTATGTTGTATTATTCCTACTCGTCAAGGAACAGTTGTTGGGAGGGTTTGGTTCGTCGAGTTAACGACGATTCCGGTGTTTTCAACGGCACTATTATTGTAAAATTATTGCTTTTCCCAACCATTATTGTATTCTTGTGGATTTCCGAGTTCGGGGAGCGTTCTAGAAAATCTCTTGGGACAAGTGAGATCATGAACAAGGTAACTATTATTTAATACCCTTTTAAATTCTTTGTGAAAAAATGGAGTGTTTCGCTGATGCTGTCTCTTTCAGAGACTGACCCTAATCGGTATGGGCCATGGGATATTGTCTTTACCTTAGGGCTTAGGGAAATTGTAAACATTTTCCTTCATTTTCATTAAATTAACTTGTAAATGTGATTTTGATCAGTGGAATAATCAAGTACGGGGCACATAAATATGACGAAATTGTAAGAAATCATTTGCGTATATTCTAAAATACTCTAAACTAGGATAACTCCTGTACACCATGTTATTGTGCATATGCTTCGAGTATATATCTGTAGCTATTCGCTAGATAACTGCACACTTTGGGTTTATCCAAAATGAAGCTACAGATATAAATATTCTAGGATAAGCTTTACCGAAATAGAACGCTAAGATTAGCTGAGTCAGAAGTGAAGCCTCCAGATCAGTTGGCATAAATATATAACCCGGATCAGATCATTAGGTGTGTCAAGTTTCAATTCCCTCAGGGCAGCTCCGAGTCGCAAATGGTTCTCCTATATCAGCTGAGTTCATATTGGAGTTCTCTCAGCCCTCTTATGAAATTTCCATGAAACTAATCGATAAGTCCGTAAAAAATAAATTACAGCCTTTTATGACGAGTTTCCTACTCCTGCTAAATATATACTAAATTTACAATAAAACCAAATTTAACTGCAATTTAACATTACCTAACATAACTTTAGTTTTTCGTTGAAAGTAAATTATTATACTAGGTAATTTGTTGTGGAACGGTTCAGCTAACTCTGGTATTTCAACCATCTATATTTATATAACTTCTAACCCACTTTCAACCAGCTAATCCATGAAATTTTTCATTGTTCCAAGAAATCAATATAGTTTGCCTGCGTAGAACGTGTGCAGAGATTGTTAGGATGTAATCTAACTCGTTTCAGAACAATCAACACCTTGTCATAATAGATGCCCGATTATCTTGTATTCTATCAACAACAAGTACGTTGGCTCGAATGAGTAGTCATAAACGGTTCCTAACAACTTGGAAACCAATCATCCTCAACTTTTTTATGAGCTATGAAACCGCCTGCGTTGAAGACCTTCGACTCTCGACAAATGTACCTTCACTGCAGCCTACTTGCCTTTCGAAGATTCAAATCAGGATTTGCAAAATAATCTACGTTAGGTATGTCATCCTATACAATGGAAGTTTCAGTTGCAGATATATAGAATTTGATAGTGAAAAACCTCTAAACGTAGGTAAGTTTAAAGTGAATAGACGAAGTCCCTTACCTATATGCTGGATTCAAAACAGTACTAATACTAATTGCATAGTAGAAAATAATAAATTTCAAACTTTTATATTAGTTTTTATTGATTTTTCTAGTATATATTAATAAATTGAAGTACATTTTCTAGCATAATTTTTTGAATAAATTTGTTAATGTCCAAGTCGACAGCTGATATACTTCTTTAAGACATAAATTTAATACTTCTTTGCCAATTTTGGCATTTCAATGATTTTTCAGCGCATTTTTATTGTTTATTTATTTATTTAATTTTTTTATTATTATTATTTGACTAATTTATTTTACTGAGAAAGTGCTTCCCAACAGACTCATCCTTTTCAATGGAATGCCCGATTTTTAGAAGAAAGAATCGATTTTTTTATCACAACCATAAGGAGAGTTATCGTCTGAAATGACGCATATATATATATATATATATATATATATATATATATATATATATATATATATATATATATATATACATACAATTATGCGCAAACGTCCTAAATCGTATTAGGTAGGGGTGTAATTTAGTCATGCCCCCCATTTTCAAAACAAGATTTTTCCACCTCAAACCATAGTTTTCTAATATTTAAAATATGATTTGGAATCCTTAGACTCTCCTCTTTCTCATCGTTCACATTTAAAAAATCTTAATATCAATTTTCATTACTTAATTGAGGTATGAAATAGTTTTGGGGCAGGCAAAAACTTTAGTCCTGCCCCGCACTATCTATTTGGCGGTAAAACCCAGGAACTGTAACACACGTATGACTGATGACATACTTACTTTGATCGGAAGTTGTGAAGTTTAGATGCAATAATATTGTAATTCGTATTATCGGACTCGTCCCATCAAATTAGTCAGGTAATAACTTTTGGACTTGACCCTGTCCAATCTCAAGATAGTTTGGGGATTTTCTATGTTTTCAATTTGGTGGTCTAGATGCTCGCGAGCTCGTATCTCAAAACTAAAAAATAATAGGTCAAAATCCGAGTTTATAATTGGAAAATAAATCTGACCCCCCCCCCCCCCTCCAACCACCATTAATATTAGATTACCTACTCTCCGGAAAAAGTAACTCTTTAGAACATTTAATGAGTGATTTTGATAAGCTGAGCAACACTTAGTAATGTGTTGCAAATAAAGGTTAAGTTGTATTATTTATTTCAGTTTTAAAAAACTGAGGGCACCACTAACTTTTTCCTCTGTAAAAACACCAGTTTTGCCCCATTCATCTCATTATAAGTACGACCCCTTCATGTCTTACTTGTAAATATAAAAAAAAAACTACATAATCCCAATTCAAACTAATATATATATCTAATATTTTCGTCAAACAAAATTCGTTTTTGCAATCAGGGTTGAATCAGGGTTTTTGACTAGTCAAAAACTTTAGTGCTGCCCCCCAACTTTTTTAAACCAGAATTGAGTAGTGTAAATTGATTTTAGAGTGTTTCAAATTTCAACGATGTGAAAGAAGGGAGTCCAATGATTCCAAACCATATTTTTGAAGTTAAAAACGGATGGTTTGAAGTGGAGAAATCTCGTTTTGAAAATGGACAATGTTTCATGCAAATATTACCGATTTTTACAACTAACGAACGGCATTATTTCGATTTTTGACTGATTTTTTAACTTTGAAATTTTTGAAAACTTGATACATATTCTTATAGGAAATTTTACGCTGATTCCGAATATACCACATGTTAGTATGCTGAAAAAAATTAATTCGCTCAACAAATCGCAAAAAAACAGGCTATTTTGAAATTTTTGACTACATTTTTGAAAATTTCAACCCGAAGATGTAATCCGATCATGCTGGCCCAACGAACTTGAACTTTCGTTTTGTGTCCTTAACATTTTAAAATTTGTTTGAAGTTTCTAGCACAATTCTACGGACAGTTATCGTCTGGAATGACACATACATACATACATACATATATACATACATATATACATACATACATAAAAAAATGCGTTAAACTTCAGAATATGATTCAGAATAGGGGGGGGGGGGGGGGAGGACTAAAGTACTCCTTTAGGTTGGATGCCCCAAAACGGATTACAATATTTTCAAGAAAATTCAATAAAAGACGTTTTGAATATAGTCTACTAAGTCACCATCACGAGCTTACACAAAACTGACTGGTTAGAGAGTTTTAATAAACTGAGAACAAACATTATACAGCATCGCTCGGAATAAGGCCTGGGAAATTCTGCTTGCGGCGTTGTTTACGGTTTCAAGGGGAGCTCATGTGGTAACTTTTGGGAGAGAATGGTGAAATATTACTGATGCAGTTAGCTTTTCTACGCTTTTAGCTCAATTTAATGAAGTTCGAGAACTTGTTTCCTCTAACTTATGGAAGAGACGGAGAGGAAAAGGTGGAGAGTTCATGTTAATTTCATGTGAGTGAAAATGTACAGACGCCGCATCGTCCTCTTGGAAGTACATACCTTTTCATCCGCGACTCTGAGCTTGATAAATTGTATTACTTCTACGGGAAATTACCATGTAGGCATTGTTTGCATTCTAAAATAGGTAATAAGAAATGTCATACTCCAGTTTTTCCGACTATAAATGATTTTGTATTGTATTTTGGTGTTACATTGCAGCTTGGAACACAAATATAAATAATTTTGTATGTTTAGCATTAGACATGAAAAATGTAGTAGGCTGCTAGATCTACGTGAAGCTACTCAGGATGAATGTCTACATAAAACTTTTTTTTTAGACGTGAGAGGAAGTTGCTTAATTTAGCTCATTGTGATTGTCTGCCATTGAATCGTAAAATATGGTTATGAATAGTTAATCACCAGGAGGATGAGATCTGCGCCATGTTCTAATGCTTTAGGGATTAGGCCTAATAGTGGCCGTTTAAAGTGAAAAGTATAGCATATGTGCTGGGTGCATAGAGTTAGAAGAGTGCGACAGTCCCGAACTGCTTTGAATTGACGCACACGTGATCAGATGCGTTCAACCTGCTCAACAGACTTTTATCGGAGTAAAATTGCAGGTATCTGTATGACTTGTATCAGGAATAGGATTGGTAAACTGTCGAACCTTGTATCGGTGTGTTGAACTAGTATTCTATGATTTTTCCACATTTTGACTATTGACCGTTATTCGTGGTTCACTCCACTACTGCGGCAATGTTAGATGATGCGTGGAATCATATTTGCTCGTTGAGGTTGCAACTAAGAATGGCCAGATCAGCAGCAAACATAGCTATCGTAGTTTTTGAAGTTTAAGGTATGTTGTTAACATATTTTAGATCTGAACTAAAGCACTAAAAAACTAAAGGCTGGTATTGTTTTATCTCTGATCTGAATTTACCGCTCTTCACCACTAAAGTTCATCGTGAATGGAAGGATTAACGGATTCTGTAGGATGTGTCTGGTGACAATAATTTTTATTTGAAAATGAGTTCAATGTGCCCCACTCCACCAAACCCCAGCTGGATACAACAAAGATCTTTCTTCATATACCTTCGATATGACGTCAGTAAACCTATATGGCATTTATGACAGTAATACATTGATCGGAATACGATGGCAATCCGGTATTAAATTCTAAAGATGAGGTGCAGGTTTAGGGAGCAGGAATCTTTCAAGAAATTTCAAGAAATACAGCAACAAGCCAAAAGGGCGATGTTTTTGTGGGTGTGCTGCTGGTTTGTTTTGCTTTCGGATTAATACAGGATCTGCATGGTTTCACGTTGGTCGTAAATAACGCAAGTCCTCACCAAGGATTTTTTGAGCTGGGGCCGATTGATGGCATTAATGACTAGTGCTGGGGTGGACATTTTGGAGAACAACGGTAGGTCGAGTAGTTATTCAACGACTTCGGTGATTTCAACACTCCTGCAAATTAATCTGGCAAACCCATCAACGAAGTGGTTTGAGAAGTTTGGTCTTTAGAAGTTCATGATTATAAGTAGGGACGTGTCAATAATAAACTTGCTGATAGAATATTTTGGAGGGCGATTGGGACGAAGCGGATGGCTAATGATCTACAAAAATAACTTGGTATTATCAGCTGTTCAAGAAGAAGAAAGCGGGTAAATCAGAGTAGAAGAACACCACAACAATATCTCAGCCCGGAGAAAAGGACATTGGCACATGAGTGTGATGCAAAATAAAACAAAATAAATACAAAAAAGACTTGTGCTGATACAATAATTATAATACATGATTTAAAGTTTTATTTAGGGGAGGGTGGGAATCGTTCTTAACAATGAATAAATTGAGAAAATTATGCTCCAATTGATCATTTTCTTTCTTTATTTTCTTTATTTTCATGCCGTAATATTTTAGTGCCAGATTTATTAGATCAGTATTTTATTATGCACATATTACTGATAAACAGAATGGATTGTTTTCTTTCATTAAAACTTCATTTATACCTACTCAATTATGTGGGCTTGCGCACTCGAAATATCAAACTTCAACATTTCCAAAATAGCCTAAAATGAAAATGTTGAACTATGCTCTTGGTTATTGTCTTTTCAACAAGTAGATACCTCTGAGCAAAATCATAAAATGAACAAAGAGCAAAGCAGAAGAGCAGAAAAGTCTTCAAGACTATCACACCAATGTGACTGTTCCGGAGACATCATTGTCAGTCGCAGTGGTTTCCTTAGTCGCTTCAGACTGTTTTAACATGGGACGGGTGGTAATTACGTATTCGTGGGGAAGTTAGATGACATCTTTAGGAGGCTTGAAAGTCCTTTTAACGACTAAATCCGAGTTCTTCTTCGAGAAGAACGGCCTTTATCCTTCTGCCTGCGACCTAACACGGAGTAAAGGCTTTAAATCAGAATTTGAGCTATTTAGGGGAACGTGGGGTATAAGCAATTCCGACTGCACAAAGGCTCTGCGGATTACAGGACCTGTCAGTTTCTCTGCCTTTATCGAGGGTGTTCCGCCGACGAGACGAGATAGGAAACAAAGAAAGGATTCTACAATAGGAGTCCTGTGAGTAGGAAAGATCCAATTAATCTTGTTTTGATCAAAAGTACGAGATGTAGCCAAGCGGGGCCGTACTTATCCTCACCGTTTAAATCCTGAAAACGTTGTGCTCTTTATTTCAATCCTAATCGAGCATGGAAATGACTTTATCATCAACATCAACTGAATGAGTTTTACTCTTCAGTGTACAGACTGAATAAGAAATCAAAATTGAACGAATTCTAAACTTGAAATGATATAAACTTGGACACTGGGGTAAAAACGTTATAATTTATCCAGGTACTTAAATAATATTACAGGAGATTTGTGACCACAGAAACTGTAACTCACCGAACTTTCGTTAGGATCGAACGATCGAACGGGATAAAAATAGGCAACTTTTGTGGATTTTGCCATATGATCGTATGAAAGCGTTTTGTAATTTTTGTGAATTTTATGTGGTTGTTAGGAGGGTTCGAATACTGGCCATTCCCTTGAACAAAAACAATTCAAAACAATACTTTAAACTCATTTAGATTGCCATGCGGATGGAGAAGATAACATAACGAATTTATCTGATAGTGTCGAGGCCATGTCGAAGTTATTAGAAGTACTTAATTGTTTATATCTACGTCAGTATACTGAAACTCCATCTAATTTTGAGAGAGAGGTAGGAATGCACTTAATTTGATCACCTAGTATTAATTTTATTAATTGTTATTACCCACAAGTTTATGTTAATTTCATTTTACTTATAATTCTATTTTTCGATTTTAGGAACTCGGGTTAGGAATGATATATCAAAAATCCAGTTTGATTGCAGTTCTTGGTATTTTGTTATCAGGAAGGTACAGTAATAAAAGGAGTAGGTAGTAAAGTTTGAAAACTAGACGAGCCCAAATTTACTACCCAAGAAATCAAGTGTTCCTCGTTTTACATTGCAATCTTTGGTGAAAAACGTTATTCAAGATGCGTGAGAAGAATGTTGATTACTACCCACCCGGGAGAAATAGCTCATCTAATTCGGTTAACGAGCCAATGATATAGGAGGTGAGATCGAATCTCCGGACCCTTTTCCATCTACTGACCGCCAACCATAAAACAAAACCTCGGGAAGCACTCAGTCTGATTAAATCAGGAGCGGAAACTCCAAATCGCTACTAAAACGCGAAGTGGGCAATTAATACTCCTAATCATTCTTCGTGGTGCCAACAGGGGTTTCACGATAAAATAACTAACTGATGGAACTACAAATGTTCTGAATTTGGTAAATGTGGGGTTCACCACGATCAACACAAAATCATCTTTCATTTCATAAGCCCCGTCCGCTTTGTGAATTAGGCTGTGTAGCTTCCTCAATATTGTAACATGGACTTTTAGAATGATCTGTTTGGTGTAAAATGAGGGTGATCGCGCTAAATGAGTAAAGTAAGGAAAATGCACGGCAAAGCTTCCGGAACCTGAACCTTCGTTTACATCTGATAATGTTTAAGTTAACATAGTGGTAAGAGTTCAACTCAAAATTCAGTAAGTCGGTTTTGCCGGCGTTGAGTTGTAAACCAAGTTTTGATTTTGGAGAATCGAATATTCAGAATCAGAATCAGAAATCTTTATTCAAACACCAATGCTTTGGTACAGAATGCGTCAAAATTTGTATTAGAAATGTCATTTCACTTATCCGCTCTATATTCAGTCCATATGCAATGCGTCTAATTTAAGCATAATAATACCACCAATAACACAGGAATATTTTTCATCCACCTGCACAAGTTCTATTGTCATTATGGTATTCTTAAAGTATACCTACACCTAGCCAAGTTTTTCAACTTCAGTAGACCTATCTAAAATAGGTTAATAGGTTTGCTATATCTTAACGGGACTCTGGACTTAGTTTTAATCGGGAGCTTACGACGCTTTCATGCGGCACAACCTCTCAGTACGTTCAACATGTCCGCTCACGTCCTATATCGAAACTGCATTCATTGATCTGGGTGATGAACGGTTTTACCAAATAAAGTCAAAACAAACCACATACCGCCGCACTGGTGGTTTTCGGGGGAAGCATCTTCCCGGCTATGTTCACATTCGGCTCTTCGTGCAGCAGAGCCCATGTAGATAGTACAGTTGGTTAAAAAATTTTAAAAATAGTGAAAAACGTTGTCTTGTTCCACGAAAAATAAGGAGTTACAATGTTAAATCGATTTCGACGGTTAGGCCATGATCAGTAACAAGCAATAACTGGACACACATTAGAAAGGACACAGCTTATATAGTCACAGGTAAAAAGAGATTGAATCCCATTGGTCGAGAGAAAGGAAAGAGGTACAACCAATAAAGTGCAAGCAAAGTGAAGGGGGATTATGGCTAATCAGATGAAGTGGACTTATCAGTGGTGAAATATATTGAGGGATATCCTCATTTAAATATTTACCAGATCTGTCAGTTTTGATCATTTCGAATTTTTTAAGTACATTCAACATACCTCCCTTTGGACAGAAATGAAAAATAGATACAAAATGTCTATCTGTCAAATTAAAATCTAAAATTATGATTGGATTCCTTAAGATGTTTTGCAAATGTAGACCTGACAATCCCTAAAGAATACCATAGATGCTACAAGGTTCTGCAGCACAACAAAACTCTTCGTGACTGTCTTGCAGAGCCAGATGAAGATGAGATGACCTCGGAAGACGAGTGAAATCATTATTATTCATTTCCCCTAGAAGTTTTAAAAGTTTATTTTTACATCGTTCCACTTCTTTTTTGTAAATCCACCTAGTTCCTAGATTTTGTGAGAATAAAAATACCTATTTTCTGGTTTAATTGATTATTCTCATTTACCTTTCCCCTTACGTTATGATTGTACCTAGGTACCATAGGTCAGGCCAAAAACGTGCATTTGGTCGTACGATACCATTATTTATTTTGCCATACCTGTAGAACAAACTGAAATATTTGACAAATTGTATAATAATTAACTAGTTGTGCGAATCCACGAATGTGAATCCTCTCTTGTAATCAAGCGATGCCTAAAGCACGAAAGTGCTTAAAAACTTTAAATTGCCTAGCAAACCACTTCATCATCAAGAAACTGTTTATTTAATTAAATGGGCTTTAATAATAACCGGTTGTCCAGTTTCCTGAACGAAATTCTGATATTTCGAAGTCATATGAATTTTTCAAGCTTGATTTCTCAAAACTACGAAATTGCTCATTCGTGGTTATGGCGTAAGGGCGACGATATCCAAACATCTATAACACTGGAATACATGACGAATGTGCTTACTGTGAAACGTCAATAGCAGCACATGTACGTACTATTTGTCTCGTGTGAATCATTGAAGGTAATTATAACTTCGCCCACCAACACCGGAGTATATTACCTGGGAGTGTATCACCTCCCAAGTTCGCTCACATTCTCCTCCACACACCCTTCAACGTTGGTTGTTGTGAATATATTAATCGATTTGCTGTTACGCTCGAACAGTGACAGCCTGCAATTTCCAACGGCGTTTGACAGGATTTAAAATATTCTCCCCAAGCGCCTCACGAACTCCGTCTGAACGGTGCGTGAGCTGGTGAAATATCGACAGTCTTGCGCCGCAGGTCAGACCAGGTTCTATTCAGGAAGTTGCTGAACCGATTTGATGAGATAAACAAATAATTTATCACCTCCCGATCCTGACGTTACGATAAGATCGCGTGTACCAGAAAGACCTGTTAAATTGTAGCGCCCACGTCGTTACAAAGGGTTTTGCATACTTAACTTTGATATTTCCAACACATTATAGATGAATAATAAATTAATGATTAGCGAAAAAAGGTATGTATATCGATGCCTAAACTGTTATTGATTGAACCATGAATCCCCACTCGGTCAGCATGTTTCGAGAAGAAAAGAACTATTGTTTGTCCCCTTTTCACTATTGTGAACCCCATCTTCGTTTGTCTTCATGTCACATAGTAGGGAAAAGACTTCACCGAAATTATTGTGAAGGTTAAGGACCTAAATCAATCAACCAAAGGATAATTACATCCCCAAAAAATGCATTATGTATGTACTGATCATAAAGGCGAACCCCTGCGCCAGGCAAAAAGTGGTTACAGAATGGTATTGGTATCCAATTATTTTATTTCAGCGTTCTGGTGATTAAATCAAGCTAAACGAAAACACACACATATATATATATATATATATATATATATATATATATATATATATCATTCCAGACGATAACTCTTCTAAGGATTGAGATAAAAATTCCGTTCTTGCGCCAAAAAATCAAGCTTCCAAACGAAAGGATGAGTTCGTTGGCCAGCACTTTTTAAATTGTGTCTGTCATTCTGGGCCAATTCATAGTCACGCCCGTTGCTATATCGAGTTATACTCTGATTTTGATGAAACTAGCAGGGATTGAACGGTTTAGCTCCTAGATGGTCCCCTATAAATTTCATTGTCGTCGGAGCAATATGGAGCAAACGTGAATTTCTAATAACGTCAATTTCCCCCGATCAACCTTTTCCATTTTGTTAAACTTGGAGGGTTGTTGGGTTTGGTTTATAGGAGGTGCTCTATGAATTTTATCGCAATTAGTTGAGTAATAACTACATATTTCGCAAGCACATATCTAAAGTCGGTTGACACACGTGAAAGTCCAAAACTAATGGACCGATTTTAATTAAAATTTCAGGGATTATGTGGGTTAGTTTTTAGATGGTTCCCTATAAATTCCAATGTCGTCGCATTAATGATAGCGCGTCTGTCTGTGTGATAATGTCAGTATGGTTGTGTTTGTTTCTTTCAACAAATTTATTCTATACGTCCATGTTACAAAAAGTAAGGAAGAAAGACTGCCCACCCAACTTTGCAGACATGATATGGATACAATGAAGTATCATACCAGTAACTATCAGGAAGGATCCTTTGTGCCGTACATACCATCTTGGCAGAGTTTTTTTTTTTTTTTTTTTTTTTTTTTAAGTATTTCAACTCTAAGGTCCGGAAATTGTTGCATAGAAAATTGACAAGTACCCATGAAAATAGTACACGTCATTGACCGTTTTATAATGTTCAAAAACAGATTTTCATTGATGAATTCTTCAAAGTTTGAATTTTCCTACATTTTGAAACTACTGTAAAAGCTCCATTATCTTTGAAACATTTTTTTAAATCCATATTCGATATTCCACATTTTCCTCATAATTGATGTTGAATGGATAACTCACGTTGGCGAACGGTTTGTTTTAGATACGTCGACTACTTTTCGGGGCTGCTGTCTGGATGCATTCGGATCAACTCCGCGCCACTGTACCTTACCCACGTGACTGTGCTTGGTGCACCTTCCTTCGAGCCCGGAACCTGCGGATGCCGCGCGTTTCTCAAAGTCTACGAGGGTCTCGTGCCCGTTTACACTTCGGGCATCCACACCGTCTCCCAGGACACCAGGCAGTTCACTGTCACCGTCGCATCCGGCGCTGACAGACGAGGGCTTCAGCTGAGGGGGGATATCCTTGTCAAGTGTTACCATAGGTAAGGGAAATTTATTTGTATGACCATAAAATAACCCCCCACCCCCGGTAAGAGGGTATGTAGGCCGCTTGTACAATCCTCCTTCACCTCATCTATAATCAGGCATACTGATTTAATTTTGATAAATTGTTCACCTATTACACACAATAGTAATGGTACCGTAAACTTCATACCGGAACATGAACTCCATGAAAACTTGTCTTGGGAAGAGACCATCAACACTCACCGCCCTTTCTATTCCTTTTTTCAAACTTAGCTATATATACATACATTTTCTGACTTTATTTATTATCAAATCAATTTCGAATTTTAACGAAATATTCTTCATAAATTTAATTACATTTCCACACGCACAGTTTTCTCGATACACCGTCTACTAACGGAAAATCAACTAATTAAAAAAATCGTGTTTACCAGTTTTCACAACTTTAGATTGCCACCAGTGTTTTCACTAACAGATTCACCGAACTTCTTTGTGCTGAATTATTACCCGATCTATTACCAACAAAATGTGAAAAATAATTGAGCTCAAATCAGGAGAAGAAGGTACATGAAATTATAAAACATGTTCACCTACATGTCCACTTGTCAGAAACGCCTATGTAACTAAATCCAGCCATAAAGTTACTCTTTATGTTGCTATGCGACCTACCCACCTACTTTGTTTGTTGTCCTTCTTGAAAATCGATCTTATACAAGTTATATAAATGCTTCTATTAGTTTATCGATCTCATCTTTCATTTCAATTTAAAACAAGGCAGGTATATGTATATAGCACTTTAAAATACTGACACGTTTGTCACTGGTCACTGCAAATTGAATGGACTTATAGCGTGGACCATTGCTGTTATAAATTAGTTGAAAGAAGTTGAATCCGGTATATTGCGAACAAAGTAGGCTTAGTGACTTGCTTTAACTGTACACAATTATCAAAATCATATCTGATGGAAGAGTATGGGTATGTGCGTATCGATTTACAACGGACGACCTACCCATGCTTTAGTCAAATTCTTATTTCACCAGAAGGCTCTACTGTCTAAATTGTTTTGAAAACGTTCAGGTGGAAAGAGAAGTGCCATTACCAAACGTCACACTTGAGAAAAATAAAATATTCTTCATAATAAATAAGGCCATTTATTGAACCCTAACTACTTGTGCTCGTGATTCGTTTGCTAGAGCCGTATAAGTAACAATATCTGCATTTACATCAGAAACCTAGGCTAGGACTCCAAAAATTTTCTGCATATTTACTATTAGCAGTTTGACACCTAAATGTTTTCTAAGTTACATTATTCACAATAGAACTACTCAGATTATATTGTTCCGTCAAATTCATATATATAGCAAATAAACAATATGTTTACTCCTTGCTTGAGAAATGAAATTCATCATAATCTTAAATCTTCATCATTCATCGCTAATATCTACAACTTCTTTATCAAATCTATTTAAAATTATTTTATTTAGAGTAGTTCTGAACTACAACGAATGCACTATTTTTTATTCAGCGTGTTAGAGTTTACTTTTCCCTCCACCAGACCGAAATCGTGGTTTATTAAGCAGAGCAAATCCGCGATATAGACTCCCTAATTTTGTAAGTCCAACTTCTCTTTTCATTCACTCTCAAGCTTGTGTTATCTTCAATACCTATATTATAATATTTTCCAGTTGTTTTGTAATGCTCAAGAGAAGCGAAAGTCTCAATCTTATCATATAAAGCATTGAGATTTTTTAAATTGTAATCAACCAAAATCAAACAAAACAATACCTACTCCCCCCCCAAGATTTGAGTTGCTGAATATTTCAAATTTCAACCATTTCCAACTCCTTGGGATTTTTGAAAATTGTTGTCCAAGTCTTAGGGCAACGGTGTCCTTGCCCAATAGTGAATTCTGAGCCAAATTTCGTAAACATTCCCCGGGGTAGTTTGAAAAAAAAAAAAAAAAAAAAAAAACATTGTTCCTGGACATTTAAACCAAAAAATTTGGAGTTGGGTTTTTTTGTTTTGTTTTTTTCGCCTTTGCTGAATACAAAGTTAGAGTTAGGTTCTACGAAATCCCAATTTTGGGGTTCGATTCCTTTTATTATAAACAAGGTTACGGAGAAAACCCTTGTTCAATCCATCAAGCGTGTGCGAGCACTAAAATGTGTGAAACCTAATTTTTTAGGTTTAGAGGAAACAAGACTTTGTGACATCCATAGAAGGTTAATTGGCTACATGATAACTATCGTGAAATGAGCAACAATAATATCAAATGTATCTTTCACTGCTATATTTGTTGGAACAATTTAAAACATGTTTCCAATCAAAAATGAACGTCATGAATACAGACAGGGCGCAGTGAATTCCTCTCCACTCATCTGACAACACCTATTGTAAATGTGTTAGCAAAAAACGTAGAATATAATCTCAAGATCAGGGGTTTGTATTGCAAGGAATTCAGTGTTGACAAGAGGTCGGAGTTATAACTTAGTTCTGTTCACGCAAGATCGCCCACCTATAACCACATCATTACACGGTCTTGTAACCCTAACTAACGATGTAGGTAAATGTAACATCTCTAAACAAAACACTCACACGCTACTGTGCACCACATCGACACTTCCCAATTAAAACGGCGTTGGTATTTAAAAGTCCCCATGCTGTGACTAGGGGTGGCCTTGCATATTCCGATTGTACACAGCTTGGCAGTTAATAGGAGTCGGGGACTGACAAATTCTAGCTATTTTATAACTGGGCAACCCATGCCATTTTCTATAAAAATGAATTTCTATAATGATTCCTTTACAAAAAATTTCAGGTTAAAAAAAAAGGACTTCACAGAAATCTATCGGGAGTATTCGTCAAGATAAATTTGTAAATCAACAGTATCCAACTCTTGCCGTTCGTCCTATTTGAATACATTGCCAAGTTCAAACATGCAGACAGCTTTTGTCACTAATATTCTAACTTCGAGTTTACCGTTTATTTGCTTTTCTGGTATCACTGTAACCCACAATTCCTACCTATCCCTGAACGTTCCCTGACTCTAATTGAACCTATGTAATGGTACCTGGTAGCGTGGGTTGAACAGATGGCTCCCTCCTGAAAAATTACCTAGCGGGCGTAACTGAAAGTGCACGAAAATAACTAAAGAACCTAGTCAAGGAAATCCAGCTAAAATCTAAGTAGTGGTACTCGTGAAGCAGGTACCGATGGCTTACGTAAATGACAAGGGCAATCTGGGAGAAATAAGCTACACGAAAACCTCCATAAAAGTCAATCGGGTCTATTGGTAAAAAACGGACATAAGTGCAGACTTACGAAAATAAGTAACGAAATGATTTTGATGAATATGTACAACTTATGAGCTAAAAGGAAAAGTAACGGTATAAATCTAAACTCAGTATCTACTAATGTGCAACTCTTAAAACTAAAAAGGGAAGTGGATGTCTTCAATGTATCAGGAACAAAACTCAAAAGCTCAGCAAAAGTAGCTGATAACGAAATCCTAGGAGATATATACTCCAGGAAATGAGATGATTAGTCGGCAAGTACCTCAATATCTTAGTTACATTTATTTATGGTTTTACCTAAGCCTGAAGAGCTACAAGCGTTACAGTGACCTGAGTGTAAAATTGATATAAAGTACCTCTTTTAAGGAGCCCTCTAATCTCGATAAAACTGCTTAGTTATAGCATGGCGTCCTTGGTGCACGAATCGTGAAGAATCGGATTGTTCTCGGCCTGGAGGGAGATATTGGCACTACCGTACTTGGTCACTCGTAACATGTACCGCAACTCGCATGATACTATGCACAAAGCTAAATGGGGGAAACGGGTTTCGTGGCATAAATACTCGGCCGAACAGCTAGAACAGCTAGAAAGCTAGAACAGAATTGACGCTGATTGATACCACACAACACCTTCCTAGTATTATAAAACTCCCAACCTTTTATACAACAACCCCAATACCAAACGTATTTTATCACCACCATGATTTCCGAAATTCTGAATCATGTAAGAATAATTCTCACGGCTTGAAACGTTGCTCAGACAATTCGTATAAAGTGATCTCTCTCTATAAGTAGTCTTTTCAAAGTAAAGTGTCAGTAATGTTTGTATTCTCTCCACCTTAGCAACCCCCATCCCCCGTTCACAACCTTTAGTTTTTGGGAAATTCCTAATCTTATGAAATTTAGGTTAGCCTAATTCAAACATTTTACCACGTTTTGAGTTTGGCCATTATAGCCACAATATTCACAAATTCATCATTTAGTGTCCCACCTTAATTTTTTAAATTATTTTTAAAGTGCGTACCCAATGGAATGAATGAGCGTTACCTATGGGTGCGAAAAAGGTACTTCAACTATTTTAAATGGAAGAAGATGCCATCCTAAGAAGTTAGACATCAACCGCACTTTCCTGAGATGAATAGTTTTCTTTCCGTGATTTTCACGACTTTCCGTGGTTTTTGGCGCACTGTTGGCGTCAAAACCCGGGTGAAACCTCCTTCTTAGCGTGATGTCTCAAGGCCAGGAAACTTTGAAAAATCATTGAAAGAAAACTACCCATTGGAGCAGAGTGCAGATGTTGTCAAAATTATTAAAATGTTATCCATTTTAATTTAAAAATATAAATGAATACGTGGATAACACTCATTATCGTTTTGACGGGTTTAAACATATTGATCCGCTCAGGTTCCCTGTACAGGTCATCTTGGGAAAAATATAGCAATACACATCGGATAGCTTTGTTTTCATCGAAGTCGGTTCCTACAGAAGATGTTGTCATTAGCCAAAAATATAATCTTTAAACCCGCGCCAAATGTCTGGGCCCAACACATTATCCTCTCGTTACATCTAAAACAAACGATACGTACCTAATTTTGTCGACTTTTTCAAGTCGTAATTCAAGTACCAAAAATAGCTACCGTTCGTCAGTTGGAACTAAGCCATTAGAAGCTAGGAAAGGGGAATAAATTACCTGCGATTTAGACATTTTCTGTTTGTTTTCGGGGTCGTCCGAGGTGCCACGCTCATAATAATACCATTCTGTTAAAATAATATAATACTTCTCTCTAAACTGGCTGACTTAAGCAATTGTTAGCCAGATTCTTGATAACTGAACCAGTTTAGATATAGTTCCACTATCGGTAATAGGCCACAACAACTACATGCAAACAAGTAGTACCTCACTAAAACTAAAATCAAAAGTTACCGTTCTTCTAAAAAGAGACTTGTTTATTCAAAAATCAGTCGAACAATGGCCTGAATTAGTGAACACTCTTGAATTGGCTTCGGAAATAAATTTGAAGAACGTGAGATAATCCAAGCTGTTGTAAGAGTGGCAAAACAACCAAATTCATAGCAATCGAAAATTAGCGTTTTTAACAGATGAACAATAAAACTAATTGATATTCAACATTCAAAATTAAGCATTTTGATGAATATTTTATAAGGTCTAAAAAATAACTGTGGTTAATAACTGTAACCAATTACCTAATGATCCAAACAAGAACAGTTCTTCTGATGTTTCATGTTATGTCTAAATTAATAATGATCCTTCAAAGTTCGTGTTCGTATACAATGGCATTCAGGAGGCACTCCTGTTTGATAGAAGAATGCTGTTGAGGAGAAAAGAATGGATTCGCCCCTTTTTATCCGCAAGTGTGAGCGTGGGATTTCCACCAGCCGGTCGACTTAGAAGGTGTGGAGAAGAAAAAATCTTGGCTCGCCACTATTGCCTTAAACCTAATAAATTATTAATATGGTGGAAGTGGATATACACTTCCTACCATGAAATGATAGCATTGGATTTATTTTTGTTGCAATATGTACCGTCTTGTCAAATAATTTCAACAAAGAAAATTTGTAAAAACTTCGTTTCAAATCTTATTATTACAGGACTTATCCGTAATGGATACAATAAGAGTTTATTACTGCAAATTTTTAGTACTGGAGGATTATCAAAGGAAATTAAAGAATAAAAAAAATCTTCTGATTTTGAAAATAGTGAATTTACAAGGCATTGTAAACAGAAACTGACAGGAAACTTGGGCACCGTTGAATCGTCGTAGAATGTTTCAAAACTATTTTTCAATAATAAAGTTGTGGAATTTCAATTTATGAAGTTATGGAGTCATTTCTAGAGGTTCAAATAGAAAGAAGATATCCTCAATTCATTTAGTGTTTCTATTGACCTTCAGTGGTGAGCCATCTTGAAAATCTGATGGGGTGTAAAATATAAAGCAAAACTTTCAGTTTACCACTTATATTGAAATAATCACAAAGCTTTTTGAAATATTCAATAATCTTGTGTATCAAATAATCTTGTAAAATAATCACAAAGATTCTGAACATCTTCAGGTCACAACAAACACATCATTGTGTTTATTGTGACCTGAAGATGCTCAGAATCTGAGCAAAAAGCTTTGTGATTATTTCAATATAAGTGGTAAACTGAAGGTTTTGTTTTATATTTTACACCCCATCATATTTTTTAAAGAAGATATCCATTCTCAGTGAGGCCCTCTCAGTGATTTATCGTTAAGTGTGCGATTATCGTAGAGCTAGCAATGGAAGGTGAGTCTTTAGAAATTTCTTACAAGTGTATATGTGATGCCTTGATTAGCGGAAAGTCCGTAATGAAATGTACGAGGAGTAACATCCTTTCGATAAAGAGTCGAAACTAGGAGATTTGAGGGGGATATCAAAAAGGGTTTTTTACCTCAGTTGATCACAAGGTTTCTGTGGAGCCCTGAGGTTTGGGTGCGCCAGATTAACTCCGGAATTGGTAAGAAGAGAAAAACAACAAGTCGATGATAAAATTGTACCTACTGCTGTGGCATTCTACATGGACCTTGACCTGACAGTCAAAGTACAACATGAACTACATCATACAATGATCGCAATGAAAGTAGCCTAAATTGTGTAGGATACAACATCATCTAGTAACTGTGTTCCCTATATGTGGAGCACATATGACTCAAATTATTAATTCGTCAGCACCGAGCATAAGACCAACTAGTCAGGAAGCGCTTCAGTTGGGAATGTCAAAACAATCCACGCTCGTATCTCCTGCATGGAGTACACTTGCCCTACGGTCTCTCGTACGACTGCATCGAACAGAAAACAAAAGAACGAAACCTGGAGGAATCGGGAACTTTCATGTTTTGGAACTTCTCACTTTTGACTTCATATTTTGATTCTCCGCTCTTGAAAACCCGCAACTACCAATAATCTTCAACCCAATAGACCGTTTAGTTTGGTCAATAAACGGGCAGAATGATCTCGCGTGACGTAATAGTGCAATGCAGCTGAGAGTTCATCATGGCGCAAATCAATTTCAAGAGCCGTATTACTGATCAAATATCTATCATATAGTACCTTTTTAGAAAGCTCTTGCTCAGATTGAGCAAATGAAAAATAACAATGGATGGAAGAAAGGATTGGGATTGAGATTGACTTTGTATACCAAAGACATGGGACCACCAACAGTGGAAATACCTCCAGACTATTCTTCGAATAATGTTCAATGCCAGCAGAAGCCGCCCATTTTTCTCCCATAATTCCCTGTAGGTATGATTTCATCGCTCCGTCTTATATCACAATCCATTCAGCGTTCAAAACTACATAGATAACGATAGCCTACATGCCTTTACGACTACGTTAAGGGGTTTTTACCGTTTTTCAAGCATTTTAGACCATAGTGCGTTGGGCAGCCGGATCTCTTTTTTTCGATTTTTTCAATCCACATTTCTTGAAACGTTAACCAACTATTTTGATAGGGGTTGAAATGTATTTATTTATTATATTATTGTTTATTTATTATTATTTATTTTTTTCTTTTATTGGTTACCTTTTATTTATTTATTTTATTTTATTTTATTTTTTATTTATTTATTTTTTATTTTAGTTGTTTTTTGGATTACAAAACTTCATTATTGGAAATTATAAACCAAAAGAACTGCGCGTTTTTAATCGAGTTCAACAAAATAAAATGATGTACTTTTCGCTCGTACAGGGTCCAGCAGTGGGTCCAAAAATTTTTAAAACGAAATTTTTCAAAAATGTCCTCTTGGGAATCCCTTTTGAGGCTCTTTAAAACGTTTCCCAGCATTCAACTCTATTCGTATACAAAAACAAACGATAAGACTGAAAACCGGCAAATATTGTTGTCTTAAAATTGAATTGTACATCAGAATGTTGTTTAGAGTCATCTTTGATATATATTTGGTAGGTAGACATTTCTGTGCTCATTAAGTGTTCGAATTTCAAAAGCAATGGTCTTAAACATGATGTGTCATTATGTTGATGTTTCAGGCATTACTGTAATGAAGAAAATAGTACACGATGCAGTTCCCCGGGGGACAGCAGCGTTGCGTCGGGCGACCCTCTACTTCAACGAGAACTCATCTTTGCGTGTCAATTCCACACATGCGCTGTGACGGACCATACTCTCAGTTTCACAAGACAGGAACTAGATATTGCCTGTAATGGTAAGAGAAATTCCCTAATAGTAGACGTAGGATTCAAATGATTTTATGATTTCCACGAATGTTCGTAGAAAATGAATCTATCGCAATGGCTTCAAAATTTTTAAAATCAATATTGTTGAAAATTGTGTTTATTGAAATCCGTTTTGAGGCATTCTGAAACGAATCCTAGAGTCTAACCCTTTTTCATAGATATTAAGGTGTAGCGTCAGAAATTAAGGTTATGTTGGTCCTGTCAGAAAATGTTCTATTCACTGTTTGCCCCAATCGGAGAAAAAAAAAAAAAAAATATATATATATATATATATATATATATATATATATATGTATATATATATATACATGCCTTCTTATGACTAACAACAGTTTGAAGAGAAATTAGCGAAAATGCCGTAGTAGAAGTACCGCTTTTTCGATGGAAAAAAACAACAATACCACCCTAAAATCTTGACCAATAAAAGATTCCTTTCAACCACTGCTTATTGACAGCGAATAGAACATTTTCTGACCGGTCCAGCATAACCTTAATTTCTTACGCTCCTCCCTAAAATATATACCTATATATAAAAAAGTTCCGTTCTTGCACAAAAAATCAAGCTTTCCAAACAAAAAAATGAGTTCGTTTGCCAATATTTTTTGAGCACACTAAATTATACTAAATAATAAATAATCACCAAAAATGGCTAGAAACGGCTGAAAATAACTAAATTCTTAACAGAATTTTAGTCAAAAGAAATATATTAATGGTGAAATAGAACATTAAAAAATCTATGCAGACATTTATGCTGAAAATTGTTCTTAGATGTCATTAATATTTGCTAATAAGTAGATAACAACGACAAAAAAGCTGAAAATCCATTATTTTTTAAATTGCCGAATATTATTTAGAACGAATTTTTTGCCATAAAATTGGTAGTTAAAAATTTCTTTTTGCTTAAAGTGATAAATTTTCAAACAATATAGCATAATATCGTAAGGTAATAAATTTACAAAAATTCGTTCATAAGATTATGCTGCATGACTGGAACTTTTTTTGTAGGAACTAACAAATTAGATAACTTATGTACCTACTATTTATTTCTAAGTTCTGATCCTAAATGTACGCAGTTATAATTACCTACTTAAATATTTTGATGTTTCCACCCAACCATCAAATCACAAAATGCCCACCAGCTTCAACCACGTACATTAATTGCCCACCACGGTGGTAAATACATTTAACAAAATCAAGCAATAGTTAGGAAAAAATATCGTTCGAAGTTGAGTTTGGTTTGACTAGTATTGAAATTCTAATTGAAGGATCTTCAGCATGAACGAATAGCAAAAATTAGCGAAAAGTTGGCTATTCGTTCTTGGTGAAGGTCCTTTTTGTCGGTAACACCCCAAAATACTACTTATATAAAAATTAGTGAATGGTCAAACAGTGATTCATGACCTAGTTTGTCAAGGTTTTGGTTGGTATTTGAGGCGTCAGCTTCATATGTACAAACCTACTTATTAGATAGAAGGGTCTTGGCGAGTAAACCGAAGGTTAAAATAAGCTAAAGACGAGCTAAGTATAAATCATAATATTCTTTGAAATGTCTTCTCAGAACCCTGAAATGTGGGTAGAGATAACGAAGACTGACGTTCAGCTAGAGTGACATGAAGCTGAAAGGTTTCTTGACGTGAGAAAACACGGAATCCCCCACCTAGAAATTCGTAATGTGAGTGAAGGCGATAACTTGAGCTCTTCGGCGACCTGCTAGCTGCACTAGATGACAGAGTCTCAGTGGGGTGGAAATATTAATCCTCGTGATGCAGATGAAAGTTTAATAAACTTGTTGAGCGCCTCATCACGTCTTTCACTACTTGTAACTTCTCCCTATTTATTCGTGGTCGACATGCAAAGGTACTGACGGAAGGAAATATAAATACAAATGATTCGAATGTAAGAAACAAGGCAATTATTGAGCAAACACTGACAGGAACAAATGGTCGGAGGCAATGATGGAGTGCGAAAAAGAAAAGGAGATGTCAATAACAACCCAAATTTACCAGCATCTTATTTGCCCAATTATAAGACAGTTTACAGACATAAAAAAAATATGGCTATACGATCAATAAAACAAAGATTCAATTGTTTGGCAGTGAACGAGATAGAAGAGCATTTGAACTGAGTAAATTCAGGTCAAAAGTCCGACAATAACTAAGAAAATGGTGCAGCTGTCAAATCTCATTATTCAAAAAATCAAACTTTTTCCATTTATCAAGTAGTTGAGTCGAAATTAATGTTTTATTTATACCATCAGAGGTGGTGGGTTGGATGAATATTTGACTTTCACTCAGCCAAAGGAAAATGTCTGCCTTGTATGTAGCTTCTTCTCTTATTGTAACAAGCACAGGTAGATTTATTTACGTAAGTTGTATTTGGTAGCAGAATGAGACGTAATAGTTGACTTAAAATTACTATATTGGGCATTATTCATTATGCTTCCTACCGTACCACGACAATGATTATTGTGGACCATCTTGGACTCAACCCTCACAATCTCTATTTGAAAAAAAAAAAAAAAAAAAAAATCATAAAATGAACTCATAAAAAATGGCTTTTAATTTGTTTTATTTTCTTTATTTTGCTTTTAAGTTTCCATTTATTTGCTTTAAGTACATGTTTTGTTCACACACGCTCAGTGACCGTAGCAGATCCAATTACAAATAATAACATTCATAGCCAATCGTCTTGAGACTATCTTCCAATAGTTCGGCTTATTATTTTGTGAGAAATATCTGTTACATCAAACTCATATGTTGCGACCGCAATGAAGCTGAAAAGGAATCTAATAGATTAGGGCTTCCACAAATTTTTAGCTGGAGGAACCATTATATCAAGCAATAACACACGGCTGACCCCTTGTCAATCAAGCCCAAAATAACTGTTAAAATTCAGCTCGATTCTCCAGGGAAAAACTTCTTAACTCAGGTGCTTCCGTTGTCCGAAGCTTTTTTCTGAAACTGCTGGACCAAGTTTTACGAATTTTGTTTCGAAAAATCATTCTATGGCCGGAATGTGCCTGTTATCTCGGCTTTACTTTTCATCAAGTCCAAGATGTAAAACGTAAAGGTTAAAATGTTTGAAATTCCTAGACATGTCGCAGACAGCAACAAAAGTGTTATATGTGTTATATATCGCAGACTGTGTTATATGTACCGGCTTTTATACGGGCAACCTGTCAAACTTCACTAATAGGTTTTCGTTGCTTATCGTAACATCGTTTTTATTGTATACCTATAGGTTATATGCATACCTGCAACATTGTTAGCAACGTCTGGTTTTTGAATCGTGATACATCTGTACATTATATGAATATTAATGAGCGTAGATGATATTTTGGTTAGACCAAAAGCGAAGAGTCCTCTTTCCTATTATACTCGTAAGTAGAAAGCTCCCTGTCACCTGTACCTACCAACAAGGTTGGTCATATTGTTCTACAGGATGGAGAGCTCTCCAAATATTATTCTACGTTGTGGGTACTGTTTCACTACCAGCTACAGAATGAGCCCCCCTCCCTCAGCTCAGAATCAGTATGCACACACACACACACACACACACACACACACACACACACACACACACACACACACACACACACACACACACACACAATATATATATATATATATATATATATATATATATATATATATATATATATATATATATATATACGTGAACTAATGGGTAGGTTGTACCAGTAAGATGAGAGAATTCATCTTTGTGGTGGTGTTAGTTCGGTTTTTCCGTCTACTGAACTCTCATTAGATAATGGGTCTTCAATTGTAGATAGATATGAGCCAGCCTTTTCGTCTCTGTGTCACCAGATTTTCTACCTAGAAAAATACTACCTATCTATTGAAATCCACTTTCCGTTATGCAGACTTGCGGTTCCCTCTGGACGGTGCTGTGGAGCTCCACTTCGCAGGGCGGTCCGACACTTTGCGGGTGGCCCCCGCCCCCACACCAGCCGTCCCCGTCGACAGTTCCCCGGACCCCGTGACCCGATGGGACTCTTACGAACACCTCGACCACCCTCCGCCTCTCAGCCCGGACTCGGACATCACCGAAGACCCCAACGGTGAGTTTCCTATGGTACCTACCTATCGATAAATTCAGCATTTATTTGAATTATTAGAGAGTTCCTTAAAGGAATTTTATACGGGATTGAAGTCTCATATATTTAAGGGATGTTTCCAATAAGGTCAATGTGTAAAAATATCAGTAACGTGACTGTTCCGCAAACGCAACCTCTCTTTAATCTACACTAATGCTTCACCTCACTCCATTTCTCGTCTGTAGACACTAATCCCAGAAGAAAGAAAAACCAAATGTCACATTTTAGTCAACACTTCATGTCCAGCATTCAGCGAGAGCTACTGGTCACAATAAACTTCCTATCCACGGGACTACTCGGTATAGTTTCGAAACGTAAAAATAAAGCACAGGAACCCCGGTTAATCCGCGGTTGAAGTCTGACCGCAATGATTTGGAAGACGTGGATCATGCTTTAGGCTATTGCTGGTATTTATCAGAGCTTTATTTCTTTTACTAATTTGATGGTGTTTAATTTACAAGGGGATCAGTAAAATCGACATTTGGACTCTACAATGCTCTACTGAGATTTCGATAACCATTTTATCCTCGAGTCACATTTTTCTCATTAATTTTTCATATAGTAAGTTGTCGAGTCAAGTCATTCTGGATTTTTTTAGCCATTAGATAAATATAATTAGGGCCTGTGGTCAGAACCCCCCCCCCCCCCCCCCATCTCGAGGCAATCTTAATAATACCCTTTCCCAATGTCAAACTTCAACAAATCTAAAAAGACCACCCCTAAAAATAACGACCTAATGCTGTAACCACTACACTTTTGAGCTACTGATTTGATTAAAGGGAATTTTTTTAAATCGTCTAGAGGTTTCCGATTTGTCAGTTGAGCGTCGTAAAATCACAAGTTGTGCGACAAACCTTGGGAATTTCGGATTTACTATCGAGATGAGAATGGAGGGAATAATTACACATTCTTTTAAGCGCTGCCCAAGCTACAAATCTCGACCTATTTTCGTGATTATTATTCTGTCCCATTACTAATTCGGTATAGTTTTGGAACGTATGCCAGGGGTTCCGAATTTCATTATAGGAGAGGATGAATGGAGGGGGTAATACAGTTGAATCAAGATGTTTTAACAATTCTCGTCCGATTTTCGTGATTATTTTCTTGTTCGACTATGAATTCGGTAGAGTTCTGGATCGTATATCAGGAGTTTCCAGTTTCATTATGGAAGGGGGTGAATGTAGGGGGTAATAGCAATAAATCATGATGATTTAACAATTCTCGTCAGATTTTCATGGTCATTTTTTGTTCAAATATGAATTTTTTCTAGTTTTGGAAAATATATCAGGAGTTTCAAATATCATACTGGAAGTTTTATGATGGAAATTTACTGTCTGTGGAAGGAGTTAATGGGAAGGGAAGGGTAATAATAAACTTAGTATTAGGCAACCTAACAACGTCCTTTAAGTTTCACTTCGACAAGGTATATTTGGATAAAATGACCCATAGATGACCCATGACAAATGACCCATAGGGTCCGTGCAATGCGCGGGTTAACAGCTAGTTATAAATAAGCAAAACCATCAGAGAATTTATAACAATGTTATGGGGCGGAAAACGCAAGTTAGTGCTGAATCGCGATAAAATGCCTCAAGGTGCCTCACATTATTTTGCATGTGCACATTAATTTTCGATTCTTTATAAAACACTTTATCCTTCTCTTTCCGTATGTCTTTAGGAACTCTCCATAATTCTCCCCCCATAATTGTATAATCAAACCGATATGATTAACCTATTTGGTATCATCAATATCACCATTATTGTTGTTTATTAGAGTTAAAGAACTTCTTCCTTAGAGTCAATGAAAAATTAGGTGTTTTCGGGTCGTCGAATCGTAGATATCGGTTTCTGGCACCTTGAATCAAACCCTTTATTTCAAAATCTATCTCATTTTATAATATAGATACCTGTGTTCTGTGTTCGGAAACATAAAATAGCTTAAGTTTTTGCGAGTTTCTTACAAAAATATATAGATAATATATATAAATAATTCTGGTAATAATAATAATAATGATAATCAATTGAATACAAAAGGACGAGGTCGAAGCACAGAACATTTTGGACCCAAAACGCTAGGAACCCAACCAGGTACCAATATTTTGAAAATCTTCATTTTGTTTGAGTGCACTTAATTTAAACGAGTGAAAATTTGGCCCATCATAATAGTGTTTACAATTCAACAATAAACGGAAAAGATCAATAATATTGATGCTTTGTCTAAATGTCTGCTGGAATGATGCTGTCGATAAAACTTGTTAACTACACCATAAAAGTTGAACCAGCCCAAGACAATCATCACTAGAGATACTTAATTGTTTTGTATATCGTGAAGAGTTACATCATACTTGCCTAGTCCATTTACCTGGGTGGTAGCATTGCAAAAACTTGAAATTGTGTGAATGAATTTATGTTAGGAACCACCTACTTTTTGAAAATTGTGAATTTGCAGCTCTGTGTTAATAGCCATTAGTCACTTATTTTAATTTTTGTCTGCACAATTAGGTTATCCGTCGCTATTGTTTTGTTCTGTGTTTCGTCTTGCCTTTGACGTTTTCTGAGACTCCGGTTTGGTTCATGGTGAGTGAAATCTTTTTATTCAGTTGTTTCTTACATTTCCAAACAAAAACTGGAATTTATACAATGTGAATCTACACACAGATGTATTAATTGATCTCCGTTTCTGAGTGCTATGAGTAGTAGGTAGATTAGACGGGAATGAAAGTACAATATTAGAGTTCTTCGAGTATAATCAAGAGAGAAAACTGTGGATCTTAATTGTTTCTCCTACGACTTTTCACCTTTGCCTCTACCTCTTTTTATCCAACCTTGCTTATATACTTGTACCTATCTATATGTATGAGTTCCACCTCCATTTGCATGCATTCTACACGATGTTTGACATTGAAAAATAAAACGGATATACAAGGAACCAATTCGCTTGGTGATGGTAGATACAGACTGATAGGGCTAGTTTGTAAGAGCTTACACAGGTTAATGCAATGATTGATTTTTATGTCCAAGCTTAGAATCAGGTACCTAGTCCTCTTAATAGCTACTTTGTTGGTTATTATCTTTTATAACAAATTAATCTTTGTGAGTGGCTCACAAAAGAAAATATTGTGAACATTGTGGTTCAAGATCAGAGACGGCGATATTTATTCATTAAATACCATTGAATATTGAATACGTTTCTTTCATTCTCGACGATTCTGTGGAAACTCATTTCAACGAAGAAATCGGATGTTAATACGTAAAAAACGTCTATTTAGAAGGAAAAAGAGTTACAGTGTTAGATCGATTTTGGCGGTTAAATAATCATCAATAATAACAATAATAAAATAATAAGTTATTGTTGGTTCCTGGTGAAGATTTGAACGTCGAAATCGATCTAACTTTGTAACTCCTTATTTCGTGAAGATAGTCAACGGTTTTCATGAACTTCCGTTTTCTTGAGATGGATTTTCACAACTTAGTTGCGAGTGTTATAGTTCGTTTCTTAGTAGTTCCAACATGCGAAAAAAGCCATTGTTTTGATTACTCAAATCGCCAGTTTAAAAACTGCATTCAATGCGATGTCAGGGCGTTTGGGAAATAATTTAATTTTGTAATGCCACCTCTCCCTCTTCACTCATCCAAATGTGTTTCCTATTTTTGAAGCGGTAAATTTGCAACTTCCATCCTGCACATTCTCCCAAATGGGTTCTTCGCGGGGGTGAGACCGCAGGTGCAGAATTATTCCACGTCTCTACGACATTTCATTTATAAATAAAGCCCCTCTTCGTGCCGGTTGGCGGCTGTTTTATGAAGTCTTAAAACTTTTGTTTTAAGAGGGCCTGGAGTCACGATTTTCTTTGAGCAAAGCGCTCACGTGACTGTAACTTCTAGCTTCTTCTTTTGCACTATTCCCCAAGAGGTGTAACTTCCAAGTTATTTCCTATTTTTAATTCCATCCAAGATTCGTTTTCGTTAAACGGAGGCCCAAGCAGCTTCAACACTGAGCGTTACACGCATTAATTCCCATAATAAATTTTTAAATTCACGTTGAATTCCATTTTATGATTCTGTGCGTGACCTCCCAATTTATCTCCCATTCGAGATGAATCCTGCATTACATCGAATATCCTCGAGGTGAAATCTGATTTCACTCTCGCTCGCACACACACACACACACACACACACACACACACACACACACACACACACACACACACACACACACACACAAACAATTTTTTTTTTTTTTTTTTTTTTTTTTTTTATAAATCTCCCCTTAAAGGCGGAGGGGGCAACACCATTAAAGTACAAAATAAAAATAAAAAAATAAGTAAAAGAAATGGGGAGGACGCCCAGGTTTAACCAACGCCGGCTCTTGGGATCAAGGAAGCTGAAGGAAGAGAAGGGCGAGTGGGATGAAAGGAATTGCCCATATAAAACGACCACCAGTTCAAGAAAGAACCCTTCAGGATGTGGGTGGTGACACCACGGAGCACTCCTGCTGAGATGCCCAACTAGAGGAACTCCGTGGCGCTTTTCCCGCACCATACCCCGCGCCACAACAAGGTCGCTGCTATGACCTTGATGTTACCACTCCTTTCAGCTCAGATATCGCTTGCCGCTCATCATTCCAATCATATTTACTTATCTTAGCGCGCCAGGTCTGCTCCATGTCCACGCTGCCACTGACAACCTGGACATCCAGGAGTATGGCAGACCCATCGAGCTTGATCGCAACGATATCTGACTTCTTGCCCTGGTCACTCAACATGTGATATAGTATCTCCCTTCAACATCCCAACCGCTAGATGACAAAGCACCTGCTAGCTGCTTGGCAACCGCATCGTGACGTAAAATGCGGCCACCAAGAGTACGAGGACACTGCTGCACCACATGATAAAGCCCCAATGCCCTCTGAAGCCCATTCCACCCACGGGGTAGAAATGGGGGATTTGGAGCACTGTCTCAGTTCTTTACCATCTACTAACTCATGCAGTTCAGCGGCGAACTCAGCAGATGAGCTGAGTTATGGAACAGTTGGTGTTGCTCAATCGCACCGCAACAACTGCTGCCGGACAGAATCCAGGTCAGCGGCAGTGCAGGCGACCTCCCACCTCGAGCCCCTAAGGGTAAGCAGGCACTAGCGGCATAATGATGAGATGCTGGCTGAGAGAGAGTGGGCACCGAGCCCACCGGCATTGACCAGTGCATGAATATAGGCACTTAGGACACCAGGTACGAAACTTAGCCAAGAGCGCTTAGCAGAGTGAACTTTACGATCTAACTCAAGCAGCCTCCCCGAAGTAAGAGTACCAAAGACTAACCCATAGGTTAGCTTAGGCAGTAAGTACATGCGAAGGAGGTGCAACTTCTGCTGTGGCTTCAGTGGTGCCTTAATGACACGAGCTAGAGCTCCACCGAGGTCCACATGGCTTGCGTCAATGATGGCAACACCCATGAAGTCAACTCCGAGGTACCGCCGAACCTCCAGCACGGATCGGGTGGGGATAGGTGACTGCCCTATGACAAAACACTCCTCATCCACCACCTTCACCTGATGCTGGTGACCCGACAGGACCAAGGAGACTGACCCACACTTATCTGGGTTCACCACCAGACCACACCTGGCTAGCTGCTCAGCAAAGCCAGTGAAGGCGATCTGCAAGGATGAAATCATCAGCAACAGCCAATGCACCTACTCGAACCCAAGGGGCGAGATCAAACTCTATTTCAGCTGGCAGCTTACCCAAGGCCATGTCCACGACCAGGTTGAAGAGAAGTGGCGACAGAGGATCCTCCTGGCGTACCCCGCACCCAATGACAACATCCTCTGACATCTCGCCTCGTGCCTCGAGGACCGTACGCCTTCATGTTACAGACAGACAATATACTCAATCAAACTAACAGGTGCCCCACGAAGACAATCGGTCAGGGCAAATGGCTAACAGTGTCAATGGCCTTAGCGACGTCCAGAGTGGCAAGGTGAAGCTGCCGTTTCTTGATACGGGCCAGCGGAATGACAATTTGGAGAACTATTAGGTTCCTTGTGTGCAATTATGGTCACTTTTTCGGTTTTTCCATGATGGATTGAAAATATAAATTTCTGACTTTAAAAATTCAAGTGATGAGTCATTTTTCCATGTTATTTTATGTTGATTTCTAATTTGTAATGAATAAAGTAAAAGTCTCTATGTGAAATGACAAAGTAAGTTCCGTATACGTTTAACGCATGCGTGTGCCGAATTTCGATATTTGAGTTCAAAGTATAACATTGTGTGGACGCCCAATCGCTTTGTTCGCGTATCCATTAATCCGTTAAAAAAAAAAAACCTAGGCGTTACTGAGACATTTTGAAAACCCCCAAAAGGCCCTCACGGATTTTGATGAAAAGGTGTTGGACATAATAATCATTTTCGCGTATAGGTATATATATATATATAAACTTCGTAGTACTAATTGTGGTTTATTGTCGAAGAATCACCTTACTTAGCTTTCATTGGGGCAAATTCAATTTTTCAGACCTAATCTTATTTGCCGATTCCAATCACTGTAATTGTTAGCCGTATTATCGGCTAGTTGATAGGTTACGTTCAAAGCAATTCTATTGGCCTTGTACACTTTCTCTAAAGACTCCAATCACTTACGAGAGTCGCTCCAAGGCACGAGATCTTGCTACACCAGCCCCGAAAACATTTGACCTCTGTTGTCGATAAGCCTTTGCACGAATACCATTAATTCTATTTGAGCTCGAGGCAGAGTATCCATTTATACCTCCGAAGTGGTAGATTGGAGAAGATACCTAAACGTAAAGACACCACTATTACTTTTATTTACACTGTTTAATTACACATTTTGACACCAAAAGGACTTGATGACCTTGAAAAAACCACAGCATGTGAAATCTTAAACAGATTGATAGATAGATAGTGCGGTTGGTGTCAAAATTATTAGGATGGTATTCAGGTACTTTCATTAAAAAAATGAAACAACCCCGTATGTTTCCATCAATGGATGGGTTAATTTTGATGTTTGAAGTTTGGTTTTAAACTTGAAGCAATCAAAGTTATGATTGAAGAACGCTAAAAGCTGTTGTGTAAAACATAGGTTCTTCTTTAATCTTCTTCCTTAATCCTGCAATTGATGCACTTTAAATAGCCATTATTTGTCAAACTTACAATATTTTACCAGAAGAATAGGCACCAATTTACCTAGTCAGAAGCTTTCTTTAACACAGTTCTCCGCAATCAGATGCAGTCCAGTAGTTTTTATCAATATATATCATAGAGCGAGAAAAAAAAGAAAACAATAATAATAAAAAAATTTACCTAGTCATAAGAAGATCAAAACTTTATGTAATGATTTGCAGTTCAAGGGGGTCAGAATCAAGCAGCGGCTATCCTACTGACATAAAAAAGAGGGTTCCCTGGATCGTGTCATGGAAAATGGAAAAACTGTTGATAGTTTATTATTATTATTGCTATTGTTGAATAAATCTAGATGCGTCAATTTCACTTTCATTTTCAGTTTTTTTTTTTTTTTTTTTTTTTTTTTTTCATTTACTTAATTTCTTAATCCTGAGAAGAATGATCATGTATTTTAGGTATTTATGCTTTATTAATGTTTTTAAAAAAAACTATGATTGAAATGATCATAAAAGTTGACCATTGAGTTGAGTTGGTGGGTAATATGAACACAAATTTCTATAAAAATATCATAATAATGTTCTAAACAATGGTAATAAGTAATATTCAACTGTACATAACTATACAACATGACAAGTTAAAACTATGATCTGTTATTAACAATACATCGATCGTAAACACAATGAAACTGTTTTCGGCACCCACATTGCAAGAGAACCACAAGATTAGAATTATTATTTGAATGTTAGAGAGGAACGGGTAAAGTAGTTTTCATTAAATCAGGCAGTACTTCAACTGATCTATATTGTCCACTATTATCTATAAATCAAGCTTTATCCCAAAACTATGAAGAGTTCTGTTTTCAAGTTTATAGATCGAGTAGAGATTTGCTCAAAAGCTCTAAAAATAATTTCGAATGTAGCATGCAATGTGATGGAAGCTGTTACCATAACAGGTTTTGAGGACACCACAGATGCAGAACAAAACTAACTTAACTTTGTGCCAACCACTGTTTCGTCGTTTAACGTTAATACTTCATGTAATTATTTGATACCAGAATGATCAATCCATCCTTGGAAACTTCGATAAAAGGACAAGATCATCACCAGCTCAATTGGATGGACAAAAATATGATGTCTCGTACTCAATTGAAGAATAACACGAAATTTTCCTTTGGTTCTAAAATTACTTTTGAATCTCTTTTGAGCTGTTCTTAAATAATCCCATGATGAGATGTGAAAATCCCTTACTTTTCAATATTTTCACGTTATGATCTCATGTTAACCTAGTTTAATGATTTCATGAACATGTATGTTCGCGTATATGACTCGATGATCCCGTTTGCTAGGTTTTCTAATGAAATGCTTTACCAATTGGCTCAATATATACAACTCTTACCAGGATTTTACTGTTAAGCATGCATAATTCTGGTTCAATGGGTACCTCACAATCCAATGGATACCAGCACAATCAACAAAATGAAATCAAGCCACACATACCTGCTTTTTGCTGTCACAATACCAGTATCCAGTTTATTTCAAAGTAGAGAGTGGAGTGATTCTAGTTACGTTACCCGTCTTTTTTCACTTGAACTTGACCTGAGGTGGAAGAGATAGTGAATATTTACGATCCGATTCGATCTAATCGACTTTCCCCTCTATCGCCACGTCGTACTAAAACGTTGTTGGCGTCAAGTTTGGCCGGTCGCCAGTTCTTTCTTCACGTGCTTTTGGATTTCCCACCTACAACTTTTGGTCGGTGCGTACTTTCTCTCTGGATAGCTACTGCAGAATTGTCATCTAATGAACTCAGACCGCGTTCCTCTAATAGATTACTCATCTCAAAGGATTCAGCTAAGATAACCGAAGTTATTGAGCGTTTTAATTCAATTTATGATTCATTGTGGACTGCCAACCATATATAGCATACTCATTCCGAATTAAACCTTTTGCGAAGTGAATTAAACTTTTTTCGAAAAGAATGGAACCTTTCGCAATTTGAATTAAACTCGATGCAATCTGAATCAAACCTACATGGGTCAAAAGACAAAAAATAAATAAAATTAAGACGGAGCAATGTCCCATCACATTCCTTCTCTGTCTCAAAAGTTCAGTTTCATTTCTATGAATTTGAATTTACTTTTCTCGTGTTCGTTCCATGTTCCTGTTTTTATTCGCTCCATTTCCTGTATTGTGATTATTCCATGGCTTTTAATCACAAGAAAAACCCTCTTACAAATCTCCCTCTTGTCTTGCTTCAAATAAATTTTGGTAAAGTTACACATTCTGTAAATAAAATTTTTAAAATCAAAGTGCTAAAGCAAAATTCATTCCGTGGAAAATTTAATTTAAAGTGCAAAAGGTTTGATTCAAAGTGCGATTACTATATTATACAGGATGTCCTAAAAAAATCCCCCCTCCCCCCTGCCCACTGCTAAAATAGTTAGTAATGGGTCAAAAAAATGTATCTTTTTGATCCATTATTAACGATTTTAGCAGGGGAGGGAAACGTTTTTGGGGACACCCTGTATACTTTAAAAAAAGTTTTTAGAATGAAGTAATACAAATCAAGCTAATAACTATTACGGTTCCAATCGATCTCTACATGAGGTTTCTCTCGTTTGCACGTGGAAACTATTGAGACATACTTTGCATTTTTAGTGCACAATTTGTCGCTGTAAGTGCATGAGTCACCCTTTATTGACGTTATAGAAGCCAAAAATTCAATAACTTGAAATTTAACCGAGAAAACTTATATTATTAATATTATTTATTCTAAAAAATATTTTTTATTGGGGAATCAATTACGATTTGTACTTATATATTCAAAAACAATAGTGTTATGTTCTGATCGTGTTGCTGTTGTTGATCAGTTGCTGTCCTCTCTCACGTACTCGTACTATTTAGCCTGTTATCATGGATTTCGAAAGCTGTTGGTTTTATTGAAACGTTTTATTATTACGCAGTTTATCACCACACACACACACACACACACACACACACACACACACACACACACACACACACACTTCACTAATGGAACGTGAGTCTATCCTATCCAAATACTGTGGGCCACATTTCATATAGACACTTTTACCGGGATATCTTCAATATAATGACACGTTGGAGTGGACAAGAGACTACTCTATATAAACGGGAAGCGAGTTCTGATCTGATAACCGACGTCCGCCACACCTTAGTAAACAAAGGTTTCCAAAACGTTCCAAAACTCTTAGTTCCACCTAAACAAAATTATGGGTTTGTTCATGAAACCATCAGAGCTTTAAGCTTGGTTACGGAAATTGGTTTAATTTCGGTGTCTATTTACTGTCCAAACTATTTCATCATGTTTTGATGATGCTTGAGAAGACACCAATGACTTCCAAGTAGGTAGGTATCATACCGACTTATGTGACAGAAGTGACAGAATAGAAAAATTCTGACACCACGATTTTTACCGTATTTATTATTCTCCCATTTCTTTTAGTTCCGCTGAATCGAAGAACTAGAATTATGAGATGGTATACTTGTATATTTTACTTTTGCACTTCCTAAGGCATTGGAGTATCGAACGCGCAGTTGCTCACCTTTTTTCAAATGGAAATCCTCAGCTGACAAAACTATCAATCCGTGAAGATTGGAACTATCCGCGGGAAAGGTTTTTAGGGACTTTCACCCCTACCATTCTTACAAAGCTGTTGAAAATACGTATGTCATTTTTGAAGTTTCTGGTTAGAAACTCCACTCCCCTTTCACACATAGACATGCTTTATAATTTACCCGTCAAAAACAATCAAAAAGAGCTATTTTGACGTTATTAGGTTTGGAGAGCCTATATCAGTTATTGGGATGGCTCGTTCTATTTCATATAGTTTACATACACCTAGGTAAACTACATATGAATTTATTGTAAATCCTATGAATTTCCCTTGAATCCCTGAATTTTCCGAACTAGTAACTATTTTACAGTTTGAGTTCAGGCTCATATATGAATAGTTCAGTTCTTGAAATGAATATCGCTTTGATTACATCCAAATTTCTCCTCAGGAGGGAATTTTGACTGATAATTAATAAAATTACTATGCGATTATTCATTGTTCATTGTTATACATTTTACATTGTTATTATTATTTTTTTTTTTTTTTCATCGGTTATTGTGCAGCAGGATATTAGGAGTGATTACTAGTTCTTATGTCCCTACAACTAAAAATATTATGTACGACAATCATACTTAATTACCTATAACAATAATCATCAGTTGTTTCTGATTGTGTGTATCGACTAGTAGACTTTCGATTTTGTTTTTCATTCAGACAAGAAGCAATGGTTCTATCTGAATTTTATGGTTCACTATCACAATAAAATAATTTATATTGTTCTCTTCGTTGCGCAGGTGAACTATAAATAAGATTGCTCGATATCGTAACCCTCGTTGTTGGAACGTCTCGTGTACGTTTAGGCCTGAAATACAAAGCCTTATTGCTTGATTCTGTATGTTACTCGCAAATGACTCTTGATTCTATCGTATCACCACGAAATTTCGTATTTTTTATCACCGTCCATTGATATATTGCCTATACGCATTGAGGATCAAATCGCCTACATGCAACATGAAGCTAGTTCCATCTGGCATGAGCAATGGCAGGGTGAGGTCATTGTTCTGCGTGGTGTCCTTCAGGACTTGAGCCCGATGGGCCCTATCGTAACCCTTCTTCCAAGGAGGGATCGAATAGTGGTCAACCGGATTGCTACTGGCCATATCCGTCTTACTCACAAACACTTAGCGCAGAAGCTCGAGATGTTGTGTTTGGGAGGTGTGGGGTGATCTGTCCATCCGCCACTTTCTGGATCTCCGAGTCCAGTATCAGTCTCCTCAGTGGGTTGACGTTTTATCCGGACCAGACAAGATCTGATCCCTGTTGTTGCACCTGAAAGCCGCTGAGCTCTACTACAAACTGTGATATATGATCTATGATATATTTATATATTTATATAATCTATTCGTAGTTTTATTTCACTTTGCTGATTGTACGAGTAAATAGTAGCATGTATATGTTATTAGTCTATTTTAAATCTAGTCGTATTTGTATTATTTTATCCCCCCCCCCCTTCCTTCCCTCATACCGCTATGAATATACTTATACTCTGTGACTCGTGGTGTGATTGACGTTGTCTTAATAATTGGGTGAAAACTTTCCGAACCTAAATAATCTAAGTGCACTCATAGCTGCTGATAGTGACAGTGTTTTCATACAGCCCATAGATGATAAACTCCATATATGTAGCTTCTTCTCATTTGTATACTTATGCCACTTCATAATCTCAACTCCCTTAACAATGAAACTAGTCTGAATACGCATGAAAATATTCTCCAGAGGTTTCAATTGTGGTACTCGGTCGCGAAACCTGCTATCTCTGTTGGTGTGTGCTGGGGCACGTTCGCGCCTTCAAGCCTGCCATAAAGATAAGGAAAACTGTGTAAACCTACTCGTCCTTGAGGATTACCTCAGTTTTAAATCTCTTACGATTCCGACACACAATCTATTTCGTTCAGAAACGGAATTCATTCCTAAACTCCTATCAATTCTAAATTTTGATTGTATTTGCGTTCACACTCCAACTTCTCTAGAATGTTCATCGTTCACCTCTAATGATTCGAATTAGAAGTATTTGAAAATCTAACAATTATGTTGTACGCCTATGGATTAGCTACAAATTATTCTCGAGAGATTTGCTTCTTTTCAGCTGAGATTATTAAAAGTAGTGATCGAAGAATTAAAAGCTTGTAGCACCTTTTGAAAATTACTAGGCAGAAAATGAACTAATGGAATAAACTATGATAGTTAGTCAATGGAGTAGTTACCACGGTTAGAATTAGAACATCTTCATAGACTGAATACCTAGATAATGAAATCGGTCTCAGAACCCTTATCACTTTGCTCGCTTATTATGGTCCCTATCTTGTCATTCCCTCTTACTATAAGAAAACAAATAACTACAGGGCTATGCTTCGGCATACCTGGACGACATACAACCTCTTCACAATAATTCGCGGTTCCACAGAGATTTGCTTTTCCCGATGTATAGAAATTTCTTTGGTCTCAGAACTCATTCAGGTTGAATCCTATCTCAAATTAATTGAAAATTTAAAAATAAGCAGATTCTCGAATTAATCCTAATATTTCAGATTCACGAAACTTTTCATTTTCAAGCAAAGAACGAATTTTTTTTCGGGATCCTAATACAATTGACAACTGCTTACATGTTCTGAAAATTTTGAGCCATAGCACAAGCTCAACTACTTCTAAACTTCGCTAAAATTAGTACTTGTTTTGAAAGGAAGGTAAATTATTATTGGTTTAGAACTACTTTGAAATATGAAGAACCATTTTCAAGACTGTTAGAAGCTTTTAAAACCCTTTACTAGTATACACACAAAGAAAATTGAAATTTGTTTTAATTTCCTTATAGAATTTATCAGTTCGTTCCCAAAAAATTAGGAAATTTCTGAGCCCAGAAATTTCCGAAAGCTGTGAATCGACGTTGCCTTTGGTAACCGTGTGTGAAGATCTTCTATTCTGTTTAGGAATGGAATAACGGGGAGCCATCCGTCTAAAATGTTGGATTCACCAATTGCCTCTGAGCTTCAAGATGAACTTGATGTTTATGTACGGCGCGGGTGGAACTCACCGTGGTGAGAGGCAAGTCCGAGGTTAATATCGTTCCCTCACTAGTCTCCCTTTTAAAGTTGGTGACAAGCCACATTTTCTCGAATTCCAGCTGAATAACCCTATGTTAACCCTATTCCACTCTTCATCAGTCTCCACTCTTCATGATTTATTTATAAATTTACTTCTACGTGGAATGTGAGACTCACTCCTTGACAGACTTGAGTGGTTTTTGTAGCGTCTACGAGGCCACAATGAGTTGTCAAGAAAGAAACCCGGAGTCTACTGTTTTGTTATTTGAGTTGGATCATTATGCACCCATCCGAGATTGTTTCGCTCTATTTTTCGATTCTCTAGAGAGCACACGGTTGGTTTACAATCTCCATCTCTTCACCCTCCCTTCATCGTGCTCAATAGGTACTGATTTAACGATATTTATAATATCACACGTTTTGAAATAGGAGTACTCAGAAATGATTATGTTTGGAGAAATGTACATTGCACAATGCATATCCATGGCACACAACGATGGGCGCTGAAAATCACTTCAGACAGATTTTGTACTAGGAAAGGCTTAGAGAACATTTTCTCAGTATCTAGCTCTTCAAGTCTCTCACCAAAACTCTGAATTAGCTCATGGCTTAGACGTAGTTGAGGATTAAATTGGTGAATTAAAATCGCCTGAACACAAGAAAAATAAACGCATAGGAATTTATTTACGTCAACGATTTCCTGTTTTTGTCATAGACAATCTTTTAAGCTCTTCAAATGTCTATGAACTCCTATATATATCTCGTTAAGTACTGCACTTCAATTGTGCATATGGAAGTTTTATTTCATGCATATTTGTTTCCTACCGAGAAAGAAAAATATTGGTAATAAATTAAATTTATGTCACGGAATTAGTTTCCATTCAACGCCACATGTAATATGGCGATGGTTCATAATCTCGAGACCGTGAAGGGGGAAAATGTCATGCTCACGCCAGAGCATGAGAAATCGGCTCATTAGACCATAGTCATGAAACACGATGGACTCTTCTGAATAACATGGCCTCCGTTTGCTTATACTGGTACCACAAGTAATTAAGTTTCAAATTGACATGTACAAGTAGTAGTAGAGAATAACAAGTTCGTTCCTAATGCGGAACAAAAAATTAAGAGTATAACTTATCACGTTTGAATTTTCTCAAGTGAATTTCTAATAACCGATCTTTTTGTTGCCATTAAGAATGATAATTAACCGTTGTATTCTTCATTACAACTGCATTTCTTCTTCTCCCAAATAAACTAATATGAAGACACCAGAAGCCTCGAGGTTGAGCATTATTTTTCAAGTACTCTTGAGAAGTGTTTTTTTTTTTTCACTACATGAAACTGCGAATCTTAATGCGGCGATAATCTCTGGATACTTCATTGATGTGAACTATTGATCGTCAGTTTTATTTTTAATCGTCATTCTCGGGTTCCAAATGATTTATTACCTATCTATTAAATAATTAATTGGCTCTGTCTGTTCAAGTGTTAATAGAGGAGAACCTAAGTATACCAAGTAGGTCAAAGCCGAGTGAGCGCAACAGCCCTGATAAAAATTTTCGAACATTTTATCAAACTGCAATCATAGTAGGTAGTTATTATGGGCGAGATTTTATATCGGCAGCGATCTGAAATGGTAGTCCCCGGAACAATAGACAATAGACTTCTTTTGATGTCTACCGAAAAGCCTGGGAGCTGGGGTTTACGAGCCGACTAATAGTTGCAGGGGCTTTCCAGACAGCTTGGTTCGGCACCAGGCTCCGCCTACTCGGTAAGGCGTGAGCGTTACTACTCCTGACCCCAACGGACTGATAACCGGTCAGTCGAACGATACTCGTCGATTAGTGACGATCAGTTCAACTAATGTGGTATATGCCCCACCTGCCGGTTCGGTGCCGCCGGGTCTTACCACACGCGGGCAATATTTATTTTGTCTAATTTGGTGGTTTTGTTACTGGAATTCTTCACTCGGTAATTTTGTAAACAGGTGGTTTGCTACGGAAGATGCCTTCACTGTCTGCACGCGCGCAGTGCCCTTCAAAATGGTCTTGTAAGTACCACGGAAATGTTTACGCAAGATTAACCAAATACTTACTGATTTTCTCTTTCTTCAAGAGTTATTCTTTCTATATGTTTTCTTATACTCTAATCCTTACACTGGAACTGCTTGGCACAACATTTTTGACTCATAAATAGGTACTAAATAAGTTTGCTTAAAAAAGATCAACATGTTTAGAGTAAAAAGTAAACGGGAATGTATTCCATGAGTTTTCGGTTTATCTTAATTAAAGTCAATCATTCGACAGATACATAACCAACTGCAGTACAATTTAATCGTAAAAATTTGCTGGATACAACACTCTCGCCTTAGTTATGACCGATAAACTATAGTAAAATTACTGTTTCTTCCTAGAAAAGAATCCAAAAACAAATGACCTATCCTACATCCTGTCCTGTCGACATCTAAGAAAATAAAACCACTAATGAAGCTGCTTTAGCGGGATCAGTTGCTACTTTCTATACAACCTTTCAAAAGTGGATTGTGAGCACTGATTGAGCCAAACACATTGTAATGCGCAGCTTGTTCTGTGTAAGGAGCTATCTGATCCCCTCCCGCCAGCAAGCACTCCAACCGCTGAAAGTGAGTTCAGCTATAGATTATGGTTTGAGTTGTAAGCCTGATTTGGGTGAGACCCCACTCGTTTTTCATCAGCGTTTCATTTTTTACATTTTGGGAAACCCTTCCAAATACGAAAAGCTTTCTCTTTTTTGTGTACGTGTCCTCCGTGTGACTGTGCTTTAGGCCGTAACACGTGTGGGCTAAACGATTAGAGTATTAGTGCCAACCGACTCTTTATTTACTCAGTTTTGATGGCTCATCTCGACTCTTTGGATGTCAATGCCGCGCCGCTGAGTTTCCCTTTGCCGCATTTCACTGTGTGTGTGGTCCAACAAACTGTCTAGTCCGTGGATGGATGTGAGCTAGGTCCTCCAGCGTTAGCTTTAAATAAACAACATTGAAATGTATTTTGTCCCAGAGTACAATACCAAACCCTAGGTATCTAGGTAGCTGTCTAAGAGGTTTTGTTGATGAACCAGTAATTTCATCAAACGAATCCTTAGTTAGTCATTAGAATGAGCTGGTGTAGCAATGTTTTTTATTTCTTTTTGAAATGCTATAGAAACTAGAATTCAGATTTATGTGGTAAAAATCACGACTTGTAGATTAAAAAATACCTTCAGACTGGTTCGCGGTGATCGAGATTCCAATAGAAATAGGACCTAAAATCTAGCGGTGAGGGGGGTACTTCATGGCTGATGAATAATTATAATGGAATAATTTTTACCTAATAATTTGCTGAAGTTGGGACTGGGTGACACATCATCACCACCCCTATTTATCTTGGGGCTCACACAAGCTACGGAGCATTAACGATAATGTTCATTGAGATTCTCGGAGTTAAGAAAATATGCTTACTCGAATCAAACTCAGTGCATTATACCATGAAAGTAAAGATATTTTGCTGCACGAGCATGAGTGTTCGCCCACTAACGATTTGTTTACTTTAGCTCCCTATTCGATGGTGGTTTGAATGTATGTTTTTCATTCATTTAAATTATTGAAATTGTCTATAACTGAAGAATAGGGTGAATACCCGATAACGTCCGACAGAAAATAATCATGATGCGGTTCCACATGTATCATGGACTGTTTGTGCTGCCCAACAGATCATAATTATTATCACTTTTTCCCCCATCTGAAGAAGTATTTTGTGGGTTAACAGTTTGACATTCTAAAAATAAATAAAAAATACACTGCCAAGGAAATGGCACATGAGCTTCCTCGTGACCTTCACAGTACGTTACCATTAAATTCCAGAAAACTAGAAACGACCGGTTCTGGCATCAGGGAATTAATAAGGTGGGAAATTGGAAGCTGAATCCGTTCACAATTGCCTGAGTTATGCCGAAACAAGAAAATTTTGTTTCCGCCTGCGTAGAGGCTACTGTTGATTCGATCATGACGGAACTGATAGGGGACAATGTAGAGCTATACCGGCACGATCCCTAAAAATTTGAAGAAAATCGCATCAAAATTGTGGAAAGGACTGTTGCAAGGACCGTAACAAGAATATTTCGTTCACGCATGCGCAGAGCGTACCGCTAATGCAATTATGATGATTGTCTTATGGGACCTCAAGGAATCTTACCCACATCATCCCTGAAAATCTGACCGAAATCCGTTCAACATTGACCGAGTTATGACCGTCACAAGGAATTCACGTTAGCGCCTGCGCAGAAGCTACCGTTGATTCGATCATGATGAAGTTGATAGGGGACCATCTAGAGCTTAACCCGCACGATCCCTGAAAATTTGGTTAAAATCGGATCAAAATTGTGGAAGTTATGGCTGTTACAAGGAAATGTGGACGGACAGACAGACAGACAGACAGACACGGAACCAAATTTGTTCAGGAGGCTCTGAAACGCAAAATGCGAGTGGAAATTTTGATTTTGGAGCAAAAAAAATTTTTCATTTCGAAAGTGAAAACAAAGCTTCCGCTGCCTTGCAGTCTCGGAAGCAATAATGGAAGGGCGGGTACGTATATATGAAAAGGGGACACAACAAATTTTTGCAAGTTCACGAGGCTTATGCAGAGAAGTGCAAGTACTTTTTTATTGTAAATATTTTTAGCCTAACCAAACTTTGTTTGTTACGCTCTTACGCGCATCTTTCCGACTGTCCGTCCGTTCCATCGAGATCTCGGCCCCCTGGCAACCTAGAGACTACCGGTTTTCACTAAGGGTCTGTATTGGTCCATTTTGGCAAACTAGTAGATCCGATGACCAGGAGCCCAAATATTATCTATAATGATGGCAAAACCGTGGTTTTTCATGGGTGAGGCCTCCGAAATCAAACCTTAAATACGAGAGCCTCTCGAACGATCAAGTTTGTCCCCCACCCCTTCAACTACTTGGAACCGTTCCCTACAAGAAGAACTGTGAGTTCTTCAATTCCGTTCAACCTGTTTAGTGGACATGTAGGTCAGAATAAAGTGTTTATTTTGGTGGTCTGGATGCTCGCAAGCTCGCATCTCAAAAATACATAACATCAAGTAGTCAATCCCTTAGTAAAAATGCAGACTAGTTGGATATGTAGATCAGAATAAAATGTATAGTTTCGTGGTCTCATAACACGATCACATAACAGTTTAGAAACGTAAATGTGACTTTTCATTTGTGACTCATGAGCTGCTCCGCGTTGAACGGAATTGAAGAACTCACATTTCTTTTTGTAGGGAACGGTTCCAAGTAGTTGCCGGGGTGGGGGACAAACTTGATCGTTCGAGAGGGTCTCGTACCTTAAATATGGACTTGTTTAAATTACATGGGTGTTGCCGCGTAACCAAACAGTTAATATTTACGCACAGATGAATTCAAAACACTTGGAACTTCGAAGTAGAATCTTTTTTTGAAGCTGAAAAGCTTTTAATGGGTAGAGGTAATTTAAGAAGATACGTTCATCATTCTCTAATTTCGGAATCCATTTGGACGAGACTATGGGCACTAAACTAAGACTAAACCAACATAAGACTAGACTAGCTCTACATTAACGGGCGCTGCACTACGACTACATTAGCTCAAAAACATACCTCTAGGCTTGCCATCAAGATATGGGTATTCGCGATTATCACTGGTTTTACCAGGAGCCGAAATATTAACTGTTTGGTTACTCGGCAACTCCCATGTAATGGGTTCTGAACAATTTTTTTACTCATTCACTCAACTTTATTTGTTCAATGTCTTAAATATCTATGTTACCTACACCATCGTATGAGATATTTTCCGTTTGAATATCCGTTATAATTTTTTTTTTTTTTTTTTTTTTTTGAAAGACACAGCGTAGCATTTAGGAAATACATAACGAAGCAGAACCATCGGTGATCTATTGATGACTGATCATCAAGACAGACCTTTCAGCTACTCATTTTACGATTTGACCGAGTTACCTTTGTTGGTGTTTGCAAGTACTTAATGGAACATTATCACTTGTTGAATTTCATGATATCGTGAAAATGAAATAAAAATATAGATATTGCAGTCATTGATCTGCAATCCAGGAAATTTAAACAATTTCTGTATAATTCTATAGGTTCTGCTATCCTATAAGACAGCCAACACTAATTACTTGTTTTATCCCATAGAGGATAATGCTAAATTAGTGGGTTCCAAATTTAAAAAAAAAAACTCAAACCCTTAAACTCTTTAATGATCTCACGAATCAACACAACATAACATTGTTCAGAAGTGGGAAATTAAGAATGATGACAAAACTGGTTTCTGAGTTGTGATTAAAATAGTCGGTTGACAGTGCTGCCTTGTTTATAGGATGGCTGTTAAAATTAGGAACGCGTTCTTTCGGTTAGTTTACTTACATTTTCTACACCCAAAAAAAAAAGGGGGGGGGGGGGTTATAAACTATACTATGCAGGTGATGTAACATATTTTGAAGGAAGGGGTAGATACGTTAGATGGAAGAGAACAAACCGTATTCGATTCAGTTTTGCGCCAGATATCAGTCAATATGGAACACCGCTACCGCGGTAATTGCTGTCATACTGCAAATATGCCTAATTAAAAAATGAATGAAAATAAATAAATGAAATATAATAAACCGTATAAATATATCAAACCGCTCGTCAAATTTAAAGATTATTATAGATACTGAAGAAATTAAGATTAGATTTTGCACTACCCACGCACCTTCCTTGTTGTGGACATAAAATTTACTATCATTAATGGTGGCAACTTACGATTCCAGTGGCTAGTTCAAAACTTAGTGAAGGAACTCTTAGCAAAAAGATCCTCGGGATCAAAAGAGAAACAGACTGGATTCATCGTACATACAAATATACTTATGCGTAGAAAGTCATGTACATAGGGAGGCGTATGTTGCGACCTCGGATTTTAGGAATTATTCTTACATTCAAATATTACTGTTTGATGTTAATGATGTACAAATTTGTTTAGATTTACTTCCTTTTATCAATTGAATAGCGGTTTTTTGGTGACTTCTAAGGGAAACGGGCGGATAAAATTACTTGATAGGGTCTTTAGATTGAACGTTACAACCAACAACACATCAGTGAGCACGCATTTCCTTTTTTTTCTTTTTTAATAAAGTAATTTTAGAATGCAAATTAAAAGTAGTTGGATCTACCTACAAAATTTGTATGAATCGACAAGCCCAAACGAACTGGCAACATGATACCTACTTCCGAATCTTCGGGAATACATATATTGTACATTCCCACGGTTTCTCAGTGGACACGAAGTTCCTTTGCATTTAAATATTATCCCTACTAGGATTTACAGCATGAATGAATATTATTTCATAGTTTCTGGGAATCATGTGTACAGAGAATGTGGGAGCGTCTTAAATCTAAAGGGTGATTTCCGCAAGTATTAGGAGTAAAAATTATCATTTACATACTTTTTGGAGGAGTCCTTCGTCACTAGCAAGTCGAGTACATGGGGCGAGCGCTTTCGATGCAAGAACATTATCATCAGGCCGTTGAAACAGTACAGTTTTGTCGTAAATGATAATGTGGGAAGAGTTAAATGAGTACCGCACCTTGCCAAAGACTGACCCAGTTGGTAGCTACCAGTTTTTTTTTTGTTTTGTTTTCTCTCTCTTTTATTTTCCCAAATGCCTCCGTGAGCAGGGCGATTGATGTGCACAAATCCCATAAATTGAACCGGTTGTGAGCCAAGTACAACCCTGGGAAATATCTATGAAATGCAGACTACGTGATAAAAGAGGTCTTCTTCCTTCTCTCAAATTGCCACCTCGCCTGGTGAAACAACTCAGATGATTTTTTTTATTTCCAAAACGCTGTGAGGGCCTAGAGACAGGTATACGGAGAAACAGCTTTTCACACCCACGCCCCATAAAAGGGCGGGAGGCAAAAGGTAGAGCCAGGGAGAGATTTATTTGACGCAGTCGCTCTTGGGGATATAGTTCCCGTATTGCGGTTAGCATACATTTCAGGGCTTTCGGATACGATCTGGAGGGAAATCGGGTTCGTACTGGAACAATGAATTTCTGACCCGCCCCGTTCCCCGAGTCGAATCGCTACAACCTGGACCTCTTATCTGGAACGAGGCGATCTTTTATGGCAGAATTTATAAACATGCGTCACCAAACCTTCCCAAACCGACGAAAAATTATTTCGAACCTAAACTTTCGACTCTCATGTTTTAGATTGATCGGAATCTGTCTGATTATCAGCCTCATGCAAGTAAAAGCTTTTTTTTTTTTTTTTTTTTTTGGAATTGGATACCTACTCATTGTTTTTTACTTTAACATACGAAAATAAAATTATTTATAAATATAACCCTAATGCTTTGGTCCCTCTCCACCAAAGACAGTGAAGTATTGTGGGAAATAGTGGTCCATTAAAATCATAACGTCCAGCTGATTTTTAATTTTCTGACCCCCCTCCCCCATCCCATCAGTCTGCTTGTCTACTTGTAGCCACTTTGTGTTCAGAGATTGTCTGAATTAGCCACCGGATGGCATCCAATCTTGCCTTGTCTTTTGGGAAGCAAATGTTGTGGTGAATCAAGGCTTTGGTCGATTACCACTTCATTCCCTATTTCTAAAAAAAAACGTAATTATTTTATGTAACTCGTATTTTTCTAAAAGAAATGCAGAACGCTTTTGGTTTCATGTTCTTTCGTATCCTTAATAGATATACGGCAGTTATAAGATTTCAAAATGTATGCCGTTAGATGTGGCACAGAGCTTCCTCTTTTTCCGTTACATGAATGTACAAATTGAACACTTAAATGCTACAAATAATCTTTTAAGATTCCACAGAGATATTTCTTGAGGAGTTTGAGCAAACCCATCAATTACGCAACAAAAACGGTGCTTGATAGATGTTACATTTTCACATGTTCGAAAACTCCCCATGATTCGGAAGCGATAGAGTTCATTGAGAACAATCTACATTCTAAGCCGTTCAATCCCTGAATATGTTATCGAAATTGAATGGAAACTAGATTGCATGCTGGATTTTAGGTTCGCCCATGCGCAGCAGTTGTTACTGATACTATTGTGACGAAACTGCTGTGAGGTAATAAAATCGACATTTCCCAACTACTTCTCGAATTTACGAATAGACCATGAGAAAATTACGGTTGACTGATTTTACGTTTGCGTGTACACAGTGAAAACTAATTATTTCTATGAAATAAGTAATGTAATGTAATGTTTAAGTTTCTATGACTTTTATAGGGGACCATTCTCTGCATAACCCGCTCATTCCCAGAAAATTTCATTGAAATCGAATAAAAAATGTTGAAGTTATGCATGTAACCAAGATTTTATATTCGCGCATTTTCGCGCAATAATGCTGTAGAAATGAAATGTATATGGGGGTGAATAAATGGATACTCATTACCTAACCCTCCAAATTTGAACGAGATCGGACGACTAGACCTTGAGAAAATGATACTTGATGGATTTTACGTTTGCGCATACGCAGGGAGGAGTATTAATTTTATGCAATGAGATTAATTGGAGACCATCTACAGCCTAACCCGAACAATCCCTGAAGCTTTCATCAGACTAACATGAAAACTGTGAAAAAGTGAGTGAAAACAACGATTCCGTTACCAATAGGAAGACTCAGAAGCAACAAACTATTATTATAGTGCATACTATGTATAGCTTAGTATACAATACAGAGTAATTGCGATATGTAGTGTATGCAAATTTAGTATATAGCATTTATACAGTATATAGTAGTACATAGACATACAGTATATTTATGTAGTATGTACATAATAACAATATTTTTAGCACATCCGTTCCAATTTATTAGGTAACTTTCTTGAGATTATCAATACCCAAACTTCAAAACTTTAACTAGGTACTTGAAAGTTTCCATTAGCAATATGATAAGATCGATAAATAAAATGGAAATGAATGAAAACGTTGTTTACTTGTGAATTATTTTCGCAGGAAGGCACTGAAAACGTGTATATTTTGTGAATTTATTTTTCAAGATGGTATCCCTGATCTCTCACTGAGCTAATTAAATAGTAATTTTAAAATGACAAAGACTTGGGATGGGACATAGGATTAAGTTGTTAATATGAGTGCGGAGAGATCGTATTAAATTAACGATAATTGATTTGATTTGGTGTGTGTGATAACATAATACCAACATCAACTATTGTGTTTGAGTAGTAACATAACAAATTTGATAATTTTAATAGATGTTTTAAATACTGATGTTCATCAAAATAGAACCTAGTGTTATTTTGCGTAATTTAAAAAAAAAATGTGTTTGTGATTTTTTATATTAATTACAACACAAATATTCTTTGAAGTATATTAGTTTCCTATTCTTCCCAGAGAGCTATTTTCATCATTCCCTCTTTCATATTTCATACCTTCATTTCGTCAAATTTCAAAAACAAATTTTCCTCTCCAAAATTGAAGGTAATCCTGCATGGCCACTATGTAAAGTGAAGAAGCTTGTGAATGACGAGTTTGTTCAGCTCGGAAATTTAACTTTTATTTTTCTAGGAAGTGACATTTACGCATTTGCGTTAATGACCCTAGTTTAAGAACTCGAAAAGGTGAGTATTACTCAACAGGTGATTTCGCCCACTAACAACTAACACTAACTAACATGTGTTCAGTGTGCTTAGCGTTCGTGATAGATCTATAAAATTGTCGCATACAAATTATGTTGAAATAAATCCAAATATATAACTGCTGAACTCTGCGTAGATAGTTTCTACACCTAGTACTAGTATGGGATAGATATTACTGTCAAGGTAGGCGGGGTCTCATAATTTTGTCACTGACTTACTCCATACGTTGAGTAATTAAACTGATCACCCAACCCAGAGTTTTTTTCCCATTACTGAAAAATTCTTTATTTTAACATAACCCCTGAATGAATTCTTTCCTCCGCTTACCTAATGTCTTATACCAATTGACTTATTCTGATTATGATTACCTGTTAGTCAAATCATAGCGTGTACATAAATAATGTATCGACCATGCTAGTTTAATTTCATTTTGGAAGAGATTTATGTCCCCATGGGTGTTCTCATCAGGTTTGGGATATGGGGTTGCCATGCATTAAAATACTGAATCTCCCGAGTCAGAATCAAGATGCGATTTAGTAAGATAAAAAGGTTCTGGTGGAATGAGCTACGCTTGATCCTTTTCGGTTGGTTTAACACACGCTAGTTGGTAATCACAGCTCACCTGTTACTTCTCGTTGGGTCTTATCTCGTTACACGGGCTGTTTGCGTTCAAGTGATAAAGAGGGAGGAGGCAGATGCTAATGCGAGACAGTTCTGCTATGATATTATATTAACAACACCATCCGCTTTCTGCTAACACTGTTGAAACGAGTTAGGTCAATCCAGATTCGTATTTCTCGTGCGGTAAGATATGATTGAAGACAATCTGAAGACACTGAACTGGTGAGATTAATTTATCCTGCTGCACGCCATTACAATAATAAAACATGCAATAGTAGTTTTCTCAATTACATATTGACCACTATCTTCTACATTCAGCTGTGAATATTGAAGCTGCTCTGAAGTTGGGTTTGTTAATGTGCATGGCGTCTTATCACTAATCATTATTATTATTATTATTATTTTTTTTTTTTTAAATAATTTTCGCATTGACTTGTCTTACACTGAAAAGTCCCCAAATCACAGCTCTAGCCTGTGACTTATAAAACGTTTCATATAGGTAACATCGCAAATAGCAGCTTATACGAAATGTGACACTATCCACACTTTCCTACGATTAGTCCAGTTTCGGTTCTATGGTTTTTCAAAATTCTGTGCACTAGTAACGTCACTTGGTCAGGTAGTCCCGCTCAGGCGGAAGGGGTGCTTTTGACGTCACCAGCGCGCGAAACTTTAAAAAATCATAGTAAGCAAACTACTTACCGTAGGTGACTGCAGGTGGTGTCAAACTTGTCAGGATGGGATCTTCTTCCATTAAGGAATGGTGAAGGTACCTATTTTCCACCCATGGGTAACGGTCATTCTTAAAATACCACCTTGAGATATTTCTGCAACCAAACCTGGTGTTGATTTCACGTCACTGCAGGCATGTATAATCCCAGTCAATCCCATCATAATCTACAGGCTACAAGGAAGCTGAGGAGAAAATGAGATGAGAGCTACCCATGGGCGTGAAAAAGCTATTTTAGCAATTTTTAAATGAAAGAGGATTCCATCCGAAGAAGTTTTGCATGAACTACACTCTCCTACGATGATTAGTTTTCTTTCTTTGATTTTTCAAAGTTTGCTGCACTGGTGACGTCAAAGCCCCCCCCCCCCCCCCCCACCTCGTCCATTGTGACTTAGAGTTTATGCAATTATGGAAAATCAAAGAAAGAAAACTACTTGGCGTCAGAGAGTGTGGATGGTATCAAATTTTTTAGAATGGAATCTATTTTCATTTAAAAATATAAAATGAATACGTGGATAAAACTCATTGAGTTTGAGCGAGCGCAGTCACTTTCTTCAACTGGTAGGCCTTGGTACCTCCTGGCAACATTCAAAGCTTACCCCCAATCAATTGTTTGAAATTCGTATAGAAATTAAGCGAAATTGATGGATATATATAAATGTTTGTTGCAAAAAGTTTCTCTCTCTCTCTCTCTCTCTCTCTCTCTCTCTCTCTCTCTCACTCACTCACTCATTCTCTCTCTCTCTCTTTATTTCTCCATGCTCTGATGCCTTTACGTTACGTGAGCTCTGGTGTATAGGTCTCATCGAAGTAATCCAACTTTAGCCATGTAACCCCTAGAAAAATCATCTAAATCAAATTAAAATTGTGGAAAATATGCTAGTTACAACATTTTTACATTCAAGTATGCTCAGTAATTAGTGTTAATATGACAATCCAAGTTTGAACGAAGTTGGACCATTTGGTCTTCAAAAATTAGCTTGTGAAAAATTCAACGTTTTTCAAGCACAGATGTTGATGTTTGATCATTAATTTTTATAAGGTTCATCACCCAAAGCCTTAATTAATAGTGTAATAGTAATTTCTGGAAATTTCAACAGAATCTGTTGAAAGCCAAGAAAGATGTGCGGACAAACATACCGACACGTGAAAAATCCTGGAATGACATCATTGTCTACCATGAGTATTACATTCCGAGAAGAACCAGTATTCCCTCCTAAATTGACCTTCACTCTACTCTTGTTATTTCAATGATTAATCGTATATTTCAGTGCCTTCGAATTTCAGAGCCGTTAAAATGAGAACTTCCTTAGGAATGAACTTCTTCAGTGTCAGTCATAGCAATAAAACAGCTATAATAATGAGCAAAAGGATTTAACTAAAAATTCGAAAATACGAGTTGATGATTTATTTTTTATCCGTTCAATAGCTCCTTTCACTCAAGCGAAACAAGGATGTTTAAATCTGCTAGGATTTTACTTCTCTCCGTTACAATAATGGAAGATGATTTTTGGCCGAATGGGAGAGGCGGTGAAGACAATTGAAATGATCGGATGATGGGAGCGATTTCGCCCATAGCCCCATTGTTCTACCCGTCGGACTCGTTCCGGACACATCTGACAATAGGAACATCAATGGGCGTGTGCGGTCACAAATCGGGTCTGAGCCATTTCGTCGCAGTTGATGCGAGAACGGATCTGTTTAGTTTCTAGTTAGAAGGCTGGCAACTGTCGCCGCCATCTCCAACACCTCATTTTCTCATCAAACCAGCTCATCCAAAAACCTGTATTTAAATGATCAGTTTTCCACTAACATTTTTAAAGTAAAATAGGCCGATATACTTTCAACTAAAAGTTTTTGGTAAAGCTTTCCCGTTATTTAAATAACATCCAACACGTTTTTTTTTTTTTTTTTTTTTTTTTTTTTTTTTTTTTTTTTTTACGTACTTAGTGGGAGTGTGAACCCTCAAATTTACGACGTTAAATTTTTTTATCGATTTAAAATGTAGCATGATTGGAAATTTTGTATTGAAATAAAATTTAACTGGGTAATTCCACTCATCACTTCTGTCTCCCACTGAGATTAAAAGAACTAAATTTCTCGTTTCTGCTCGTTCAACTTAGACACGCAGAACAATCGAGCGGACGAGAGCCGAGCAAGGAGTTGATGTAGTTTGGCTACTCCTGCTCGATGATAGGCGGAATCAAATCATAACAAATTCATTTGAAAAGGGTCCGGGGGTATCTGTTCCTGCGGCCTATGCTTGGTTGTATGTGCAACACAGGTCGGCAGGCTGTGAGAGTGCCCTCCACTATTCCCCTCATCATCAACTTCTAATGGCCCAGTAATTCAGATTCTCCCGAGAACGGAAAACATTTTTTGAGATAGGATTGTTTATATCCCATTACATGCATTACATATGGCAATAAGAATATTCAACTACGTGCTATGGAGGGTTACTATTATTTATGCCTCATTCTAGGAGTATGACTTAGAGAGAATCCTCCAAAATGTAGTATTCCTGTCTCTTACCTCTCGAACCTTGTCTACTTTTGAAACTTCTACTACGAGTACTCAGCACAAAATTCTGCCTATTTGTTCATGATACTAGTGAAATAGAGACGCATACTTTTAGAGTATTAGGAAAATGGTTACTTTTGATTTGCCCTAGACTTCATAGACATAATTTTCTACTATTCAATACCCGTTTTTCCCCTCAACAAATCGAAAGGTGGCATTTACTGTGCACTACTTCAAAACTCTCTCAAGGAAAGCATTCAGTTGGAGAAATTTTTGAAAAATGGGGTAGCCTCATTGCTTAATTTGTTCCTCCCATCACAATTTCTTTACTCTGGACAACAGCAGTTATTTAAAATGTTGGCGAAGGACGCAATTCGTTACGTTGATCTGATATGACTGATTTACAGGAGGTTGAGGGTTGAGAGGTCTGGAATTATAGGAGATCCTTGGGGTGTGATCCGTTGGGTCAGACCAGGACCTGAGGCCCCGGCTATTTCCCCTCGAACTTAGCTTGAAGCCTAACGAGCGGGGTGTGGCGCCTTTCGCGAGAAGGATATTGATGTTGGAAGATGTTTCTTCTCTCCCATCTCCTGTTTAGAGGTATTTCCTTGGTGGTTGAAGGTTGCTCCTTACAATACAAGTGAATCTACCTTTTCACCCTGTTGCAAATCTTATAGTTAGATGTCGATAAATTCAGTACTGGGTAGACATATGTTTGATAGACCTGACATATCAGCGTACACTGTAACCCTGGTTACTTACAACGGAAATACAAGCCAAATCATAATGTACCTATATTAGGAACCAGCCTATTAAACTCGATAGGCACCTCTTATATCATCCAGTACCTACTTACCATTTTGAAGAATTAGTAGTACCATTTCACTACTAGGTAAATCATCCAGAAAAGATCGCACGGGTAAAATTATTTGGTTAATTAAAAAACGTTCATAATTTAAAAGATGTGTTCATAATCAATGCATTTTTATTTCCTCACAAGACTTCTTTCTCAAAAAATGAATTATCTCAATGAGAAAAGGAAACCAAAACAGATACCACGTCGTGACCCCACCCCCTTTTTAAAAAAGTATTTTGAGCAATATGAAACGTGAACCTTTTGAGGAAACGTACATTTTTATTTTTTCACGTTATATTTATGTCTTATGGTTACATGTCTCAAGGATATTAAAGGTTAGTCAGAGCTTTCTACAAGTACATGCGGTTCCTATGCCCTTAAACAGAGGATACGCCATCTATGGAAAATAATATTCCCATGCATGTGTGTGAAACATCTTCTTGCGTTTCATATTGATATCTACTCTGCCATATCCATGTTTTTTTCTAATAATTAATTAAAATTATGTATCGTTCACTAATAGTATACCTATTTAAAATGTCACTTTTGGGATTGGATACAATTAATACTCAAGAGCAAAAGACATGGGGAAAAACTTATGAAAGAGGTTAATTGAAAGTACCGAAACTCGTAAACGAGTTCCAGATACCATGTTACAAGGATATGTCTTCGATTGGGGATTTCATAACGGTTGTCCTTGAGAGTTGTAAACAAATCCTTTAACTTTGGACTGTAGGCGACAAAATGTAGGATAAAGAATTTATTTTATTATTCTTGGAGGCACAAAAAGCATACTATAAATACTATTAAAGTTTTTTCTCCAATACAGACGCTATTTAGTTTCCGCCAAAGTTTATAGTCCAATCAACTTAGTTTAGGAATGTAGCCAGCCCGGTACGTAAGGAGAGAGAAATTGGTAGCTTGAGATATGAAAATTTATCACATAAATCAAGCTCTTTCCAACGAGTGGCGAACGATTTCTGTGCTACGAAAACTGCGGAAGTTCCATTCCCCTAGCAATGGCTGGGTTGTACGTGAAAATCACTAGTTGGAAAAGCGTGACATCAACTTTTGCGTGACGAAAATTTTTGGTTGACCCCCCAGAGTAAAGACATATACATGTCAAAAATCTTTAGCTTCATTAATGGGAGAGAAATAGTCTACAATTTGTTGAAATAGGTTGCTTAGAGTTTTGTTGTTTTCTGAGGTTTATCTCTCAAAAGAATCCAACTATTTTGAAGGAGGTACTTAAATTTCTTCGTAGTTCTGATTCTCGTTGAATGAACATCGACCGAGTTAAACAAACAAAAAAGTAATATTGTTCTTTAGTTGGGTAGGAATCATGTCAGGTACCTTCCATAAAATGTTAATGACAAATAAATCAACACTGAATTGTGTTTTACACTTTCCTTGTTCTCCCTCAAGATAGGGTAGGTAAATTTGTGAATTTTTATAGAACTCGGAGGGACTAATTATAATTTTATCTACGTTTTATCTCTCTCGCCTCTTGTCCCATCTGGAGGATAATTCTGAAAATGGATAAATGCTTTTGACGACCTTGGATGTCATATAAATAATTATGTATATTTTAAAAGTGTCTAAGAGCTACTATTACGAACGAATTATTTCGTTAACCGTAAATCTCGTTGTGTTATTCCTTTCGTTTTGTAGTTTCATTGAAATTAATTCAAATTGTTATTAATCAGAAATCCCTGAATTAGTGTATAGGGGAATGGCATCCGGGTGGCACGGGCGTTGTTCCAATATAGTAAGTTACCTATTACTACTTTGTTGTGGGTAGATAGGAAGGTACCAATGAGTCAAGGATCTTGGTCGTGTGGGCTCATCATGCTAAATAGCTTTGTGGTCGGGTTAGTGTAGGTCGGTTCGGCTTGCTAATACCTTCACGGACAGCGTTGTTTCAAGTTTAAACACCAGTTCAAGATCAAGATATCTTACTTAGAGGTACTTCAGTTTTAGTAATAACTGTTTTGAGGTTATTTTGGCAGGTGATTTTCAGTTACTTTGTTGTTGTCCTCTTCGCATGATTTTACTTAAATTGACTGCTCTGTTGGGGTAAATCATGTAATTCACTAAACACGAAATAGGTAACATAAGAATTCATATTTTGACCCAGAGTAACAGTTCAAAACGCGTAAACGCGAACACAAAACAAATAAAATTATTTCAACAATATCTTTAAACAACCAACCAAGCTGATTAGTTCAATGAGTGCAACAGTTGGATATCGATTGGGAACAGTTTAAAACTCTCTTGAACGAATGAAGATTAAAAACTAGCTGCAAGTCTAGTTTTTGACAGTTCTCAAATTAGTGAGACGGTGAGGAAGAACATGTTCGAGTGATGTTACTTTATTTTCATGAAGTAACTTATGGAAATAAGGGAACACCTATTAAGTAGGTAATTTTTTTCCTGTGAGTTCTCAGTTCTTAAAACGATTCAGAAAAAATCAAACAACCATGTGCATATACTATCAATTGCATTTTAAAATCTGTCTCTAAACAATATAACATTGTTATCCGTCAATCAAATCGTCCTTTTTAAAAAAAGAGGGCCCGTCCGGGATTTGAACCCGGGACCTCTCGCACCCTAAGCGAAAATCATACCCCTAGACCAACGGGCCAGTTGTAAGTACACTGTACTTTTGTCATTGGGGGTTGCCTCTTATCGCGGATTATTCGATCACGGAGCGAGTATTAATACTAGGTATAATACATGTGGAATACTTATTCAATTGAGCTGCGTATGCGTTTCTTGACACGATAGTTTTTCCTCGGTAGAACTCGTGGCACAAAAATATTAACGAAGCAAGTAGATTTACTTGCATATTACTGACGCTTACTGGTAGGTTGACAGAATGATTTTTGAGATTCACCGATACGTACCTACTTAAACATTAAAACCAATATTGAAAGAGACATTACTTACATTTCACGAACTGGAGTTGGACATTCCACCTAGTTTCACATATTCCTTTACCGGTAAGTAGTACGCCTTTATTGTAGTAGGACGCTAATCTTGAAGTGAATAACTAAATTGTTCCTTGCAATAGACTCACCCTAGCATCTTGGGCGCAGAAACGGTTCATTGTACCTTGGTCCAGCATACAATCAACAATACCTATCAGTATGTCTCCTGTGATAGATGCAGAAATAATAAAGGAATAAAAGAAATTATCGAGGAATAATAATAATGGTGATAAACCATTGTTTAAGAATTTGCACAGTTTTCAATTAGAGGTACCAACACTTTGGTACTTCCCGTTAATAAGTTTTGCCGATGTTAGGCTTGTCTGGATTTGTTTATCGTCAGTGTAATTGATCATTTAACTTACCTCTCCATCTTTTTACTAAATAGTCGAATTGATAGTTATCTTCGTGATATCTTAATTTGATGATAGCCAGTTTTGATAGCATTTATCTCTATAACAAAACTTATCATCCATATTTATCCTCCCCTATAAATTTCTTTCTTAATAACACCTAGGTCCTAGAAATCTACTAACTCCTACTAAAACTATTAAGATAGGGGAAATGTGCTCTAATATGGCAAAATGCATGATTCTTCTACCCATCTATGAGGACTAGCTCGGCGGGGATAACATGAACAGCAAGCTTAGTAATCAGTTGAGATCATCAAAACATAACCTCTACACTACACCACACAACCTGTTATATATATGGCAGCCTGGAAAAGTGTTCTGTTCCTGGTGTCACTTGAGACTAGCCTCAAGAAGGTATATAAGTGATTTTTTTATATTTTCACGATCAGAATGGTTTTTTCTTCCAATCAAGAACATGACTCAGGTAATTTTTTGGTGGAGTGAGAGGAGGCGCCGCGGCACCTTGTGGTGGGTACGGCGTTCATTCGAGGCATGAATATATTCGCACCCATCCTAGAATAAGGGTACAACTCAAAAATTGTCATTTTCGGCAAATCGCATTCAAAGTTTTCTTCAACATCATTGGCTACCCGTTCTTTGGAACACGATGAAATCTTTGCGAAACTTGTTTCCTACATTATTACTCTAACACCCCATGGTGAATAAATAGTTTTTTTGACAGTAGGGAGTGAACGGTTTTGTTGATTTTTTAAGAATTTTTGAGTTGTTCCAACTCAAACACTGAAATCTCACCAGTTAGGATCCAAAATGTTCAGAAAAGAAAGACACAAGTTGAAATTGTCCACACAAAAAGGAAACAACTCAAAACGAAACACAGACTATTTGAACTCATTTGAGTTGTGTCTTTCTTCCTAGGACGTGAATTGGTTACTCCGTCAGGAGGAGTGAGAGGAGGCGCCGCGGCACCTTGTGGTGGGTACGGCGTTCCTTCGAGGCATGAATGTATGTTTTTTTCTAGGTCATATTTGTGTGTTAATACCAATGCTTTTCCTACGCATATTTAATAACATATCCTTTCGACTTTTCGTACGTGGTTAGATAATGATATTATTAAGGCAATAACTATTTGAATAGATAGGAGCACAAATCGAGAAATATAAACATGCGTATATAATTATAGAAGTATAGGTTGTGGCAACTCGAAATGGGACACGCCGAGGAGTCTGGACGGGCCTTATGACGTACGCAAGCCAACTAAAACTACGATCATACTCAATTGAAAAAATAATAAACCTTTGTGAAATAATTTGCAGCGTTTTTTTATTTTAAACACTTTATCGGTATTATTTTATATTAATATTCATTGGTGTTTGTAAGTGTGTATGTATGTTTTGATATGGTAAATGGCCATGCTCAAACGACTGGGCCGATACGTTGTGAGAGCGGAATGTCGAGTTTAGTGAAAGATAAAATAGTTTACAGAAAAGTGGAATGTTACTCGTTGAAATGATGTACGTAAGGGATGCTAAAACATCGGCAAGCAGTAAACTGTGGTCCCTGGTTCGGCTGATGGAATTCAAAATATACCTAAATATCTATTAAACTAATAACGTACCTATGTAATCAAATTTGATTTTCAAAAAAAAATCTCACAACTTTAAATTTGATTATTAACAACAACAATAATAAAACTATAAGTAGGTAAATAGATATTTTACATTTTTGAATATTAATCTCCCTGAAGAAGCCCCAGTTCCTGGGGATAAACGTTGGAGTTTAAATTAAAAAACAATTTAAGGTAGAAGGCTTTTTTATTAATCCTGCTACAATTTTTGAGCTCATTAAGACAGGATCCTGGTAGATATGAGTACATGTATGTCCGGTAAATTTGATTCGACCATTTTGGACCAATGAGTGGTTCAAAAAGTGATCCGAAAAAAGGTGTATCATGTTAGCAGGTAAGGATTAATATAAATAAAGGATTTTAATTGGAAAATTATGTGCACATAGTTTTGTAATCAAATGTGTGGTTATATTGCTAGATTCCATTAGGTAAGCAGTGATAATTGCCGGTCGATTTCTTATTAAAAATTCATTTTTATGCTCAGACTGATGTTCATCCCTATCGCATTCTATACTGGATTAATGATATTTTACATCGAGTACGATCCTTTGGGTTTGAAAGAAAGTCCTTTCAACCTTGAGTTTCGTAATTGCACGTCAGTTACCGATGGCGGATGGATCGCCATAATTCATTTCGCACATAAATAAACGTGAACGAAATAAATGAATATGCAAAAGCGAATAACGCAACCACATCCGAGTCGCAAATGGGTTTCGACGTATTCAACAACTGATGCCGATGCTTCGATAACATGACATCGTAAGAGAACTAACGCGTATTACAGCCAATCCAACAGAGTTTCATTCATATGAAATATGCCCAAATAGAGTCGACGAACTGGAAATGTTTTCCGCCTAGCAGTTTATTGCGGAGACCCAGACGGAATGAAATCTGCTCAGCTATAAAAATGTCGATAGAGTTGCGGTAGAATGCGGAATAGCATGATAGAATGCCACAAGGATGGCAGACCTGTTGGTTATTTCTGGAGAGAAATTTCAAGGTTGATAACAAGGTTCCACAAGAATTAGTGATTCTTCAGATGGTAGTAAATAATGGCAATCAGATGGAAACCTTAACATTAACTATGCAGGCAGTAAAAACAGGAAGGTAGTTCCTAACTCTCATTTCTTCAAAATGTAGATACAAAATGTAGATACGGTTCTTTTACCAGTTTTTTTCCCGTAGGCTCAGGCACAGTAGTATACTAATATGTATGTAACGTACGAAAAAATAAAATACAAAAATACAAAGTTGATTCAACTTTATTCTGCTTTGCACGTTTTAATTTATTTCAATGAGGTACATACCCAAGACTTTTGGAACTGGAAACGGTTGGAATGGGATTACTTGAAAGTTTGTTGGCTTGATTCTCCAACTTTCCAAACATTCAGTAGCCCATTCCGTTTTAACGGTAGTGCTCTAATAGGGCGCAGTTTCATGCATATTGTTCAAATTATGAATGAAGATGCAATGCTCCTTCAGAATCCAAGTTCAGAACTCGGATCATAATTTTTCCGTTTCACAGGACTAAATGAAGTAATAACATAATATAGGTATAGGTAGCGGGAAAGAATTAAATGAGGCAACCTCTGAATAAGAAAATATTTGTAAGCCCATTAAAATGTTAAAACCATAGTACTTTTGATTCCTTATTGTTATCACCCACAGATGGATCCAGTAAGTTGCACAGAAACACTTGTTAAAAACAAAATCCGGACAGCTGGGCCATCAAAATATTGCACAAAATGTCTGGTGGAGACGGATTCATTAAGATTGTTACTTCAAATTACTTGTACAAACTTTGATGTTGTTCAAAAGTATGCAAAATCTCTTCAGTATCTGTGGTGCCATATATGTGCTCAAATGTTTACAGTCCAAATTGATGACAAACATTTTGGTAAGTAATGCATGCATTACAGGGACGTCCCTTTGTCCACGTTTTAAATGAATTTTGGTGAGAATACCGAATAGGTCGTGATTTTACTAGATTTATCCCCTCCATTATAACCTAACTTGAACGTTCTAAGGAGAATCGCCCCCCTCTCCCTTCCATTCAGTCATAATAAAGTATGAACTGCTTTTAGATTGTGAAATTTAATAAAGATAGATTCACGGCAATAAGTTTAAAATATTACGACATATCGGTACCTCCCATCACATGGGTAATATTGTTGTAATTAGATTTTACTGAGAACGGTTTCACAAAGATTCGAGCGAACAGTATATCGAACAAAAAAATAATCAAGAAAAATGGGTTGAGAATACAGTGGGCACGGTAGACTACAGTTTATTTCCTCTCTATCATTCCCCTCACAAACGACCCGTCACGAAAAAAAGGTAAACAAAATCTTCGATTTTTCGCACGTTGAAAGAAGAAAAAAATTACGAACGGAAATCGGCTGAGCATTGAACTAACCCCTTTATTTTTTCCCCTTCCGCGATGAAATTTAAAATTAATGAGGTTTGTTGCTCAGTTATACTAAAATTGGGATCGAACAAAAAAGAACCTTGAAAATTGGTCTCTCTCTCTCTCTCTCTCTCTCTCTCTCTCTCTCTCTCTCTCTCTCTCTCTCTCTCTCTCTCTCTCTCTTTCTCTCTCTCTCTCTCTCACACACACGCACACCCACATTTTTTTTTAGAAAACTCCCTCTATTCAGTTCAATTGTGGGAGCCACATCTAGCCGGGAGGATCAGTGACTTTCGTCTTTGCCTAAAAAGGCACATGTCCTGTCTTCCCTCCGAAAGGCAGAGGGGGCTAACCATAAAAATAAATAAAAGAAGTGGGGAGGACGCCCAGGTTTACCCGACGCCGGCCCTTGGAATTAAGGAAGCTGAAGGAGGTGGAGGGAGAGTGGGATGAGAGGAAGTGCATGTATAAAATGACCACCAGTTTAAGTAAGAACCTCTCAGAACGCGGGTGGTGAAACCAAGGATTCTCAACTGGAGTAACTCCGCGGCCCTTTTTTCGCACCACACCCCGCGCCATGGCACGGGTGCGGCCATGTCCTTGATATTATTGGTCGCCACTCGTTTTAGCTCGGAAATCGTTAGCGCTGGTCAATTCTGTCATACTCGTTTATCTCAGCCCGCCAGGTCTGCTCCATTTCCATGCTACCACTGACAACCTGGACACCCAGGATTATAGCAGACCCATCGGGCTTGACGGCAACTAGATCCAGCTTCTTACCTCAGTCACTCTCCCTTTCGACATCCCAACCGCTGGATGACAAAGCGCCTGCTAACCGCATGGCAACCGCACACAGAAACACACACACTGATACTCAGCTATTCAACTATGGTTTTTTCTCGAATTCAGTTTCAGAATAGTATGGAACGAATTATAAAGTTAGTACGGAGAGGTATTCGTTCCTCTCTCTCATTCTCATGATTGAGTTATCGCTCACCCTACTCATCCCATTATAAGAGGCAGCCCTCTTAAATGTACGAATATACCTTACCTGTAAGGCTTAGCATCAGACTTAGATACTAAAAAATAACAAAAAACCTTTCGAGTAGTTATCTAAACTAGTTATTTTTCAAAAACGCGTGCCACTTTTTTGATTAGTGCCATCTCACTAAACGATGGTCAAAGTTCGTCATGCAGCATGATCGTATAAGCAAATTTTTGTAAATTATCGTATTCAAATCATCGTCAAATCGTCAAACAATCGTCAAATTCTTTTGAAATTTGAGCTTTTTGAGTGCAAATAAATTGTTAACTAATAATGATATGGCAAAAAACGTATTCTAAATAATAATCTGCTATTCAAAAAGATATTTTGGATTTTTATCTCTTTTGAAGTTTTATAGATTTTTTAAAGATAAGTTCACGTTTTTCAGCATAATTTTGTATATACATTTTTCAATTTTCTATTTTATAGTTAATAAACTTAATTTGAGCAATATTCTGATAAAAATATAAATTTAACGTTATTGTGCCGTTTTTAACCTTTGTTAGTGATTTTTTCAGCAGATTTTTTGAAATTTTACCAATTTAATGTACTCAAAAAGTGCTGGCCAACGGACTCATACTTTCATTTGGAAACTTGATTTTTTGGCCCATGAACGGAATTTTTATCTCAAACCTAAGGAGATGACACATGTATAAATAAACAATATAGGTATATAAATAAATAAACATATAGGTATATAAATAAATAAACAAATGAATGAACAAAGACACACACATACATACATATATATATATATATATATATATATATATATATATATATGAAAAAGCGTTAAACTCTAGGATTCAACTCAGAATGTCTCAAAATGGATTTCAATAAAGGACATTTTCCAAATTTTTAATTTGATAATTTTTGGAGCCCTTGCAATAGCTTCATTTTCTTCGAATTCGCTAAAAGCATTTCAAATGCAAATGATCAATAAAATAACACTTTCGTGGTTTTAATATCTCAAAACACTAATAAAAGCAACCGAAATTAACATAATATTATTTATATATATCTAATGTGAGGCCTCGCACTGGGCGGTTACATGTGGAAAGTTATTGGTTTACCAAAAACATGCAAGATAAAATAAATCTTATTTTTCTGTGTAAGATTAATTTATTGCTATGGGCAAGTAATTAATCCACGGCAGATCAAGTTAACCGCCACATTGTTATGACATCACCCGAACTATGGTGGTTTATTGGGTTTACGTCACTAAGTATCTCAGTCTTTTCTAATCTAAATTCAATTAAACTACGTTGGGCAGGACCGATCAATTCCCATTCAGATTGGGAGGCTGAGAGATTGATAGGATCTACTTCCAAAGTCTCTCCTTATCAAAGGAATAAGGGGTGGCCGGAGGACTGCTCCACCCCGTTAATGGGGAACCCCGTCAGATTCACTCCATCAACTCCAACTGCTTTGACAATTTCTGGTTCTATGGTACTAAATGTGAAATCGGAGTGATGGATATTTGGCCTTCCGCTATCATAGTACTTGGAAAGAAAAATCAAAGCCATATTTTTATGAAAACATTAATAAAACATTATTTTGTCATTGTGAATTTAGGTATATTATTTTCAATGATGAACCTTTGTAATTGACCAAGAAAATCAGCTCCCCTCCCTCCCCCCTTCAAAATTTGTTGGTTTACGTTTCAAGATTCGTAGATTTCAAAAATCAAATTAAAAAATCCGTCATCCGCCATCCAAAACTTTTCTCCGAAACTATCGGACCGAACTTTATGACATTTGGCTCAAAAATCATACATCAGCCTCGAGGGTTAGAATATGGTTGAACCTTAACCTATCATGCAGTCAGCAGTGAAACCTTACTTTTCGAATTCAGCCGAAAGATGATACTATTGAATGACATATATATATATATATATATATATATATATATATATATATATATATATATATATATATATATATAACAAAAATCAAATTATTTTATTTTAAAACCATATCGGTCGAAAAAATATACTCGTACGTGTAAATGTGTGGTTGTGTACGATTTAGATGGTTCTTAGTTTACATGGAAAACCCAAGAAAGAAAAAGGAACACAAGTAGTAATAAATAAAAAAAGAATCGCTGATAAAATTTAGCAAAAGACGTACACGTTTTCATAATTGATAGTATCGTGGTTCAGTGATCTCCACAATATTGCAGTCATCAACATTGCTAGTATCCGTGATAATGTGAGCACAAGGGTGGAAGGAGAGAATATTGCCTGGGGTTAATTCCTTGTCCCGAACAATGATATTGGTGATAGATTTCACTTTAGTTTTTTTAATGAAATTCTCAGGAATCGGACTAAATGCCTTTTAGATGGTGCCCTACAAATTTCATGACCTATGGCTCAATTTTTACCAGTTGTAATTTCTACCACAACAATTTCTAGAAACCATTAGCGAAGAATCAATGAAAGTTTAAGTATCTACTAAGGTCTTTGTCGTTCAAACATGATTTATTGGAAACTCAGGAACGAATACATGAAATTCGCTCTTATAATTAAAATCATATTTAAAAAAAATATAATTGTTTGCTTCCTTAACTACGGTGAACTACGGTTGATTTTGAACCAATACATTTTAATATAGATTCACTTTGCCTTCGTCTACATTTTGCTTGTCTATGTATTTTTCGCGCATGCGTATTTTTGATATCCCGCCAAGGTTTTCCAGATTTTGCCGTATTTTACAATTTTGGAAGGCCTGCGAAAATTCTCTGTTGGGCAACCGTCTACCTAACTTCTAAAATATTTACTCAACATTTTATTACCGACTACTAATTATTTATATACATCAAACCAATGGACCAATGGATTGGTTTGGTTCCAATTATTGAGGAAACCATACTGCCAAACGAATGTAGGAAACTTTTATCATATTTTCATTCGCTCACTCCTGCTCAGTTATTAACAGTGTTGAATGGGGAATCAGTCACCAGACGAATTGCGCGAAAGCCTATATTCGCTGCTTCCATCCGGTTTAATTTATCTAACTTCTTTGTTCGCTAGATCCCCAACCCTTTCCCAATTTCGCCCTCGTTTCTTCATTCAATAGCATTTTTAAGCCGCTGATGAAATAGCTGAGTTGACCCGCCTTGATAAAGTGGGGATCCATCACCATGCACCTTTGTTATAGCCCTATGTCTTTCTATACAATTGCCTCCGACCTTTCGAGTTCCAAGTCCGCAATTCAAATAATAACTTTCTGCAGGTAAAACAGCCAAATATATATATATATATATATATATATATATATATTTTTTTTTTTTTAATGCGAAAGGGACCTCAGTTTCCTTCTTAATTCTTTTTTTTTAAATATAAACAATAACGCCGCTATTTGAGGTGCGTCTTAAATCGTTAAATAAATTGAAAATAATTGACGAGTAATTCAGTTCCGTCGTTGCAGTCCACGAATCACTACTACATCCCAAGTAACTTTAGGTATGTAATTTAGCAGATTCAGCCGTAAAGACAGAATGCATCGTTTCTTGTAGTTTCCTCATAATTAATTATTTAGAGTTATATAAGTCTAGCGGCTCCGGCTCTTGCTCGGTGTGGCTGTATAGATGCGATGGTCTTTTACTGTCGAGTGGGACTTGTAGAATGATTAGAAACGGTAGATCACTAAAGGTAGGTCTAATGTTGTTTTTTTTTTTTTTTTTTGAAAAAACGCATTTATTTAGATAGGTATTGCAATACAAAAAAAAGTTACACAAATCAATAAATGCTACTCCCCACTATAAGTCGTAGACTTGTGCTGTGGGGAGGAGTAATACATAATCAGCACACTCATTCAATACCTTATTCAATAATCATCTTGTAAGTAAATATAGGTAAATTAGAATCAATAGGTACATATACATCGTGTAAATCAGAATACATAGGAATTATTCAGTTACCATCTTAAAGTTTTAATATAATCTAATGGGTCTCAGATTGCCTCATTATTATATGTTTTTTCAGTTCTTTTTTGAACTTTTCAATTTTAGAAATAGAGCGGAGCTCATGGGGTAGGGCATTGAACAGTTTTACTCCCCGGTAATCATACGCCCGTTGGCCATGGTGAGTCCTACGGAAAGGCAGTTTCGAAAGAAATTGCCCACAAGTTCTTGTTTTTCCCTCATCTAAAAATTTCAGGTGGTTGCTATGTAAATCTTTATATATTTTAATTATAGTTATCTTGTCAATTAGCTCTCCCAATTTGAGTACCGCGAACTCTTTAAAGAGAGCTTCTGTCGAATATCTTGTCCTTTTTTTAAGTAAGACTTTGATTAAGAGCTTCTGAGTCAGGAATAACGAATCAAGAAGGGACGCGCTACATCCTCCCCAACCAGATGCACCATAGATCATGAGCGACTGAATGAGCGCATAGTATACCATTCTACGTCTATCAATATCTAAAAAGTTCCTCAGCTCCCTACACACATGGATCATTTTTCTCATCGAGGATGTCACTTTTTTCAGGTGTTTGTCCCATCTTAGGTTCTGATCAACTTCCACGCCTAGGTATCGAACAGAAGCAACTTGTTGTATTACTTCACAGCAGCACTGAAGGTTATCTGTACATTCCGGTACATGGCATTTTAGGTTCTTTATCTGCGGGATATCACTTTCTCTAAACGCGAAAGTTAAGAAATTAGTTTTAGAAAAATTGATCTTCATTCCCATACTTTTAAGACAATTAAGGATTTTGGTCAGACATGATTCAGCTTTTATGATGACTTGTTCCCAGGAGTTACCCGTTATTATAAAGGCTGTGTCATCAGCAAAAGACACTGACTCTCCTTCAGACTCCATGTTAAGAAGTCTGTTCATGAATACTATAAAGTAAATCGGCCCGAGGACAGTTCCTTGAGGGATTCCACAGTTGCAAAATTCATGGTCACTAATAACATCATCAACTTTAGTAAAATGTGATCTATCCTCCAGATAACTTGCAGTCCACTTGATAAAACCTCGGTTGACACCAGTTTGTTCTACTGCTGAGATTAGTTTTGAATGTGCAACAGTATCGAAGGCCTTGGCTAAATCCTGATATATACACATTACCTTCTCTCCTGCATCTAATGCACGCAATATAGTCTTCGTCATAAAACAAATTGCATCATCAGTGCTCCTACCTTTTCGAAACCCAAACTGCCTATCACTGATCTTCCCCTGACTCTCCAAATACTGCACAAAATACACTTTAGCCAAACGCTCAATGATTTTAGCAAAGACAGATAAGAGAGAAATCGGTCGATAATTTGTCATATCTTCTGGATCCCCCTTTTTGAAAAGGGGTATGAGCAAGGCTTTTTTAAAGATAGCAGGGAAACGGTTTTCACTGAAGCTACGGTTCGCGATTATCGTTATAGGAGTAGCCAAAATATCTTTGAATTTCTTAACTAATTCAGTGCTAATATTGTCTATACCCGGACTCGTTCCACCTTTTAAGTTTCCTATTGTTTTTTTGACATCCTCCACCGAAACCTCGAGGAACTTTTCAGTGAAGTTATACTGCGTAGAATTGGCTGGTTTTATTTCTTCATTAGAGACCCTTTTAGCTATGTTTTCTCCAACAGTGGAGAAATATTTATTAAGTACCCTGGCTATGTCTAATGGGCTGTCCCCTATTTTGATGACTCTCCCTTCAGAATTTATGGAGGTGATTTCTTGCTTTTTTCTGTTCCTTCCTACACTCTGATTAATAATTTTCCAAACACCTTTACTATCTCGGCCCGCTTTTTCAATTTCTTTTGCGTAGAAATTATTTTTGGCAGCTTTGATTATTTCTGTAAGTTTATTCCTGTACCTAGCGAGTTTATTCCTGTACCTAGCGAGTGTGTAGGGAATGTTGCTCGCTTCGCTCACTTGGTGTGGGATGTATCGATGCGATGGGGTATAGAGGGATATCATCGAGACCTACAGCCCATGTTACAATATGTAACGATGTGATGGGATATATATAGTCCATAGGAAAAACCTTGTTGAAATCCGACGTGTGTTGGGATAGTTGCTTGCTTCGCTCGCTCGGTAAGGCTGTATATGTGAGGAAGTTACACTGCCCACCCAACTTGGCAGACGTTTTTTTTCTGTTGGAAATGACTATCGAACGGGGCACCTTATGTGGAACCACGAAAAGTATAGTTTTAAGAACATTTCAGTACAAACAGAACAGTCAGATGTTGAATGTTTGTAGGTACGTATTTGTTTTCCAGTTCTTTTTTCTAGAGGTAGGCCATTATTTTATGTGCGTAGAAGGGCAAACGGGACCCTCTCCCGTAAATCCCCTCATCGAAGCAATGTGAGGACAAATCGTCACCGGAACCCCTTCAGGTAAAAAAGGCCTTCTTCGCACATTCCTAAAACGGAGGGTACATTTAACTTCTCATTTTAATCGCTTCGCCTCCCTTCCCCTCGAATTTTGTCTAACTTTCCGTCACCATTTTCGATATTCGATTCATCCTAGGCCTAAAGCTTTGATCACCAAGTGCCATCATAATTTTCTAATCAATTGTGTTAGTACTGCCAGCGGTATAATATCTGCAATTATACTTACTCTACAAAACACCCAGAGTAGCTCCATTACAGAGTTCTGGTTTTAAAGTTGAATAATAATAAAATTAGCTACAGAGCTCACTTCGCTAATTAGAGTGGTTCTCCTGTTTCAATAATACTCTGCCACAATCAGAGAAACCCCGTTACGAGTTTCAATATTTCAAGTATGAAAGAAATAGCTACACGGTTCACTCACTACAGATTCGTTTACCCTAACGATGTTGTAAGGCTATTCCCAATTTAAATCTACTTAGAACAAAAACTTAACGGAGTTTAAAGTCGAAAAGATTGGAAATTAACGGAAATTACTGCTCATTGTCTTTCACCATAACGCTTCAACAGCTAAAACTCTTACTGAGGCGGCTCGAGTTCAAACTCTCAAAATCTGGCCAGTTACACTTGCTAATCTCCGTTAATTATCATATCAATACGGCTGTGTGGTTGTTAGTTGTGATAATAAACCTGAATTTGTGCGAGTGGGCATTTAGAAAAATATTTATATCAGTACTCACGTGTTGAGACACACGTTAAGGGCATTTTCTTTCAAGTACATTAGTGTTTCACAAGGAATGACGAAATAAGAATTTTGGAGGAACTATATAGCATAGGCTCACTCAGCTGATTGGGATGGTTCTGCAAATTAAAATCATATTTACGAGTAATTGTCTCACAGAGGTTCCATTCCAAATTTCAGTGACGTAGGATAAATTGGTAGAAGTTTGCGTTAGGAGCTCAATCAGCTTATTTGGGTGGTTCGGCACGTTGAAATCCTTCATGTCTCGCAGAAGTTCTGTTTCGAATTTCAGCTTCTTGGGGTAAATAGCATAGAAATTAGCGTTTAGAGCTCACCTAGCTGATTGGGGTGGTCCGGCAAGTTAAAATCCCATTTATCTGTCTCACAGATGTTCCGTTTTCAGCGTCTTATCGCATAGATATTGAATTTTTTCAATCTCGAAATACCCTCAAGCTGCTGATTATCAATGACGATTTTTGCAACCACTTTATTTCGAATGAATAGTGATCATTTTGCAACCTACCCCGTCAAATTCGGTCTAGTCGTTCTCGAGTTAAAGCGCTTTTACGAGGATACACACATATAAACGGTCAAACTGAATACAATTACACTTTTTCTATTCATTTATTTTATTTTTATTCAGCTATTTATTTTTCTGTTATTTCATTTATTTATTTATTTATTATTTTTTTTTTTATTAAGAAAATGCGATAAAAATCATAATTGTTTGAAAATAGAGAGTTCCTAGAGATCCGTCGGTCTCAATAGTCAAAACGTATCGTTTGCAGTAACGAAAAACATTTACCTCACCTTAAAGTCACGACAAGTCCTTAACGGATCTAGTTGTAACGCTAAATCCATGGAAGGAGGAAATTATCCCTAGGAGGTTATTTGAGTCCATGGAAGAAGGTTATTTTAGACCATTACGTTTTTTCCGGATCGCGATCCGTTAACGGATCTGTACGGAAGGATGCGTCACCGTAACTCATTGCGTCAGAGTTACGACGCCGGATTGTCGATACCGTACGACGTATTGTGTTTTACGGATCCACTAGGAACTCTCTATTAACGTAGCACCTAGATGCTGCCTACCTACCTAATATTTTCGTAGTAGGTATTCGTTGATTGTACGAATAGGTATCTTTCTAGTAAGGCAAATATTCTGCAAACCCGCTCCTCATATTGCAACCCCTACTTTTTATCACATAACAAATTGAGGAACAAACCACGTCCTACAGTAGAACAATACAACGAACCATAGGTTTAAGTAGAAATAGCCTCGTCACATACACACCCTGGCAAGCCCAAGCAGAGGAAAATAATGTGTATGATAATAATGGTCGCCCATAATGATAACATAAATAATAAATAGCATTTCCTAATACAGTACCTATCCAACGAAATTGATTTTTTTAATTATTAAAAAACTTCTCAATTACGTGCATAAAAGTCTGAACTAATGTCATTATTTGATAATTAAAATGGAAGCGGAAGTCAAAGGTAAGGGTGGTGGTTGAAGTGACGAATTTACTGTGCCGACGCTTCAAAGTGTCCAGTTTTTTACAGTTTGTCTCAAGCTATGTTAGGAAAACATTATTCTAAACAGGGTTTAAGCGAGTATTGGAATGGTGAGAGACGCCTAGGTTTAATCCTCGAGATTAATAAAATTTTAATCAAGTTTGGATACACTTCGTTAAATAATTTTTTGGTGGATGTGGGCCTTATACTATTACGGTAGGTTTAGAGAATATGAATAAAGCAGTCACACCAATTCACAGACATTCATTTTTATATTATTCACCTGTTAATTCGACCATTGGAGGCTTAAATATGGTAGTTATAGTTTTGAAGATACTTCTAATTTATCAATGAGTTTGATTTTAAGTTGGAATGTCCCACAAAGCTATAAAAGACACCAAAATGTATGCACAATCATGGGAAAAAGCCTAACATGTTCCAAGACTTTGATCACTGATATTTACATATCTTTCTTCCGCAAACGAGAATGCTTCGAATGTCCTTATCCGCCCTTAAAATCCATTACCGGCAATCATGACGCCCTTTTGAATCCCTCGATTTCCGAAGCGCTAAGCGGCGAGTCGTGGTGCATGGTAGCGTGACGAGAGCGTATCCCAACTTCGTGAAGCCTTCTTTGCCCGGTCCTTTCAATTAGGGAGGCTTCAAACTTTAGCACCTTCGGCTGCCGAGGTCCCAGGATTCACACTTTCTAACCCGGCTTCGCTTCTCCGACCCCTTCTTATCGAGTTTCAGACCAACTTAGGTCCTGTCCGATTCAGGTAGAGAACATCCTAACTTTCATTAGGTACCTACTGACAACGTGAACTTATTACTCAAAACCAGTTCTTTCGAGAAATCTGGACCTTTGCTACTTCCTTCAATGAAACGGTTTGATCCTACTCACGCAAAAATTGTTTTCTTCTTTTTTGATGTTTGGTTAGGAAGACCTTTTTAACGGCAGTACCGCATTTGACATTTACGCGCTCTAAGCAACACTTTGCTTCTGCCCCCAACAACGCCAGGATACTACTGTTCATTTAAAGTCTATCTGCTAAAATGATGAAACGCGGAGCATGGTAATGCCTCCGAATGTTTTTTCTTAATATTGGTTAAATCGATAATAGGTTAGCCTTAAAACAGGTTGTCTTCGTAACTTGTCATTACTATCCAGCACCATCCAACATTCTCCTATTCAGTATTTCGCATATTTGGTTGAATAGACTTAAAGAAGAATCATTTTTGCAGTGCAGAAGTCGTATTTTTCGAAATTTATTATCGCATCGTAGGGGCGATAGGAAAGAAATTCTTTACACTCTGGAATCTATGTTTTCGTATCTGATTGCGAAAACTGATTACCTTTTGCGTCGTTGAATCGGGCTGCATTATTTTTCTTCGAGCATTCTCTCTGGTTTGGAAGGCAGAGGCCGCTTGGCAGATGAACATTTGTAGCACATTCCATCTCAAACTCAAGTTGGAGCTAAGCGAAGAAGATACTTACACAGTCCTCATCTGAAAAATTTAACCCCCCCCCCCCCCACTCCCTCTCCCATATAATCTAGAAACTAAAGAAGTTTCATTATAGAAAATAATGAATAAAAAAATCCCCCGAAAAAATTAAGATCTCAGAAACTTTTGAAACCAGATTAGTGATTTGTTGGTTATCATTGATGGGCATCATCTAAAAGAATCGAAGGAAACCACCCTGTTTGTTCTAGGGTTCACTCTTCCTAAGCGCTAGAATTTTGGCATGAAAACGATCATCCACATGGTTGTGAATCGGAACAGTTGTGAACATATTAAAAATCGCCTAAAAAACGACGATATAAGCTGATATAATTCAGATAGAATTCTCAATTCGCGAAACCGAGTTTATCACAACTTTTGTCATCTACGAGTATATACATATATATACTCGAAGCGGAGGTAGGTGCTTTATTTTGTCTCGCGATTTAAATTTGATGGGTGCCTACATCTTTGTTGATATATTTAGTCTGATGTGCCATTATTCCTTGATATCAGCTCTTGTTTCTTACTGGTGGACTATTTAATTGTATTACTTTCTTCCCTGTAAGTGCCATAATATGCAGTTGTATCTCGATAGTTTACAATAAACTTTGTCTAATAATTATAAACCAGTGATCTGTGTAGAAGGAATATCTAATAACGAGGGAATATACCTTTGTATGATAACTTACTAGGTACGTTTTTATTATGCTGATTAAATTCAAACATTGAAATCTTACGTGGGCATTCCGAGTATTCGTATTGTAAATTTTTGTCCTACCTTGTAGCTGGATTATCCCCCATCCCATAAATACCTGTTTTGGTCTGTTTTTTACTGTTTCAAGAAAGCCTGAACTTCATACATCTCTCTAAGATTTTGCCAGATATGTATTACTGAGAATTGGACTTTCGTTCTCACCATTCCTGCTATCACCGATAAACGTTCTCCCAATTTCTGGTTGTCAAGCGGACTAATCTATTTTCAAAATCACCGAACTCTTCTTGGAGAGCACCCTCTCTCTCTCTTCACATGAGCAGAAGAGGAGTAAAGGACTCTCGTAGATGCTAGGTTGTTTTGACATTAAGTAAATGGGTAAGTATTATGATTTTTCATCATACTGCAATTGTCTGACCAATATTATTAGTGTTGGGTCAGATGAAGAAAGGAGGAGGAATCCAACAGCTGCATATGAATTGACGGAATTCAGCAGCTCAAGGTCATAAAAAGTTGAGGCATTTGCGTATAGTATAATGCACACGGTATTGAAACGTTTGATACTTCTTCTTTAGACATTAGAATCCAGAAACAGCCTTGGATTTACTGCTCATGAAAGAACTGCTCACCCATTTCTAAAAAATGTTTCCTCGGTCTCACCTTTTCAGGCCCTTTTCAGGCTGTCAGTCCAGATTGCTGTTTGCCTCCTTACTATACTAACTACTCATTAAAACTGCTGGTCTCTCTCAATCATATTTCGCTTTGTCCATGGGTACAATGATCCAATTCCGCTTCTTTTGTTGTTCTTAGTTGCATCTTCTTAATCATGGTACATTTCATTGTTATTATACACGAGATTTGTGCATTCTTATTCAAAGCATTATTTTTCTAATGATCTCTATTTCATTCATTCGGGATCCAGGCGGAGTCAAATTTTGTAATTATCGTTTTCTAACATCTGCTCCTGATTTCATCATTCTTAAGCTTGACAATATATTATGTTCAGCTGACTATTTTACTCATCTGGACATGGAATTTCAGTGCCGCTACTAGTAAGTTGAATGAATCGAATCAAGTTCCTAATTACACTTTCCATTACTCCAAATCGGTTCTTTTGGTGTTCAACTTATAGATAAGGTGGTTACATACATTCCAACTGCCAACTAATGGTTGAACAAAGAAAAAACAAGCCAACTCCTAATACGCTTACATCATTGATAGCAGAATGAGACTTACAAAAAATATTATATAGGTAATCGATTGATGAACACGAAATTGCAACAAGGAACGCTACGCATAATTCATGTAAGTGGGTATCTACTGTTATTCCCAAACTGATACAAAATTCAAATATAAACATTTGACGAAATCATGTTTGTGCTATTTTGAAATACTGCTTCGGTAATTTTCACTTGGATTTAAAATATACATGTAATCAATACTACCGAGTGAATTTTTAGGGGGTGTCCTGACATTGTATCGTATTTAAAAGGCGTTCACAAAGCTCAAGAGACCGGAGGGGTTGGAAATCGATTGCCTGTTGTCTCGACCTTGGCACGACAAGCTGCGAAAAGTTCGCATTTCCGCCGGCCCCCACGGAGATTGTATTTCCACCTTGATGGAGCTTTTGTAATCGCGGATCCGCGAAATCGAATTGACGACACGGAACTTGTGGGAGGGTATGCAGGTATTCCCAGCCACGGGGATGGCCAGTTTGATTCATCGCGTGAGGGAGGGTCCGCGTTTGACCCGTCCCTTGACCTACATGAGGCCTGGTGATTGCGCGCATGTAAGCTGAACGGGGGAAGTAAACTTGGTGTGAACAGGAGGGGAGAAGAGGAAGAAATCGAACAGCCCTTGGTCCATTGACCCAGTTCCTATGCATGTTCTTATCAATGGTTTGCTCGCATTCCATTAATCTGGATTCCAAATTGCTTCACTCATAACTTTCACCTAAAAATGAATACTGTATCAGTCTGTTGTGCGGAGATACTTCTGAGACTGAATCTATAGAAGATCGCGCATTCGCTTAACTAATTGGGTAAACATGGAAGGATGAGATTATGGATGGGAGGGATATACACCCCCCATATTTCAGATTAAAAATATTCTTGATAGGTAACCCAAAAGAACGTTCAGACTAATCTAATTTCATTCATCCGAACATCAGGTCACCAGTTCGTTCGGTGATGATCAAATTATTCCATTTAACCACCCCTTTCCTGCCTCCCTTTTTTTCCTTACCATAAACACCTCCCTATGGTTGATGCTAGAAAATTTCTTATATATAGCCTGTGATTGAGGTTGACGTAATCTAAACATATTCACCCAATCAGATCCCCAGTTTGTTCAGTGATGTCAAAGATACTTCTTTCCAAACCCCCTCCCCCAAAAACACCCCTATGGGTCGGGTCGGAATTGTCCATTTTTAAGTATGCTGTGGTTGTTTAGTGTTATCCGAACATATTTTATCAACCAGGTCCTCAGTTTATTCAGTGATGTTCAGGATACCTCATTTCACCCCCCCCCCCCCCCCCCCCCCCCCCCCCCCAATCCAGCCTCCTCTAAGAAAACACCCCCTTTGGGTCAGATTCGAAAAATTTCAATTAGCCTGTGATTTGAATAATTAGTGTAATTCAAACATATTCTAGCGATCAGGTCCCCAGATTATACAGTGATGTCCATGATACCTCCTCTCTTTAATTAACCTGCCCCTACAAGGGATTCTATTAGGCTTTGACTACACCCAGAATTTAATCATAACAGAATAGATATGTTCACATTGGTATTCCGGTTCAATGATATTGCAAAGCGTCTTGTCCAATTTCTGGGAAAGCCTGTCGATTGGTGAGTTGAGACTGTTAACTTCTGAGATATAGTGATCGAATATAAACGCCAAGTACGAAAATATGTAGAGTATAAGTACAAGGTTCCGTTAACAGTTGTTTAAAAATAAGCCACTCCCTCAAAGTTAATCTTGGAGACCGTCAACTTTCACAAAATCTGCTTCATTTATTACTCTTTCCTATGGCATTGTCAATTTTACTTTTTCCTTTGCTAAATAGGAAAGAAAATTATGTTTCAATGTTGAAAAACGTGTTTTTGTCCCCAATGAAATCGTGGGTTTTCTTTAAAATTAACCCCTCTATGAACAATTTTCTACGTATTTTTTCATGCTGATTCGAATGGTAAAACTTTCAGATCTCTGCAACTTTGTTATTTTAACACATTAACTAACTAGTTTGACCACTAAAAATACATACAATTTAGCATAACGTTAAAGTGTAAACTCAGATATAGGTAATAGAGTAGAAGAGATCAGCAAATATCACCATTTGAAAAAGTAAAAACCGACCCCAAACTAACCAAGTTTTACACACTAACACACAAATTTTCAGTTCAATTTTTATACTCAACTGTGCGTGTTTGTAGAGGTAAAACTAAATTAAAGTGTTAAACTCAGCTATAACAGAGTTGGTGAAATATGCAAGTGTTACCATTCGATTCAGCTTGAGAAAATACGTAGAAACTGACCCAAAACCGTAGGTTATTTTTTAAGATAAAACACGGTTTTCATGGAAAAGTTCCAGTCATGCAGCATGATCGTATGAGCGAATTTTTGTAACTTATCGTACTGTATAGTGTTGAATTGCTTTAAAATTTGAAATTTTTTTGTGCAAAGAAATTGTTAAATATTGATTTAATGGCAAAAATCGTATTGAAAATAATAATATGCTATTCAAAAAGAGATTTTGGATTTTTATCTTTTTTTTTTTTTTTTTTGAGTATTTATAATTTTTTAAAAAACAAATATTGATAAAATTTAATCAAAATGTTGAGCATAATTTTGTACATAAATATTTGAATGTTCTATTTTATAGTTATAAACTTTATTTGATCAATATTCCACGAAAAATATAAATTTTTCGATATTTGTTTTGGCGACTTTCAGCCAAAAAGTTCTGGCCACAAACCCATCCTTTTGTTTGAAAAGCATACTTTTTTGGCGCAAGAACGGACTTTTTATCTCAATCCTAAGGAGAGTTATTGTCTGGAATGACATATATATAATAGCGTTGAACTCTAGGATTCGTTTCAGAATGACTCAAAACGGATTTCAATGAAGAAATTTTTCAAAAACTTGTATTTTAAATTTTTCTGAGCCATTGCGATACCTTCATTTTCTACGAAAATTCGCTAAAAACAAGTTTCTAACATTTAGACGTACCTAATCTTCTCTCTCATTTAGCGATATAAACATGAAATAAACTTTGGAAAAGCAGTTTTTGTGAATGTTAATGGTCTCCAAGATTAACTTTGTAAGAGTAACTAAATTTTAAACATTTTTTAGAATTCCCGGTTTCTCGAAGAATTAACGTTTTTTTTTTTTTTTTTTTTTTTTTTTTTTTTTTTTTCTTTTTTTTTTAAGCCTCTGAGACCGCAATGGCCTATTGTAGCTGGCGAGAAATTAACGTTTGTTCTTTAATAAATAAGTCTGAATGGTGCCAAATACATGAAATTCATCCGTTCCCAAAGAAAATTTAACGTTGATTCCGAAAATGTGGTCAAACGTTGAGAAAAGTTGATTACAAAGGAGGAATGCGGGTTTTTATTTCAAAAAACGTGGTTTTTAGAACTGGAAGAAAAACCATCTAAACAAAATCATTTACAAGCAGCGGCTGAGGTTAGGACGGTGCGTTTGGTAGCATTTTCTCTGATTTTGATGTAGTTCTACCTGATTTTTTGTTCACCCTATGTCATGGGCACCCCATATACATGATTACATGTTGGAGACTTTTTAAGTTCTGCATCAGATGTGTAAATTGCCAACGTGCAGTAACTGATACTTCGGTGTTAGAAGTGCAGAGATGACGGTTTTTCTCTCTGTGTTCTTGGAACTGTTTATAGATTACATCAGTCTACTGAGAAGGTACCTCCTGTCTTTTGAACTATAAGTTGCAGCTAAAGTTGCTCTACCTGGTCCGGCATCCCTGTACCCTCTGTTAGTAACAACCGATGAATGAGGACCAGGCGCAGCCGCCCAGTTCAAACCCACCGTATCAGCCACATGTCCGCCTCCCCTGGGCTCCATCCTCTTCTTTTGTCGTTTTCTCTATTATTTTCGTGACGGGCCGAGCCGGACCTTTGGGTGGGCGGTTGAAAAGAGCAACTACGATGCTGTGGTGGGACTCGGGACAGAGAAGCAGAGAGGTAGAGTGAAAGGGGGCATATGAGTGGCCCTCCTGCAAATCGACAAGCGCTACCAGACACAAAGGGTCTTCCTATTCTGGCTCAACGTGTAGCCAGAGGACAAGGCGGGGAAGTTTCCCTTTCCATATGGAACCTTCACACCTGCTACCGGGCGCGTGCTACTCACGAGGCACAACTTTGAAAGGTATTTATAGCGAACGCTGTGGCTGTATTTCATGTGAGCTAATGGGAGGGGGGGGGACTCAACCCCTTCTATTAAGCAAGTTCCATTAGCTATTCCGTCAGAAAACCCTTACTGACTTCCATAATTGAAGCGTTAGATTCGTGCCAAATGCTGTTTCGTCCACTAGTATCGTCGTTAAATATTTCACTAACACATCACCCTTAGAATTTTATCATGATAATATTTAATATAATGGGAACATAGCGATTTTGAGAGGCTCGCTACCGAATACTGCACAAGCGTCATTCCTTCAAGAATACATAGTCACCTAGAAACCCGGGTAGAAAAGTTTTGCGAAAAGGAACTTTTTCATCTCTTTACTGAAAAGGGGACGTTGTGACATCATATGGAGGACTGGAGGACGTATGGCCACCTTAAACATGCACCAGACATTTGCAATTCCTTGATCGTATGCAATAGGAAGTCACAGGGGCGTGAGACATATTAAAAATTATGAAAGCTTATAAACTCGTAAACGAGTTCCACTATCTGCTTTACAAGCAGATACCATGTTACATGGATATGTCTTTGATTGGGGATTTCATAACGGTTGTCCTCGAGAATTGTAAAAAAATCCTTTAACTTTGGACTGTAGGCGACGAAATGTAGGATAAAGAATTTATTCTATTATTCTTGGAGACACAATAAGCATACTATACATACTATTAAAGTTATTTCTCCAATACAGGCGCTATCATTTTTATGTTCATGATAGCCTGATATTTCATTAATAAATGAAATTATATCATTTATTGTTTTATTTGATAACGTTTCGTTCTCTTACTGAGGACATCTTCAGTTCTTGCTTTCTTGACATTGAGTTGACATGGTGAGCCACTGTTTTATTTGACAAATCCGTTATATTCGGATGTTTATAAATGTTTTCCTGGACACTCCAAGATCTGAAGATGCCCTCAGTAAGAGGACGAAACGCTATCAAATAAAACAATAAATTAAATAATTTCATTTATTTTCCCTGGGCCGCATCCCGACTAATTCCAACAAAACAACGGATTGGTTGTACGTGAACATCATTAGAAATTGTGACATATTTTTTGCGTCACGAAAGTTTTTGGTTGACCCCCCAGAGCAAAGACATATCCATGTCAAAAAAACTAGTCACGGAATATCAGAAAAATAACAAACTTATAATATCACAATCACTAATTGAAAAATAACAATGTCTGTTGAAGGCAAATTGTTTATGTCCAATGGCAACAAGGCGGCCCTAAGAGAATATGTAGATGTTTGGGTAATCAACAACGGATACTACAGGAAACCTGGAGAAGCGGGAGTGACGTCAGAATAGGAAAAACGTAGTTTATATTGATTCATTTTCGTCTTCCTCGATCCCAACTAATTTTATGAAATACTTGAGCTAGATAGGTAGGTGCCTACGACGGGTATGAGTCCAACAGCCCTCATCAAATTCATCAAGTCCCGTAAACGCTCAAACTATTTTTAAAAACTTAATGCCTTTGGTTTCAAGCAGAAAAATACTCACAGCACCTATGAAAGTTGATTTACGTTGAGAAAGTCGAGTTAGTACATATTGCATTAGGCAGGGTCAAAACGAAGCCACGTGTCGGGTGATTGTATCCATCACTTCCTATACTTACTCCAACAAACATCTGAAGCGGCATAGCTAAGTTCAGTCAGACTCGCAACGAATAGGTCGCCTGACAAAATAGCGGCCATCGGTAATTAAAATTTTGTTCTCTACTTAATTCTTAGGATAAACGGACGTTATGTACGGAAAATTAATGGTGTGTCGTTCAGGTTGGTATTTTCTGCCTCATGTTAGCCCTTATTCCATAAGGTAGCTTTTCCCTCTACTGCCCTCAAATCAGATGATTTATTATATAAATATATTATTGAATTCAGAGTACAAAGAGGGTGGTCCTAAACATAGTGGACTTACAAAATAGTAACATAATAATGAACAAAACGAGCTTATACTGAATTTCACGCTGATTACCAATATAACATCTATTAAGGGTTAATAAGTAATAACTGTTAAAAATGTAGCACTTTTTTCCAAGTTTTTAGAACGTTAAAAAAAGAGGGAGTGTTTTAGTGAACTTTCCACTCACAGCTTAATATTGCTTGATTTCAAACGAACATTGTATCTATAAGCTCCATGAGATCTAACTGATTTGTGTAAATTGTTGAGTGAAATTCTTATTCTTATGACTGAAATACCTGGGTATTTTTTCCTAGAGAAACCTATTTTCTGCTCAGTTTTGAAACTACTGCAGTGTGGTGGAAGGGAAGAGATAAGATTGCCAATATTTACAGCACGTCAGAAAGGCTTGTAAACATGGTCACCTTGTTCGCAGTCTTACGCCAAACAGCTATTTGTGTTATTAGTCCGTACCTACTCTGTGGTCCTGTGGGTGTTGTTTCATTTGGATCATGCCCCCAACTACTGAAATCCCCTTAGGTTGGTTCTAGATGTTATTGATTTAGGATAACATCGAAACATCTCACCTAACACGACGTAACTCATTCCATTTTACCTTTTTATGTATGTCAAGTTCCATTTACTTGCATATTGTCAGGATTGCTCGATGTCTTCGACCCTTAATTATTATTTGGTATCATTATGAATTTTGAGATTCCCTGAAACTTCTCATAAAATGTATTTATTTTATTTGTTTATTTACGGGCTAGTTAGCCCAATATACAATAAGGAAACTATACATGGAAAATACAGATAACGAATGAAAATAGAAATTTATACAGAGTTAAAAGTGTTAGTAAAAAAAAATAAATCAATGCACAAAAGATAACAATAGTACCTTTTACTAGGTTGGAAATTTAGAACAATAGTAAATGATGAGATTTTTAAAAACAGAAAAGCTACCTATATTATTGTAATATAGCATTATAATTTTGTTAAAGTGATTTTTTTTTTTTTTTTAACTTGTAAAACTTGAGTGAATTTTAAACCTTGATAAAAAATTCAAGCGGAATCATTGTGTTAAATTTAAATTCTCCAAAAATTCGCAAAAAAAAAGCATTACAAAACCACTACCAAACTATAAAAGAATTCTCCAAAATTATCACCGATCCCTTTCCATCCATCTACATTTTCCACTTATCGATCCATTCGTCCATGCATTCAGCCACCATAAACATGGCAATTAATTATTTCCAGTAATGAATCCTATAACCTTATCTCGTCTTCGCAAATTCATGCATTGGTGCCCCAATGTCTGTTGAACTAATATTGGAGACTGCGGGTGTAGATTAAAAGTGGGTCGATAATTCGCACTAATCCGTCGGTACTGATACTGTGAAGAGCTCTATTGTTGAGTTGATTGATGGTTAGGCGAAGAATGATTGATTAAGTACCGGCCTTTAATGAGGTAAAGGAGGAGGGCGGCAGGTCGGCGAAGTGGGGACTTGGCGCGGTGGGCCGGTCTTGAGACCTTCCCACTAGTAGTATTTCTTGAGTGCCGTGAGTAGGTGCTTGAATGCCGCCAATCGCTCTCCCCAGTACCCGCAGTCAAAATACAATCTCAACCTGATAATAACAATCGTGTATTTTTCGTCGGTTTAAAATTCATTTCGTAAATTTTTTTTGTTCTGGTAATTTTAGATGCCGAGGTGAACCACACATACGGCCCTTTAGACGGCTCCCTCTACGCGACTGTGTCCAAAAAAGAGGAAGTCATCGCGAGCCCCCATACAGTGTCCATGGACTCTGGCATATCTTCGGCGGGCAACGGACTGAACGCAACCCAAGGCCCATCGCTCGACCAGCACAGAGAACTTGATAAACTCCTCTCAGAAATGCTCATGACGGTCAGGGACATAGAGGACGTACCCTACCACGCCAGGACGGACTCCCGCCCTTTCAGCTATGGACTCGCCAGCCCCCGGCTAGTCAGGAAATTGGGGAATGGAACAGGAAACGGGAGCGATCGACCCTCCCCGGTCTTCCACGAAGGGTGAGTTTCCTCAACCAATATTCTATGTTATAAAATATAAAATTCGATATAGGTAGCTATCTGGAACAACGGTGACAAAAACACAACGTTAGGTAAGTTACCTAACTTTTTTAAGTTTAAAATTATTATTTATTGAAGTACCCACCCTGCTTTAAATTTTAAATGATTATTTATTGAAATTCACTGCCCAGCTGTAACAAATCCTCCATTGGCCCTCATAACATCTTTCGTCTCATTTGTCAAGGTGCTGGAACATCCTTATTCAAATCAAAGATGACATCTTCTTCATATAATATAATTGTTTATTAAAATGGTAAATGACTTTTTACAAATTACATTTGAATGAAACCTTCTTTCATTAGAATATAGTAAACGCAACATTTTCAAACCAATGGGTACTCCTCATTCCTTCAAATAATCAAATTTTTTACCATGGTTTAGAAAACATTCAAAGAAACACAATTTTATATGAGCTTCACTTAATAAATCGATAAAAGCGCTATTTGTTTAAAACCCCAATGGGCATTGCCAAGTGGAATTACAGTACCCTTTCAAATTATTGAGTGAAGTATCCAACACAAACATATTCATTTCGATAATAGGTAATAAGTAGTTCATATCAAACATTTCTGTAATAGAGCGAAATCTACACCAGCCCTCTACTGTCTTCTAATTTTATATTCTACCTTATTTTTAATGATTTTTAAAATGTTGGAACTATATTAATTCTATATTAATAATGCATACCTGTTAATATATGTGTAATAAATATTAACCTGTTGATAATGTGTAAGAAATCACTTGGAGCCTAGTAATCCTACGCATAGCAACTGTTGTTAATTATAAGCGAAGATCAGTTACAAAGTTTATCGGTATCGCATGTCGTTTTATCGTTACATGATTTCGTTTCTTTCAACCGGTTGGTGATCGCAAAAATACATTCGGTGTTAATGATCTTTCAAGGAAAATAGGCGAAACCCAAAGATACAAGTAGTTTTAGGGCAACTACTCAAGTACTATATTAGCTGGAAGTTGTGGATATGGTTTAAAGGATAGAGGATTTGAAGTTTAACTCAATCGACTGTCGAAACCACAGCTGAAGGGCGCAGGGAATGCGTGAGGAGTGTCTGAAAAACTAGAATTTGCGAGAATAAAACAGCGTTTTCTAATATTTTTGCATTGAAGATATCCGACTTTATCGTAATCCATAGGGAATCATTTCCAAGTCATTGCTATCAAACAAATATGTCAAATATTGAGTGATACAGGGCCATGTTGGATGACGTGGAAGTAATATTTGAAAAATATCGGTTTTGGGATCATTGTCACCACTACTTTTACCAACTAGGAAAATTAGAAGTTTATTTCTCAGCTACAAGTCCGGTTGGCAATATGTCGGCGTTTCATGCACCTGATTCGGATACCTAGTTGCAATTAGAAAGCACAACGGCAACCTCTATTAAGTCCCTTATTTCATTTGATTGCGATACGTCTCGGCAAGTTACACACAGAAAGAGCATTTACATTATATAAATGAAACAGCCAAGTGCTCATGGGATTTTCCTTCTAAGGATAGCATTGATTGTAATTAAAACATTTCTATGCTGCGGAACTTTAATCGTGATATCATTCGAAATCTCAGGATCAATCAAGCAAAAGTCATCATGTATCCACGTAAGAGCGTCTAAAAAAATTGATGATTCTTAAACTTATTGTTCTTCTCAGTTTCATTATTATCACGAATAATATAAATATGATCACACCTATTCTATTGATAGGAGTGATGAATGAATAGGTATGTACCCACTTGTAAATAGTTGCGTTTTTTAGAGACGATGAATGTTGAGCATTCAATTAAATAAACCTTCCCAAGGAAATTATGCCGAGATAACACTCTCGAGTCACAGTTTATTGGGTGACCGTGTTAAACTAATCAATGATGGATGCACTTCAACTGGGGTTGTTGACTTATGTTTTGATTCAAAGATTGAGATAAGAAACCCATCCAAAGGAACAAGGTCAATTGCGTTATCGATATTGAGCCAATTATAAAACAATACATTACATAAAAATTACGGTGTCTGTGAAATATTGTGGAATCACACCGATAGTTCATAAATTATCCCAATAAATGTCATCCCGTCCATGAATCTCAGTACCTATACTATCCGTAAATACCCTCGTAGTTTCTTCAATGTAGGATATTATGGCAACCTCCACAAAACAATTTTACCATTATTTATTCATTCATACATTCCCTAAAGGTACGGAATTATGCTGAAATATTCAATTAAATTTCGTTAAAATGTGCTAAAAAATTGATAAAAACTCCTGAACAGTTAAAAATCCAAGATCTCTTTTTGAATCGCCGAATACAATCTAGAACGAGGTTTTTTTTTCGCCACAAAATTGCTCGATATCAATTACTTTTCCCACAAAGTTCTTAATTTTCAAAACAATGTAACGTAATATGGTACGATAATCTACGAAAATTTGCTCATACGGTCATGCTACATGCTAGTCATACTAAGCCATTACAATAGCTTCATTTTCTACGAAAATTCGCTAACTGGTGAAAGAAACGAAGACATGTTGCTCCGGTATGGTGGAACGTATTTATGGATAACTATGATCGTACGTATATAAAATGCAAACAAAAAAGTGAATGTGAATCCTTGAGGATCGTAGATGTACTGAAGAATCCCTCCTATTTTTATGAAAATTTCGTAGATCTTGCGGATTTATCTCTGGGTAACATCATTAAAACAATTTGATGACAACCAATCCAATGACAGTCGACGCAGACTCGGCCAAGGACCTAAGGAACATGGTGGTTGACATGACTTTCCCCTTGTCGATAAATCGTCACCCCTTTCCGCTATAAAATTCGTTCCCCGCTGTATCAATCTCATCAATACTTGTCAACAATGAGGATAATATTAATAATTATCAAATTACTATAATTAAGAAACACAGACGAACAAAAACCGGCTAAAACAAGAAAACAACTTGTGTCTGTCACGACTGCTCATATAGGCAACAAAAGAAGAGCAAATCGTTAGGGTCCTTTTTTACGTGCTGCGCTCTACCTCGAGCTTCTCATGAGCTCCATTGTAACATCTTACAATTGATGTCCCACAAACAAGTCGAACATTTGACGGATCGTGATTAAGAATGTTCAATCGTTTCTTTAAAATAGCATTTCAACGTCTTCGGTAGCCGCTGAGTTTGCATGAACGAGTATTCTGGTCTGATTCTACGTGGTCTCATTTTTAGCGGTAAGATCATAGAAGTACCTGCTTTCACGGTCACGGATAACCACGGCGAGTGTCCTTGCTTGAGATGATCGAGAGTCCGGACTTACAACAAAAAGTTCCAGTCATCCAGCGTAATCGTATGAGTTTAATTTTATAAGTTATCGTATTATATTTTGTTACATTGTTTTGAAAGTCGTGCACGTTGAGTGCAAATGATTTGTTTACTACCAATCCGAAAACTCGTTCTAATTCTGCGGTTAAAAAAGATTTCAAATCCTTACCTATTTACTATTTTCCAGTTTTCATAGATTTTTATGCAAATTTTGATGAAATTTTTGATGAGTCGTTTTCCAGCATTAGTTGTTTCATGTTCTAGTTCATTTTTGATAAATTTTTGGTAAAAGTATAACATTAACGATTTTTAGCCTCTTTTTTTCCAAGTAATTTATAGTGATTTTGTGAGTACATTTTTTGGAATTTGGACAATTTAATGTGCTCAAAAAGAACGAAGTAGTCATTTTGTTTGGAGCACTTGATTTTTTTTCCTCGTCAGAAAGAAGTTTTTATTTCAGTCCTAAGGAGAGTTATTGTATAGATTGTCACACATATAATAAAAAGTGTAACTCTAAGATTCGTTCAACGAAGAAAACTTTGTGAATTTAAAATTTTTCGAGTGATTGCAATCGCTTCATGTTTTACAAGAAATCGCTTTACGTGGTGTCACTAAACGTGTACATCTGTGGCATGCAGTGCAGGAGTGACCACTCATAGTGGCCACATCCATCGTCATGTTGCGGTCGTCAAGCAAGTGCTTTGTCATCTAGCGGCTAGGAGGTTGTGATGGAGAGAAAGTCAAGCGGAGATTTGAAGTCGAATACCACCATCAGCCCCTACGGGTTTGCTGTAATTTGTGGCGCCCAAGTCACGCGTGCCACACATTATTTAGTGTTTCAATGGGTTTTTAATAGCTGATAGGTACTTTATATTTACTTTTTTATTTTTTCAAGTTTTATTTAATTTGTTTGCCTAATTTATTTTTTATTTATGTATATATTCATTTTATTATACATAATATATATTTAGTTTTAGTCTACTTTTATTTTAGTACGCTTTGTGCTTTGTGGAAATGTGTAAGAAAAGTGCAATTCTGGTCTATTTTTCGGTGCTTTTTTCCAACTTGATGTTGCAATATCAATACCTAAATGAACATCATTACGAGAGTCAGCATGAAAAAATACTTCAAAATCATCTATTGCATTTGGCAATTGAGTATCTTCAAAAAATCAGTATTTCACATTTATTGAACTTTTAGAGCGGAATTGTGCACGTTTGGAACGGCATTGCGCCCGTCCCACTTGCCCGTTGCCCACCCACTTAATACCCTGTTTCTATTAAATAAATATTGGTTCATAAAACCTCTTAATATAATGACGCATAGGTTAGTACACTATAATTACAAATTTGACGCTTTTGTCACTAAAGAAACCAATAAGTAGGCGCCTTCTACTTACGTACATCGAAGTTCGGACCTCTGTCGATATGGAGTGGCAACCTTAGCATAATTATTATTCCTAGGGGTCCTCCGCAGTCGCTTGTTCCGTAGGTAGCCACCCACTATCAAGTCTTCAAGGCCTATAAACAACAGGAATTCATCGTGGAGCGTCAAGGTGTTCGATTTATCCATTAAGGTATCAGTAGCGAGCAGGGGGATCTATTGGAAGTTACAGTACTATTTCACTACGAAATTGAAAACTTAGCGAAATTCGGCAGGTAGGAGCCCTGGGTCCATCCGCAATGTATTTCACTTAGAGTCCAATAACTAAAATGATCCAGATTATCTGTTGATCAATTAGTAGAGGAAAGCGGAGTTTGTGTGTTCATTGCATGGTGAATTAATTAAAAGAATAAGAAGGATGAGATTTCAAGGATGAGAATGTACAATTGTTTATTTTGAACTAAAATGATTAGGTTTTATTGGAGGGGTCCGGTGAAGCAAGCAGAAGTTTATCACTGGAGAAACTGTTCCCTTTAGTCCCCATTTCGTCAATATTCTTCTGTTTTACATACTAGTAAATGGCCCCTTTTTCGATTATGAAACGACTTTAATTTGGTATAACGTTCCAAAAGACTACACAATAAAGTACGAGTATGTAAATGGGAGAAAGAGATAGTGAAGAAATCGAACTAATCCCAAACCTTCCCTTTCAAAAGTTTAGTTTTTTAGTCCTCTCTCAGCAGATGTTGATCAGCAGATCCTTCGGTTGCTGAACTTGAGCCACTCCTCAACAATTCTAACTTCTACTATCCATCGGGTCTTCATTCTTTTGAAATTGATTAGTAATAACCAGCAATCGTAATTTTTCCATAAGAGCTTTGGCATGTGGAAAAAACGTCAACATGAGTGTAAATGATAATCTGGCTCGGCTCATCTAGTTCAATGTTGCTGGAGGCTGGCTATCATTAACATCGAGTGCCAAGCATGGACTTATATTCAATATTCAAATTTGTTTACCCACTCATGACCCGCCTGAAGTACTGAAACTCCATATTATTGTTTTAAAAAAAGCCAATCAGTTTCACATGAACAATAATATAGGTTGTACATAGGTGACAGCGGGGGCTACGCCCCAAGTCATGAACATTAAACATGGTTGTAACAATGAAAAAAAAGTGTAAATGATAATTTATTGGTGTGAACACAGTAAAATCGCCTTTTACACTAAATAAAAATATATATATAATATCGCCTCATACTCAGACGATGGAATAAGCTAATATGATTTCAATGGGATTCTCTTTACAAGAAATCGAGTTTATTATATAACCTTTGTTGTATATTGACTTTGACGGAATAGTGAAAGCGTATGTTGGTAGGTGCCTTATTACATCTAACTTTCAATTGGCTCGTGCCTACATTAGATCCTGATGTGCCATTATATTTTTATATCAGCCTTTGTAACGTAAAGTGAGACTAGTAAAGAGTAAGGATTCTATTCAATTTCATTAATTTGCGTTTGTCTATGAAGTTATATTTAAATTGTGTGCCATGGACTAGGTACGTTTAATGCTCATAACTGTAGATCAGTGATGTGCATTGAAGGGATATCTCTAACAGAAATATAAACCTTTATGTAATAATTTGCAGCGTTTTTCTCTAATAATTATGCTAATCACTTCTTTATCATTGAATTTTTCCATCCCAATTTATTTTTTGTTGTTTATTCAATGTTTAAGCCGCATCTCAACCAGAAGGGCCATTAGCGGCATTGAACAAAGAGTCAAAGGGGACGTTGCAAGGGGCACCAATCTAAACGGAGCAATGTTGCTCTCCGTCACCAAACGGAGTGCCATCATGGATTCCACAGGGAGGGGGAAAAAGCAGCAATAACAGCATCCGGTCATCCTTTATTATTTTTCTCTCTAAAAACTTCCAGCGTTTGGAGAACTATTTATTAACTCTGTTCATGTCAGTCACATCTGAGTTTTGTCTAGGAATTTTCTCCAGTTTATTCAATCGCCTTTTATTTCTAATTTTTTTTTTTTTTTTTTTTTTTTTTTTTTTTTTATAAATATTTTTCTGACATTTGAGATTGTAATACGACCGTGCAAACTTCAAATGGTAGCATTCTCATAATGCTCATAAGCATTCTCGTAATTAAAATCGTGCTGGCTTCGGGAATTTACAGATTTCATTTATTGTTGCTGTATTCACATTATTGTTGTTAATTTCAAACATTGTAGCAGCTGAAGGTTGTCAGGGCGAGTCAGCGAAAACCGATTATTCATGAGACCTCCTAGAATATGAATTGACATCCTGAGCTCGACGCGTTGACTTCAAATCTACGATCTTTTGACCGTAATAATTCTAGAAAATCAATTCAGGACGGTCGGTACCGTTCCAACGTCTTTGATGTCCCGTGTTCGAAAACAGCTGTAGCAAAAGCGGTAGGAGTTTGAATAAAACCTGCCCATTCGTCTCGGTCCTTCCAAGCACTTGAGGGACCGACCCCATAAACCTCCCTTTTTCAACCTCATATTACCCTCCATAACCTTCCGACCACTAGGGACAAAAAGTGGAAAGAAAAGCGCGGTTACCGTAGCTCGATTGGTGGCTTTGTCAAATTCGTGTAACCGTACAAAGTTATAATAACAGCCAATCGAGAATATCATTGTTAAATCTGGGATTTGGCTCTCAACAAAACGCCCCTCGTTTTTCTGGCTTGCCTTTTGTGATGTTATTCTTTTGTTAAAGCAGTCATCAACGCCCCACTCTGCGTTCACCATAATACGTATTTTTTTGGTATTCATACCCTTATTCGAAATCTAATTCTTTCCAATAAAAACATCCCGGTACCTACAAACAGTACACTGCTTAGTAAAGTTTGCCAATTATTCTAACGATGTAGTTGAAAAATGAATAAGAAGACCGATTTCGATTTGGTATTTCCAATTATGTACTTTCGTTCATTAAAAATTTTTTAACGTTGCCCCCATCAGGATTGGTTAACATTTCAATAAAAAGATTTAAACAAATAAGACCAAAAAATAAATAATAATAATAAATCATTCATCCACTATACACAGCATACTGAACCCAATACAAACTGTACTAATATACTAATCATAAATAGGTACATATACTATCTATCGACGATCCTTTTAACTCCTTAACTTCCACTTAGTGAGGAACAGGAAATGAAAAATAATAGTTGACATTTTTCAAACCATTGCCTTGAATAATTTCAATAAAATGTTTAATTTTCATTGATGCTTTTCATAAAATCACTATTTAAAAAATGAGAATATTATTATATCAATATTTAGTTAACATTTCAATATCAATGCATGCTGATATTCAATATTCAATTACCAACTTAAAACGCTGCAGATTTTACATAAAGGTTTATTATTTCACTTTAAGTTAGCGTTTCTACGCATATCACTGGTTTATCGATAATTATTAAACGGAGTATATGGTAGGTACATTGTATAAATTAAAAATAACTACATGGCACAAGGCACCTAGCAAAAGAAAGCAAATGAAAAACAACTTCGAAAAACTATGTAGATTATGACTTCTTTTTGCGAGGCAAAAAAAAAAAAACTCTTCTCCCTCTAAGGGAATCATATCCCAATCTTCCGTGTAAAAAGCAAGGATGATATCCTTTGTGCTATCGAAGCGTTGCCTGAAAAATGAAAGACTTGCATTGTGAGCTCTTAAACAGATCTTTCCGCACTCCAGATCCAGTAAAGATCCCCCATCTGGAAACCAAGCACAGCATAGAATGAAGGCACAGCAACCAAAGTGGTATCATTCAATTCGTAGAAATAATGGCTATTAAAGTCAGCAAAAAACCGTCTTATGCGAGGCTTCACACTACTTTCCTTACTTGTATTCATTTTACATGGAAAATATCATGATGGATCAAATGTTAGAAGGATGGGGTTGTTATTTGATTGTATGATTTTCAAGTATAGGACTCCATTAGCCCAGAAGTATCTTCAGGTGGCTGTCATGTCATTAAGAGACCGATGAACAAAGATTGTATTACTTCCTGTGTTTACTTTCCAGGCGTGTAGGGAAGTGAAAACTATCTTCTAACCATCCCTAAAAATTACAACAAACTCCTGGTTTTGGCAAAATATTAAACATGAATAGAATAGCGGACATTTTTGATGATGTATGTTATTATGATAACAGTTATTTTCGAACGACCGGTAATTAAAAGCTGTAGTGAATATTTTTGAGTATCCATATCAAGATCAAAACGACGACGATCACATGAGAGAATGGGGGGGGGGGGGGGAGGTCTACTGCCTATAGATTCCTCAAGCTTTGATATTGAGTCCCTCAAACGTAGATAAGTCACGCAGCTGAAGATATCTATCTCCAACGGATAATATTAATAATGATGTCACAGACCCCATGCAAGACTCGTACAAGTGCATTCCAAGCCTCATCGTAGATGAAAGGAGTTCTGCGTCTCATACCGTTTCTCCCCAGCGGATTTCACATTGGCCCATTCCATCACTTGGTACAGATGACGGCAATGGGGCGAAATCGCAAGCCGTGTTCCGGGTAGGTGTACGGATCGCGAGGTGCTGAGAGCAGCCGACCTTTGAGTGCCCTTCATGCGTGTCTATAAAAGGCCCTACGCCGCCAGACGAGTCCCCTCCTGGACCGAAGGCCTCGAGACCCACTTTCTAAGGCCGGGGAAACTGCGACTTCATTGAACCGTTTTGCCCGTCGATGTGCTACCCGACCCATCTGTCGACTCATAAACGGGATATTATCTTGCGAGGGATTTTCATTCATTTCGATACTCTTCATCCAAGGGAATATTCAATAGCCAGCCAACAAATTTGTTTTCCGCTTTGAAAGAAAATAATCAACTTGTTTCCGATAGCTGTCTGATTGGTTGTTTTTTTTTTCCCCAAACACTTTTCACGTAATTCTTTTGGTTCATTATTTTATTTACCAAGAAAAAAACATTTTAACCGCTCTCAAAATTTGTTGGTTTACGTTTCATGGGTATTAGATTCCGAAAAACGGATAAAGAAAGTGCTACAAACACATATGGTTGTTTCCTTGGTAGATGAATCTTCTTCGTTGATCAGCGTTCTTCCTGTTCAATACTCCCTGTATGAACCAATAATTTTCGGTTGTTGATTCACTTGTGAATATCTCAATGGGTACTCTTAGTTAGGTACACCGACATTCAATCAATACTAGAAACCCGAATTACAGTCGCGTCAGCATTCGGTATATACTTGCGTCATTTAAGTATTGTGATCTTATTCCAATCATCAGGGCTTCGTGGAAATATTGCATATAATTTAATTTTCGTCGAAAAAATCACATTCCTAGAATAAACTTTTCAGGCTTCAGCGTTCTAAAAATGATATAATTCCTATTCGTTACTATTCAACTGATAGAATTGACCAACGTCACCCATAGTATTAAGGCTCAAACTTGGCCCTGAAAGGGATGCGCGTACCTCAATTGTAATTTGCGGTGATTAAAATTTTGAATGTGCAGCGGTCTGTTTGCACCACCATATGGAGACGGACGGATTTATATACAGTACTAAACATTACTAAATGGGTGACATTACTTTCATGCATTGGAATTTCTCATTAAATGTATGATCCAAGAATCTGAATTTGAGTCTATGAAAGCACCCGATTATAAATTTTTAGCTCAAAACTCCAAAATTGGACAAATAACAGCCAGAACGTGAAGAACCCAGGCGTGGGAGTGAGGTCTTTTCCTTGTGACGTCATTCAGCTTTCTTCACTCCGCTGTTTCAGCTGTTTCTTTTAGCTGATGGAATAAAATAAAATATGTAATATTATCCATCTTCATAACTTGGCACCAAAGTTGAAATTTATTGCCACCGATTTTCAAAAATCTGTCTCTCTAAAACATTCAATGGTATTGATTCTTTTGTAGTATGATAGGTGAATCGAATGAATGAAATTTATGCTCCTCCGAGTGGACTATTATTAGAACATTGTTAAAAACGCCCTTAGATACTGAATCAAGATAGCTGTCGAATTAACGATGCGAATCCCTCACCAAGAGAAATCGAGTTTGGTAACATTTTCAGTAACTGATGTAACTGTGTTAACGTATATTGGGTCAAGTTATAGATGTACTGTGATGGAGTTAGAGGGGGTGAAACTTGCCCTTTTTCCACCAATGATTGTAGGGATAACCCTTAGACGCATGGGGTGGATACTAACTCTGTGTTCTTTATGCCCGTAAATCCTAATAGGAATATAATTATTGTCTTCCTATTTGGGTCTATAATGTACAAGGATTTTATAGGGTTAATCTTCTAGGGTAATCTTCTACAAATTCAAAAGTTTCGTAATGTTCGCGTTCTGTCAATGATACCCTCTTTAATGAACCTTTGAAATGCCAGAGGTTGTGAGAGTTTTTTGTTCCTTCTACGTATTAGGTACTCAATGCAAATTATAAGACTTGTTTCCAAGAACAGTCCAAATCCAGTCGTTTTGGATTGGTCTTGTTATTTCAAGGAAGCAATTTTTACCTTGCATTTACAATATTACTTGTGTGTAATATATATGTGTGTATGTTTACAATATATGAGTGTGAGTGTGTTGGTGGATGTAAATATATCTTGATAACCATAATTTATTATAATCAACGTTTCAAATGTTACCTAATGATCATTTAGACTTGTTCATAAAACCATCACATATTCATCAACCTTCCTTACATTTCGATCACCCGTCAATAAATTCGTAATCAATTCCTTGACTTTCTACAAAAATATTATAATTTCATCTCTGCTTCATATATTTTTGAGCATGATTTTATGGTATAAGTTACAATCGTAAAAAGCATGAATTATTATCAAACCGTTCGGTACAGTTTGGAAAATGTTATTCCGCATCGCAAATAAGTCACCGCCTCTGAGGTTTCATTAAAATGCAAAACGCGTTATTCAATAGTTCGGAAGGGATCGAACTGGGGAACTAACTGCTATAAATATTCAAACATCCTGAGGAAAGGTAAGCGCCCGAAACCAAAAAACTTGTTTATTCTGAAGAAATGAGATGTTGCATTTTTCAAAGAATCCTTTCCTTCCTCTTTCTGCGGTCCGAGAAGTTCCTTGTGCTCGCATTTTAAAGTCCAGCACTCAATAATGATGATTTGCTATTCATTGCCAGGTATAGAACAGAATTATCTCTATTCTGTAAAATTAACATACTTTAATTATTATTCAAATTGAAATGTTGTCATTAAATTTCTCTTGATAATTCTTGTAATTTAGGTCCTTTTATTTAAAATACTGTGATTTTTCAGTTTTTATTAAAAAAATTTTTTACAAAGAATTTAAATTATACAGAGAAAAAAACCAAGTAATTACAGTACGAAAACAAAGAGGAGAAGAAGGCTGTTGCTGGGTTAAGTGCTTTTGGATAACACTGTCCACTAAAATGTATTCATCACACAGTACAGTATCATACACACTGCTGTTCCTAATTAAAATTTTTTTCATTATGTGATGGGTGGGACACTGGCTCTCGAATATGAGAAGCAGCACAGTTGTCTCGGACGATACGAGGAGCCTCATGTTGCTTCTCATGTTTCGGAAAGCTGCTACATTCATATTGTTATTTAAACTCAAGAAAGAATTATACTTTCAATTTTACTACTGATTGAAGTAATGATGTTGAAAACAAAATAGTAATGACAGCCATATCGGGAAACGATGTGTGAGGCCTGGGGCGCATGTACTAACGTTCATGGAACGTACCTATGACGAATGCTCCAGTAGTGTGCATACTGTAATTTATGTAGGAACGTTCCAGCCGGTGGCTTTATATTTACTCATTGACACCCGGCGGAGACAAATATTAATAAGTCTACATTATTTTTATATTGTATTATTATTCCTGACTACAAATGTGTCAACAATAACAGTGTACCTCTATATGAAATACATTCGTCAACCTTATTATACTATTGATCTACTATTATTTCTGACTAAAATGCGTAATAAAAAATTAGAAATATGTTGGGAAGCATATGTTCGTTCTAAACACCAAGTGGAACTACTCGCAAGTGTAGGTGGTGCTTACGATATTTTGGTACATCCGAAATTGGTATGGTTGGTTGGTGGTTGGTGGTAGTTGGTGGTGGTTGCTGACGGTGATTCCACTACCCACGGACGAAAGGCTTCAAAGGAGAAGACCAAATTATCACTCCAGCCTCTCGTCAGTCTCGTTGTCTTCATCCTTGGAGCATTCATACCTACATAGCCCTCCAGCCAAGTCTGAAGCGTTCGTACCCATTGTAAACGGGCGAAAAATCACTTTCACCGCGTTTGGGAGCATTTTTGCTATAACCCGTGCGTGTAGTTGACATATAGCGTGCATAACTTTCTTGAAGCTCAATCCCGCAAACAGATAGAAAATAGATTAAGAGGAAAGAGATGGGTATTTTCTAGGGTCTTAATCCATTTTTGAAGTCAAATCCAGTGTGACAACCCACCTATTGTCACTGGAGATACCCTAATAGATTCTTTAAAAATGTCCACGTTCAAGTCAAATTGCAAAACGTTATTCTTGTTAATTTGATGGATATAAACAGAATCATTAATCATTTTACTAGAAACAATGACATCACGTAGGTACCTTAATAGTTTATACAATATTTGGCCTATTCGCAAACTTACCAGAGCTTACGATTTATTGTTCAAGTGATCTTGAAGGGAAAAACCAGTGGTTTGGAACTGGTCTCAGAGTATTTCCAAATATTCTCAGTATATTTCCTAATATACTCTGGAGTGTCCATTGAACTTATTATGTGCGCAATTAAAACAAACGTGTTGTAGAGAAGTGTCACGCAATTCTGGAGATTATTACAGCTTTCAAACTCGTATCGCTTCAGCCGCCCCAACAGAACACAGAAGTTGTTGGGGTTGGGAAAGTTTGGGGATATCGCGGCGGAACCGACCACTGGGTCCTCTTGTCGAATTGAGTTACAACACTGACCAGACTTCGGAAAGAGACCCAGTTTACGGGAACTGCCGCCACTACATTAATTCAAGAGTGGCGAGAGATTTACAACGTAATTTGAATTAAGCGTGATCAACAAACAATAAATTGTTTTGTCAAACAACTTTCTGATAAAAGAGGAGTTGATGTGATAAATGTTCTCCCTTTTCCAGAACGCCTCTTCAAACCTTGGCAATCATATCAATAGATTCTAAACAATAAAATAAAAATAAATTATTGATAACAATACCCTATTTATGCAGGTCGTGTTTCGTAAAGTGGCGAAAAATGCGTGGCTAAATTTTCGAACAAAATGGGATAGTGGCCGAGTTGCCAGATTCTTTTTTTACGGTGCTCAATCCCTGGGTCCCTGTGTTTCATAGTTCTCATTTTCATTCAATTCTGCCATGTAATTAATGTTCAGTATACACATTTCCTATGGTTTCTTCAAAACGTCGCACATAACATCATACCGGAATTGAAAATGAAGAAGCAAGTAATAGATAATTATTGGTGAATCTAACCTAGGCTCGGCTCATATGAGAATATCATAATAGGTTTGAGATATTTGATTAGGATTGAATAACACGTCTGTCTACAGCACCCAAACCACTATTCAAAACGATTTGCGTGAATTATATATATTTTTTTTTATTTGACTCAGTTTCTAGTCTTTATAAGTCATCCATGATATTTCTGAAAATTTAAAATTCACTACGCGGGAGACTATTGTTACGTGTAATTAGATCACTACATTTTTATTATACAACTTCCCTGTATATCTTGTTAGATTTGCGTGGGAGATTTACAAATAATATAATTTTAACGAGACGTTCGCGAACAATAAAGTTGAGACACGAGACTCTGACTTGCTCTTTAGTCGGCTACCCACTGCGTGGCCATTCCCAGTGCTCCATTCGCCATGAGATTTTACGCAGACCAGTTTTCTATGTAGATTAGTGGTGTGGATGCTCGCTACGCTCGCATCTCAAAAATACATAGTATCAAGTATTCAACCCCTTAGTAAGAATTTAGATTACTTAGTTGATCAGGGTTCTAGAGTCTCGTGTCTCAAATTGATTGTTCGCACACGTCTCGTTATAATATTATATCAAGGTAGTGAAGTTTGGTATCATGCTGAATCTGTGTTTTGAGTTGTATCGCCAATTATTTTACTTAAAAACTGATCATAGAGCAAGCTAGGAGGAGGGAGGAATTAATAATGGAAACAAGTGAATCCTAGACCCCAATTCTTTGTCGGTTGGCGTCATTCCATTTTCATTCTACTAGTTTTTGACATTTGGATGTATTGTACATCCGTGCCTTTTCAAAATATACCTAAAAAAATCATATGAAATAATAATTCTAATTGACTAGGTACTTTGAATGCATTAGAAATCTAAACATGTTTGTCGAATTTCTAACCCCGCAAGGTTGAACTCTACAAGATGGTAATATTGTTCTGAAATGATCAACTCGGTCGTGTTTATTCATTGAAAGATCATTTCATGTTTTAACTAGGATATAGTTGTACACAAACTTTGGCGATGATCGGTAGGTTGAAGTGCCTCAGCTGCGATGACTCGGAGTTTGGGATGACTCTGTGTTCTGGAGCGATGTAGCTTCTGCCGGTACCTATCTTTAGATGGTTTGCCGCTTATTCTGGGAGAGAACCGCCCAGGCTAAAGGGAAGGAAGGTCGCCCATATAACTGTGTCATTTTGAAACGTGTAGATAAGAAAGGCGCACACCGGCAGATGGCGCCGGGTCTTGGATATTTCTGAACGGGGGTGGACGCTGGTCTCATGTTTTGTCGCCACGCCGTCCGCTTTGGGCTGATATCTCATTTATTTGAACGAGTTTACACAACCCGCTGACAAATTTAATTTAGATCTGTCAAACCCTAGTGAAGATGAATTATCAAGTCATAAATTTTGTTGATGCTACACTAGTTTTGATAAGCAGTGATAAGAGCAGAACGAAACAGAAGCAACTCAATTTGTATGTATATTACCTTCGTGAATTACTTGATATCGTTCAATTCATTTTAGGTTCGAATCGTGTTGTACCTGCGCTATTTATTTGTTGAGAAAGTCTCCAGTTTCAAATTAGAAGGTAGGAAAATAACTTTCAGGGCAGCTCTTTCTCAGATTAGTTTCTTGGAACACGGTTTGAACCAATTTGAGTGAAGGCGATGAAAATTCAACCAGATTTAACATTGGCTAGGGTGAGTGATATCATCCCTGGGAGTCTCCCAAGATTTTCGGTTCAAGATTTTCAATAATGTACAATTTATATAGGTAAACAAAATATGCAACCCCCTCACAATGTATTAGTTTACATTTCAAGGTACATAGATTCCAAAAATCTAATGAAAACCTCTATACCCAGATTATGTTTCCTCCTAATCAACTGGACCAACGTTTATGAAATTTCGCTCAAAAATCACATAACGGCTAGGGGTGTGCTTGACTACCTTAGGTAAAAAGGAAACTTGACTTTGATTGGTGGCGTTACATTTTTATAGACCAGTGATCTGCACGGGTCTACCTAAAACTAAAATATTAAACCTTTATATGTTAACTTGCTCCGCATTTTCATGAAACATCTCACCATACTGATGACGATAAATTTGTTTTAGTAATTTTATACATCTCAGATGTATTTCTCGCAATTTGCTAGTTTTTCTTTACACTTCAAAGTTCGTAACGGATATTTAGTTAAGTAACTATTCAAATTTTTGCTTCGTATGATTTACCTTGTTACTGCTAGTTACTATTATTTTTGTAAGGTTAAAATTATGATGAACCGTAATCCAAATGTCGCTCTCTTGTTCCGCTAAAGAGAAAATACCTATAGTTATCACCATATTTAATTTAAATGCTCAAGCATTGTGGGGAATAGATATAAATACTCTAGATATAAATTTCTGCGCATGTGCAAACGTTGAATGGAGAATTTCCATGGTTAATTTTTATTCGCTCAATAGCGATATCTTAGTGAGCGCTTTCCAAAAAGGTGTTATATGATGGGTATCTGATCAGTAATAAGGCTCTTGAAATTCATTTGCACGATGTCGTCACGGTCCCCATCTGCATGGGGGGGAACCCTCAGCTCCTTTGCACTACTACGTCACTCGCTATCTTCCTACTCGTTTATTGACCAAACTAAACTGTCTTTTGAGCTGAAAATTGCTACTAGGGGGGTTTCAAGTGCGCTGAATCCGAATCTGAGGTCAAAATCATGAAATTCCCACATGAAAGTTCCCTATTTATGAAAATTTGGTTCTCGAGAACTAGTGGTCTGGTTTGGCTTCAATTTGGAGAATTGTACCCTAACAAATAAGTTCCAAATAAATTAAAGGTTTATATAAATTCCAATCGGCCTAATTGATTGAGTGGTATTTTAACAGATGTGAGGCTGTGATAGTGGTGTGTATAGTGTTTCGTGGTCCAAACAGATTCAATTGATCCGAGTTCAGTATTTTTAGGTAGCGAATTTTAACTCAACTCATCTGAGAACACGATTCACTGATTAGTATTGGCCCATAGTCCTCCCGAATCTAGGTTCTCCTAACGCTTTCTAACGATTCACACGAAACTTTATCGGCTATGAGTTGTTAATCACTATATAATTATTTTTTGTGTCAGTATAAACACCCTTCTACATAAATATTTTTAGATCTAAGGCGTTTCAATGCAATCATGTCAGGCATTTAATCAAATGCAAAATTAACACGTACTTATGAACAGACATAATACTTTCTGTCCCAATCAATGTAGAAGTTTTATTTAAAAGATCACTGTTGTAAGTGCTTATAGTAAGAACAAGAACGGACGTGGGATAGTACATTAAAATTTTGTGGCCTCCCATAGAAATAATATTGCTCTAAATCAACCAAGTATTGGCCGGAACTTTTTATTCACTTGTGTTGTGAGGTCAAGAGCTTTATTTTTGCAAAGCTGTTTCATGAGTTTTGTAGATTCCCTCAATTACCACGGTGCCAGGGGAAATCATAAATAACCTAAATTAGTGAACCTACCCTTATTCTCAAGTACGTTATTCGTAATATTAATCTTAAAAAATCTAATCTCTTTCAAACCTAGCATTCCCACTTGCTTGAACTTGCTAATAATTTTGCGCCATTTGAAAATAACTATCTATCGTGAACGTTCTGCGCCACTGGAACATTCTGCATCATGAGAATAATGGATTCGTGCATGATTGAATCAAAGTTGAGGAATAATCGGGTAAAGAAGCATGTATTCCTTCTACCAAAGCATCACTTTATTTTGGTAGGTGCTTGGTGTCTTTTCTACGCCGCGCTGGCCGCTTCGTTCAGACGGGTTTGATTGATCTTTGTTGATATTGACATGAGAAACAGCTGCGCCAACTCTGCTTCATCTGCCTGGGGTTTGGCACCTAGGTGAATGGAGGAACCACAGATACCGTACATGAACCTATACTCTTTTTCTCAAGTACGATAACTGTTCAAATTCTAATTTGGACATTCCGTTCATCGATCCCTTCAACTGCTTGCGTTCTATAGTATTTTCATATTCGTAATATTCTCGTGACATCACGCTTCAGGCATCTCAACGACCACCATTTCCTGCGTAGAGTTGACTTGGGTGTCCGCCATGTTGTGTCAATTGAAAATACCACTCTATATTATGTAAACAATTAGTTAGGTGTATAATTTATTATATTTTTCAACAGTTTTGTTTTATCGGAGTATTTGCAGGTGCTTGATGCTTACACTAGAAACTCTTTTATTCAAACAGTGCAGATAATCTTACCTGCAAGCGCGGTTATCAATTGATGTCACATCAATAAATAGAAAGTTCACCGACTTCACACACAATACTTCCCAGTATGTCCCTTGGTCCACCCTATAGAAACTAATCATGTTTTCGTACCTACTCTGGTTATCTCGGAAAAGTGATTTACTGTATTATGCAAACAATGTTTAAAAGGCGTGATGCAAATTCAAATGAGGAATCTATTACATAATAAAAAGATTTCATCAATGCAGGTGCCTTTGAAGATTCTAACTGGTAAATTTGACTTACTCTAGACTGAGCATAAATGCGGTGGATGCTTGAGTGGATAGAGTTTTTTCACGAGTTATCATTATAACAATAATATCATATCATTATTTGCCGAGACACAATGGCAGGAGATGCCAGAGCCGAATTCTCGAGAAGGAATGAAAAAAGAAGAAGTACCAACTAATAAATTGTGAAATGCAATCGCAATGAATGTCTTGGGGTCCCTACTTCCAATTTAAAGCTGTATTGACAACAATGACGAGTTATAGATTTCGGTTCAAGTATCATTAACGTGACTTCATGGGGTTTAACAATTCAGTTATATTATCGGTAATTTCGTCAAACTGAATCGCAACATATCTCTTCATCTCATATTTTTGTTATCCAGAAACGACCGCCTTTCATTTTGAGCCACGACGTGGCTTTTATTTGATACAACAATCAGTGATGGAAGCTCCGTTTCTTTTCATGTGTGTAACGGTAGTGTTTTAGAAGTAATCATTTTTGTCGATCCTAATATAGACAGTGACTGTTAGACCTTCTTCAAAACTGCGTCATTTCTGATCGAAAGTTCCTCGTAGAGATATTTTTTTTTTTTTTTTTTTAACACTTAGTTTTCGAGTAATTCAATTTTAGCGAATTTTCGTAGAAAATGAAGCTATTGCAAAGGCTCGGAAATTTTTAAAATCAAAATTTTTGAAAATTTTCTTCATTGAAATCTTTTTTAAGACATTCTGAAACGATTCCTGAAGTTTGCGTTTTTTCACATATATATCTGTCTGTTGAAAACGCTAGAAGCGAAACGTCCAGGTAATCTAATCAAATCACTCCTTCTTTCCTTTCCCTTGTTTCTATATATATATATATATATATATATATATATATATATATATATATATATATATATATATATATATATATATATATATATATATATATATTTAATCAAAATTCCGTTCTTACGCTAAAAAAAATCAAGCTTTTCAAACGAAAGAATGAAAAATCGTTTTATGTATATTTTTTGGTAGAGCATTGCTCAAATAAATATTAACTATAAAATAGAACATTCGAAAATTTATGTACAAAATTATGCTGAAAAATGTACTTAAAATGCATTAAAATTTGCTAAAAAATCGATAAAAACTGCTAAAAATTCAAAACCTTTATTTGAACAGATTATTATTTAGAATCCGTTTTCTGCCATAAAATTAATAGTTAACAATTTCTTGCACTCAAAAAGCTCAAATTTCAAAACAATCTAGCATTATAAAACACGATAATTGACGAACATTTGCTCATACTATCATGCTGCATGACTGGATGGTTTTGAGATTTTTTCGTGTTTTCAACAAGTGATTAAAACAGCAATAACTACAATAATTAGGACAGTAAGTTTAAATTTGAGGGTTTCGTTGGAAAGAAAGTTAAATTATATCTAATCCTTTATATCTAATGTCAAATCGAAGTTTTTTAATAGGATTCATTTGGTGAAAACTTTCCACGAGAATGAGAAATTCCAATTTTTCGAACCGGCTATGAGTGTCCCATTTCTCTACTGTTTTTCTCGTGCCTCATCTGTAAAAGCTGGCCAAAGATCTCAGCTTTCTAGCGGTATAATCAATTTTTATTTGACTTTACTAATTAGTGGAGAAAATCCAGAAATTTGTATGTAAAGCTAAATATTATATAGAGAAAGTTTTTAGTTTTGCCATCAAATGTATGGTTAACGAAAATGCTCACAACTTGATCAAATTCCAAAACAATTTAACATAAAAATGTGATAGGAAAATTTGCTTACATGATGAGACCTACAATCTACTCGCATAAAGACAAAATTAATTTGTGAGGTCTTATAAATTACGAGTTTGTGGGGCTGAGAGTAACTAAGGCTTTTCATCGGGTATTCCATCTAGAAATCTACATGATTTTGTATTTTTGAAGCAACTGATCAAATCGGGAAGCCTTAACGGATCCCTACAAATATTAGATAATCATGATATTTATCTACAATTTTATCATGTTTCAACTGTAAATTTACATCCCATATATAATATTTTTATGACTGAGAAGTTACCTTTTTTATTTTGAACCTCGAGAGTTTAACTTATATACGTATTTGTACCGGAGTTTTTGGTTCTTGTTTGTTTTATTACCTCCCTGATATTATTGAAAACTACTGATCGAAAGAGGGAACGACTGTAACAAATTACTTGATCTTCGTGCTAATCAAGAATCTTTCAATGATATCACAATATAATTACTTAATATTTAATCAATTCATCGTCTCTTCACTGACATTCAAGGTTTCGGACTTGTTCCTCGTCTTCAGCTAAAATTGTATTCGACAGTGGAGAAAAAATGCGAGCTTTATGTGAATTACACATTCTGCCATCTGGGAGTTTGTTCAGTTTTCCCAAATAATGAAATTTTTCGTTTAATGTTTTTCACACCTACAGATCCGTGAAATTTGCCTAGCTGCTAGTGTTGTCGTCGTAGCGTTCAATTCAAGGGCCCCTGGTGCGCCAGATGGTCTCTGGCCTACTTTCGAGTTGTCATAGTTACCGGTAAACCCGTCGGTCGGGCACGTAGCTTAGTTTCATTTAGAACACTTTTCTAGTTTTGTTCCTCTCCTTGCAGTCAATAACCTGCTTTGCGCTCTCTGCTTCGAGTCGGGATGACTTTTACTGCATGTAATAGTTACATGCTTCCATTGATTGCACTTGATAAGCTCTCTGCCAATGAGATTTTCGATAAAACTTCCTTGAAATTTCTAGTAAGCCAGCTACAGAGCTCACTCAGCTGATCCGAGCGGTTTCGCAAGTTGTAGTTTTATTTGAATAAAATTTCAATTCGAATACTGGCCAGTGAATAGGAAACAAGTTAGCGTTTGATAAAAGAGTAACCCTGTTCCCTGTTTTTACTATGGGGGTTGGTGAAAGAATGATTTCGACAACTATATATATATATAGTTATATATCAATGTTATATGTGATGATGGTGGTTGAGGTAGTTGAGCATAACAAATAAACTACAAATTCGTGAGTAACCAAGCTTCACGCTTTATTTTACAAACTATTAGTTTAATTGTTATGCTCAATTTTATGTGTATTTAGGCGTAAGACTAGTAACCTAAAAAAAGTGTAAAACTTGATTAAAAAGGAATTGGCTAGATTTGCAAGAGTTACCATTCGATTCAGCGCGAAAAAATACACAGGAACCGAGTCCAACATCGAACTTTCACTGAGGGTGAATTTTCAAGAAAACCCGAAATTTTATGGAAATAAACTCGTTTTCTAACATTAAAACATGATTTTCCTCATAATTAGCAAAGGAAAAGTAAAAGTAAAAACTATTTCGTTGAAAACCTGAGGTTCCGAATAGTTTTTCTCCTTGAAGTACTCCCAAAGGAGTACTTAGCAGAAAAATCTGTATTTTAGCCTCACGTGTTGAGCCGGCTAAAAAATGATTGATTTGGCATCATGGGAATGGGAAAATTACCGCTCTTTCCAGCGGTTTTCTTATTTTCTATTTTACAGTGACCTGAAGGGGAGTAATGGCCGTTTTTATTTCATGATATAAAAAACGAGAAAAAATTGAATACTCGTAAACAAAGCGTTTAAAAAATCTCTAAGAAATACTTCGGATCAGAAATCGATTATTGAATTTAAGATCAAGCTCTAGAATGGATCACTGAAGTTTGTACCATTAGGTTTGGAACACCAAGTATGCACATTTTTGTGAGCGGAATCTCTTTATTAATACATTGAAATATAACCAATTTTGATTGAATGAACATTTTTATTATTGAAAAAATAAATCGAACTGAGTAGTTTTGTTACTCTTTCTGTAAACACATACGAGTAAAATAACACTGTATAAAGTTGGTAATAGTTTTCCATCGATAGTTCTTGATTGAATATTTTACTTGTAAATATTTCACCTAAATCGTTAATCTGAAGGTAGAAGGATTCAAAAAGTTCCAAATGGGATGTGAAAAAATAGAATATCTTTTAATCCTTATACAGAGACTAAGAAGATTCCAATTTTTAACCCATCAATTCCTCTCTATTAGTTGAAGTTGTCATTATTGAGAATGAGAACGTCAGGGAGGCGCCAGAGGATGGCTGATCTTCAGTGTCAATCGTTGACCCAAATACCGGACTAAGATTGAGCTTTTAATATTGAAACCAGATGACTTAATTCTGAGAACTGGTTTAATAACTATTTTGATTTGTCATGACCGTCATCACTCATTTAAGATCCTCCGCTGATATTGAAGAAACTAGGATGAAGGTTAAAGTGGGATGGTACTGAATTCAAATCAATATTTCAAATTAATGTTTTTGCTACATCACGGTTAGGTACTTACAGTTCAGTTTTGCATGTTGACTGAATGTACCCAAATGCAAAAAAGTCCTCTGAATAATAATGTCTGACTTTTAGAGGAATATAAAGACACTATCCTTCGTAGGATATGAAATTACGTAGATATTGCCGTGAAGTTGACGACTTGTAAACAACAATTTTTTCGAAGGACATGAAGAACGCAACACTTTCATATGATGTATACATAACCTATTCGGTTTTAGTAACATTGTTCATGCGCGTACCTATAATTCGTGGTTTCAGACGAAACCACGAAACTAATTTTGACCGATATTGAAGAAATGGCCCGGGATTACAAACAGATTTTTTTTAAAATAGCTTTAACTGCCAAAATTCAATGGAATTATGGGAGAACCACTATCATGATAAACAGCGCCTGAATCTCAGCTTTTCAACGGTATAGAAAATTTTACTTTTTCTTTGCTGATAAGGGGACAAATTATCTTCTTTGTTAAAATAACTTTTTTTTTTTTTTTTAATCCAAGGTTTTCTTGAAAATATTATGATCCTCTTTGTATCAACGAGTTCGGGGCTCGTTTCTAGGTAATTTTTCAATCTGAATTGAATGGTAACAGATTTCTCCAACTCGGTTGATGGCGAGTTGGACAGACCTGCACGTGTTACCATTCGATTCAGCGTGAAAGGTTTCGAAGAAACTGACCCTAAAACCGTTGGTTCTTGAGGGTTATTTTTCAAGAAAACCCTAAATTTCATTGAAAGATAAAAAATATTTTTAAAAAAACTTTTTTCAACCACAAACAATTATTTTTTCCCCTACTTAGCAAAGTAAAAGTAAAATGAAACAGAAACAAAAAACAACAACAACAAATTTTTTTAGAAAGAAAGAATTTTTATTTTTTTATTGTTTAAATTTAATATTTTGCTTGCTGATTGGCCTTAAAAAATTATGTTACAGCCTTATTTATAGCTAATTTAATGCTCCTTCCAACGGTGATTGTATGGTTCATTTTACCTTGCGATTTGAGGGAATTATTGCAATACTATTGATATAAGGTCAAACAATCGAAAAAATCTAATAACTAGAAAACAAGGCGTTTAAACGAAAATTACAAGGAAGGACTTTTTGTTGGAAAGTATTTTAGACTCAAGTGATTTGCCATGAATGTTATATTACGAGTAAATTAATATAGGTGGATGCGCAAGAGCACTCTTAACCTTAAATTCCACAGCATTCAACATGTATAAGGTACCTATTTAGAAGACCAACTAAGAGCTGGCCGGCACAATCCCTGACGATTTCATCAAAATAGGTCTACTAGTTTCGGAGATCCGTTTATAACCACCAATTTTATAGTATTCGCGTGTGCAATGTTACCTCAAACTAAAAGTAAAATTGACTATTCCGTTGAAAAGCAAAGATGCTATGAGAAGAAAAAATATTATTGTTTTTCTTAAATATTATCATTATTATTTATTTATTTATTTTTTTTTTACGTTTTGTTGTTAATTTAATTGTTTCTCTGCTGATTGTTCTAAAAAATTATATTAGAACCTTATTCTGATGGCATTTAACAGTCCTTCTAACGATTTTTGTAATTTTTAATGTACCTTGCAATTAGAAAGAGTTATTGCCATTTTAATGTTATAAGGTAAAAACAACGAAAAAAAATCTCGAAGTTCAAGTAACTCGAAAAATGAGGACTTGAACAAAAACTGCAAGGAGAGGCTTTGTTTGGAAAAAAAATGGAAAACCTAAATCCGAAGTATTTGTGATTTCAAGTGGTTTACATCATTTAATTAATAATCAAAAATACCTATGTATTTACTAAATTTTCTTAAATAGTTCCCAGCTTGCATATTATTTTGCTGTAGGGAGGTGTGAGGTAATTGTGTTACAAAACTGCAGTAGTTCAACTTGGACTGGAAATAATTCAACGCCTTAACTCAGTGAGAGACTCAATTGTTTTTGTATAGTTTGCGTTATTTATACTCTTTGATTTTTGTATTTTGAAAGATTGTCTTTTTGATTTAGTCTTGTTTAAAAGATTGTAAAATAAATCATATCCTTATTTCACATTTACCCCGCCAAACGGGGTGAATGAGTAAAAAGCCTGAAAACGGATAAGATTCACACTAGGTACCTTCACATTACACTTGTTTAGTCGCATGAAAGATCTGGGCAACTTGGGACACTCAAAACACTTCGGGGGAATCCTAATCGTTGTAAGGACCTAACGTTTCCTAGTTTAGCTAATATTGGCGCATTTTGTCAAACCAAATACCCATATGCCCCGTTTACACATTTAACCCACCTCTTCACCTTACATGATTCGTCATAGATAGTGTACATATAACGACAGTACTTAATTCAGCATTTATTATTCAAGCTTCATTACACACAAAGCTAGTGATCAGCCAGTAACTCTTTTGTAATCGCAGTTCCACTTCGAAAGTTATTCGTGCACCGTCAGTTGACACAGTTGGCAAGCGTTCTTATTTACTTCGGCAAAACACCACCATGCCTTCAATGACGGCAGGCTCTGCTCAACCTTGACCCATTTGTCGATGATTGATAAAGGTACTCGTCGTGTCACAGCACCTTACTGAATAGCTAAGATACTTTCCATCATGGTTTCACTCGAATGATCACTAGTTATGACCTAGGTACACGTATGATCAACACTGCCTTATAAATGGAGCATTCTTGCAAAATCGTATATTTGTATGGGAGTCGTAATTTCCTTTTATTGTTGGAGTATTTCACTCTTATCTCAATATTCCCAATACAAATTATTTGTTACCTCTTTTTCCAAATATACTGAAGTTACGGAAGCATTATGATATGTTTTGGAATCGAAACATTGACTTATGATGTAGAAACTCCTCCTCCTGCACTCCTTTTTGGAGAATTGGAATACAATTGGAATTTTAATCACAAAGTGTGGAGGGATTCAGATCAGCTTCGGAACCTCCGAAGCTAAATTTCCTATTCGACTCAAGGTGTTGTTATTTAGATGGAGCTCCTCTGGGATTCCTCGGAAACAATAACGAGGAACGGAGGCGCACTGATCAGCTGAGGGGCCTCTGAACCTATATTCTTTCCTTACTTATCGACTTTTTTTCAAACATTTTTACTGTGAAGCGTAAAATTGCGAGGTCTTGGAACTGTAACCCGTCTCGGAGGCACGATGCGCCATGTTCCGATCATATTTATATACGGGGTTTAATGTTATGTGTTAAATTCAAGAATAGTTAATTTTTCTTACAAAAATGTCTGTACATCAGATTAACCTTCCAAAACGCCGATCGGCCAGGCTCTAGTCCTTATATGGCTGATTGAGGGTCCACTGTGCTTATTGTCGTTTTAAAAATTGCCTCTTTCCGAAACTTCTCCAAACCTTCATAATTACAAGCTTCTTTAGGTATTCTATGGTAGATTGACTTTTATAAATAATCTTCATTATTGATAGCATAATACACTTTCCAATATTATTGGAAGTTTCCAAGTACGCAAACTTATTAATGTCCAATAAAAAAATAAGATGGATAGTAATCCTCCTTAGAAATTCCCCCAACTATAAAGATGATGGATGGACGTAGGCGAGCAGTTGAGGAGCTTGGCGAACTCTCATTATTTCATCCGAACACAGCCTTTTAATGCTCCAGTCCTCGCTAATTGGTTTCAATTAAGAGCTCAACCGGTCTTTGGAGAGTATTAAGTAGTGAGACCATGGGAGTGGCCTTGGGACTCAAATTAGCGATGATGTCTTGCCACCGATGAAGAAACAAATATTTTTGGCTGATATCCACAATTTCCATGAAGTTGATTCAAATGAATGGGTAGCGAATGAATAATTATTTACAAACCCAAGATTCATACTATCATAAGTCCGTTCATACAGCATGTTCTGTATATACTCTCAGGTCCTGAACTCAAATGTGGGAATGAATAGTTTTCTCATGAGGGCTGCGCTGGGGCGATTACTAAGTGAAACAGATAGACAAAAACGATATGACACAGGAATGACACGAGATGCAACACAAGTAGGGGCTTATCACACATTCTGAGGAGTACACTGGGAAAGAAACCTGAAAGTTGTCCACCTTCTATTATAATTTATGCAATGAATTTCACCGTTTAGAAATCTATTTTCCTAATTGAGGAATCAATATGTACTACATCTTCAGAGGTGTCCCATATCTAAAGCCTACACTATCAAAAGCAATTACCTACTAACTGTGGAAATGCTCTGAGTACTCACGAATGATAAAGGATGACCAAAAACCCTTGAATCAACCCAAGATATTGTTAGAAACTGTTCTTATTTAATATTATTACGGAACATCCACATAAATTTGACCATATCGTTAATTGTTAATGTTTACCATTTGTCACGATTCGTAGATGTCAGAACACTATGATACTGTTCACAATGGAAATAAAATCCATAATGAAAGCTACATATTGAGACAAAATTCATTTCGTGAAAACTAAAACTATTCATAGAACAAAATATTCGATTTTATAATGTTACTAGGCTGCAGATTATGGTTATCACAAAAATCGTGATGGGGTCAATTGCCAGGAAACACGTTCTAACATGTTGACTCACCAGGTAATTATTCATTGTAACGATCTTTACAAAAAACACGAAAGAAAAAGTTTTTGTCCGCGTAAGTTGAGCAAAACAGAAGAATAGGGGGTAATTTCTTATTCTCCATTCTCGGCGGAGAACATTTTTCGTCGCAAGGAAAGCTATTGTAGCTCCTTCCTATTTTTTGGGTTCTTTTAAGGTCAAAAAGCTGTCGTCTCGGATAGAACGCTTTTAGTCACGGTTGCGAACTGCCGGGTTCGAAGTTATTCTCCGTTCAAAACTTTCTTCCTTGCCTCCATTTTCCTTGTCACTTGTGCATCCACTCCTTGGGTTTTCCGTAATCTTGTGTGTATTTTTTTAACTATACTTCATCGAAGAACGCGTATGTTCCTATCCAATCACACTCGGTAGACATTTTTTGGGGAACCGCTAGAAACATTTGTCTACCTATCAAAAATTCGTTGAGAAACTCGGTTGTTGGGCTACTTCAGCTTTTGACAAACGTTTTACGTACCAAATTCGAACATACATGTCACGTTGCCGGATAGGTTGAGGAAATAGTCACTCTATTCAGGCCACCTAATTACTTACCCAAGTATTAAATAACAATTTATTCTTGACATGGTTTTAATTATACTTTTTACATTTATTTTCTATACTTGCATTTTTTTCTATTTGTATATTTATATATTATTTAATTAAAATTCTGTCATGAAATCTACATTGCAAAACGAAGCTCACGGCACTCCAGTTGAATATCACTTCTGTAAACATTTTACAGGTTTGCAAACATCCGTTAAAGTTCAGGATCCTAATTATGTATGGTAATTTATGTATTGAGAACCTCAGGTTTACTGATGAGCGAAACTCGATGAGCTTCGTTCTCCACGTTGTTTTTAAAAGTCTTTGTATACTTATACCGCCCTGTCCGTGGTTAATTTCGTTAATGCTATCCGCTCTCCCTCAGGCAGGACGGCTCCAGTACCTGTATTTTATGCCAAGGAGTCGCCATTAGGCAACGGTTGTTGGAACTATCAGATATCGTGATTTGCAAATCATCATCCGATCTAAACGGATTGGAGGGTCTTTTTTATCTTTTACAGGTTTTAGGCGTATGCGTTCCTCGAACAAGGTAATGGCCTCGGGGTTTCTTCCCACCTTTTTCACACTCTTGAGCGGCAAATCATGGATTTCAAAACAAGAATTCTGTTCTAAGGTGTCCCGAATCATCGGTTTCTCCAATTCCACTTTCCTTGCTAAGTTCATAGGGCACACATCAAACAAATTTAAAATATTACACCATATAAAATGTGATGTACATGTATTATTATCATTTATCTGTATTCTATCAATGACTTGATAATTTTATCATCCTTTCTGGACAAGAATATCGGGTGAAAAAAAATATATATATATATAACACGATTGGCTTATGTGTTTCAATTCTCGTTCATAAAACTATGCACAACTTTAAAACATTATGCCAAAAACTTTTAAAAAACAGCTACCCATTTAAAATCGCGGTTCCAGAGTAAAATTCATCCAAAAAAACGTTTATCATTATACTGGGACTTTTTAATTACTGGTGTATACTTGTACGTCTGTCTCTGAAAAAATCTTTCTCAATTTTCATCCATTTATGATGTAATTTTCAAGGATTATTCCTGCATTTGCCCTTAAAGAAAGTTGAAGCATGAGGGGGTGGAGGCCTCAGCGCAAGCGCAAAATTTGAAACCCCTATACATTAATTGCTTGTGATCTAATGGTCTGATTCTGCCCTAACATCGAAAGATCGTTGATAATTATAATTGAACATCTTATGACTGTTTCCAACGTTGTCATTGTAGCCTTTACTCGTGTGAAACATTTGCTACATTATGAAACATTGATGAAATTATATCCATCATCAGATATTATGTCATTTTTAGGAACTACACGGGTTTGACCCTAGATAGTTTTCTAGCAAATTCATCGTTAAGGAATAACTACGAGTCTCTATAGGCAAACTCAAACGTAAAATTCATTTTTAAAACAATAGCTTAGTTTCCTTTGATGTTTAGGTACTAAACCATCTTTCCAAATGTTTTCAAATTGTTCTCTTGCATAATAATTTGACATTCAACATATTAAATCCCCGCAACCAGCAGAACGATCTATACAATCATTTTCGAGGAACCAATGTACCCCACCGAACTAGGCTGTAGAGTTTAGCTTCCGAGTCCTCATCCTCATGTGACCATTTTCGTACCATCCAATTTCGATTAAATAGTAAGTGATGATGTTAGTTGGGTCGTAGATGTCCCACGATAAATTTTATCACTCCTGTAACGGCGGTAGGTTCTGCGCATGTGAAACGTAAAATGTTGTTTATATATTTAATTGTGCATTGAATCTCAATTTTCGTTGTATTATCTCTCTAAATTTTTGATTGTATTATCTACATTCCTTGCCCTCATTCTAATAATTTCACTCGTTTTAATAAAATGAATGTTTACATCAATCGATTGCCTCGAGATAGCATCACGACCGCGCATTCCATCTCGCAACTCAAGTGATCTAGGGGGGTGTAGAGGAGATTAATTTAATATCTGCTGTGAAGTGCTAGCATTTTTTATGACGAACAGCGACGTTGGGCTTCTTCGTGTCCCATGATATGTGACACAGATTATAATAGTGTTTCGCGTGGTATTCCAGGACGCGCGATTGTCTCGTCTTGAAGAAAAATGAAGTTTTCCTCCAGCTCTCCCAGGAACGCTCTGTCAATGTTCCGGCCTCCTTTTCTCATTATTATCGTTGAGCAATATTTATATTTATATGGAGAGCACCGAAAACACGAGATAGTTTGGATGAAACTCTGACAAATTTTTCTGACATCCTCACAATGTTCGCAACAATTCAATAGGAATAGGAGTATTTTCCCTAACCCTGGAGTATTAATCCTGATAGGATAGTCAGTGATAGGCTGATTTGGAGCATTTCTTGAAGCCCGTGGGGGCCCGAAAGGTGAACCAAATCATCACGAAGTCCACATTCATAAATTTCACAAAGATCAAAGAGGCGTAGGTATAACATTCGTTTAAATTATTCTTCATCTCACGTCATTACGTTATCAATTAAAATGCTTCGTACGTGTTTGCGTGGCCTTGTCTCGCGAGAATCGTGACTTTCCTCTTGACCCCTCTCGCCATTTCGTGGGCTTTTGCAAAGGCATTTACAGCCCGTTTATTACCTGCTAATGATGGTCTGGTCGTAACGGGTATAGGGTTGGTATTCCGTGGGGAGTTCTTTTAATCAAGACCTTTTCGGTTCCTCTTCGAACTGGAATGAGGGTCTTCGTGTTCTCTAGCACCATTGAGGATTGGAAACCCGACCAGTCTTCTATCATTTCTCCTAATGAAAAGTTGATTATGGTCATTCTTCCTTCGTTATATTTCTCACCAATATCAAATCCTATTTACTCATGTAATGGTAATATGATCCTCCTTTCTTATCATCTCATTTTTCTTGCGGATCTCACTCGCTTTCTATCAAGGTATGTAATAAGAAGCCCTTTTCTGGAGCGAGTGCCGCGGCACGTTCATGATTCTTGAATTCGCTGACCAGGGTGATTAACCCACTCATTGTTTCACTCTGTATCGTTAATAGGTTTACAGTATACTTTTATTATTAAAATGCAAGTTACCTTCCCCCAACTTGGTACTTCTTTTAATTGTATTAATACTAGTATCATACCATAATTTTAATTTGAAGTAATCAATTTTTCAAATTAGAAAACACTGGTACTCCGGCTCCTACTGTTAGGTCTGGTAGTGGTCGTGTCTTCCAATGATTATAATTGTATGTTTCGAGAGTATACTCAAGTATACTCCCTATTATCATATTTTGTGATTGGGTGCGTAGATAAGTAAACCTGCTAGCTATGTTCCAAATTGATTTTATTTATTTATAGATTTGTTTTTCTTTTTCTCCTTTTTTTGTCTCCTCAGGGATATCTGGAAGCATATTTCCCTCTTTAGTATTGTTACAATTCGGTTTCATTTGCAGCTATTTTTGTTATTTATCGAAAGGTGAGAGGTATTTTGGGGATGGAATCACATTTTGATGTAAAATCTTAATAAATCCTTACAATATTCAATTACTACATAAGAACTCATCATAAATATAGCCTTTTATCATTTTTAATAAGTATATGGTTTTGCATTATATTTTTAGTTTTCCCAGAAATGCACAGATTGCATAGAGTATAATGAAACAAATCAGTATTTGAATACTGTTTTCATCCATATAAAGAATACTCAACTATGAAAACTCATAAAAAATGTTAGAATCGTTGGGGAAAAGATTAAACAGAAAAATCACATTAAATAAATTTAAAAAAAAAGGGTTTGCCAATCAAGGCTATGTACTCCTTAAATATGATTTTTAATACTTGATTTTCAAATAATAGTATTTCACTCACAAGTATCGAAACCACCCTTGAAACAATAATGTTTTATGTACTTCCTGGGAGTTATTTAGCTCTTTATTAGTTAACTGCTAATCAAGTGGCAGAAAATGATGATTTCAGTTTGAATTAATAGCAATGTTTAGTGCAACTCCCACAAAACTTGGCTATTACAAATCGAAAATGTTACATGGTCGATTATATATAAGATCCCCTTGGCGACTATGAGTGTAGGAACCAAGGATTACCTATTAACAACCCGATCAGCTTTCCATAATCACAAAGCTAACTGTACACTCAATTCCAACTCGTACACCTTTTTTTAAGTGAGCGGAATTATTAATTTGCGTCCAAGTATCTCTGGACCTATGTAATTGGGCAAAACGGGTGGAATGGTTGACAAACGAATACTATAATTTAAAGTACTTGGCTGATTTATTTCCGTATCAACTCAATCTCAGGATAGTATGGCTACCATGCAACATCTGATAAATCCTACCTACGTTTCTTTCTCCTCAATCGATTATTGAGGTATTTTCTAATTCCTCACCATCTGATATATTAGCTCCTCTGGCTTCACCGCTGAATTCGATCACCTGGTGGCTACATACCTACCAATGAATCGTTTTCCTCACGATTCACACTATTTGTTCTATTTTCACATCAACTTATTCAAAGAAGACATTACCTAATACCACAGATAATAATTAAGTATTTATCAATTAACTTTTTGATGTTTAAAATAAAGTTTACCCTTGGGTAGTGGCTTATAAAGGAAAAACGAAGAGTGCCATCAAATCCAGATAATTGGTAATTTTACCAACACTGCCTCGAAACTAAGATAGCCAGCTGAAGAAAGGGAAGGGACTAAGATGTCCGAGGGCTTTTATGTACGATAAACCCTATACTGAAGAATAAATCGCAAACAACAGTACATGCAGTTATTATGCAATGATTTGACAATCAATATGTTTCTCTTTTTTTTCTGATCTATTAAGAACTTTGTGATGGATAGGAGTGGTTCCTCTTTCACGATTCTAGCACATGTTACATCTAAGAGGATATTTCGTGGGCTCTTAGCTTACAGGATATCCACCGGATCTAGCAGGTTAATCGCCTCTTCCCTTTGAAGGAGTAACAACTCTCTTTCCATCACCTCTGGTTCTCACAAATTGCAATTTGGAATAGAAAAAACGGAATTTATCTCTATCAATTTTTCTGGGTTTAGGTGTATTTCTTGACTGAAAAAATGTATTTATTGTGCCCATATGAAACCATATTGAACTCATCCTATTTTCAATTCATTATGTTCTCGCAGTTATTTATCAGGATTTTAATGCTCGTTTTTTCGCCTGCAGATATCACTGGTTGTTTGAGTGAGTAACCAATAAACTAATTTATACTTACTGCCTGAAAAAGTTCGAATTTTACAAAGCAAAAAAATTATTTAGGTTCCGCTTGCACCAAACTTGCTTTGTACTGCTATTAGATTTACTTTATGATTGTGGTTTTTGGTAAAATGCCACTGCATTTGAACATAGAAACTAATGAGCGATAGGTATATTTTAGGCATGATCATTATTAATTGTGCTTTTTATAAAAAGGGTACCATTGTCAGCATGCACATAGACCAAAGCTTCATTGCATTTGTTTTTCATTTGTACATTATTTTCCTCCTTGGATCACCTTAGTAGCAATCGAATGGCCCAGCTGAAAACGCGTGTACAGAGAACAAAGCTTATCGAAATATTTTCCATCTTCTTTTTATTATTCGCAAATGTTTCCTACGTTATGAATCAGCACCACTTTTCTACTATCTATTTAGTTACTATAGGCAGGTTTGATTCGGTACAAAAAGGTTCCTGTCCTAAAAAGATTAACAATTTGTAAAAAATCACAAATAACCACTACAGTTGTTTATTACAGTAGTAATTTGTAAGTGCTGTATTTAAGTTATGTTGTTCAGAAGGAGCATACATCTTACAAAGCAAACTTTTTGTAGAAAGATCAGGTACTCTATTATCGTAACCGTTGTTATCATTTTTGTACTCAGTATTTAGAAGCAATGTTTACATGGACATTCATATTAAAATTTATAGGTACATCAAAACGTGTTCCCGGCCATCGCTTTACAACATCCTAGAACTTTTGCGAGCAAACTGAACATTTTTCAAAAGTTATGAAGCAAATCTGATTGTCTTCTGTCGTTTCAGAGGACAAAACTTATTACAGTTTTTTTAAATCCTGTTTCAGCTGTATCGAATGTTTCGGACAATGTCCCAGATTTTCGAAAGAACCAATTACGACTAATTCAACGTTATTAAAAATTCATCGTTGCGCATGCGCTCACTTCTATTGATTCCACGGCAATGGAATTTGTAGATGATCATCTAGGAGCTAACTCACTCTTTTCATGAATATTTCCTCAAATTCGGTCCATTAATTTCGGAGTTTTACGTGTGTCCACTAACTTCAATTTCGCGCATGCACAATTGTTATTATTCAATCAATCGAAATAAAATTCATAGGACATCTTCCTGAAACTTTTACTCAATTCCCCTACGATTTTTAATGAAATACTTTATAAGAAATTCACGTTTTCGCGTCTGCACGCGCCACTATTGATCCTACTACAATATCTATACGAAGAAACCCTCACATTCCCTGAAAGTTTCATCAAAATCGGACTAAAACAGGACAGCACAGAACCAAAATTGATCAGCAAGCACTGAAACGGGAAAAAGCAAGTAAAAATTTTGATTTTGGAGTTTTTATTGTTTTTTTTTCAAATTTTCTTGCATGGACACGTCTTCGCTTCAGGTAGCGGAGAAACAAATTCAATTAAGCTCAACGTTAGAATGAGCTCGTGCGAAACCACGTTCGATCCCAATTCCATTTTTCCCCCGATCATGTTGATAAACGGATTTAAAGAAAAATTAACGGATTAACAAAATAAAACCAGAAAAACATATTTTCTCTCGCACGACTGCAACGATTTTGATGAAATTTACATCTGTAAGTCGACCCATAAAACTCGAAACAATCGTTCATGATTTGGAGGGTTCCAGGAGTACTAAATAACCACAACTTTCTAGTTTTTGAAGGAAGACGTAAATTCTATAGTTTGGCTTACATTCATATTTACTAGTTTCACTTCATAAAAAGAAAAACGCTGCAAATGATTACAAAGTTAGTAAATTACAACTATTTCAATGGTAAATACCTCATCTGTGCTGAGAAATGGTTTTATTCTTTCACCAATCGGATTTAATTATTCTTTCCATCAAAGTAGGTAATGTGCAGAAATAATGGTACAAAAAATATAGGGAAACCCCAGTCTTAGGTTTTTGCAGTACAAAGCGTAGTGAGCTTTATCTTACGATCTGCGAGTTCTGATCTTAGGCTCCGCTTAGTTTTTGAATGAATTTGTCTATCTATACCAGAATATAATGGAGTCATGCTCTTGAGATTACTTCCCCCCTCCCCACTCAATTCTTGTGTGTCTTGGCAAAATCCAATTTCCGTTTGGAATTACCGGTGGATCTCATTTGCTTTTTTTCCTCTTCTCTACCTCCCTGTAACTTCTGTTTTCAATTTATTAGTCTTCGAGTCTTAAGGTTGAAAAAGTAGTTAAAGACTTCACTACCTAATAATTTGTTTCCTTGTTATATAGTAAACCAGGAAACTGTTCTGAACAGCCGATACTATTTTTCGGCTTTCTACGTACGAGTATTTCAGGTGTGCTGATGGTGCTTGAGCGGGACCCTGAAAAAAAGTCCCTCCCTTAGTACCCCATTTTCGTCACGGCTTTTAGCAATCTGGGGACAGATGCCTACCATTTAATTTTAGATGCCGTCTGACGGTTTATTCTTGGAAGGGGAAGCCTGGAACTAAGTATCCTCTCTTTCGGTTCGTCATCTCCAGAGCCATTGTCATAAAGCTACCTTCCGCGTTCCATTCTCTTCAACGGATTATATTACTGCCGCATTTATTTATAGTCTACATTTTCTAAGAAATAAATCGGGATCCATTGCGAAGAGTCATTGTAAGAGAAAGTGTTGGAAATTAGTTTATTATTTTTATTTATTGATTGTATTCATTATTTATTATCGAATAGGTAATTAAAACCTATCTTATGTATGGTGTCTTACGTTTTTGCAGTGTTTTGTGATGATAATGTTTTTGAAAGACAGTGAGAAGTTTCTCTGAGAAGTTCTCAATGAAACCACTGGTTAAATCTCACTTCCATCGAAATGCTACACGGTAGGTAATAATGATGCTTACCCTTCATGCCTTTTTTCCAGCATTGCTAAATAGTTTTAAATAAATTTTATTTGTTAGTTTCTTTCTTTTTTACAACTATCATCGTTTATAAAATAAGATGGTGATTATGTACATTATTCATTGATTTTATGATGTCCAGTAGGTAAGTAAAATTTACCAAATATGTCAGTTATATCTTGACTTTTGGCGATTTTACGTGATTATAACTTCTTTGGTAGAATATGGAAACAGTTTATTAGTTGAGTCTTAATGTAACAACTGGTGAAAGGTTATTATTTCAACTAAATAGCTTCACGGTGATATTTGGTAGTTCCTACAGAATATAAAGATCACTGATGGTGTTGGCCTTGCTCAATGGAGCCCCAACTTCCAAGTCACTAAGCATTTACCACCTGTTGCGTTTGTGTTCACAACAGAGCTGTGGGCAGTCACACTGGCTGTTCGCCTATGCCAATAATTGGGAGTTCGGATTTATGTGATCTGTAGCGACTCACTAAGTACCATTGAGGCAATGGGGAATAATTCTTCTGATGATCGCCTAACACAACGCCGCCGTGTATTGCTACGCCAAACCACAACACAGGGTACAACCATAACCTTTATGTGGGTGCCCCGCCATGTGGGTATTCATGACAATGAGTGCTGATGATCTTGCTAAGAGAGCCATTGGTGATAACTCCATTGAGATGTCAATGCCTATACGCTGAGGATCAAATCTCCTACATGCAACATGAAGCTAGTTCCATTTGGCATGGGAAATGGCAGGGTGAGACCACTGGTGTGCTTGGTGTTCTTCGGGAGTTGTGGCTGGTTGGCCCTTTTGTAACCCAACTTCCAACGAGGGACCGAATAGTGGTCAAGCTGGTTGCCACTGGTCATACTTGTCTTACCCTTGCTACGAAGCTCATGATGTTGTGTATTGGAGGGGCAGGGATCCGTCACTTTTTGAAAGATTGCCTTGTGAACCTCCGAGCCCAGCTTAAACCCCCTCAGTGGGACGACGTTCTATCTGTGCCAAAGAAGGTCCAGTCCCTGCTATTTTACACGAGAGTCTACCACTAACCGTGATATCTGATCTTCGATGTATTTAGGTGCACCTAGTCATAGTTTTATCTCAATTTACTGAGACATATCTAATAAAATATATTACCATCTATATATGTATACTATACATATTACTGTGTATTATTACAGTTGTAAGCCTATATATCATCTAGTCAAGGTCACATTCTTTTTGGTGTTTTTTTAATCCGCTGTAGGGGTAAACAGTGGTCATCGCTTTATCCCTTGTCACATAGTGCGGCGATGTCTTTCTCTGCGGAATGTTGTCAATGTCACCCCCCTCTCCCTCCGATCTGCCTGTGGTGAACCGTTTGGCGATGGAGGATCTGCGTGGTTCACCGTGGATCGTGCCCCTTACAGTGTCTCCTTTAACACCTTGTTAAATGCCACTAATGGCCGTGCTCGTTAAGGTCCGGCGTAAATCATTACATAAAAGAATATAGAGCTTACACTCAATTTTGTAGGTTGGTCAGGCAATAATTACATTGAAAACTGAAAATCTTATAGCCAAGCTGCGAGCAACTACATACTATTCGATCTTTTTCCGGGTATCTTTTTGCGGAAGTATCGGTGAAGGGTGTATATCGAGCGTCAATACTGAACCTATAGTATACAGGTACATCATCAAGTATAAATACATAGACTTCGACACCGAAAGAAAACTGTTGATTAAAATGGGAAACTTTCTCCTCTCCACCTTGCATTACGATCTTAGCCATGATTTAATACAGGGACATTAGAAATAATTTAATGATAAAGAATTGTAATTAATTACTAGTGAGTTTTAACAGCTAATAAGCATAAAAGAGCCTACCTATATATCACTGGCCACGGTTACTATTGTAATTAAGATACTTAAAATGCGAAACACATGATTATGGGCCTCCACAAACTCACCTACTATTACTCAATAACGGTGTCGGAAAGTTTAAATTATTTGAATGGACGCATGCAGTGGAGGCGGGCGTCTATGAAGAAAGCAGAAAAATGTTGCTAGGTGTGCGACATCAGTCTTTGACGGCTACCTATGTAATAAAAACGCCCTCGCGTTGAAAAGGTGCTTCAGCTATGGGATCGCATAGAATATAGAAGTAGGTAAATGGTTCGGGCTCAACAGATCGTCTTCCAGGAATGTCCAATTCCTCGTAGGTAGCGGCAGGACTCCGGGGTGTTAACGATCTGATTGCCAAGACAGACATCGGCGCGTCCGCCTGATCGAATTCCAGTCTCGATGGAATGTAATCGTTGGTTTAATAATGAGAAGACCCTCGCACAAAAGCGACGAGACCGGCAAATAAGAAGGAAGGTAACCCCAGACATGGTTACTCCGACGGCTAGCTCAGAAGCTGTATTTCGGGCGGAAACACCACTTCGCACCCACAAAAAGCCGAACGTTGGGCGAAAATTGCAAAGGCTCAGGAATTAATACTTTACAAGCTAAATGAACAATAAATTTCATTACAATTCAGGGGTCAAACATTTAACAAGGAAAAAAGGGCTTTGCTTTTTAAGCTGATGGCGTAGCAACAATCCTATATGTATTTCGCGCCATCAGCTGATCCTGACCTAGATGTACCCGGTTCAGCGGGCAAGTAGAAACAACAAGAGTGGTATTGTGATCAGGAGGGAATCAATCAGCTGAGTTAATTAATGAACGGAATAAGGTTGGTAATCGTAAATAATAGTGAGGGAAATGTTGGCGGTCTGGATGGAATTTGGTGGTCTTTACAATTTATTGTCTGGAGAAAACTGTCGCGAAATTCCACCGGTGTAAGATAAGCGCAATCGAACAGTAATAATGTACTCATAATATGAATTGTAAGTGGGAACAGTCCACTAATCAACAGATATAACTGAACATAAGCCGTATGCACTAATTATCACTAGTTTATGGGCAGTTAGCTGAACCTTGGGAAAGGTACCTAATACACCGACGAAAGCCTGATTCAAATGTCAGTCACAGTCATTCTACATTCTCCTTCGTACGCTGTGGGTGGCCGTGCACGATCACTTTGTATGCTAAGTAACATCGATTAAGATCGCGAGCTTGAGAGCACTCTCCCGCAATTTGCATTCATGAAAAACTATTATTATTGCTGGCAGACCTCCGCTGAACAGGTGTACACAACATTATTTCAAGGATGATTTCATTACCGCATGCGATGTCTGCTCCTTATTCGCTTCCTATGTTAAACATCGAAAATGATGCAAATTTACGCACGTGTTTATTTCATTTCCTGTTACCGCAATCGTTATTGGATTGTTTTTATTCGTGTTTGGAGACTCAGAGAAGATCTCCCTGAATTATTATATTTTTTCTTCTTTACTACGAGTATATTAGTGAACATCTTCAATAAAGTTATGGAGACTGGTATTAAAGTAATATCACTTATCGAAGCACTTACAAGTTGATGTAAATGCGATTCTTGAAATATAAATTCTTCATCTGCAGCCTTTCAGAATTACGAATTCCAACAGAAAGGTCTATTTCCATCCATCTTACATCTTATCTTCTGTCCTAACTTTTATAGTGTTGATCACCATAATAGCAAAAAGTGTAATATTTCTGATTTTCAGTCGTTTGAAAGCGAAATCCTATTCCTAAACCATCTTAGTCAATAAATTTATTTCGCTTTATGAATTTGAATAAGGAGAAGAATTCGGGAGGAAGAAACCGAAAATAAAAAACCAACAGGATAGTGCGAGTTGTTGATGACCTTGAGCTCCTTATCTCGCGGCTCTCTTCGTGAGAAATAACTCTTCCTCTATCTCAGAACCATCCAACCGATCGTAGAGATTAAATCACCAGATATGCCTCGTGGATTTCTATGGGTGCTCTCCAACCTTTCATATCCTGCTCTTAATTTTCCACGAAATCCCTCATGGTAACAACTAACGAGCCAGATTACGGCTGCAATGAATTAATTGGCTATAACACCAACATTCTATTTCTGGGATTTCTTCAGTTATTGTTTCACATATCAAAGCTGTAAGTTGATTACCTACGTGGGATGTAAAATAGTAAGGTGGGTAACGCTACTTTCTATACCACGTTTACTATTTTACAAGCCACTAAAGAGTAGTGACACGAAAACACCTTATCTAGTACCTATGTAATCTGCCTTAATTTCTTTCTATAATTCCTACGAATTAGCCTCCAAACTCTCATCATATTCTAAGGATACTAATCATAGAAATGTAAAAGTTCCAGCCATGCAGCATGAACGTATGAGCGGATTTTCGTAAATTATCGTACTATATTATGTTAAATCGTTTTGAAAATTCAGCACTTTAAGTAAAAAAGAATTTCTAACTACCAGTTTTGTGGCTAAAAAAAAAACATCATTCTAAATAACATTCAGCAATTTAAGAAAAAATGGATTTTAAGCTTTTTTGCAGTTTTTATCTTATTTTAGCAAACATTAATGAAATTTAAGTACAATTATCAGCATAAATTTCTGCATAGATTTTTTAATGTTCTAGTTCATTGTTAATAAACTTCTTTTGATTAAAATGCTGCTAAAAATATAACTTTGACGATTTTTAGCAGTTTTTAGCCATTTTTAATGATTTTTATAGCACATTTTTTAAAATTTGACCAATTTAATGTACTCGAAAAATTCTGGCCAACGAATTCATCTTTTCTCTTGGAAAGCTTGATTTTGCGGCGCAAGAATTACATTTTTATTTCAATCCTGAGGAGAGTTATCGTCCGGAAGGGAACATTTACATACATACATATGAAAGCGATAAACTGTAGGATTTGTCTCAGAATGTCTCAAAACGGATTTCAATGAAGAAAATTTTCGAAAATGTTGATTTCAACGTTTTTGAAGCCAATGCAATAGCTTCATCTTTTATGAAAATTCGCTAAAAGCGAATTGAATAACACCAGGATCCCATATGTTGAATTTATTTTGGAAAATGCTCGAGTCTATCATGGAAATGATGAATTCAATCTTGAAAAGCTATAATTAGCGGAACATCAAACAAACCAGCAGACTCTTATAAAAGCAATCATTGACTGATGTTGAGAATTGTTGTGCTGATCTGACAGTACACATTCAGGTGTTCACTATTTATACATGTATTAACTATTTTTTCAGATCGGACTCTTCACATGGCTTACCGATAAATCATCATCAGTAACTAAAATCTAATTTAAATTAGTTACTGAACTTGGAACTGACGAAGTTACATTTGTCTAATAACAAATCGATTGTTGTACAAGTTCCTCCGTGAAAAGCAAAAGAAATTTTACGCTTTAATTTCGTGTCGAATTTTTGCAACTTAATTTTGTGTTTTCTATATTATTGTTTTAATTTTATGACACAAATTCGTAACTCTATTCTTTCAATTTTTCGGCAGTTTTGTCATATTTAAAGCTTGTCCTAATGTTCTATGATGACTTTATCTCTTTACTTTCCAATCCTCTTGAAAGATTTTGGATAAGTGAAGTATTTACTTGTAGATTAGACTTGAAAGTTGAGTAGGTATTCAGTCATAGATTGGACACTGTATCTTGAGCAAGCTGGCTCCTTCGATACCGAAACCTGCTTCCTTCTCATCAGGTTCGTGTTCCGCTCAGCGTGCGGCCCCGATCGTCGTCTCTCCTGTGTCTTCGTCTTCTCTACCGTGATAACTCCACGATAAGCGTTATTAGTCAACTCCACCCTACAATAAGATCTTATCCCTGGCAGAGGGCCTTCCCTATTGTGTTTGTAGGTGGCTCCGCGCTGTTATCCGTTTTCTCCTATTCCGAAGACCACACGCGCGCTGCTTCGTGGGTTTTCTTCGTGTTTATCTGTTCGATGTGAGTTGTAAATACTCGTATTTCCTTATCTCTCTAGGATACGAATAAAAGAATGACAGTCTTGACCCAGTATGCCTTTACCTGATCTTAAATTCAGAGGTTCTCATGACATTCATGAACTGCTTGCATAAGGGATTGAATTTAATATATTTATATATGCATAAAAGCTTGTGAAAGAGTTTCATTTAAAATGGGTTGTATTGATGGAAGGAATTCTTTCTAATACAGCCTCGATTTGATTTTAGCATTTTTATATTTGAAATGTCGTTTCAAACAAAATTTGAGTGCTGCCTGAGCGTTCTGTATGGTCCTGGTATACATAAGATAAATTGGTTACGTAAATCATTCAACTGTGTTATTGGATGTTAGTTTGAATATATTGATTTCTTAATTTGTTGTTTTACAGGAGCACAACTTGACGCGACTTTGAAAAACAATTGCCCCTAATAATTATAAAAGCAGAATATTTTGAAGATATTAAGTTAGCGCATTCATAGGAGCTACCACAATTACCTGGTGTGATAATATTTATAGAGCTCATGTTTATGAGCTCAATATTTTTTAATTTCATGAAATTCTCGACATTAATACTGACAAACAGGCATTAGGCCAGAATTCGTAAGAAAGATCTGAAGCTTATAAAAATGCGAGTGAAATTTTTTATGTGTAGGTAATTAAATTTGAAACATCTCAAAAGCGAAATCCACGCTTCTGCTAACTGAGGCTTTTAATTGACATTCGATAAGATTTCATCCTCCTTCACCAGCTGCTAATAGTGACAGACAGATTTGCATAGCCACAATTTTTTTTTAATTCACTCAGATACCACATTTTGGTTTATTAGTTTCAATAATAAACCTTTGTAATAGACCAAGAAAAAAGAACTTCAACACCCTAGAAATTTTTTTGGTTTACGTTTCAAAATGCGTAGAATCCATCAATCGAATTAAAACAAAAACCCCGTCCTTCGGCCGTCCGTGGCTGTACTCCAAAAATACTAGACCAAAATATAAGAAACTTGGGGTCTAGATTGTCCTAGAAGCTCGGCATCAATTTTTATCAACGCTAAAGGGTTGTATTAAAGGGCTAAACATTCGAAAAATTGAGATCTCTGAAACTTTCTAAGTAACAATTATAATTTTTTGCGTGTCAATGATAAATTTAATTCCTAAGAATCGATTAAAACCACCAGCAACGCTGTACGTTGAATATTTCGCTTTCCCTAAGGGCTTGAACATCGAAAAAAAACCTCCATTTCTAAGTGAGAGAAGATGGAGAAATCACGTGCTGCTCGCGGATCTATTGAACCAAGGTCAATCAGGTCAAGCTTTAAATTCCATCAAAAATCGCTAGTAATATAGGAATACTAATACTAATACTATATAAAAATTGCCTTGTAAATATTAGCTGATTTAATGCCAATATTGGAATTATCAGGTGATACAGTTCCAATGGAATTGATTATAACGTTGCGAAATCGAGTTTATTAACTATTGTCCGTACGATGTACCTACTAGTGAAGTATTGGTACCTAAATGCTAAATTTCATCTCTTAAATTGCTCCCAAGTCTTCCTATATGTAGCGGAAGCATTGTTTTCACTTCCGAGTGATCAAAAAGTTGTGGTCTCAATTAAAATCAAACGGCTGTTGTTTTTTTACAGTGGTAAAATTCCCGCTCGCATTTTACGTCTTAGACTATTCTGAACAACTTCCGTTCCGTGACTGTCCCTCTCTATCTCTGTGTGTGTATCTGCGTGTGTATGTCCGCAAATCCTTATAACAAGCTTAATTTTCACAATATTCAACCGGTTCTTATGAAATTTTCATGGTATGTGCGGGTTATGGTGAAGATGGTCCCCTTTGAGCTTCGTTGTTCCCAAATCAACCTACATTTTCTCACGCCCTGGTGTCCGATTAGGGTTAGGTGGAAGACGTTAATTTGAGCATTCCCTAGCAATTTCAACGTAATCCTATCATTAGTTGCTATTACGCATGCGCAAATGTGTATTCTTTTTTAAACGAGCCTAATGTCAACAGTTTTCATCTGATTATGATGAAATTTTTAGGGAATGTGCGGGTTAGGCTATAAATGGTACACTGTTAATTCCATACTTCTCAAATCATTACTCCATTTTGCCCATGCGCAAAACTAAATTCCTTCAAGCATCTTTTTTTTACGCCTTAGTCGTCCAATCCCGCCCAAATTTGGTGCATAGTTGGGGGACAATGGTTTAATTATTTCATGTTAAGTTCAACATGATCGCATCATTGTGCTCCTGCACATGCGCGAAGGTGTACCTACTCCGAGGAACAAAGTCTAGTTTTTATCCGAATTTAATTACATTTTCCGGAAATTTGTGGGTTATGCTGTAGATTGTACCCTACCAATTTCATTTTTCTCAAATCATTATTCTATTCTGTGCATGCGCTAACGTAAATTACTTCAAGCATCATTTCCCCGTTTTTTTAAACATCTTTACTGTGAAGAGTAAAAGTTTTACTTGGGACAGTAAAAGTTTGAACTCCTCTCAGAGGCACGATTCGCCATGTTCTGATCATATATTACATACGGGGTTTAATAATTATAGACCAATGATCTGCGTAGAAGATCTAACACAGAAATAATAAACCATTGTGTAACAATTTGCAACGTTTTTAATTGGTGTTTACAGTTCAAATTTGGTCACCTCACATTACCGATTTATTTGGGTTGGTCCAATAAATGAAATTTCACAGCATTTACATAACTCAATTATAATTTTTTGGGTAGCAGGTTTTATATTATAGAGATAAATTTGTGTTGAACAATGTTGGCTTTATAATCTCTTCGTTACAACTCAAGTTTCTACCCACTTACCTAGCATTCCTACGTCAGAAGCTATTCAAACGTTTCTCTCGAGGCTCTTCTCTGATTCGCCTGTTAGTCCATGCTGATAATGCCTGTTTCGTGATGGCGCTGCTAAGGGGTATTATCATAAGTATTACATCACCATCACCTGCTTTCTCGTGATTTCGTGACATGGAAACATGCAAGACTTTGGAAAGAGGCTATTCTGTATATTTAACATAGATAACTACTTTGAAGGAAAAATTATTTTGTTCTCATGAATGTTAACTTAATTTGAGGGCTTCTGTAAGACAGAAAGTAAGCAGTATTGCGAAGATAAAGATCGATAAATATCTTTACTATCTGAGTGACTGTATATCCTTCATATTTAGTGCGTACTTGAATCTCGCGTTTTTGCTTTGATGTCCAAATCTATCTGTTTGAGAACTTAGCTGAGTTACTCAACATTAAGTTTAAGGTTAATGTAATAAGAATTAACTCCAATTTTAAATATGTTGGTTTTGCAAAATTCAATGAGTCATCTCCAATTCTGTGGATTGTTATAGATGTGAACTTAGTTGAACCGATTTGGGGATAACAATCACAAAGGTAGAATTTTATTTCTCACGGCATTACAGAAGTGTTTGAGGTGGCCAAAGTCCTCACACCAAAAAGTGTAAGAGGAATTATTCGAGAAATAATCCGCCTGCACTCAGATTTGAACCCTGACTATATTAAAGCGAAAACGTAACAGGATTTCGATTGATAACTTTGTAAAAAATTTCGATTTGAGGTTGGGGTAATTAATAAGTCCGTTATCTTTATTATTATTTTTTCCCCTTTTTTCCATTGATTTGTGTTATCAGTTAACTGGAACCATACAAACTTAGTTCAGAACAACGGGGAGTAGGAGTCATATAGCGAACTTTGGTGATTCCCAGGAGAAAATGCGGAGCCAACTAATGAATTCCAGTTATTTATGACAGGGCCTGTCCGTGGCAGAGGGGGAACGTTCGGTGTCGTGTGAGGCAGGCGGCAGGGGAGTAGGTAAGGGTTGATACGAAAGGAGGGGGGTTGATTAATATATAGTCTGAATGGGTGGGGTGGAAAGCGAAATTCTGGCGATTAAGGGAATGAAAGCGGAAACAAAAGCTGAGGTGCCATAGCGCACATTCAAGGGATCCAGTGGCGTGGGGATTCGAAGCTTTTCTCGTGCTTTATAGATTTCGTTGGGAACGGTGAAATGGTGAAGAGGGGAAGAGGGTAAAAGGGTATTTCGACGTCGGTTTGGTTTTGATTTATACGAGAGTTTTAAGGTTCTTAAGCTTCGTTGTAGTTGGAAAGCGTTGCTATAAGAGTGAGGCGTTTATATGTTCCGACGCTTTTGAATGTTAAATTTAACACTTCATGAATATTTAAATTGGTTATGGTTCAATTGAAATTATTGAAAATAGTTCTCAATACGTTAAATTAAACTATCGATTTGCTCGATCGTATGATGGAACATCCGTAAGGTCGGGTGCATCAACCAAGAAACAAAATTTTTGTTGCAGCGCCATCGGTTCATAATCCTAATGATTTCAATGCGGATTGACTCTAGTTCTTATTGTGGTGGTTTTTACTCATTTAGTCATCGGTCATGATACAGATTAAATTATACCAGACTTGGGTGTCAGTTAGGATCCCTAATTTACTGAATGGCTCCCATAGGTTATACATCTGATTAGGGCTGATGAAGAGCAACACATAAATCAGGGCTCTTCACAGCTGACTCAAGCAATCAGTATCTAACTGCGCAGGCATGATCATTCTCGAACCGACACTAATCGGTATCCTCGCTGTTATATAAAGCATTCAAGATAAGACTAAAATGTTTGTGGTTGAAGCGTCGTATATTTTCATTATACATTTTCGTGTTAACATTATTAGGTACTGCTTTAATGACTGTCTGAAAAGGTAGAAGAATAGGTGATGAAAATGACTGATGATTTTATAATTCCTCGCAATCACGTTGAAACTTGGATTGTGATTCAATTTTTTACTGATTCAGAAAATTTTGTTTCTTTTGCCAGAAATTTTGTTTCTTTTGTTTGATTTGAACACTATTGATTTGAAAATAGGAAAAATAACTAGTACTTTTTGAATGAATTTACTGTATATTAACGTATTATTAGAAAACAGATTAATATCATTATTATTATTATTTATTGCTGTTAATACTAATCGAGGATTCCAACACAAAAGTAGTACCACAAGTTTTAAAAATATATTATAGAGTATTGCTCACATTACCCAAGTCGACCTTTACGAAAGTGTATAAATACTTCCTCGTCTTTCTCTTTAGTTAATTCTTCATCATTAGCTCCACTTTTCCCCCATTAACCACCCAATTTCTGAAAAATATGTCCGAATCGATCAAGAACCAACCGTTTAAATAAGTTGAGAATTGAGGAGAAGCCATACTCTCCAAGCTTTTGCGTTTAGCATTTGTCTTTAAGCATCATCACATCCGTTTCCCTTGCCCATTCTCAGTAACAGAGGAGGGGGAAAAATCCAGTCTTCATGAGCGAATTTGAGTACTTTATAGGTAAAGAAATTAACTATACATTTCAAACATTTTGTCAAAAACCAACCAACCAACTAACCAACCAACTTACCTTGTTCACGATTTTGATCGATTCATTAGCACATTTAATGAAATCTAAGCACATTTTCAGCATAATTTAGAACTTAAAATTTTAGTTCTAGTTCACAGTCTTTATTTTATTAACATCTTTATTAATAATGGTATGCTTTTAAAAAAATGTTTTTCCGGTTTTAGCCATGTTTAGTAATATTTTAGAAATTTTTTTTTAAATCTTAGATACTTACTGTGCTCAAAAAGTGCTGTCTATCGAAGTCATAAATGCTTGATTTTTTTTTTAAGCAAGAGATAATTTTACCATGATTCTTAGGTGAGTTATCGTCTGGAATGACATATTTAATAAATAAATAAATGAAAAAGTATTAAACTCCAGGGATTGTTTCATAATACCTCAAAACAGATTTCCATAAAGATTATTTTTGAAAATCGCGATTAATCATTTTAGGAGCCATTGCAATAGCCTAATTTTTACTAAATTCGCTATACAACTATAATTATAGGAGAATTGAATGAAGACGATTGAACCATGCAGTATGATTAGTAAAATGCAAAATGTTTTTAAAATATTAAATTTTGAAATCGTAAAGCACGACTAGACTTATGTACTTATCAAACAAGCAAGTCTGCTATGCTTCGTGGCCTGTGCAGCACAATTAAAGTACTGGAGGAAAAAAAACGTGCTTTGTGCATTAAATCACATCTTGATGTATGTTCCGAAATGCTGGTAAAATAGTTCACAGCGAAAGGTAAATAGAAGATCATGTGAAATGCAAATCAATCTCAAAATTGGCTGAAAATTGTACCCTATGCAGCGCACATTTTGAATTTCATAGGCATATCCACACAAAAAACGCCATTGGACTTTACACGGATTTTAATTCTGTTTGATGTTGAACGAATGGGGTTCGAACTAACAAATTTCACCGCTAGGAGCGCTAGGAGGCCAAAGTCCTTAGGAACATGGCGGTTGACATTACTTTCCCTCCGTCACACCTTTCCGCTGTAGAATGCGTTCTCCGCACCATCAACCTCATCAATACTGGTCAAAAATTTGAATTATATTATTAATTATTAAATTATTATATAGCAGAAACACAAACAAACAAATAAAAACCGGCAAAATACCACTTTTGTACGTCACAACTGCAGTCCATAGGCAACGGAACATAAGGTGAGCAAATTGTTAAGGTCTTTGTTTACGTGCTGCTCACTACCTTGAGCTTCTCATATTCGGAGCCCATTCATACGAGTGGTTCAATTGACCTCGAATTGAAAATATAACATCCTGAGAAGGAAACTCCTGAAATTTTTCATAAGAAATCCTACCTATTCATTTTGTGTCTAGTAGTTTGTAGAGCATCAATCTCATTACTTTATTTGAAAGTAAGTTAGAAGGATGACGTTAAAAACGTAATCCTACGGATTCCATAAATGTTTAGTGACGAACGGGGAACTATGATGCTCAATGGTGGTCTTTATTTTGGTATATTATTTATGAAATCTAAGATGAAACGGAAAAAATGATAAAAACGTTTACACATCGATCCCACCACGAACCCCGTTCGACAGAGCACCGTTATTCTCAAGGAGTCCCGGAATTCATCCTTATCACTTCAAGTATATCACTTCTTCCTCCGGTGCCTCGAATGTTTGTCAAACAAGTAAAACGTGCTTGGAGGTACCCCTTGACTTCCATCCACGCAGGCCGATTTACGTGAGCTACTATAGGAGCCCGCGGACGCAGCATCTGATAAGGTCCTCCCCGTTCGCCTGATGATGCGGAGCCTTCAATTTAAAATAGACGCTTCTTCTATATCATCTTTCTCCACCCATAATCTCCGGCCGACGCGAGTTGCGTAATGGTAAACAAATCTAGAATACCTAACCGAAAGTCTTGGGTCGATTCACGCAGTTCATCATCCGTGGATAACGACGTCTAACATGTTATATCATTTTATTACATCCATAAAACCACAGCTTCGTCTGCCATTCAGGAATTTCATTATATTACGGCCACGGTTTATCGGTCTTGTGTAGGCTTTCTTAGTATACAGAAGTGTTCAGCAATATTTCACTTTTCTTATCCACATCCTTCTACCAACAAAGTTTAGCTAATATTTCTGACCGTAAAATCCATTTCACAACGGAAGACATTTGGCATATAATTCAGTAGCTCCCTGAATAGAAATTGAATGATATAGTGCAATTTCATTTACAATCTTTCACCTAACCGAAATATTTGTTATAATTTTGTGAAAAACTCAAACGAGATTTAGTAAAGTAATTAACTGATAAGCAAGTATAGAAACACTCATGTATTTGCGCGAAGCTGATGTAAATGGGCCCATATAAGCAACCTTATTTTACATAGAATTCATCGGGAAAATTCTACATCCTTATTCATCATAACTATGACGCACCTACTTATTCTTCAAATAAGTATGTCGTTTTTGTGGGGAGCAGTCTTACGGTTCCCGACTTACACAAGAGAGTGTGTCAACCTCGCAACCTATCGTGATGGAGTCGAACGCACATTCTAGCGTATTTTAGATGCAGTCATTGAGGATATCTCAACCTTGAATACCTACCTCCCCCTAGCGCACATTACGCATAATTATGGTTCTAATTTTAAATGCCTCATTATTGATGACGGACTGGTGATATGAGACTTGCCTCTTCGCTTAATTCCATCATAAAACACTCCTTTTACAAACTCCGAAACCAGTCAAAAGCTAGAATAGACGGTTCTTTTCTTGGTCAGATATGCTTTAACAACGTTCATTTCGTTCTTTTCCGCCAACGGGGAATTTGAAGGCGCTTATCTAACTGGAGAGAAAATTTGAATGAAGCTCTCATAAAAAGAGTTGATTTTAGAAACATAAACATTAGTTGATAAATAGATGGTAAATGTAAACTAATATAATAAAACCATACCCCCCCCCCCCCCCCCCCCCAGTTATTCGATCTCGTCTTATTGGGAGGGGACCCGAGGCCCTTTTGACCGTTACCCTGCCCTGTCAGTTAAAAAATATTCCCTTATTAAGAGGTTTTCTAAACCGATCCAATCATTTAATTGAGATTTGGTCAGAACCGTAACTTCAGAATTTGTAACTTTTTTGAGCGGCGGTCTGATTGTTGAGTTTTGCTGAAATAAGACTTGAACTGGAAATAACTATGCACTGAACGAATTACTCTACATCAAGGGGAAATTTTGGCGAATATCTGAGTAACTTCTACGATATACCACCAACTTACATCACTTTCTACGGCCTCAATATCTGAGTTCAGGCAGCGAAGCAGTACAATCATTGGAGCATTTGTCACAATCTGTCAACCCGTTCGGATTTGCCTCATTACGCTCGCATTCAGACTCATTTGTCGTGACACTTCGGCTCCGCTCGGGCTGCTTTGTTGATTTCCAGCGACCGAAAAACGACCGGGAAGATTCATTGGTCTCTCTTTTTCGAGGCCGAACTGCCGAAGCTGGAAGTGTGTTGTGGTTTGAATGTCAGATAGATTCTAACCAATTGGTAGGAAGTTTATGTCAGAATTTTCACTAACAGAATTTTTAGAACAAGGAATTTTGAATGAAAACGCTGCTAATTAGTACACAAAGATCTGTTTTATATGTATTAGAATGGTTTCCTAATCTACAATGGTCTGCAGATTATTACTACGAAGCTTATCTTAGTATAAAAACATAGTGGTGCACACCAGCAAAAACTAATGAAATAAAATAAAACACCTACCCATGCATCACCGACCTGTCTATAGGTAGCAAAAGCTACATTACATCATTATCTACGTACATTATTATCGAAGCACAAGCACTGTAGATGTGTGCACCTACCGAATTAAATCAATGGAGTATAAAATTAAAGTATTTATGTACCTACCTGGGTACATTAACTTTTCCTAGGAGTTCTCCAACAAGAGAAAGGAATCCAAAAAATCAAAATTGAAATATTTCTTTCGAACAAAAGAACAAAACGTAAATAAGCCATTTGATTCGTACGATTTCTTCAAGGGAACAACGTTTATTATATACTTATTTTATCAAGTATCCAACAATGAAGTTTTTCAAACAATGATGAAACGAGTTCTCCTATAATGAAATATTAATGAGGAATGCCCACTTATGATTGTTCAAATGTTTGGCGACAAACCTCGTCATCGTATCCCTCTCGTCTGTACGGGATCCTCTAGCCTATTGCGACGACACTTCTTGCTGAAACATAGAAAAAGCAAACCTCTCATCGTAGGAAATAACGAATAGTTCAAAATTCACAGAATTAAATTTTATTTCATTTTAAAATAGTAAACGCAACATTTTCAGACTAATGGGTTCCTCATTGTGTAACATTTTCTGCCAAATTACTACCCATCTAATCTATCTACGATATGCATGTCTTCGTTCACCTTCAAAACATCGTTCTTCACCTTCCCCACAGAATACGGGACATCTTTGGTTTCTGGATGAATAAATTCTTCAACTGTTGCACAGAATACGAAGCCCGCATCACAGATCACTGGAATGACCATCCTAGTGTATTGCGTAGGTGGGAGAGGAGATCTGTAAGGGATGCAAGCAATCAATCTGCTGCCCACAGCCCGGGGAGTCACCCACGGTCTAGTAGGCAATAACCTATTTGAAGGCTGAGCAAACATGTGCCTTTTTCCCGACCCCTCTCAAATGATAGTAATTTACTTTGTCCTCCTTTACTCGACCAAACACATCGTGTCATTTCTCTTTTTTCTTCGTTGGGCTCGTCTGTGGTCTCTGTTGTAATTGATATGGTATCGAATGTGGAAATCGATATACAGGTGATATCACCTCCTTGGCCACTTATCTACATCTTACTTATTCGGATCACTCGTTTCATTTCATCTTTGTTGATACTAAGATGAGCCAAACACCGTTGATTAAGTAGGTACCTATTTTATCTTATAGGTACCACAATTCGGAGTTATTTTGACTTTCTCTTATTGAATGCACGGAAATACCCACATCCAGAAATATATATTATTAATGAATTATTATTCGGGTTAGTTCCTATAATAAACGTCTATTGGTTTTAGTCCTAAAGTGCATACCTATCTACGAGTTAAATAATGTAAATCAATTGAGTAGGTGACCAATGAATTCTCAAGTCATACGTGAAACAGTTAGGTTTCTGGGCGTGGCGTTCATTCGACCAGTTGAGTGTTTTCTACTACCGTTTAAAGTCTATACCACTAGCTCTATCCAACTTTCAACTCGCGTCCCTCGAAATTTTGGCAATTTTGGCGAATTTCCGTGGAAAATTAAGCTATTGCAATGGCTCGGGAAATTTTAAAATAAAAATTTTTGAACATTTTCTTCATTGAAATCCGTTTTGAGGCATTCTGTATATATATATATATATATATATATATATATATATATATATATATATATATATATATATATATATATAGTTTTGATGAAGGATGAAAACACTCGCGTGTAATATTTTTTTCTGTTCATATTATTTTCTGTTCATGTGTATTCCATGCTAGAATGCAAACTGGGGATATAATACAAGTTTGCCTTAGCGGAAATTATGTAAAAGTTAACCCAAACATTAATTAAAAATTTCATCAAAACCGATTCATTATTCTCGGAGTGTCACCCAATATTGGTTTTGCGGATGTACAATAGTTACCTATCATTCAAGCGAACGCGATAAAATACAAAGGGCATTACTCTGGACCCAACAACCTGTCGATTTTGTACGAAATCGGACCAATAGATGATGAGAAATCGTCTTTATAAGAAATTAACGTTCGCTCATGCGAACAGACTACTATTAATCCAACGGCATTACTCCAGGGACCGTCTAGAAGCTAAAATGCACGATCCCTGAAAAATTCATAAAATTCGGTCCATTAGTCACGGAATTTTGTCTACGTAGATCAATTTTAGTTTTGAGCATGCGCTATAGTTATTGCTCCACTACTGGCAATATAATTCATAAACAATTTTCCTGGAACATATACCCATCTACTCCCAATACGATATCGGTCCAAATCGACGTTATAAGAAATTTACGGTTGCGCATGCGCACAGGCCACTATTTAGGCGACGGCAATGAAATCGATAGAGGAGTGCTTAGAAGCTAACCCGCACAATCCCTGAAAATTTCATCAAAATCAATCCATTAGACTCGGATTTCTGCCTGTGTCAATCGATGGTAGTTTTGCGCACGAGCAGTCGTTACTACTCCAACAATCGCGATATAATTTATAGGACATTTTTCTAGAAATTATGCCAAACTGCCTTCCGAGTTTGAACGAAATCAGACTGACAGATGATGAGAAATCGACGTTATGAGAAATTCACGTTTGCGCATGCGCGCAGACCACTTTTGATTCGATGGCATTGAATATTATAAGGGACCGTCTAGGAGCTAGCCCGCACAATCGCTAAAAATTTCATTGGAATCGGTCTAAAACTTGGTATAGTTTTGGGAGTGACAAGGATTTGCCACAGACAGACAGACACGGAACCGAAATTGATCAGCACGTTCTGAAACGCAAAAAGCAAGTGGAAGTTTTGATTTTGGAGGGCACAAATTTTTTCGACTTCAATCACGAATACAAAGTTTCCCAACCTTCGGTAGTGAGGAAGCAAATATATACTGACAAAACTGAATATTTCTTATATTCTTTTACAAAACGGAACACTTTTTCGTAACTTTGCTGAAAAGGGATAACACTTGACCTTCTTTGAGGATAAAAAGACAGGAGACCTGAAACTGGGCAGTGCCTTTACGGTGTATACCAAAATATCAGGAGCTTGAATTAATATACTGAAAAAATGAACTCATGATTTCAATTATGTTCTCGAGAATCATCTGATATAAATTATTACATTTATCTATCCATTGATTACGAAGTAACCGGTATAATTTGATAGTTACTCAATGAGGAGAACGCCACTCAGACGGTTCTATTCCCTTCTGAAAGGCCGCCAGCCCTCTCTAATATTAGCGTGAACTTTAGCGTTGCTGTAAATTTGTTGAGGGTGATGAACTTTTTATTAGCTGGCCCTCCTGTTGACATCCTTCCGTAATCTCGCAAAAACCGTAGTGATTGAAAGATATTAACCTAATTGTTTCTGTTGTGAATTACTGTTACAGTAAGGTAAGCTTCTGAAGCTAGCGATTTTTGAAAATTTTGCAGCGGAAGGTAGAGAATCTATTTTTTAAGCAGAAGAACTCTTGGCATTGTAAAGTTCACTCAGATTCCTTGCCTATACAAGTTATGACGACAAGGGGTCGACGTGCTGGAAACAATTACTTATTTATATCGATTGGGATGTTATACAGGTAAGGCTGGGATATACGCTCCTGCAATGTCCCTTCGATGTGCTACCGAGGTCTGTTAATCACAACGCAGCCTTCAACTATTGGATAGCTATAGCTCTACTCAGGGAAGAGATTAATTGCAGGCGTCAATCCAGCCAAAATCGGAAGTATAGTGTGAAGCCCTATACTGCTAGCATTATCCTTTCACTGAGAAACAGCAATGCCAACAAACACCCAACCTACTCAGATGAAGGTGATTAGTGTAACTATTTATTGGCGATTTCTTTGGCGAAGCACTCACACTGTATGCATTTAGAGCTTCTGTTTCGCGGCAAGTGGAGAGCTAACCTAACGAACGCTGTCCGAATCATTTTTTAATAGGTGGGGGCATCCTTCGTCGGATTTCTAACCGGATGGAATCAGCAACTAAGTCTCTGAGTCTAGTGAACTTTGTGTGTGACACTAAATATTACACACAAACGTCACAAACCCATCTGTTTCATACCTATTTTATGCATTCCAATATAAAATGTTAATGCAGAAGGTTGGCAATTTTATATAAATGTTCTTTTCCCTTTTGCGTTTCTGAACGATTTCCGTTCCATAGCTCTGTCTGTCATCAATCCTTACTCTCAGCCAAACTATATCTAAGTCAGTCCAGTTTTTAAGACATTTTTAGATATTTTACGCACAATTTCACCACGGACTAACATGAACTTGTGCGAGAACGCAAATCTGATTTTCCTGAAACACCTACAATTTCTCACAATCCGATAGCCCGAATTCGCCCATGAATTTCACTGTGATTCATAATCTTATTAGCGTGATGTTGTTTTTCTCTTTACCTACCATTTTGCAGTTATTTAGCCGAATAATGCTTCCGGTGGCCTCATTAGATTAAAAAATTATAAAACTATAAAAAATTGCGACTTTTCAACAATTAAACTATTTCACTCTATAGACTTGAACGAAAAGTTGATACAGAACTTTTAGAGTCATCCACAACCAGTAGGTTATGTTTTGTGAACGAAATTTCCTTAGCTATATCCTATATTTCTTGAGAGGCTTCCAACATTTATTACCTAATTATAAAGGCTCACTTTCGATCATTAAATAAAGATCACAGCAAGAGATTGGGTAATGCGAATGTCGTCAAAATATAACCATCGGACTGATTTGGCATGCGAATTGAATAAGGTTTTTGAGTCCTTTGCTAACATTTGGAAGGTAAACTATATTAATTTTCAAACTGAGGATAATGTGAAATTTCATAAATTCATGGAACTACTTAACTAGGAATTACACGGCATCTTCTAATAGTTGTGGCGTTTATAAGTAACTGGAACCTGACTCATTCTGGTTTTCATCAAAAATGCAAATAATATGCAGTTTACGTGTATTAATTTGGTCACAAAAGACTACATCTCTACATGAGCAAGAATCATATTATGAAGACGCACAGTTTTTAGTGTTGAACAGTGTTAGTTTATTTTAATGTTTTGAACCATCCATATCGGAGGATAAGGAAATGCTTATGACAGTGTGTGTGTCTTGTTTTCAATGTGTTTTCTGAAAGTAACAATCAATAAATGTCTTTTTAAAAAAAAATTTTTTTTTTCGTTTGTTACAGGTGAGTACCTACTTCAAATTTATTATGGTGGAGCTCGTGTGGGTAATGTACATTCATTTCTTCTAATCCTAGTCTCAAAAACAGACCTTTTCCTTTTTTCCTCCGATTATTTAACCGCTCGGTGAATCCTAAGTTTGAATACTTCCAGTTGGAATTCGGGTCTCATAAATATGTAATGATTCTTAAATGGGAGCTTTAATCCCTCGCTCTGAACGTCTACCCTTTTTTCGGAAGTGGTCCGGTTAGCCTCGATAGCTCATCCGCATAATCAAGTGAAAATAAATAGCGCCCCACGAATCCTGTTTAACTGTAAACTGTGCTTTTATTACATACGAGGTGGAGAATAATCTGGATTTTTGGCCATTATTCTCTCCGGTTTCCAAACAACACTGTTATACGTGTTTTCAAAATAATTTACTACCTATCTTGCCAATTGGTACAGACCGGAAATGTAAATGAATGATGAAACCGAAGTCCAATCGTTTTTATTCAGTATTAATTCAGCCCTAATTTTTTAGCACCATCTAACGATTTTCAACTCTCGGAAGGAATTTATAATGATGTAAGAGATCAAAAATACAACCTGCTCGTAGCGAGCATTTTATGTGCTTCGTGGACCATATCGCATGAGCATGTTTGATTTAATCGAAGAAAATAATAAGTGCATCTAACTCCAAATGCCCATGCTCCATGTTACTTTGAATGTACGTTGTTAGGTTATATCTTTCGTCACTTTACAGTTTTTCGCCAATCGCAAAACAATACTCCCAAGTAAAGTGGTATGATATATTCATACTATGAAGAGTGATAGGAACTGAATGGTTTTATAATCATCTCTAAAATTGTATGATGAAGATATTATGCTCTCCGTTGTCATACGATAACCCTACCATATGAAAATTATCCCCCACTACTGATTGTCCTAAGGTACTCTGTGGAAGCTTAATATGCATACTATCCAAGTTGATGGGGCTCCAAAGTGGCTATTGTTTTAAATCATTACACATTTGCAAATCAATTTTAAACAATAAATTATGAAATAGATTTCTGAGAATTTGAATCCATTACCATAAATATATAAAACAGTCTGTTGACATGTATTTTCTCCACTTAAGCCGTATGAGTGTACTTGAACACCCTCGACGGTATGCAAATTTAACGATAAATATCGGTACAGTTTACTGTTAATTTGTTTGATAATTGTTTGTTTAACTTATTATTATCAAGTATGGGACGATAAAGACAGTAAAATTATAATTGAAATGTCGTATATATATACATATATATATATATATATATATATATATATATATATATATATATATATATATATATATATACTATTTTATAAGAAAGATATTTGTCAGCTAGATTAGTATAGTTGTTTCTGTGTTTCTGTAGGTCGTGTGATTGAACATTACGCTCACCAAAACGAGGCTTCTTTTATTATACACTAGCCGCTCCGGCTCGCTACGCTCGCCTACACGTCCAGCCGGGGGGCAAGCCCCCCGGACCCCCAATTAAATTGCTCGCTTCGCTCGCAAAGAGTGGCATATAGGGAATGTTGCTCGCTTCGCTCGCAAAGAGTGGCATGTAGGAAATGTTGCTCGCTACGCTCGCAAAGTGTGGCATGTGGGGAATGTTGCTCGCTTCGCTCGCAAAGTGTGCCATTTAGGGAATGTTGCTCGCTTTGCTCGCAAATGGTAGATCCCTAAGGGTAGGTTTAACGTGTGTAGGGGATGTTGCTCGCTTCGCTCGCAAAGGGTAGATCTCTAAGGGTAGGTTTAACTTCTGTAGGGGATGCTGCTCGCTTGGCTTGCTTGAGGAAGTTATACTGTTCACCCAACTTGGCAGACGTTTTTTTCAGTTGGGAATTCTTACAACCAAATTAAATCTTATAAAACTACGTGGAACCACGAAAAGTTTAGTGTGGTATGTAGGGAATGTTGCTCGCTTCGCTCGCAAAGTGTGGCTGTATACATGCGATGTATTACAATTGAAACATGTAGGGGATGTTGCTCGCTTCGCTCGCAAATGGTAGATCCCTAAGGATAGGGTTTACTTCTGTAGGGGATGCTGCTCGCTTCGCTCGCTTGAAGAAGTTATACTGCCCACCCAACTTGGCAGACGTTTTTTTCTGTTGGGAATTCTTACAAACAAATTAAATCTTATAAAACTACGTGGAACCACGAAAAGTTTATTCGGGGATGTTGCTCGCTTCGCTCGCAAGGTATACCTGTATATGTGTAGGACAAAGTCCGTATTTATTATTTGAAATGGCTCTCGCTTCGCTCGCAAGGTAGGTACCTATGTATACCTGCTCGCCTCGCAACATTGTGACATCGAACCCTTCACGTCAATTCTTGAGCCTTCTCTCGTCCACGGCACAATCATTTTAATCGCTTTGCTCGCTTCCGCTCGCAATTTGACCGAGTTCTCGTCACTTTTTTCGATATCCGATTTCGGATTCAGATTCGGCGGGATCAAACCTTTATTTCGCCCGCGAAAACCGTTCCGAAAAACGTACCTTTATGGGGTATATTTTAATGGGGAAAAACCCAGTTTTTCGGAAGACTTTTCGAGAAAACGGGTCCGTACTCTCGCATTTTTTTGACGCATTTCCCGATACTTTTTTCGCAATCCGATCGCGCCTTCGTCTTCCTCGTAGAAAAACCTACGAAACCCGTATTTTTCCGGAATTTTCAACGCCCGTTTAGAGGGGTAGAGGAAGCGGGGAAGTCCAAAAAGCGCACATTAATTCTTACTTCGACCCCCCTCCCGCCCTACGGCCCATGGTTCGGGTGGGATTAGAAAATTTTAAATTTGCTTATACACCCTATTGGAAAATCCCAAGAAGATCCCCCCACTCGTAGACTCCCCCCACTCAGCCGTTTGGCCGTGCATAGACACGACAAACAGACGGAGTTTCATTCTTATAAATAGTACTAGCCGCTCCGGCTCGCTACGCTCGCCTCCACGTCCAGCCGGGGGGCAAGCCCCCCGGACCCCCCGTTAAATTGCTCGCTTCGCTCGCAAAGAGTGGCATGTAGGGAATGTAGCTCGCTTCGCTCGCAAAGTGTGTCATGTAGGGAATGTTGCTCGCTTCGCTCGCAAGGTGTGGCTGTATACATTCCATGTATTACAATTGAAACATGTAGGGGATGTTGCTCGCTTCGCTCGCAAACGGTAGGTCCCTAAGGGTAGAGTAAACCTCTGTATAGGGATGTTGCTCGCTTCGCTCGCTTCAGGAAGTTATACTGCCTACCCAACTTGGCAGACGTTTTTTTCTGTTGGAAATTCTTACAAACAAATTAAATCTTATAAAACTACGTGGAACCACAAAAAAGTTTATTTGGGGATGTTGCTCGCTTCGCTCGCAAGGTATACCTGTGTAGGAAAAAACCGGTATTTATTACGTTGAGATGAGTCATCGACTCCCTTCAAGACTTAACTGCGTAGGCTAAGTGCGTCGAACCATTGTGAAACGGGCGCCCGGGTCGATTAATTTCTCATATTGAACGGTTCCCCTCGCTTCCGCTCGCAATTTGACCGACTGCCCGTCACTTTTTTCGATATCCGATTTCGGATTCAGATTCGGCGGACCCAAAGCTGTATTTCGCCCGCGAAAACCGTTCCGAAAAACGTACCTTTATGGGGTATATTTTAATCGAAAAAAACCAAGTTTTTCGGCGGACTTTTCGAGAAAACGGGTCCGTACTCTCGCATTTTTTTGACGCATTTCCCGATACTTTTTTCGCGATCCGATCGCGCCGTCGTCTTTCTTGTCGGAAAACCTACGAAACCGGTATTTTTCCGGAATTTTCGACGGCCGTTTAGAGGGGTAGGGGAAGCGGGGAAGTCCAAAAAGCGCACATTAATTCTTACTTCGACCCCCCTCCCGCCCTACGGCCCATGGTTCGGGTGGGATTAAACAATTTTAAATTCGCTCGCTCCCACTTTTGGAAAATCCCAAGAAGATCCCCCCACTCGTAGATCCGGCCCACTCAGCCGTTTGGCCGTGCATAGACACGACAGATAAACAGACAGACAAACAGACGGAGTTTCATTCTTATTAATAACTAGCCGCTCCGGCTCGCTACGCTCGCCTCCACGTCCAGCCGGGGGGCAAGCCCCCCGGACCCCCCATTCAATTGCTCGCTTCGCTCGCAAAGTGTGGCATGTAGGGAATATTGCTCGCTTCGCTCGCAAACGATAGATCCCTAAGGGTAGGTTTAACTTCTGTAAGGTATGCTGCTCGCTTCGCTCGCTTGAGGAAGATATACTGCCCACCCAACTTGGCAGACGTTTTTTTCTGTTGGAAATTCTTACAAACAAATTAAATCTTATGAAACTACGTGGAACCACAAAAAGTTTATTTGGGGATGTTGCTCGCTTCGCTCGCAAGGTATTGCTGAATATTTGTAGGAAAAAATCCGAATTTATTCTGTTGACATGGCTCTCGCTTCGCTCGCAAGGTATACCTGTATACCCTTCAAGACGTAAGTGCGTGTACCTGCTCGCAACCCGTTCCCTTCAGATGCAAGCCCCGCCTCATCGAACCCCTGACTTCGTAGAGCCTTCTCGCGAATACGGCAAAATTAATTTCTGATGTTAAACGCTTCTTCTCGCTTCCGCTCGCGATTTGACCGACTTAACGTCACTTTTTTCGATATCCGATTTCGGATTCAGATTCGGCGGACCCAAAGCTGTATTTCGCCCGCGAAAACCGTTCCGAAAAACGTACCTTTATGGGGTATATTTTAATCGGAAAAAACCAAGTTTTTCGGCGGACTTTTCGAGAAAACGGGTCCGTATTCTCGCATTTTTTTAATTAGCCTAGTTTTCTCGCTCGCTTCGCTCGCTCGGTAGGGCTGTATAGATCCGACGGTCTTCACTGTTGAGTGGGGCATGTCGAATGATTGGATACGGTGGATCACTAAGAGTGATTTGAAATGTGTAGGGGATGTTGCTCGCTTCGCTTGCTCTCTGTGGAATGTACAGATGCGAATGGATATAGTCCCCATACCATCGAAACCTACAACCCATGGTGCGAGTGGAAGTGTAAAATATGAAAATCCCTTTCCATAGACAATCCCAAGGAACTACGTTTCCACGGAATAAGCTCGAAAACCAACGTTTAAATCTACATTTTCGTTCACTACAATCGGAAAAAAGAAGTACATGTCTCGAAACTCGCATGGGACCAAATTGGAACTTCAACGAACATTCTAAGACCAACTCGAACAAAAAAGTCAAAATTTACTGGGTCTAAGGCGGAAAAAACACATCTTTCCGTCATTTCCCGCATATTCTCACTCATTTCTCCGGGAAGAGAGTATCTTTCGCCTATTTTGACGGCACCATCGTGTTCTACGGGTCCAGAAACGTTTCTTTGTCACTTACATACAAAGTGCTCTCGATCAAATGTAAATTTGGCAGCTGATAGAAGATCGAGCGCTCAGGCAAAAAAAGCGCATTATAAGCGGCTCCCACACCCCCCGCTCCAGCCCTTCAGCCATGGTTCAGGTGGGATTAGAAAATTTTTAAATCGATTATGCCTCCTTTCGGTTAAATTTAAGAAGATCATCTCACACAGCCGTTTGATCGTGCATAAAGACGACAGAGACGGAGTTTCTTTCTTATAAAATAGTATAGATAGAGATAGAAATAAAGTAGGTATGTTACAATGCTTATTAATGATACTTCACTTGTTAATATCTTTGCATATCCCTACCTACGTTTCCCCCACCGTCCCACACAGTTTCCTATACGGGTTTGCAGATTTTTCATCCTATCTGCCCGTAAAACGGTTCTCGATTGAGATCAATCGTATTTTTCCCTGCCCACTCTCTGGACTCATTCACCAAGATCAACTTAGGGGAGGGATTCGGTGGGAGTGACTGGTTTCAACGGTTTTTTCCCTATTCAGGTAGGCATTCGGAAGTAAGCTTCAGTGGAAAACATATGGTCCGACTTCGGCGTGGGCCCCCAGTGTACAACGACCTTTTTGTGTGGGCGGCACGTACCCGTCAGTAGGAAAAACCGCATGGAAACTATGCGGATCAAGCACAGGCTACAGCCTCTCTGTCGATAATCCAGTATTCACTGGTTCATCTCAACGGTTCACTTTTGTTTATCATTTTCAATAGGTAATGATCAAACCAAGTTCAACCTACTCTTGCATGCCAAGTCGCAGTGCGACTCACACTCGTGTTGGTGATTTTTTCCCGTTCAACAATTAAACCCTTCAAGAGCACTATCGGTTAGTCGTACCGGTTGGTCTCATTCGATTCATTACACTGAGTCCTATCCAAGTTGAAAAACTACATTTAAATGTGTTCACCCCTTGGGATTATCGAAAGTGATGTCGAGATTATAGGCATATCGCATTTCATAAACGTTGGCCCAGCCGTTTCACACACAAAAAAAAAGACGGCGGGCTTTTTTCCGATTTTTTAAATCTTCATAATTAGAAACGTGAACCAACAAATTTTTAGAGGTTTTTAGAGGGTTGGAGGTTAGGTTTTTCTTGGTAAAATACAGAGGTTCATTATTGAAAACACTGAACCAAAAATCCGTCCCTCCACGTTCAGAAACTTTGTTTATGAAATTCAAGTTTAAGTTAAAACTGTCAGTACACGTGTCACGACTAAATTACATGGACCAGCGATCTGCACAGATCTAAAACAGAAATAATAAACCTTTGTGTAATAATTTGGAGGTTTTTAACTTTATGTTTTGGAATAAAAACTAACTGGAAAACTCCACTACATTCTTTTCAACTGTCATGAATCTTTGATCTTCCTAAAAAGCCGAATCCAGGTGGTGTATGTAACTTACGTACAGCAATTGTGCTTCAGTCATTCGTGTTTTCCCAATCATTAATCGAACGAGGCGCAAATAAGAAGGTACATTTCGTGTAGCTCTCAAGACAGATACTACACATACGAACAACCCACATTGGTTCAACAGTCACATAAGTAACTAGCTTAAGAAGAGTCATTATCGCCTTTCTCCAGATAAACGGGTAAGGAACAGACGATATATCTAGAAGCACAGGCGATATATCTTTCGTGGAAAGAATTGTGTGGCCTCACAGGCACAATGTGGTCTAACGATCTCATTGGTTCGCAAACCAACTTACGTAGCCACCACCCCCGCATGTAGGTGAATTTAGACCATAAAAACAGCAAGTTGTTGTCAGTGAAATAACCTACTAGATACTTCTAACAACCTTGAGACAGATACCTATGAACTAGAAATGATTAGTGATAATTTCCGGTAGGAATTGTACTATTTTTTAAAAACAATTTTATTAAGTTGTACTAAAAAAATTTTGATAAATATTTAAAACGTTATTACGTAAGTAAAGTTATTCAGACAAGAATTAGAAGGTCAAGTATTTCGAGAATGAAATTGAACAAGCAAATGTGTTCACATTTCAATAAAATTGCCTAGGTTTTTTTTTTTTTTTTTTTTTTTTTTTTTTTTTTTTTTTTGCTGAATATTACTTGATGGAAGTATGAAAACCATAAATTAGAATGTTCTGAACTGTGTACACACAAAGTTTTTAACCTAAATGTATTGAAATTTCTTTTTCTCATTCATGATCCGTGAAAATGTTACAGATAGTGTTCTCAACTCATTACGTGTATTCAATAATATTGACTCAAAACTCCGGTTTATTAGATTATTAGTACTATATCGGAAATAAATCCAAATCATCGATGTATAAAGATATTTAAACAAATTTCATGGCTTTGCTAATCTTTCAAATTCATTATTTTATTCAGTTCTTTGTAGCGTTCGCTTGAAATCCGTTCTCTCCCTGCAATTACATGGCATTTTGTTTTCTTATCCAGAACTATTTGAAGTAATCCATCACTTTATGAGGTACACCAAATCTTAAAATAGTGAATCTGTTGGAATGCCGAAATAGTTGAAAACGGTCTTGTTCTCAGTTATTTAATTTTGCGATGGCCTTCGCAGCGTAAGTAGTGTTACCGGAATAAATATTTATAGGTTTGCAATGACGGCCTTCTTTTCTCTTTCAGCGGCCAGAAAAGAAAACAATTCTGGAACTTCTCCAATACATTGGTATGGACACCAACCAAAACGTATACTTTCGAATCAAAAAGTTTAGGTCTGTCTATCTGTCATCTGCCAATCACTGTGCCACTTTATATTCGGTGAAAAGCATCGGAAAACAAATATCGTGTTTCGGAGTTGGGTTACTCAAGAGCTCAGTACTGACGCGAAATCAGCTCAAAAGATTCAATACAGATGAGTTTAAAGAAGTGAAAAAATGCGGTTTCATTTATTTTCCCAACTTTTCTTCCCATCTAATACTACAAAATTGAGCAAATATGAAAATTACTCTTTATTTGGTATAAAACAATAATCATGGCCCCCGTCCCATTATCGCTATAACGAACTATAGTGCCTATTGATGGACTAAAATATCATTGGTAGAAATTTTCGTAGTAACACGAACGAAACATGTCAGATGGTGTGAAGCATCATACGAGATCCCGCATCAGATGAGTTTTATGTGTGTAATATCGCAAATAATGGAGTCTTTAATAACCATTATACCAACACAGAAGCACTATTTTGGTCTTAGAGGCACGTGTCGAAAATTTGTTGAAAAACGCATAATTTATCATCATTGCGAAATATTATATAGACACAGTTAAAATACTCCAGAAAATAACAAACCTGTGATAATTAGGTGTGAACAAGTTGTTCTAAAATACGGTATATTTGAGACTTGAGCATAATAAATTATTAGAGCTTATTATTCTCTAATAACTACATGATATCATAATAACGCAAGAAAAAATATTCTGCACAAGCATGTAGTTAAATGAGAGAGAAAAAAAGCCTGCCAAGTTGGCAGCGGCAATACTCGCTTCCTTGTATCCGTAATATTTGTGTATAGTTGAAATGCTTCAAATATTCCTCAAAGATTACATAAAGGGTTGTATTCAGTTGGGGGAAGCAGCAAACTAAGATGTAGCATGAAACGTCAAAATCCGTCATTATGAAACGAGAAAATTATGCTTGATGTAATTTATTCGCAGAGTGAAGAATTGACTTGAGAACAATGAAACTTAAAGAAGACCTTCTACAGCCTAACCCCCACATTCCCTGAAAATGTCAAAATCGGATGATAGCTGTAACCATGTACAGGGTGTCCCATCTTAACGGGCCCATCGGGAAATTACAGCCTTACGGTGAGAGCTATCGAAAAATTGAACTGGACCTTTTTTATAGTATTTCAACTCAGCTTCACGATGCGGAATTCCGATTTTTATTTTCCCATGTTTTAGGGTCTCAAATCATTGATTGAAACTGACGGTTTCCTCTTGATCCCTCTTTTTTATTGCTTTTTCCGATTTTAGGTTAAATTTGGAACAGAAAATGCCTCCTTGAAATTTTCTTTTTGTGGCTTCGTTTCTGAATTATTCCACTTTTTGCGGAAATCCGATTTTTATTTTTCCATGTCTCAAATCATTGATTGAAACTTACGGTTTCCTCTTGACCCCCCTTTTTTATTGATTTTTCCGATTCTAGGTTGAATTTGGAACAGAAAAGGCCTCCTTGAAATTTTCTTTTTGGGGCTTCGTTTCTGAGTTATTCCACTTTTTGCGAAATACAGAAAATCGCCGATTTTTTTTAGACATTACCAACACTTTCTTACTACTTTTATCTTCAATTTTTGAGATGTTCACCACACTTTTGAAATCAGCAATTAACTATCTATCATCAGACCCCAGCGTCCATAATCAACAATCACCATTAGGGGGATGACATTACACTTGAACCGCTTACGATTTAAAAGTTTTCCAAATCGTCATTTGAAAAAAAAAAAACCCCTCAAACTGTTCAGTATTATTACTCATTTATTAGAAGAACGTATGAGACGCCGTATTCTGGACTAATGTAAGGTTCTTTAAATAATAAAGATTATAGTGTAGACTGAACAATAAGTATCAGGAAGCTGTTGTTTTCTTGACCCTTAAATACAGTTTGCAGGAGAAGGAGCAGAGGCTGGCTGCAGAAGGAACAGGTGGCATTTTCGATTTATCACAACACAACTGACTGGAAGTCTCCTTGTGGTACATTTTTTAAACTGTATTCTGAACAGTGATTCTGTGTGCACTGAACAGTTTGAGGGTTTTTTTTTTTTTTTTTTTTTTTTTTTTTTTCTCAAACGACGATTTGGAAAACTTTTTTTTAAATCGTAAGCGGTTCAAGTGTAATGTCATTTCCCTGATGGTGATTGTTGATTATGGAAGCTGGGATCTGATGATAGATAGTTTAATACTGATTTCAAAAGTGTGGTGAACATCTCAAAAATTGAAGATAAAAATAGTAAGAAAGTGTTGGTAACGTCTGAAAGAAATCGGCGATTTTCTGTATTTCGCAAAAAGTGGAATAACTCAGAAACGAAGCCCCAAAAAGAAAATTTCATGGAGGCCTTTTCTGTTCCAAATTCAACCTAGAATCGGAAAAAGCAATAAAAAAGGGGGGTCAAGAGGAAACCGTAAGTTTCAATCAATGATTTGAGACATGGAAAAATAAAAATCGGACTTCCGCAAAAAGTGGAATAACTCTGAAACGAAGCCCCAAAAATAAAATTTCAAGGAGGCCTTTTCTGTTCCAAATTCAACCTAAAATCGGAAAAAGCAATAAAAAAGGGGGGTCAAGAGTAAACCGTCAGTTTCAATCAATGATTTGAGACCCTAAAACATGGATAAATAAAAATCGGACTTCCGCATCGTGAAGCTGAGCTGAAAAACTATAAAAAAGGTCCAGTTCAATTTTTCGATAGCTCGCACCGTAAGGCTGTAATTTCCGGATGTGCCCGTTTAGATGGGACACCCTGTATATTAAGCTAGTTTAGATTAAGCTAGTAACCAGGATTTCACATTCGCGCACGCGTTGCAGCTACTAATTCTACAACCATTTATGTTGACACTGATATCAAATGATCAAATAATCTTCTCCCAAATTTCCTTCGGATTTTAGTGGGATCTGACGACTAGGGCGTAATAAAATTATGCAAGCTATTCATCTGATAATGTTTTCAATCATTTTCGCCGTACTTAGAATCGACTGAATCTATACTATAAAATCTTTAAAAGTTGCCCTTGACTACGATTCGACCTCATCACTGACGTTATCCATTGTTAAACCATCAAAACTCGAGTTTATTTGCGAAAATTTGGACATTACCCCAAACTTCGTGGGGCACCTTGTCAGCGGACCCCTAGCTATTGGAATTGTCCCTATCTCGGGGTTGTGAAACAACCCAAGCGTGAGGAAAAAAATCACTGCATAAATATCCGTTTCAGAGCATTCTAAAACCGTAGGTGTAAGTCTGTCCATGTCTGTGTGCATGTGAGTGTGCGCATAAGTGACTAATTTTGTCGACGCTGCCCATATCACAATAAATTCTCAAGCGATTTTCGATATTCTTTCTCTTTCTTCTATTTATCTTCCAATTTTAGTCCGGTTGTGCTACGAACCCCAGAAATTTTTAATTTCATGATGGAAGAGAAGAAATGGAGGGAATAATGCTAGATAAAAACGTGTTTTTTGCCGAACAATTTTGTGGGAGCGCACACCCACGTCGAAGAAGAGGTGCGTCGAATGAATAAACGCGTATAAAAAGGAGGTTTTTCAAATAATACCTCAATGTATAGAACAAATGCATCCAAGAATAACCGTTTATAAAATAGAAAACACTGGCGTCGAGGAACACCGGCGTATAAACTTTCAGAAGTACCGAAAACGAAAATTCAGTAGTGTAACCGCTACGAAGAATAACCGTGTATAAAACAAGAGAGGGTTAGCGGCGTCGAGAACAACCGCGTCGAAAAGGTGAAGAAGGATGGATGGAAGGGTGGAGAAGGACAGAACTAGACAGAGGGATGCTTAGGGAAGGCAACCCGCAATACACCTTCGCTTTACACGAGATTAACAAGAGGTATTGAGAGGGGAGGGGATTTAATTTCAAAGGTGTAATAAATCGAAATAGGTGACAAGGGTCGATTTTCACACTTTTTGATTATTATCGTAAAATATTTTGATTCAATTCACTTGACTTCCAATTTTAGTCGATAAATTTGATACCCAGTACTTTTCCCTTCACGTAAATATCCTCCAAGGTTCGCTGAAAGTACAAAAATAGTGCAGGAAACTGCAAAAATCGACGAAAAATTACCCCAACGCTTGCGCCTGACGAAGAAAGAAGGTTTTATAGTAGGTGCCCATTTCTACGCGGCATTTTTCGACGCCGTTACACACTAGGAGATTTCGTTGCTAATATTTTTCGACGTGGTTATGCGGCATAGAACGGAATCGAAGACTAAAAGCGTCGAAAACAAGGGCAATTTTTATACGTGGTTGAGCGCTCTTGTTTTTTGACACGGATATGCGCTACCATATATAATTCCGTACATATTTTAGACGCCTACACGCCTGCATGTCTTTCGACGCCGCTGTTCATCATCATAAATGTTTGTATGTCACCTGTTTTCGATAGGTGCCGTTCTACACAACTCAGGCTACAACTCTTCACCGATTTTCATGATTCTTAATTTTTCCATTACGAATTTGATATAATTTTGGAATTTATGTAAGGAGTTTCAAATTTCATCATGGAAGGGGGTGAATGGAAGGGGTAATAGCGATAAATCGTGAGATTTTTACTATATTCATCTCATTTCTGTGACTTTTATTATTGGGTCGATCCAGATATTAGCCCAGTTATATAACCTTAGAAATTTCAAATTTACCGTCGGTGCAGCGGGTAAATGGGAAGAAGGGTAATTCCGAGAAATCATCATACTTTTGTTATTTTCTCCTATTTCATTTCTCACAAATATTAGATACATATATACAATCCACTCATAGGAACGTCCCTGTAATGCATGCATTACTTAATACCAATATGTTCTCCCATTGTAGGGGGTTGCTGAGTGCGCAACAGAATGAGGCAAAAGTACGAAATTTTGCCAAACTTTCACGATGCGTACTTATATCTCACAGCTCCGTTCTCTTTCTCTACATACTATACCTTCTAAAGCGACCAGCTAGTTTCGACAAAAAATAAGGCTAGATGACTTGGTAAACGTTTCCATTTCCAAAAGTCCGGATTCTTAAGAATACAATTCCATAATGTCTCATACTGGAAAATTTGGACTGTTGCATCTATTTATGTACTTGTAGGAGCCAGTCACTTCAAATTTGCAATTGGAAATTTGCGAGACGCTATATTGTAGGTGGAGGAAACGGAATTATTCTTGTTTGTCGCTGATGTCTCCACTGTTATCATGTTTTCTCTCAAGGACTGTCAGCTCAGGTTACAGAGTCCATTTTAATTATACGGCTGTTTGAAACGGAGAGACAACCTTCCGAGCTGGTGCATGAGAGCCTCAACGTGCAGCAAGTGGTTTGAAAGGTGTATCACATATCAAGCCTTACAGAAACGATCTTCGGGCTCATGAACAGTCACACTCCACATCACTGCCACGGGGCATCAATTTTCTAAGACGATTCAGCCTGCGCGTCCACGTAGAAAGTATAAGGTTCCACTACATCTCTTTTACCACATCAACATTTTCTTGTATTTCTCTTTTGTCTATGAACATGACCAAACTTTCAGTTATCATCCGGTGTTATGTTTTAAAGCCAACCAAGCGACACCGAGTGAACGATCAACTGCTTAAACTTTTGATACATCCAAACAACTATAAACAATCATCCTGGGATTTGGAACGTGTCAGCTTTAACAGTAAACCAGCTTGATGTAGTATAGTGTAGTAGTGCAAAAGACCCTATAAAAGCGTTTAATAGGAACTGCATTTAAATTCATTCAGAGGTAAATCCATTTTTTCTGGAATCAATATCGAAAACAAATAATTTCCCAATATCGAATACGCTATTCGACCATCCAACGTCCTTTCCAATTGCAATGAAAGGCAGATAATTCAAGGTGCAGTAAATCTTTCCGTTAAGTTTACTGAATAAATTATAACATCCACGAATGTTGAAGAGAAAACTGAAAGATGAAATCTCAAAACCCTTTTTAGCGTAATTTCTCACGGTTTGTTCACCATGTATTGAAATTTACGTTACGATCGAGTTCACGACATAGGCATTGAGTTCTTTTGAAGAACCCGCGTTTTATTTTTTAACAGGTTTAACTGTAATCGTAAAACATTCAATAGACATATATCTTCCGGTAAAACCCATCACTCCTTGCCCTACAAATCTTTCGTTTTCTTCTTTTATTCAGTTGTGGGTGTTAGATTTATGTGCTTTGTAATCTTCGTGATCTTGGTCGAGCCCTTGACATGGCTTCTACGACATCTTACTTGCCCTAGTTTATAATGTTCGATTACTGTAAAAATCAAACATTTTGATATCAGCTGTACAAAATATAAAGACAAATAAAAATAAAGATAAAGACAAATCCTTGGTTCCACGTCCGCATCTAAGGTAGAAGGAGTTAACGTAGGTTGTAGTATTATTGCAAGTGGGTAGGGAAAGAATGTTGGCGAGTGTGGGCCCAGCAAGTGCTTCAGGTCTTTTAACATACGCCTTTCCCAAGTCCCTACCTCCCACGGTAGATTAAAACAATCCAAACTATTCACCAGAACCGAGTAAGATGATGCCGATCCCCCGAAAAAATAGGATTTTGCCAATTACTATTGATTTATTTTAGTATTTGAAAAAACATCTATTACGAGGCAACAAACAACTGCTCTCCCACTAATATACGACTTTCATGTTCAGTAGTCCGGGAATCCACCTCATCTCTACGTCCCTAAGATATGTTTTATTAATTTGTTCATTTTAATATTTTTTAAATTTATTTTTTATTTTTTTTGCCATCAACAACTTGGAAGATTAATCTTATAATAGTGACAATCCGTTTTCGGGAACGTACATAATATTAGAAAATATTTCATTCCATATTTTCTTCACCAACTCAGTCGGCATTCGTGATTGATTGCAGCTATCAATGAACCCCTGCCAAAAGAATCAACTAACTCACCCATAAAGTACCTACGAGATGTGACTATCAAACTCTACCTTTACGGTTTGAACGGGTACTTCTATGAACTCGTATCTTTGGAGTACAGTTCGTTGGTGTACACCGGAATTATGACACCTTCGGCAAGGACGGGGACATTTCTCGTTTTATCGCCTTTTTTCTTTTTCTTTTTTTTCTATTTTTTTAATAGAAGGAACGCGAAAAAGATAAAGGCGGTGGAACCCAAGCAGGGCAAAGGGATGCCGGGAGAGCTCAGGGCAAGGGGCGGAAGCCGTATTTCAAAAGACCGCTAAAGATAGTGCTCTACACGACTTTTCTGACGCCCCGACGGAATCCACTAGGGCACATTCTTCCCGTAACATTATCTTCGTCAGCTGATTTCCTCTCTACTTTGAATACAGTTACACTCTAAACAATGCCATTCAACGTAGATCGCGTTTACGGACGGCATTCCATGATTGTAATATATACCATTTTTTGGTCGTCCTGAGACGGAATCCTCATAATCATTTTATCATATTTCAATTACAACAACACACACATCAGCCTTTTTTCTCGTACCATTTTATTGAACTATTTGAAAGTCGAATTGTGTATTTTTGGGAGAATGGAATGGTTTGTCTTAGTGCGTCATTATTGGACTGCACCAATAGTAATAAACCAGTAGTTTCAATTGAGATGTTTCATATACGCATTAAGAATCAAATCTCCTACAAACAGCATAACGTCAGTTCCATCTGGCTTGAGCAATCAGGGTGAAGTCACTGGTCTGCGTGTTGTCCTTCAGATCTTGTGCCCGGTAGGCCCATACGTAACCTATCTTCCAAAAAGGGACCGAATAGTGGTCAACCGGGTTGCCACTGGTCATACCCGTATACTCACAACCACCTGCTTACTGCAGAAACTTGAGATGTTGTGCGTGGGAGGTATTGGGTGATTGGCTCCCTCAGTGGGTTGATGACGTTCTATCTGGACCAGACAAGGTCCAGCCCCTGTTGTTGTAACTCTCTATTACGAACAGTGATTTCTGATCTGTGTTATATTTATGTGCCTCTAGTTGCAGTTTTATTTCACTTTGCTGTTTGTTTTTAACCTATTCATAATCTGGTCTTAGTTGTATTATTTTCTTTTTGGGAGTTTTTATCAGGTGTAGGGGCTCATCATTTTACCCCTTGTTTTTCCCCCTTCGATTTGCCATCGGAGTCCATGATGGCACCCCGTTTAGTGAGGGAGGGAAACTTGGTTCCCCTTAGAATCGTGGCACATGCAGTGTCTCCTTGAACTCCTCATTTAATGCTGCTAATTACCCTTTTGGTCGAGCAGCGGCTTTAATCCTTAAATAAAAATTTTTTGTCAGTTGTATACGTCAGTCTTTATATTTCTCTTCAGGAAGCAGACAACTACCGATTAAATACCGATAATCTGAACACAAGTAATAATCTCGACTAATTGTGACTAATTTAGAAGCAGAGAAGAGTTTTTCTCATACCATGAACGGCTTTATTAGTAAGACCGACGCGGCATTGACATTGGGTTTAGAACACTGAAACCAACAATGAAACTTGTAGCTTTCATACCATGAAGGGCTTTATTAGTACGACCGACGCGGCATTGACAAGAATTTAGAACACTGACACCAACAATGAAACTTGTAGCTTTTAAGGAAAATCATAGCCATATTATTCAATAGACTGAAGAATATAATAATCATTTCTAGTTTTACTCAAAGATTAACTATTGTTGTCATTACGTCAGTTTAATCGAAGTTCATCCTTCCACCTATACGCTGCGATTCTGAACATCGTGGATAATCATGAAGGAATGAGCATTATGGTCGAGTTGAAAATAACAGTTCTGGTAGAGGTGCTGCGGCTTAAGCCTTGAAAAAAAAAAACAAGTTTTTTCCTCGAATCTGCAAATTTCATTTCCACGAAATTCAGTTTTAGCTTCAAAATATTTGGTTAATAATACCTATGGTTAATAAATCGCTCTATTCTTCTCGTAATCGCTCTTTATGGCTTATCTATGTTTACTGTTGCACAAAAAGGCATCTTTAAAATTTTTTTCAATGTTTGAATACTTACATTAGCATCATTCTGGTACAGGATTAGATAAATATGTCATCTTATACGTGTCAAATTAATTTTTTGGCATTTTTAAAATGCATAATATGTTTTCTAGAACTCCGTCCTTTCTATTTTATACGTATTTAATTTTTCTTGGAGTTTTACCAAGTCAACGGCATCGCCAAGTGACACAATTAAGGTGGCTCAAGGTCGGTGTCAGTCGAACGGAAGGTGGGCGTGGAGTCTCGAAACCTCTCAGATGGTGGTACGTGGGTACAGGTACTCTTCCCCCGCGTTTCCTGTCTTATTTATGATCCGTCTGTTAGTGAACGGTCGGAGAAGTGATACGGAGAGACATCACCACAGTTTGAAAATAGGTAAGATGGGTCGGTAGTGAAAACATTTCGCACTCAACCGTACAAGGAGTGAACGAGAATTTTACGACGCCGGATGTTCCCTCCCACGTGAAGTAAAAAATAATTCTTTGACAAGAGAGATACTTATTCAATGTATTCCTCTCCAACTCTACTAAAACGCTTTGATTTTCAAGCCAATGTTTATCATTTCCGGACCAATTGCACAACAAGTTCCTCGATCGCTACATTGGCATTGGTCGATAGGGACCATCATACTTAGAATGCTAGCCAATGACTACAACCACTGAATTGACACAGATCATCGGAATTAAAATGTTATAAAATTCAAAACATATGATGAATATTGAATGTTTATAGTACAAATGATTTCATATTGCATGTTACGAATTTCTTCAAAATCCGAAATTTCCGAAGCTCACGGTCAGTATAATTGTAAAAAAGCACTTGGTGGAGGCTGGTATATCAATACGGGTTAATATTTTTCATGCACTTCTATCTCCTGAGAAGGATATCTCCTACTTTTGCCTCACCATACTTTATATTATTAGCATTCACTATTTATAAATTGAAATTATTGGCAAAATTGCATACCAAGTTACGCTACCACGAAATTAAAGAAATTTGTGTAAACTTAAGTAGCCTTTATATAAAAATTCAATAAAAAATGCTCCAAAAGCTGCAGAGATTAACGTTGGGTAGAAACCTATAGAGACTACATACGTAATTCTGATTTGCACCAGAAGCTGAGTACCTCCACTGCACGGAATTTCATGGGAACATGGAGATATGTTATGGCTTGAATGTGGATCCGTATCCATAATAATTTATTGTAATTATACCATGAGGGTTGTTTATAGTTCATTAATAAATTTATGTATAGTATAGCTGCCTTTATTTAGAGCGGTTTCGGCAGCATACAATTTTTGCAAAAATTTCGATTTTTTTAATGAGTGGAAAACCATTTTTATGGGAGTTACAGATTCATTTGGAGCGGCTGGAGGAGTTACAGTTGGCTTGGAACGGCTCAGTTCTAAGTGAAAAATCATGATAGATAGTACGAATTTTCGTGACTTATTAATGACCTCAGCCATAAGACTTACTTCCTGTTGCCAAAAAAAGCGAAGTTGATATAGTTCATGGCAATCACGTCATTACAATTCATAGTAGAACCAGGAAACTAGAGCGCTATTCAACTTGAACGGTGACATTCGGAAGGCATTATTCCTGTACAAGTTGTTTTCCTGATGAGTATGTAATCAATTCTGTGTAATTAATTTTCTACGTGCAGCATGATTGAACAGCGATTAGATACAATAATCATTATAACCATTCATCTAACTAGCTTAAATCGAACATTCCTACACCACAAAATCATCTTCGAGTTTTCAAATGGTAATAAGTTACAAGTGAACCTATAGGGTTGGATGAAGGAGATAGATGATTGCTTTTTTGTATTGCAATCGTTGACCAACTCTTCCAGCCGTTCCAATGTACAAGTGTGCCCGAGTTGTGAAAACGTGATTCTCTCGTATGCCATGGCTTGACAACTCGATGGCACGCACGAAGGGATTTATTGGCAACGGCAGGCTGGAGAGCTATTTGATCCATTAAGCCCTGATAAATGGTCTGGTAATGGTGTTATAGAGCCACCTGAGGCCACCTTTTTCTGTTCGACGTCCCCCACTTTCGGTGATATGATTAGCAACAGTTTATTTTATTGATTAAATCGTTCACAACCCCTACCGGAGACGCAGTTTTGTAGTCCACCTATTATCCAGTTTTTATTGTTAACATTTCATTGTTTTTGTATCACGAAAAACATGTCCCGCGTGATGTGGTAGTGTTTTTGCACGATAACTAAGTTATTGTTGATTACTAAGAATTGTTCATTTATGATGTATGGTATTCTTGTTTGAATACATTACTTTGCCTATGGTTACTATTACACTCCGACTTATATTCTGACAAGCAGAAATTTTTCGGCAAACAATTTGGGAACAATCCGAAAACCTACGGCTTGGGACTCCTACGTTTTCGACTATAATACAGTTTGTGTACCCCCTTGACTGGTCGATGATTGAATATTCTTTCCAGAGTCAGTAACCATAGTTTATTTGGAACCTCAAAACGACCAGAAATACACATATATGATCAACCCACGAAGTTCCACCTGTCAGAAATCAGGAACAGATTCTATCAAACACTGATTACCTTTGTATGCCAAGTGTTGGCTAATTTATTGACATCATCCGGCCTCTGAGGCTATCGGGAAGAGAATATGTGAAGTTGCACAAACATAAACAAGGTAGATAGTACTGTGGGGGCGCTGAAATGTTATAGCATCAAATATTCAAAATGGCATGAAACAACTCCATACAATAACCAGGAAAGTAAACCGTAAACTAAACCAAATTTCTCACATACCAGCACGCACAACCGTCACTCTATAACCTATTTTTAAAAAAATGCATCCTTTTAAAATACTATGATATACTACGGAGCAGAGTTAGAGAACTGCAGTTATTAAAGTGATGGTGCTATGAATATTTCAATCTATATTTTGATCTTAAATTAGTTTAAAAGTTTCCGGAGCCGTACATAGCCAGTTTGCTCTGATTTTATTGTCAAGGGTAAATGAGCTGAAGTGTGCCACAACTTTTCACCACTTTCCAGGAGCCTTAGTAATGGTAAATCGGAGCATAGCTACCTTAATCCAATAAAACCTGAGCATTTACGGTTAATGAAGTATAGCAAGCTGTCTGATGCCTATCGTTTTGAAAAACGTTTCGAATCGATTAATTTCAAAAAGCTAAACAATATTTTTACTCACGTGACTTTATTTTTATTTTGTTTTTTTAATCGCAAAATATTCTGCCATTTAGTACACTTTACTGTTTTCCGTATGATTCGGATCAATAGCTCTTTTTTCTTACAAAATAGGGTCTTTACTTCTTATTTTTACCTCAAACTAACAATAACTCTGTATTAGGAAGTAAGCTAGTAGAAAAAACGAAAGAGTTTGGAAAAACGAAATCTCAAGGTCTTAAGCCGATCTCGGGGCTACCCTCACAGGATCAGCACTGATCGGGTTACCTTTCATGAAGATTGAGAGCCTCAACTTCTCATAAAGTTTTTGGAGCGCCTCAGGGAAAAAGATAGATAGAAACAGGCGAGGGAAAAACGATTGTGAAGGAAAGGTTTGTAAAAAAAAGTGTCTTTTGAACTATAAATCTTTATTAGTTTTCCTCCCTTTGGCGTTCAACTTTGGTCTTGAAACTGTATATTCTATCAAGAAAAAAAAACTGGTTCTTCAAAAAAATATCTTCGTGAAAAAGAATGTGGAGATGTTGCAATAAGTTTAAAAGATCACATTCTGAGCGAACTTGCGTAATTTTTCTTATTGCTACTATTATTTATTTTTATTTTTCTAATTTTTTTTCTGGTTTATTATTTTCAATAATGTTCCTAAGGGGTTTAATAATTATAAACCAATGATATGCGTAGAAGGGCTGTCTAACACAAAAATAATAAACCCTTGTGTAATAAAAAACGGAAGTTAGTGAAAAACGTCTATTTCCACGAAAATAAAGAGTTACAATGTTAAATCGATTTCGACGGTTAGGCCATCATCAGTAACAAACAATAACTGAAGACACATTAGAAAGGACTCAGTTTATATAGTGACAGTTGTAAATATTTACAACTTGTAACACTAATAATGTTCTCTATTGGTATAGATATGTCGATGATATCATCATTCTATGGGAGGGCACAGAAAGACAACTAAATTATTTTCACGATAAAATTAATAAATGAGATCCCTATATCAAATTCACCCTCGAATAAATATTCGAATAAAAATCTCTTAGGTAAATGAGAAGCATGATTTTTCAATTTATAGAAAAGATACATATAGCGATATAACGATCCATAGTACTTCAAATCACCCTTTAGTCCATAAGCATGCAGCCTTCCATAGTATGATCAACCGTGCACTATCTATTCCAATGAGTGAACGAAATTTATCAAAAGAAAAATCCATTATCAAAAGCATAGCGGCTAGTAACGGATATGGAGGAGATCTCGTTGATACCATATGGATAAGGTTCTTAGGAAAAAGAGTAAGGAAAAAGTTTCCAATCTGGCTCGGGAAGATGTAATTTTAGAAGAAAAACAATGGATAAGTTTACCTTATAATGGGAAAATTTCGGATAAAATTGGCAAAATTCTATCATCGAGAGGTTACAAAGTAGGTTTTAAAACTAAAAATAGTCTTTAAGAAGCTTTAAGCATTACTAGGATCCGTTAAGGACAAAATTAATGTTCAGGATAAAAGTGGGGTTTTTTAATTAAAATGTTCTTGTGGCTACGAATATTGCGGTCAGACTAGTAGGAAATTTAGGGAAAGAATAGACGAACATCAGGAGGATTTCAGGGAAAATAAGGGTAAGTCTACATTTGCAAAACATCTTAAGGAATCCAATCATGTTAAAATTTTGATTTGACAGATAGACAGTTTGTAGAATTTCTTCATTTTTGCCCAAAGGGAGGCATGTTGAATGTACTTGAAAAATTCGAAATTATCAAAAGTGACAGATCTGGTAAATGTTTAAATGAGGATATACCTCAATATATTTCACCACTGATAGGTCCATTTCTATAAAGCTTGGAATTATCCCTTCACACTGTTGAAACCATATTTAGTTATTTCCCCCTTTCACTTCATCTCATCAGCTATAATCCCCCCTCACTTTGTATGCACTTTATTGGTTGCACCTCCTGCCGTTTTTCCTTTCTCTCGACCAATGGGATTCAATCTCCCTTCACCTGTCACTATATAAGCTGTGCTCTTTCTAATGTGTCTTCAGTTATTGTTTGTTACTGATGATGGCCTAACCTTCGAAATCTATTTAACATTGTAACTCTTTATTTTCGTGGGAGTAGACAACGTTTTTTACTAACTTCCGTTTTGAAATGGGTTTCCACAATTTCGTCGAGAGTGATTTATTTCGCATTGTGTAATAATTTGCAGGAGTTTTTTTTTTTTTTTTTCACTTCTTGTTTGCTTGGAAATAAATTTTAAAAAACGTTAAAATTTTCACTACGAACAATTTGGTATTATGCCATAAAACAAAAAGTTATTCACGTAATTGTTCATGAAAATTATTGCTCAATATCATAATTCTTATCGTGGCGAAAACAGGATTTTCGGATTTTGATTCAATAGGTAACATTGATGATTCGTCTGGAAACACACACACACACACTCTCTCTCTCTCTCTCTCTCAGTCTCTCTCTCTCTCTCTCTCTCTCTAGCTCGCCCTCTCTCCCTCACCCTCTCTCTACCTCTCCCTCTCCCTCTCATTCCCTCTCTCACTGTCTCTATCTATCTATCTCTGTAGTTTTCTTCACACCACATGGATACAGACACATCATAAAATTATCCCAGTAATTTAATGGTATATTGACATCGTGACCGGTTAAAGTTTCACAATGATTCCGTAAGTTTCGTTGGTACTTTGACAGAAATTAATTCAACGGGAGCACGACAAGTAGTTAGATCGTAACTTATTCTGCAGATGCTTGACTGAATACTACTTGGCCCTTTCCAGTCAAACTTGAAGAAAGGTACTTTTCACTACCTACTTCTTATTCGGTGTTCAACTTTTTATGAATCGGCTATTCTCAAACTTTCGTCATTTTCATTATTATTTTTATTATTCAAAGCGAACATTAAGAAATATAACCTAGGTTGAAAGCGTCTGGTATATCAGAGCCCAAACTAGTTGTTGAGAGACGTAAATATTTGACGGCGGGGGTGCCAACTTTATTTTCGGAACGCCCGTGAATTTTTCCGCGCGCTATTGACTCGGGAAAAGTCTAGAAGTTATCAAGACCTCCAATGATATAAGTACATTTATATAATTATCTTATTCATACGAATAATCTGTTATCATTTATGCCGTTCAAGATGATCAGTAGATATCGTTAATACAGGAACTCTCCGATGTTAAATTTATTCATTTAAAGGCCACGTAAATGCTCCTCCCACTTCTAAATTATGTTTCTTTCTGAGAGGTACAAGTTTACTTCTTATCTCTATTTTATGATTTTTAAAATTTCTCAGTTTACAAATTTTGTGCTATCGCAAATTGGTAGGTACATATCTTGAGATGTGAATTACAATTATTTATTACGTTGAAAGAAAACAAAAAGGAACCGATGAAAAATCGGGATATCGTCTGTTGCTTCACATATTCGCTTGATATATTAAACTTATAATTACAACTTACCTTTTAAAATATGCCGTTGCACAATATTCGTAGGTACGAGTACATTGCAAAATTTTCAGAATCACCGAGCTGGTAGAATTAGAGAAGATTTTACATCAGTAACTTCCTTTTAAAATGAACTACGGGCGATCAAGCCACTCTAGGGAATTCCCGTTTCACTCGATTCACTGTAGCACCTCTAGTTTTCTGAACGCACATACTTTTATCATATATTGTACATACATACCGTTATTGCGTTGGAAGCAAAAAATATAATGGTTTCGTTTTTCATCGGTGATAATTATGACGAACAGTTTTTGAGAGAAAAAAAAACATTTATTCTTCAACCATCATCGATCATTTACGAAGATAGGACAGATTGTAGATCCTACCTATACCCTTCTCGTAATTCCATTACATTATGCGAATGGCAGCCTAGTTGTATCATACCAAAGTATTAAAGTAACTCCACCCACTATTCATTGGGAACAACATCACTTTTTGTTGTGGAATCAGCGTGTTTTATCATTAATTTTTGAAAAAAAGCAAAGATTGGAGATAGCAAACATTGGGTTCCCTCGTCATGTTATAGCTTGAAACACAAGAAAAATGAAGCATGTTTGTTTCGATTAACCAAACATTTATCTGATATATATATATATATATATATATATATATATATATATATATATATATATATATATATATATATATATGGAGGTAATTAAAGTGCATGCTCTCATTAGTTTATGTAGGATGCAATATGGATGAGCGTAGGAAACCTAACTAAAATGAAAACTTGCTCTCAGATCCAATACTTGCTTTTCTTTAGTGCTCTGTGAGAAGCCATCGCTTGAGAATCTTCGAGTTCTCAGGAAAACCTTTCCGTTTCTCCAAAGGGAATACAATCTTAATATAAGCTCGCTCAAATAGAGGGAGAAGAGCGAACGAATATTTGCAATTCAATGTGGTGGGTACGTAGCCGGACTTCAAGGACACCAAGTTACCAAGCGCCATCTTGCACTAAAGCCCCCTGCACCTTAATAACCGCATGTGGGTGTTGGTCCTATTAAAATCCATTTCCTGCCTGAGATAACCAAAGTCCCTTCACCTTTGAAATATAATCCTGTAATTACTGCTTGGATTTCAAAAGTTTGTCAGTGATTGCCCATTATAATAATCTATGCGCATGAATCGTACCTAATATACTATACGAATGATTTGGGCATTTCCTATATATTTAATTGGTTTATGTTTTGGTATATTGAGTTTTTCTTTGAACTAAAGTTTAAAATAACGCATTATTATCGTAACCACATGCATAATATTATAACGTAATAATACCATAAGAACTTGAAAACCTCAAGTACCATTTATTTAAATAGTTTAATACATACATTTTTCTACTTTTTATTTTTCCTACCAAGATGATGTCACCAGTTACAGACGGCACCCCTTAACAGCCCCATCAATAATGAACCATCTAAAGTCAAAGTGTATAATATAATATGCTTCTAGAAGAAAGTGTCACTTACAAACGTGGAAGTCCCCCCCCCCCCCCCCCCCCTCTTTCTTTAATAATTATACTTTAGGGTGATTTCTGTTGAACTCCTTTGGAGGTTAAAATTATCTCATGTTGTACTCGTGGGATATCTGAAGTCTGAAATTAGAATTATTTTGTCATCAATTTCCAAACCCTTGGTGGATTCTGATTGAATTTTATACCTATGGATTTTCAATTTCGTAAATAATAACTCCAAAATGCCATTTTATTCAGAATTTTAATCTAGTTTTTTTAAGACAAAAATAAAAAATATTGAACAAAATTTTTTGGAGTAAGTACCAATTGACCTTGAGTTTATTTTAATTTAATTTTATTTATTTATCTTTATTTTATAAAGTGAATAAATACGATATTTATTGAAAATTGATTTTGTAGTTCTTCCTAGTCCGAAAATGGTCCATCTCTGGTTGTTCTCCATGGCTTAATATCGGGACGCATTGACTGCGCCTCGCTATTGGAGTTACTAAACTTCCACGTTCCTTCAGACATCACGAGACTTAGACCTTCTACATCCGGCATTCTCCTTCTAACCACCTTCGGAATCATGTGATGATCCTGTTACAGACACTTTACAATCGGTTGGCCGATACCGACACCATACTTGTGGCCTCTAGTGCAATCAAATCAACAAATAGATCTATCTGTGGTTAGATTAAATCATGTATTGAGTTTAACCCTGAGACAATACTGATTTTAGAAAGCCATCAATCTTTTGTATTCATATTTCGATTTATCCTCACACATTCGTAAATCGTTTCACAGTTACTTGCATTAGCTAATACTTGTTTTTCTTATATTTCTGTACGAATCTTTCTATTGTAACTATGCTTTTGCCCTTACCCCTACCTAAATAAACACATACCCTAAATAAACTGAAACCCTAAATTACCCCCCCCCCCCCCCACCATAACCCCCCCCCCCCCTAGTTAGCTAAATAAATCAATTTCAGAACCTATCTACAACCATACGGTCTCGTGCTTTTTTTTTTTTTTTTCCCCTTCTTTTAAATTGTACCTACTCATGGGCAGATCAAAACCTAGCTGATTTCGTGAGTACGTTTAAGAGCTTCGAGTTCAATAGAAATAGAGTATGATTCAACATCAACAAAATTTTCTTCTTGCGGTCACACATTCTGGTGATGGATATTTCTTCAAATTTCCAAGATTATCGTTACTGTCAATCAATATTCTGAAAATATAAAGTAAATCATTTTCTACTACATCGTTTGTTGAATAAAACTTCTGATATGAATCTATAGGTATCAACTTTCTTGAGGGTGTCAAAATTAAATAATTTAATTTGTAAAATATCGCAGATTTTTTAAAAAGGTCCAATCATGCAGCATGATCGCACAAGCGATTTTTCTTAGATTATCGCATTATATTATTTTAGTGTTTTGAAATGTTTGCACTTTGAGTGCAAAGAAATAGTCAATTACCCACCAATTTTATGGCAATTTTATGGTTCGATCTAAATAATATTCTGCGATTCAAAAAATATTTGTAAAATTAAGCTTTTTTATGTAGTTTTTATTGATATTTCAGCAAATATTAATGAAATTTAACTAAATTTTTGTGCATAATTTTTTCGTTAAATTGTATATTGTTCTAGTTTGTTGTTGATAAACTTTTTTTATCTAAGTTTTTCCAACAGCAACAAAAAAAAAACACTTATTTAACAATTTTTAGCCGTTTTAAGTGATTATTTTAGTACATTTTTTGAATTTGACCAATTAAATGTGCTCAAATAGTGTTTGCCAACGAACTCATTCTTTTGTTTGGAAAACTTGATTTTTTTGGTGCAAGAACGGAATTTTTATCTCAATCATAAGGAGAGTTCTCTTCTGAAATGACACACACACGTACGCATCCAACACACACACACACACACACACACACACATACATATGAAAAAGCGTTAAACTCTAGGCTTCGTTTCAGAATGTTTCAAAACAGATTTCAATGAGTTTTTGGAACATTTTGATTTTATAATTTTCGGAGCCATTGCTACAGCTTGATTTTAGCGAATTTTCATAGAACATGAATTAATGCATTGGCTCGAAAAATTTTAAAAGTTCCAGTCATGCAGCATGATTGTATGAGCGAATTTTCTTAAATTACCTATATCGTATTGTAATATGTTATATTGGATCGAAATTTGAGCGATTTCAGTAGAAAGAAATTGTTGAAAACCAATTCTTTGGCAAAAATCTCATACTAGGTAAATTAAATTCGGTGATTCAAAAAAGATTTTGGATTTTTAGGTTTTTTTTGCAGTTTATATAGATTTTTCAGCAACTATTAATGGAATATAATAAATAAGTATTACAGGATAATTAACTTCCGAAGATTATCATCTCAAAAGTGTACTACTTTTTGACAACGAGTTTTACAAAATCTAATCCCTATTTGGCTTTCCTGCTAGTATATTATAAAAGAGAAAATCAGTTCAGTTTTGTTTGTTTCTCCTCTCTAAATGTCCAGACCGTTGCACCGATTTCCCTGCGGGTGGGCACAAATTGACGAGCAAGTTTCAGGGATGGTTCGAGGAGAAGAAGCAAGTTCCAGAATTACAATCCTCTTGACTTACTCCTTCATTTACAATTGATTTCTCTATCAACGTCGCCTCGTTAATGAACTTTGTTATTAAGGAAATACCGGACATGCGTCAACTTTCCATATCAAATGTAGATGCCGTGGGTTCATGCGTAAAGAACTATCGATTACAAATTCAACGATACCAAAACGATTTTGGTGGGTTTAGCCGAGCAGTTGTTGTTCGTATAGATCAGAAATTAATAATTAAAAGTTCCAGTCATGCAGCATGATCGTATGAGCGAATTTTCGTTAATTATCGTAATATATATTATGTTAATAGTTTTGAAAATAGAGGGCTTTGAGTAAAAAGAAATTGTTAACTACCAAATTTATGGCAAAAAACTCGATCTGAATAATAATCTGCTATTCAGTATAGATTGTAAATTTTTAGTTTTTTGCAGTTTTTATCCATTTGTTAGCACTTTTAATGAAATTTAAGTACATGCTTTTTTGTGAACCCTGTTCTATCAATTTATTGGAAACATTCTTGTCGTACCGATTGAGTAAACCTTATATTTCTTACGAATGTGCTTTAGATCTCCTGATCGTTGGGTAAACGTGAGAGTCTGCATTGGGTCTTACCTATATTATCCACTTAAAATTGTCTTGGAACTCATCAGTATTCTCGAGCAGTTTTAACTATTGTAACGATGGGCAGTTTGTCTTGTGGCGATCGAACGGAACTGGTCCTAAGCAGCCTTGAACCCAGCCTGTTCTCGACCTGTTCCGGGCTGAATATGAATGAGCAAAAAGAGCAACGTTCTTCACTGAGTCCCTTCGTGCTTTTGTTTGCTTACTGGCCAGTGTTTACGAGGCCCAAAGCCCTCCACCAGCATCGTGGTACATTACGGAGTTTTCTTCTAAAGGTGTTTGCTCATAAACCAACTCAACCTAGGCATCTCACTAAAAACATACCTACGTTCATTGCTTTTTATCTATCTTATTTGAAGGCACAATATTCCCTTCGAATGCATCTACTCGAAGACTATTACTCTTCTACCTTGTTTTCAAGAACATCATCATCAACAAATTCTTGTTATTTTTTAATGAGAACTATAGGAATTCACAAAATGAGCATTAGCTACACAAAAATGTTAACGAACTATGATTTGATGAAAAACTGAGTACTTTACTTTTACTTTACTTTACCTTTTTACTAATCACTTTAAAAGATTCCTGCATTTGACAATAGTTCTGATTGTCGGGACGACTGTATGACTCTATAAACTGTTTATCCGTAAGTAAACAGTTATCGCACTGGATGCTTTATAACGGAATCAATTTCTGATAGTGAATAAATCACTTAGCTTGGAGATTTTATCCCAGCCCTGGGTATCTTGTTTCGTTTTCGTTTCAATTTTCTGTTTCAAGTTGAATAAACGAAATAATTCACATGATTTATAACCAAACCTTCAAAATGTGGCACTTATTTTTACGAAATGTGGCACTAAAAAATGTGGCAATGTAGCACTTATTTTGGCCAAATGTGGCATTTATTTCAGACGATGAGCTTCTGAGTCGATGAGTGGCTATGGCTTCATCACTCAGCTTTCTTTACACCCTTGTTTCCGCAACTTCTAATCATCCGATGATACCCTTCAAATTGCACCTTTTTGGAAAGCCCTCGTCTCTTACATGCCACACTTTGCGAGCGAAGCGAGCAATCTAATGGGGGGTCCGGGGGCTTACCCCTCGGCTGGACGTGGAGGCGAGCAAAGCGAGCCGGAACGGCTAGTCTTCCATAAAAGCAGATGACCAGAGCCATCGGGGTGTTGGGTGCGTGGGCGACCAGGCGACCCAACTCTAGCTTGGACACGCTTAGCTTGGAGATTTTATCCCAGCCCTAGGTGTTAGTTTTCATTACAACTTTCTGTATCAAGTTGCAATAAACGAAATAATCGACATGATTAATAACCTCACCCACACTCAATCATCCGCGGATATTGAATTTCTTCAAACCTCAGTTGCTTATTCATAATTTTCCTAAATACTCAATCTACCAATGGTTCAAACACGAGTCCATAAACATTGATTTATTCACTATCAGAAATTACATTTGAATTCACTGTCAGAAAGTGCCGCAAAAACGTGTTTTTTCGACAAATTTGGCATGCGTCACTTACCAATATGTTTTAACGTATTCAGGATTCCCGTAACTTGGGGTAACCTTTTTACAAAGTATACCTATTGATCGTAAATTTTCAGTTGACTACTTCGTCCAGCCCGATCAATCGACTATTTGTGATATTCTACGGAATACGGATTCTATCTTATTTTTCTCTAACCTCAACATCATGTTTGCAACAAAATACAAGATATTAGAATAGAACCGTGAAAAGAGGAGGACTTACTCCGTTGTTATCTGATAAGATATTTAAATGAGCACTACAATTCCGTTCTATCCTCGGTTTGAACTTTGTTGGAATGCTCTCAAGTCGTGGGAATGTCGAACAATGTAAAGTACCTCTATCTACCCCCCCCCCCCCCCCCCCTTCCCCTTCACCGTGAATCATTCTGTGTTGGTAGGCACGGGAAGGGATTGAGATTCGGGAGCTCAAACCATGGCGCATGACCTGGGTTCGGTAGTTACCGGCACAGGAGGACTGCACTATACCGCCTACATGACACGCCGACAAAACCTTCGTGTCGGCAGAATTTCCCCTAGCAAGCCCGCCCGGTTCACGACTTCCACGACCCCAGCGACTTATCTCGTTTTGTGTCACCTTCATGTTAAATCCCAAACCTCCCTGCGTCTCGTTAGAGGTGCCCTTCGTGTTTTACAAGTAGTCAGCACAGGAGAGGAGAGATGACCCGATAATACATGAAGTAAGGCAGGAACGTTAATACTGTTTCGCTAACGTTGCTTGAATTGAACAACGATTACCAACCGTTGATATCCGGCAACCGTTGGAAATCAACGATGTCTGTTGGTAGGTAAATGAAGAAAACTTTTACAACCGGCTGCCACCCGTGGGCGGACAAGTGCCTGTTAGTAGGTATACGTGAATAAAGCTACCTAGTCAGCGTCCATAAAAGTTAAAGAGTTTTATGAATAAATACAGTCTTAATTTTCAAAGACTCGATTTATGTTTCGGAATCGGGGAAAATCTTCTTTTTATTCTATAATTAACGTGGGATATGACACCTTATTTTGTATTTATTTTAACAAGAAGTTCTCAATAGGGGTTTTTCGATTAAAAAAAAAAAAAAAAAATGAATAAATAAATATAAATGAAATTTTAAAAACATTCAGCATGATAGGTATCTTACCTTTACTACCGGAAGTGGGGAAAAATAGGTTGAGGAAAATTAACAGCAACGGGCCCCTGGGAGTGAGGTCTTTGCAATACCCTTATAACTCGACGTCACATGTAATAGATCCGTCCGAACGTTTTCAGAGCTTTTGAATGCTCTAGCATTTCAACTTTAAGCTCAAAGTTAAATTTGAAATTTCAGGGCTTTTCAAGGCACTGAATCCTAATCTCAAGACAAAAGTGTGACATAGCGAATTCTCACCGGAATACCCCATGATGGATTGAATCCTCTACTAAATGGGCAAAACGGGAATGAAATTAATTGGAGAATTTAACATTAACATAGGCACAGAAAAATAGCAATGTTAAAAGTACCAATTTCCTTTGCCGTAAGTAGGTAGTTAGTCGACATCATCTTCAGTATACTAAGGTTACATTAGGAAAGTAATGTGTGGCGAACGAAACCATTTTTGTTGTCCTAAATCGAAATTGTCACTTGCATTTTGCATTTTGGAGCTTATATTTTTACAGCTTTCTGAACCAATTCTGTCTTGTTTGAAGTCATCTGTGATATTGCAACTTGCAACTCGCATTACACTGTCAATTTCGATCAGATTTGGATGGTGTTTTCAGATATTTTGCACACTAGACCCTAAATTATAAAATAATTGCGAATTCCATAGCAACAAGCTAGGTGGCAATCTCGGCGCATGATAGACATGGAATTTTTGAAATACTTGTAATAAATACTCGTATGCATGTTGAATCACAAATACACCACCACATACGGATCAACGATAGCCACAACGAGTGCGCTAACGTAAAATTCTTGCTTGGCACTTATTAGTCTCACATCTCACCATTAGTGTCGTAAAAAAGAAAGTGTGTGAGTGTGTTAAAGAAGAAATCATTGTAAAGAGTAATAAATTGGGTTATCCCATAGGACATCCATCCTCTATGAGTTAATTTCATGAAACATGTCTTCGAACATGACTAATTTCTAGCCCGACGCTCACATGAAATTAATACTGTCAACAATTACCTAACACCTACAGTTGTATTAGTTGTCATGCCAATTATTAGGATGTTTATTCCTGTGTATGATACTGAATTGATATTGCCAAAGTAACTTGATTTCATTCAAAATCATGAGAATGTGTATGCATAATCACATGATCCTCATAATGTGAACAAACTTCCCTATGTGAATTCAAATGTTTACAAATTCTTAATGTTATTGGAAATAGACCTGTGCGTGGTCCTCTATGAATCACCTCAACAATCAACAATAGTCATAACCAATGAAGATTTGTAGATCTCCACCAACCCCTCCGTAAAACCTTCCATAAATTGTAATTTATATGTTCCCGCGATCAATACATGTTCATTACCAAGCTATGACTAAAGACAACGACATACTAAATTAACTATATCATTTGAATTATACCAAAACCATAATTAGGGTGGGGGGGGGGGGATGTTTATATTCCAGCGTTTAAGAGTACATTGGAACTGTAAAATTGTTATCTGTTCATCGAATATATCCTCCGAGATATTATCGTCACTTAGTAATGTTTTAGAAAAAAAAAGAACAAAGGCTGAAGCACAGCTGTATGCTTGGTTAGTTAATGTACTAATTACTGTTGGATTAAAGATTATATTAATTTAACTTGGTTTCGTAGATAACAGAATGTGGTTGAATATTAAATCCAATCATACGTACCTTTCATTCTGCGTTTGATTCTTCTATTTATGTAATAAGATAAAATATGATTTATTTGGTCTCTGATCAAGTTGTAAATTTAATGCCCACTTTGTTCTCCGACCAGAAAGATCAATGGGAGAGAAAAACAAAACTCAAGAGCAGAGTTCAATAGCCGTAACTCTCGAATGAAATGGCTTCAAAGTTTGGCTGAGTACGGTTGATCTTTTGGACAAAGTATTTTTTAACGTTGTTTCCCGTCATTTCTGAAATAGCTCTGTTTACTTCCAAGAAGCTATCATTCTTAGGCCCCCAAAATCATGAGTTTGATTATTTTTCAGCAGAAGAATTTTCTGCAAAGTAAATACTAATCTTGTGACTATAAATTTTGTACGTGGAGTAGAATTTACTTTACAACTCAAGTACCTTGATAGTTGTGCGACACGATCTCATAAGCAAATGTTTATGACTCTATTTTTAACGATTTTCATTACAATTATATTCTAGAATTTGAACACTTGGTGTTGACACATTAGTAAAGTTTACTATTAAGCCAAGTAAAAATGTTATGAATTATTTTTCTGTTTGAGATTTTCTTTGCCAAGGATTTTCTTCGCCAGTTTTTTCCACATTTTTTCAAGTTAACTTGTTTGAGAACGTGCTTTTCTAAATAATATTCGGCAAAACACATATTATATAATTTCTAATTATTTTCTTATTGTCTTAATCAGCGATTTTTTTGCTTTTGCACATTTTGTTGACATTTGAAAAGTTGTTGAGCATGTACGAAATCTTCTGTCGCCTGAACGCACTATATATATTGCGATACTCTATTTTCTATTGAATGAACGTAATCTTGATTTCATGGAGAGATGTTGTCTGTGATGGCACGTAATTATAATAATATATGTCGAAATCCAAGAATCGTTTCGGATTGAAATAGCCATTTGCAAAAGTAATGCTCAGATGAATGCATAAGTTTGGTGTATAGGTACATTTAAGGGAGGGAACTGCCAATTTACCGCTAATTGGGCAAATGTAATCGCGAGTAAATGGTAGCATGCTTAAACGAATAGTCTAACTTGAGTTACAAAACTGAATGTTTTGAGAGTTGAAATAAAATTCAGCAATGTAACTATTAAGATTACATAGGTAATGAAAATTTAGAATTTGCTGAAAAACATTATGCATGCAGTGTTACCTTAAGATTTGAGCAGCTGCGAGTTTTCTGTCGCTTGCTGGGATGGAAACTTCTTTATTACGCGAGGTTATCTCTAGCGTCATCTTTCAACATCGGTCTCGTTATCTCTCGATGGATTCCGAGTAGTCTTCGAACTGCTACAGTGATTACGGCGAATTTAGCTTTTGCCTTCACTAACTCTGTAGTCAGCATATACGACTGATTCCACATGCTCAATCAAATACTTGATAACTGCGTCTGGAACATCGGGAATTCTTTGTGAGACCCTTTAGAGAGCGAATGAGAGACAAACTTGCAGGGAATGAAACTTACTGTTCATACATTGGCGCTTTGAGATTAGAAACTTTAGGGTAATCTCTGTCCCTTCAAGGTGGAGACAGCGGGTTGCGTCAGCATTATTATCAAAGTAAATAAAAAAAGCACACCGTTAAGTGAAACTCTTTATAAATATCTGCCTCCAATTATTAGCCAATACCGACATTGTGTATGTGGACTATCTCTATAGCATCATTTGAAGCCAATCCAATCGTAACAGCAATCATGTCCTAAATTTAAATGTGCCTTAGTTTTGAAGTTTTGTGGATATTTACGATTCATTTAATTGCCACACCCACCACTTTGCTACTGAAGGCCGAATCACCCTTACCGGATGTAGAGAGCATTCTGGAATCCAGTGGGTTGCAAAAGTCAAAAGCCCGCCACTGTGAAGCACATTTGAATAGGGAACGGGTGGTTCCTTTATTTTATTGTTTAGTGGGCGGTGGGTACAGCCTCCCTTCCAGAGTTGGGCGTGCTGCGTGCAAGCTTTTGATATAATTTAAAATACATTATTTGGTAATCTTCTCAAAATTTAACTTCATAGTAAAAGATTTTACATTTTTCCTTTACCTATGTACATCATAAGACTTTAAACAAGTTGAAGTTAACATGGAATAATTAAACCATTGTCCTCCAACTATGCACTGAATTCAAGCGGGATTGGACGACTAGGGTGCAAAAAAATTATGCTTGAAGGCATTTACGTTTGCGCATGCGCAGAACGGAGTAATGATTTGAGAAGTATGGAATTATTAGTGGACAATTTAATCCTAACCCGCACATTTCCTGAAAATTTCATCAAAATCAGATGAAAACTGTTGAAATTAGGCTCTTTAAAAAGGAATACAATTTCGCGCATGCGCAATAGCTACTAATGATAGGATTATTTTGAAATTGCTAGAGAACAATTAAGTTAACCTCTTCCACCTATCCTCCAAATTTGAGCGAGATCGGACTACGGGGGCGTGAGAAAACAATGGTTGGTGGAATTTACGTTTGCGCATGCGCCGAGTGAAGTATTGATTTGGGGTCAACAAAACTCATGGGGACCATCTTCACCCTAACCCGCACATACCATGAAAATTTCATAAGAAGGTTGAATATTGTGGAAATTAAGCTTGTTACAAGGATTTGCGGACATACACACACAGGTACACAGAGAGAGATAGAGAGGGACAGACACGGAATGGAAGTTGTTCAGAATAGTCTAAAAACGTAAAATGCGAGTGGAAATTTTACCACTGTAAAAAAAAACAACACCGTTTGACTTTAGAGGACCACAACTTTTTAATATCTCGAAACTGAAAACAATGCTTCTGCTACCTATAGGTAGACTTGGGAGCAATTTAAGAGATGAAATTTAGCATTTAGGTACCTATACTGCACTAGTAGGTACATCGCACGGACAGTAGTTAATAACCTCAATATCACGACGTTATAATAAATTCCATGGAACTATAATATCACCTGATAATTACAATATTGGCATTAAATCAGCTGATAATTACAAGGCAATTTTTATGTATTGCCTTGCCACTATCTACCGATTTTTTAAATGGAATTTCGAGCTTGATCGTCTATTCAATAGATCAGCTAGCAGCGCGTGATTTCTCCATCTTATCGCGCTTAGAAATTCGAAAAAAAATTTTCGATGTTCAAGTCCTTAGGGAAAGCAAACCATTCAACGTACAGCGTTGCGGGTGGTTTTAATCGATTTTTTGGGATTATATTATTTATCATTGACAAGCAAAAAATGATCACTGACTGTCACTTTGAAAGTTTTCGAGATCTCGATTTTTTTAATGCTTAGCCAATTAATACAACCCTTTAGCGTTGATAAAAATTTATGCTGAGCTTCTAGGACCATCTAGACCCGAAATGTGATTTTTAACACACGTTTCATATAGCTTTTGTTCTAGCATTTTCGGAGAAAAGGAGCGGACGGACAGATTTTTTTTTTTTTTCGATATTTGGATTCTACGCATCTTGAAACGTAGGTACCTAAACCAAAATATTCAGGGGGTGTTACATTTTTTTCTCTTTTTCGATTACATAGGTTCATTATTGAAAATAATAAACCAAAATGAATGTTGCAATCCGAAACCGATAACTCTCAGTTTCGTACCGATGTGGGGATGAAAAAGAAATTAAGATTCCTGTCAATGCACATGTAGTCTCGATTCCCAAGACTTTCCAGATTCTCGTATTTTGTTTACATGGGACGCTGGATCCGGAGAGTTTTTTTCATCGCTAAAATATTTTATATTTTAAGGTTTAAAATAAAATAATTCAGCTTGATTTAGGCGGTTGTCTATGCAGTATAACTGCACTGGATGAATTCGGCGAATTCGTTGGCCAGCACTTTTTGAGCCCTTTAAATTGGTCAAATTTCAAAAATGTACTACGAGTATCATTAAAAATCGCTGAAAAACAGCTAAAAATTTTTATTTTTATAGAATGTTGCTCAAATAAAGTTTATTTTAACTATAAAACAGGCCGTTCAAAAATGTATGTACAAAATTAGGCAGAAAAATGTACTTGAAATTTATTAAATTTTGCTACAAAATTGATAAAAACTGTGAAAAAAGCTTAAAATTCAAAACCTCTATTGGAATAGGAGATTATTATTTAGAATACGATTTTTACCATAAAATTAATAGTTAACAGTATACTTGCACTCAAAAAGCTCAAATTTCAAAGCAATTTAACATTATACATTAAGATAATTTAAGAAAATTCGCTCATACAATCATGCTGCATGACTGGAACTTTTGAAATTTTCGAGGACATCGCAAAGCTCCGTTTTCCACGAAAATTCGGTAAAATTGAGTCAAAATTTGACTTTATTCTATATATGACATTATTTCCTAATTCTACTATTATATTGACACAATTTTGCTTTTATTCCAAACTCTCGCAAGCTCACGATGGAATTGGATTTAGATCGCAGATCCTGGAGGGTAAAGGAGGACACGGAGACCTATCCCGGTTTAAATCTTAACTCCATTAACGTCCGCTCTACCGTGTTTGGGAAACCAGATCAAGCTTTGCAGTGCTTTCGTTATGGACTCCTAGAGTTCGGAGAATTTTCTCCAGGACATCACCAGTCCTTTAACCACGTAATCTTGGATCCATATTTGTTGAAGAGTTTTCATTTCTCCATCCCTAGAAATCATAAATTTCTGATTTACGTTCCAAAATTAGATGGAATTCTTAATGGGACCAAATAATAATCACGAAGACCAGTCAAGATTTGTTATCTCCTCCACCCCCCAACACGACAGCAAATCCGAAATTCACATGTATATATATGTTGCACAACGAGACTAAAATTGGAATCAATCAATCACCATCACTTTTCCCTCACCACAACCCTCACCATATTACGGTCGCGGCCATGACCTTGAAGTTGTTGTTCGCCACTTGGGGCACTTGGAACACCAGGTGGGAAGCCTCCTAGCCAAGAGCACACAACTGAGCGAACTTCACGATCTTACTCTAACAGCCTCCCCGCAGTAAGCCTACCAAAGACTAACCCATAGGTTAGCTTTGGCAGGAAGTACGAGCAAAGGAGGCGCAGCTACTGCTGCGGCTTCAATGGGGCCTTGGTGACATGAGGTAGAGTTCCTCCAAGGTCAGGTCCACACAGCTTGCAGCTGATGGTGGCTACACCCATGAAATCTACTTCAATGTACCGCCAAACCTCCAGCACGGATCGGGTGGGGATGGGTGATTGTCCTATAACAAACACTCTCCATCCACCACCCTCACCTAATGTTGGCGGCCCAACAGGACCAAGGAGACTGACCTACACTTATCTGGGTTAACCACCAAACCACATCTAGCTAGCTGCTTAACAAAGCATTGAAAGCAATCTGCAAGCCCTCACGAGTTTTAGCGAGTAGGATGATAAACGTGTGGGGCGAGATCAAACCCTCACACACACGCACACATACAGGTATACACCTATGGTATTTTTTTACAGATTCGGTCTTAGAATGGTCTGAAACGCATTTATATACGGTTATTTTTTTTTCTCATACTTGGTTTGTTTCACGCCCCCTGAATCAATTCCGAAAGATCATCCCTCTATTTACGAAATCTACCTTCAGAGGAAAATCCTAAAAACTATAAATTGTGTCATAAAGATGAAACGTATAATTACTATTATCCCTTTTATTATTCCATTTTACTTGAGATGTCAAAATGTGGAATGTTGCCTTGTCTTTCAATTGTGAGTAAGTACAATGAGGAGGTAAAAGTGAAAATGGAGAAACGCTTTCACTAATTTTAAACGAGCTTTCATCTACCTGCCTATAACGTATGAGGAAATTGCGCGTATATACGAGACGCGTCAAGTGAGAATCGGTTCCTATATTGGTTTTAGGTTTTGTGCTCACTACTCATAGCTTCTCAGTTTTCAAATTAGCAGGAGGTTGGCTTAAACGACCAGGCGTGGAGAGTGATGTAATGTTTGCCATACATTAGGGAGGAGCGTCACTTAAAATGTCATTGTTGCTCACCCGAAGGTATCCTCTCTCCGTGAATAATAACCTAATGATGCGGCAGCATGACTTTGCATCCTAATCGTGCATTCGGCTCTCCTTGCACTCTGTAGAGAACTTGTTTCTCACCGTACTCGGATGATCACGTTCGGCAAACTGACTGCATCAAAACTTTTTGTTAAATTTGAAGTAGAGAATAACATCATTCTTACAGAAAGAACGCTGTTTTACGTACTTTCCGTTACAGAAATCATCAAGTTAAGTTAACGCACGCATAGGTCGACATAAATCCATACACATCTAAATAGGCTAACTTCCAGAAATTATATGAATTAATGTCTACTAAATATTCTTCCATTCCTACAGGAATGCTCTTGAGGCCCCGAATATGATTTTAAAAAATTCCACACTGAGTAGGTAGGTACTCCCGAATGTTAACTTTGATTTTTTCGTTTCTTTATTTAATTTAATTTATTGTTATTATTATTCCTTTTTTTGTGATTGGCTGCGTTGACATCAAATCCTGCATCCAATGAGACCAAACATGGGAGTTGTGGGGACATAATGGATTTTATTTAATTATTAATCAAGATAAAAAATACTTCCTTGTTCTAGAATGGACAAGTCGTGTGATGGTTGGATAGCCCATTCAATTTCGGCAAAACATGTCCAGATTCTAAATGATGTTGTAATATTCATCAATTGAACTCTTTTTATACTTCAAGAATCACACTTGAGCTGACTCGATAAAGTGCTTTTTAATGTTGACGTTTGGTATTCTTTATCCAATGTTTTTGTTCAAGTTGTTTTAATCCATATGATACATGATCATTGAAATCATTGCGATCCGAACTTCAATATTTTCCCGGAGTTGAGGCATGAGCCATTCCTGAAAGAATGCAGTCCCTACGCAAGTAGTGTACTCGTATATTCTATGATATTCCAAGCCAAGAGACATCCAACTAGCTAACATTCCTAGAAACTCAACCGGACAAACTGAGAATTCCGGGTTGTCAGCCGGCTTGGGGACATGGAAGGCGGTGGCTGGACTGGGTAGGCTGCGAAGAAGGGGCGAAAACGAACACCGGCGGAGAATAGCGGATCTGAGACCCACCTAGGTTCACTGGGTCGACCCAAGAAAACGAGCATGCAGGACCGGTCCGTAAAGCAGGACTCTGACCGTCCTTGGAAAGTGCTTCGATTTTATTGTCATCATCTCAATATTAACTACAGACCTTCGCGGACCACCCTATGAAACCACCTCTATGATTACAAGTGTCGCCACATCTGCGCACCACCGTAGCCTGGTGTCCAGTTAAAAGTTGGCAAGCCGACGACAAGAGACCGGGAGCGATTATTATCGTCGAGACGGTAATTCGCCGAGTCTGGCAGTGATTTGTACTAATTTGCATGCAGACGGCCTTGCGGCTTCTGGGTGCTGGGCCACCATGGGTTATTGATGTGACTTTACTAGCAATACATATGAAGGTATTTACATACGTGTACATCCAATAATTGTGATTTTAACACCTCGTCATTTTAGTACAAAAACCATTGGCTATTTATCCATAATTTGTCTTGCCCAATAATGCATCTCACGCCCCTAGATTGGGTATCTTTAAAAAAGTGAAAGTGAAGTATCAACGTTAATGATTATGAACCAATGAAACCTGGTGTTCAGTGATAAGTTCTAAGCCAAAACATGCTGAAAAAAAGGGGAATGGCAATTCAAAGATTTATGTAACGCATTATTTAACGCATTTAACGCATTTTAAAAATTTATTTAATGCATCAGATTGATATAGACATTATTAAAGATACTAGGTAAAAATGGTTTGCCTTTATTTTAAGCAGTTATATAATACCCAATGTGGTAAATCTGTATGATGAGTATAGTAAGCTGTTATCCTATGCGAAACTGTTAAAACAGTCGATGACAGTGAACTCCAAAATATGAAATCGCTTAAATGCCATTCCGCACGATTTAGTTTCAATATCGTTTGATGTCGTCCTTCTTCTTCGATTGAAGTTTCTTCCATCGATTTTAAAGTTCTAGTTTACGTCTCGAGTAATCAGTTCATCTTGATAGCCCCCGTAATTAGAAGCAGTACTGTAGGATTTCCGTTTTCCGTCTCATCATACTCGTAGATAAAAATCCCAACACGAACTGAGGAGTCAGCATTTCCCAGTGGTTCCAACATGATAGCCTTTGCCCCACCACGTTTTACAGACTAGAGACATCACATGTTATGCCAACATCATATCGTTCATCTTCTAAATTTTACTATATCCGCGTTTATTTCCTATTATTCTTATATCTCCGTGTCGTATAAATGTACACCGTGATAGACTACATAAATATCCAAACCAAAACAACACATTACGTAAACTAAAACTATGTTAGGTACTTTTTTTGCACAGATAACTACTAAACGTTTAAGTAGGTAATTATATCATGATATGACAGTGAATAAATAAAACATTAGAAAATCATAAGAAATAGAAGTTTACACAACCACAAAGTGAGGTAATACTAAATTGAAGAATCCTCCTGACTGTAATGATGATTAAAAAGGCTTCATAACAAAATTAATACAATTCTCAATTTCTTGAGTTCATTTTTGTCACAACGTTGTTTTTTGTCTTGTTATGTAGTAAAACCAGTAGAGAACGTTATGCTAATATTTTACCAATTAGGTAGTACGTTAGACAAATTTGGAAGATATATGTACAACTGACTGTTCCCCTATGATTTGATTAACAAATCAATGATATCTGTACTATGAGGCCCCTTCCCAACCAACAACACCAAAATACCTGCATATTACCAAATCTCTCCTTAAATACATCTAGGCTACAGACGTAATTATTTTTAAACGTTTCTATATAGCTTTATAAAAAAGGCTTCTGTCCTTAAATTGGTTTTTTTAATAAACTCCAACGTTTCTCCCCAGAAACTGGGGCTTCTTCAGGGAAATTAATATTCAAAATTGTAATGAATTTTAAATTTGATTTTCAAAAATATCATAACTTTAAGTTTGATTTTTAACAAAAAAAAGAAAACTGTAAGTAAGTAGATATTTTACACTTTTGAATACGAGTATTAATCTCCCTGAAGAAGACCCCGAGCCTGGGGAGAAACATTTGAGTTTAGTTTAAAAAAACAATTCAAGGACAGAAGGCCGTTTTTATAAAGCTTGTTATTATTTTATTCATTCAAAAGATATGTACGCGCGATATTCTTAAGCTTTCTAAGAAACTAACGTGCATAGCCTGCTGACAGTCTTTGTATTCACTTAAGTTGAAGCATCCATTGTACGTACGTTTAGCAAGGGTAATATCCTCCTTCGCTGCCTCAAGAAGTTTTCTCAAAATATCGAAGCAGCAAGGCCTTCATTTTTAACTCAGTTTCAACTAGGATTTCGGCCCATCTTTTCGAGGACTTCGATTATTTTCCCCTTTTTATTCATTCTTTATTTTTTTAATAGCAGTAGGGGAATACTGCTTTGTTTTTTCTCAATCTTCCCGATAGTTTCACATCAACTCTTCTAATAAGTACATACATGTATATTAATTTTTTATTTCTCATTTATTCATCTATTGCGTCCAAATGTAATAAGAAAGTAGATAGTAAAAATAAAACATGGATCGATAGAAGCGGATTAGGAAATTCTTGCAAACCAAGTAGCTAAGTGACCACCCGATTTCTATTATTGAAGATTTTAGATTAGGCTTTGTATTCTTTTCCATAATTTTCATGCCATCAAAGCTATTGATAGCGCAAGCGCGAACGGAAAATTCATGCAGCTCAGATAACTTGTAAATGTCCATTAGATTTCTTTGAAAATATAATGAACTATTTGCGGCCTGTATATGGTACCCTGGGAATAACCAATAGGTTGCAAGGTTCAACGATAACCGATGGGTTGTACAATACTTGGAACTGTCTCAGTAAGCATAACTCCCTCATTTTGAGTTGATTTTGATGAAATCGTCATGGAATTTCAGGGGCACTAGATACCTTTAATGAAATGCTCTGCACTAAATATATGAAACCCGAACTAAACTCATCCAAAAAACTCGTGACGAAAATGTGGAAACCCATTTCAATAAAGAAAATATAAGTTGATGATGAACGTTGTATATTTTCACGATTTTTTTTTTTTTTTTTTTTTTTTCCAAGTACTCGGTTTATAAAGAGTTCTAAAATGTTCTTCTAATCTGTGCCTGGAGGCACATTTTTGACTTTGAGTAAGCCGAGACTTTAATTTTTCTATTTGGTGTTGTGCGTGCTCTAGTTTACGCCTGACCGATTTGAGATTCGTTGAATCTGTTGTTACTTGATCTCTATTTCGGACAGAGTTGAACTATAACTCAGCTTTTGACTCACTTGATCCTCAAGAACTGGTGACAGTTTAATTCAAGAACTCAGTCGCGAAGCTAAGTCATTTCTCATGGAGGGACAATATCAACATTCAAGGATTTTATTTTACAGTTTTAGTATTTATTTATAGAAGGTACTTGTATTTGCATACAGATACTGTATAATAAAATAAAAATTGATCGAAAGATATTTAATAGTTTTTATCATTTAATAATGATTAACAGGATGTTTCCTTTTTTTTACGACCGTCACATCACAGCAAAAATGTTGATTTTCTATTGATTTTTACGTACAACCAATGCGTTACTAGGGAAGTGTAACTCCTTTAGTTTTCATGGCAGGAAAATCGTTCGCCACTTTTTGGAATGCTCTCATTTTATCACAACATCTCAAGATCCCTAAGCCTCTGTAGTGTCAAGGAAAACTGATTTATTACGCTAAGTTATAAACTAATATTGCTAAGTAACCTTAATGAACTAATAATGTGTAAAATTAATCATTATTAAATTATCTGACTGTAGAACCGTAGGTCTACCGTCCGTTTTTTGTCTGATTTAAATCACATACTTTTCATATTCACAATATACCTTCCTATTGATTACTACAGCATGATAGTATTTTGAAAAAATATTGGTCCAATTAATCCGAACGTGCAATTTGTACATTTAGGTAATCAAAACGTTAAAAAACTGCGATGAATACGAATAGTTACTAATGAACTGGGGATCACTAGGCTACACTATCTGCCTACAAAATCATAACTGTTGACGTTTCTCTCACAGGTTTATTCTCAATTGTTACTTTTTTCTGGTAAACATGAATTCTTTCATAGCAACCAGGTGAATTATATAAGTAGTTGAAATAAAATGGAGACATGAAACTATCGATGGTCGACGAGAACGAGAGATACGACAAATGTAAATAAAGATTAAAGTCAAACATGCAATGAGCTAGGTAGAATAAAAACACTGCTGCATTAGATTAGTTTAATCGTTTTCATTCAATAAGTGAAATAGGGGAAGGAGAGTAAAGGAATAATGATGGCTACAGAATTATGAATATTTTTCAAGGGCAAAATCGCATATGGGCTGGGCTGCAGAAGGTAGTGGGGAACGACTTGTTTTCACTTCAGAGTATCCATATTTCCATTTTGTTGACTACGTGTTTTTACTCCTCTCCGTAGGGCTGTAAAATACCCACGCTACAGCAACCCTCCCCCCGTTACTACGAACGAACGTATTAAGCATTTCTTTCTTTCTTACAGCGGCTAAAGTTGCAAAGCAACAGGAGTCGCATAATAACTGTTTTGAAAACTATGTTTTCCAATTGAAAGTGATAGGTTTGAAGCATAACAGTATTAATAATATAATTGTATCCATACAACATCCGTTACAAGTTGAACTTCAGCATCCTTTGCGATTCATGGGGAGGGGGCTTTGCCCATCCTGTCCTCCTCAAGCTACGCAACTGCTATAACTTAATTTTTTTCTCCTCAACCTGATCTTTGGGCTCCTATGCCAATTTAGCTATTCTCGCAATCAAATTTAAATATGGTAATCCAGTTGGATTTTCGAGCGTTAGATTTTATTCAAAAAACCTTCAGTGTAAGGAGGCTGATTGATGCGTTCTTCAGCATGAGTTTATAATAAATGTATTTCAATTCTAATTAGGTCCTTTTTTGTTTATTTAATTATTATTTTTTAATAATTAATTAATTTTTTCCGTAAATTTATAAGTAGTCATTATTTCTTAGGTACGAATATACCTACTGATCACTTCCTCAGTATATTCTCATTATGTGGAGTAAGGATTTCCATGGATCCTGCTTCAGGTTGGATCCCGCACTCCGTACTCGTACTTTTTCGGTTGAATTCCTATTCAGAGACAGAATCAGATTGAATACACGGTTTTTTGGAAGTCCATCGATATTGGAGAGGCCAAAAGGGCTTGTACATCACTCGAAAGCACACTTCGAAGGGCCAGAAAAAAGGCTAATAGAGTTGGTCAGAACCTTTTACCCTACCTTATATCTCTTACTAGGTCCATAACCGTGAGCCCCATTCACCCAACAACGAAACCTTTTAGAGTAATTTGTCTCGAAAACAGGATTCCGTCAACGTTCCCCCGTCAACGTTTTTACGTCATTCTTTTATTCTTACTTCAGTTCACACGAAGTCGGATGGAAATACGTACGTTTATAGTTACTCCAGAAATGTCATTCCAGAAATGGCGCCTCTAATGGGCCTAATGAAAAACTAAAGTGGTCATTACCATCAGTAAACCAAGTAAGGGGACCTTAATTAGATTGTTACATAGCATAACAAACATAACAAAAGTTTCATTCATACAAACGTATCACGTGAGTATTTTTTTAGGTTCAAAGTTAGTTTTGCGTTCAAATCATTAACGAGTTCGAGGAAAATGCTTTTACCAATTGCTCACGTGTTATAAGAATTATGTTAGGTGAGAGAACTCAAAACAATCATGATCATTAGCTAATTATAGTTATTAGCTAATTATAACAGCTTACGTTATATTATGGTGCTTTGATTTGATTTTGATAAAAAAATCTGTATCTCACCTTCAAAGTAATAGGTATTTAAAAGAATAGTCGTATTTTAATAGGAAAGTCTCCGCCTTTTTCCCCTGCTGGAAGTCGTTTGCAAAGTAATAAAACACCGTCGTGATATTGCTTCGAGAGCTCTTAAAACGCATTTTGAGGATAACTACCTACCCTCGATTATACTTCCAAATGAACGCCATAAAAAATCAAACGATCTTTCCATTTTGCCGCTATAATACAGTTTTATTAGTAGCTCTCATGGTCGGAAATATTTGACATTTTTTCAGTCTGTTTATTGGACTGAGATTTTTTATTTAGCGCATCTTTGCACCACGACATACATCCATCGATAATTAAAAGAAATTGTTGATCTCACGTCTCCATACTAGCGACTAGTTTATTTACTCGTTCATTGCATAGAATGCAATTCGAGAGTGCTAATTCAAAACAGATCGCAAAGTTATTGATGATTGAGTTCTTGGTAACAGCAGTCAAAGAATCTCAGTAAATTTCCAATTTCTTTAGTTTAGTTCAAGTAGGTTCTTGATTATTTTTATCACGTATAAATTGGTAGGTCCATGTTTGGGGCATACTGTAAGTTGAAATCACGTTCCCTCTCCCTCCTTTGCTCTTCCACTTCTATACCATCTCTTCTGGAAACCAACACTAATCTCAGATATTTGAAAAGTACCATTGAGAATAATGTACTTCATTTTAATAAGCATAATGCAGTAGTATTTTATTTCGGTTTTTTGGGTGTTTATTTTTAATCGTTTATAGCGTTTCCAAGTCAAATAAAATCTTTTCCGGATCAAATTAATATTGTTCCAAACCACATGAAACCTTTTACAAAGCAAATTAAAACTCTACCAAGCCGAATGAAACCTTTTTCAAATCAAATGAAACTTTTCCCAAACTAAATGAAACTATTTGTGTACCCTTGACAGAAAAAATTTTAAAAATGGGAATTTTGTGAATGGTAGACGTTGGTTTATTATTTTGGAGTAGGTAGATCGTGGCTTAGTAGAAAACATGTTGAGCTGAGGACTTTCGAACTTAGAACGTGATATAGGTACTTACTCGCCACACCGTTCAGAGAAACAGGAATGGCCTATAATAAAGAGTAAATAGGTAAGATACGTCCGATGTGTGTATATATATATATATATTTCTTTTTTTTCAATTATTTCTGATTGAATTCTTAAGATGTTGTTAATTCAAAAATGTATTGATTACATTACAGAAATATACTGTTCGTTTCGGGAAAGGATTAATTTGGTTTGGAGAAGGAGAAATTCGGCTTGGAAAAGGACTCAATTGATTTGGGATAGGTACCATTTGTTTTGGAAAAGGTTTATTTGGTTCGGAAAAGGTTTCGTTTGATTTGAAAAAGGTTTCATTGGTTTGGAAAATGTTTCATTTGACTTAGAAATGCTATATTATATTATAGTATTTTTATTGCGTATCAGGTAACAATAAAAATCGTGATTTCAATAATGATGGTGATCATTCCTTCTTTTGTTACAGGTCAGTAGTCTCGGGGTCAATCAGCCAGGACACATCTAACAACCTAACATGGCTTCAACGACAACAACAGAAGCTCCAAGACAGGCGAGAGGTACAAAAGAGGTGGGAACGAGAGCCAACCGGCACAATGCTCTTATCAGAACTCAGGATGTCACAAACAGCCAACAGATCACCAAGCAGGCGAACAGATGGGTATGTTATCAGTTGTAATATAGATAATGGACTGGAATTGTTTGCCGAATACAGCGAGGTTTGGTGGCCAATCGATCATAAATTGTCCACCAGTCTGTCCCACGAATAGTAACACCTACAACAGTTGCTGCGACTTTAAATTTTGACAATGTACTCCAGAATTTTTGTTCGGTTATCAATGCCATAGGTAATGGTGCTAGCGATCGGTGCGATGGGTTCCCTAGTCCGGTGGTGACTCCGAATACGGCTAATTAAAATTTTGAAATTTGAATCTTGATGTTGAGAAAATAATATGCTTAGGTACGCCGCAAAAAGGTATCAGTCGCACCATAAACATTTCTGCTGGGTAGGTATCTATAGTTTTGAACATTTTCCAACACTCTGAATTTAAGAGAACAACTTTTTTCGCTGCCGCCGAGGCAAGGGCACCGCCACGATTCCACACCAACCCTACAATATTACTCAAGACTGCTCAATTTCTGGGTGTATTAAGCGTGATATATAAGGATCTACACGATCGACATTATTGGCAATAATACCAACTGACGCTCCTTATTGACACTCATTGTTGCTATTTTTTTAACCGAGTAACAATTGTGTGCTTAGCACTCGATAGTTTTACAATCGTAATACAATTTTACATACCTAAACAATAACATGAAATTTTGGATATGTATCGTATGAACCGTAGAAGTTGGTAACAGATATGTACCGATATGAAGGTGCAAGGCTTAGTTCAGCAGTGAACAATTCTGTATGCGGGACAAAAGTCTGCAAAACAGTAAAGTTCGCCTCGAAGATTTTTTCCCCATTTGTAATGAAGGTATTGATTGCCCTTGATGGAAAAGTGGTGAAGAACATCACATTTTGGATAAATTTTCCAAAAATAACGCAAAAATAGTCCGAAAATAGACACAAAAACAACTTTCACAAAAATCAAGTGCGACCCTCGATTTTCAATGGTTTTTCTGCGCTGAATGCAATGGTGTTAGTTTACGCGACTTATTCAACAAAAAAGAAAATATTAGGTAAGTTTTCCACCAAGTCACCATTGTTTTTAGTGTGAGAGCAGCTAGAATACATATGTATCGATTTCAACACCTAATTGGTGAGCAATCGCAATATTTAGGATTTATCCAATTATGAATCACAATGCTATTATCCTCAATACTCGTTGACCCGAATCCCATATATTTATTTGTATTTATAAGCAGATTGGTTCCACAAATATGTTACTTTGGATCCAGTGGCGGCCGGAGGTCTGCAAAAGGAGTGGGGCACAAAAATATTTACCTATTTGACAGTCAAGAAGATCATTGAGGTTTTTCTTTCATTTGTTTTGCTTTCAATGTGAACCAATTTCGATCTAAACACATGAAATATAAATCCCACTTGGGTCATGACAAATGCCATGGGCAACCTTTATGAAAGAATATGACTACCACATAATAATAAATGATAGTTATTAAATATTATTGATAAATTAAATATAAATAAATAAAATTAAAAATACTATCTTATAGGTACCTACTTATTAAGTATCTAAAAATTTTAGAATGGACTGTATCATTATTAAAAGTATTAAACATTATCAAGGCATCGGTTGAACTACTGGCACTAGTGAACTACTTAGGAGAAATAATTCTGAAGGAATATTAAAGAACTCAAATTTAATTATGATGAAATGATAGGAGTGTGACATCAGACGTCAATTAAAAAATGGACATTTCAAAAGGCTATAGAAATGTTGTCTAACCCCTCAACCACCACTCACTTATGTATACTTAACCTTTTTCTTTAGTGCAACATATCCAGAATGACCAATTTTCTACTGAAAATATTGATTTGAGATGCTCTCGTTACACATTCTGAATGGTTTTGGAGGTGCCTTTGAACACTGTAGCTTTTTCCAAATGTGACCTCAAAACGCCGTCAGTTTTGGCTGACTTTGTTACTAAGCCCAGAAAAATTCCTCGGTTCAATGAACTATCTCTCTCATCGTGGCCTCTTAACCCTACATCATAAAGACCACTAAACTTGATGCAATCTATAATTTCAGAAAGTATATATCGATTTCTGTCAACTTGCTCCTTGTGTTTTTTGATAGCAAGTTGTTGATCTGAATCTAACTGTGTAGTTATGTTAGCTCGGCCAATCAAAGCTAATTCCGTGATGTTATTGAGATGCTTTATATTATATTCGTGAGATTTATTCCGATCTGTCAGATGTTTTATAACAGTCACACCATTCTGAGTCCACAACCCATCTCCACCTAATATTAGGCAACGGAAAACAAAACAGAGCATTCTTTCTAGGGCACCCAGTGATCCATTCGTTTTTGCTATAAATTTCATAGTTGAATTTACGAGCTCCCTTCCCGTTTTTAGCAAGTTGTCTTAATTTCAAGTGAAGGGTGTCTCTCCCCAAACTTTTAATGAACACCCTCTCTTCATAATTACGATCTGTAGAGGATTTTGATTGCAAATTCGCCACAGTGTTTGTCTCGGATGCCCCTGTTTGGATCTCTTTGCCTTAATATAAGCATAACCAAATACACCATCTCTTTTGACTGAAAGAGATCGATGGAAATCAAATCTAGTACCAGTGGCTCATCAGTAGAGCAAAATCCTATTGATAATTTAGTCAATTTAGACATGCATGGTCAATGATGTCAAATGAATCATCCCATAGTTAATTTTTATCTATGATAAAAAAGAAAAAACCGAAGTAATTGTTATATTTCAGCTACGCAAGCGATACGAGCCATCTGCGAGACGAAGAAGACTTCACAGTCCCGCTTCACATCAACACTTCCGGCTCTAAAGGTTCCATCGGAAGCGCACCCGTGTCTCCCCTTCTCCCTCACCGGAGTTCTTCAAGACGACACCCCCTGACATCAGCAGCGGCTCGGGCCAGATCCGCTGATCCAGCACCCTTCACCGCAAAAACTAGAAAATATAGCGACTCGGTGAGTTCAACGATCAAGCTCGATACAGCTCAGCATAAAAACACTCCTTTGTCGAGTAATATTGTAAGATTTGATTTCAATGTTTCCATTTTCAAAAACTAAATGCACATTGCTTTACCCGTGTGCACTTTTCCTACTTACTGCTTTAGTTATACTCGTACATCATATTGCATGTTTCGTCTTCGACCAGCACTAGCCGTCAATGGGGAACACTCCACTCTTAGTGGTACCTACCTAATCACTTATGTACAGTCCTCAAATGTTGGTGTTGAATTGATGTAGATAAGATTTAGGCACTCCCATCATCACGTATCTTAGTATCATTTGGTCCTACATCTAGTTACCCAGTTCCAAAAATCGCAGAACGCATACGTTGTCAAATACCTTAACAACACTCTAGGTAGGCATGCATAAATGCGCAAATGCAGTTTCTATTTCCACTATATCAAGCCACAATTATTACACTAACAGTAAAGTATAGCGAATTAATCAACATTATGGTGAATATCTCTTATGTAAAACTCCGCAAATTCTTTGACAATGATATGTTATTTTCAGAGGTAGAATTACATTCAAGGATAAAAATAGCTGTACATATTAAAGTGGGAAATCTATTAAAAAAGCAGTAAGGTACCCACATATTTATATTATTTTGTCAACTTATTTTGGACCGTAAACAGACTCCAAAAGCATTCCCATTTTTATCATACTAAAATGTTCCTAATATCTGTTGACCAGTAATATTGGTAACATAAATGGTTATGAAACTCGGTTCCAAGACAAAGAGTGTTTTGATCATCCTCCCATAAATAATCTGTATTTATTATTGATTGAAACCAATTAGCATATTTTTTAAGGGAGTGAGAGATTGATGGTACACCATCCCCGGAGGTCTGATTCACTGGACTGTAGTATATTCACTGGTAGTATATTATACCATATCCATCCGAAAAATCGAACTTACTTTCTTTTAATTTTCATTATTCCTATTGTTCACTATTTCCACTGTTTCAAACAAAGCTAATTAAATCTCACTTGATTTCATAACACACAATAAGATTCTGAAATTACCACACAACAACCCCCATAAGTGTCAGTACGGTTTTCCCAACGAATGCCCTTGCAAGGAATGGTTGCATGAGATTTGAGATGTTGCTTTCACTGTGAGGTCATAACGGCAACCTCTTGACTACTTCTAAGACTACTATTCATCTTCTCTCTGAACTTTTCTTGTCATTATGGAATTGTTGAACTGAGCATTTTGGACTGTTTCCCGGAAAATATCTTCTCGTGGATCCATTACGAGATCATTTTGATTTACTACCTATCTGAGATAAACCACAACTAAATAAAATAGGGCTATAGAAAATTGCTCTCCTCCAACAATCAGTTGATATTCAGATCAGTTATTAATAATTGTATTTCTTTTAGAATCATGAATTCATTAGCAAGCAAAGCACTTCATTAGCTTTTTGGCACTCTTGTTTACTACTCATCAACGTGACGAATTTTCCACAGTCAGTATTAAAATTACTGACTTCTATTCTTAACCATTTAAATTGAGAAGTATTTTTTTTATTTTTACTTATTTATTTTATTCTTTAAAGATACAAGTAGCTCAAATGTTCAAATTATTGTCTGAATGCTATAACTACCACTGTATATTACCGTTACTGACCTTCCCTACAAGTTCCGCCTAACTCTTTTCTGCTTCCTTTCAACTATTGAACGTCTTCATTCTCAGTTATCGTCCATGAATTGTGATCTATGTTCATTTGCCTGAAAATACATCTGTGAGTTGCTTCCAACATGTTTAACATGCGCATCTAAAAGTGATTATTTGGAGAAAGGTTTCCAATACCAGAAGAGGTGAGTGTAAACCCCATACGACGCTGTAACGGTCATCTAACTTAGCGACTCCTGCAGTTGTTCCTAAAATCATCCAGCCAGTGTTATAAATCTTTCGAAATCACTATCTTTCGGCAATCGAATGTGGTTGTACATACATTTTATTCAATAGTACCATCCTTCCAACTTTGGTATTATTCTCCATACAGTAAAAAGTAGGCATACGATAAATCTTCACATCAGAAATGTTCGGAGCATAGTTGAACATGAGTAGCGAATATTTCTTTACAATATCGGGGTCCTGTAAAATGATGTAAAACACATTCTTGATTTTCATATCTAAATGCTATGGCATATATTTACTAGGTATTCCTCCAAATTAATTGGAACGCAATTAGTAATTCACTATTTATTGAAATATATTGGTTTCTTTTCACTAGACTGTGCCGCATTAGAACGATGTCAAAATCTTTTACTTCAAAAATAAAAAAATAAATCCACTTCTGAACAAAACAATAATTAGGTACTTTTTTATAACGGAGATGGGGGGGATCTAAAACTAACTCCTAGTTGGTTCCTCATCAACTTTGTTGTAGTCGAATCTCTGATAGCCACTACGAGGGAATAATCGTGGAATTTTTAGATTCGCAGAACTTCATAAATTACATCTAATTTTGATGAAATTATCTTGAGCGGTGCATTCGAATCAACGTTACCAACCGCTGACATTTATTTTATTCTGAACTTGCAGTAACTAATCGGTTATAGGGACTCTCTCGTGCTATGATGTATTTTCAAAAACAGGACGTTACTATTAGTAGCCTCGTGTTACCTTCTTACTACATTTTTTGAAAAATGCACAAAAGGATTTTTTTAAAGGAATTTTATATTGTTTTAATTTAGTTTACATTGACTAACATAAATGCTGCTGCTATAAATATTCAAATGTTTAAATAAATCATTGCTGTAGTTCTTACAAGCTTGGAAGGATGTGGACTCTTACCTGAACTGAGGTAGAATAACAGAAAAAAGAAGAAGAAAAAAACGTGAATTTACATTTAAATTGCTCCTCTCTCTTGTTTTTCTGTTGAATGCACTGGCAATGAAAGGATTGAAGGAACGTTCAGGATAAAAACGGTCGCTTATAGGATGTGTGCGAAAGGTGGCTGTGATAAGTACTAATATTGTGTGAAAAATGACGCCTCATTCACAATGGACCCTGCAGAGCCCTGGCGGATTGTCAGAGCCGGACAGCGGCCTACTGTCAGCCCTGGAGAGCGGATCAGCCACAAACACGAGGTCCCCCAGCGACTCTAGTGAGGAAACCACAGCTTGGCCACCGCCCCCTTCAGATCTACAGGTAGCTTCAAACCCCGGGGGTCATCTCTGATGAAAACTACCTTTAGTGCAGTTAGCCCTATGGGTAAAATTACACCTTGGACATTTGAGGAAACAAGGCAGAACCTATTACACAGTGTCTCAATTGCGACTTTGTCTAAATAGCACTCTTGCTCAATTTTGAAATCAACAAATGAATAGAGGAACTATTTTTAAAAAATAAAAAAATGGAGGACTGTTTAGTAACGTAGGTATTAAAAAATCTTCTGATATTGGAATGCGTAATTTATTTGTCCATTTGTACAGGTATCAAAACTAATTCAGCCTGTTATACTCGTACATGCTATTCTCTAACCTTTTCCTATCTGAGGCATCGTAATGCACATATTTAAAAGCAGGCCTCGATAAACCTCGATTTTTCGTCCACGTGCATTCTCTTAGGAAAATTTTTTAAACATCAGACTTGTTTAAGAAGAAATCAATGTCGAAATACGATGGGAACACTCTTCTCTCATATACCTAAAACTTGATGATCCTAAGATTCAATCGCGAACAGTTCCTAACATTGTCGAGTAATCTCAAATTTGAATGATCCCAATACCATACCTGGTACCATTTGTGAGAGACAAAGGCTTGAAGAAGAATTTCTGCAAAATATCCAATATAAATTCAGTTTTAAGCTAATCCAAAACTAGTGAACCCCAGTGCACTTCAAATGAATTTGAGAAACTTTCAAAAGTTCACTTGTCTTCTTTCAATGTCCAGCTGTTTAATTTTACTTTTCGTGTAGGAAATCTAATTCGATGTTAGTAGTTGGTTAAAAAGTATAAGAACATTCTTAGTATGAAATTTCAGTTGAACAATACAATTTTGCTTTGAAAAAGCAAAAAACTCTAAAACGCGTAACTTATCCCACCAAGTAAAATCGATTCAAAATTATGTACTTCGAACCATCCTTCAAAACTTGAGTACCTATGCCCTTTTCATATTGCAGTCCTGGCAGAGTAACTTTGTGCAAAATGTTTTAATCCTCAGTCATCATCAAAGGGTATAGCTGTAAATGGGCATATAACCAACATAATTTCATTCTCATCACAACTACTCCAACAACTAATACCTACGTAAATCATATTACCAGGCATACAGCTTTTCCACGTGCTACTAATAAATAGAATAAATAGAGTTCTATTTGTCACAAACTTACCACCACATCACCTAGACCCACTGTAGTATGTAGGATTAATTATTATTTAATTTAAAGTCCTGCATATTAATTTGTACCTTCATCATAGTACCTCATCAAGGCTTTCGAATCAGAGCTGACCCTTGGCAATTCACTAACATATTAATTTCGTTCTACATAAATGATGTATTTAATCGTTGTTTCGTGATTTTATATTCCACGGTACTTAATCGAAAGCTTTTAATCCTTATACACTCTTGGACCTAGGCATGTTTTGTGTGTCGTATTTGCACTGCATTGTAACACTTGAGCACTTTTTCACAGGACAAACCACGGAGAGAGTCTCTCACACTCAACTTGGTATTTACTTTACATTTAAATAAGTTTGACAGTTTTTGGTTCTCTTTGTGCCCTATTGATTTCTTCTGTTTCGTTGCGCCGATTAGCAAATGGTCATTAATAACGATGGAATAAAATCAAATAAAGATCAAAATTATAACTTTGTGAACTTTTTATCATAAAATATTTCTTTAAAATTACGAGCCTATTGCTTCAGCACCTAAGTTGAATAGAACCTACTGAAGCGCCAAAAACTGAAAAATTGCATTTGAACGTTTTCGTTGGCTACATTTATTGCGTGGCGTTCATCATTCTTATCTCTTTCGTACTTCAAACTTGAAAAATGGGTGATTCTCTGAATTTGAGGCTAATACAATTCAATAATTGAACTAGAGAACAATTTCTTAATCTTTCTTGTTTTCTCGTTTTTGAATGTGTAAGCTTACAAACTACTACTGCAATAATTATTCTCAAACACGATTCAAAAATTGTACTTATTTCTCCTGCTCACGGACTTAATCAATGTAATAGCTCAAAGAATTTACTGGGAATCATTCTTTACATGAAAAAAAACTGTGTAGGTACTTGAAATTATATTCGGTAGAAGTACATATTCTATCAACCTGGAGAAGAAACCAACATTGACGAGAAAAAGAGTTCAATGTTGGTCAGCTATTTTGCTCATGCTTTTATTTCATTAACAGAATTGAACAGGTTTTATTTCTTGATAACAATCACTGCTATACTACATATTGCAATATAATTTATATTGCCATCATAATGTAAATACGTACACATTTACAAATATAAATTTTTCTTATCTTGTATAGAAACCCCCCCCACCACTTGAAACTCCCCCTTGAAAGTTCAAATTCGCTCTGACTTACCCATAGATTAGGGAAATTCCATAATACAGGCAGACTGTCTTAATGTTCACTCTCATAGCTGTCCGGAAAATATTGGTGAATTTCAAGAGAAATCAAGTTAGTAAATCTTTAAAAATTCCTGATTTGAAGGGATTTATGCATACCTACAAATTCAAGGGAACGCAAATATCACCTGATTCAGTGAACCACCCATATCATGCAAAAACAAAAAGCGATGTTTGGTATTTTTTTAAATACGTACCTATTTGAAACAGAGGAAGAATTCGCAGAGTTTTCGTTGCCATTTGCTAATCTTGCTTTAGATAATGCCTATGCGCAAGCGATCGTGGAGCATCTCGCAAAACTCAGCAATACCGTTTTACACTGTTGAATGTTCTTCGATTTGCACAAATAGACGTATGCGTAAGGAGTACCTACATCCAAGCACTTTTTGATTAAGACATCAAATACAACGTCTATTTTTTCCCCACCACCAGTTACCTACTTCCAACACCAAACTGAACTATACCTACTTGTTGCGCATCACCACGTCAGTTTCCAAAAACCTCGATCGCCATTCTTTTTCTTTTGCAGTCCCCTTTGGATATCAATACTCACCAATTTCAATACCGTAGAGTAGTGCCTAATTCATTTCACGTACATTCTTACCTCAATTTGTAGAATTATCCAGTATATTTTTTAAAATGCATGTGCCTCGATTTTTTCTCTATTGCCATTTTATTCTTTAGGGGATTTATATTTTATATATCTTTAAAATATACAAATAAGTACAACATAGGCATTTCTATTTTTCGGGGATACCGCTTGAAAGCTCGGTGAATTTTTCTAGCTGTTTTCTTTATTTTAGTTTTGGTTGAGAATGATTAGGTAACAATCAATGGGTAGCGAAATTCTGAATCTCTCTATCTCTCTCTCTGTGTGTGTGTGTGTGTGTGCGCGCGCGCGCCAAGGTGCCTGAATTTTGAAAGGGGAAGAGAACAGAGAAGGAGGGATTAAACTCAAGTGTATGACCCCCCCCCCGACCAACTTACATGATTGCACTATGTCACCAGATCTTCCTGATTCACCAACGGAGAGGTAAAATTGAAAACTTGTATGCATATATGCGACCCCCAGGACAGAGTTGTGCAAAATGTAGTTACAGGTACTTTAATAAATTGCAATTACAACAACTAACTACAGTTAATAGCTGAAATAAAGCAGCTACTTTTTTCCAACTACTAGCTGTAGTTACAGCTACATCTGGCAACTACGTAGTTGAGACATATGTAGCTGTAATTACAAGGTAGCTGTAACTATAGCTTTTGCTGTGATTACGATTGCTGAACTACTCACTACAAAAATGTCGGAGTTAATCCCCAACAGCGAAACGAGGTCGGAAAATTTCGCCAGCTCCCCTCTTGCCTTTCTATCACGCACGGGGGACTCGGGGGACTATCTTATGAGGATTTAATTGACGTCACAGAAAACGAAAATGATATACTTACTGAACGCAAAAATGTGGGAGTTTTGTCATTGTTTTTGTCAGAGCAAGATATTTTACTTGAAAATATTTCTGAAAATTATGCAAATTCCCCACTCGGACTTTTCGTTGTATAGCGATTCAGAAAATAATCATTATTTCTCCACAATTGATTTGTTTGTTTTATTACCATTTTGAATTTTTTTCATTTTGTCATATTTTTATTTGTTACCTACCTATTTTTATATTTTAATTATTTATTTTTCTTTTCTTTTTTTTAGGTAGGTAGCAGGAATTTTAGGATTCTATAAATCATATTGGAGGTACCGTAACTCCTCAATAAATTATTCGGAATAATTAATTAACCCTTAATTTATTTATTTGTTCCTGATATTACATAGGTATTGCGTTACTTGAAAAAACGAGTTTCGTTTTCCTGAAGTTGTATCGCTAACGCGACACACTTACTGTACTCATAGGTGTCTTTGAAATTGGTGAGTAATGAAAATGAATCGCTGTTTCAACATTGCACAAAAGTAATGTTTCAATTTTGCAATTTACCTACCATGAAAAACAGCCAAATTTCGATTGAGCAAATTATTGCTGCGTTTTTACTGATTTGCTACTGAATGACAAAACTCGAACACAATCGAGTTAGCATCTTAAAGTATGCACTTTCAAATGCTGCGGCTTATTATCCCTTTGTTAATTTGTTTTCGCTAGAGCCCAATGCCACGCTAGTTTGATCGGTTTTGACTTCACCGATTGGCACACGTAGTTGTTGACATGTTGTTTCTGTTTCCTTGTATGATTTCCGACAATACAGCTACGGGACGAAGGGTATTCCTGGAGAACGACTTCCACGAACAGCGAGGGCACGGGCAGCCCAGCCAACAGTCCGAGACCCCAGACGCCGGCTTTCCCTGTCCATCCCAGAACCCCCTACAGCAACGGAACCCACTCGCATTTTGACTTATCGGGTCTACCCCCTAAGAGCCCAACAGCATCTAGGTGAGTTTTCAGTTTCAGAAACTATCATAATCAACTAGATAGGTATGCAGGTACTTACAAACGCTCTGAGTATTATAATTCCGATTAAATACGTGTGGTTTTGTTGTAGTTAGGTATTTGTTATACGAGTAATTAGCTTTAGAGCAACTCTGGAACTTTGTTCAAGCAAACAGGCAAAAAAATCATACATTTGAAATCAGGCAGGAAATGCAGGCATTTCAAATTTAATGAAATTGGCTCAGTGCTAACAGTAATTTACAGGGGCAAGTATAACCAGGAATAACGGATACAAAAGGTTGAAAATATTCATGATTTGATAAAATATGGAGAAAAAAATTATATTTAATATAAACATAAATATGGGAAAATTCTGTTATTAAAATCCATTATATTTATGACTTTTTTCATGGAATCGTAGATCGTACATATTCTCGTTCCAATAATTTGGTTTTGATTAAAATGTGAGAAGATGAGCAAAATACTACTAGATGAAGAACCCGTGTATAGATGAGCTATACCTACTTACTTAGAGAAGGATGAATAACCCGTTGATAGATAGTCAACTGCTTCATTAAGCTTTGTCCTGTCGCAAAGTAATATAGATTGCGCTGTACTAGCAGCAATACAACTTATATACTTTGACAGCAAATCAGCAGTAACCACCAAAGGTTTCTTTTAGAAAAAGAACAGGTAGATAGGTTTGACCAAAAAGTTTGGATCATCTACTCATTTAAACAAAATCTTCAATATATTAAAATTTGGTTCTAATCTTCTAGGAAAGAATGGTCAACGTTGGGGGAGACCCTTCACCGAGAATTGTCTTCGACAAGTTCACGTGGGTACGATAGTTCTGATAACCAGCACAGCCCGAAGGTAAGAACACTGATATTCCCGTTGTTCACCACAGAGGTCTTCCTTAATGAATAATGTATAAGATTCTCTATGTAGTGGATTTATATACGTTCACTCTATACATACATTGTTGAACTTATGAGTCTCTCTTCTGCAACTCAATCACCACAATGAATGACGTTGACACTTGCATGACAGTTTTACACGCAGGCACATTTAGATCACAATTGCCACAAATCATTATGAACCATCTTTTTACTGACGTTCTGTTGTTATGGAGAACCTACGATTCAAATATCGAGTTAGGTGGGTACCTAACTAGTTTGTTGTCCATTACATACTACTTATGTATTTTCCTACAAATGTCAAAGCGATACCAAAACTTAACTGTCTTGATCTGTCATTCTCTAAACTGAAATATATGAAATTTATAAAACATTGCAATATCTAGCTTTGCTTTCAATGTGAATCTAGACCCAAAGTTTGAATCTAAACCAAAATTACCTTTTTTCTTGTTTAAATGGAACATTTTCACTTCGGACTCCTTCTTTGAAACAATAGAATGGCTTCTAGTTTCTAGCCACTCGTGAGCTTCAAGAAAAACTTGAATTAAACGAGATTGTTTCTACCCTCCAGTAAAAATCCAAGGAATTTCCATTCGTTAAAGGACAAGAACAATTCTTTAAGCCTACCATTGTCATGAAATACCTTCGTTTAAAAGTGTATTATTTTTCCTTAATGAATGTTCTAGCTGAATATTTTATTAGGAAAATCTATGTGGCACCTATTCGTTCTTCAATCGTTCTTCTTTTTCGTCTTTCCCTTGTAATTCAAGATTAGATACTTCCTACTCCTTGAACCCAATTACTGGGGTACCTACCTTATGTTTGTTGGTATCGTTATGTCCAACAGAGCCCGGTTATGTCAAACGGCACGCTGAACGGCGGACAGTCATCCCCCTCTCCGACAGTTTATTACGGAACTTCTCGTCGCTCGTCGATCCACAGCAATGGAGAGCCACCACAAGAAGTGTCGCCCGCCCACGTCAAATTCGTTAGGGACACTAGCAAATATTGGTATAAGCCAACCATCTCACGAGAAGAAGGTAAGCATAAATCACAGTACCCATTCCAGTACGAGCTCACTGTTCATAACTCCTAGTTTTCTATTGCCATATGTTAGAATGAATTTCATAGTGAAATATTTCGAACATTTCTTCAGAAGGGCCGAAGTAAATGAGTAGGGTATGCTATCTAGTTTTAGCTCCCGAAAGAGGTGTCCCTTTCCAATGTCTGTTCAGATTACATCTCGTGATCTTTTAGAAATATGATTATTGGAATTTACTTGGTTTACGTTTGTGTCAATCAATTAAAGAGTCTCATATACCGACCTATCCATTTATATTGTCGAATATCATCCGTTGAGCAATGGGTATTATCAAGTTTAATCCGAATTCGCAAGTGAATTCAGACAGTACAGCCTAGCAGTTGGTTTGGCACTATAGTTGATGAAATAATTTTATATCGACTGATTTCATGAATATTAGACAAGTCCGTGTACAGACAAACAAACAAATATAGAAAAAATATATAAAAAAATAAATAAAAAATAAAAATAAATAGCTTTAAATAGCTTTTTTTTGAAATATAGCTTTCATGTACCCAAATCAATGCTTACTGCTCTGTGAGTACCTTACCTACCACCCTTTCATGCGCCCTTCAAATGCTCATTTCTAACCCACTCCCGAAAAAGGAACTATTACAGTGAAGTAAGTGGACACTCATCAGCTGTCCTCTAAAGGGAGCATCAGCATTAGTTCTGATGGTTTCGCTTAAAGCTACTCATTTTGCCTCACGCCTCAATCTCCTGAGTTGTGAGGGGTCGCCGTATGGAAGCGTGAATAAACTACTTGGATGGAGGACCTGTGCGGTCACCCACCCAAGTTCGAAGTTACTTAATTTTGCTAATCTCATGAGAAAGGGTTCATTGCAACGCTATAGGCATATCCGTGTGGCTCAGGGGGCTTTTATGTATTGTCTTATGTCTTTTATACTGCCTTGCATATCCACAGAGTGATCGGCAGGCAGATAGGTACCAATAATAATGTCTCCGATCCGTAAAGTTGATTTCTGTTGGGTCTAAACCCAAGTTTTGTGTGAGTTGCAACAAACTTTTTCATGCCAAATTTATGTATTCCATTTAGGTTCTCAGGGCGTCAGAAAAATAAAACTGATGAGTCCAAAATTTGTGAACTAATGTTTCATATTCACACACTTGCGCTAAATTGTATGTTGGAAAGTGTTCGTATTTGATATCTCTATCATCTTCTGTAATAAAATATCTACATTACCTAGTAATAGACAATAAGATGTGACCTTTTATATTTTAGATTGGTACCTCGATTTTTCAAGTGAAGTGCCGATGTGAACACGATTACGAATCTCGCACCTGTTGTTCTATTTCCAGCCATCAACCTGCTGAGGGACCGCTCTCCCGGTACTTTCGTCGTCCGTGACTCGAATTCTTTCCCAGGTGCTTTCGGCCTCGCTCTCAAAGTAGCGACGCCGCCGCCTAACGCCGGCAAGTCTCCGACTGGCGATCCTGCCAACGAGCTCGTTCGACACTTCCTCATCGAACCCACATCTCGAGGAGTACGCCTCAAAGGCTGCAGTAATGAACCAGTATTCAGTAAGCATATGCGCAAAAATAGTACCTACTTTGTCCTTTAAATAGTTTTTACCCTTAATTACTCGTAAATAAGTTACTTGCTATACTGACTAAATACGTTACAATCAAGTTCCGAACTGAGCAAGGGGGAGTTACTATAAGAAATACCTACCGGACATACAATATCTCATGGGCAGTTTTACTTATTTTATATTATTCCATTAGCTGAAAGTTCATGAAGACCTTCCCGAAAAGGTGCAATAGGGAGGGTATCGAATGAAAGGAAGTGGCTGAAACAGCGGGGTAAATGAATCTGGATGACGTAATAGGGGAACGACCTCATCCCAGCAACCATCAATGGGGGGAGGGGGGGTTCAGTGCCGTCCACTTATGGAGTCAATTAAATTTCTTTCTACCGGCTTCTCTAGTCCGAACCATATGGAATTTCGAGCTGATAATTTGCAGTCAAGAGTTTTCAAAGACACAGAATTCGACACTTTGAACAAAAATGAGAAATTCCAGGACAGGAAAGTAGTCCAATGCCCAGAAACAGGCATCAGCCAGCAGGTGTGCCTGCTGGAAGCAGGTGTTATCGTGAAGTGGAATTCCAATAACCCCTTTCATTTGTCTAACCAGATAATATATAGGTACCTAGTGATTTAGATCAGCGGAAAATTCGGTGAAAGATTTACATTTCCGTTTGCAACAAGTGGATGTTTAGGTACAGCAGCATAGGTACGTTGTACACCTACTTACACTCTTGTCGGTACTAACTAAGTTATTAAACTTATCTCCAGGGAGTTATCGAACTATTTTCTGACAAATACTAATGTATTCTACAACTTGTTCACAGGTTCATTGTCTGCATTAGTCTATCAACACACACTAACACCCCTGGCCTTGCCATGTAAGCTGATGCTTCCGGAGACTGACACCACCAGACAAGCCGAAAACGCATCAGTGAGCAGTGCCCAGCTTCTGCTGGCTCAAGGAGCAGGTAAGAAGAAAAGTCGGAAAGCCATCAAATGAGTTATGCATCTCGCCGAGGCTTCACAATACTCCCACATTTATTTAACTTATATTTGTGAGTTTCTTCGGGTGAAACCGTGAGAATAGTGTTTTCAAGACATTAGTAGAAGTAAAGTAAACAACCAATTCAAATCGGGGCTTTTCGTCCGACTGCCTCAGGCGTTGCAGGCGTCATCAGCTGTTCTCCGAATGGAAGACCTGAAGAATTAGTTTCTGATGATTTGGCTTAAAGCTATAAACAAAATTCGCCCAAAAAAATCGAACCTAGCTACTAACCAAGGTTTTCAACTATTATTTTTTACTCCATAATTATTTTAAATGATTAAGAATACAAACATTAATGTACTTGCATCTACCTAAAAAAAAGATATATATATATATATATATATATATATATATATATATATATATATATATATATATAATATTATAATAATAATAATGAAATATAATAAAATCCTTCATAATGCGAAAGGCATGTACATACGGTCAGTACCTTCTGTAAAAGCAAATGACGCAATAACGTGCACAATAACGCGCAAAATGCAAAAAAAAAAAAAAAAAAAAAAAAAAAAAACAGGTTTTGGAGATACCTACTTAATAAATTGAATGACACATGATTTCGGGATATTTTTTCACGCTTAATCACGTAGTGATGTTCATTTATTGATATTAGCTACCTAACATGTAACAACTTGGATAAATTACGAAAAAACTAAACGCTCTCTTGAAGAAATTAACAGAAAACTGTGTTATTCTGGTAGTTTTTTCGGTGTTTTCCAAATCAGTGTTGCGATTTCCTATGAGGTTCAGAGTGAAAAATAACACAATATGATGTAGGTATCACGTATGGCAATTAATGCCAACAACAGCTTAATATGTGGCATTTTGCGTTTTGATTTTGAAAGACCAAAAAATTCGGTTGTCATTTCTTCATGAAATTTCATGTAGGTACATTCGAATCTACAATACGAAATGGGAATTACCATTTGAAAAAACAAAGTTTGTGCATGTGCGCGAAATTAAGGGGTAGGTACCCACCTTTTAACACGTGTACCCCTGGGCGAGTAACAAAACATAAAGGAAATAAGGCTAATATATGAAAGACACATTTGTCACGAATATAGATACTTAAATACTAGCTAACATTTTAATGGGCGCTGAATTTGTGTTGAACAAGAGCCACGATAGCTCCCCGCTGTATTCCTTTCCGTCTCCCCCTTAAATATAAGTAGGTATTATTAATTTTCAATCAACTTTACTTTTCCTCGGGTCAAACCTTAAATATTATATCAGTTTCTCTCAGTCGTAGAGGAATCCTACCACTGCAGCCAACTTGCAACTAACTAAAGGACCTGGCGTCTTTCTAAATGTCCTAGGGAGCTTTGCGTATTAATAAGATGGAGGGCTATTGCTCTGAATTCAACACTGTTTCCCATTCAAATTTAATTGAAATTCAAATGACAAAGCAATCTATTGTAATTTAAGTTTGTTTGATATTACTTATTATTGTTACATTTTACTATTAATTTATGTAGGTACCTATGTAGACATAACTGTCCAGATGTTAGTATGTACATACTTTGGTTCCCATGCCCAAATCTTGGTGCCTCCTTTTTCTTTTTTTTAAATACGTAATCCTATTATGTCCTGCATACCTTCCTCGTCATCTTTCCCTTATTTCTATTAACTATAAGAACTACGAAAGTAGTTGAATCAAATGTGGTGTTTAAATTATCAAGTGACATTTAGCCTATCTTATTTTTACACAGTGGCCCCTCCACCTGATGTTTGACCCACTACAGCATGCAAATTTCATGCGTCACGATCATCAATTTCAATAGGTCGTCCCTCCTATGATATGCGAAGCCTTGCTAATATTACCTAGCTTCAGAGGGACGTTTTTAATGCGAGTTCAACGATTGGAGCCCAGCCTATTTGCCTCAAATCTATTTCAATAGGATGTCCCTCTGAAGCTAGGTAATATTAGCAAGGCTTCGCATATTATAGGAGGAACGCCCTATTGAAATTGATGACCGTGACGCATTTTTATGGGTTGTGTTCGTGTAATCGCCGACAGACGAATACGATTACACGAATACGAATATAATCGCAGTTGACTCAGAATCAACGAAGAATTGTCGTGTGGATTTCTGGCGTGGGAATGAGTGATGAAATAAGGCCAGTACACTCTAGTGGATGTTTGGAAAAGGTAGATGAGCTTTTCTGTGTGTGTACGCACGCAAATGAAATGTTAACGGTGTACATGTACGGTGAACAGTTAGGGTGTAAATCTTAAATAAGAAATGTAGGTATGTAGGTATACAATCCCCATTCATTCACCAAACTCAACATCACATCTTACATCAGCTGATCAGTGTTCGGCCATTTCGCCCCTGGTCAATTCCTAGACCAAACGACAGTAGTGGCACGTATGGTTTGACTGCCTGAAACATCACTAATAGCCCTCCATCTTATTAATACTCAAAGCTCCCTAGCTTTGATGCCAATACAAAGCCAATACAACTTGGCGAGTGGTATAAGTTATAGGGATTGTACTGTTGGATAGTTACTTGCTGGGGTGAACAAAATATGCCCACCAAAAATTAAAATTTTCAGTCGAATTCTCCATTTTAATCTCTTCCTGAACAATTTTGGTTGTGCGTGTGTCCATATGGCCATGTTTATCGGGGTGCCCACTAATCGTTGAAACCTTGGGCTAAACTATTCAAACGGACAGTCCTATTTTGTTCAGTGTTGTTATTTCGGAGATTCATTATTGCGCAGATACTACTATCTAAGCAGAATCAACATTCATGTTAACATTATTCACAGATACATAAATGGGTACATGATTTTTTTTTTAAATATATTTTTATTGAATGTAACGTATAACATTTTTTCCAGCTTGCAACGTGCTCTACCTTACGACAGTTGAAACAGAATCGCTAACAGGACCACAAGCGGTTGTGCGAGCTGTCACTCACCTGTTTTCAGGCCCATTACCTACTGCTGTCGTCGTTCACTTCAAAGTTTCTAGCCAAGGTATCATAATCATTACCTACATTTGAGATTAATTTACTTAGGCATCTAGGTACATCAATTTCACACACATCACATTCATTAACTTATCTTCTTTTATTATCTTTTGAAATTACTTTCTTATCACCATGTTGATCACTATTCGTTGAAAAAATATGTCATTCCATTCTCAAATGAAAAGTAAACCAAATTTTCTTCATTCTGGTGCTGCCACGTGGTGGCAGATTTAGCAAATTAACACGTTACATTCCCCCGTAAATGTTTTCGAGTAATCTCAGTATTCCCCAGATCTGAGTTCTTGGTTTGGAAATTGATGAGAAACCTACACGTTATTGGGTAAATTCACAGCATTAAATATATTAAGATCATTATTATCATATTCATGACCTAATACTCTTGGCACGTTGGCAGTTTATAGGTTATACATACATATATGGACTGTTGAAAGTTTTTTCCTATCTTGAAGTCGAGTATTGCCACTGATTGGGGTTTTAATTTACTGTTTTTAGGTATCACGCTTACTGATAACAAGCGGCAATTGTTCTTCAGAAGACACTATCCCGTAACCACCATCAGCTACTGTGGCCTTGACCCAGATGATCATAGATGGAGCCAAAGAAACGAAGCTACCGGCATGCCTATGTCTTCTTTGTTAGTACCAATCTTGCTTTTATGTTTTCCCCGAAATATTAATTATCATAGGTACCAATTTACAGTGGCTCAGTAGACCACTCGCATATGTACATCAGGTGTACAAAACTATAGATTTTATTGAGTTTCCGCAAAACTTATGGGCTGTAAAATTTAATTTGTTGTGGAAAAAATTTATATAGTTTACGATTTATGATGAAAAATGAAACTTCAAAAGGCTAATGAAGTAGACTGATGAAGTAGATAATAGATCACTGTATGATCGAGAACAATCGTAGGCTGTAGATACCTATATTCCGTTGTGACAGCTATTTAGGAACTTAAACCTTTACAGCTACATGAGATGTAAGGCCTTCTAAAATACGTCTAGATATATCATTTCGGAGTATGGCGAGGTAAGTCTGCTGAGTTGGTTTGCCAGCCTTGCCCTTGTATTTCTTAGAGGTCGATTGATTATTTCCTTGGGCTGTTGTTTTCAAGACAACTTTTGTGGGTTGTCCTGACGAACCCTTCTCCTGCAGTGGGTGTTTGGCTTGTTGCTTATTTGTGAATATTTCGTTCGTGAGTGAATATTTCGCATATTCTCTCGAAATATGTTATTTTGTTGAGTTGTAACTCGACGTCTTTTATATGTACTTGTATCGTGAGTACTTCTGCTCGGGGGAGAACTGGGAGGGAAACCCGGAATTCTCCGTAGGTTACCCTCACCAGTTGGGGCGGAGGTGGTTGTGCAGTCCTCCCGCCCCGCGCCGGAGGGGACCCCCGGCCTCGCCGGTTGCGGCGAGCGCCGCAGGTTGGCCTCCCCCGACCTGAGCCCTGCCGACGGGTACCAAACCCGTGAGGTTTGGGCCCGCGGCCGCGGCTGGGTGGTTGCGGTGAGGGCAGTTCGGGTGAAGACCACCCTGCTGCGCTCATCTGGTCCCAGCGAGGTACGGGAACGTCTCCCGAGCTGATCCATTCGGAGGGTGGACGAGCTGGGGACCTCTGCTCGATCCTTGGCGTGGTCGGAAATGGCTGTTGGCTGGTGCTGGGTTGGGGAGCCCTCCACACGACCTCTTTCGGCGCGGGCGGTTGCATTGGGGGGGTCGGAGACGGCGGGAGAGGTTCCAGCAGGGCTGGAGGTTCCTCGCAGAGGAGGAAGGCGTGGACATCGCTTCGATATTTGTAGTCGGCTGTGTCATGGCTCGATTTGGTATGAGCTGTAGGCTGACTGCGCTCCGTATATATAGCCCCCACTGTTCCTATGCGAGAAAAATGGCTACGTGTTTTGGTTTGGCAGCTAGTGACGTCACCCAATCGCCGAATTTGTTTGAGGGAACGCGTCCTCTGTCGGATTTTCGGAGGGTTTCCTCCTGTTTGTCCGAAATTGTGCTTCGTGCCGCCGTTTCATTGTCATCCAGAGTATATGCTGGTTTAATTTGCTGTTTGGGAACTTTTTTAAATTGTTCGCCAATTTGCACTGTGACAGAAACTTTATCTCGTTTTATCACTTTGAAAGGCCCTGTGAATGGGCATTGCAATGAAGAGAGTTGAGTAGGCACCCTTATATAGACGTGTGAACATGTATCCAAGTTTTTGGGCATATTTACAGCGTATTTGGTGTTATTAGCTTTATATGGGTGGAGCGGAAAAATATTGGTTCAGAAATATTCGTTGATGTAACGAATATATCCCCTGGAAGGGGCCTACCCCGTAGACTTTTTGGAAAGCCGTTGTTTCCGTAGCTGGGTCCATCGCTGTACGCATTGCTAGTACTTTAGGTAGTGCGTCTAGCCAATTTTCGTTTTCTTTGATCGCTTCTTTCAGTGATCTGTTTCTACGCTCCACCATGCCGTTTGTTGAAGGTTTGTATGGCAATGTTTTACCCCTAAACGCTCCATTATCGATTGAAACAGAGCTGATTCGAATTGTGCTCCTTGGTCGCTGGTAATGTATTTGGGAACTCCTTTGGAAGCTACCCAAATTTTAATAAATGCGTCAGTTATAGAACGTCTCAATATTAGTTAGGGGAACAGCCTCCACCCAAATTGTTTTCGTCCTTTTGCCAATGGTTGGCCCGGTTATGTCGACGTGGACATGAGAGAATTTTGTGGCCGTTTCGAATTCTGTGTAAGGTAGTTTAACAGAGCGAGTGATTTTGGCTCGTTGGCAAGTTTCACATGCTCTTACCCAGTTTGAGACGTCTGTGCGTAGTCCGTGCCAGAAATACCTCTGTTTCACCTTGTATACTGTAGAGTGTATACCTGGGTGACCCAAATTGTGAATTTGGCTGATTATATCGTGTCTCATGTCTTTTGGTATGTAAGGCCTGGGGTGTCCTAAGTCTAGGTTACACCATAGCTCCCCTTGTGGAAACTCAACTTTTGTAAGTTTCCGCGTGTCTTCTGACGTGGGAGGAGATTTCTTTTGTGCTTCTAGTACTTGAAGTAAAAGGTTGCACTCAACTGCGGCCGTTACTTTCGAAATTTCGGCTTCCGCCGGACCCTCGTCTGTCTGAGTTGAAATTGACTTGGTTTGAATTTCAACCGGGTCAAACGGTCTGGAGAGTGCGTCCGCCACGACGTTTTGTTCTCCGGGTATGTGTCGAATATCACTTGTCATTTGTGATATGTATGTCAACCACCTTAGTCTCATTTTAGAAAAATGAGCATTTTTCTTTAACATTGTGCCTAGTAGTGGCTTATGGTCTGAGCATAGATGGAAAGAGCGCCCGTCCAAGTCGTTATGCCAGTGTATGCAAGCTTGGTACGCGGAGAACATCTCTTTGTCGAAGGAGGCTTTATTTTTCCATTGTTCAGGAATTTCTTTGCTAAAGAAACCCAATGGTTGGTATGTCTTTGAGCCGTCCTTGTTTGTTATTTCTTGCTCTAGAGCTGCTCCGATGTGAGTGTCGGACGCATCGCACACTATCCTCCATTCCGCTGTTTGCAATGTGGCTTTGATCATTGCTTGTTTTAAGCTATTGAAAGCTTCTTCCCTTGCTGTTGTCCATTCAATCGGAGTTTTGTCATTTTTCTTGTTTGATTGAATGGCGTCGTATAGGGGCTGAGCCATGTGTGCGAATTTATTAGAGCAAGCTCGGTAGAAACCACACATTCCCAAAAATCTGCGTAGGCTTCGTACGTCTATCGGTCGTGGGAACTGTTCAATGGCTTCTATTTTGTCTCTTTTAATCCCGTGTTTGAGATAGTAAAACCCAAGAAGTCGACGGTGGGTTGGGCAAAAACGCATTTGTCGAACCCTACTCGGAGCCCGTGTTCTCCCAATTTGTCAAAAATTTTTTTGAGGTGTTCCAAATGTTCCTTGTAGGTTTTGGAAGCAACCAAAATGTCATCCAGGTAGACAAACGCGAATTCAAATTTTCGCATTATGTTGTCCATGTAGCGTTGCCAAGTCTGGGCAGCGCCGGCCAACCCCATGCTCATCTTTTTGCTTGGAAAGAGCGTATGTGAGGTGGAGGATAGGCGTCTTTCTTCGTCTAGCGTTCAAGAAACGATAATCGCCTGTGATCCTCCAAGTCCCGTCTTTTTTTGGCACGCAGTGTAGGGGTGAAGCCCATTTGGAGTCAGACGGGGCGATTATGCCGTCTGTGAGCATTTTTTCGAAAGTACTCTTCACTTGGGATCTTTTTTCACCCGCCATAGGCCTTGCTCGGAAGTGTACAGGTGAGCCTTCGGTAGTTATACGGTGGTAAACCCCGTTGTCCTTCCACTTGCCTTGGAGCTTGTCCATTTGCCGTTTATAAATCTCGATTATTGAGTTAATGTTCTTGTCCTCAATAATTTGTGTGCTATCTGAGCTTGAGCTGTAGTCCCGGTGAGGAATACCCGCTTCGATTTGTTCGTCAGAGAATTTCTCTTGAATGACAGCTGCTATTGTTTGGTCGGCATAGCTCTTCATTTTTTGTCTATAAATGTATTTATGTTTGACCCTGATCCCGATGTCCCAGGACTCAAGGAAGGGAATACCTAGGATGGCTAGGTCGACTTTTGTGATCATGAAATCGGTGGACATGTCACCGAGACCGATGTTGATCGTTGTGTTGGCTCGTCCCAATGTTTCGATTGGGGCGCCGTTTGCAGCTGTGAGCTTGATATTTGTTTTGAGAACCTTCAAACCCAGCTTTTTAGTGACATTGTGGGGCAGAATGTTCACTTCTGCTCCCGTGTCAATGAGGAATTCGGTGCCGTGAAGTTGACACTTGAAAAAGAGCCGTTTAAAATCTTTGGTCTGCCGGCGTATAGGCTCTGCAACACTGGCAGTTACTCGTTTTCCGAGCACTCGTTGTCTGAAGTGGGAACGGTACTCTTGGGTACCGGTTCTGGTGTAGCTTCCCTCGAACCTATTTTATGTTTTGGCTGGCTAATAGCTGCGGCCTTTTTGGTTGACTTCGAGACGGTTGGTTTCCAACCACAGTGCTGCGGATCCACACACTTCCGTGTCTCTGTGCCGAAACGAGTGTGGTTTCGGCAGATGTAGATGTTAGGTTTGTGAGGTTGATACTCAGTTTTTTGTGTAACAGACTTCTTAGGGCTTGAAGTGCTCGTTTTGTTGTTTGACTCGACTCCCCTAATGTTAAGGGAAGGAGTTTCTGATTTATACGCGTGTAGCGTGTCGGCCAGGTCAAGCCGGGCGCTCGTGCTTGCTTGTGCTGCGACGAGACCCCGTGCGTCGTTTGGCAGAGTTTCGATCCACTTTTGTGTGATCAATGCCTCCGAAAAGTACCCAACTGCTTTAGCGTACATTTCATGGTACTTAGTGCTGGGTTTTTTGGCGAGAGATGATGGGTCCTCTAGTGCGAGGAGCCTGTCTTGCATAGACAACCCATATTCTCGAGTTAGGAGTTTCTTAGCCTCGTCGTAAGGTGCGTGGGGTGCCGTGAGATATGCTGAGTCAATAGCTTTTCTCATTTCCTCAGGTACCCACTTGTAAATGGCGGAGAAACACTCGTTTTGTGTTCTCAAATTTTGCGAATGCAGTACTGATCGAACTCTGCGAGAGCTCGATCAATATTTTTCTTCTGAAAAATAGGTTTTTGGTAGTCACCTATTTCCTCCAAAAGTGCTTTAAAGCCACTTTGTGGAGAGGGTTGAAGTGTGAGATGTGGGGCGTAGAGGCCCGGCGGGGGTCGCACGCCCGCAGTGGTTCCCTGAAATCCACTAGCTTCATAAGAGGGAACGTATTGCTCCGTGTTTAGCCTGTTCAAAGGCGGGGTCACCATTTGTAGTGGATTTATATATGTTCTACTTGGTGTAGGTAGACCAAGTGGGACGTTGTGAAAAGTACCCGTATCTTGGTTATGTGGGTTAGTCCCTGCATTATTTCCGAAGGAAACGTGAGCGAAATCGTCAAGGACATTTTGCTGGGTGGTTGAAACTCGTGGTTCGTTCATTGTTAGGCCGCGAGGGGCGCCAGGTTCGGTTCTAGCTGTTTGGAAATGCGTATTCGGGTGCTGAACCGTTGTGTAATATTCCGGCCTTAGATTTACATCTGTAGGAAGGACGGAATGTGTTTGATTGAAGTACTGGAAAGTACCGTTTGGTCCCGGTGTGTGCAGGAGAGGAGTGTGTTTAACACTCGGATCGACGGTGCGATCGTGAGATGAATATTTAGCATGGGTAGAACCGTAAGAACTACCTTCCGAGAGATTCTGAAAAGAATCCTCGATCCCTTGCGTGTGCACGGGAGTAGCTAACAAACTTTCTGAGTGTTTATTAGGTAAAGCTGCGCTCTCGTCAAGAGGTGCGAGCTTTGGGCGTGGAGCTGGCCCGGGTAGTTTGTCACTACGTTTTGAGTGAGAATCGAGTTTCGGATAAGGATGACGCCTGTCCCCTCGCCAAGTTCTTTTCCCTCGAACCCGAGGAAATAAGATGGGCTTCGCTCCATCGAGATATCCGAACTCGATAGAAACAAATACGGATGAAGGATTTATGTAGAGGAGGGACTCGCTCGACAAAGCTCTATTCCAGCTTGATGTCGGGGTCCTCTCCGAGCCTTGATAAAGGCTTCCTTGGACGGTAAATTGGAGCGTATGAGCTGTGCAATTTCCCGGCGTACCCCTCGGGCAATCAAGTAGAAACTTCATCGAGAGATGAGAAGAGTCGTCAGCGAGAGCAGAAGGTGGAATGAATACGGAAGGCTCCGTGCGGGGTATTTATAGGGAGGTGACCGCCTCCTGCCGCCCCCTGGTTGGTTCGTTTAATTTCATTAGCTCGCCAGGTGTTCTCTTATTGGCTCGCATAGAGTTTTCTCAGAATCTGTGAATATGATAAGTTGGTTTGCCAGCCTTGCCCTTGTATTTCTTAGAGGTCGATTGATTATTTCCTTGGGCTGTTGTTTTCAAGACAACTTTTGTGGGTTGTCCTGACGAACCCTTCTCCTGCAGTGGGTGTTTGGCTTGTTGCTTATTTGTGAATATTTCGTTCGTGAGTGAATATTTCGCATATTCTCTTGGGCGAAATATGTTAAGTTGTAACTCGACGTCTTTTATATGTACTTGTATCGTGAGTACTTCTTTTTGGTAGCCCTGAAAAGGGCTGTTGAAAGGTTGTGGTGGAATTCACCACACTGCTCAATTTTTCATTTATTGGGACCTCTGTCTCCCCCTGCCATGAATTTAATAACTGCTACCAAAGCGCCTTTACTGTTAATCCAAAGTGCCAATAATTTATCGATATTTCGAGCAGTAGATAAATCTGTTGTATGGAATAAAATGAAAAACTCGGGCTCCACCCCCACGAAAGGGACTCTACCCCTTGAGTCCACTGGGGAGACCCCCAAACCCCCTTTTGCTTTCACCTTGAACGTCGGCTGAACGTTGGAGGAATGTGAAACACGATATATTTTAAATTTCAGCTTCTAGACTGAATAGCAAAGAACTTAGCTTCGGAGCTCACTCCACTGATCTGAAGGGCTCCAGACTACATGATTCGGAGTACTCCATTTCAAATTTTAGCTTCGTAGGTTGAATACAAAGAAATTAACTCTGGAGCCCACTAAGCCAATCTAGGGGGTTATAATATTTTCCAGATGTTCCAAGGGGCCTCAGGCTCAGACTTTACGTTACGTTCCTAGATGTCTCAAGGGTTCTCCATTTCAATTTTTAGCTTCATAGGTTGAATAACAAAGAAATTAACTCCTGATCTCACCTGGCTGATCTTGGGAGATTCAGACTTAACCTCAGATTCGTTTCTAGATGCCCCTTTGGGGCCTCCACTACAAATTTCACCTTTATGGGTTGAATAGTAAAGAACTTAGTTCTGGTTCTTACTCAGCTGACCTGGGGGGAGTGCTCTCGAATCTACAATTCATGATTCGTTTCTATTAAAGCTTCGAATTAAAGCTTCATAGATTGATTAGCAAAGAAATAAGATCCGCCGCTACTATAGTCTCGTTTTTTCGTGACGATATTTTGTAACATTTTAGCGAATGTTCTTAGAAAATAAAGCTATTGCAATGGCTCCAAAAATTTTCTTCATTTTAATCTGTTTTGAGGCATTCTGAAATGATTCCTGGATTTGAACGCTTTTATATATATATACGACGATAACTCTCGATAGGATTGAGATAAAAACTTCGTTCTTTCGCCAAAAAATCAAGCATTTCGAAATAAAGGATGAGTTCGTTGGACAACAATTTTTGAGCACATTAAATTGGTCAAATTTTGAAAAATCTACCCAAAAAATCACTAAAAATGGCTAAAAACGGCCAAAAATCGTTAAATTCTTATTTTTTGCAGAATTTTAGTCAAAACTAAATTTTTAACGATTAACTAGGACATTAAAAAATTTTGCTTAAAATTATGACGTACATAAACGTCATTAAAATTTGCTAAAATATCTATAAAAACTGCAAAAAAATTAAAAATCAAAAATTCCTTTTGAATCAGTGGAATTTTATTTAGAATAAGTTTTTTGCCATAAAATTAGTTTTTAACCATTTCTGTCAACTAAAATTGCTCCAATTTCAATGCAATTTAACATACTATAGTACGATAGATAGTTTATGAAAATTCTCTCATACGATCATGCTGCATGACTGGAACTTTCACTTGTTAGGTAGCGGTAAAAACGTTCCACGCAAAAATACCATGTTATACTAAAGTAGTAAGTTGTTAGACTATAAGTACAGTTTGGTCACAAATTAACGAACAATCGGCAATAATCTTTTTTTCCCCTGGTGAAACAGAATATAACCATCCATTGGTTTGAAAAACGCATCTTTATATTTTTAAATGAATAAGAACTCTGGTGTCCTTCCAGCAAATTTTGATTTTAACATGGCCTCCTACAATCTGTAGTTTGTTTCCTACGGTTTTAGTCATTTCCAACAATGAACTTTCTGTTCTTCCAACAAAAAACTGTATTCGGAATTTCGGTTTCTTGTATTGGTAACGTCACAACAACCTGCAATGTTTGACGTCACCGATGCACCAACACTTAAAATTAGGTATCATAAAATGAATACTATCGGAGAGACCTTTTAATGTCAATGTTCTCAAGTTGGAACCTCCCTTCATTTATACCTACATACATATATTAACCTACTCAGAGAAATCGACAGCGTTACAGCGCACGACCAATACCTACTCCAGATAATAAAAATGCTGCAAATTACTACACACATTTATTATTTTTGTTTTAGAAGTACTTTTTATTTTTCCGTCTACATACCTAATGCTTTGAAATTGAAACTAATTTATTCGTTTCATCCCAATTCATTTATTTGTGGAATTATAATAATTATATTCATGTTTCCTCTTTCAGAAGGTGTTTTGGCTTCGTCGCCCGGAAACCTGGGAGCAAGGCCGACAACCAGTGCCACATATTCGCCGAACTTGAGCCGGAACAACCGGCTAATGCAATAGTCAATTTCGTTACTAAAGTAATGATGAATGGTCAAGCCAAGTCTAGTAATATAGTTTAAACTTCTCTCGCTACCTCGTTAGAAATCCATATGTCCTCCAATCAATCAATAATGTTTCTCCAATTTATTCAATTTTGGAAGGACAATGAAACGAACTAGTTGAGTTAGTATTTTTTACTAAACCCGATGTCCTCAAAAACAATTAATTTTATACACATCGCTCTAGTGTATTCGGTTTTTATTTAATAGAAAGATAGGTACCAGAGTTGTAAACCTAATATCGTTTAGTTCTTATTATGAATTAATACGAAAGGTAGGTATCCTTAATTGTTTTGGCAGAGACCTATCAAAACATTTCTAACTGATATTTTATATTTACTATATCTTTATAATTAACATGTTTAAGGATTTAACATGCCTATTCCAAATGGCCTAGGACCCTCGAGGATATTGATCAAGTTTTAAAATTGTTTTGAGATTTTAAAAAAACTCAGCTATTAATAGGCACCTACCTAATATAACAAACTTCAGATTTTGCTCACCAAAGTAGTAACTAAGAAAGCATCTTAACTCATCTTGGACATTTCAAATCGGTATTAAATTTACTTACGAAGTTCAAATTTAATAAAGTTGTAGTGTCTTGAACGCAAAGATAATTCAACTCATCTCGAGTTAAAATTTATATACTTATATTATGAGACCCGATACCACTATTTTTTAACAATGCATGAAACTACCTACATTTATTGTAGGTACCTACCTAAGTCGAAGAAAAACGCTTTCGTCTTGTAGGTAAACTGAAATCTAAATATTGAGTAATATATTGACAAATAATTATTATTCTAAAAGTAGTGTAATGAAATATATACATGATTAGGGTAGGCAACATTAATTTGTAGCTACCTACTAGCTTTGAAACAGTTTAAGTTGCGAAAGAGGAGCAATCATATCAGATTTTGAGCTGTGCCTTTGAAATGTTATGTAATGGCTGATCTGAATACATTAATTGGAATTTCATCTTATATTGCAAATATAATTAATAATTAATGTTGACAAATTAGATAATGATACCTACATCTAGTTCTAAATTAAAGAGTCTAATCATGCATCTGCAGGTTCCATTAAAAAAAGAAAAAAAACTAGGAAACGTTTCAAAAACGTATGTTTTGATAGATTAGGTTTCAAGTTACAAATAATAACATAAGTAATAATACAATGTAAGTACCTAATGATTTTAAACAAATATTATTATACCTAATGTTTGAAATGTTTACTATTATATGTAGGTAGGTACTTGGTAGGTATCTATTTATTAAACTGTTATTAACGTTATGGTTGTACATAATAATATTATTATTGTCTCGATTTGTGTATTTCGTTTTCCTTAGTTTCTTAGTTGATATTTTCTTACAGAAAACGAAATTATTTAAAACTATTCATCTTTTCATGATGTAGACGATAACTTTCAATAAATAGTAGGTACCTATCATTGAAGCATCACAGTGGTTAGTTGGGTAGGTATGCCCTTACCTATCAAAGTAGGTAGGTACATAACTTTATAACCTGTCTACTACTTACATTACCTGAAAAAAGAGGATACATCTTTTTTACGGTAGCTACAACTATAGATGTAATTAATTACAAATAATTACCTATATGGAGAAAATCTCAATGCTTGCTCATATCACATAAGTATGGTGAAGATGAAAAACACAAGGTCTAATAATGAAAACCACTATGAAACAAATTACTTAACCATTATCTGTAAGAATTTTATGGAATAAATAAAAGGCCAGGTGTTAGAAAACCCATAATTATATTTCGGCGATGAAAAAAATAAAAATAATAATAGGTAATAATAATTTTATGGATTGTAAAGTAACCAGTAAAATGTAAATAAAATGAATTACGCTAATTTGAATTCATCTAAATTTTATATGTTCCCAGTGACAACTGTAATAGACTAGGTAATCTATAAATTAATAAATAGGGTGTTTGGAGTTCAGTTTGTCTTGCCGGTATTGCAAGATGTGACAATTACCGTCAGATCCAAGAGAATGCTCGTCTATCCATCGCTCTCGCGCCGGGTTGAGTGCGTCATTCTCGAGTTCTTGGAATGCTGTGTTTGGCGATAGATGAGGATCCGAGAACCGGAAAATCATCTTCTCAGAACATAGCACATTACGCTATAAGTACGAGGTGTATCTTTTATGGTGCTGTCACACTCCCCTCTCTCTATGTAGCGCGGATTTAGGCCCCATTCCAACTCTGGGAGCGACCTAAGTCTGTCACAAATATCTCAATTTTATTAGGGCTTTTGAATAAAAGATAAAGTACCTATGTGAGAAAGAATTGACAGGGGATGGTGTATGTTTGGAAGGTAGGTAGGTAATTATCCTATCAAACGGTGTGAAATTTTGAGCTAATGATTAAATTTGATAAATTGTTCAATCTTCTCGAAGGACCACCTTCAAATTTGAAGGAAAGAGTGAGAGGAGACTAGGCTTGATTCAAAGAATGTAGACAGAACACAGTATTGGTATAGTTGAATAAGAAAATATATTCATTAAACAAAATGCATGAATAGATGCGAGAAAATAATCTTAATTTCAAGAGCAACCTCCTTTTTCCAAAAGATGAATGATATATGATGCTACTCACTGGTGCACCAGATTTTTTACCGTAATAGGAGGCGTTGTCCTTCTCCAGTAAGCGTAAGACAGAGGGGAAAATCTATTCGTCAAGAGTCCCAGATGATCGGTTTTCTTGAGTGGACACCCCTTTCCGTAACTAGAGGACCAGCCACTTGGAATCCGAAATGGGTAGTCCGTTCAACAGGTGGAACTAGGTGAGTGAGCAGGGGGACAGAATTTCCGAAAATAGTCTAGCTCTCGACTTGAGCAGGAAGCTTTTCTTCATTCGACAACTATGCCAATAAACAATTAATTGAAGTTTTCTCAGCACAACTAGATAGATCTAAAACTGCACAAATTAAATTGATAAATTGAAGGAGTGATAATGACAATGAGAACGTGGTTGTAATAATTGAAAAAGGGGAAAAGTGATCAGCTGAGAATAATTGTGGAAGTTTCCAGTAGAGTCAAGCATGGTACAGAGCCTTTCCGTGATGAATTGCACAAAGTTTGGCACTTCACTCACTTTTAATTCCCCCCTTCACTCAAACAACTATAGAATAATTTATATAAATTTTAGGAGCAATAACTATATAAATTAAACAATTTTATAAACAAAGATAACAATGGAACTGTAATGAATGGGTCCCGCCTTCTTTCCCTATCACAGAACAATAACATATTCAAACCAAATTAGGTAGGTACTTGGTCCAAGCGGAACATCATGTTCCATGATAGTGGCCACCTCAACAGGTGGTTGTGGTTCTTCATCATTTACCTAATGATAAGTATTTAATTACGAAAATGTTGCCGGGGAATATAAACAAAGTGATTGGTGATTTAGTTAATTAAGATGACGCTAAGAATGATCATTATGAAAGAAGGTAAGCTGCCTCTTGTTGTAAAATAGAATACAGCGTAAAAAAAATCCCCCCCCCCCCCCCCATTTTACAATGAGAGCTAAAGATGAATTTTGAGATCAGCTATTAATTGGTAAAGAGACTAGGTTAAACGAAGAACGTTTGAAAATGCCAGATTTGGTTTGAAGCGTGACTACTCTGACAGCATAATCTTGGCCTGGATGTACAGCAATGATCCTACCCAATGGCCACTAAGCAGGTGAGGCAGCAACTCCTCTGACAGAGACTACGTCACCAATTTACAGGTTGGGTGATCTCTTGTTCCACTTGTTACGTTCTTGAAGAGAAGAAAGGTATTCATCCCTCCAATGCTCCCAGAAGTGCTGAACTCGATCGCGTATAAGCTGCCAACGGTCGAGGTGGTTTTCAGGGATGTCCGAGAAGTCTGACTCTGGGATGGCATTAATCGGTTGTCCTATGGTGAAATGTTCGGGCGTTAATACTTCTGCATCATGTGCACTGTCTGACAGAGGCTAGAGAGGTCGGGAGTTCAAGATTCCCTCAATTTCGATAAATAGGTTATGCAATTCACTCTCAGTAAATGATCCGTCACCCATTGTCTTATGGAGTATAGTCTTGGCTGATGCCTGTACAAGGCATCCAGAAAAGATTCCACTAATAATGAGTTGAATAGTTCGAGATGAACCGCACGTGAGGACATTCATATAAACACACAAAGATAAAGTTTGTGTGTTTTTGAGTTACTGCTGTGTCCCTACAGACATAAAGCCCAGCAAAGTCCACGCCACAGTTTAGGAAAGGCCAAACTCGTTGCACAAGTGCTGGTGGTAAATCACCCATGATGGGTAGTACAAAGGCCTTGATATATCTAGTGCATACTACACACCTGAATTTGAGAAGCCTGACCAGATTTCTCTTTTGAAATCCAGTATTTCTGCCTTACAAATGCCAGTATGGCGGTGGGATCTGGATGAATATCTATCTTATGAAGATGATCAAGTGTAAGGTTTGTGAAATGTAATTTAGCAGGCAAGAGGATCGGATAATGTTGGTCAGCTGTGATAGGTGCCTTTGAAAGTCTTCCCCTACACGAATGACATCATCATGATCACAGAAGACAGTAAGTCTGTCCCGCTCAAGGGGTAATGAGTCCCTGGAGGACCCCTTGAAAAATTCTGGAAAAGCACTTTTCTACAAAAGATTCACAAAGGTATTGTGAGCTGTCACGAACTCAGTTGATGATAAGGGTACCAATCCTGCGGTGTTTCTTCTCCTCTTAGGGATGCGAGCATTGATATAAAGCAATGTACATAGGCCATGACTCGCTCAACACATAAGAATGATGAGTAACGGTTAGCACAGGTCACCAGATAATTTTCTACCAGGACAGTTGTAAGGGCTACTACAGACTTGATTGGTTTCAGTTTGGGTACTCCAATGTTAACGATAGTTTGGGATATAGGCCAATGTTCAAGCGGTTGTGAGCACCAGTAGGGCCCTGACCCCCAAAGATCATGGTGCATGAGTGTAGATGGTAACGTACCCCTGGATCCAATCATCAGCAGGATTTTCAACCCCTTTGATGTGGTACCAGAGGTAAGATGTTGAGCATGTGCTGTGTTCGATTGGCAACAAAAGTCTGTAACTGATGGGAAGGTGTCTGATGCCATGCGATTACTATGGTCGAATCTGTAAAACAGAAAGTGGCATCTATGGAAATTCTTGAGAAGGGGGTCCATTGATTTAACAAGTTAAGACAGCAGCAAGGCTCCGTACAGTTCTAGTCTTGGTATAGTTGAAACCTTTAGCAGTACGAGCCTGGTTTTTGCTTTTAGCAATGACATGGAGGTGCAAGTAACCTCCGTTTCCTGGAGATATGCCATCACACAATATCCATTCTCAGAGGCATCACAGAAAGCTATAAGGCGATAAATGATGTCTGTCTTGACTGGAGCGTGAGGAATGGGAATGCGGGAGATGTTCATGAAGTCATCAATAAATTGATTCCATCTAGTTTGGACATATCCATCACCCCAGTCAACCCGAGACTTCAACGTCTTTTGGAGAATACATTCGGCGTAAAACACCACAGGTGCCAAGTAACTCAATGGATCATAAAGGCGTACGATGACTGACAATTGGTTTCTTTTGGTGGTTCCAGGTGCAGGTTGTTGTACATTATAGTGAAACTCATCGGCATGCACGTCCCATGTCATGCCAAGTATTTTTATGAGAGGATTAGATTCACTGTCACACAAATCAACAGGGTGTTGTTCAGTGGGAAGATCGGATAAAATAGATGGATAGTTAGTATTCCATTTTCACAACTCGAAACCTCTTTCAGCTAAAAGGTCAAATAGTTGTTGCTTCAAATCAACAATTTCCTCCAGCTAATCTGAACCAGCAGCTATATCACCTGGTAAGGTGAACTTCGCAAGCCATAGGTTATGGTGTTAAGAGCATAGTAAGTAATGGCATCAGTAGTGTTGAAGCGCCATGTTTTAAGGAAAGTGTTTAATTTATTATTGAAAGCACTGTTCAAAAGAAGAGCAACTTTTATTAGAAAACATAGGACACAACTTCTCGAATCAAGCTTAACAATGTACTTTGATTGAATACCACGCTATCCTAAACTGAAGGAGAGAACAGAAACTTCTTCTTCTTCTAGTAACACGATATTGGCTAGTCAGTATGGAACAACCCCTACTATGGATTACTTATATACTCTAAGTATTTTATTGTGCATTTTTAACACCCTCCCTCAATAAAATGCTTGAAAGAACAAGTTGACACAATTAAAGTAATATTAATAGAGCAACCAGAACTATATGAATTGTTAAACATAATATTACAGACTTCATGAATTTATAAACATATTAATCAAGACCTATTTGTTGACAAAACCTAGTAACTCTCTAGATACTGGTTTAGTTAACATGTCCGCAACCTGGTCCTTTGAACTAATATAGGGTAAGGGCACCAGTCATTGGCCACTTAGCAATGTTTATCACCTTACCCGCTTTATTTTTGAAGATATTTGTTTCTTTCCTAGGGTTTTAAGAAGCTAAACATCCATACAACGTAATACAATAGCAATTTTAAACAAATAAAATATCTACCAAGTATTTTTTTCAATGAGTTTTGAAAAATCTGTTTTCCACCAGTCATTGGCCGGGAGTTCCTAATATTGGCCACCTTGTCACCAGTCATTGGCCATCCTAAATTCATTGTTTTCTGATCCACTGTGTCGGTAAACTTTCCATAAGAACTGATGATTAGTGGCTGTAACTATGAGAAACCAAATTAATCATCTCACATTTATTTGAAAAAGGTTTTATTCATTAACGTTTTAACATTTTTATAATTAACGAAGAATACTTTATATTTACTAGGTAGGTATTTTTGCAGTTTTTTCGACCTGAATAGGTAACATTGGTTCTTGAAACATTTTAATAGGTAACATTGGTCTCATAGTTGGTCGCCTGCGGTGGACCCAGCATATTGAGTACTCGCACCAAGCTGCCATGAGGTACAGTTGCTCAAGGCCTTTTCCAACTATAGTTGGGGTGCTTAGCAGGATGTCCTCTTGAGGATTTTCCATCCAGTGGTGCAATCCCGAATTGATTATGTGTCTGCAGTATATGGCTTAGCAAGGTAGCCCTTGCTGAGTAAGCTGGAACCTATATTAAAAAAGTGTCTTCGCTTGGCTACTGGGGCCTGCTGTACTACCCCGACAGCCTCCCTTCAGGTGCTTGGGCATAGTCAGCCACTCATAATAGGGCGAAATCTGCAAGCACTTCGTTATGCAGAACGCTTGCGCTATTTCCCAGGACACCCCCTGCATGAAGTGGTCTCCATACCCTCCCTAGATGAGACGTATTCCAGGCTTCAAATACGAACTCGCCCATTGGGTATTCGTGTTCAGGAGCTCACAAGGTGGGATAGCATAGATAGATACACTTTGTCTTCATATGAGGTGCCCCCTGTCCCTCCCTGGACCTTGTCTGGGATGCGTGTTGGACTTCATATGAAAGTCCTGGTCAAGAGCAATACACCCCCCCCCCCCCCCCCCCCCCCCCCAAACACATCCTCAAATGTCGCTACACTGAGGCAATCCAGCAATATGTTGGACACACCCTTATATTCACTGATGGCTCAAAGACACCTGATGATGTTGGCCTTGCTCTATGGAGCCCAAACTTCCAAGTCACTAGGTGCATAGGTTACAGGTGTCTACTGAAGCGAAAAACTGAACATCTAGCTCTAAAGAAAAACTGAAAAGAAGAACAAAACGTCAAACTCTATGGATAACGAACACACTTTTTGACTGGTGCTATTCGCTAAAAAACAAAAACAAAATAGTTATTGGTCTGCTTACGAGACCAAACATCTAATATATATATATATATATATATATATATATATATATATATATATATATATATATATTAACTGTTAATTATGCGGAGAGAAAAAAATCTATTAGCTAAACATCATGAAGGTCATATGAGAGTAGAAAAAACTAAGGCTAGAAAATTAGTTTTTTGGTCTGAAATGTGGGTTCATATCAATGACTAATATCATAATTTCAGGTTTGTTATGATTTCATTTTTTTCATGACTATATTTCATCATTTCAGCTTTGTCAAGAAAGTCGGATTGTCCTTTCTGGAGACCTTGATGAATTAATAATGGATAACAACCCATTTAGCAGTGCAAAATTCAAAAAATGTTTTGCAAAAATGGAATGTTTGACCATTAGTATCCCCCTTTATACACAAGGTCATTAGCAGAAATGGGAGTGATGTTAGTGAAACAAATTATGCAATAATGTGAGAAAACGGGACAAAATATAAACGTTCACCTAATGCGGTATAGAAATACTCAACCCCCCCCCCCCCCCCCCCAACCCTAACCATCTCTAGACGTCTCTAATCATATTTCCCCAATGGTTAACAAATCCAACATGACATTGACCGCCCCTAAACCTATATGGCCTACCCCGGTACAGGCGCAAGTGTTAAAATATGCGATAGCAAGAGAAAAATATAATGCAGTCCCACGGAATCGAACCTAGAAACTCATGGATGTGCATCGAGTGCGCTATCCCCCGAGCTAAGGAGGCGCTTGATAATTTGCGGTGAAACGAGGGCTAGTCACCATTCAGGGAGCCGTGGTATCTTTCAATGTTCTCTACACTTTCGTTCATTACGATCGTAAAACACATTTTCGTGCAATAAAACTTGAATGGGACCTATATGAACCATTTAAATTAGCGCTGTTGGCAGTTTTGGCCATCTGGCCAATGATTGGGGTAGGAAAAGTTTGCATCATTTCAGTTATTAGCCACCCGGCCAATGACTGGAGGAATCACTCTTTTTGTCATCCAGTTATTGGCCGGCCTTATATTTTCTTCAATTTATGAGAATTTTCTGTGCTGGTGGCAGCAATTGATTAATAATCAACTACCGATTATGCAGACACAAAAAAATGTTCACCTAATTTGAAAAGCACCACATCAAACCCTCAAGAATGAGTTGAGGTATGCTTACCGTTTTCACAAGAAACAGGGGTGATCATCCTTCGTCTTGTACCTTCACCACGTGAAATGAGTTTTGGAGGTTTCTATGAGGTTTCACTATAACGTTCAACATCCCACTGCCTTCTAGACTACACACTTCGATGGAAAAAAACATTTAAAACGATCCAAGAGACATCTGTGTTGTAAAAAACTAACTTATAAAACTGGGTGGCCAATGACTGGGGGTCGGCCAATGACTGGTGCCTTTACCCTAGTCCACTTTCACAATATTTTCTGCAACTTTCTCTCGAACGAAATGGTATCTTGTTTCAATATGCTTCATCCTCTTATGTGATTCAGGGTTCTTTGCAATAGCAATAGCTGACTGGTTGTCTTCAAAAATCTGTATAGGAAATATGTTCTTGAATTGGAGATCTTCAAGTATATAACTTATCCAACATCCTTCACTAGCAGCACAGCTCAATGCAACGTATTCAGCTTCTGTTGATGCCATACTCACATTATCTTGCTTTTTAGATTACCAACATACTGTGCATCCCAAAACCTTGAATACGAATCCAGTGGTAGATTTTCTGTCTATGACATCTCCTGCCCAATCCGAATCGACAAATCCTTGTATTGCTGGAGCATCTTCATTTCTTCAGTACTTTAGCTCCCAGTACCTTTTACATAACGTAAAACTCTTTTAAGCAGAGCGAGAAGTTCAGAACAAGGTTGGTTTTAGTATCTGCTGGCTATATTCACTGATAGAGCTAAATCAGGTCGACTTCCTAATACAGCACACATTAAGGAGCCAATGATCCTTCTGCAGCAGGTGGCAAGATTTTGATCAACGTGAGCGATTTCCAGTTTCTTGAATCCTGGATCCATTGGAAGTTTTGTTGATTGGCAATCCTCCATATTGAATCTCTTTAACAAAGATTTTAAGTAAGCCTTTTGGTCAATTTCAAGTATGCCTTTTATTCGGTCATACTGTATCTTCAGCCCTAGATAGTTGAGTTTGCCACCAAAATCCTTCATTTTAAAAGTTTCCTTCAACAAATTTTGACCTCTTGTATCGAGATTTCTTCAGTAGAAAATATTAAAATATCATCCACATATAAAAGAAGGTACAGCAATTGCCCTCCCTGATTCTTCACATAAAGGCAATAGTCATTTTTTGACCTTTCAAACCCTTTGGATACCATAAAGTCATTGAACTTTATATTCCAATCTTTAGGAGATTTCTTCAGCCCGTAGACGGATTTTACAAGTTTCAAGACTTTTCCATTTTGTTTTATTCCCTCTGGTTTTGCCACATAAACTTCCTCCTTGATGTCCCCATTGAGAAATGCATTTCGAACATCCATTTGTTCAATGTACATACCTGTGTAATTAGCTACAGCAAGCAAAATTTTCAAAGTAGGGAACTTAGCAACTGGTGCAAAGAGTTCTGATAAATCAAATTGATCATCCTGTTGAAAACCGTAAGCCACTAAGCGGGCTTTGTATTGGATGCCATTTTCACCAGTTAGTTTTCGGGTGAAGACCCATTTGCAGTCAATAACCTTTTTATGTTGCGGCAAATCAGTTTCAATTCAAGTACGATCATCTTCCCTTGGATTGGAAGATGATAGTACACCGCGGCAGTGAGTTGTTGTTGATTATCTCGGTTGTTTTTATTTCTCAATAAGTTACGAGAGTTCAACGAAGAGTACTTTATTACGGACCTAAAATTATATTTCGCCGTGGACGCAAATCAAACCACAGTTACAAAGCTGAAGGGAGAAGAAAACTGGAATCTGTAGAAGTTCCTGGTAAGAATAGCAGCTACTGCCAAACAGTACACACAATGTCTTATTCGGGGTTGAACCCAAACCTGAAGACCTAGGTAAGCCTCAAGATATTTGGTCAAGCATAGATAGTAAAGCACAGGAACTGTTAGTTTCCCGAACGGAGGAAGGCCCTATGCAACATATGACTTGTTCCTCATCGCACGAAATGTGGGTAAAGCTGTTGTCGATTTATGAGCAAAAATCGGACACATCTATACACTTGCTGCATGAAAAGTTCTTTTGCCATAAATTCGAAAATAAGGGTGTTGCTGCCCATATCTCTGCAGTTTTAAATATTGTTACTAAATTCAAGCAGTTAGGTGAAACCATTTCGGATAAACAAATTATGACAAAATTGATGTCTTTGCCAGATAACCTAGGTGTCTTATTTTGTAACCTCTTGTGAGTCTGTGGAGTCAAGCAAGCAGAATATCAACGAACTGACATCTAGATTGATTATTGAGGAAAGTAGGCAAAAAGCTAAGGTACCCACCAAAAATGAAGATAATAGAGCATTAGTTTCCACAGCTATTCGGAAATGCTCGATTTGTCACAAAAATAATCACACCACTGAAAAATGTTTCAGAAATCCTAACAACAGGAGTAAATTAGTTTGTCACTTTTGTTCTAAAGTAGGTTATCTCACGAGAGACTGCCGATTCAAAAAACATAAAGATGCTTCAAATTCAAAATTGGATAGATCTAATCTGTTGTGGATTTATATATGTTCTACTTGGGGTAGGTAGACCAAGTGGGACGTTGTGAAAAGTACCCATATCTTGGTTATGCGGGTTAGTCCCTGTATTATTTCCGAAGGAAATGTGAGCGAAATTGTCAAGGACATTTGGCTGGGTGGTTGAACCTCGTGGTTCGTTCATTGGTAGGCCGCGAGGGGCGCCAGGTTCGGTTCGAGCTGTTTGGAAATGCGTATTCGGATGCTGAACCGTTGTGTAATATTCCAGTCTCAGATTTACATCTGTAGGAGGAACGGAATGTGTTTGATTGAGGTACTGGAAAGTACCTTTTGGTCCGTGCGGTGTATGCAGGATGGGAGTGTGTTTAACACTCGGATCGGCGGTGCGATCGTGAGATGAATATTTAGTATATTCATGGGTAGAACCGTAAGAACTACCTTCCGAGAGATTCTGAAAAGAATCCTCGATCCCTTGCGTGTGCACGGGAGTAGCTAACAAACTTTTTGAGGGTTTATTAGGTAAAGCTGCGATCTCGTCGAGAGGTTCGAGCTTTGGGCGCGGAGCTGGCCCGGGTAGTTTGTCACTACGTTTTGAGTGAGAATCGAGTTTCGGATAAGGAGCTGGAGCAGGGCCGACGCCTGTCCCCTCGCCAAGTTCTTCTCCCTCGAACCCGAGGAAGTAAGAGGGGCTTCGCTCCATCGAGCTATCCGAGTGTGTTTACTCGATAGAAAAATACCTTTCCGTTCGGATGAAGGATTTATGTAGAGGAGGGACTCGCTCGACAAAGCTCTCTCCCAGCTTGATGTCGGGGTCCTCTCCGAGCCTTGATAAAGGCTTCCTTGGACGGTAAATTGGAGCGTATGAGCTGTGCAATTTCCCGGCGTACCCCTCGGGCAATCAAGAGCCGAAGGCTGCGAGATTCGGGTGATACGGCTCAGGTCTCCCTGCGGACGCGACGTTTTAGACAAAGTCTTAAACGTGCCGGGTGGGACCCTTACTGGAGATCTACGTTGGGCAATGAGTAGTGCAATGACTAGACTCGTAGATGCCAAGAAGATCGAGAGAATCTGTGAGGAGAGGAAGATATGCCTTTCTGAGTCTTGAATGCGTGTAGAAACTTCGTCGAGAGATGAGAAGAGTCGTCAGCGAGAGCAGAAGGTGGAATGAATACGGAGGGCTCCGTGCGGGGTATTTATAGGGAGGTGGCCGCCTCCTGCCGCCCCCTGGTTGGTCCGCTTAATTTCATTAGTTCACCATGTGTTTCCTTATTGGCTCGCATAGTGTTTTCTCAGAATCTGTGAATATGATAGCTGAGTTGGTTTGCCAGCCTCGCCCTTGCATTTCGTAGAGGTCGATTGATTATTTGCTTGGGCTGTTGTTTTCAAGACAACTTTTGTGAGTTGTCCTGACGAACCCTTCTCCTGCAGTGGGTGTTTGGCTTGTTGCTTATTTGTGAATATTTCGTTCGTGAGTGAATATTTCGTATATTCTCTCGGGCGAAATATGTTATTTTGCTGAGTTGTAACTCGACGTCTTTTATATGTGATTGTGTCGTGAGTACCTCTTTTTGGTAGCCCTGAAAAGGGTTGTTGCAATACTGTGGTGGAATTCACCACATAATCCATTGCCATTGCCACTTCCAACATACTTGTAGATTTTGTGGTGAAGTATGAGATATATAGGCGGAGTGGTTGTTAATGACATTTGGTTGAAATGGAGATATTCAGTCATGAACGCATGATAATCTTTTCGAAGTTGAACATTCTTGGCAACTTGGCCTCGAGAGCATGAAACCGATTGAGGACAACCTTGAGATTTGGAGCGATTGGATTTGGTGAGGTAAATAGAAGTGATACAACGTATCTCTCGCTGTCAGTCCAGTAGTGTGACTGAGCAAGGTGGTTTTCACACTCTTCTTCAATGGATGGCAATGTAGCAATTGTTATGATGGTTCTTCGATTTCCCAGAACTTTTCAATCTGAAAGTTGGGATCTGTCAGAGAGAAGAGGGAAACGGCATGTTCAGGTTGATCTGAATCACAAATAAACCGTTTCATGACAGTGAATCCAAAGACGGTCTCAATCAAGCGAGGGCCCTTGTCATAGATGACAATAGTTGGAACTTCCGTCACGTTATCTAGAAAAAGGTTGGCTCCTTTTAAAAAGGAGATAGATGCGGGTGTGGTTAATTCTGGATCACAAAGGGCATAGCGTTGATAATCATGCCACATATGGGACTCCAAAGTGGTTTGAGTTAGTGCAGATGTTATTGTAGGTGTAGTAGATTTATGTGTATGTCTTACTGGGAGTTGGTATTCCCAGTGGAATATCTCTAGCCACGTTGGACATGTGATTGTACGGGCTTGACCCTTGAAAGGGGTCTTATGAGAGGTACGAAAAAGTACCGTTGTTATCTCGTATATCCTTGTGTTCGGAAGGATATGGTGTGTGTGAGCCACGGGTTAATGTCTCTCCGAATAGGTCTGTGTGACGCTGATCCTTTGGAGTTTCTCCGATTTGAGAATGGGAATTCCCAGGCTTTATGTGAATGTTCTCCCGTCCGTACATAATGGGGGTCTGAAGGTACTGAAAAGTACTTTTTGGTTCGTGACTGAAATGGTCTGGCAAGTCCTGAAAAAGACCGCTATCTTGTGTGTACCCGGTCGCCAAGGACGGGCGTATTTCCGCTCGTGGATTAAACTCACAAGGGGCCCTTTTTGTAGGGGTTTGATATTGCTGAGCCGTGTAGCTTACATCTACTGGAGATGTGTACGATTGCGCCGCAGAATATGCTCGATCCTTCTGTGTTTCAAGAAGGTGAGTTTGGACAGATTTTGTCGCGGGCTCGGCGTGTGAATCACTCGGCTTTTGGTCGGCGAAGAAGGCTTGACCTTGCCAGTTACAGTAGGTGGCGCCACGCTCGGGAAATGCCAGAACTACGCCCGTTTCCTTGGCGGGAACGGGGTGTCCTTGCCCGTCGGCGCCAGCCTGTTAGAAGGATCAGCGGGCCGCGAAAACGGAGTTTCTGCCGTGCTGTCTTCGTATATACTCTCCAAAAGGCAAAAACTAGGTGTTCGCTCCATTTGGAAGAGTTTATTTAGTTCTGAAAAGAACTGTATTCGGGGACTCGCTTTCAAATAAATTTGAAGGGTCCTCCTGGGGTCAACTACTTATCGAACGAGTGAAGCCCGTACGATACAGTAGGTCCACCGAATTTGGACGATCGGCTGCTGCGGGCTTTCTTTAGATCGTCCGGCTTGTCTCAGCAGGCGGTTCGCAAATAAATCTACGAATCTGGGTGGCAAGACTTTCTGGAACTAAACAGCGTCGTCTGTATAGGAATGCTGTTTAGCGTCTCGGCTTTATACAAGACTAGAGTGAGAGCAGTATGAAGTGTAAAGCTCGATCTACTCTGAGTTCTGGTAGTCTGGAAGGTGGAGTAATCTCGTGTCGTGAATCTCGTTTTCAACTGGCCTCAATCAATCCCAATGGAGTTTCAATCGCAGTAGGCTGGAAGGCAGAGATTCGTCAACAGTCAGAAGGTAGTTTCAAGATCAGAGGTAGAGATCGGTATGAATTACTGGGGCTGGAGCTGCTATATTTATACTCCTTGGGGAGCCAGATGCTGTGTCTGATTGGCTGCTCCGTTTTGATCGAGTGCGCTTGAGGTGTCCCGGGGGTGAAACGTCTTTTTCCCCCCCTTCTCAGTAGAGCGCGCTTGGCTTGCTTTGCCCTTGACTATTGCTTCAATGTCGTTTGTTTTAAGGCGGTTTTCGTGTGTCAGATCGTCAGCTTGCCTAGCCTTGCTCGTGCAGTGAGCGTTTAGCTTGACACTTTTTACCTTCTGACGTGTTTATTGACTCGGCGGTTATATAATTTATATATTTCTTCCTGCGAGTTATCTTGTTTCGTCGTAAAGTAGTCCGACGTCTTAATTACTTTGTTTTATGTGTGAACTCAATTTTGGTGGCCCTGAAAAGGGCCGGTGATAAGTGGTGAGTTCACCACAGTAGGTACGACTAATGCCTCAGTGTCCGATCTTGGTGATGATGGAGGTGAGAATGTGATGTTCATTCTACTGGAGATATTAGTAAGAGGTGCAGCATTGACACCCGAGATGGACCCATGTAAAGGTTTTGTAGTTTTGCCTAGTATGCGTGTGCAAGCTTCCGTGATGAAGGAAAATTTCGACCAAGGATCCAGGATCCCATGGAATAAGTTCTGTGACTGACCATGGGCATCAACCAACTTGGTACGCACAGTACCAAGCAGGACTCCACTAACGGTAGAGATACTGGTGCCTGAAAACACCAGAGGGTCTGAAACGGATCCTTGCGGGGACTCCGCCTGAGTTTGAGGTTTGGTACCTACATGGAGCCACAATGATGGCGTAGCTTACAGTATAAACATGACTATTTTGACTTGCAGTATTTAGTTTTATGAAATGGATGCAAGCAATTCCTTCAACCAGAGAACTGCCTCAGACGTTATGATTTACAAGTAGGACACAGTCTGGGATGATGTAAGATTGTCTACATATGTGACAAATGATCCTGTAGAGGGCTTACCAGTTGGGGACTTATCATGTGAGGAAGCAGATAAATTGGTTAATAGTGACTGATGACTCGTGTGGCTGGTATGAGGTTTCAAATTTGTTTGTCTTCATGGAACCCCAAGATGAACTAGCGGGAGCTTCAACTTTAGGCGTGATGTTCTGTGTAAGTTGTAAAATATTACACTGCTTATGTACAAACTCTTTCAGGGCGACAAATCAACCTCAAACGCCTTACATGTGGGATCCAAACTGCAAAGTGCCAACTCACACAGAATGTATTCAACTAAATTGGGAATACCGAGATTTTTCAGAGATATCATGCTTTCCATCACATGCAATAGCTACTTTCGAACGGATTCAGCAGTTGCCTTTATCCCACTGTTCTTGAAGGAAAGCAAGCGGTCAATGTAAGAACAAGCTATTTTTCGTTTATTATCATAAATATTTTAATATTGTATCCCACGCTTGCACAAAATTACCATCAGTTATAGATATAAACTTGATAGTATCCAAGGCAGGACCTTCCAAATAGGATAGCTAAAAATGAAATCGTTCAGCATTGCTGAGGGTCTCTTCCTTAATTACTAATGCGGTGAAAAGCTGTTTGAAAGTTATCCACCGTGAGAAATCACCATTGAATTTGGGAATGTTTATTTTAGGTAGAAGCATACTGTAGTGGATTTATATATGTTTTACTTGGTGTAGGTAGACCAAGTGGGGTGTTATGAAAAGTACCCATGTCTTGATTATGAGGGTTATACCCTAGATGGTTTCCGGACGGAAAATAAGCGGAATTGTCAAGGCCAACTGGGTTGATCGTGGAATTATAAGGCTCATTCACCGTTGGGCCGCGAGGAGCGCTAGGCTCGGCTCGAGCTTCTTGGGGTTGTCGAGCCGGGTATTGTTTTCCCGTGTAATAATCGGGTTTTAGGCAGATATCTTTTTGCGGAGCCAAGTTGGCTTGATCAGAGTACTGAAAAGTACCGTTTTGATCATGTGATTTGTGCATGACGGGAGTATACAGTGCACTCGCGTCGGCGGAGTAACCGTGCGATGAATATCGAGGATATTCATGCTTGTCGGTAGAATCATATTGATTACTTTCCGAAAGGGTCTGGAAAGTATCCTCGACCTGTTGTACAGGTGAATGTGTAATCACCAAGTCTGTCGCAGAGTTGGTAGGCAACGCGTCGATCCCGTCACTGAAACTAGCAGTGGATCGGCGACGTTGGAATGCGGGTGGATCGTGTAGCACGGAGCGTTTGCCGCCCGCTCCGGGATCCTCCTCCCCGGCTCCGCCGAGGAAAGATGGGCCTCTCTCCATCGTACGAAACGAAATATAGAATTCGTTCGGAAATACCTTTTTGGCTCTGAAAAAGGGTTTTGTGTAGAGGAGGGACTCGCTTAGCAGATCTCTCTCCCAGATCGATGCTAGGGTCCTCTCCGAGTCCTAAAAAGGACTTCCTTAGACGGTTAATCGGATCGTATGAGAAGTGCGATTAACCGGCGTGTCCCAGCGGGCGATCAAGAGCTTAGGGCTGCGAGATCCGGGTGGCACGGCTAAGTCACCCCAGCGGGCGTATAAGAAAGATCGAAATCTTAGCTTATACCGGGCGATGACCTGACTGAAGAAAACTTCGTTGGGTAGTGAGCGGAGAAATACGCACTCGAAGCTACCAAGAAGTTGACGAGAACTGGAAGGAAGAAAATCTGGCTCGATGCGTGTAGAAACTTCGTCGGAGGAGAGAAGAGTCATCAGCTTGAGTGTAGAGATTCGAATGAATACGCTGGGTCTCGTGCGTGATATTTATAGGGGGAGGCCGTCTCTGATTGGCTCAAAATCGCGGGCCGCTTTATGGTTAGTATGCAAATTAGCTTTTGGATTCTCGGCTCGGCCGGGTTTGATCGGTCGCGCTCAGATTTGATCGGTCGCGCTTGGTGGGCGGAAGGTGAAATGCGAACTTCCGCCCCCTCTCAAAAGAGTGCGTCTGGCTTGTTTGCCCTTGTCCCAGGGGGTGTATAATAAACGATAATACTTAGATCTATCGTTTTTATTTGGTTTTGATAATCCCTCTCGATCTGGAATTATCCTTTGTGAAGACGTTTCCTTATCTAGAGCGCTAGGGAGCTCGAAACGATGAGAATTATTCTCTATGATTCTCAGTCGTCTGCTTTTCCTTGGGAGCTTGGGATTCTGTCTTTTAGGTGGCCCATCGTCTTTATTTGTTGAATATATTGGTGGTAAATTCACCACAAGGGCCCCCTCAAGACGTGGGGCGCCGTAATAGGCAGAATTCTTTGGGGGAGTAGTGATTCTGACATCACAGAGGTGATCCGGATGATTTGAGGTCGTCGCCGGTTGCGCAGGTGGCGCCCCTGTGGCCAGACGTGTGTACTTGAGTCGAGGTATTGGGGAACTCGATCTGCGAGGCTACTGCCTCGTCCGTACTGTTGATCTCCGCTTTCTGAGGTGCGAGAAAGCTAGGTCTCGTTTCGTCCGTTATTGTTATTGACCAAACTAGTTGGGAAAAAGGTTTTAAATTCATCCTTTGGGATGGTAGTGTCAGCTTGTGACGTAACCTTGTCCTCTGTTTGTGTATGTCTGCGGACGTCACTTCGTTAGTTTTGACACACTTCTGGATTGGCGTGTGCGCTCTGGTGACTTTCCTAGGAACCACTTCCTCGGATGCTGTTATCCGTCGTTTTCGGTCAAATCTCCTGTCGGAGTTCCAAAATGGTGTGCTTGATTTTATTAATTTGTCATGAGTCTGAACAAATTTGAGCGCTTCCTTAGTTGCCCATGGTTTGGATTTATTACACTGGGTGTAAAAATTTATTATGCATCTGTAAGTTTCCTATCGGGAGAGAGGTTTTTGATGAAATTTGATCTCCTCGAAGAGTGAGTCTGAGTCCCAATATGGGATGCGTGCCTTTATTTTATTCAGTGTAGGCTGCATTAATTCTCGATGTTCCAAGAAATCATCGAGCTCTTTCGTGGATGTGTATAATCCTTCTTGCACTTGCGCCTCGTTAGGATAGATATCTGTTTCAAATTCCCTGCGGAGGCGTTTTTTAGCTTCCGTGTAAGGGGCATCTGAAGATGTCAAATTAGAGGTGGTGATGAATGCCCATACATTGTCAGGTACCCATAGAAGCAGTTCGTAAAAACAATCGCCTTCCGTCCTGAGATTTTCGCGTTTGGTGTACAATTCGAATTCCGCTAGTGTGCGGTTAATATCTGTTTCTTGGAATGGAGGTAAAGTGGGAGAACGTGTGTTAGCAATTTGTTCGTTCAAAATCGGTGGCACTACCTGTAGTGGGTTTGAATTGGTCCGCTGTGGCGTCGCATATTCGTATGGCCGTTGGATAAAAGGAAAATTATCCCTTTGTAATGGGTAGGTGCAGGCTTTGGCCTGTGAAATGTTCCACTGTGGTGTCTCATACTCGTATGAACGTTGAATAAAAGGAAAATTATCCTTTTTTGGTGGGTATGTGCAGGCTTTGGCCTGTGAATTGGCCCACTGTGGTGTTTCATACTCGTATGAACGTGGAATAAAAGGAAAATTATCCTTTTTTAGTGGGTATGTGCAGGCTTTGGCCTGTGAATTGGCCCACTGTGGTGTTTCATACTCGTATGAACGTTGAATAAAAGGGAAATTATCCCTTTGTAATGTGTTTGTTCCCGAAAATCCACTAGCTACATAAGAGGGAACTTGTTGCTCCGTGTATTGCCTGTTCGTAGGCGGGGTCACCATTTTTAGTGGATTTATATATGTTTTACTTGGTGTAGGTAGACCAAGTGGGGTGTTATGAAAAGTACCCATGTCTTGATTATGAGGGTTATGGGTGATTCTCACAGAAAAGGTCAGTTTTGAGTTTGACTTTTGAAAAAAGAAAAAGTGATCGAATCGAGCTGAAAAAAATCACAGATGCTCTCTATATCGTATGTATCGAAATTCGAAGCAAATCCAAACAGTAGCGCTTTTATTAATTCAGAAAAAAAATATTTGAAAATTTAGGCGGACAGGTCGATGACACTAGGACAGGGCGATGATGCGACCCGTTGATTCTCACCATTTGCATCACCATTCGTCCTGGCATCATAAAAGGAAAATTTGCTATAACTGCCAAGAAACGTTAACCCTCAACATTTCAAGTCAAAAGACCGAAAAACGTGACCACTGTAGGGCGAATCCAACAAACGAAGAATGACAGAAATTCTCGAATAAGTCCTAGTAGACCTTCACAACGTTCGGCTAAGTAGATATGTGTTTTGAATGGTCAATACGAGAATATTGGATTACTAAATGCGAGAATACGGGAATACTAGAAAATCCAAAAAACATAATAGATTTGCCTTTTTCCTCATCGTCCTGTCCTTTTAGTCATCGTCCTGTCCTCGAATTTTCAGGAGAGGACAGGTTGATGATGGACAGGTCGATGACGATTCTTCAGTTTTTCTCAAATGTTTCACCTTGTGGCAAGCTTTTTCCCAAATTCGGCATATAACATGAAACTAGACCGTTCGGTGCACAATAAAAATACCATAAGAAAAAATTGAGTTCAAGTACTCACTTAGAAAAAGTGGACAGGTTTCTGACGATTGTGATTGACCAACCCACGGTCCAGCACACATCTGCTCCCGCTGACAACCACGAGTTGACTGAATTAAAACGAATGGCGGTTTTTCTGGTAACTGAGAAGGGCTCGAAAAAAAAAAGCGGCAAAAAAAACCCGCTAAAATACAATTGTGACCGCGAAAATTCGAAAACCAATGTTGGACAGGTCGATGACGGCGATGCTCTGGACACACATATTTCCATCCAAATACACTTTTCTAGCGGTTCTACATTAATTTTATCGATCAGAAACGCATCTCAGAAATCATACTGATGTAAACAAATTGAATAAAATCCAAACTCAAAAGCGGAAAGACCTTTAATTAAAGCTTGAAGTTGGGAAGGTCGCATTGGGACAGGACAGGTCGATGACGATTTGACTATATTTAGTTAATTTTCTATTTAAAGGAATAAACATAACCTAAAAATGGAAAAAAGGGTTCTAGATAAAAACCTATACTACAATTTAAGACCTTCGCCAGCTCCCAAATCCTTATTGGGTCGCCGCAACTGGTCCGGACATCACTTCTGCCCCTTTCTGTGAGAATCACCCTTATACCCTAGATGGTTTCCGGACGGAAAATAAGCGGAATTGTCAAGGCCAACTGGGTTGATCGTGGAATTATAAGGCTCGTTCACCGTTGGGCCGCGAGGAGCGCTAGGCTCGGCTCGAGCTTCTTGGGGTTGTCGAGCCGGGTATTGTTTTCCCGTGTAATAATCGGGTTTTAGGCAGATATCTTTTTGCGGAGCCAAGTTGGCTTGATCAGAGTACTGAAAAGTACCGTTTTGATCATGTGATTTGTGCATGACGGGTGTATACAGTGCACTCGCGTCGGCGGAGTGACCGTGCGATGAATATCGAGGATATTCATGCTTGTCGGTAGAATCATATTGATTACTTTCCGAAAGGGTCTGGAAAGTATCCTCGACCTGTTGTACAGGTGAATGTGTAATCACCAAGTCTGTCGCAGAGTTGGTAGGCAACGCGTCGATCCCGTCACTGAAACTAGCAGTGGATCGGCGACGTTGGAATGCGGGTGGATCGTGTAGCACGGAGCGTTTGCCGCCCGCTCCGGGATCCTCCTCCCCGGCTCCGCCGAGGAAAGATGGGCCTCGCTCCATCGTACGAAACGAAATATAGAATTCGTTCGGAAATACCTTTTTGGCTCTGAAAAAGGGTTTTGTGTAGAGGAGGGACTCGCTTAGCAGATCTCTATAGGTTCCCCAGCAGGGCTGTGGGGCATGCTGAGAAGCAAGACTGCTGAATCTGACAGTATCCTTATATTCAATACTTCTACAAATGGCCTGTTCAAAACGGAAGTTAGTGAAAAAACGTTGTCTATTTCCACGAAAAATAAAGAGTTACAATGTTAAATCGATTTCGACGGTTAGGACATCCATAAGTAACAAACAATAATTACTGTTTGTTACTGATGATAGCTTAACCGTCGAAATCGATTTAACAGTGTCACTATTTATTTTTCGTGGAAACAGACAACGTTTTTTCGCTAAATTCCGTTTCTCTTTCATATGAACTGGTCCCTTTTTTCTCAAGGAGGTATGAGAAAAAGTTCAAAAGCTTCATTTTACAAAGCGTTCGCCCCCGTTGAATCACCTATTGTCAAAACTCCCACTTTGTTGTCGTTGACGGCCTACAAAGTCGTTTGGCCTCGAAATGCTACGTTTGCCACCATAACCCAGGCCTATTCGTCATATGTGAAGAAACATTAAGGCACCAAGGTGGTATTTGACGGATATCCCGAGACTGCTGGAACAAAATGATGGGAGTGACCAAGAATACATTGCCACCAATTCACATCACACTGCACGCGCAAACGTAACATCTATCAAGTGTCATTTTCTCGTTGTCTAGTCGACTGGTTTTGGCGTTTCGCACTGCATGCTGACTAACTTATTTCTCCCAACCATAGGAACCTGCAAGGACTCTTTTAGGATTCGGTATTTAAAACATTTAAATGATCTAGACATTCATGTTACTGATACGAGAGCGGTATATGTGTGACTATCAGCTTGGCCGACGGGGTTTCCTTCATTAGGCTACTTTTATTTTTAATTGTGACTGACATGTGCATAACTGGTACTCCAGCGATAGCAATACGTCAGTCAACCCCACTGCACTCTTCCATTTTAAAGGGAGTTGAGAGGTCGTTCACGGATCATTTTGGATCTGAACCATGTCCCGTAATTGTTGTTGTATTTAGGATTTTGTACAGTTTAACCACTACATTAACTAATTTAGTAAAAAGGACATTGGTGAAAAAACTAGGCAAGGTGATTTTTCATAAACTTTATTGGCTAATACATTATAATGTTAACGAAATAAATCATCTCGATTACATTTAGGCCATTTTAAATTCTTCCTTCTTTATAAAGGGCCAAATATAAATATATTAACGTTTATATACATCAATGGGACGTAACACATTCCTTTGGTTCTAAAATTTGGGAGGGATTGGAATGCCATGTGGCTGAGTGATAATCTCTTGCTATCAGCTAGAGAAAATAGGATGCTATGTACCGACACGTCAACTGTTTATCTTCAGTAAATTTCAAAGGATCACTCTAATTAATATTAGTAGTTATCCATTGCTTGTCTGATATTTTAAAACTCAAAAGAACATTATCGTATCAAATTAAAGCTAGAGGGAAGATTCCTTTCAAAGTTCTTTTGAGTTTTTATTTCGGAAACATTCATTTTCATAATGTTCTTGATAATGTGTTGAGCTGGAAGTTGACATACAAACAATTTAATAAAGACAAAATTATAAATTGGTAAGTTTTTACACAGAGTTACGTAACAACAATGAAACACTGGCAACATGAAATCATTGATAACACAAACCGACTGAAGCCAACGAAGAGGATAACAAAATCAAGGAACAAACCAGATTACCTTATGACAGAGACAACCATGCCACCCCCTCGCGCTTCAAGATACAGGAAAATTAACAACACGGAAATGGTGGGCAAGGGTACACCAATACTGACCCACAATGATCACCTATTAAATTTGTTATAATTTTACAAAGAAAATTAAAGTAAGTACCTAGAGGTCCTAACCGTTCACTTCAAAAATTAAAGGATGGTGTCCAAGGCCGAACTTTTCACAAAGAAGGATAAAATAGGAGGCTTTATAAGAACCCGTTACTCAAAAAGAAAAGAAGCGTAGAGTTAAGAAAAAGACGATTCGCAATTCAATATGTACTTCACAATTATTTGGGTAAACTGCAAGAATAACCAGCAGTAGGCATATCGACATTGGGAGTGGCTGGCGTTTGCATTACAATAAAGCTTAGAAGAGGCGCTCAAGTGATGAACAACTTTTCAATACGGTTCGAAGTTTTCCACAAACAAAAAGTAGGTATGGGCGAACATATATTACAATAATTGAACCCTCTGTGAGGGCCAACACATCAAGAACATCAAAATATTACATTCAGGTACATACAAAAAAAAAAAAAAAAAAAACTTAACACTACTATAGCAGCCATAAACTGAAGAAGTCCGTGTCCCGATGTTAACTTCCAAGAAATGACCCCTATAATAACTCAATTAAACGAAGTAATCAACATTTATTTATTCTCCCTCAAACTTTATTCCAAAACTGCATAAGTAGCTTTAATAAATTAAAAGTGGGCCCTAAACAAAAGCAACGAATGAATAAAGGTATCCAATAGAAGAAATAACAAAATTATTGGATTAAAATATATCCTCCCATAAATGGAAATAGGGGTACCGAACGAGAGTATTATCAACAACAATACTTTTGTAATTTGCCAGCAGCAATAATAATTCGTTATAATAAACGTTGTCAAACACTAGAAATGTCTTATTTTTGAACGAAGATAATTGTATATCCTGACTGGAAAAAAGTAATGAACGATTATAATTCCTGATAAATAACTTAGATGAAACGTTGGTAAGTAGGTACCATTCAATTTTCAAACGACGGCAAACTTATGTTCCAAAAATGAGTCCTACGTTTTCACGGAAACAGCAGTAAGATTCAGTTACAGCAAGCAAACCAAATCATCATTGAAATCCTTCGAAAAACATCAAGTCCGAAAGTTAACGGACAGCACCTAAAGTGTATTTTTATAAGAAATTGCCATTGCTGCTAACTCCATTAAAAAAAACGAAACTATATGATTTACATTTTGTGACTAATTAAATTTCACCACCTGTAAAAGTTATTTTTAATTGAATTAACAATAATATATATTTATAAGTTCAGTTTAATAAATTCAATGTACACAATAGAAATAAAATAGCAAGTTTCATGTTTGCTATACTAGGAAATTCAACTGTACAAATAAAGAAGTATATAATACAAGATGAGTGGGCGGGGAAAACTATGCCGTCAGTATTGCGGAAAGCATTATAAACCTTTGTTTTACAAGAAAAATAATTTCATTACATTGCTTTCTTCAAGTCGTGGTAACAGTCACTGGCAGCTCCCCTACACCTTTAGAGAGTTTTTAATTATTTATTCATAAATATAAAATATCGTTACCAAATATATATTACACAAGAACAATAATATACAACAAAATTATAACGGGGCGCGTAGATGGGAATGGGGATTTTAAATGCTAAAAATGCACGAATCCTCATGAGTTTTCGGTGAAAGGTTTTCATAGAAGCTCTTCATTTGTCTACTTGTGCAGAAATTGGTTTCTCTTCTTGGGGCGCCTCTTCCCCTTCGGTCAGTGCGTCAACAAAGACCTTTCAACACACACAACAACAAGAATAGAATATTTAAAAAATGGAGTTATTGGGGGAAAAAAGCAATAAAGTAACTGATAATCAAATATACATTACATTAAAACTAAATTACATTAAACATTCATCAACTAAACTTAACACATATTCTAAAACCCAATTATACACTGATGTAGTAGGGTAGAAGATGAGAGCCAAAGAAAAGTACTTTAACCGGCACGGGTACGAATCCTACACCATCTGTGACTTCTATTGATTATTCCCCTATTAACGCCATTGAAAACGATAACACGCACATGCCATCAGACTACCAGTAGACTAACAGACAATTTCGTTGTTTAGACCATTTTATCATACTTCCCTACCCCCCAAAAAATATTTTACTTGAACATACATAATGAGGCTCGAGTAAATAATTATTGATCGATCTGTTGCGTAGTCTATATTCACCAATATTTTGTAATTATTTTCCCTCCAGACAACGACTAGGCTGAACGAAGCCTTCCCCCATACACGACAGAAGAGAATTTGCACCGTCTTCGTGTCAGAACTTGTTAGACACTACATTCACATCAGGGACCAAACCAGTGAACCAAATAGGACATCAGTTGAAAAGGTGATGTTAACCCCACGTGCTGCAACCCGAAAATATTAGATAGAACCATGTGCAATGGAGCTCCCTAAAGGATTAAAGGCGCGTTCCATCATAGGGGGTTAATCCCAACTCAAGAGTTGTATGTACCTCAAAACGGCAGTGAATAACTGGATCAAATCTGGATTAGCTCAAGATCCTCCGTGGTGAAACGCGCCCTAAGAAGATTACAGGGAAAACTTTAGCATCGCCGGTGGTGGGTCAGTTGATCAAACCAGAGTAAATGTCAACGCAAGACCAGCCAGCCCTACAGCTGGAACCAAGATAATAACAGGAGACAGGAATGCAGCACAGATGGAACTCCATATGGAATGGTCCATGCACGTATGCGTGGCAGTGACTGCCATGAATGTCAATTGATCTTAGTGGAAAGACATTCTAAAGCCCCTATGGAACAAAATTGTAGAGCATACCATTGCTGTGTTTTCGGAATCATATGAGGATTTAACTAGTAAATGATGATCATTTCGGCCAACTGATGCTAACAGTCTCCACCAACTCGCCAACTTTTTGTAGCAAACCTTCAAATGGAAATATGTTAGTTTGAAGGTTTGCTACAACCTCCTACACACATACAACCCCCCCCCCCCCCCCCACAACAGAAACTCCGCTAATCATTTCCTTGAGGAGCTACGAGGCAAATTCAGGAACCACTTGTATTTTAGATGTATTTGTGACAATTAAGGAATTTTTTATGAGATCTTTTAAGCAATAGAGTTGAAAAACCACGTCTAAGCTTGATAAAATACGTAGTACGGTCTGTCAAAACGTCTTCTCAGAGTATCACATACCAAGGCACGTGCAATATTGGAAGGGGTAGTTTGAAAAAAGAAAAAAAAAGAGATATAGATCCTGTTGCGTATCTTTACATTACTTACCATATTGAATAGTTATTTACATTGATGTTTTTGGATTTTCGTTCATCCGCGAAAAAGTTATTTTTCTAACTAAATAAACCTAACTTATAAATCGAGTTTGAACCTCCCTGAGCGGTTTTAGGGATCAAGGAGGTATGACCAATCAGAATACCAATGATATTAAAATTGATATTTCACAAGAAAATGTGAGATATGGATACCTTTGTAGTATTTTAGTGAGAATAGGAGATACCGCACTTGATTTGAACCCCGCCAGAAGAAGTATTTATCGCCCTAATGATATGAATTCTGACAGCTGATTTGTCACTATCACCCAACCCCGGAACTGGCATTTATCGATGTCAATGGATGAGAACCCTTGTGAGCTATTAAAGGATTTTGAGACATACGCACAATCCTCTGATTACTATATCATACAAACTTACCTATTACTCAGATTAGGTCAGATCAAATGTATCGGGAGTTTTCATGAAACATTAAATTTTTCTTGACAGATTCTACAGCTTTCCGTTTTAACATTAAGGTAGTTTGGAAAGTAAAAAGGAAGATTCATGTTCATCAATTGCCTGAACACTAATACACATCTGATCATACCTATATACTCTACATGCACTTTCCTCATGCCCAACGTAATCATGCAAACACCTATCCAGCCTGAGGGCGCATATAAATGTAGATTTTACTTTTTGGGCCCATTTTCGTTGTTGTTTTGGTGTTTTCAAGGCAAATAAATCGCAAATAATTTTATGAATCTGAATATTTAGGACATCTATTTAGGATAGCAAATTAGTCAAACGCGAGAGCGTAACAAGCAAATAAGGGTAGCAAAATATTAGTAAAATATATTCAATTTTTGGAATGATGATGAAAATATTTAGAAAGGGTACATTTGCACTTTCAATAATCAACCTTTGTACCAAGAAGAAATATTTTCAAACGTCTTCCAAATTTAGTGATTCTGTCAGTCATTATTTATTTATTTTTTTTTTTTCTTCTAACAACTGGGCCGATGTTTACGATATCACAAATTGGACTACGGGGGTCCTAAATTTTGGGCATCAATCATTTTATATCACCCCCAAGGGTTGACAATTAAGATAAAACTAATAGATTTTGACAAAACCAATAAACTTTAATTAATCGCATGAAATCAGTCGTTGGATGTTTGTGCCCAGCTAGGAATAAAGAGTTTAAAAAAAGGAGAAAAAAAGGTCCAGTCCTTGTAGCATGGTCATACGAGTGCATTTTTGTGAATTATCGTAAAGCACACACACGCTGCCTGGCATGAAACATGTATTCGTATATACGATAAACTCCAGATATCCTTTGAGAACTCCTTAAAAGGGATTTCCAAGAAGAAAATAATATATATATATATATATATATATATATATATATATATATTTCTACATTTATAGTATCGTATACCAATTATAGTCAATGCAATAGTTTGATTTTGTACTAAAATTCGCTATAAGAATAAACAAGACCGTGATTTGCGAAACGACTTAATACAGGCAAAGGAAATAGATGAACATCAGGCCATGCTAATTAATTTACATTAGCTTAGAAAATACAGAGTTGTGAACAATATTATCATACCTACCGAAAAAGTACCTATTTTAGTACGTGACCGAGTTCCTACCTCAATACCTAGTGTAAACACACATACACGCTTAATACAGGCACAGGATATAGCTGAACATCAGGCCATGCTAATTAATTTACATTAGCTTAGAAAAGACAGGGTTGTGAATAATATTATCATACCTACCGAAAAAGTACGTGACCGAGTTATTGAATACCTAGTGTAAACACATACAACGCGATTGGTTCATCTACCGAAACATTACTTGGTATCCTTACTATGATAATTTAGAAAGTTTCTTCTTCTAGAAAATCCAAGATTTAGAATTAACTCTCATAAAAGAGGATTAGATGTAAATTGCCCTTAAGAGTTGGCGGGTAGTGGCGCTACCTTCGTGAAAAGATTCTGCTTTTGAGCGAGGTTCTGTAAAAAGAAAACGTTTATGACCGACCGTTCACCTCACGCACAAGTAATACTTTCTGCCCTTTTAGACGAACAAGTAGGAATTACAATTTAGACGGCACTGAAACCGAATCTGATATCAAAATTACAATATTTTAATGCACGTTATTCTCCAATACATAAAAATAACCGCAATGTTATACAACATTATAAGGCCCTACCACATCGAGGATGCCTCCAGAGCATTTTATTACCGTTTTGCTGGTAAAAAATTACACTAAGCCATGCAATTAAAAGTTAAAAAAGCGAATGTGATGGCTAGGTAAGAAAATATACATAAAACATACACATGAATACAGTACCCATCACCATAAATAACAACTCATGACTTTATCAGGTGTTCATTACCTCTCCAGCTGTGCTCTGAGTGGTTTCAGCAGGTGGGGGTTCGGTCTTAGCTTCATCACTTTTATTTACTGGAATACTAACTGGGTCACCTGTGCATACCATAAATCATGCACTACAAATTCTAAATACTTGATAAATCATTTTTAGGTTAAACTTAGAGGGAATACTGAGTGATATGCTGCTTCTGCTTGCTTGTGAAGGAAGTCTGTGCACTGTGCATTTTATATTTGATACATTGATTGGGCCAAATATGCATCCGGGGTTTTAATGTGATTTGTCATAAAAATCAATAGCTATACATTTTACAGAGTAAGATAGATTTCAACAGTCTATGATGATTTATTTTTCTAAGCACTAATTCAAGTGAATAATATTTAAAAAAATAAGCCATTTCAAAGTTCTACTAACTAAGTATTGGCCTTAAATCTTTATTTCTTGGCCATAAATCAAAATGTAATCTTGTTAGCTATAACTAAAGTAGGTATCACAAATGTAACTATTGGCTATCGGTATCATTGGTAGCTAAATTGTAATACATAAAAAATATACAAATTAGGTGCAATGAGAACTTTATTTAAAATAAATTGATTCTATGGCAGTGGATGGGGCAGTACGTCAGTGGACATGCAAATAGACAGGTGGAAGTGAACTGCCGAAGTACAGAACAGTATAATATTCGAATCTTTAGCATGGTTACCGAACTTTAACGAAAACCAAACGAACATGGACAACGCCTCGGAAAAGTTTTAAAAGTTATAAAATTAAACTGTTAAACATTAACTGTTTAAGACGTCATGCATTCCGCAATGAAGCGGAGGTATAATTGAATTCGTGGGTCTTAAGGGGAACACATAAATATAGAAATACTATAAAAAACGGATTGAATCAAGTTCAAAAAAGAAAATAAAACAATATTGTTGAAGTAGGTAAGAAGTGAACAGTTAGAATGTTCCGGTGGATTCCAAAAGGACATACCAGATCAGGAAATCCAAAACAAAGAGGACCAAGATCGTCTATATGAAAAACAAAGAATTCTCGGTTTAAATTTGATGAATTGCAATATTGTTTGAACCCACTTAGCACCCTAGCATAAAACGAAGGTATTGATTTCGAGATTTGAGTATAAAATAATAACAAACATCTCACTTCTTTTAAGAAAAATAAAACGATTAACTCACTTGGGCCGTTGTGGTCATATTTTTCGTGTAGAGCATGTAGTTGCTCTCTTGACCTCTGCAATTCTCGTCTCAACCTTTCACGCTCTTCGTCACGCTCAGTCATGATATTCTGAAAACGTAAATGAACAAACCAATTATGAGAGAATAAACATTCTATTTACAAAGTGCACAAATGTGAATTTTTAATAATTTCAAACATTGAATGGCCTTATGGTATTGTCATTCATAATCACGTTTAATTTTAAGCTAATCTAGTCAGGTTCATTCAATTAGCATGGTCAGTTTAGTTGAGGGCTGTGACGAATCTGCTCCTGTCTGAAAATCACTCAGTCCTCCTCGAACGCGTATGGATGATTCGTCAGTGATCCATATGCCCATCCGGATAGATACATTTTTGCAGACACCAACCATTAAATTTCACGACATGGTGTAGATAGATGGCAAGACCGTTGTCAGTTGATAAGTAATTTAATATAGTTGGTTAAATTAGTCGAATAAAAAATTTATTGTAAAATGAAAAATCCAAAAAAACATCCAAAATATTCTTTCATTTATGACATAGTTGAGCAACCAAGAATACACATCTTGGAACCCTATGATCTAGAGGACAGTTGTTCATGTGATGATCATGATACTTGTACCTACTAGTAAGTAGAAACGATATAGCAAGATAGGCTCGGGAAGAGCTGGAGGTCGATCGACTTGTATATGTTACAGCCCAAAAAGTAATAGATACTTCGGCGGAATTCGAACTCTTACTTTTTTCCAACGCCATTAGGACAGGACACCTTAACCAGTTGGCTACCAAGGCCAATTTATCAAACCTCTTCGAATGCGAGAGTTTCCCTTGCACGTTATATTTTCCCAGAGCCAAATATCAGCCGTCTTTGGCTGAATCGGGGTCGGAAAAATTACGGTCATTGTCACGGTGTGTTTTGACTCAGTCCCGCGCTTATCGTGGACCGATAATAGTAGTAAAGTGCTTGAAAAGCTCCTGAGTTAGATGAACGCCAGGAGAGGTATTTGATACCAATTGTGAGATGTAAGTGGTAAAATGTAAATATACTACGTATTACATAAAAATATGCGGACAAAAAAGAAGTATCCAAAACCTACAAACAACGTGTTTTAATCCTAAGATTGAGCATATATACACATATAGGCGCATGGACTCCAAAATTGAAAATCGTCTGCTGTTCTAGGAGGTCGGAGAACTCTCATCACTAGTTGCAGGAATGTAGGAACAATTGCATTTCACTGATTGGTAATGTTTCCAGTTCAAACGTAAACCCTTAAGAAGCCACATCTTCCTTCATGTAAGTAGTGCGTGACAAGAAGAAACACGGGCATTAAAATAGAGAGCACCTAAGCATTATGTACGTGGGAGTACTTACAAGGAGTTGCGTTAGATGGGACGTGAGGGCGGCTGCGATGCCAGTGAGCCTATGAACGGGGACACCGGGGATGCGACCAGACCTGGACCCGCCAGCGGCCGTTGTCTCCGAGGTGCCGGCAACCGCCTCTTCCTCAGACAATCGAAGCGCCTCGTTCACCACGAGGGACAACTCGTGGGCTGTTTTGACAACGATAATCAGTTAATGGAGATAGTTTAAATGAAAATAAGAAAACAGTAATTTATTTTTTAGTACTTCCGACAGCATGGCCTCATTAGAACTCTTCATGTTCCATGTTGTACGATTCAGAACTTCCCTTCAGAAATATGTATAATGAAACGTTACTTGGTGCATTATTTTACAAATAGAATCGAGTAAAACTTTGAAGAATTTTTTTTAGAAGACCTTGATGTAAAGAGCTGAAGGAGGGCCAACAGAATTATAATTATGTTCTAACATCCAGGAGGAGAAGAACCTTGAAGAGACCATACAGACAAATGTATAAAAGACAATAAATCTGGTTCCTGGCCAATGAGTCCAAGTGGACAGGCTTCATCCACCAATTTATCTTACATAGATACGTTAGGTACAAACTAAACAACTGCAACAACAAAAAGTTCTAGTCATTCGTATGAGCGAATTTTACTATATATCCTATTATAATACGTTACATTGAATTGAAATTTGAGCAATTTCAGTAGAAAGAAATTGCTAAAAAACCTATTTTATGATTAAAGAACTCATAATAAATTAAATTCGGCGATTCATTTTGGGTTTTTAGTTTTTTTTGCAGTTTTTTATAATTTTTTTATAAAAATTAGTGAAATGTAAGTACGTTTTTCCGCATAATTTTGAGCAATTTTTTTTAAATGTCCTAGTTAAGCGTTGACAATTTAGTTTTGACTAAAATTCTACTAAAATATAGATTTAACGATTTTTGGCCTTTTTTTTTAAAGCAATTTTGAGTGATTTTTTAAGTAAATTTTTCGAAATTTGACCTATTTAATGAGCTCAAAAATTGTTGGGCGACGAACTCACTCTTTCGTTTGGAATGCTTGATTTTTTGGCACAAACGGTATTTTTATCTCAATTCTAAGGAGAGTTATCGTCTGGAATGTCACATGAATAAATAAATATAAATAAATAAATATATATATATATATATATATATATATATATATATATATATATATATATATATATATATATATATATATATCATTCCAGACGATATATATATATATATATATTTAAGATGTTTCGGGTTTCTTGAGGGTTGGTCAAGAAACCCGAAACATCTTAAATTTAACTCAGTGGTCGAGATAACCCAGCCTGATTATATATATATATATATATATATATATACATATATATATATATATATATATATAAATACGCAAACTTCAGGAATCGTTTCAGAATGCCTCAAAACGGATTTCAATGAAGAAATTTTTCAAAAATTTTGATTTTAAAATTCTCTGAGCCATTGCAATAGCTTCATTTTCTACGAAAATTCGCTAATAAAATAAAGTACGATCCCAGTAAACCCAGTGTAACTCGGTTGCAGAAGGTATTATGACAACTCCTTTACTACGCACTGTTTTGTAGAAATCTATAGCTGATCGCATCCACAGGAAGCGAATGCATAAAAAAGTATTGTGAAATTAAAAATTATGTCTAAAGCCCACCTCAAACCACCAGTGGATTTCAGCCAACCATCAGTACAGGAATGAAAAAAAACTATAAATCAATGAATCACAGAGTGATACTGGACGAGGAAACCCCAAAATCTCAATGTAAATTCACTTAACCTCATCTTGTAAAATTTGAACAGCTATGGAGAAAGTTTACTAGAGTGGAGAAGAGAGCTGCCTTACAGGACACCTGGAGAAATATTCCACGGCAAATCATGGAGGTATTTTTCGAGTTGGAGGTTTACAGAACACCTGGAGAAGTTCTCCAAGGGAAAGATGACGGCGTTACTCCACTGTGGAAAAGTTTTCACGTCGAAATAAAATTGCGGACCCCCCCCCCCCCTGCTGGATTCGAATGAATTCAGCCTGGGATTCTGAAATCTACTGTCGTACGGCGAACCATCTTTTAAGTGACATTGAGTATGAACAAAATTAATAAAGGTCGGTCTATGTATGAACAAATCGCTTTGGACATTTCGAATCCTTTGAAATTCCACGTTTAATGAACTAAAGCCCACCGATCAATGGAATCAATGCATTTAGCTGCTAAAAACTGAATTAATTGAGCAAAACTTTAACGATTTACTAAATCAAGCGAGTGCTCTCTGAAATCTCAACTACATTATTTGTTTTCGCACTAATCACATCATTAGCCGATAAAAATAGGTTGATATTGCTGGGAATGAGTATATCTTTATGATTATTTCTTCCTCATCAGTCAATTTTTAAAGCGGTTGAGAAAGGTTATTATTTCAAAATTAAAAGTTGATTTCACTACTCCTTATTGTTTATGATGAGAAAGGATTTAATAAGACAAATAGAATAAATTGAGAAACGTATTGAATGTGTTGTGTTCAATGTGCGTAATATATTTATAGGTTCCCGAAAAGACGAACGGGAATGCCAAAACTAGACGACGTAGGGTTAAGGTCCCTAAATAATTACTAGTCGACAAATTGTAGATATTGAATTGGAACTTATTTGAAAGCCCTTCGTAAACGCTCAGTATTTCCACACACTATACCTACGTTCTCATAGATATGCAATATCTACATCATTTCATCAGGAGTTTGACATTTGCTTGGAGAGTGTGCTAGATAACTATAATAAACCTGTTATTGTTTATTGTAATAATACACATTAATAATAATAATAATAAAATATTATAATAATAAGAGTATCAACATATAATCATACCTACCTAGTATGTTTGATTTTGGATCTCAAGATTTCCAATGTAATCAATATGTCATTTGCAAACTACAACCGTGAACTTGGGAACTTATTCCTACATAAAAAGTAAGAAATATTTCCTTAATGATTCAAGATCATATTGATCCGGTTTCTTGAACACCGTCGAGAAAGGCTTTCAGTTCTAATGCTACGACTGCTATCACTAGTATCCTAACAAGCCACTTTCAAGATTCAAAACATCCTCAAAAACTCAACACTCGACGTACTAATGTGTACACTACATAATGAGCTTTATTCATTGAAATATGTACAGTAGATGATATGAAATGAATAATTACCTTGGTTAACGGCAGCTAAGACCAGTTCCGATGGATCTTTATCAGCAGCTGGCTCTCCTGCTAGGTCTGCAATATTTTCAAACTCTTCCCGAGGAACATGCAAAATGTCAGCAACGATTTCCTGCTTTTCATACAGAATCTGACGCACCAGTTCATCCTTCCTCCTAAGTTTTTCTAGAGAAGAAGGTTAATTTGAACAATCAAACAAGGTTAATAAATTAGGCAACGATTGTCACTCAGGTTAAAAAAGAGTAGGTACCTATATAATATGTAGTTAACGGAACAACGAGAATGGATAGCTTGAAATGCAGACGAGCACAATCGGTAGGTAACTATAATGTTCAAAATTCCACTAAACGAAATTTCCGAGGGACCACTTTTTCCAGCGTTGAAACTAAGTAGGTAATTACCCACTTAAATATCAATGAGAAAGGCAGGAGGAGAAAAATATCCAAACATGACGGCAAACTACTGTATTTGAGGTGAAATATATAAATATGTAAGGAGGTACCTGATGCAATGTAACGAGTGAATTTCAGAGATCTCAAAAATGAATGGGAACTCATTGAAGCGAAAATGACAAACACGGAAGTTTTACCTAATTCTAAATGTCTCAACTGTGAAGAAAATAAAATGGTTCTAACTTGACGCTTAGTACACAACCCAATACCGCTACTCCTCCAATCAACTCCACTGTCCTAATCAACGAGAAAATGGAGTTTTATGAAAACGGAGACATTTCCTAATTTTGTATGATCTAGCACTAGTGAAGTCATTCATGATTAATTTTCATGGTAATGCATAATTGAGGTAAAAATAAAATTCTAGTTCTTAGGAAAAGTTAGGTCTGGCGGTGTTTCTAAATAAATTGAAAATTCAATATTTTTGAAGTCTATCCATGATTGGGTCAGTACACCCTTCAACAATCCAAGAGTCATATTTATTGTAGTGAACATAAGGTTTTATAGAACTATATATAAACTTTCTCCAAACTGAAATTATGAAAATGGGAAATGTACCCTTTCAATAAAAGAACTTGAAATGATGATCCACATTATTTTTCCAACATGTAATATTGAATTTACTTCGGTAGGCAGGTGATATTGGCGGTCTTTCAGTCTAAAAATCTTAGAAAAGGGGTTTGGTGAGATTTCAATGCTTCCTGAGCTGAGCCTTCCAGAATATTTTTAGGAGCGACGAGAAATTACGTATGCCGCACTAGTTTCAATAGTGACAACATTGTGGTTCATGCGTATTTCAACAAAACCGCGGGAATGGTTTGGTGAAAGAAAATGAAGAATTTCACTTATTTGCGTGAAAATCCTCTTTATTGATTGAAATTTATTTATAAGTAAAATCATTACGTTCGTACAAAATTTTGGGTCAACTGCTTTTCCGATGAGAACCATATTTTGATTTTTTTGCAATATAACATCTGGAGCACTTAGTACGAGGCTGTACAGTTTAAATAAATTATTATGAGGTGGAACAAAGACCCAACACATTAGACAAGTTTCGCCTAAATTTTCGGAAGTACAAGTCTGATGTGAAACACAACTACATTGTATGGTTTCAAAGAATCGGTCCAAATGATGAAGGAACAGTAAAGGATTGAAACCAAAAAGTGGGTTTTACTTTTGCTACAGCGTGAGCCGCCTACCCCCCTCCTCCCGAATAAGAGCTTTCGATCTGCCCTGCTAGCAGTTTTGGGGCCTTTTTTGATAGGGTTTCAATAGGTTTGAAAACGTACGTTGTCGCTTCTTGATGATCCCCAATTTGGTTTCAATGAAACCAAATGGCTTGCTTCACAACACTGTTTTCATTTTCACCTTAATGAGGGTGTTGCATTTTGCCTTTAAGATTTCTTAAGGCTGGAAGATAATATTCTATATTTAACCTGATAGCTCGGCGATGCGGACGTTTAATTTACCGTACCCTGATATCTTAGTACATAGCCAAGCATACATGTACCACTTCTGGTTCATACAATACATTAAAACCCTACCTAGTGCCCAGTTGCATTATCAAGAGACTATCTTCACTCATTTTGTCAGTCTGATAGTCATTGTGTTGTTGTAACCAATCCCCGATCCGATCGAAGGAATCCTCCCTACAACGGCAAGAGTAGAGGTATGGGGTGTGTACCGAGCGACTAGAAGAGATCGATTACCATGATGGTAGTACTTTTTTGAGTATTGATTGGTTTTGATTCCTCTGATTGCAACTCAGCTTCCCTGCCACTTGCAAATGTTCTGGTTTTGGAAATTAATCATTCCTCCAAGAGCACGCTCGTTTCAAATTCAAATATCAATTTAGTACCTAAGTCTTCGTTTACTTTATCTTGAGACAAATACAACCACGTAGTGCAATCCGTAAAAACTCTGATATCAGGGAATGGAGTAGGGAAGGCATTGGTAGTGTAGTATACACACCAGACCCGTAAAGCTCATGTAACCCTTGTCTGGCTGGGGGCTAACCCCCCCCCCCCCCCCCGTCCAGGCAACACTGTAGCCCAGGGGGCCCGAAATATATCATTCCATATCCAACTACCAGAGACTTCTCATTTACTCATCCTATCTCCTACACTGGCAACCTCTACGTTCTGAACACGGCCCTTCAGCTTACAAGGAGTCATTTTTCCTTCAGCATTGGTCAACGAAGCTTCCTAATTGAAGTCAACGTCCGCCACCGTTCTCTATCAACAGATTTCAGCACACTCCACAACTGCAGCAACGCCCCGTCGCTCTTCCCTCTACCACCGACCAGACCGCTTCTAGTGGCGGAGAAACCGTTCCATCTCGAGCGCTCCACCAAAAAACTACTCTTCTTCAAGCCTCCCAGGGCTGCCTACAACACCCGGCACCAGCCTGCCCTACGATTCAACAAAGCACCTTTCACCGTTCAACTCAAGCAGCACTCGCTTTGCGGCCTTTTCCCATTGCTGAGCCATGACTCTTCAAGCCGCCTGGAGTCTCCCTACTACGCCTCCCTGATCCTCATCTATCAAAAATGGACCGGCATGAATTCACTATCGACAGGGTACCTCTTTACTGTGAACATTCTACTGGAACACCTAGACCATAAGTGCCCTCTCCTCTCCGCCCGCTCAAATTCAACCACCAACATAGGCTCTCTCACTCCGGTATCAAGGCTACTACTTCCTTGATCAGAAGCAGGTTCCTCCTCTGTTAAACTCATGATACGATCCTGCCCTTCATGTAACTGTGCCAAAACTCCAAGACACATTAGAGCACCATTGGGCAGTTTTCTGGACGCTCAACCATTCGAACACGTTATCTCGACATTGTGGGAGCTCTACCCACTTCCAGTGGCTTCAAATACTGTCTCACTATGATAGACAGGACAACTGGTTGGCCGGAAGTAACGCCACTCCGAGATATTTCCGCAAAAACAGTCGCAAGCATTCTACAACACCTGGATCACACGTTTTGGCCCCCAAAACTTTCTCACAGCAGACCAGGGGACCTAACATTCACTTCAGCATTTTTTCAACTATATGCCACCAATTAGGCATCAAGAAAACCCACTAACACATATCATCCTGCTTCAAATGGCATCATCGAACGATGTCATTGATCCCTGAAAGAGGCTTTAATGCTCATCTACTCCGTCAAAATGGGCAACCGATCTCCCGGTCGTTCTCTTTGGACTTTGCAATAGGCCTACACAGGATGATATTTCTCCTTCACAGCGACTCTACGGGGTCACACCCAGGCTGCCCCATGATCTGATAACTCCACCAACTCCGCCTATTGTTCCTTTGTTTTCTTACAACTCGTACTGCAAATATGTCAAAACTTACTACCCAGGAACAATGAAAAACACCAAGTGGATCTTAGTTCGAGTGGACACAACTCACACGGCTCTCATTCCTCCCTACACCCGTCTATATACCGTTCTGGCCAATGATGGTAAATAATGACATACTTAGGTCCATCAGGACAACCTCTCAGACAGAGTGAAAACTTCTCACTCTCTTCCAACAATAACACACTCAAGCCGTCCTCTTGATCCGAAATGTTTAATTGTTTAATTCACCAACAAAAAATCGCCTATTTAAGCGGCCTGATTTGGAGGAATCGACACATTCTCATGATGACAACACCCCAGCAGCCTCTGATGCAAAAACCCACCAGACCAGCACCACCAGGAGGATCTCGCACCATGCTACGACCCTAGGCGATCCAGAAAGCATTGGGAACAGGCTCAGCCCACCTTCACCAGCCTCCACGATCAAAGTGCACCGTCTCTGCCACTGCTACCAGTCTCATTGCCCAGCACAACGGTAATGGAAATAGCGGCAGAACCACCAGTACCTCGTCTATTTTAAAATTTCTAGAGGCTCCTCTTCTGAGAGGAGGCTGAAATTTATGGTTTGAAAAAATTTTGGTGGCCCTGAAATGGGCTGGTGAAAGGACGTTGAAACAGGAGGACCTTGTGCTAGCGGCAGCCGTCTCGGTGGTGGCGGGACCACTGCCCAGGTGTGATGAGTGTGGGAAGCCTGCCGGGTTCGCTCCAGCATTGTGGCTCTCACGGCGATCATAGAGGGGGCCTTGTCGACGGTGAGGGGGGCTGGGTCGGTCTGTGTGCTCACCAGTACCTCGTCTATCATTCATCCAGCCTCCTTACGGCAGAATGTGCAAGGACTGCTATGTTCACGGGGAACATAGGCCTCTGTGCCACTTCGTGAGCACACAGACCGACCCAGCCCCCCTCACCGTCGACAAGGCCACCACTACCATCGCTGAAAATAAAAAATTACCTACCCAAAAACTTACTTGAACTGTGAAATGGACGTGAACTACAGCCTCCAAATACCGTTTCATATTACTGTATAATTATACCTATGTCAGAAAGTGTACCTGAAAATCCACTGTAAACTAAAATGGCCGTACATCTATCAGCTGATGTTCCAGCAATTTCCCGGCTCTTGAAGGTCGAGTAAGTTCCAAAACCAGTGCTGGTTTCAACCAGCTGAAATAATAGCTCTTCGTCTTATACTAGAAGTAGTAATTCCTAGGTTTCGAAAATTCTTCATCTATGAAACTAAATACTATAATATAAAAATCTAATATAAAAATTCACAACAATAATGGAAAATTATCTTGAATTGTAAATTTATTTGTTTTGAAGCGTACTAAGTATTGAACATTTTTTTAGATACATTTATTGATCGGGATTTTGATAAAGAGCGGAGTAAAAGAATTTAAAAAAATCCTGTGGTTTAATATGATTATACGGTATGACAGCCGTAATCAAATGTCCAATTAACACATATTTCTCGCACTACTAACAGTCTAATTCTCCATACTAACTCAACCAACAATTAAAGTACCCTGATTGCATAGGGCATATCAAAGAATTTACAACCCGATCCGAACAATTGATACATAAAATACAAGATACTCAAATTCGCTACAAGACGGGTTTTGCACATAGGAATGATATGTGTGCCACAAGCTTTGTCACAAACTACTACAGGGTTATTTTGTCGAACCCATATCGACCAGAGATTCTTTAACCAGGCACAAAACATGTAGGTACCCAGTGTATCCCTATCTACAAACAATTCGTTTTGTAGTTAATTTGAGTACCTTGCTATTTAGTAAATAGCTTAGATTGTTTGTTGGGGTTTCGTCAAGAACACGAACAGTATAGGGGGGGGGGGGGGGGGGTCCAGTACGTAATTTCCTACATCGTTTTGCGAAATTATTATAATTTTCTTTCCACCCCGCTTGAAATTACCTCATAATTTGCATAACTCAATAAGTGTCAAAAATTCGCTTAGTGTCAAATTTCGCACCACTCTGTGTCGAAACTGGTGCTGCACTATTTCCACAAGCTTTAAATTCATTCAATTTGATTATCTTTTCAACATGTTATGATAATGAACGGCATTGAAAGTTATCTTCTTGTAGGTATATCAATTTCAGAGTTGTGGTGATTGATGACAACAAAATTAGGTAATAGTCGGCTTCCTTATCCGGATAGTAGCATACTTGAAATTCCACGTACATAAGAGTTAACCAGGGAAAACTCAGTTCTCTAATTCGGAAGTTAACTGGTACGAAAAACATATGCTACAAGAAAACGGAGTGGAATGATTTTCAAGCTTTCTAGCCATGTTGCATCAAATACTACAGAACCAGTTTTCAACACACAGTGGTGTAAATTTCGATGCATCACAGCTAATGCGTGTCGTGTCAATGCTCTACTCTGTCTTACAATCTCAGGGTATTGTGTTTTTCCGATTCAGGGGTAGATAAGAGATATTCCGTTCCAAAAATGGGAAATGAAGGTAGGTAGGTACCTAAGGGGGTGAGGACTGGTTCTGCCGTGAGGACGTCTCTAGACGACACGACCACTTCCGAAGGATCGACGAGCGTCGTCTCGGCAGTAGAGGTAGCGATGTGCACTTCGGAGCCAGAGGGTTCGGACCCGACGCTCGCATGCGGGGAGCGGGCCGGTTTGTCGGTTTTTTCGGGTGTTCCCGGCTGCTCGGGTCCTTCTGCAGGGAGGGTCAAAACACGAAAGGGTTATGCAATAGTCATGCAAAACAAAAAACGGGCATTAAAGGTCTTGCTAGTGGGAATGGTGTCTAAAACTATGACAGCAGGATTATCAAGACGTGCAAACTAAATTACCTATTTACTAGGAATACAAAAGCGAGGACTGCTTTCATAGGTATAAAACTCGGTTGTTCTAATGTTTTGAAAATTCGCAGTATAATCTCCAACTTAACCATTAATATATAACTGTAAGAGAATAATTTATGAATTAAGCAGTAAACCATAATTTTCTAGAAAAACACCATCACTCCCAAGGATACTTGTCGTGAAAGAGTTTGTGTCGCACCGTAAACATTTTCTCTTCTTCACAAAAAATTGCGAACTACTGTTCGAAAGCACTCCTCGAATGGAAGGGTTTCATCAAGCAAGGATGCCCCATTAGCAAGTTTTCACATAGCTGGAGGGCAAAATAACGAATAGATGGCGAACGAAGGGGGGGATTTGGGAGTCATAACTTGATTCGATTGGATAATGAAATATTATTGGAAAAAAGGAAGGTACAGATTTCTACGTTGAGCAGGAGTCTAAAGTTGGACGAAGATGGTAGGCTTCCGTCAGCGTGTATTCAACTCATTAGTGTATTGTTAATGGTTGATAATGGAACATGTTTTAGAAATGATCTAACAGGAGACGTTATGCATGTGTCCCTAAATTTAGTTGTAGAAATGTATATAAGCGAGTTAAATTATTTCCTGCTAACCTCAGTAAGTTGATATTTGATAGGGAGTCTATCTGAGACTCCAAGAGATGAATGAAATTATGGGCTCCATCCTGATCAGCTGAGTGAGCTAAAGAATCTACTGTTTACGTTCACCCAAGGAAATTGAAATTTGATAGAAGCCTCTCCGTGTCATCAAGAGACAAATGAAACGACGGGCTCCCTCCTTCCATATTATCAGAACGCGCTAAATTCACTCCTGCTCACCCTAGGAAGTGGAAATGTAATAGGGGACCTCTCCGGGGCAACAAAGGATAAATTAATAGCTCATCAGTATTAATTATTAGCCGAGGGTGCTAAATTCTTTCCCGGAAATCTAATTCAGGAAACGCAAGCAACAACAAATTAAAATCACGATATCGAAAGCCAGCAGAAGGCTAATGTATGTTCTATGTATTTGAATTGACGTCGTTAGATCGGCCCAGAACCCCCGGAAACGTGATCAAAACTCAATTTTTTCATATTTTTCTACGGATTTGAAAAATTTATCCTTTATTCTACCGTTCTTGAAACACCCAAGCCTGCCAAGGCTTTCCCGAAAACTGCTTAGCAAAGTTTGCAGGAAATTCAGAATGTTTCAAGAAGACCGATGTTGGCAATTTTTTGTTAATGTAGCGATTTGTACTTTTTTTTCCTTGTTTCCTAAATGAGGAGAGCTTTGCTAATTGGTAATCACAGCCAACAAGTAGATCCGAAGATGAGTAAATTATTTTTAAAGTACGATTTTCATGAATATTTTTCCAAAGTAGGTGGAAAAAATCGTTCTAACATGTGCGCGCTAAAATGGTTTCATATTGTTTGTTGAGAAAGGTATAAAGAAAGTTTTCGAACCAATTCCAGGTGCTACGAGTTGCTACCTTGACATGTAGGTCAATTTTTCTGATCCAAAGTCCGTATCCCTGCACATAATTTTGGGATAGCTTGGTGTGATTTTTTTTTAAGTTTTAATTATTTATTTTTTCAGCGAATGCTTTACGAAATCCCCCAACCCCACCCACCCACCCCAAGAAGTGTGGGGTTCCTTTTACAAACTTTTTTCTGCTGAAATCCATTAATGTGAGGATTAATACATACCATTAGAGATAACTATTGATTGTTCTTACCCAATTAAAAAGTGATTCATCCATTAATATGAAATGTATCATCATATAGTAGTACCTATTAACTATATAGGTAATCATGATAATAAATAATAACTTGAGTGGTTTTATTTATGTTTTATTCATAATAGTCCGCAACGTTTCTACCCAGGGGCTGGGTCCTAATCATGTGGTGATACAGTTGGTGGAAAGTGGTGGAGGGTCTTTCACCAAGTAGATAACATTCGTTTTAAATGTGAAAACATCTAACACTTTAGCAAACTTCGAATTACATAAATAGGTATGGCTTGGGCCAGAACTAAAACCGTAAAAAAAAAAAAAAAATGTTTTTTAAAATATTTTTTTAACGGTTTTAGTTCTGGCCCAAGCCATACCTATATATGTAATTCGAAATTTGCTAAAGTGTTAGATGTTTTCACATTTAAAACTAATGTTATCTACTTGGTGAAAGACCACTTTCAACCAGCTGTATCACCACATGATTAGGACCCAGCCCCTGGGTAGAAACGTTGTGGGCTATTATGAATAATACATAAATAAAACCACTCAAGTCTAGTTTTGTCAACTCAACCTCCAATTATATTCACTACCTAGACATAACCAGCACTCAGTGTATATATATATATATATATATATATATATATATATATATATATATATATATATATATATATATATATATATATATAAAATAATATATACCTACCTATTACACAATATTTTGAATGTTATTAATAAAATTAATTAGATACTTTTATTAGTAAATATTATTTGATATTTCATTTTTCCTTTGATTTTTCCGATTAATATATTCAAATAACTATATTTGGGCATTTTTTTCTTTTTTTTTTCCCAATATTTTCGATTCAACTTCAGTAAGTAATTTGTTAATTTTAATGAAAACGTTGAGATAACCAATAATACACTTGGGTCTGATATGAAAAGTTCAGGTAATCAACGAAAAAGCCGAAAAATGTCACTTTTTGACAATTTGTGAGTCTCAAAAGTGAATAAAAACATGATTTTTGGAATCTACGCACTCAAAAACATAAGACCTACTCATTTTGGAAGCAAAAGTGATACAATTAAAGTCGCTAGGAGTTTCGATCACGTTTTCGGGAGTTCTGGACCACTGTGCGGTGGTAGCAAAGATTCCTGCCCCCTTGACCTATATAAATAGTTCGGCAGTTTTCATTGACTTTTTCCCACGTTTTGTAGATGAAATGTGTACATTTTTCACCTACCATTATTGAGAACCTAATTTCTAATGCAGGTAGCCTTCCGTTACACGCCAAAATTTGATGCCATATATTTTCAAAGAACGTACTTATCATTGTCGCTCATCGCAAATCCATTCCATAGTGTAGACACAAATCTAACTTTCACCCAATCCTTTGAAGAGATCAACTTCCAATTAAATACCTACCAATTGAAATACTACAATTCATAACGTACCTAATTTATCGGCGATGGTCTGAGGCGAGCCGGGTTGAGGCGTCGATGAACCCGATGGCACACCGGGCAGGGGGCTCTCCGCCGAAGGGTAGGAGCGGTCTGCGTTGGCTTCCAGAGTGTCATCGTGACTGAAAAAAGATTGTTATAAACTCGATTGCTTGATAAGAAGAAAAATAAATCCTCTCTTGAGTTAACTTTCATGTGACACTTTCTCCCCAACACTCGTGGGCATTTTGATGGATCCGTTCGTTCATTCAATACGTAATCTAAAACAATGGTAAACTTTCTTTAGAGTTGATGCGTATAGGTATTCGAGATTGGAGATGTTTCCTCGTATCATAATATCTCAAAATGAGAATCGTGCGAACTAGAAACATTAGATACCTAGTTATCTAGGTATCACATACCATGTAATTATTAAGAGAAATTTCGTGGTTTTTGTTGTACCTGAGTTATCAACATATTTATTGGAAATTAAACGTACTATCATGACAAATACTTTCTAACCCCCTGCAGTCAAAACAAAATTGGAGAATTTCATAAATTTGTCTGTTTGTTTACAGCAAGTACTGCCCTCGGGATTCATCCTTTTTTTTATAGAATGCTTCAAGTTTAGGCGGAAAAACAAATTTTCTATTCTGATTCTATGGAGAGATGTCGGCTGCAATGGCATATACCAGAAAAACCACCATTCGTTTTAATTCAGTCAACTCGTGGTCGTCAGCGGGAGCAGATGTGTGCTGGACCGTGGGTTGGTCAATCACAATCGTCAAAAACCTGTCCACTTTTTTTAAGTGAGTACTTGAACTCAATTTTTTCTTATGGTATTTTTATCGTGCACCGAACGGACTAGTTTCATGTTATATGCCAAATTTGGGAAAAAGCTTGCCACAAGGTGAAACATTTGAGAAAAACTGAAGAATCGTCATCGACCTGTCCATCATCGACCTGTCCTCTCCTGAAAATTCGAGGACAGGACGATGAGGAAAAAGGCAAATCTATTATGTTTTTTGGATTTTCTAGTATTCCCGTATTCTCGCATTTAGTAATCCAATATTCTCGTATTGACCATTCAAAACACATATCTACTTAGCCGAACGTTGTGAAGGTCTACTAGGACTAATTCGAGAATTTCTGTCATTCTTCGTTTGTTGGATTCGCCCTACAGTGGTCACGTACTCACAAAAATAATGCTGAAACCCAGGAATCGTTCCACAACCAGGAGGCGTGCCGATGTTACAAAACGGACCACTTCTGTGGTTATTGTGAACTATTACCCGCGAGATACAGGGTTAACCTTTGGTACATGCCACAGGTCAGGGATCAATTTTACAACTAATTTTCAACAAAAAGTGCCTCTTAGACTTTTTTTTAGAGGCTTCGTTTCCGAGTAGTTTCACTTTTAAGATTTTTTTCGTGATTTTGACCTTAACTCACTAAAACGGCCATAACTCTCCCTTAACCACTTGCATCTTACCCAACCCCGTTATAACCGAGTTTTACACTTTTTGCTATCTAGTTTCACCCCTACAAACACATAAAATTTATCATTCCAAATGCACTCTTATTTTTGAGTTAACTGTAATAATTCGGTTATAAAGGGTTTGGGGAGATATGTAAATGTTCCTATTTGATTCAGCGTAAAACAATACGTAGAAACCGACCCCAAACTCGTATTTTCATATACTTAAGGACATTTTTCAAGAAAACTCCTAATTAAAAATAAAAAAATAAATAAAAAAATAAAAAATAAAATAAAATAAAAAAATAAAATAAAATAAAATAAATCATAGTTTTTTCCCCTAATTAGCAAAGAAAAACAAAAGTGATTACACCGTTGGAAAGGAGAGATTTTGGCACATATTTTAGGACTACAGGCTAAATTTAACACGTGGAATATAATTCGAACTACGCGTATGAAAAAGGTGACATTTGATAAAATTAAGTTTACAGATTGATTTTTCACCAATTGAACCATCTTAAAAAACTTTTATGGTGCATCAGGGAGATGGGAAATTGAACACTCTTTCCAACGGTATAATCAAATTTTAATTTTCTCAAGTAATTAAGGGAGAGTTATGGCCGTTTGAGTGAGTTAAGGTCGAAATCACGAAAAAAATCATAAAAGTGACATTACTCGGAAACGAAGCTTCTAAAAAAAAGTCTAAGAGGCACTTTTTGTTGAAAATTAGTTGTACAATTGATCCCTGACCTGTGGTAGGTACCAAAGGTTAACACCCTGTAGAGACATTTTGAATCGAAAAATGATCTGATAGCCTAACCGTGCTGATTAATTGGTAGGTAGGATAATATTTACCACTATAATTATCAATAATGTGATGGAAAAATTGAAAGGTGATACAATATGTAATACAAGAAAACTAGATAAGGAACCTAATACGAAAGAAGGTTCACCTAATTATGCAAAGTAAAGTATTACTGGATTATTGAATATTGGTCATGATTTGTTCAGTACGTGCTCTATATTAGATACAGAAAAAGTTTATTTATGTAATCCAAAATCATGAACTCAGAACAAGAGATGCTACCAGGCGTGTGGCAGTAATCTGTCATCCGTTGGTTTGATGCCCAGCTACCGCATGACGGTCTCAGGAGAATTATTAGACTGACACCAGCATTTTCTGACTTTCCAGGAGAATTATTAATTCCCTACTGGGGGCGCTTAGGCCATAGTATTGTACGGAAGGCCATTTGCATAGGTTGCCACATGATATGAAGCAACCTAGGTAATGACAGACTGAAAAAAAAAAAAAAAAAAAAAAAAAAAAAAAAAAAAAAAAAAAAAACCGCAGGAATTTGAGGGCATTGATATATTCTACCTAGGAAAACGTACGATTAGTTTACTTCAAGATTTTGATTTACCTATTATTGTAAAGTTAAGCCTAAAGCGATACAACTATTATAATATATATCAGTTTGTTTATTTCATCGTTTAATAAACTTTCTGTGCAGATAGTTACGCTGAGCTAATTAATATTCATGCCTCAATTCCTCTCAACCCTTGAAAATGTTATTAAAATCTGATAAAAATTAACCAAGTAATGTGTATATGATTCTTTCTAACGGTGAATCTTCAAGATCTAATGCTTAACAATTGACGAATATATGAATTTTCCAATTATTGTTAAATTATTTTTCTTCGATGTGTAGAGACTACAGGAACAAGATTTATCTGGAGTTTTTCATAACCTTACCAGTTTAACACCCAAAAATTACAACAAAATCGGGTGAAAATTTAAGTAGAACGCCCTTGTATTACTGACATCGCCTTTTCAATCGCTGTAGTTTAAAAAGCAATGTTCACTATGCTATGAATAGTAAGTAACAAGTACTTTCATTCACGGTCATGTTGATGGTCCTATTTTCCGTCCCTCAAAGGGAGCAATCAAGTGGTCGAAGAGCGATAAGGAGGATATCACGCGATTAATTAAGCAAGAATATATTCTAATTCAACACGGAATTATTTTCTCCATATGAGGGGTTTTTGAAGAACGGATTTTTGAAAACTTCAACTCTTACAAGAACTCTTAGAATTCAAAGAAAGTTGCTAATAATTGATGAAATTTTCAAACTTTTCCAAAATATCTCAACTCTATTTAGGACGTCTCACAGGAGTGAGGACGGCCAACTGTTTTCGAACAGAGTGAGATAAGACAGCAATCAACGAGTTATAATAGTTTGTTAGTGGTAATGACCTAACCATGTACCTACTCAATTTTACGGGCGTTGTTGCTTACCACGAATTACTCGAACTTGAAAAAAAAAAAAAAAAAAAAAAATATATATATATATATATATATATATATATCAATGTAGACTTTCATTGGTAAGGACACTGCACAGTGCAACTTGCCTATTACCTTGACACGAAAACAAAGTATAATAAAGGGGGAAGGGCGGCTGTTTTCTTCTAGAGTGTTGACAATTAATGTTCATTATTGAAAATGATAATGAATCAAAACTCACTCCCTAGTTTCGCGGGGTTCGTTGGAATCGAATTCCGAAGTGACGCCCTCGGTTCTTCCTTCTGTTCTTCCTCTGTGCTTCCCTTCGCGTTGTTTGTACGCCTCCGCAGCGTCCGAGATATGTTTGAACCACCTGCACAAATGAAAAAATATGCACTAATCAGAAAATTGATATAGAACCAATCATTGCAAAACTGAATTCACAAAGGTAGCTGTCCAACTTTCTCCCTTGCTGTTCCTTCGAACTGCCCAAAAATACAGAATCATATTCTTCAATATATACATTGGTACATGCACATAAAAACTAACCGAGACTTTAAATAAGTAGATAGGTCCTATTGAGTTATGTTCAAACAACAAGGGTCGCTGATAAACATCTATCACAGGCGTTCCCAACTTATGGGTCGTGACCCACTAATAGGTCGAGTAGAGGTTCCAGGTGGGTCGCAACGTTAAAATAGTAGTAACTTATTATAACTGGACAATCCACTGATCAAGTTCCTTACGAAGTTTGAAAAAAGTAGATTCTACTTTTTACATGTTACAGAAACCAAAGTTTTCGAGTATTTTAGTTTGCAAAGGACGTGTGGAAGTTAAGAGCACCATGTGTTACTGCCAAAAAATGAAAAATTATCCGACTTGTAAATATTTTCAATAACAGGGTGGCCCCCAAATGGACCTTTTAAATTTCCCTGATTTTTCCCTCACCGAACTTCGCATTTCCGTGACCAAAAATATAGGTACTTTTCAAAATCAAATATTATTTTTTCTCGTCATTTTAATGTATAATTCGACACCTGTAATGCTTCTAAACGAAAATCGTGCAATTTAAAAAAATAAAAACAGCCTACGCTATCATACTGGAATAATCCTTGAAGGTGAAGCATGGGGGGGGGGGGGGGGCAAAAGATACACTTTTATGAAGGTAATTTCATTTCTAAAAGAACATACTCGTATTAGTATTATTAATAATAATAATTTAAAACAAGTTGGGTGTGGCACATAGTTTCCTCGTTTACCTGATCATTGAACAATTTTAAATGATCTTGAAGAATTCCATAGCGGAAAAGAGGAAATCAAGATGTAGCCTGAAATGTCATACGAAAATCCGCTAAAACAATTTATCAGACAGCTGTTTTACTACTACTGACTGCATAATGACTTTTTGGGGAGGCCCTTCACCAACTCAATATAGTCTCGGCTTCATAAAGAGAAAATACTTACAAATCAGCTAAGGTAATCTACACAGTTATAAACGAAATAGTGAACACAGGAATAACAAGAGATCAACAACTGATAACTGATTGAAAAGATCATCAAGATGTTTTCATGAATTCTACCAAGAAATATTCCAGAGTGAACGACGGATCACTCAATAACGGATTTATCTCAATAGAGTCGACTGATTGAGAACGGATTCAAAAGCATCGATCTGCTGCTATTCAAAAGGGTGGTATGTTAGAGACAGGAGTGGACCGCGAGGGACATTTGAGTGATGACAAACTGTGGGGGAATGACATATCGGCGTTTTGGAACTTGAAAGCGGTATCACACGGGTGTCAGCAGGGTCTTAAAAATTGTGTTTGGGCTATGGTCTACATTGCGGACGACTATATTGCCGTGTCCAGCGATAAATAAAACCACCTTTAGGGTTGAGTTGAGTACTAGAAACAACAGTAGTAGGTATTTAACGAGCTTTCTATGTTTATATGTACATATATAAATATGTACAAAATTGAACAGAAAGGTTAGAAAACTTGATGATGGATAGTTGCAGAGGCCGTATGAAGTGTAAACGGAAAGCTGTGGTTCGGAAGGCACTGGCTACAACTTACTTCACATATACGTGCATAGGAATGTTGATATTACGAATTAGCAGGTTAACAGAGCATTCACAGGACGAGGTGTATGTAATACAGATTCAAAAACATAATCTCAAAAGTTGTTGATGATTGCGAAATAAATGTGAGTACGAGAGTTAGAATAAATCAAATGAATTAAACCAGACAGGATGCAGTCAACAGTTCATGGCGGTTCAAAAAATGTTGGATTTTGCAAAATATCTTTGGGATATATATACCTACTTGAACCGAGGTTCAGGAAGATTCTGTGTTTTGTTTTACACGAAAAACTATTTTGTTGCTTAATACGTGAGGGAAACCAATACTGAAGTGTGCTGGTTGACCGAAATATTCAGAGTCACTCAACCCCTCAAGTCATTTATTTAGTTCAACTTTGGGAATGTTCTGATGACTGAAAATTCAAGTTGAACCCACCAAAATATAATCAATCTCTGTCGTTAGATACCAATAAACCGAAAATTCGAAATTCATCCTACATTTTTATATTAGACAATAACTATAACCGATGAATACTGCATATAACTGTTGTCACTTGTTTGGATTATGCCATTATGAGCGAAAAATTGATTTCCTGCATTCTCCCTCACTTTAGAATGTACTAATGGCTTTGGAATTGGGAAAATCCATCCTTCACTTTTCCAGCTCAGATCGCTATGACCAAAATATCTATATTTACTCCCTCCGTCATCCCATATAACATAGCGGTTTCCGTAAAACAAAAGAAGTGTCCCGTTACCTTTACTTGTCCACGAAATTCAACTGACTTTATTCAAATAATTTTTTTTGGAAAGCTCCAAAAGGTCCTTTCATGTGGAATTGCGGATTTTGACACACGAACATGAACATCGAAAGCCTACGTATTTCAGGATAACCGCTCTAGAGTCAGCGTAAATCTCGAAAGCTCCTAAATATGACTGCTCTGCATTCATAAGTCAAATTGAGCGCGAATATTCAGAGAAAGCTCATCCGAAGTATGCGTCGGGATGCCAGTATATTCTTAGCACACCACCGTCATATAGCGTCCCAATCCAACCCTTCGGCATCACGGGGAAATGAAAATTCTTCAGCTTTTCCAAGCAGGCAAAATGCGAAGGGAGAGAGACAAAACAAAGAATTCAAAGAATCGTTAAACGATATCTCCAGCGACGGCAGAGAATGTGGCGATAAGAAAAGACCCGTAGGATTAATTAAAAACAGATTCCTTTTCAAGTTCTTTGAGAAAAAAGGAAAAGTTTCATCTATTGGGAAAAAAGGAAAGAACGGAATCCCTGAAGATTTGAGGCATAAAAGGAACTGATAAAAGGGAATCACTATTGGAAGGATTGCTCACAGTTGTGAAGCAAGTATTTTGATTTTCGCCTATTTGAAAAGATATAGTTGATGCGAAAAATGTTTAAATCATTGTTATAAGCTTACCTGAGTACTATAAGTTATTGTTAGTCGGTATTTCAGTAGGAAAATTTAAATTTTAGTTTCCTGAAAATCTAGGATTTGATTAAAGGTAATTAATCTATTTTGTAACATGTAATATCAAATGCGAGTTGTTCGTTGTCAATCTGGTCCAGTTCAATTGCATTCAGTTAGCGCGTGGTAGTAGCCAATTGGCTAGACAGAGATCAGTACGTGAGGGATATCAAATACTGAAATAATATTTGGGAAATCATTTGAAGTTCCTCTCGTGCTGAGTTGCACAAGATTCATAGCGATGAAACTTGAATTTTAACTTCGTTCCAGGAGTTGGGAACCATTTTCACAAGTTACAAAATTGATAAAGTGAACTGATTCATACACACGCATGTTGCATTTCCCTGATTCGTATTAGCAGATATGTATCTAGTGCTCGACACCCATGTTTAAGGTAATTTCTGAAGAATGTTATTCTGATGCATACCTATTCACTCTGCCCCCTCCCCTTCACCGTTCGCTGGGAATGTGGAAATGATTACATATTAATTAGTAAAAGTGCCAGTCATGCAGTATGATCGCATGAGCAAATTTGTGTGAATTATCGTTATTTATTCAAGTTAAATTGTTATGAAATGGGTGTACTTGGAGTGCAAAGAAATTGTCTACAGTCAAATATGACAAAAAACTTATTATAAAGAATAGTCTGCTATTCAACTAAATATTTTGGGTTTTTTACTTTTTTGCTGATTTTGTCGATTATTTTAAGCACACATTATTACAATTTGTGATCATTTTCAGCATAATTTTCATCGTGAATTTTTGTGAATATTCTATTTATTGGAGATAATCGTCAATTGAGAAAAAAATTGTTTCGTCTCTCGAAAGTGGAAACAATGCGTCAGCTACCTTGGTAGACTCGGAAGCAAAAAACTATTATTCCAGCAATTTTTTGAATCCCTAACAGACAACTTTCTCAACAGTTAAATGCCTCGAAGAGCTGAGAAACGTAACGCCTTGACGAATCGGTCGAAGCACAAACCGTGTAGAGATTGGGGTGGGAAATGTTTCACTTTCACCGGCCCAGAAGGGGTCACAGCACCGGCATGATGACGACGCAATTAGGAATAAAACCACCAGGACCTAGACATGCAGAGTAGGTACTCAGACACACAAAAACATAGCGGAATTTGGATGAGAGCGAACGAAATTTTTTTGGGGTAAAACTACACTGAAAATGGTGTCAAACACAATTTTATGCTCAAATCGTCTTTGCGATATGATTTTTTTAAAGGTCGTTTCATGAAACCCACGCTTTCTACCATAAAAACCCATATTTTTCTACTATAAATCAATCAATTTCAACTTCTGACCTTGTGAGTACTTTCATTAAATTTCCAAGATCAAAAGTCTCCTTTGATTCTCGAAAAATACTGCCTATCTTAAGACCCTAATAACAGCCTAAACCATAAATTAAAAAAAAAAAAAAAAAAAAAAAACTCAACCTCTGAAAAAAAGAAGAGATAGTCAAATTTTACAGTAACTTTCTCAAGTAATAACTTTTCTAACGGTATAGGAAACAATGCGATTAAGTTTCGATTTGACAGAGAAAGCGGGAATGTAATAAAAGGTGGTTTCGATTGAAGGTTTTCTTAAAGGTTGCTTCATGAAAACTACGTTTTTAGCCTTTAAAATCCATATTTTCCTATTATTAATCAATCAATATCAACTTTCAATCTTTCGAGTATTTTCGAAATCAGCGTTAAAATTGCTGAAAAAAGTGTCCTTTGATTCTCGAAAAATACTAAAGACGACAGTCTAAACATGAAAAAATTTAAAAAAAAATTATAACTTCATGAAATGTTTAAAACTTCAATCCATGCTTACAAAACATAAATAAAAATAAAAGATAAAATAAATAAATAAACAAAAACTTCAGAAGATTTTCAAATTTTACAAAAACTTTTTCAAGTAATAACCTTTTTAATGGTACGGTCAACGTTGTGACAAGTTGATTTGATTGCGAGAGGAATCATGATCAATCGAAGAGACCTACAGGTTTTTTTTTAAATAGATAGGTACTGAAGTCTCATAGATTCATATTTTCCAAAATCATTAAAGGTTCATTTTGTTGGTATGGTCTTTAGATAGGTATATTTTTCGAGAATCAAAGTACATTTTTTCTTCTTATGAATATAACGCTGATTTCAAAAATATGGTCAGAAGTTGACACTGGTTGATTTAAAGAAGAAAAAATATAGGGTTCTGAGGCAAAAATGTGGCTTTCGTGAAAAAATAGAAGGGAGAAAAACGTTAAAAAATCATATCTAAAAGGCAGATCGAAATAGAAAATTTAACTTGATGGCGTCCACCCTGTTTATTCATAGAAATAGAATGCATGGCATTTCGGATATATACCAAAACCTTAAAGCAACTACATCGCAGGCAAGAGAAACACTCTCACTTCAGAATCTTCCCAGAAAAAAGCGTACCTATACCATTTGAATCCACTAAGCGAGAGATGCAAGTCCTGCGTAAACTAAAACTTCCAGCAACAAAAGGCAATAGGATGAAAACGTCTATTATATCATTAATGTCTCTTGTAGAAATGAACAACTTTTTCTTGTTTCCATAACTACCACAACTCACCTTTTACAAGACAATGACAGGACGTCAGCTTTCGCGGAGGGTAGGAAATTATACATCCTTTGGAATATGATCGGTTGAACAAAATAATCTATTCGAACAGCATTGCTTATTTCGCATTGAATTCAGTATTCTGGCCGACACTCAAATTTTCTGCACGAGTTTCCGAAATGGGAATGAATTTTGAGTAGTCAGAGTACAGTAATCCAAATTCCTTCAAGCCTGTATGAGTGAGGAGCATCCAACGATCGTTTGATAGCATGGCATTTTTATTTTGACTAACGGTTTACCATTTAGTAAGAAGGTATTTATATTTAGAGAAGACTATATCCACTGACCGTATGTTATATATTAGGGAGTAGATCTTGAAAGACAACATTTCTCATATAAAGATAATTTTAAGATTCAGGAAATAATTCGTGATTGTCCCCACTTCTCTACTCTCCAAATGATGAAACGGAACATTCCTCACCGATTCAGCTGTAACGCCAGTAATATAGAAGTTACAACAACTTTCCGTCGATTTTCAGAATCAACACAATCTGCATAACGGCTCCCTGAAAGCACTGGGTCAACGCCATAATAATCAACAGCCGACCTATAATAAGATATCCCGCACCATTTCTCCCTAAACGGAGCATCCGGTTTCGAGTGAAACCGAGCGGTATAGTTTCAACGATGGGAACTCACACGACCACAAACGTACATTCCAAATTAGTGAAACCTACTTGATCAACCCATGGAAACTATAGAAGTGATGGACTGACTTCACAATCTAAGTAGAATCAGACTAATGAATAAATTTATAATATACGAAGAATTCGAGTACTAAACAAAAGATGAAACCGAATGAACCATTACACCAGATACATTATTTAATTAAATTTTCATATTCCACCATTCCACACAGGGGCTAATCCAGGAAATCTTTGAGGGAGGAGCGCACTGAAGGCTGGGATGGGGGGGGGGGATAAAAAACTTTCCATCAAAACAGAATAATTGAAATTTAACTTTCAAACGATAGTACTTCCAAGCTTTTTGTTTGTAAGGTTTTTGAGCACAATACAAAAAGTCATGCAACATGATCTATGAGGAATTTTTGTAACCCACAGAAAATTTAAGCATATAGAGAGCAAAGAAATTTTTTCTAAATAATGATCTGCTATTCAAAGAGATTTTGAATTTTCAGTTTTTTGTAGTTTTTGCCGATGTATTTAGCACATAGTACATTTTCTAGCATAATTTTGTCTTTTAAATTTTTGAATTTTCTAGTTTATATAGTTGATAAACTTTATTTGAATAGAATCCTGCTAAAAATATAAATTCAACTGTTTTTCGCAGTTTTGCTTTATAGAGATTTTTTCAGCAAATTTTTTAAATTTGATTTAAAAATCATTGTGCTCAAACAGTGCTGCCCAACGAACACAACCTTTCTTTTATAGTGCATGAATCAAAAATGGAATTTTTTAATCTCTCTCCCGTGTAGAGTTGTTTGGAAAGACACACCACATCCTATTCATCCACATCATAAAAGAAAAACGTTCAAGTCCAGGAATCGTTCAAAAATGCGTCAAAACAGATTTACATGAAGAAATTATGAAAAACAAATTACTTCAAAATGTTTTGAGCCATTTTTGAGTTATGAATAATTTTGTTTGCAGATAGTTTATCAAGTGAATAGAGTAAAATCTTGTTAGAGTACAGACACAATAAAACTTGCTTTTACGAAATTGAAGTTGAACAAAATTTACGCTAACTGAATAATAAGTTTTTTGTAATGCACGATAAATAATGGGAATTATTTAATAATAATTAGGTACAGTATTTTACTACTGAAGCATAGGTCCTAATATTTAATAAAATTTTTACATGGAAGCAAACATTTTAATATTTAGCTTCTTCTTGAGATTATCCATTCCTCAAACCATAAGTAGAATCCTAGCATTTTTTCGTAAAATCTGTTGATGAACTTCTACAGCAATGTCAATATCAGCACTCGGACTAATTCAGCAATATTGTCCTTGGACTCTATAATATACTACTAGAATGGTCATTAGACTGCAATTTAAAGGTTACGTGAGTTAGAGTACTTAATGTTTTTATCTCAAAAAGAAACATTAATGATAGATACTAATTTTTTTTTTACCAAGGACCGAGGGGGGGGGGGGGGGGGGGGGGGAGGGGGCTGCGCCCCCCTCTGGATCTGCCACTGATTCCACATCCCCACAGATTCTAGGCCCGATAAGACTCACTCACAACGAATTTGATGGATTAAAATATGTTTAGATTTGGGCATTCAATACAAACCAACTAAGTTTTAAATAGGTAGGTTAATCATTTCATAACATGTAGTTAATTTCATAAATTGTATCGAAACTGTAATGCATATACTGATTCTATAAGTACAGTGATTGTTGTGGATATGTCTGTTATTAAAAAACAGACATCTAACTTGGAGATTAGGTACAGCGGGTGACTCGGTATTTTTGACTGAAAGAAAGCCGCAAATTATTACACAAAGATTTATTTTTTATTTATTTAACGAATTAAATTAAGCTGCACCTCCACCAGAAGACAAAGATTTATTATTTCTATATTAGATAGCTCTTCTAAGCAAATCATTCGTCCATACAGTTATTAAATCCCGTAAATAGTATATATCAATACTTGGTACTTCGTGCTTCCCAGAAGAGTTCAAACTTTACAGCTACAAAACCACAAAATCTTACACTTTATGGTAAATGTAAAAAAATTCAGAAAAAATGTCGAAAAAATGTAAGTTGAAAAAGAGAGAAATTATCCTCAGGGGTCCCACAGTTGATCAGAGCCCTTAAAAACTTTGTAATTATATTCTAGATGCCCCAAAGGAGCTCCATTTCTAATTTCAGCAATGCAGCTTCAAGGACCCCATAGCGTAACGTACCTTCATAAACAATTTGCGTAATGGCGTAATTTGGTGTAATGGTTTTGTCATCAACATGCCTAAGTAGATATAGGCACCTACAAGGAAAAGTTAATACAATTAATTAATACACCTACATTTTAGTAGCCCCCCCCCCCTGATCTAAGTATAACGACATTTAAGTAGTTAGATAGCTACAAATTGAAAATTTGTGGGATGTAATAATGCAAAGGTGCATTGGTAGGTCTAAATGCTTCACTAGTCCATCCGTACGGACAGTAGTTAATAAACTTGATTTCATCAAGTCAGAATTCCATTGGAATTAATCAGTTGGTACTTTTTTCTTACAAGGCAAGTTTTATCTTTCGATCCTACTAACATTTTATCTTTGGCAATCATTTATGGAATTTAGCGATTGACTCGATAATTCAAATATTTCACTACCAGCACAATGTAGTGTGTTTTTCTCTGTTCTCGCGCCTAGAAATTAGGTATTTTTTTCGGAAGTCCTACCCATTAGGGAGAGCGAACGGATTAACGCACAGCGTTCCGGATGGGTTTATTCGATTATTTTTGATAACATCTATCGTTGACAACCAAAAAACGGACGGAGGGATTTTTTTAAAAATTACATTTGCGGAGTAAACTCATTTTAAAACATATACAAATAAACTTTGAAGGAGAGTTACCTTTTTTTTTGGTCGATTGCAAAGGTTTATTATTGAAAGTACACCAAAAAACTTGTTAAAAACCCGAACCTTATTTTTATAGCAAAATATTGAACAGAGATATTTGTTTGCCAGTAAATATAATAGCTATAACAGCTTCTTTCCCACAAAAGGCTCCAATTTCAGTAAATGTTGACTTAAATATAACAGTTAACTAAAACGTTGATAATTTGAATCTATTGCAGCAAACTAGTAATTCGCAGAGTAGCAGTGCAAATTCGCAATGATTGTTTGAGGGCAGACAATTTACTTGGCGGCTACTTCAAATAAATAACCAAGACTGTGACCACCACCCATGATTTAATGAGACAAATGCTGTAATTTGGTGTGCTGTGTTTTGTGGTTGTTACGGTCATGCATAGATTCAAAATGTTGAAACGACGAATTCAAAAACCGCCGCATTATTACACGCTGATCGCACCCAAAATCAGAGGGATGACAATACTCAGTAAAAATATAATAACCGGTTAGAGTATCGAAGACCAAGATGCTAACCTCGAACAAATGCGAAGTAATGAGGTTCAACAGTAGCCAGAAAAAACTCCTCATTACTGAACATTCATTACTTACCATTTCCATTTGTTTGTCATGTAGAAGCAAGGAAACTTCAAATTGGAAAAACAACGTCAAACTTAATCATCAATTAGGTAAGAATCGGGAAAAAACATCATTATCATTGGAGTCACAACGATTCAAGGCAAAGTAGAGAAATGGAAATTCTGAGGAATTGACATCAAAACATCGGAAATGTTTTGATCCTCCTCCATTATTCAAGAAGATGAACAAATGGGTTATCAGCGAGAAGGGGAGAGGGAAATAGTGAGTGAGGGAGAGAGAGAAGAGAGAGAGAGAGAGAGAGAGAGAGAGAGAGAGAGAGAGAGAGAGAGAGAGAGAGAGAGAGAGAGAGAGAGAGAGAGATCACTACTTGAACAAATCGAAGTAAATTGAGGGAGGAACAAATCCATATTTCAATTGTCACAGTTTTAGACACATTTACACAGTATATTCAACCAAACTACGAGTCTATAGTTCTATAAAAATAATAATATCCCTCTGCACTTCGAATTCCTATATACATTTCATGCAACCAGCAACACAATCATGCCGGTCCCAGCAATAATTTATGTTGAGTTCGTGAGGTTTTTTCACACAGAACGCACTTAATGATTGTCAATTGCATATAACTGGTAGGGTATGCTCCTCTTTCTAGGTTATACTTCATGGCATAATTACAATAGAATATTATACTGTGGTCAAGTTTCGACTCACATTCACGTCGGGCTTGGCACCCAACTGCGTTGGGCACCCAAGTCTTCCGAAAATGAATATTTGCACTGGGCACCCGGCGAAGGTCAGCCTCTGTGCGACAGTTAGCATATGGCACCCGCTGTAGATGTGAGTGCGTGTATTCATGTACGAGTACATAAGTAAAAAATCTCAGATTTCGTTCTTTGATGAATGAAATGGATTCTGAGCCGGTTTACGTAAAATTTGGACACCCCAAAAATTTTCTAATGAGCCAAATAGTTGAATTTTCTTCAAAATTTGGTTGAAGTAAAAAAATCACAGATTTCGTTCTCTTGATTTATGAAACGGATTCTGGTGGTTGGAATTCTTCTTGAATGGTTTGACAACTTGGTTTGGTAGGTTGGCTTTGGTTTTAAAACTTGGTTGTCCACAACGGGTAAGGTCGACGACAAGTCTGGCAAATGGCTTCTGTCCATTGGGTTTGAGGCTGAAGAGGTCAGCGAAGTTTTTAGTGAGTGGCTTGCGCTGATACCAAAAACCCCTCCAGCTTTATCCGATATCGCCAAATACCTGCATGATACTTATATCGCTGTAAACGTTCAGTTTTCAAGTTTTTGAGCATCCCAATCCTCAGCCCTCACTCGGAATACCAACGCGTGCGAGTCCCTTCACACCCGCTTCAACATGACTTCGAATCGCCACACCAAAACACATGCTGCTTAATGGATGAGTTCCTTGAGGTACAGGCGGAGGAATATAAAAAGCTTCAGTCATTGGAATCAGGAGAAACTTGGCAGTCAAAGTTAGGCAGGACGAATGGGCAAAAGTGGGTGGGTGAAAAAATATATTGTAAGGAAGGGAACGGCGATAGGACTCCCTACAAATAGGTAGGTATGCATAAAAAAAAAAAAAAAAAAAAAAAAACTACTTTTCTGAAAATTATTATTTATTGTAATTTTTAAATTTTTTTTATAATGACGACTTTTGAGATGAAATTACAATAACGACAAAGTGCTTTCTACAGCATTGCCCTCATCACTAAAATTCACACCTCCACGCAATTTTTGTGGAGTCTGTTGATGTTAAAGTGGGAAGGCGAATTTTTGTGTGTCCCCCACGCAAGTTGGGTGCCGAGCGAAAAAGCTCATTTTCGAAACATCTGGGTGCCAAAAGCAACTGCCTCACTTTGATGCGATTGTGTGCCGAGCGCAACACTTTTTTAGGCCTGGGTGTCGAATGCCGGGACCCGTTCACGTCACCTTCGTTACAGCAATGGTTGACAAAAAAACTTTGCTATACCTACTCTTTAATTTCCCATACACATTTTGAAAGATACCTTTATCGCAGAGATTACCTTCGTGATCCTTTTAATAGCTTAATATAATTGTCAAAGAAAAAACTTCACACTAATAAAATTAATACAAAATGTTTAAAAATTGAGTTTGTAGACGGTTTTTGAGAGCATAATATGGAAGATCACTGAGCACAACAAAGGGTTTTCGTTGTTGTTCCCACCTGCTATGAAGATGCCGATACTCCTAGACCTGGGCCTTGAACTTGATCCCATTCCATACAGCAGATTAGCGTTCGAATCTCCAAACCAATTCAATGCGTATGTTCTCTAGCGCGTTAAATTACTTACCTACTTCAGTAAAATGCAAAAATCGTCAGATCATTTCGAGATTGTGAATAGAGACAAATGGAAAAACAAAAAATTATCCTGCTGATACAAAACCATGATTTTTTTGTATACGTTAACAGTAGTTCGGTGACATTTTACATTAATAGGTACGTGCTTGTAATGATTTTCAAGTACATATTTCGTTGCTAGGAAAATAACGCAATAAGATTAAGATTATGGAAGACAATGGCCTCAATACATTCGCGTGCAACACTCGTAATCTAGATTAAATGCACAAAGCTAACAGAGAAACTGGTAATTTAATTTTAACTCAGCTTAGTAGGAAATCAAATCGCTTTTACAAACAGCGACTTTGCGTTTCAACAGATGTATCGATGACGGAATGGGGTTAAGGGCGGCAACAAACCTCGAGCTAAGCGCCATCTGGAACCTTTCCTATTGAGTCACCGGGATGAGTCCCACAGAGAAGTTCACAATGGAATGGTAATATATTGTTTTCCAGAAGCTGGACAAAGAAAGATATAACTCCCTGTTGATACTTGAAGGATACATGGGTTTCTTCCGCTCTCCAAAGTCAACAATCATAAATTAATTATTAGTAATGCAGAAAACACAACTCGGGTCTCATATCAGGCGTAAAGACTCATGCCTTCCAGGAAATAAATTGCCACCCAGGACCAATTATCATATCTCTACGTAATTGCTGATTAACTTTATTATTATTTATTTGGTTATTTATTATTTTCCCCCCTTTTCAAATTCCCAACTTTTGAAACTTGAAATTGTTGAAACCCGATAAGCATATCAACATATTTCCTTCCATTTATTACGTTGCAAACTAATTACATTGGGAAGAGCTGCAAACAAATTTTGGGAGAGAGAGAGAGAAAGAGAATGACGACAAAATTCTTGAATTTTAGAGATTTTCCAGATCCAGAACTGAACTGCATTTGTTATAATATTATGTTACGCTCCTGATATGGAATCCCAACCGTTAGTATTGGCGCCACATTTGCTGGAGTTTGGTATTCTCTAGACCAAGGTGCTATGAAAAATAGGAGGTCTTGATTCAAACTAAATTACGAAAATTCCATCTTGAAAAATGTACCTACACATGAGCGAATTTTCGGAACTGTACAATTTATTCATGTTCGCCTTACTTTTATTTTATTTATTCATTTTTGAAAAAAATCTTCAAAACATCAAACAAAAAACATTTAAAAAAACTTTTTTTATGACTAAAATTCTGATATACAAACCATTATTAAGAGTTTTCGTCAACACTTTTTCTTGTTTTTATCGAATTTTTAGCACGACTTAGTGGGTTCGCACAACTACAGAGGCTATTAATGATCAAAATTCGCCATTACCTGGGGATCCGTTCCGTAGAAATCAAATGCGAATTGGGTGGTTACATGGATTTGTTAAATACAATAACAGACTGACCACCATGAGACCAAATGTGGCCACAGCGTTTTATAATGGGAAACAGAAAAATTGTGAGCTGAATTTTTTTCCCCAAGTCACCTTATTTTTTGTTAGGTATATAAAGTGTTTAAAAGGCTTCTGTAACCTTGATTGCATCTGATAATAAGATTATTAGAATTTTCAAGGATCGTAATTCATGCAGATAACATAAACTTATACAATCCAATTAAGGTATGAAACACCTAGCGTTCCTTATAAAGCACGACTTTCTTACTAAGTGGACTCTCCTTTGGGTTGACAAGGAGCCGAGTCTGATAAACAGGTCTGACTACATTCTGTGAAATCCAGGCCATTTGTGTCCAAGTTATCTTTGCCGTTCAAGAGGAATATCGAAAGAATGAGGAGAATGTTTGTAATGAGAACTTTAATTAATACGCTCTTAAAAACTAAAAGATATTCTTGCAACCGTTGGAGCTTTACGTTCATGTATCAAAACAACCTCACTCACATCATTCACACAATCACACACTTGTGTGGTGGATCAGAATCACCACTCAATCAAAATAATCTTACAAACTCAATGGTAGTTCCCAAAATAAATGGGATTATGAAGTCAAACACTGAAATTTGAAAACAGGCTAGAAAAATAGATTCCCCATGGAGTTACAACACCACAAACCACCTTGAAGAAACCCAGACATGTCCGATTCGGGATATTCATCGGATGATTTATAAACCATACTACACGTGAAAGTACACTAGGTTTCATTCAACAGTGACAAGCTGGTTCCTTGCCAACTCTTCCAAGAAAGAATAGATTTCATAAAAATAATCATCCAAATTGCCAATCAGGGCAGGGGGCCTAAATTCAACTATGTACTTCACCTGTCACTGAAGTATTACCCAAGCTTGAAAATCATTTCAAGAAATTATTGAGGGGGGAGAGCAGCAAAGTGTTAATTTGATTCCAAATCAAATAGTTCCAAGTCCATCGTTTTCAAAGTTCTACAGCATGTTTTACACATCAGCAATGAATACAATTACAACTACTGTGACAATTTGAACGGGTCATGATAAGAAACAAAAATTATAAAAATCGTCAAAATCAGATTTCCAAACTGCCAACCAAACAGGTTACCCAGAAAACCTTGGGTATGATAGAATCGCCCTAGCGCGAGTTAACTACCAACAAAGCCCATGAGAATCAACGGACAGGCCTTCGCTGGTGACAACCTTCTTCTTCAGGGCTAAAAAAAATCAACAAAATTCTTCAAGAACTCCCATCAGTTCTAGCATCGAGCCCACAGACAAGATATATCTTCCGTGTAACACCGCGAGTAGCCCACCACCAAGGGAAGAATATTGGGAACATTTTGTCCCACCGCCATCCCCAATCACTGCCTTCGCAGCCACCCCAAAATGGTTTATTTCCATGTAGACGTCCAAGGTGCAAGCTGTACAATTTGGTTACTGAAGAGCCTGCTTTCACTTCAGCCAATACAACACATACCTACAGATGTCAAGGACACGCAGAAATCCAGTCGAAGAACTGTGTGTGTGTATAAGTTGGGTAAAGGTTCTCCAGTGGTACCCGAGAAAAGGTACATGAACGTGGAAAACCTGCGTTTTCAGGGTAGCCGTTTTTCTTACACCATGTAAAACAGCAGTGTTACCAAGCGTCTTTACGCTCTCTTAATCTTTTCACTTTGCATATCCTAATTTCCTATCCCTTCTTTGAGTAATTCTTCATGTTTGGAAATAAGATGGTGACATTGAAGAAGTGTTGAAGAATAAGGGAAGGTTTGGAAGCTGAACATTTTATTTGAAAGTAGAACAGCTCCGGGCAGATTCTAACACACCTGTGTCAGGTGGGTTAAAAATTACACTTCTACTTGGAATTTTGAGATGCTATTTTATTTAAATGTTCAGAAAAAGGTCAGGTTTAATATAATAAAAAAATAAAACCAAAAATAGAAAAATACATTTTTTCTTTTTTCAAGGTTGAACCCCTTTAAAACTGATGCTGGGACAAGTTAATTTCATTGCGCTCTTAAAATCCTTCATATAAAATAAATTTAAACAATTCTGCTGAATGGATGTGATACATCATTATCCGCGAAGAGTTAACCGCCATTCTATAGTAATATAACAACAGAGCCGCTGAAAGCCATCTGTGAGCATGAATACCGGCGGCGACAGCGTCGTGAAGTTGATTAGCTCGATGCATCCGATAACTAGTTCCTATGTAGCTGACAAAAGGCATTTTTTACTCGAATTTTCAAAACCGAAGTTTAACAAATTGAAATGGGGATAAGCCTGTTCAACTGGTTATGAATGATCGAGCAAACAGGCTGAGGCTTTTCTAATATAGCAGGTTCACCCGACACGAAAACCTAATAAGAAGGAGGTCGGCACACAAACCCGTAATTGTACACATAACCTAGTAATCCATAACTGTACGACGTTATTTCGGCATTGTGATGACGAAGTCATAACAAGAATTAAATGGTAAGGTTATCAGTACTTATATGATAGAATCATACACAAACGAAGAATTCTGGAGGCAACTCCAGTAGTCTCCAACTTACAATGAAATTAGAAACGATTGCAAAAATCCCATAATTCGTCACCATGTTCAACTGTCGTTAGAAATATATAGGTATGTGATAATGAAATAGTAACACAGACCGAAAGAACTTTTGAGTAACACTTGAGGAATCAAGATAATATCGATTACGGTTTCTACACACATACATTTAAAAAATGCTAAGCTTCGAATAACAGTCAAGATCACAACAAGCGATACAGATAAACAAAAATACAGTGATATAGGAACCTTATTACCTAATACTGTTACTCCACCAAACATACACCAACATTACCAAAGCATTACAGATTTTAGCGCCATGGAGGTTCAAGTTTGACAGTAGAAAAAAAAAAAAAAAAAAAAAAAAAAAGGTCGTTGAAAGTTGACAACTTCAATGACGTAGGTACGTGCGAATGAACCGTCGAAGAAGAAACTGTAAGAGGATCGAAAATCAAGAATGTGAAGAATAGCAGGTAAAATGGCTACGTAATGGTTCAACATCATTCTTTCTCAAATATAATATTTAAGGGAAGGTATATCTCAAACCTCGTTTCTACACACATTAGCTATTTCAGTAGCTTGAAATACCTAGCAGGAATTTAAGATGAATGGGACTGGTAATATGCTCACTATCAAATTTATGTTTCGGCGTTTTAAAGGGTTCACAAGTAACTATACCGCTATCATGTTTACACAGCCATTCTATGAATCAAAGTGCATTACTTGAATTACAGTTGCAGTTACATTAAGCACACTTTCCATGTACCAAAATTGCTGGCTCAGTAAGCACTCAAGAATTCTACAGTACTTTGACAGTTTAAAAACATCAATGACGCATTCACCACAATAAGATTTGAATATTGAGTGCCCAATTCTACGTCAAACTACGATTGAAAAACATACTTCACACCTGAAAGGTAGAGTGCTCATCGCTGATTATCGCATCCGTCTGGCTCGGAATATGTTATTTCTTAAAGAGGAGCAAATAGTGAGTTGGTGAGAATGAAGATTGTCTCTTGAAGTGAATTGAAAAATGTCACCTTGATGCTTGATGCTGAACTCCGTTGAAGACACTTTTGATGGTGTTGTTGGGGTTGACAGGCGATGTCGAGGGTGACGTCATATTCGCCACCCTCTCTTCAAGAACTTGAACCACCCAATCCCGGAAGATTTAACTCACAAGAACTTTGTTGCGTAACGGACAATAAATGCAGAAAAATTCTTGTTCGCGGGTTTCAGAAGAAAACCTACCTACCTCCAACCCCTGTTCAACTTGACGGAGTTTACAGTCTTCAAACACTGTGGAGTTCACCCGTGACTGAAGGTTGGAACTGAACTCTCTCTCTCGTTCCTCTGGCGTGTTTCCCCCACGGGCTACCCGCTATCTCCTCTACCTACACCCACCGTCAATGCCTCCCCACCTACCTCGTCATCAAACCGTTTTCAAACCATTCACCGAGTCACAATGCTCCCCTGGGGCACGACTTCCTCCGTTTGCCACGAATAACTGTCGACCTGACTGATACGTTCAGATACGACAGTACTCTCACGAAGTATAACACCAGGTTGGTACCCCAAATTGGCGTCGACCCTCCAAATCTCATCCAACTAGAACAAATAATAGTAAATAAACACCTCATTCCACCAAAGCACCTGTTGGGTTCAATATGTATATAAAATATGTTGAAATTTGCGTCAGTCCAAATTTCGAAGTTGCTTACTATATTGCATGCGTTATAAGTTGGAACTCTAAATTGGCATCAACCATCCAACCACGATTACACCAAACACCCAGAGTTCAACAACTCCACTCTGAGAAATACGGTATACCTGGATGAGCATATTCATAACCCTTCGTTGATATATAATCATCATTAAAAATCTTAATATGAATGATCGTACTAATGACGTATGTATCTGTTGATACGCGTCAGTTCAAATCGCGGTTCTAATCATTAAGGTGTAAGAGAATAAGAGAATATAAGATGGGGAACCTAGTGGGCGTAGCTAACCGTTGAATTTACTTTCTGAAGTAGGTATTTCAAGGGACAAAGTAAATTGAAGGAATGAGCAGAAAAATGCAGGTGCATTGTTGGAGGCAAACCACCTCCGCAGCAATATGTAGATTCAACATTTCTAAGTTGTAATCTGAATGTAACTCGACATTGAAATTCATGGGTCAAGATTTCCACCCCCATGTTATTGATTCCCCTTAATATACTTGTTCCCGTTTCCATATGTGTTATTGTGATTTAACATGGTGACCAGCAGATAGTATTCTGAATCATCAATTTTGTAGGAGATACATCAATCAATTATCAAGTTTCTGGGAATATACATACCTATGAGGTGGCACCGAAATGGAAATATAAACCCCAAGAAACGCGGGGCTACAAACACAATGCATTGAATGTTGATTCATTTAGTGCTGCACCACTCATAGATCGTAAGACAACTTTATTTGATATTTTATTTAATAAAGTCCACTGGAAGGCATCAAGCTAATGAAAATCATAACCATTTTCATGTTGACAAAATGTGAGGTATGACGCGACGTTTTCGGCAGCTCATTTAGACTGTATAACTAACAAAATGGTCTATTCGCAGGATTCAGAGGACTAGCAAAATATTTTTCAGAATAATAATCATATACACGGAATACAGTTAGTTGATAGTTGATAAGGAACGCTACCGGGTAAGAATCAGCTTACTTAATCAGTCCAGAATTAAAATTATTCCGAAAGTCAGGTTTTCGAGTCCATGGAGTATTGAAATATATCTCTTATGTAGGTCAAAAGAATAACTTTTGGAGATTTTTACTATAGGAAGGAGTCAGTTGATACAGGAGAATATTTGGTGCACTAGGAAAACATAGACTATTCTATAAACAGCAAATTGTCCCGAATTCAAAGGTGTCATATCAAATAACCATATTATCATACCAAGAAGTAGCCAAACTTTTCAATACAAATATTGTTCAATACTAATACATGGATGTATATTTGAATGCTTTAGATATCTGGGGATAAAACAGCACCCGAAAAACAGTAAAATTATATAGAACAGCGAAATCAAAATAAACGGATGGCTAGTTAAAGTCAAGTTGTTTCACAGAACTCCGTGTTCAATACTCACAATAGACCTTAGTTTTCTCCGTAAGTCGAAAATTTAGGTACGTTTGTTTCTACACTGTCGTGAGGATCTCCTCTGTAGCTACTATATTACTTACAATATGTGTTACGTGTACTAAAATTATACACCTTTAACCTAAGAGGAGGGAATTCGTTTTCAGCTAGTTCAGAATCAACACAGAACTAAAGGTGTTCGATTTACGTAAGCCGAAGGAAACGCAAGAAGCGGATGTTATTGTTAACGTTACTTGTTTTTATCCGTAAGGACTCCTACCCCCTACTGTCAGAGGCGAGAGGGCCTGACGTGCTTTCTTGTTTAAAAATATCCCCGCCCTATAATTTTCTCGCGCTCGAATAATTACTTGTAAGAAATCGCTGAACTGGGTTTCTTAAGATGTTTGAACGGTGAAGGTAGTGGGCGTGTTGTGAACAAAAATAGAAGTCTACAGTAGAAATAAACTGAGTGAATAACTTGACTCTAAATAGAAAGTCTGGGCAAAGATGAGAGGAAGGGCGGATGGCGAACTCGGCTTCGTTACAGGGTGAGTTTGGCTTCCGTGAGTTAGGCAATGGTTACCTACATAGAAGGTTTCGTAACACGAAAAAAATTAAATAAAACGATTCTAAATAATGATACATAAATTTTACAATTCTTCTTTGTAAATAAACCTTCGGCACAGTATAATGTTCAATACTTTCGTAACAAACCAATAATTATTCGATAGGTAGTTCTCTAAATATATTTTAATTAAGTAATCATGAAATGATGAATACTGAAAATTTAATGGAGAAAGTTGACTATTTTCAAAAAGTAACTTATAAATTGACTTCGACGGTTAGGTCGTGATCAGTAAAAAACAATAACTCCAATCACTCAAACTAAGTTATTTTTGTTAATGATTATGACCTATCCGTCGATTTTCTTCGAGAGTTGAAACTCTCCATTTTCGTTTAAATAGACAAGTACTCCATATCAACTACTGTTTTCTTAGTTAAAATGAGTTTCTACAACTTCGGGGCGAGTGATTTAATTAGTATCGGCAATGTGTTATGTGCCGATATGGTTGAGCAAGAGAGTGTGGTTACAATTTTAATTTGATTAGACAAGGCTTCATGGATGACGTGTTTTGTGGAATTCGTCAAAAGACAGCTCCGAGAGTCGTTTCTTTGAACACAAATAGTATATAACCCTATACCCCATGACTACAGTGCTACCTTTACTAATAAGCACTTCATGCCTTCAATCAGTTTTCTGTACATAAAATCAGATCAACATAAATTAAGTTGGGTAAGGCATACAAGAGCAAAGCACAAGAAAGATTCAACGAGCATACAAGGAATGACAACAAGCGAAACAACATTAACCATAATGCCATACTTTTGAAAGAAGAAGACGACCTTTTCAAAGTCCATCGACGACTACTGGACACAGACCAGGTGTTCTGTGTAGTGGCTACAACGATGAACATCCTAGGAAGTTGGGGTCGACCATGTACACATAGTCGACTAGCGCCCACTGAACCAGAAAGAGGAGAGCAGAAAACCGAGGGAGAGGAAAGGGGTGGTCGGTTGTCTTCGGGAGGGCTGAGGGATGTTTCTGCCGAGCTTCTAGGCGATAGCGACGCTATCGGTCCACTTGTTGCTGCTGCCGAGAGCGAACTCCATTGTTGGAACCGGTGAGTGACAACGCCTTGATGCCAACGTTGCGCTTTTGTAACTAGAATGTGATCTTCGAGGTTCCAAATTGAACTTCAATGGGCAGGAAAATTTAGTCATTCTGTTAACCAGTTACCAAAACAGTTTTCGTGGTGTAGAATAAATTTCTGAACGATGGAATCACTGTCATAACAACTCATCTGCGCGAGCGCCAAAAGGATAGCGAGACAAAAGTGAACCGGAAAGTGGAAGAATAGACTCGGAAACTTTTGGAAAACTAGTCGTGCAGTATGACTTTATTAACAAATTTTGTCATTTTAAACATATATTTACACCAATTTTTGACATGTGAACTTTTTGAGTGTACAAAAAATGTTAGCGGCTATGAATCAAGACGATCATTAGTCATTTTCCGTTGTTCTTAGTTATTGAACTTTTCTACTAAATTATCCCATTCTTAAAAGCATTACTTGAAGGGGCTTGCATTGCTCTATCACAATAGTTTTGATGAGAAAGAGCTATGGATGTATCCCGGAATGTTGGCGGGTTGCCCTGGGATAGATGAATAAACAACAGATTCTCTAATGACATAAAACGTAAATTACTAACCTGCGAAAGGAAGTGAAGAAGAAAAATACATCTTGTTTATTAATGCTCGGTGAATCCCCCTTCAACTGAGGCGAAGAACCTCAATCAAAAGAAACTTCCAGCTGGCTAACTTTAATCGAAAACGAGAAAAAAGTTTTTTAAGGCAGAAACATTTCAAACTAATTAAAATAAATTATGAGGACAGGGCAATATCGTAGAGGCAAGGTCCTTGACAGATGATTACAAAGGAGCTTAAAAACGGGAAATAAGTCCGAGATTAAAAATGTATGTCTAAATCAACAAATTAAATGTTGGAATAATTATTTGCTTTTTTTTTATACTCAATAATTGAATTTTCGGCACAGTGTTGAGAGAGTTTACTTTTCAAATTTAAACTTCGTCAGATCGAAGTTAGTAAAAAAAAACTTGTATAGAAGCACTAGATGAATAATACCTATCCTAGAATAAGGGGAATGCGAACTGAAAAAATAAATGATGGAACGGAGTAACAGTATAAAGAAATATCACAAATAGATTTTAACACGTCAACACACAGATAGAAATGGATTTAAATACATTATTGCCGACGTTCAGTTTGTAAAACTTCCCTCCAGTAAATTTGACATTTTCGCTAGCAATCTGTCACCTATATTCACAGCCAACGTTTAGCTTCATATTTTTCTCAATTGTTCCAGATTTTACATGACACTATTATAGATCAGGGTTGCACTGACTGCGCCAATGTAAGGATCCAAACACAGTAAAATGTTAACTTGAATTTCAGCCCTTAATTACTATAGTTTAGTTTGATCAAAATTGATGCCAACCTTACTGGAATGTCCCCGGCCGATGTATGATTTTTGAGCCAAATTTCATAAACTTGGGTTTAGTAGTTTTTGGAGACTTAATATAAGATTTTAAGGTGCGAAATACGGTATGGAGCATGTGAAGTATGGTGAGAAAGGGAATGATCCGTCCTGTTTGAAATACTTCGTGTATTCAAAATAGAGGTGGCATCGAGACATCTATGAGTTGATGTCTAGATTTCAATTTAAATTGCAACAATGTACAATTCAGAAGTTTCTTCTGATTCAACGTTTTAGGCAAATGATTTTTCACAATTTGTAGATATTCTGATGTCCTAATGTGAACTATTTTGCAAAACTGGCTGAAGGTGGGGTAATGAAGTTGCAGATCCAATAAATTTCCAAAAGTTTAGATAAAACTAAATGATAATTGTATGAAACTGCTAGTGCTGCTGTAATCATCAGGATGCAACCTACCCCGCAGTTAGAATATAGAGGTAGTAAAAGTAAACAAGTAGAAGTAAAATTGCAGTAAAATGGCAGTTTCCCAATTCACGCAAAGTGAATAAAATCACAAAAAACATAAATTTCTTTTCTGCGAGACATCTTAACTGTTCATTAGGGATCACGTCAAGTATCAATTTCATATCCAAGTTAGAGTTCATATTATGCTGATATTTCTCCGATTGAGCCTGAGTGGACAAATCGAATAATTGAAATATATAAATTGAAATAACAATTGAAAAATACTAATTTCTATTGCGCTAGAACTCTCATTAGGTATCAAGTCAAGTATCAAGTTCATACCTATTCTGCTCATTCTCCAATTGAGCCCGAGTGGAGGAATTGAATAATTGACACCGCTAAGATAGTTGCTACAAGGACAGACGCCACAGCGACGTGGATGATAACCAGGTAGTATTCATTCAAGATCTCGGATCGGACATTTTGCCACCATGAGTAAGCCAAAACGTTAACTTACTTATTAAATATTCTAAGTTCAAAAACTTGTTTGCATCCGATTTCAAACATATAATCAATATTGTAGTAATTAACCGAAAAAAAATCCAGCATACGTCCATATGAGCGATTATTTTCAAAATATGGAACATGCTTTAGCCATGACCTATCTGTCAAAAAACGTAAGTATCGAGAAACGATATCAAGGAACAACATCTTGTAATGCAAATTTGCGTTTATTATTTTCAAAAATGAACCTTTGTAATCGAAAAAAAAAAAAAAAAAAAAAAAAATTAACCCCTCCCCACAACCATAGATAGATCGACTCCAAAAATCGAATTTGAAATATATATATATATATATATATATATATATATATATATATATATATATATATATATATATATATATACATCTGCCACGCCGTCGCCGTCATCCGAAGCTTTTCTCCGAAATTACTAAAGCCGAACTTTATGAAATTTGGCTCAAAAATTGTACATCATCCGGGTATGTGTCTATACCATCGGCATCACTAAAGGGTAGTAGCCAAGGACTTGAATATTAAAAATCAGATGCCACGAAAACTTCCGAAGACCTTCCTACGAGGGTAACGCTCATTTAACTCGACCTGACGGAGTCAAAAGAAGTATTGTTTCCTACGTAAAATTTTCCGCGGAATGATAGTAACACCTTTGATTTTTTTACTGTCTTTGTTTGTTTTAGTCTCAATCTTAATTCACCATCCCGTTCCACCATCTCTACAGATTCTTTGAGTTTTTTTCCACATTATTTATATGACCATTTTTTTCTAACTTGAGCACATTGTGTGCACAAAAGTTGAAAGGAAAAAATCTTTCTAATTCAATAAAAATGAACGCAGGAAGAAAAAAAAAAAAAAAAAAAAAAAAAAATCGATTTTGCTAAGAATGAATACGATTTGAGTAGATTTAGGAGAGAGAATGACACAGTGAAAAACTCAAAACAATAAGTTAAACGAGTAGATTTTAGCACAACAACAAGCATTGATGCAACAGTTAGGGGTCTGGTGGTGAAGGTGTACATTCAAACGTGATGAGAAAATATTTGAGGAAAACCAAAGACGACGCTCATTGATCAAGGAAACGAAGGGTGCAAGACATTTGGGAGCTTCGCAAAACACATACCCCACTACAACATAGACGTCTAAAGTTAGAATCTCCAAGAGACGTCACTCCATCAATCATCTATTTGGACGAGGGACCTATCTTCTGAAGAAACAAGAGGAGTGTCGCTCGCATTCAGGCATTGCGGTTGGCAAACATCCCACTGAGAAAGAAAATACGATCAAATCGCCGAGCGGATGATTAAGAAATTGAGACGTGAAATGACGAAGCTGGCACGTTCCAGATAGAATTCCAGGTTCGGTTTTGGCGACAATATGAAAGCCACAAGTAATATTGCAAAGGTACGAAGTGGGAAACGTTCCAGTCATGCATCATCATCACATGACAATAGTTCCAATTTGACGTATTATATATTTGTCAATTTTATTGAAACACTGCATTTTATTGACACTTTGCGTACAAACAAATAGTCACAGAAATAAATTGTTTCCTATCGAACTACAAAAACTCTGCAATACAAACCAATTTTAGGGTTTTAAAATGATTTTTTGTAGACTTTATAGATTTTTAACACACTTTAATAAAATTAATGTACATTTTTCAGTAAAATTATGAGTAAAAATTGCTAAATATTCTGACAGAGTTGAGACTTTTTATAAGTAAGTAATGTTCTGTTAAAATATAAATTTAACAATTTTTAGCATTATTGCTATTTTCAAGGAATTTTTAAGTATATTTTACGAAATTTTAGCAATTTGTTATGATCAGAAGCTGGACTCATGAACCATTGGACTCATCCTTTCTTTTAGTGTGCTTGATTCTGAATCTCAATTCTAAGGGGAGATATCATTAGGAGAACGATCGGGGATATCGTTTCGTAGGATGATATCGTGTGACATACATAAATAAAAACATACCTATAATATGAAAACGTATACATTATACAAAAAATGTATATTAAATGTAATATTTTAGAATCAATCTCGAATAATCTTGAAAGTTTATCATATTTGGCCAGATAGTTTCAAAGTAATTCAAATCGTTCAGGGTCAAAAGCCGAAAGAGTCTCGGTTGAGTATTATATTATTGTTAATATTATATTATATTATTGAGTATTCTGCTATAGGTACCCAAGCAGCGCATCACAAAAGTAAATGGAAAGTAGTTTGTTTTATGTGGATTTAATGCTTACCATCAAATATCAACCAAACCGAACGAGATCAAATATGGACCCGTGATGTTTTGAGAGTACGAAAAATATGTTGGGAGAAATAAGCATTCAAGGAGAACTCTTTGGCTTCTAATATACGAAATTCATCCATGGAACTATCCCACTGTAATACAATGCTTAAAAACAAAAAACGATAATAATAATAACGGTAATTTCTGTGAGCATGGTCTGTGAAAATCTAATGCGGCCATCGGGCAATATAGTGGGTAGGTAGAAGGTTACATCCAGAACTTAATTTCCAGTACAAAGTAATTCAAAAAGCATCAGAGAAATCTCAAATAATTACCATTATTACTTTTGAAGTAGCATTCGTTAGCGCTTGCGTAGAATGGAGTAGGTAATACTTTGAGAAAAATGAAATTGGAAGGGAACACTCTACAGCCTAACCCACAAATTCCCAGGAACTGTAATCCAAATCGGATGAAAACTAGACCTTGTTCCTGGGAGTACACTTTCGCACATGCACAGGAGCTAATAATGATGCAATCATGTTGAAATTAACAAGGAATTCTTAAACCATTGTCCCCGAACTATGCATCAAATTCGAGCGGGATGGGACGACGGGGAATTTACGTTTGCGCATGCACAAAATGAAGTGATGATTTGAGAAGTATGGGATTAATAGAGGACCATTTACAGCCTAACCCGCACATTTCCTGAAAGTTTCATCAAAATCGGATGAAAACTGTTTAAATTAGGTTCGTTTAAAACAGAATACATATTCGCGCATGCGCAGTAGCCACTAATGATAGGATTATGTTGAAATTACTAGGGAATGCTCAAATTAACCTCTTCCACCTGTCCTCCGAATTTGAGCGAGATCGGACAACGGGGGCGTGAGGAAATGATGCTTGATGGAATTTACACACACACACCCGCACGCACGTACGCACGCACGCACGCACGCACACACACACACACACACACACACACACACACACACACACACACACACACACACACACACACACGCACACACACACACACACACACACACACACACACACACACACGCACGCACAAACACACGCACACACACACAAGCAGAGATAGAGGGAGAAAGACACGTAAGGAAAGTTCTACAGAACAGTCTAAAACGTAAAATGCGAATGCAAAATTTTACCACTGTAAAAAAACAACAACCGTTTGATTTTAGTGGAGACTACAACTTTTTAATGAAATGCTTCCGCAACCTATAGGTAGACGTGGGGAGCAATTTAAGAGATGAAATTTAACATTTAGGTAGCAATACTTCATTAGTAGGTACATCCGCGCGGACAATAGTTAATAAACACGATTTCGTAACGTTAAAGTAAAAAATTCCATTGGAACTAGGCATATCAGCTAATAATAATTCCAATATTGGCATTATATCGGCTGATATTTACCAGGCAATTTTTATGTATTCCAATATCACTATCTAGCGATCTTTGGTGGGCTTGATCGGATAATCAATAGATCCGCTAGCAGCTCATTAGAAATCGCGCTTAGAAATTCGAAGGCGTTTTTCGATGTTCGAGCCCTTAGGGAAAACGAAGCGTTTAACGTACAGCGTTGCGGATGGTTTTAATCGATTCTTTGGGATCATATTTATCATTGACAAGGGGGGGATTAATGTTACCTTGAAAGTTTTTGAGATCTTGATTTTCGAATGTTTATTTTATGCTACCGTTTAGGATTGACACAAATTGATGCCGAGCTTCTAGGACCATAGACCCCAAACGCGATTTTTAACGCAAGTTTCATGAAATTTGGTCCATTAATTTTTGGGAAAAGCCGCGGACGTTGGACGGACGGATTTTTTTCAATTCGCAAACGTATGTTCGTAAACCAAAAAATTATAATAAACCAAAAGTGGTCCGATTCGGAGTTTGACATTAGGTACCGTAAAACGGATTTCCACGAAAAACTTCACAATAACAAAATTTTTAGATTCGGAGTTTGACATTAGGTACTCTAAAACGGATTTCTACGGAAAACTTCACAATTACAAAATTTTTAGTTTCTCTTTCCGCTCCGGTAGCTTCATTAACACTGTAAAATGTACAAAGGGCCCGTTTGATAGTTTATCTTATTGTATCACAAGAATGATGTCTAATATCATAGAGATAAATGTTACAGAAATCAATCATAACTAGGCACAATAAACTTTTTTGCAATCACTAGGCGCGCTTTGGATTGTTGATTTAATACTTTCCATGTTCGTATTTCTTCTATACAGGTTAAGTTAACACCAAATGCCATTTGGTTCTTGTAGACGAATCCAAAACTAATTCAATTCCACACGTACGTGCTATGAGCAACATTCTCAGTCTTTAAAAGGGAGGCAGCGAGGTTGAAGGGATTGGTTTATTTATTCTCCAGGAATGTCCTACCCTCACGATTCCCAATATTGTCAAGTGAATAAACGCAGAACCCAAGAGCCTTCTAGTAGGTCGTCGCCACCGGATACCTTTGTACTACCTAGCGTATATTTCCACTTGTATACTACACATAGAATCAACGTGGGGACCCTTCCCTAGATCTATTTAGATGTTAATCGCATCCTCCGCTGTACTACCGCTACCCAGGACACCAGCTCGACTGGGTTTCCCATCCATCTGCGAGGTAGTCACGCCCACCGGCAGGCTGTATCAGACCCGCTTGGAGATGAAGTTCTAATTGCTCTTGTCGCCCTCCAATTTTCCTCGGTGTAATTGCTTTCCAAAGTCACAACTTATTCCACTGAAGAACTTCCTGAACTTGATGAATCCGTCACGACCAACTTTCCAGCTTTATTGAAATGTCAGGCTACCGTTATTGAAAAAATTAAATTACAATGGAAAAAAACTCAAATGAAACTATAAAGGCAGATAAAAGATGCATGACAGGCACGCAGAATTGATCATGAAAAAACATTCAGTTGGGCTTTCATGGACGAATTTCGATTTTCCCCACATTTATAAACTGAATCATATCTTAAATGTAGCACGTTCTGCAAAAAACTATTTTTACCCCAAATTCAGCTTAAATTAGCGTTTTTTAAAACAATCAATTTTAGGATTATTTGCTAAGATTATATTTCTAAATAATGATCTGCTGTAAAATTTAAGTTACACGATTTTGTCCATTTTTCGTCAGGTTTGGAGATTTAGCACACATTTATACGGCAAAAAAGTACAATCAAACCTAAGTTTTATGAAGTGTGATTTATTGGTGAATTTAGTGTTTTCACTCAAGGTCAGATATCGTTTTAAATCAAAACACAAATTCAATATACAACAGGGTGTCCTGCAACCAATCAGTCTTAGTTAAGGATTCGATACTATAGTTCGCAACAAAAAGTGCGAGAAGAGATTTCTTGACTTTACGTTTTGTTCAAGAGTATTTTCAATTTCAAGTTTTTATTTTTTGTGCTGCCGACCTTGTCCCACTATTAAAGAAAAAATCTTATTTCAGAAGATCTCGATTTTTTAATATTTCAGCCCTCAAATTCCACCCGTAAGGGTTGATTGAAATTGATGCCGACGGTTTAGGACTAACTAGGTTCCAAAGATGAGTTGAGTGCAAGTTTCATAAACTTTGGTCCAGTAGTTTCGGAGATAAGCTTCGGAAAACGGTGTACTGCGGACGGACGGTTTATTTTCCGAATCGTTTTTTGGGTTGTGAGCATCTTGAAATATAAATCAAGAAATTTTTAAGGGGGTTAACCCAGCAAGGAATACGCTTTAGCCAAGAACTAATTGCCCAAAAGCGTTACGTTTTGTGATGCAAAAATGCGACCCCACAGTAGGAACCCTATGACTTTTCGCCAGCTACGCACCTACCTTCCTAAAGAAACAGTCGGTGGAAGCATAATGTTGTAATCTCATTACGAAGACGTTTTTATAGAAAAGGTTGACATAATATATAATAGGACAAGGATATTTCCTTAGAAGGATGTTTATAGCGAATTTTCGTAGAAAATGAACTATTGATAATACAGTTTTATAATTTCCTGCAATAAAATTCTGAGTCCTGCTTTACATATTCATTGATATATTAGCGTTATAATCATATTCCATGTTTTTTAGGGAATTTTCGAAGGAAAAATGAGCTAAATAGATGGCCTCAACATTTTTAGAAAGTTGGGGGGGGGGGGGGGGGGGGCTACAAATCCGTTTCATACATCGAAGAACTTAATCCTAGATTTCAATGTTCGTATATATATATATATATATATATATATATATATATATAAAGATCACCGGACAATCATCATAGTCAGTAGCGATCACGTTTCGGACGTACAAAACTTGCTTGAAGAATGTGTTTGCAGCAATAAAAATATTGTGAAACGGCACAGACGACCCCTTGATGAAGTAAGAACTGATGGAGTTGACCATTGGCCAAATTACCATGAGAAATGGAACCGTTGCAAATATTTCAACTGCAAAAATAAGATATAAAATGCTCCAAATGTGATGTAAATTTATGCCTGAATAACCGGAGAAATTGTTTTCTTGTTAGTTTCACGACAACCTACAGTCCACCAGCTCTTGATGCTGAAAATGCTGTAAACATTTATCCATATCAACAACAATAGAGAAGAATTTTATGAAATAGTAATTGAAAACTATCATAATGCTTGAGTGAAGATCAATGACTGTATGCTGTAACTATATATACTTAAGAATTTATGATGTACATATATAGGTACTTATAACAATAATCTACAAAAAATTCTGGACTGATCTTCATCGTTGTTTGACCTACGTGTTTGACCACATGTTTGCCACTCTAATCTAATTTTTACCACGTTTGTTGTTCTTGATCAGTATACGTTTATTGCATAGTACCGAAATTTGAGTATGATATTAATGCTAGCGAAGGAGAATAAAATTTTAATTTATAACGCATCAACAAAATTGTGACATACAAGTATTTGAGTGGTTAACGTTATTAATGTTAATTACCTACATATCTATTATTGTTCCTGGAAAACTCAGTCTAGTTGAATTATGAAATGGATATCGATAATTTGGATTGATAACTTGAAAGAAAACGTGAATATATTGTTTATAAACACACATACGAAGTCCCGAATGTAATCCCCCCCCCCCCCTCCGTTTTTTCCCACAATTTTTTGAGATGTCGAAGTGAAACTTGGAGAGCACTTTTGGGGTGCCTGATAAAGTTATGAAAAAAAATAAAAAAAAATAAATAAAAAAATAAAAAAAAATAAAAAAATAAAAAAAACTATCATAAAAAATCCGCGCTTTATCCATCAGTTCCACTCTGAGAATGGAATAAGATATCGCGATTCTGGCTTTACCATCGTGTTCAGCGCTAAAATATCTTTAAAATGAGGTGTCACTCGGGAAAAAATAGAGATGAAATTTTTCCACGTACCCCTCTTGGGTTGTCCAAAAACGTTTGGACTTTTGTTTTGATTTTTTCGGTAAATAACTCGGTGTAAGGCACCCTACCCCAAAAAAGCTTCACTTCCTATCTCCAAAAATAGGAGGGAGGGGGGATTACTTGTAGGACACCCTGCATATATATTTGCAGTTTGAATACATCAACAATAACAATACGAAGGAAATATATTAATTGAAAATGGCCTAGGTCAACTTTTACACTCCACACTTCACATAGTTTTACAGCAAGAGTTGTCGGGGGACAGCATTCCGGATGCACATTTTTGGACATTTCCCGGCTGAAAATTGACCTATGAATGTTCTTTTTCTTAATTTAAAGGTTATTAGATTTGCAACAATGTTTATGGAAAAGTAGTTTTTCCTATCTAACACCAATTTCTCGTAATCTACAAAAACAAAAATCTTGAAAATGTTGATTTTCACTTTTTTTTCACTGTTTTATAGTGAAATATTACATTTTCGGCTTATGTCATTAGAACCAAAAATGTTGGCCATAAAAGTACCTACAATTAAAAAAAAAAGTTTTTTTGAAATCGGACCGGCTGTTTGCATGATACGAGAAATGATGAAATAACGGCTGGCGGCCATTTTGAATGGCCGCCATTTTTAAAAACTACCGTTCTGAGATGGCCATAATGGATTTCATGCTCTACTCAGGCACAGGAACATGACATATAAGTTTCGTCTAGTCGCAAAATCATACCAAAAATTCGTCTGGCACATGGCCTAAGTTAAGGGATTGAAAATAATCATTATGGAGTTTTGGCAGGTATAGGTAAGTAAAATATGTCCGTTCACGTCATCTGAACACAACATTCACTGAGGTTACCTTGGTTACTAACTTCAAGTCACCTCTGAAATGTTAAAGTGGTCCTAAGAAAATAATCTACTTGTTACAATGAATTAAATTGTAATATTTAAGTGCTTCAAAATGATCATTATAGTTATGGCAAGAATGTATGAGCAAAATATATTCGTTCATGTTTTCTGACAATATTTATTCCTGTAACTGCGCAGACCCCCGAGTGGGCTTCAGCCGCTCCGACAGGCGTTTGATATACAGTGCCTGCAAAACGTGTATGTTGTGCGGGTAAGGTATAACCTAACAACTTGTGCAACTCATTTCTTCTCTCCATCCTTGGACACAATTTGTTCAAATCTAAAGTTACGAGAAAACGCTCGAGTCTTGATATTTTCAAACCCGGATTCCCAACCACTCATTTATAAACAAGATATTGAGATATATTTTATAACATCTTATCGACTTGAATTAAGCATTCGTAGTAACAACCTCAAACGCCAATTCGAGATATGTATGGGTACTGAGCGTTACCCATGGGTGCGAAAAAAGGATTAAACAAATTTTTAGAAATGGAATCCATTTTCATTTAAAAATATAAAATGAATACGTGGGTAACTCTCATCCATTATAGGAACCAAACATTTTAATGGGGTTTATAACAATTGTACCCTAAAATTACTCAATTCCAATAGGCTTCTTCTAATACGAAGTCAGTGAACCAAACCATATGTACGTTTCTACTAAAATTTTCTGGATATATTTGTTTCATGACCACACTGGATCAAACGGTCGAGCAGCAGCGGGATGGATGATGACACGCTTCAAACCTACCTAGGACACTTGTTTGCTCGAAAACCATTAAATTGATGATAAAGCGTCGTAATAATTGATCCGTTAACTTACGTAAACCCCATATCCCTCGATGAAGTTATGATTCCAGCATAGATTCAATTTAAACTCCTCCAAGTAGAGGTTCAAAATCGCGTCAGTCAAAACTTCATTAGCTCCATCCCCGAAGCACTTACACACTCAAACCACGGCCAGCTAATCTGCTTAGTGCTTAGGTTGTGTGAAGCCTAGCGCTCTGAGGGATTCCCGTTTTTTTTCCCCCCTCACGTGAGTTTCTTCGTTCTGTGGAAACGTGTTGGGTTCTGTGAGCTGACACGTTCTGAATAATAAATTAGTCCCTAACGCTCCCTTCATGGCTAAGGTCCAGACTTTGGACGGATTAGTACCCTCCAGGGCCAGGAATACCACTTTCTGCACCCTTCATTACTTCAAAGTGGCCTGGATCTTCCCTCAAACCCTGCTCGCATTGATCACTACGGAAACCTTGGGATTACCGAGGGGCCGGAGAATTTCACGTGCGTTGCTTAGACCCTCAAGGGACGCTTCCCTCAGAGTTCAAGGATACGGCTCAGCCTTATTCAGCGTTTGAAGGCTGTGATTATTAACCCATAAAGAACCAGTCAAAACGATGGTAAACATTTCATAGTGCACAACAAAAGAACCATAAAAATCTGCTTTACATATGTATATTTTGACATGCATAAGTCTCAGCACTGGTGGTCAATCCGAATTTCTGTCGGACAGTCGAAACAACTTGTATTTAATTACTAAAAGAAGTTTATTATACATTATCTAAATGAAACAACATACACGCAAACGACTAGCCTTGGAGAAATTATTAAAATAAAAAACACCAACACTTCACAAGTCCCTCTATGTATAAAAAGAGCTGATATATATGTACAATAGAGTCTCAGAATCAAGTTAATCGACAATGACTTTGGCACCGACTAACTGGAAAATAATGAGATAAAATAAATCAATTACCTACGCCTCACTAGTCCATCTATAGGTGTCAAAAGTTAAAATCAATTTCATGAAGTAACTCCATTGGAATTATGTCAGCGGATATTTTCAACTTGGTTTATTAGGCGATTTTTACCATGTCGCAGTAGTTATGATTTGCTCGCATGTTGATGATCATTTTTCCTGTCAAAGTTGTAGCCTTTGGGGATGATTTATAATAAGCTAGCCGCTCCGGCTCGCTTCCACGTCCGGCCGGGGGGCCAGCCCCCCGGGCCCCCGTTGCTCGCTTCGCTCCCAAGGTGTGGCTGTGTACATGCGATGGTCTTTTACCCCCCATTCAGGTGTATTACAATTGAAACATGTAGGGGATGTTGCTCGCTTCGCTCGCAAACGGTAGATCCCTAAGGGTAGGTTTAACGTGTGTAGGGGATGTTGCTCGCTTCGCTCGCTCGGTATGGCTGTATATGTGTAGGAAAACACTCGTTGAAATCCGATGTACGTAGGGAATGTTGCTCGCTTCGCTCACTCAGCTGAGCAGGGGTTGCGCAATTTTGATGTGGCCTATATTTTGCGCCGGAAGTAGCTGGTCATATTAAAAAAAAAAAAAAAAAAAAAAGAGAATCGCGCAAATCGGTCAATCCGTTCAAAAGTTATGGAGGTACCCACATACAGACACTTTACTTCATCAATATAAAGAGGATTACTGTCATTCCGAAAGTTTTCGAGATCTCAATTTTTTAATATTTCAACCCTTAAATTCTACCCTTTAGGGGTGATTGACATTGATGTCGAGCTTCTAGGACAACTAGACCCCCATAAGTGATTCTTGAACCCTGTTTCCTATACTTTGGTCCAGCAGTTTCAGAGAAAAGCTCTGGACCAGGCGGACGATTTTTTCGATTCTACGCATCTTGAAACGTAAACCAACAAATTCTGCCGAGCTTCTAGGACAACTAGACCCCATAAGTGATTCTTGACCCATGTTTCCTATACTTTGGTCCAGCAGTTTTAGAGAAAAGCTCTGGACCAGATGGACGATTTTTTCGATTCTACGCATCTTGAAACGTAAACCAACAAATTCTGAGGGGGAATTAAAAGGTCAATTCGGGTCACAATCGGGTCGATTTCAAAGGTTCATCATAGCAAATGCTATACCGAATTGACTCGCTTTTTCCACTTACAACGGAGTCGTTCGTAGGGAAATTTAACTTTGTCAGTTTTCATCCGACAGAAATGGTACACCATTTGTAGGAAAGATCTCTAAGTTAAAACCTAAAATCTGACTCGCCAACTAGTTGGGGGAAGTGGTAAAACGTTGTATGTTACCACAATCTTCTCACCAAGGTGCTCAGAAATTAGCAACTAACTCAGCCACGGACCTGAAAAAGTACGAATTGTTCTACCATTCAGGTACCGCAAAAGTTGAAGAGACGAGAGGTACGTATTTACTTTAGCGGTTCAACTCCCATTCGGGATGTTCACCTTCTGGAAACAGACCCAGAGCGGGAGCGTTACTCAACCATGACTCCACCAACCTCACAATCCACTCTCCGGACTCTTGATAAAGTTTTCAGAATTCTTGGAACAGAAAGACCTCAAAATCGTACATTTAACTACAAAACTAATAATGCAATATAATAATAAATACAATAAATATAATATTAGTAATATTTAGAAAGTTATTACCATTTTTTTAAATTGGCAAGTAGGTATCTAATTAATCTTTGAATATTGAAAAGAAAAGTTTTCTGGAATTCGCCAACGGTTGAAGGGTAGCGCTAGCTATAGTTTTTTCTTGTTTCGTGATTTTCTAGTCGTTCTCAAACTAGGTGTAGACACTGTTTTGCCACGAACTGAACCTGTCTTGTGTAACCAGATTCTATTTATTATTGTAATGCTATAAAGAAAAGTAATACCTGATTTTGACCTAATTATTGAATCAAATTAAAAGACTAGGTATATCGGAGAGAAGAAAGTCCACTCACATGATTTGTATTTCATTCAACCAAAAGTTTAATAATACACAAGTTTTCAATGTATTTAGAGTTTTTATGAGTGACTCTGTAGGTGTTCGTAAAAACTATCCTTACCAACAGCATGCAAAATAGAACGCTTAGTTATATGTTCCAACGTAAATGAAGAAACATATTTTCAATGTGAAAAGCGGAAGACCTATATTTTCAATTGAAGTAACTATGCTTTGCGAAATAGACCTGTTTTGAGCTTTTTATGTCAAAAATAAAATATTGTGAAATTTCACAATACATGTTGGAACGAGTCGGAAAAGGCGAAACAATTTTGGCGAGACGGAAGTGCAAGAAAGTTGGCGTCACGAATTGATTTAACATGAGTTTCTCCCAATGAAACATGAAGTTCACAGAAAGCCTTTCTGATTTGGTTAGTTGGTTTCAATCACGTACATCAGTTTGGTCAATATCAATTACAAAAGTTTTTAATGTACCCTTAGTTGTGTAGTTTTTAATACATGAAAATTCTCTCTAGCGACTGGAAGCAGTTATGTAGGAAAGCGAATAGGGAAGGGCTTGAAAAGTTTTTTAATCATAAAAATGCCAAATTTTTCTCGTCCGTCCTACCCCCCTCTTTTATTTACCGAAAAATCTGGCGACCTAAGTTCAGGTTTAGGTGGAGAGGTTTCCAACGTTACGTTACGGAATATACATCCTTGTAAAATTCTACAAGGTGTTTTTTTTCCGCCCTTCTTTCAAAAAGACGACCCTAGGAATCGGATCCATCGCTTCATGAACCATACTGTTATTTAATTTATTACACTATATAATTTCCAGGTTATTCCAATCAGTATTTCGAATACACACTGAATCGTGTGCAGCAGACATATATTCCAGACAGCTCGCTATTCCCAAACCAACCTGTTAATGACTTGAGTAATGGAGGTGTATCATGACTATGTATTTTCCTCTTTGAAGGGACTTCAAAGCCGTCTGTCACTCAAAGCCATGGGAACGCAAGGGATCCCTTCGTTCGTTATTTCTTTCCCTCCGAAATGTTGAAAGTAGCTCTCATTCAGAAAGCCACCATCAGTCAACAGGCCAAGGAAAAAGATGACCATCCGAATGATCATAACAGCTTCATTAGCATGCAATCACGACCACATTACTAGATTCAGCAACATTTTGTATAAAAGAGTTTATAAACCAAAAACAAATTTTTTTTTGATAAACCTAACAGCAAAACCTCATCTCCGATCAAAGAACACCTGACATTATCGCATTTTCCCAAAGCAAACAATCCGCGGCTGACAAGGAGAGGTAAAGTTGCTGCCGGAATAAACCCATGGGGCAAATCTGGAAGGATTTCATAAGGAATAAAGTGTATGCAAAATGATAACAAATGGAAGCGAGCAGGAGGCTTTTTTTAAAATGATTTTGCTACTTGGGCAAGGCTTCCTCTCCAATATGGCCAGATCAGCTCAGAGTCAGGTGATTCTAACGTACTTTTCGTCGGGGCTCTCCACCTAGCTCCGTTTGCCTTGTTTTTGGTAAAAAATTATGTCATAATAAATTCGTGTTTTTTTCCAATTGATGGTAGAGGGACTTAGGGTACTGAATTTCAGTAACCCTCCACTGCGACCCAGAGGATCTATTACGGCGCTTAGTATAGTTATGTGCGTGATAAGTAATCGGCACATACAACAAACATCCTCACAAATTTCGCTCTAATTTTGGCCCGCCCAATTATTCCGTATCTTCCGCATAATATTCTCTCTACTCCTCGATTCCGGTACTCCTTCTAAGGGACTACCACATGAGCGTAATACTAGCATCTTTGTTGGATATGCGGGATTTGGGAAGCAAAACATACTGCATGAATCCTCTTACTGAGGAATCATTGAGCAGTTTGAATCATCATTAACTACAGGGTACACATATGAGACCTTGGCACATGGTCTGTGAGCCCCTTTCGGGAAACTAGTTGTCCAAGGTACACCATACCTATTTCCACCAGATAATGGATACACAACATGTCCCGCTGTGCGCGCCCTTACCTAACTAAATTCGTACTAACATCAACTGGCTACAGTTAGCTTTATTTTGTTCTCTCTCTCTTATTTTTTCTCGTTTGCCTTTGTTATCAATCAAGCAGATAAGTTTATCTGTGTTTTCCATCTTACTTCCGAGCTATTCAAGACAGAGGGGGAAAGAAGTTAAAATTCAGCTCGTTTGGGGCGCTCTAGCGTGACTGTTGTGTACCCAGTGTCAGATACTATTTCCAGGTAAACAGACACAAGGTTCACGTTCCTGAATAACTATTATTATTGAACACGAGAAAAAAAAAAAAAAAAAAAAAAAAAAAAAATGTTAAGAGTATCGAAAAATGCTGAGTAACGGTTCTCGGAGGGTGTTGGCTCATATCCAAGCTTTCTTCATCCAGCGATCCTTGTGGCCTTGATGGAGAAGGCGTTGGTACGGAAAACTATAGGATGTGGGTTCGATTCCCACCTGCGACCCATTTTTTTCTGCATTTAAATTCAGTTTCCTGTTTTCCTATTTTCCAAACAAACCCCCTGCCGGATCCATACGGCGACTATATAAATGTCAGTACGCAATTCAATTTTTTAGAGTTCACTAACAGAGTGCCCTTATTAAACATCGTCAAACACCGAAGAACTGCAGCTTCTGAATCCCCTACGACACGGTCTCTACAGAACCCACTGAAGGCCAAATACGATCATTTGTCTCTAAATAAAGAAAACCATTAAACTCAGTAATTCATAACAGAAGTGGAATCGCAAAACGCTACGGAAAGAAAAGAAAAGCCGAAAGCCCTCACCAAGCTAAGACCCCTAGCATTTGAAAGAGGTTCATTTGAATTTCATCACATCCAATGGCGAAGAAAAAAGTTTTAGTTCACAAGGAAAACTCAAATGAACGAAAAAGAGTCGGAAAAAAATGGACGGGATGCAGAGGGAGAGATTCGTTTGCTTTTATTTTTTCAGACCACTCGAACTGAATCAGAAGTGGAAGGTGGAGGGGGAATTTAAATCCGTAAGCCTCTTCTCATCTTACCGCCTTCGAAGTGACAAAAAACGAGGCAGCAGTGGGGCGTGATAGAAATCCTGAAACAAACCACTGAATTATGTTTTTCCTTTTATCGACTTCACTGGGCGGGTGTTCAACTATTAGTACAGACATTCTATAACGTTGATGTTCTATTATCTGTGACGTTTGAAACTAACAATAAGCTAGAAAAAGGTATACATTTCAAATTAATTTCGGATATTCGTAGCTAATTACTGATAAAATAGTACCTAGTTTAGTATGACTACCATGAGGCCAACATTGGTTTTCATCTTCAATCTTAATGTGTATTCAGACCTGGGTCCTGCAAATACCAAAGGTAAACACATCTAAAGTGTATTGACAAGGGGAGGAAGAATAACGTCATTCATAAGAATATGGCCCAAAAACTCGGCGCTCCGCGCCTCGCCAGGGGGCAAGCCCCCTGGACCCCCGGTTACCTCTATTTACATACTTCGGACGAAATTATTGAAACACAGAATGTGTTTGCGTTGTCGCGCAACCAAGTGACAACCAAACAAGCGTCATTGTTTACTATTCATTTATAACATCAATTTATATAGTTATAGTATGAAACTACGAAAAAAAATACGAAATAAATTCGTGATAAATCAAGAGCGATTTATCAAGTAAATGTCCTAAAGAGGCTACATACGAAATTACAGCTTCCTAGAGTGTAAAGTATAGAAATTAGCTTTAAAAGCCACTCATCTGATCCGAACCCTGGACATCGTCAAGTAAATGTCCTAAAGAGGCTACATACGAAATTACAGCTTCCTAGAGTGTAAAGCATAGAAATTAGCTTTAAGAGCCACTCATCTGATCCGAACCCTGGACATCGTCAAGTAAATGTCCTAAAGAGGCTACATACGAAATTACAGCTTCCTAGAGTGTAAAGCATAGAAATTAGCTTTAAGAGCCACACATCTGATCCGGACCCTGAGCATCGTCAAGTAAATGTCCTAAAGAGGCTACATACGAAATTACAGCTTCCTAGAGTGTAAAGCATAGAAATTAGCTTTAAGAGCCACACATCTGATCCGGACCCTGAGCATCGTCAAGTAAATGTCCTAAAGAGGCTACAAACGAAATTACAGCTTCCTTGAGTGTAAAGTATAGAAATTACCTATTCAAATTATTTAACCTCCGCTTCACAAATCAAACCGTTTTCGGAATACTCAGATCACCTGCTATGAATCAAATCATCGAAACACAAGCTCAATGAAATCATCAGAAATTAACAAGCGGTTGCAATCATGTTCACAATATCAATTATTGAGAATGATCACCTGTGTGTAAACAATTATTTATATAACCATGCTCATAACTCAGTTTGTTGGACACGCACTTCGCAGTAGTTAACATAATATTGTTGGATAAATCGAGAGCTTTCGAACGAATGGTCAACGAATTTTGTGGGATGATAAACGACGAAGTACCATTTCCCTAGCAACGACTCGGTTGTACGTGAAAATCATCCGTCACACATTTCGTTACCATCCCGCGTTCCATTTTCGGCTAGTTAGTCCATGGCTAAAACACATTCTGTGTTAAAATAATAGATACCTCAGTAGGATTAGAAATGTCTACCTTTTTTCCACTTGACTTAAACTCTTGTGAAACTTCTTCATGTTTATGATGATTGAAAATCCTTATCAAGTAAAATTTAACGAGTGTTACTGAAGAAAATATTCCAGCCGAAACAAAACTTCATTTCCAACAGTAGGTATCTACTTTCTTGTGTAAATGGTAATCCCTTTGAGAGGATCAAAACAGAGGTAAATAAATAGTAGAGAACCAATTTTTAGGATAATATGCAATGTAGTTGTAATAATACGAACGAAGGAGTGCCGTAGAAAAATATAACGACGTCCAAAGGTGTTTATCCTCATGGTTAGAACAAAGATACAAAGATATAAGAATGCCTTCAAAAAATTTTTCCGAGTTTATCTTTATAGGTAGCGGAATTATTGTTTATATTTACTTTCGGGCGATGACAAATGTTTATGTTGCCAAAATCAAAATGTCAACTTGCATTTTACGTTTCGGACCATTTTCAACAACTTCCGTTTCGCGCGTGCGCACGCGCGTGTGTGTGATTGCGTCTGTGTGAATGAATGACCGCAAATCCTTGCAGCACACATAACGTCTACGTTTTTCATTGGATTTTGATGAAATTTTCAGGGAAGGTGTGGATTCAACTGTAGATGGATCCCCATATTATCTACCAACATAACCATCTACATAATATGTAGATGCTGATATTATCAGCATCTACGTATCAGATACACTACTCACAAATTAATCGTACTTTACGCATGCGCAAACTAAAAATCCGTCAAACATAATTTTCTTACTACAAAGTCATCTGATCTAGCTCAAATTTGGACGGTCAATGAAGATTTCATCACAATCGCATGCATGAAGGTAAAATCCTTGCAACAAACATATCAGTTTCCATTAAAATTTGATGACATTTTCTGGAAATGAACAGGGTAGGCAGCAGATGGTCCCCCAACAAAGTTCCCACTCAGAAATCGATAGTAGTGCTCACTCAGGCACGAACGATAAATCCATTCAGTAATTGTTCATGAATTTAACCAATGAGGATTACCTCATATGGGTTTCATAACAATCGTGTCATTAGTAGCTGCTATGAATACGAGAACCTCAAATCCTTCGAACAAGTATGACTTCTACAGTTTTCATTACATTTCGATGACATTTTTCAGTGAACCTTTCAAGATTATCCAAAAGATTTTAATGATCTTCACATTACATTCATGTTACGGATATGAAGAATCTATCAATGTGCCCCACCTAACTTGGCATACATTTTTTTGTTATATTGTCACTTTGATTCATTGATACCTGAAGAGTAAGTACCTGAGAAACCCACTAAAAACATCCTAGTCAGCTAGTTTTGTACAATTTTAGTTTGAGGTTATACAAGGGTATCGGAAGAGAGCTATTCAAAACGGTTATTGATGAGTCAGTAAATCAACCGATGGACTTAACAGCTTACCAGGGATTGAAACAACATCGAGAAGAGTTTCGACCTACTTTCAACAGCACCACGGGCTGATGTATCGTTTGTGTTTCTAATTCCAGCCAGAAGGGGTCTCTATTTCCTTTTTCGCTACACTGGACGATCGGTTCCGCTGGGTATTTTGACATGGACCCTACAAGATCTTTTGGCGCCTGCAAAACCTGAAAAAACAATTCATGGAGACTTCTCTCGAGTTGGACTAACTGAGTTGTGTAACACGTATGTACCTATTCATTCAAATTTCTCCTTTTTTGAAACATCGCAAACTACTATCGTGGAGAGCTTCAAGACACAAATGGCAAGCCTTAGGCTCTGAAGCATTCATTATCAAGAATTATGCATGATGCACCAGGAGTAGGTAAGCATTGCATGTCATAATAACTTTCTCTGATGTATCAGCAAATATACGACGTTAACAGTCAAGGCTTTGTAAGATTTATACGGCGCGACGGTATATGGTCTGAGTTAGGGTTTATATAAAATTATAATAGTGAACAATAATTGGCATTCACACAACATAAAACGAATTGAATCGAATTAAAGTAATTGAAGTCGACTTGAAACATTGAACCTCGGTCTCAATGTTCCAATTAATTAATTATCAGCGGGCGAGTTCTGATACGATGAGTAAACATGATCCAATATAAGGTACAATCAATAGCAGATTCATGAAGATCCATGCTCATGAAACAAATAGCCCAGTCTCTCCTAAATAGCACTGAGCTAAATACGCACCTAATAATAGCTAATCACTTCAAAACAAGTCTGACTAATCTAAATATTACTTCAATCAAGAGGAAACAGATCGTTTGGGCTATGTGAAAAGCATTTGAAATTAGAGACATCTGGCGTATAATTAGCTAGACTGCTTACACCGAAAGAATGAGTTTAGACTTCCGTGAGAGTGGGAAACGACCTTGCCCAACCAACAATCCAACGGAGAATATTTTGGGAGTGATCAATAACAAATAGCAACTATTGAAGGTAGTTTATTGATAATTGGGGATTCTATATATCGTTCACAGACAATAATTTAAAATCAATCTGAGAATCGAAAATAGCACAGAAACTCATATGATTCCTGTGTAGGTTCTTACTATTTGAACTCACGGAATACCAGACGTATTCGAATACAGAAGTGTTTGATGATGAACTCGTAAACCTACTAGTGACTTCAGTTATTATCATAAGTGTTGCCATAATAATTTAACAAAAGGGCGAGTAGCCTTCAACCAACAAGAAAGATTCCTAATCTATTTACTGATCCACAGTGGAGCAAAAATACGAAAGATACCATAGCACCAGCGACAAAGACTTGAGCCCTAAAGGGGTAGCGTGACGATTCGAATTTGATCAAGTCAAGGTTAACATCATTACACCTCAGAGTCTCTCGACCACGGTTCAAAAGGGACAATAAAGATGAAAAGGATATTTTTACGTCCATTTTTTCCCATAAGAGAGGCTTTTGATCGTGATTTTACTGATACAAATCAGTTAGCACCACGAACGGTACGGAAAGATGCTGATTATTTCTTAGTCGAGTTTACAAAAATATAATTTACCTGCTGACAATTTACTGTAATTTACGGAAAACTTACGGAAGTGGATCATAGTACATGAATAGTACGAGTTTCACTGAGTTCAGTACGAGATATCACTGGTCATTAACAATACTAGTAAGGTGGCAAAACAATGTAGATTGCTGGGTCAAATCGATTGGAAGTTAGAATTAATCCTATAATCGAGGCATTACCAAACTTAGATATCGTATCAGGCTCAAACAAAGCTCAGAAGATAGTGAAAAAATATGGAGGTTTACTGAAGGGGTGGCCGATTAGACGCATTATCCTTGAAGCGCATGCGACCACAGAAGAGCAACTGCTGAGGTAAGTATCCAATACCATGGGTAAAGGTAGGTACTTTAGTTGAAGTACATAGTTGAACCGACTATTGAAAGTTCCATTCAGGAAACAAGATCGTATGAGCAAATTTTTGTAAAATATTGATTATATATAATTATGTTACATCGTTTTGATCTTTGAGTGCAAAGAAATTGAAAAACAACCAATTTTAAGGAAATAGTTCTAAATAATGCGAAGCAGCTTTTATGCAGTTTTTATCTATTTTTTGGCAAATATTAATGTAATTTAAATACATTTTTGAACAATAATTTATGCATACAAGTTTTAATGTTCAAAAACTTCTAACAAATCGCTAAAAATCGTTCTTTCGTTTCAGAAGAAAGAACAATTTTTAGCGATTGTTAGAGGTTTTTAGTGATTTTTTTAAACTTGACCAATATTGTGCTAAAAAATTGCTGGCCAACGAACTGATATTTATATCGCATTCGTTGTTCACAGTTGAAGTATTTCAATGCGAGTTATGGTTTGGGCCTATCACTCCAAATGAACTTTGCGTTATAAACAGATAATATGAATAGGAACACAAGGAAAGGTTTTTAAACTCTTCGTTGAGAATACGCATCACGGTGAAGCCAACAAGTAATGAGATGGGATCAGTTTCAAAGATGCTAAGAGGCGCAGACCAAGGTCTGAGGGTCACTTGGAGAAGATAGAAACCCGATACTACTCACGCCAGCTATCCGCTCTTTCGCTTTTCTGTGCGGGGACTTGCGATGATGGTATCGTTATATTGCTAGGTGACAAAATGGCACATGCCCAACCTATGAAATTATAAGTGTTTTGGGTAGGCATGAGGGTAGGTATGATAATGTAAATATATCACAATTATATGAAGCAGTAACATCTAAAAACTTATATTTTCATTGTTATGAAAATAGCGTAATTCTTCGCATAATGGATCTGATAAGGGGAATGTATCACCTAAAGTTTTATTACATTTAAAGATACCCGAGGAAATTATACAAAACCTTCTAAGTGAGAATGAACGATCAAGGTGAGAAGTGAGATACTAATTTCCTTCATTAACCCGCCCTGCTAACTTTGATGAATATGAAGACGAATTGAAATGTTTCTGTACGATTTATACTATGCAAGTACCAATATCAATGAGTAATGTCGTTCAAATTCAATATCGATCTTCATTAATCACTTAATTATTTAATACCTCAATTTCTGAGTGAAACAATCCACTCGAGAGAAATGACTGAACACGAAAATCGCAGCAATAGACAGTTTATGTATGAATGGACCAGCAGTCATGTCAGTCAGTTTTTCATTTAAATTGTTCTAAATCTAGTTCTAATCACGTTCAAAATCCGATTTTTGTTGACAATCTACGCAGATTCCACAAGAAAGGAACATAAAACCCTTGGAGAATTGAGAAAAAACCACGCACAGATACCATCAAGTCGCAAGGGACTTCCACATAACTGCGAGACTCGGACAAATGGGAGATAACATGTACCTAAATACCTCCGTAGGAGAACAGATGGAATATTACATGCAACAAATGCTATAACTATGACGGAGAAATCGGACAGCAACTTACGGGTTCTTGGCAGCTACTAGTGAAGGAGGAATAAATACTAGTACTCACCTGAAATAAAAGAATGTGAACCATTAGTCGGAGATATTAGATAGGTTTAGGTTTAGTGCATAAATATTTTAAGCAAACAAATAAAATCTATACTTGAGGGACGACGATAATCACATTAAAAGTGATATATTACAAGGCCTGTTACATCGAATATATTATGCAAATTGATACTGATAGGTATATAGGCAACAATGAACGTCAATTGAGGGGAGAGAGAGAGAGAGAGAGAGAGAGTGAGAGAGAGAGAGAGAGAGAGAGAGAGAGAGAGAGAGAGAGAGAGAGAGCGAGAGAGAGAGCGAGAGAGAGAGAGAGAGAGAGAGAGAGAGAGAGAGAGAGAGAGAGAGAGAGAGATCACTTCAACGATCGTATCCAGAAAATGGTGAAGAGACAAATGTTTGGCCAATTACGTCAGTCAAAGAATTTTCACTAATCAACAGTAGTACAGTTCTATTCCAGAACATAAATTTCAAATACAGATTTAAAACACCTACCTAACCTATCTTAATATAATACCAGAATTAAAGAACTGCAGAAACCTTTAACTTCATTTAATACATTTCCTTTTAAATACGTAAAGATATTATTTTATTACTCCCCTCCCATTTCAGCATATCCAACTGCCGTCAGCTCGTCCCACATCTAGTGGTCATGTTACCATAATACAGTGATTTCAGAGGTAAAAGTACCTAGTTTTTTTTTTAAATAATGATGGAGACAACAATGTGAAACTCCGATTGTCATCTTGGAGCCAAATTCGTTCTTTTAAACTCAAGCAAATTCCAAAATAAGGATACACATTTTTTTACTATCCAAGAAGGGGAGGAATTTGAAAGTTGAAAGTTAAGTTTGAAAAATCTGACTTCACGAAATGAAAATTGTTGTTGTAGTTCTTAATTTATTTCAAACAAATGATAGACAAATGTAAATCTATCTCATCTCATAACCACCTTGGGGTAAAGCTGATTAACGGTAAAAAACTATTCAGATACTAACAAAACGATATGGTATTAGGTAAAACCCATATTTATCGGTCAAGAATCTAACTGGAAAAATATATATTAGAATCAACGAAATGTTCGTATAATGTGTCGACCATCTTCAACTGGTGAAGAGCATTCCGGGCAATAGGTACACATTATTCTCTTGTTTCGGGGTTGAGCTCACATACTCAAAGCAAACAAACCACCGTCAAAAACTCAGTTCTAGAGTCTCAAATTACGGGGAGTAAAAAACGAGTAAACTAAAAAAATTGTGTTTCAAATTTTCTCTTCAACGATTTGAATATATTCCAAACCAATATGATTGACTGTAAGAAGTAACAAAGGGCATAAAATACCTTCCATCACACTTATCAAACTACGAGGGGCGCTGAAGTAATTGAAATATCTTTAGAACAGCAATTTACAACGTTTTAGAACAAAAAAAGCACACATTAAAAATGATGAATGTTACAAATATAAGAAGATATAAGTAGTGTGGACCCGGTAACAGTTTGTTCATTCAAAGAGATGTGATTCGTCATCACCAATAATAATAAAATGAGGTTTTTATTGAAAATTAGTTGATGCGAATGCATTCAAATCTTCATGAAGCCTTTGGCTTTGGATAGCCTAAGAGTATTTAGTTAAGATTCTTATCCGATTCTATGAGAGTCTTATTTAATCCTCAGTTTTCAGTTCATATTCACCATACCACTCACCATCATCAGTATCTTGAATTACGAGTAGAATTTCTGAAGAATTTGACACAACTACTCAATAGAGCAAATAATTCTCGCCTACACTCAAGTCAAGTAATAAACTATCTAGTCTAATAATTTGCAGAGTAATGCGAGTCCAAAACAGTATGTATATTATATATATAATTTACGAATTGATTTAGACCTTTCAACTTTTACACTTAGGTTTAGACTTTTTCCACCTAGATTTAGCCTCTTTCCACTTAGGTTTCGACCTTTTCACGTAGATTAAGACCTTTCCAGTAATCCAGTGATCACATCGCCTCCAAACTTTGTAATTATATTATATAATTATGTCCCGAAGGAGCTCCCTCTCAGGTTTCAGCACCAAAAGTCAATTAAGAAACAAAAAAGGTTCAGAGGTCCTTCAACGAATCAGTGTGCCTACGTGCACTGATACTTTACTCTAGATATTCCACAGGAGCTCCATTTAAAATTTCAACTGCGTAGGCTGGTTAAGAATGAAAGTAGCTTAATGAGCAGCTTAGTGTAACACACTACGAAGCGTAAAGCAATTTCGTGGGGGTATGGCAACAGGCTGACTTTGTCACCAATATGCCGACTTAGGAACCTAAAAAGGGTAAATTAATCCAATTAATCAATAGATCTTCACTTTACAAGTCCCGCTGACCTAAGTATGACGACATTGACGTAGAGACCTACCAAGTGAAAATTTATGAGATAAAATGAAACACCTACTAATGCTTCACTAGTCAATCAGTAGCGACAATAAACTCGATTTCATGAAGTCAAATTTAATTTCCATTAGAATTATTTCAGCTGATACGATCGTTGAATTTAAATGAAGAGTTGTAATATGTCCCGACTTTACACCATCTACACTTTCTAGCGCCCATTAATGAAATTTAGCAATTTGATTTATAAACCAAGTTTCATAAACTCTGGAATACGAAAGAACTTTTTTTTAATTTTCTTTATCCGGTTTTTGAATTTTACGCATATCTTGAAACTCGATGTAAGCCAAAAAATTATGAGGGGGCTTAAAAATTTTGTTACTTTGGTGGGCCACAGAAGTTCCTCACTGAAAATAGTAAACCAAAACGCTAAACGTAAGTGGAAAAGGTCTAAATCAATTCAGAAATACTATACTGTGTAGTTGACTCTTCAATTATTAGCTTCCACTCCGTTATAACTACCGTTTTCCTGTAATATGCCTATTTTCGAGAATATTTAGTTAAGGATCGTAAAAATAAAATAGCTCAAGGCTACATTATCCTGTCAGAAAATCTGTTCACAGTTGCCCAGCTGACATTTGCGCAGGCCAGCTCATTGTGCGCTACCGTTCATTATAACTTGAATGGTTAGTTCTCGTGTCCCCCTGTGGGGGTTAAGTTAAGGTGAAGTTTGATCAGGCGCTCAGATACGCGGGTTAATAATTCCTACTACTCTGGAGGCATTCGTGTCCGGTGCCTTGGGAGACTAAACAGACCTCGCCAATAACACTGTTCAATGTGCTCCCCATTTTGAGGAAATACATTGGTCCATGTCAGAACGGATTACTATCCTGTCCCTCGATTGTCCGAATATAATTGGTATGCAAATTGGATTGTGTAGCGTCGGCGTCGTTCGAATGATGAACGGTTATTCTGGTAGGTGCTTGATGTTGGTTGCACAAGTTCGTAACCGGAAGCCAGAACCAAGAATGGAAAACCCGACTGGAAAGTTTCACTTCTGACCCTAATTCCTTCTTTACAAAATATCTCTTTAGGCGGAAAAAACATTTTGACTTAAGCAAAAACAAATTTTCGGATTATTAAATTAAGCCTTTTTACACTATGTTGTAAATATGCCTTGAAAAACGCAGCCGTTACAGAGCTAGCGAGTTACCAAATTCAAGTTCACTATTCGCAAACTATGCACAATTTCAATTAACACTTACAAACATTCAAGTTCAGCCTGGTAGTTTCTAAGTTTAGTTTAGTTCGTTAGTTCGGAGGAGGAGGAGGGGTTCAGAAAAAGTGTTGTTCATCTATAAATAAGTACATGAAGATTTATTCACGTATATTATATAAACTAATTTCAGATGGTTTTATACCTTCGTGTTGGGACGTGTGTCCCAAAAAGTAAATTTCAGATATCCCTGCAGCGGGAACCTATATAAAATGCAAACCAGTTATCTTCAGGCCAAGTTTTTCCTCGACCAGGATACATAACTAACCACTGGGTACGTAAAGGCAGACTCTCCTACTTCTCCATAATTCATCTCTCATAATCTACACGCTATGGGCTTTGAGTACTCGCGTGTTTGTTCAATATTTAAAAATGAAAGTAAATTCTATTTCCAGGATATTGAGAAATTAGATTGAAATATCGTAGCAATGAAACTAAATGTAACAGGAGGGTGAGATTGATATCAAAACTCTTAGGAAACAGTCACTTTAAATTTAAACTAATCTGTACTGTGACTATATCTCAATATCTGGCCCACACAAGCGATATATCACTCAGTTGCGCTCAGATTGTTAGCTAATATTGTTGAAGAGTTTGAAATTTAAATTGTATACGTTACATTTCGATTTTCAAAGACTTGGATGGCCTTACCCCTTAAAAAATGTTATTGATGTTGTTGGAATTCCTCTCTATCGAGAGCAACTTTTCGGCCCAGATTTGGATGTTGACTTTGATGAATACTATTTACACAACCTAGTTACATTCAACGGCTTTTCTAAATATTGGAATGTTGTTCATCCGGCCAATTGGAAAGGATTAATTTCCTATTCCCTTCAATTGGATTGACTGAATATATTTATCAACCTACTAAGTTAGTTTAGTGAAAACCCGGTTGATTCATTAGGCCGTAATCGGTTCCAGGCAGACAGATGAACAAAAAGAAGTTGGATGTATAATATATTTCTCTGATTAGGCTAATATAGGTTTACGAGTTGGATTCAGACCCATGTGTTGAAAAGCTATTTCGTCCCTAGGTATATATATATATATATATATATATATATATATATATATATATATATAAAATTTGAAGTTGGGGGATCTTGAGGTTCAGTCAGTTCCTTAAATTCAAATTATTTTATATAAGACAGTCGTCGAAAACAATCTACCGACACACACACACACACACACACACACACACACATATATATATATAAATATATATATACTTAGATTTTTACATATAATAAATTCACAAAAGTGAGACTCACTGTGAGACGTTTCGTTATTCGTTGTCAATCAACTAATATTCTCCTAGTCTTGCAGGATTGCTTCTTTGAAATTAGCTCCTAAGCAACACAGTACCAGCATTTATATATATATATATATATATATATATATATATATATATATATATATATATATATATATATATATATATATATATATATGTACTTGATTGTGGACACTGTGCTACTGCACTATATAATATTTAAAGTTAAAGAAATTTTTTACAGAAATAAAGAGGAAAATGTTTTTGATATTTCGAATTAGTCTTTGTCAAAATTAGAAGAAGAAAGAGTGTTTTTGGAATATTCCCTGGAACCAATCTTGTATCCAACGTTTCATGGTTGTTATGTTGGAGTTACTCAATCATTGATGTTGAGTCCAGGAGGCCGATTTGAGCCCAGTACCCACCTATGGGCCCGTTCGGACTGTTGAAGTAGCCGGTCGTTCGTTTTATCAGGCATCTTTTTCAACACCTTAACACCATAACATTCGTCGAAGGTGACTGCTGGACCGTGCGTTCTTGCATGCAGCTTTATCTGTCGTTGCTGGGACTGAGTCAAGGAAGCTCTATGGTTGTTCATCCTTAGATTCAGTTGGGATGCCTTCCCCACATAGAAGCCTCTTGACTGATCATCTTCGCACTTCTTACAAATCAGCTGGTACACGCACATCCGTGACTGGCACTCTGCTGACCCTTGGCACCTGTACGTGTGGGTGTTATTTGGGGAGGTGAAATCCGAGTCCTCAATGACCAAATCACAGAGTTTGCATCTTGGTCTCTGGCATGGGTGAAGACCTCGTTGTTGCGGATTCTCACGTTGGACAGCTGGATGCCGATGCGACAGTATTTCACCAAGGTTCTTTCCCTGTCGATAGGTCATCCGAGGTGCCTCCCGAAATACCTCCTGGGTCAGTGGACTGGAGTTCAAGATCGGCTGGAGTTCCCTGAGGATCCCATTGATCTTTTGAGCACCATAAAAGAAAGTTGTTACCAGTGGAACTCGGTCACTTGTTGGCTTAGGTCGTTGTTGGTAGTTGACGTGGGATGGAACCATTCTGTCTTCCACAAAGTGTCTTGGGTAACCTCTCTCCATCAATTTGTTTTTAACCCCGGACAAATAGCCTTCCAAGTTCCCCCTGAATTATATATATATATAATTCTAGCACTAACTCAACATTACACATTACAACCAAGGTCATCATAATCTAATCATATTCGAAACGAAAAGCATGTAGAAATTCTGATTTTGGGGGACAAAATTTGTTCGACTTTTTGCGCCAATACAAAGCTTCCCCATGAAAAAAGAAAGAAAGTAAACCCGTAATTTGAGTTTGAACAACGAAAATGCGCAGCTATAGGAGTATAAAATACTAATATCAAAACCGTTGCCCTCGAAAACCACCTTCTAAAGTTGGAAGAAGCTTAGTTCTGAAAACTAGGTAGGTCTGAAAACATCACCTCAACAATGCGACGGTACTTATCAGGAGATGAACACATGCGAGTTACTTTTTGAACGACTGTAACAAAGGGGCTTACCCTGCGATAAACCGACCCTCAATATGCGTCGGGGTATTTGGGCCCAGCGGTAACACTGAGCTTTACAGGACTAACTCCTGTCCCATAACTCGTAATCTTTTGAAAATCGAGGGCATTTCGGTAAGCACTGTCGTTTGTCGTTAAGCTTTTGGAGAAGTGTCAAATCTTTTTTGTTTTCCTCCTCTTCCTTACAATGCTGAACATCATCGTGGAAAAGGACAATAGGTAGATAACGGTTTATTTATATTATGGATTTCAGAAGTATTTTTACTCCTAATCAAGGAAGTATTCCCGTGAACCATGTGCCTGGGGTAACTAGAGCCTCCTTTCTTCTACCGTCAAAAATGCCAAGAGAGAGCTAGAAACGACTGCGATATGGTTCATTTTAATATAATCTTAACCAAAAGCCACGATGTAGAGCAGCACATACTGCATTACATACATTTACAAATTCTAGTGGGTCCGATGACCAAGTGCCTCACGAAGTTTGAGGTATGAACCAATTATTGATACCAAGGGAGGTTTTAAGGCAAGGATGATAAATCTAGCAGTGCACTTGATCATCTTCGATTCAGCATCCAACAAATAACTAAAACTACCACGAATTTATTACGGTTTTTAGATGTACCGTCCTACGTCTTTCATGATATCATCACCCTGGAAAAGGGTTTCAGAGGGTTGAAACTAATAAAAATGAAATCAAACTCGATTTTTGAAGATTTGACGATAACTGACGACAGTGAAGATGACGATGACCTCGTATTGTCGTCAAGGACAACTTTTAAAGCTTTTATAGTGGTTTCAGCCGGTTCCGTTTGGCAAAAACTATTGAAAACGATAACCGTTATACTCGTGTTTTGGTTTTGACAACGATCGTAATCGCCGACAAGTTCCTGTCGTCGGATCGTCACCAACAACTATACAGCTCATTCCGGATGCCTACAGATCTGCCAATTTATTTCATAAAATTTTAATTTCATTGATTTTCATTTCATAAATGAAATAATTTTATCGTTTCTGATATCTTCGATAGGTATTCCTTGTATAATACAACCTACCGCCCTCCGTGTACAGTATTTTCGTATTCTAAACATCACAAAATCTACAGGAGTGTCTCGCCGTAGCACGTAGCGAGGCATAACTATCACTGGCATGTAACCTCTTGAATTCACTGTTATTATTTTTCCGCATTGACTTTGACAATTATTCACCTAGCAACCAGTTGGACAAATAAATGAGAATGATGTGTAAAGTTTGATGGTCTGGATGCTCGTAAGTTCGTATCCAAAAATAAAGAATATAAAAAAAATCCTTTTAGTAAAATAAGATGAGTTGGACAAATAGATCAGAATTATGCTATAATTTGGTGGTCTGGATGCTCCCAAGTTAAAAAGAAGTGTAGCTAAATGTTGAGCGCGTGAATAGTTCACGAATTTGCTGCAAAAGCGTTAGTTGTCCCTCGCTTCGTGCTGCGGCGAGACGCTCAATTTACCAAAACATTTTTTCCTGAGCTACACGGTGCACCCCATTTTGTTATGGTGAAAATCAAACAAAAGAATTATTAACGGCGACGAAAATTGTGGTCCACGAACGAGGTCTACTAAGCTACTGCAAGTGCCCCACCAATTTTCCGTATTCCGCCTTAGTGCCTAAATGGTTTCTTTCCTTTACGTTGCGCGCTCGTTTCCACTTCGCCCACTCAAGGAAAAAAGCACTTCTCCCACCTTTTAGTTCCATTTTCAACTCATTCCTTCAGCCCTTGTTACTTTCCCCACCTCCCTTCCCGGGTCAGTACTTGTTCCATTTCCCAACTTATACCTCTGTTCCTCAACGTTCATCCCTCAGCTGTTCTCCTCCACTCTAATTACTTTCCGTTCTCTCCCGCATTTCAGCCCTTGGGGCGGAGTTTCCATCAGAAGGACAAAGCCCAGATCTCTTTTCAGAAAACTGGAAACCCGTAAAATAGGGGGCTAGAAGTCTGCGATGTCAAGCACCTACGACCATTGTTGACAAAAGCGCAATTTCCCCCGCTCGTCCCATCGTTGTTCGTGATTTTTCAAAACTGGTATCCCTGCTTTTCATTTATACCTCAATCATTTTCCATTAAATTGATTTTAAACAAATAGTCTCATCCAAGAGCCTAAAGAAAACTTAAATTGTTTGAAGAATGAAAGTAAAATCATTCACCCATAGGTAAACCGTATAATAGGATACAATAATGTACATTGTTCATAGCTCTCATACATTGGTTAAAAAACATATATATATATATATATATATATATATATATATATATATATATATATATATATATATTACTGCTAATATATCATACTGTGTTGTAAGGCAGGCACTCCCATTAATGAACCTGTACCTATATATTAAATCAATCCCTATCGAATTTCGTTGGTTCATTTTTCAAATATATATAAATTACAGATTGACTAAAGATCGTTGAGACCAGTAAAATGGAATTCATATTGTTTTTCTTGGTAAACTAAAAACATTCATCAATAATTAAAAATGATAAAGTATAATCTGAAAGTACTCAAAAAGTTTAAATCAAAATTACCTACTTGTCATGCAAAGTGTCATATTTCTAAATAAAACCACAATATTTATCGACCAACAGTTCATTACGAAAGGATTGATACTCCAACACTACTGTACATCGCGAAAGATTTCGATAAATCGGATGTAGAATTAATCAACCACAACCCATATTTGTTGAATTAAACTGAAAATTATGGTTTTTGCCAAGTTGAGATTTACTCTTCAGAAATCGTTAAATTCTACAATGATGCACTCTGATTTCACTCTTCTGGTCGCATATTCTGATCAAGCGCTCTTGAAAATACCCCGCTGATGGTAAGTGTTTCCTACTCAGGTTTAGGAACGAGTACAAGTCTTTGTTTTACTCACTGCCATGTGTAAATATGTGTAAAAGGGTATCATCAAAGAAAAAATATTAAACCTTAGTGTAGGAAATTTCTAAGGTTATTCAAAATTTTTGATTTTGATTGATTATTTGATTACGATTTGGTTACGTTGGCTGCTTATTTTTATTTTATTTTATTTTTTTTTTAGGGGTGATTAAAACGTTTAATGTTCTGTGTCTTTATAATCTAAGAAAGAAGGTTTGTTGGTAGGTAGTTCTTGTTTATAGCTGATGGCACAATGGGGAGAGAAGCCCCCTGTTTTTTTTTTTTTTTTATTTTATTTTTTTTTTTTTTTTGCGAAATGAGAAATAAAACATCACAATAATTATTTCATTTGCGTTGATACCATCCTGACAAGGTGTTTTCCTGTGTAATCGTAAACGGCATTTTGAGGGCTTCCAGAACCTATCGAAATGATTTTAGGGCGAAAGAGAAGTTGGTCCATTTGCAAGATTAGAAACTGCTATTTCCAAGTCGAATCAGTAAATCATAATCCATCTTTATTTAACAGACAAAAGGAAAGACATTTCCCTGATCCATGAAAATATGTTATCCGATTGGGTATGTTTTTCATTAAGCGAGGCATGAATCAATTTTCGTTCGGATTCGATAATGATTTTTCCTTGGGTTTGGTATAAAAAATCAAATCAAAGTATAAAATAAAATTGTCACACACTGTAGTTTTATAAACAAATAATAGAAACAACACATTAAAAATAGGTCTGAATTGGGAGCAAAGAGGAAGAATGAAAATAGAGCCCGAGATTTAGTTCGGTGTAGACTCAAATTGCCCATGTTAATTACGTCCAGGAAACCAAAGTTTTTAAAGGTCACTGAGCACGTCAGAATAAAATTTCCTCTCTAACACTAAATCGATGGATCTGGAGAACAAACAACGAAAAACCCACTTTGTCTGAAACCCTTAACAAATTGCTTTCGAACGGAGTTGTTCTTGTGCTTCAATCAAGTGTGATGAACTGAAGGGTGTGGCGAAGATGGATGATTCTGCCTTGGCGTCTGTTTAATTCAGGAAGACACAATTTTATTACATGCAAGGCGTCTCAGCAATGGTGGTATTTCTATACAAAATTAACTTACGTAAGAAACATCTAATGCAATGGATTTAAAATAATGAATTATCTTCAGTGTGAATTATGAAAGTTGGAACAAGTATCACTTTTGAGAATAATTTTCCCAAACCAACTATGGATCAATTTGCTTTTCAAACTTTGGAATAAAATAAATCTGAACACAAGTCAGTTGTTCAACAATATTGTTATAACCAGAAGGAAAGATATTTATTATCAATGATATCAACGATACTAAGAAGGATTTTGGTCCAATGAATACAAGACCAGTCTATCATTATCATCTCATCATAGAGGCTTTTATACAATGTGAATTCAAAAGCATTGCCCTATGCTTGAGCAACTAGCCAGGCTTTTAAATTGTGCTAATTCAACATGCTTCCCTCGATCCCCAACGTACTGATCGGTAATGCCCAAGGAATCAAATAGAAAGGCTAAACCAGCTACTTTTCAAACATCGTTCGGACAATAGTAATAAATTATGGGTTGCGGTAGACTGTAACAATAAATGTAATCACCCTCACTCAGATCTCCCATGGATCGCCTACCCCTAAACTCTCGTTTGCAAACCTAAATGTCCATTTACACTGAGCACGCACCGTTCACAAAGGTTAGCGCGAAAAAGGAGAGTGCGTTTACACTGCCCGCGCACGGCCTACCAAACAGTTGTTCTCGCGCAAGGAACATGAGCATTCGCGGAAAAACCAAAGTCGACGGAGCGAACCCACGCACGAACGAACGCTATTCACAAATATTTCTCGGCGCGGGTGAGTGTTTACACAGCACGCGCACCATGTTCGTGACCGTTCACAAACCCTGTTTGCGAACAATGCGCGCACTGCAAATGGGCCTTAAAATTATGAACATTAAGAGATTGGGTAACATTCAGAAAATAAACCAATGCTCATTGAGTGGTCAGCATGTTAATACATTTTACACGCAGTTATTGGCGCATTCTAGGTGATACTCGGCTGAATCCCGACTGAATCACATCTGGCAGAGCTGGTAAATTGTTTCCGTTAGGAATTCTAGGAATCTGGTCAGTTGACTGATGGCTGTCTCCTGAATTTGTAATTATTGCTTTATTGCTTTAGGTTTCTGAGACGAGACTGATGACCAAATAAATAGGAGGTTGGATCAATTTTTAGGTATCGCAATCGTAATTAAGCACGGTGCCTCTTATGGAATTCAGTTGATAATAGACATATCCTCGAAATTAAATTGTAATGAAAATCGAAAAAAAACACACCTCATTTTGTTATGAATACGTAACCCAGCGGGAGCTTATCAGTCAATTACCTATATGCTGAAATTAAAGCTAGGTACTTGAATTACCTGAGAAAAGTGTCTTCATCCCAAGACCTAGTGAGACTGAGCTCGGAATAACTACTACATTGCGTAGTCGGGAGGTTTGAAGGTATTCAACCCGATTTTGATTTAGTGGTGGATCGTGCAAACGGATATACTATTGAGGTGAAGAAACGCGAGAAGAAAACTCTCTCACGTTTGTCTCATCGAGATTGGAAGAGGGTGAAGGAAAGAAATGTTTCCTTCATGTCTCCTGAAATATAAAAATCAGCGACCTTCTCTGGATTCAGAACACACGTACCTACCTACATAATAAATATAAGCTTATACATCCGGTAAAACGCTTGTCGGCTACGATGATGAAAGTCTTTGAACCTAAGTTATGATATTTGAATTTTATGAGAGGATTAGACCAAGGAAAATCTAGAAAAAGTTTCCCTATTAGCGACATGATTTAATTTCTCGTCTGATTCTACTTTCCAACGTCCTCACCAATTTGTAAATTTACAAAATGTTAATACTGGAAAGTAGTTTGTTAATAAGTTCGCTATTAGCCACAATTGATGACGAAGTCATCCTTCAGCCAGACCATCACAACATTGTGTTCCGCAAATCGGTGGCAACTGGGCACTTTTCAAATCTTAGGTAGGCAAAGTCTGTCCAGGTCACTGTTGAACTGGTCCAATGGTTATTACATTCTGAACTATATCTCCAACCATTCTGAATTTTTAATAAGGATTGACTACTTGTAGTTATGAATTTTTGAGATTCGAGCTCGCAAGCATCCAGACGACCAAACTATACACATCATTCTGGCCTATATGTCCAACTTATCTGAATGTTTACTAAGGGATTTACTACTTGATGTTATGTACTTTGGAGATGCGAGCTTGCAAGTATCCAGGCTACCAAACTATACAAATCATTCTAAAAGGTGCTATCAACCGAGCATAATTGACAGTAGGGTGTATCTCGGCGAGTAGGGAGCGCGGGCCAGTGCCCAGATCAGGTAAGGATTAGTGAACCTTTTTTGGCTGGTGCCCGTTCTGGAGGTAGGGACACCTAGAAAACGTGAAAGACACGAGGTACGGAGGGGAACTGATCATTAGAGGGCTTTTGAGACTAATTTCCTTCCTAACTGACCAGCGGTGCTAAAATTTGAAATGTAGCACCACTGGGACGCAGAGACTCACTGATCAGATGAATTCGTCATGAAGCGTATTGCTTCCGAGATTGCAAGGCGGCGGAAGCTTTGTTTTCACTTTCGAAATGAAAAAAAATTTTTTGCTCCAAAATCATAATTTCCACTCGCATTTTGCGTTTCAGAGCCTCCTGAACGAATTTGGTCCCGTGTCTATCTGTCTGTCTGTCCGTCCACATTTCCTTGAAACAGCCATAACTTCCACAATTTTGATCCGATTTTAACAAAATTTTCAGGGATTGTGCGGGTTCAGCTCTAGATGGTCCCCTATCAACTTCATCATGATTGAATCAACGGTAGCTTCTGCGCAGGCGCTAACGTGAATTCCTTGTGACGGCCATAACTCGGTCAATGTTGAACGGATTTCGGTCAGATATTCAGGGATGATGTGGGTAAGGTCCCTTGAGGTCCCATAAGACAATCATCATAATTGCATTAGCGGTACGCTCTGCGCATGCGTGAACGAAATATTCTTGTTACGGTCCTTGCAACAGCCGTAATTTCCACAATTTTGATGCGATTTTCTTCAAATTTTTAGGGATCGTGCGGGTATAGCTCTACATGGTCCCCTATCAGTTCCGTCATGATCGAATCAATGGTAGTCTCTGCGCAGGCGCAAACCAAATTTTCTTGTTTCGGTCATAACTCAGGCAATTGTGAACGGATTTCGGTCAGATTTTCAGGGATGATGCGGGCAAGGTTTCTTGAGGTCCCGTATCACATTCTTCGCGATCATCAGCAGCGGTACGCTAGGCGCATGCGCGAAAGTGATGTTTTTGTTACGGACACAGCTTAGTTAATTTTATCGGATTTTGTTCAAATTTTCAGAGATGATCCCGGTAGAGTCCCTTGAGGTGCCATACGAATCGTACGGTACTACCAGTGATTGTGCCTATCATGCCGGGAATTTATTTGCAGGGAATATTCCCGGCCGGGAATTAATTTTTTCTCCTCCTTTTTTTAAATATTTGCTATTCCATATATGGAATACCGAAATTCATGTGCAGCGAAATACATGCATGTTCATTGAAGGACTGTCATGGAGTTTTTCTTTCTATCTTTCCTTGCCACAGCTATAAATACCACAATTTTGATCGGATTTCAATGAAATTTTCCGGAACAGTGTGGATTTAGCCCTAGATGGTCCCCTATCAGTTTCATCATGATTGAATGAGGGGCGTGAACGTAATTTTTTTTATTGACGTCACGTTGAAGCCACGAGGAAGCTTCTGTGCCATGTCCTTGGCAGTGTATTTTTAATATGATTAACTAAAAAGTGCCCCTTTGACAGGATCAATAGGTGGAGTCCCATGCGAGGCGCGAAGCGTATACGTATATACATGTATATATACATGACTTTACCGATTAGTATGTTTTCAAATTTCGAATCATCTATGAGAGAATTATTGAATGAAAAGAATCTTAAATTTTAAAAGGAAAGTTGGCAATGTAGATCCAGAGGGAGGGCTAGCGTGAGGCTTAAAATACTCTTTGCATATTCAAAACGAGCGTGGTCAGGACTGACGGGAGAATACAGATAAAATTTAAAGGAGCCCTTTCAAAGTTATTCAAATGCATTCAAACATAATTCCTTTCACTACCATTGGTTTTTAATGGGTCTGTTATGTACATTCCCTGCAGATGAGAATAGGAGGTGCTCCTGGTTTTCAAAAACATTGTAACCCATTACAACACTCAGAAATACATTTCATAATACTAAAACAAAACTTAGGTTTACTTCACGAACTACTTTCGGTAGACGGATTTCCCGTGCCGTATTGTTGTAACTGTCTAAAAAATACGATGTCTCGACGGAATTCGAACTTTTTTCCACCCCCACACAGAGATGTAGGCAGACATTTGGCCAAAAATAAAAGTTGCAGAAGCATCAAGACAGTGTGATTTAGTTGACTGGTTTTTACCGGCTTTTTTCGTAAATCAAGTTCAACGAATCAAAATCATTGGAAAACATTGATGTAGATTTCAGAATTAGAATTGTCCGTCCTAATATATTATTTTTGTTCTTTGAATAATGTGATAATTTTAATGATAAAATAATGTTGTGATATTTTGTGATGATAACTGATTTAATTTTTTGTTTTTTCAATGAAATATTTGCTGTCTATATAGCATTTCCGAAATCGTTTTTCATACATTTTCGATAAATTAACGAAATTAACTCAAAAATGGTATAATAACGCGCCATCTCTCGAACGGTCAGTCGTTGCAACTTGCGGACGCATTCGGTTCAGCGTGCCAAAATCGAAGGGTATCAGACTTTCCAGAGCAAATAATTGCAATTTATTCGCATGTCCTTCTAAATCGAGCGTTTCAATAACAGTGCCCCACGCAATGGTGCCATATCCCCCAAAAGTAGCAGAAACCTCTTACCGTCAGAATATTTGCACAAAACTTGGTGCACCCAGGTTTTTTGGGGCGCAGAATTCGAATGTGAATTCAGACGTTGTTTAAAAAAATTATTTCTGATAATGGATTTCATAAATTTTATACGTTTTAGCGAGTTTTTTTACACAAAATATTACAATATTATTATTAAAAAGTATTATTTTTCCCCTGGCCAATTCATTGCTGCTGTTGTAATGGGTTATACGATTTTCGTAGCGAATTATTTGAAAAGCTCTTCTGTAGAAATCCGAAAATTTAAGAGAGAAATAGAAAATGTTAGTGGCTAAAGTGTACTCAAAAATAGTTTTAAATTTCAAAAATGCTCAACATGCTCCTTCTGGATTGATTATCAATGAAAAAATTTAAATTTATTAAATGTGAATGGTCAAGGCATTCTAATTAACGTATGTATCTATCTGTCATATGCCACAAATCTATTGTATCATTCGAAGCACTGTAAAACTAAATTATTTTCGATAAATCCGCTACCATACATATTAAACTCTTTGCAATGGCTTGGTTTCCAAATACATTCGTCTAAGGAGTGGACAAATCCGTAAATAACTGAAATAAATCTGAAAATATGATCCGACAAAGTCAAATATAGACCAGATCTAAGAATTAGTGTTGATTTCATGTTGTTGGTTCATGTTGAATACCTATAATGATACGGCAAATAAATTTAAAGCGGACCGAATGAATTTTAGGACTTAGGTATGCCTCTAGAGTCCTGACTGACGGTATTTTCTTCAACTACTCAATCTTTAAAATGATGTAGCTGCTAACCTGGTCAATTCCGGGAGTTGCGAGTTGAATCTTTTAGAGAAGTTAGGTTTTAGTCTATAGAATTGAATAATAACAATAAGAATGCGGCAAAACGTAGCGCATAGCACCATGCTCTCTAAAAACCTTCTAAAAACTCGTCAAAATGACATTTTAGTCATGCTAGTCCGTTAAATAGCTATCTCATGAAATTTAAATATTTTTCAATCAAAATCGGCATTATACATGAAGAAATTATTGGGTAAACGAATTTATTCTAACGTTTGTAGTCAGCGTTAGACATTTTTGAAATTTGAGCTTCTTTAGGCGGTATTTCCCCAATTTTCTACTTCGGTTAGTTGTTTTTGCTAGAAACAAATTTGTTAGCTACAAATCTATATCGTAGTGAGATTCTGCGAGAAATATAATAGAGGAAACTCGTTCCAGGTGACAAAAATCTTCACATTGTAAAAACAGGGGTTTTGCCGCCTTGGCACCACTGTGCGCCGGAGAGAAGATCTGAAAAACTCGCGATCTTAACCATTACGCTACCGAGGCCTATTTAATTCAACTTCTTCGTCTGCGGACGTTTTCACTGAATTTAACAATGTTTATTCTGTTTTAATTCTGACTTATGATGTTTACTCCGAAAAACAAAATTGATAAAAATGGCTAAAATCGCTTAAAAGTCGTTAAACTTATATTTTTAGCAGAATTTTAGTCAATAAAAATGTATCAACAATGAACTAGACAACATTAAACAATTTATGTCAAAATTAAGCTGAAAGGTGCGTTTAAATTTCATTAGTATTTGCTGAAAAAAAGCTAAAAATCCAAAAATGCTCTTGAATTGTTGGATACCATACGAGTAGTTTTGCCATATAATTCGAAGTTACCAGTTGCTATGCACTCAAAGTGCTTAAATTTCAAATCAATCTACCATGATTAATGACCTACGGAAATTAGCTCAAGCGATCACGCCGCATCACTGAAACTTTTTCTCCATTAAACAAAAACACGTCACACGCCAGGGAATCTGACCGATGACAATGAAATTGGTACAGGAACGATTGGCGCACAATCATTCTTTGGACTTTTTATCAAAACAAGACTGTAATCTAATTTACCAAATACAGAGAATGAGGAAGAATTTACCGAATACAAAAACATTCCCGGCACCAATATTTTTTAGAATTTTATTCACAGAATAGCCTACATCTATATTTCTTCTGCCATGGTTTAGCAGGCGAAAATGAGAAGTTCATGGCCCTTTAAGGTTGTTCGTTAGTGAGGGTGATCCCATTCCACAAAGGAACTGACACCCGAGTTGAAGAGAGAAAAAGGATTGAATAATTAACGAGTGTGCTTTTTCTAAGCCCCGCTATTAAAAGACCATCAAATTCTGTTCTCCAAGTCAGTGTTGTCCAATCTAAATTGAGATTTAGTCAACATGAATATCGGTAGTGAACGTTTTGTGGATTTAAAACTTTTAAATTCAAAGCGAAAAAGAAAAAAAAACACCCGCATCCCCATACAGAACAGTAGCTCTACGCAATTCCACTCTTTTGACCTCAGATTCGGATTCGGCGCACTTGAAAACCCCATGGAAGCAATTTTCAGCTCAAAATACCGTTTAGTTAGGGCAATAAACGGGTAGGAAGATCACGCGTGACGTATAGTAATGCAAGGGGCAGGTGGGCTGGGGCCGTGAACGTCATCGTGCAAATGAATTTCAAGACCAGTAATACTGGTCAGATACCCATCATAAAGCATCTTTTTGAAAGGCTCTTGCTCATATCCTTCTAATGAGCAAATAAAAAATAACTAAAAGAAGAAAAAAAAATCCGAGTAATTGCATGATATATTGGCCGCAACCGATTCATAGCAAGGAAATGTAATGTCAATATGAAAGTCATGACGAACAAGATGTAGTGAGAACTGACGGGAGGCTTCAGTCCACTTTCCCAACAGGTATTGACTTGAGTGGCTGCTATATCGTTGTTTTCCTGCCTGAAGCCATAATATTTTATTAATATTTTGAATTTCAAGAGCCTCTCAGGATCCTTTTAAGAGAGATGGAACTATTTCATATATTTGTTTTCACATGAAGTACTTACATGACACGAATTTTATCATTATTGAATTTTAGATTTTTCTCCTAAGTTTTAGGGGGAATTTACTAACCCGGAACACTATGTGCCCAATTTGTCAATTGCAGCAGGTGGAAAAGTGACAAATTTTATTCCGTCTACATGTATCTATTAATAACTGCCATTTTACCAAAAATTGCATACATGAAGGGTGGGAAACGTGTGCAATATACCATGCATTGTGATGAGTGTTCAGGCGGGTAGAGATGGCGGTATTATTTGCTGACGGCCTCGAAATTCCAAAACTCAATTAATCTCATTGATAATATTATGTGACTTTTCTTGATAGGATATTTTTGGGAAACTCCCTTTATGATCTCACAAAATTAAACCAGAAAGAAAGGAAATACCATTATCACATTAAAGATTTCGAGGGAAAATGCCATGCAGACATTGTAAACTAATGAAAATACTTGGCCAGTTCCCGACTCCTGACCCACCACCCTTCATGATGAAAGGTCAAGGTCTCAACGTCAATAGATTTCGTGACAGAACTTGTAGCGGGAGCAAGAAAATGTAATCTTTTGATCTATTAGATAATCTATTGTCGGTTTCTTTCAGTTTGGTTGAGTATTACAATTTTAAAACAACTTTATCGCTCGCTATGTTTATGCCATCCTAAAATTCAACTTCAACATTAATTCATCTGTTCTACCCATCAGTTTAATTATGTATGTACAGCCATTGAAGCGCTCCTGTCAATGTTATCTTGATTACGTTTAGTATTAAAAAGAAGTTTCTTCAAAACCAGGTACCTTGCGCCTAAAGGCTAAAGAGTGATGTGCGGAGAATATATTTTTCACCTCCAATTCAAATTTTAGCTTCATAGGTTTAATTCGTGAACTTCATGAGCCTCTCAGGATGGTTTTAAGATCGATGGAAGTATAGACTTATACTTTTTATTGAATTTTAGATTTTTCGGCCAAGTTTTAGGGGGAAATTACGAGATTCTAGACCCTGACTTGCTCTTTAGTTCGACTACCCACCGCGTGGCATTCCCAGCGCTAAAGTCACCTTAAGATTTTACACAGATCAATTTTTGCATAGATCAGTGGTCTGGATGCTCGCTACGCTCGCATCTCAAAAAATCATTGTGACATGGATACTGATGTCTTATGGCTCCCATAGTTACTAGATCACCTATTAGTAAACCATATTTGAGAAAACACAGCAGAGTAGTGGATGGATCTAGTCTAGTGTGAGTCACAACAACTTAGTTTGTATGCATAACGAAGAGCGTACCTAGGACTTCTCAGAAGAGTTGAAATCGGTCCATTGAAATGTGGATTCATGTATGATAAATTCACAGCTTTCCTACGAGTGGTAAACGATTTTTATGGGAAGGGAATTCAGGAAGTTATATTCTCCCTAGCATCGATTTGTTGAATGTAAACTATTGAAAATGTGAAAAGCGTGATATTTTTTCAGTCAGACGAAAATTTGGAAGTACCCTACCCCCAGAACAAAGACATATCCATGTCAAAAAAAACCACAATTTAATGGTATCTAAAGAAAATTGAATCAGGAAGTTATGAATTGAGATGTTATTAAACCGATACATACATGTACAAAATTTGTACGTATTGTATTAAACAATACAATACATGTACCTACCTCTACTCAGGGATATCTATACAGAAATTTTATTCAGAGATCTTGAAATCAATCAGGGAAAATGGAAAAACTGCAAATCAGAAATATAGGTATTTTTGTTGTGATACGTAGGAGCTTGTTTAGCTCAACAACAACCTAAATCTAAATGCCACTCTCCAAAACAACTGGACTGAATTTCTGAAAATAGGTGCCGCTCACATCAAATATACATACCTACTTATTGGATTTGGACGATGCAAACTTTCAGAAAATCAGTTCAGTAGTTTTGGAGCATGACCAATAATGAGCATGTGCATTATCTACAAATACCACTAGGAATTGCCGATGCTTCCTTCATTGATTCCCAGTAGGTACCTACTATTCTTCCACGAAGTTTTTCACAATATATATTTTCTCTTGATATAAAACACTAGCTAGGTGATATACCTACCCATAAAAATCGAACAAAAAAAATTAATATATCGAGATGTAGGGTTTAAGTTTGTTGAGGGTACCAACAAAGGTACAGGAAATGATCACTGAGCTGAGTGTCATCTAAAGGAGATGTGACCTGTGACCCTTGTATTGATTCCAACGTGCACACATAGAACGTGAAATGGTGGCCCTTGGATCAAATGAGTTACAACTGAAGCTCTTGTGACCTGTGTTGCGTAGGCCCTTTTCACACTACTAGGTTGAGTTGAAAGCAACCCAGCTGAAGTAGCGGGTGCGAGGATCGAAAAATAAGAGAAACGGAACACTCGGATCAGGTGAACAACTGACACATTAATAGAAGTAGCTTAGCCTCAGACCAGGCGAATCAAATCGAATCGAATCAGCAGATTAAATAGGGCTAGTAAAAAATGAAGCTCCAAGATTAGGTGAAACCAAAAACAGGCCCTTTAATATTTAGCTGTAAGTATAAACTAACAATTGGAACTCTTCCGGTTCTTCTGAATAAAAAAATAAAAAACTGCAAATTATTACACAAAGGTTAATTATTTCTGCGTTAGATAGCCCTTCGACGCAGATCATTGTTCTATAAATATTAAACCCCGTATAAAATATATGATCAGAACATGGCGCATCGTCCTTCTCAAAAAGGTTCACACCTTTACAGTTTATAAGGCCCAGAAATTTTACACTTCACAGTAAATGTTGAAAAAAATCGATAGGTAAGGAAAGAATAAGTATAGGTTCAAAGGCCCCTCAGCAGATCAGTGCGTCTCCGTACCACGTCACTGTTTCCGAGGAGTCCCAAAACTAAATATAAATAACAAGTTTCATATAAATAACAGCGCAGTCAGTCGATTAGGAAAGAAATTATCCTCAGCGGTTCCGAAGCTGATCTAAGTCCCTCCATACTTTATAATTCTATTCCAGATCACCAAAAAGGAGCTACATTTCAAGTTTCAGCATCATAAGTCGATTAAACAACAAATCAGACTCAGAGGCCCCACTGCTCATCAGTGTGCACTGATATTGAGTTCTTGACATTACAAAGGAGGTCCATTTCAAATTGCAAATCCGAAGGTTGACATTAATATGCCTGCGTAGATGTACAGGCACCTGCGGAGGGAAAATTAAAGTAATTAATGAAAATATCTATTTTACTAGTCCCGCTGATCTCAGCATAACGATATTTAAGTAAGTAGGTACACCTACCAACTGAAAATAACATAAATGTAGAGATCATTGAAATGGTTTTCATCATCATTAAAGACTCCATAGCGGAATATAGTCAATCAAGATGTAGGTGACGTAAAACGTCGAAATCTGTGATTTAGAAAACGGGAAAATGGTGCATGAAGTAATTTATGTTGGCGCATGAGCAGAATGGAGTAATGATTTGAGAAAAATGAAATTGGTAGAGGACAATCTACAGCCTAACCGGTACATTTCCAGTAAATGTCATCAAAATTTGATGAAAACTAGAAATTAACCATGTTTCTGGGATCACACTTTCGTCCATGCGCAGGAGCTACTAATGATGCAATCATGTTGAAATTATGATGGAATAATAAAACCATCCTCTCTCAAACTTGAGCGAGATTGGACGACTAGGGCGTGGAAAAATTATGCTTGAAGTAATTTACGTTTGCTCATGCGCAGAATGAATTAATGATTTGAAAAGTATGAAATTGATTGATTGACATATTATATATATATAATCCAGGAATTGTTTCAGAATACTTGAAAACGGACTTCCATGAAGAAAAAGTTTTCAACTTTTCCGGATTCATTGCAATAACTTTATTTTTGGCGAAGAATCGCTAAAATTGTCCATCCTTTGCTTTTAGGTGGTACATCTTCTGCTTGTGAGTTATAGAACATGAAGTAAGAACAGAAGAAAATGGTAAAAGCAAGATTGTTGTACCATATCAACTAACTGTTGTATAGACCACGCGTCATTGAATGTTTGCGAACTACAAATAACATTAACGGAGATTGGGGTCTCGCACAGCCCTATAAAAGGCAGAATCGAATTACAACCACCCATCACACTGGTTGCTTAGTTCAAATTTAACTGAAAGGTGCACCAAAAACACAGCAGAACTAATAAAATAAATGGATACATTAAAATCAAAATAATAATATCCGAAAAAAATTGATAAAATAAAAAATAACTTGAGCCTACTTTCATAATATACAGAAACAACATAAATGATCGCTGGTATCACATAGTTAGGTAAGAATGATTTTCACTTTACCAGGAAGGTAATGCATGTAATAACATACTGGTAAGTAATGCATGCATTACAGGGATATCCCAATGAATGGATTGTATATAATTTTCAAGATTCTTTCTTTGTTCGACCCAAACTTTAGGCTAGTTGTGCAGCGAACCCCGGAATTTTCAAATTCCCTGATGGAAGAGGGAGAATAGAGGGGGGAAAGCAAAAAAAAAGTGATTTTTTCGATGCCACCCAGGCTACAATTCTTTACCAATTTTCGTGATTTTATTTGGGTCGATTCCAATTTTGGTTTAGTTGAGCCACGAACCTTGGAAATTACGATTCTTACAAGCGCTGCCCGAACTACGAATTTCGACCGATTTTCGTGATTCAAGAATAGAGAGGATAAGATTATTTTGTTCCACTACGAATTCGACGTAGTTTTGGAACATATGTCAGGAGTTTCAAATTTCAACACAGGGGAGGGGGTAATACTGATGAACCATGATGTTTTAACTAATCTCGTCAGATTTTTGTGATTCGTCTATTGTTCTTGTTTTGCTGACATACTGGAAGTTTTATGATGGTAATTTACTGACGATAGAGTAATTATGGTTTATTAATGGGAGGAAGGGTAATTCCGAAAAGTCATGATAATTTTGTTTTTTTTTCTTATTTTAACTCTCAACAAAATTATGTACAATCTCCATTCATACGGACGTCCCTGTAACTCATGCATTGCTTACCAATATTATTCCGTTAGATAGTGCTTTAGAGGTTTTAAGCTGTCGTAATTGTCAGTGACAATCGTGGTGAGGACTTATTTTAGGTCAACGACAAGCTTAGAAACGATGCTAAAATATTGGTCGAAACCTATTTTCCTGGCCGGAACGCCTTTTGCTAAAACGGCCTGACGTTTGGGCATCGGGTACAGCAAGAACCACGATAACTATTAAAGGCTACCCATAGTGACATTGCATGTTACTGGATGCAATGGGGCAACAAATATGAAAAGGACGTGCAATTATGGCTACTATACTGCCATTATTACACTGTTATTTTCAATCACTGTTATGGTCAATAGGATATTCACCTACTTACTTAAATATAGTTATACTGAGATCAGGGATAGATACTAGTAAAACATAGATATTTTAAAAATTGCATTAATTTTTCCTCTGCAGGTGCCTATATCTAAGCAGGCATACTAATGTCAACCTTCAAATCTGGAATTTGAAATGGACCTTCTCCTTTGGAATATCAAGAATTCAATATCAGTGCTGATTGATCAGCTGTGGGGCCTCTGAGCCTAATTTCTTTTTTAATTGACTTATGATGCTGTAATCTGGAATTTAGCTCCTTTTTGGAGATCTGAAATACAATTACAAAGCATGGAGAACTCAGATCAGCTCTGGGACTCCTCGGGAACAACTACGAGGTGCGGAGGCACGCAGATCAGCTGAGGAGCCTCTGAACCAATAATGCTTTCCCTACCTATCGAACTTTCAAACATTTTTACTGTGAAGCGTAGAATTGCAGGGTCTTGGAGCTGTATAAGTGTGAACTCTTCTCGGAGGCACGATGCGTCATGTTCTGATCATATATTACTTACGAGGTTTAACAATATTATAGAACAGTGATCTGTATAAAACACATAAATAATAAACCATTTTGTAATAATTTGCATAGTTTTTGTATAATACCTATATAGTGTTTATAAAATACATATTATGTGTCATTTCAGATGGTAACTCTAATCGGGTTTCAGATAAAGAATCTAATCTTTCGCAAACAAATTAAGCATTCCAAAAGAAAGGATGAGTCATTTGGCCAGCAGTTTTTGAGCACGATAAATTGATCAAATGTCAAAAATGGATTGAAAAAAGTCACTAAAAAAGACAAAAAACGGTCAATAATCATTAAATGAAATATTTGTGTGTGCAGAATATTACTCAAAAGAGGTTTATCAACGAGCTTATAGGGCATAAAAAAACTACGCGAAAAATCGTACTTAAATTTTATTAAAATATGTTAAAAATCGATAAAAAACTACAAAAAAAGTTTGAAATCAGATTATTATTGAGAACAAGATTTTTTTGCCATAAAATTTATAGTTAACCATTTTTTGCACTTGAAATGCTCACATTTCAAAACAGTTCAATATAAATACGATTAATCAAGAGATTTCGCTCATACGAGCATGCTGTATGACTGGAACGTTTTTTGAAGCAGGAAAAGAGCGGGAGAAAGCTAGAATTATACTCAAAAGGAAAGAAGCATTATTTTTATTTTATTCGGCGATACACGACACAAGTTGTTGGATGTACCTGTGGACGAGACTGGATCTCCTCTCTTTCTGAGGACGGTCGGAATAAGGGGATCCAGAGTTGGACGGAGCGGCGTAGCTGCATCGTCTCTCCCGCGGCTGAGCGCCCCCAAGCTGGGGGGACCAGCTGCTGGATTTCCTCCGCTCCTTCAGCAGCTCCCACTCGTCAACGTGAGCGCCTTTGGGGACGCCGCTCCCCCTCCTCGCCTTCCTCTCGCCCTCCAGAACGCTCCGAGGGTACGGTCGGCGGCGGACTAGCTTCCTCACGGGTTCCAGCCATCCGTTTCCGACCAAAGCCCGGCGTTTTACCCCCCTAGCGGCGGTGGTGGGGGCGGCTCAGCGCAGAACCCCCTGCGGCACCTTCACGCCACCCACCCGCGGTACTTCTGCCGCCCCTGCCTGCTCACTTCCTCGTCCTACCAGCTTGAACTCCCGGTAATTTGTCCGGGGTTTTCCACCTCGATCATTTTTAAATTTCCTACGCTGAATCCACACAGAGAATTAAAAAAAAATTAATCTATTGAAATGGCACATTTTTTGTAATCGACGGACTACGATGAACGACGTTCAAATTCCGAAAAGTCACACAAAAAATGCGTTAAGAAAATCCGTCACGAATTGGGAGTTACGCGAATCCTTCACAAATTGTTATTTCTTATCAGACAGACCAACAGACTACCAGAGCTCTGAAATCAGGTATTCAGCCTCATGGGAACATGCGGAAGTGATTGGAAGTCAGATTAGCAATGCGAGCGATACAGCTAACTTTTCGATAAAGAAAACATCTCTCCTTGACATCCTAGAGCCCTGAGATTTGGGACACAGCTTCTTGAAGTGATCGCGTCACCTGTGAAGTGACCTGTTGAAGTGATTGCGAGAAAGTCAGATCAGCTAGTTCTTCTTTTTTATATTACTCTTTATAAAGTACAAAATATCTGCACGGTGTTTTTTTTACCTTTGCAAACTCCAATAGTTCTTCGTTTTAGATAGAACCTGGCAACGAGTCTGCCGAATCGCCATGGCGTCTTTGGATATTTTAAAATTATATTTTCCAAAATTATCTGTGGAAATCCGGTTTGAGGCATTCAATAACGATTCTAGGAGTTTAAAATTTTTCATATATAGGGTGTCCCAAACCAAGCGGTACCTACAAACTTCTGGGGTCGAGTCTAGACCTCATTTTTAATCAAAACGTCCTCGAGATTTATTTCATTATTATTAATCTTTGAACGCTTTGTTTCGAGTAATTTTATTTTCAAGATTTTTTATTGTTTTCTACCTTAAGACATAAGGACGATCAGAACTCCCTAAGATTCACTGTAAAATCTAAAATAAAAACACCGTTGAGAAGAGAGAAAAATAATTTCCTATATCTTTGATGTCAAATCAATATTTTTAAGCCAACTTAGTACTTGAAAAAGGAGGCGAGAATGCTAATTTTTAAAATTTTCCAGAATTTAAAGTTTTTCCTCTAATATTTTTCTCTTAATACATACAAGATTCAAGATTATTTATTGGCAAAATATATAAAAGATAACAAAATTATAAAAAAAATGCTTGAATAATACTTGAAATAGACAAAATAAAATATGATGCATTCCACGGAAAAACTTTCTTGAATCTTAGCTTTCCAACGGTATAGTCAATTTTAGGTTTACTTGGCTACTAATTAGGGGAGAAAACAATAAAGTTTTATTCCTTTCCCACACGAATGAAGTCGAGGGTTTTCTTGGAAAAAAGCCCTCCATGAACCTACGAGTTTGGGCTCGGTTTCTACAAATTGTTCACTTTCGGTTTCTAAGAATGGTATCACTTGCAGATGTCCCCAATATTTTAATAGTTGAACGAGGAAATTCTGAGAAATTTTTTCTCCGCAGAGTGCCACTCAAAAAGAGTGATGGATGTATTCCAGGAGAAAACTAACGGAAAAAATCGAATTCTATACAATTTAAAAATTTGCATTTTAGCCTCCTTTTTCACGTGTTAAGTCGGCTTCAAAAATAATGGTTTGATATCAAAGAAATGAGAAATTTAACGCACTTTCAAACGGTGACCGTATTTTTTAATTTTAATGTGAATATAAGGGAATTTAGTGATCGTTCTAACGCAAAAAGAAAAAGGACAAAAAATTAAATTACTCAGAAATAAAGTCGTTCTTCGAGTATCTATAACAGGATCTTTTGATCAGAAATGAGCTCTAGACTTGACCCCTGAAATTTGTATCTTAAGGTTTGGGACACCCTGTACATTCATGAAGTAGGCATCTGCCCCAGCATCAAAAAACTGAGTTATGGAAATCGGTTATGAATTGTTATAAAATCGCGTTAGTCATGCGAAATCTTTTCTAATCGACCTACGGTGCTGAAATTTGAAATGTTGCGCCTTTGAAACATCTAGAATATAACTACAATCGGATGATCAGATGAGGGAGCTCTGTTGCTAATTTCTTCCCTAATCGATCTTCGGTACTGATATTTGAAATTGGCGCATTTGAGGCATCTGAAATGCAATTATTGTATTTTAACGTTTACGTGAAAACTTTCCTAATCGACTTACAAAGCTGAAATTTGAAACGGAGCTTCTTTGGGATACCTTAAAAATAATTACGTGGTTTGGAGACGTCCTGGTAAGCCGAGGCTGGTAAGCTAATCAGTGAGACTAACTTCTTCGACAATGAATACATTTTCAATACGCAACTCACATAAATATTGGGGAAATGACTATGTCATAAAGAGTTTTGTGTATTATTATTTACAAAAAATGATAAAATTTGGGGTCCTTTACTATATGTTTTCTATATTGGGGTACATAATATACATAGAAAGCGTAGTTGTAGGCGGTAGAAAGGAATGAACAGCAGCTTCATGCATCAAATTTAGTATACAATACAACCTCACGTTCCAAGATTATGAACCCAGGAATTTTGATGAAATTCATAGAAGTTACTCCGTTCAGAGGTACAAACACTACAATACACTCTATTTGTTCGGGAATATATGATAAAATGTTTTTGAGATTGTCAAATATACATTTTTGAACTATTTTGACGAATCAAATCAAACCATGCAACCTTGGGTCTTGACAACTACCTACCTTCACATCTCACTACCTCTGAACCGTCACTACTGTATTCTATAAAGAAATGTCCATCCCTACGAAAACCGCCCATATCCTAATGCCGCGGAGGCATCGTTTATGCTTCATACATTTATGCTTCACACGCCTACTAGGTACTTTCATACTATTGCCTTGTGCTGTGAAAGGGTAAATTTGAGGTGGAATAGCCACAAAAGAACGCCGTGGGAAGATAAACCCAATCAAAAGGAGAAGGGAGGAGAATCAAAGGAGGAATTGACGTTTCCAAGGCATCCAATTTCCCTACATCAAAGCCAGGATCGTATTAGGCTTGCGAATAAAGGAAAGCTTCCTTTTCTTCCTTCAGTCACTAAAAACCAATACATGCGACCGTCAAGTTTCTTCGATAGATTATATAGAATGTAATGCTATAGTAGGTACAACTAACAAAGTTACTTCATTTTCAAATATAACAGAATCATTCAGAATGCGCATGAATACATAACTCTGAACTACATAATCTAGAATATACATGGTGTATTACACGTTTTGTGATTAAGTGCAAAAAAAAACTATAATTTTCAATATTACTACTATAAATGTTATACCATTATTGTTTCATAAGAAATCAAATGTGTGACTAACGTCAGTTCAAAACTCAGCCAGTTCAGTCGTTTGCAAAACCAACCATGTCCCAGCAAATCCGTGCTAAACAAACTTAGTCCAACAAATGAAATTAACTCAAAATCAAGGGGATTTCGATTACTTTCCCAGTAGTTAATAAATTCTTACTTGAGTAAGTCCAATTGTGACGAAAGAATCATCTAGTCACCAATACTTGAATGGAAATAAGTTTTTATTGATTCCCCAAATTTGTGATTAGAATGACTAAATTGGGTTTGCATATTACCTACTCATATAACCAATAACTTGCTAAGAAAATGTAACTTCCTCAGTTTCCGTCCCATGAAAATTGTTCACCACTCGTTGGAAAGCTTGATCGTTCCGAAGCGTAAATTTCCGAGCAAAGCCGAGCTTATTATATTCACTGATAGGCTTTGATTTTCTAATTTAATTCGAGATGATCTAGAGAGAGAAATAGACCGAGAAAGTTTACAGATTCAGTTTACGCTGATGCTGCTTTCGGTAAACTTCGATTGGATCAACAGACCCTGTTGATGTTTCGACTCTGCCACAGATGCGATCTAGTAAACACCCCTACTTACCTCCTCCATCCACCTGTCTTATGTGTAATACTGCAACCTTTGATTTATTGATAACATGGACTCTTTATGGCGGACTATTACGCAACCGTTCAGTCAACGGGTGACTTATTCAAAGAGCGCGTTCAAAGGTTATTTATATAAATTCTGTCCATTAATTTATGAAAAACCAATTATTATTTTTCACTAGCCATTTTGGTTTATTATTTTCAACAATGAACCTTTGTAATCAACCTAGAAAAACAACTTCAACACCCTAAATTGTCTGCTCCAAAACTCAAGAAGACTTTTATACTCGATAGGTATGTAACCAACTAACTAAAAATACAATTAATTTTATGGGTATTAGTAAAAACATTAATTTATCACATCTATCAATTTTATTATTTTCCATTCTACAGCAAATTTAATGAAACCTTTACTCCGACTATTGGGGTTGTACACCACGTAACCTAACGTATAACCTACCAGGTAAATCAATTCATTTCTTTAAAGTGTAATGATAAACGAAAGCCGCATATAAAATAGCATCCTCATCAACACAAACAACGAGTATATTTTATATTGCGATCAAACATCTTTGAGTTCATAGGTATTTTGACAGACAGGTCAAATGCTCATTCTAATGAGGGACTTGAATTGGTGTAAACAATTAGCGATAACCATGGGTGTGAAAAAGGTATTTTAACTATTTTGATGGAAGAGATTCCATCTGCTTTTGACATCAACCGCACTCCTACGATCATAGAAAGAAAAATACTCAACGTAAGAGAGTGCGAATGGTATCGAATTTCTTAGAACTGAATCTATTTCCATTTAAAAATATAAAATCAATACTTGGGTAATGCTCATTGTAGCATAACTTAAAAGGCTCAAGAAAAGTTCAATTTTCAAACAATATCAGCAATACGTACAGATGGATTTTTGCTTGATGACATTTATAGTAACATCCAAGACATTTAATATCAACTCGTACTAAGTATTCTGGAGAAACCTCAATGCTGATTGTGGAACATCCCTTTGGCATGCGATAGTTTAGGCACCACCGATTGGGAAAAAAACTTTCATCATCAATGAATGTCAACCCACAGAAGCAAATTTATCTCTTCCATCACCCTTTGACCAAAATAAATACAACGATCGGCTGAATGGTTCAAGTTTCTTTTCCCCGCGTTCAATATAGATATCTACACAAACACTGGGCAGTGTAGCACGAAAACATTCCATCCAAATGTAGTATACGAGTAAGTAAAGGAGTGTAGCCTGGATATTGTGCCTGGTTACTAAATAAAGGATTCGTTTGGAAACGGTTTCGATAGCGAAGATATCAATATCGACGACGACGAATTGAATGGAAGGTAAATAACAGCCGTTTGATATCAACCGAAAGGGTATTGATCGGTGGAGGAATCACGTTTTCATTTCAGGGGAGTCAATTATTTAATCCAAGAGACCAACATGCGACCCAATTTCAAATCCTACTAGTCCCGAAGAGGTGTAAATGAGGACGGAGAAGCGGTTTTCACTTCACTAACGCTGTTTGAAATCACCTTTACCGACAAACATGGGAGGTAGCACGTTACTGACGGAAGTGGATAGCCGACGGTCACTTCGGGGCAGCGAGGGAAGTCTTTATTGGGCTCATTACGTTAATTAAAGCCCGATAGAAACTCTAAATACCCATCCTAATTGTGCCCAGTGGCCTCCCAATCAGTTAATTGAAAACACTTTTTTTCGGTGCCAAAGTAAGTTTTGCGGCTGAACAGAAAACAGATACCTACCCCCAGTACCTGCGCTCATTCAATACGAGGGGAAAAAAACCTATAATCAATAATCAGACAGTATTACAGGGTCATCCACGAAGTTGGAGAGTTTATATAGCTTTTCTGGATTGAATGAACGGTTTTATTAATTGATTTAATGGTTATACTAATCTATTTAACGGTTATACTAATCGATTTAACGGTTATACTAATCGATTCAACGGTTATACTAATAGATTTCACGGTTATACTAATAGATTCAACAGTTTTCCGAATAGATTTAATTATTTTACATACAGAAATGGCGGTATTACTATTAGATATAAGTGAAACCGCAAAATCTATTAGTGAAACCAATATGAAAAACCATTAAATCTCTTCGTATAACCGTTACATCTATTACTAAAAGGGTTAATTCAATATGAAAAATCTCTATATCGAAGAAAAATAAAATACGTGTAATTAGTAATTTTTTACGCGAGTATAAAATAAATAGGTACTGTTGAAATATGGTTTAGAATAAGGATTTAGGCAAATGGCGTCAAGAGTTATTTCGGTCAAGTGACCTGTAATCGTCATCAGCATCAACAGCTTTTCTTAGGCATGAAAGCTGGGGGGAACGAAGATATCCAAAGTTCCAGTCATGAAGCATGAATTTGCGTATTTTCGTAAGTTATTATATATTATTGGTAATTGTTGTTGTTGTTATTATTGATGTTGTTATTTGAGCACTTTGAGTGCGAAGAAATTGTTAACTACCAATTTCATGGTGAAAAAAACTCGTTCTAAATATTGTTTTGCTTCCAAAAAGATTTGGGATTTTTAGCTTTTTTGGCAGTTTGAATAAAATTTCCAGGTAATATTAATGAAATTTAAATACATTTTCAGCACAATGTCATGTATAATTTTGATAATGTATAATTTTGATAAACTTTTTTAAACTAAAATTCTGCTGAAAAATATGAACAGCAATTTGGAACCGTTTATAGCCATGTTTAGCGGGGTTTTTTTTTAGCACATTTTTTTTTTAAATTTTACCATTTTAATGTGTTCAAAAAAGTTTTGGCCAACGAATTCATTCTTTCATTTGGAAAGCTTGGTTTTTGAAACAAGAAAATTTTTACAAAAATTCGCTTAAAAAAAAAAAAAAAAAATATATATATATATATACACATATATATATATATATATATATATATATATATATAAAACTCGTCCGAGCTTTAGTTCCTTTCCTTCCGCTTATGGCGCTGTCATCGGTACCTTGATGTCCCTTATCACCAGCCTATTCTCATAATTTTCTCATCACTTTTTCAAGATGAGTAGTCGATTAAGGGCGTCAAGGGACGGTTTAGTCCACCACCCACCAATCCCTTAGCCCTCTGTAGACGTTCCTGGTCATCTTTTCCCAGCGCTTAAAAAATCCAAAATAGTATTGACCAAAATACAGAAAGTGCAGGCCTAATACAGACACAATTGTATGAATGTGTTGACCTCCAAATAATAAGAAAAAAAAAAAAAAAAAAAAAATCAATCGCATCTAGGATTTGAATCTAGGACCTCACCCTTCATCGTCTTTTATCATAATATATCCACTAGACCACAGGGACTATGTCAATACCAAACCAACAACGGCCATGTAACGCCAGCTGGTCTATCACCATGACAGCACACAAAGTGGAAGGAAACCTCAAGTCAGTAGTAATTCTATCCCAAGATGATCATGACGTTCATTGAGATCGTTTCACCTCAAAGTTTGCCTTCCTTATTAATTTATTAGTTTATTTAATTTATTTATATTTATTTTATTTATTTATATAGTGGGATAGAGCTCAAAACTACTCACTTAAGATTAATTTTGTGTCTCCAGTTTAGTTTTTGGCGCTGCGGCTATATTTGGTGTTATACTGCGGCTATACTCTCATTTCAACTGAGAGTAAACATATTTCCGACCTAGGCTTAGTCATAATGACTAGATAGCCTTATTGTGTTGTTGTCTATTTCTCTCGAAAAAATGATCTTATCATCATGGAAGAGGATGGCAAGAACCCCAATTTAGATCCTCCTTCACTCTTGGGCGAGTTAATAAAACTTCTAAGATTATCCTTCTTTAGCTCACGAGCCAGTTGACGTTCCACCATTTAACCCTGTTGAAAACGATTCTATGAAATGGATAGATCATATAGAGAAACTTCTATGTGTTGCAGCCCAACAAATCTGTTTTCTTGTATCTATCCCAGCTTTGAGAAAGCATGCGTCCGAATTTGAACAGGTTTAGCGGTGACCAGGGCACCGGCCAGTTGAGGTGGGGATTCTGTGCAAATGACTTACTTGAAAAGATAGGTTGGAAACTGCTATTTCCCAAACCGGGTGTAAAGCGGGAGATCCGTTAATAAACTGTTCCAGGGGTGTTGTTGGTTTTAGACAAATGTGGACAAAACCATCTGATATGATCAGAGGGATAGATGTCATAATACTACTTGTTGGTCTGCAATGATGTGTACAAGGAAGCTTCTTCGAACAATTTCCTGAGGTTATGCTTAGATGGAAATGCTTCTTCGAAATCCCTTGACATATGTTCCCAATCCCGACAATCTTGGGACGAACGTTTGGGCCGAGGACGAGCAGTGTTTAGAAGAAGCTTCTCAATAGACGCAAGGAGAAAATTGTCTTAACATTGAAATGAGGTTAGAAGTTTCTCTATATGATCTATCCATTTCATAGAATCGTTTTCAACAGGGTTAAATGGTGGAACCTCAACTGACTGGTGAGCTAAAGAAGGATAATCTTAGAATTTTATTAACTCGCCCAAGAGTGAAGAAGGATCTAAATTGGGGTTCTTGCCATCCACTTCCATGATGAAAAGATTATTTTTTCGAGAGAAATAGACAACAACGCAATAATGCTAACTAGTCATTATGACTAAGCCTAGGTCGGAAATATGTTTACTTCTAGTTGAAATTATCACAACAACTATAGCCGCTGCACCAAAAACTAGACAGGAGACACAACATCAAACTTGAGTGAGTAGTTTTGAGTTCTACCCCACTTGTGATGAAAAAAAAAAAAAAATAAATAAATAGTTAATAAAATAAATGAATAGATATAAATAAATTAAATAAACTAATAAATTAATAAGGACGGCAAACTTTGAGGTGAAACGATCTCAATGAACGTCATGATCATCTTGAGATAGAACTACTGTCTTGAACTTTCCTTCCACTATGTGTGCTGTCATAGTGATAGACCAGCTGACATTACATGGCCGTTGTTGGTTTGGTATTGACGTAGTCCCTGTGGTTTAGTAGATTTATTATCATAAAAGACGATGAGGGGTGAGGTCTTAGATTCAAATCCTAGATGCGACTGATTTTTTTTTTTTTCTTCTTATTTTTTTCAACACACATTCATACAATTGCGCTTTTACCGAGATAGGTTAGGCCTGCATTTTCTGTATTTTGGTCTATACTATTTCGGATTTTTTAAGCGCTGGGAAAAGATTATTAGGAACGTCTACAGAGGGCTACGGATTGGTAGGTAGGGGACTAAACCGTTCCTTGGCGCCCCTAATCGACTACTCATCTTGAAAAAGTGATGAGAAATTTATGAGAATAGGCTGGTGATAAGGAATATCAAGGTACCGATGACAGCGCCGGAAGCGGAAGGAAAGAAACTAAAGCTCGGAGGAGTTCTAGACAATCTTTCATTCATATTATCATGCCCCCCCCCCCCCCTTTTTTTTTTTCAGCGAATTTTTGTAATTCTGCTCTTGCTCCGAAAACCATGCTTTCCCAATGAAAGAATGAATTCTTTAGCCGAAACTTTTTGAATACATTAAATTGGTCAAATTTTTAAAAAATGTGCCGAAAAAGAAACCACTAAACATGGCTAGAAACGTATTGCTGTTCATATTTTTCAGTAGAATTTTAGTAAACAAAGTTTATTAATTATGAGATTAAACATTATCAAAATTATGCACGAAATTGTGCTGTAAATTTACTTAAATTTCATCTGTGACAGAGTCGAAACATGAACAGGGTCTGTTGATCCACGGGAAGTTTACTGAAAGCAGCATCAGGGTAAACTGAATTGGTAAACGTTCTCGGTCTATTTCTCTCTCTAGATCATCTCGAATTAAATTAGAAAATCAAAACCAATCAGTCAATATAACAAGCTCGGCTAAATTGGTGTATCTCAAAGGAAAGGATATCTGGAAGGAAGCAAGGATAAAGAAGGTTCTGCCATAACCTAGTCATACTTGGTGCAGGGCAAAGAAGGTAGAGAGTATAGGAGGGACTCATATTCTTCCTGCGAGAGAAGAAAGATGTGGAACCACCATTCCCCTTGCCTGAAACTTCAAATCCCAAGTTCACGAGCCATGAGAGTGATTCTTCATCAAGACTGAACAGAATTACTCCTAATAGCTCAGCTAGCCCTGAGAGGCCCAGCTACATCTCAGTGCCTACAAAAGATGATCAGGTAAATCAACCTTCTTCATCATTGGAAAAACCACCTTCGCGTTCTACTCGACTTGGACGGTGCATAAAGAAGCCGCTTCATTTTGCAGATGATTAAAATTGAGTAACCAAATTGTGTCTTAATTTTATTGAATGTTATATTACTTGTAATTAATTCATATTCCTCTCTTTACTGTTTTCTGTAAGAGCTATTTTACATACTTGCTGAACTAAATTTTGCTGATGTAATTGTTCATAAATTCTATTAGCTTGAAAGGGGAGGTGTAGTACATAGTGCGCATGGTGGCTGTCTTTGAAGTATAATTCGGGTTCTGTCTTTATCAGGCTGTTCAGGACAACCACAAGATTGACTGTTGCTTGCTAATAAAACACATGTAATACAGCTCCTGTTCTTCGCCTTTTCCTTAATAATACAACCATCAGCCGTTGATGACCGTTTTCGCCAGAGCAGAAAACACTATAAATTCAAGGCAGTACTTCGTCAGAACTTCAAGATCCAAACCATATTTTGATAAGCTAAAATTGGGCTGTTTCACCTTGCCCTATGGTGGAAGGGGCTGGCTGATAAATTTTGGAAGAGCTGAGATTCGGAATACCTACCAACAAATGCACTAGTGGTTTCACCAGCAGCCACCATTGGAAAAGAGAACTGTAGTCGTAATAGCTGACCATCCAGGACCCAAAATTATGGAAGTTTACCTTGACGAGAAAAGAAACCAAGAGAATGGCATACGATCGAACCACGGATGAATATTTAGGAAACCAGCTTAAAGACTCTGTCCAATCGAAAAATAAACTTTCTTGATGGGAATTGTTGGCTTCAATCACTACATTGTTTGTTGAATAGTTAAGCTTCAAGTTTCCCAACAACACTAACTTATCGTTCTAGTTCATTTGTAACTAAAAGAAAACTATAATAATTGAGTTTCAGAATTCACAAAGCCTTATTATTTACAAACATTCCAGTTTTATTTACCAACAATGTCAGAAAGTGTACAACTAAGGACCCGTTCGACAAAACTTGGAAACCGCCATTTCAGTGTAACCTCCTCGATAGATCGGAATTCTGAATAACCCTAAAGGCCGTATCACAATTGCTTTTTTTTCAGCTTTTTCTCGCATTTTTAATGCTCGAACGTGAAGAAGGCAAAGTGCTTTTTTCCAAGGTCAGCTGTGAATGTTGAAGAGGAATAAGTGCAAAAACAGGTCATTCTGGCAGAATGCAGTTTTATTAAGTCTGTCAGGTTAGGGATCCTAGGGGTTTTCCACTGAATTGTTGGTACCTTTCCAAGTGTTACGTTTTAGCATTTTTCGCGTTGACGTAAAAATTATAACATGTTATAATCTTCCCAAATGCGTTTAAAAATGTTCCGCCAGGATGCGCAATGGTCGAAAAAGCTGACCTTGGAAAAAAGCACTTTGCTTTCTTCACATTCGAGCATTAAAATGTGAGAAAAAAACTGAAAAATGCAAGGGTGATACGGCCTTAAAATGTGTTTGAAAAAATCTACATTAGATCGAGTCACACTGTATAATCGATTATTCGGGGAAACTCCACGGATTTACCGTTTGAATATCGATCAACGACAAAATCCATGGGAATACACAATCTTGGCAACACTGTTAGGGTAAAACTACATTCTACCTCCACTATTGACATAATACCCTTAATAATTATTTTCTTTTCGCTGCACTGAAGGATAACTTTCAAGCTTATGGTGACATTTTTGGCTGTGTTAGTTTTGGATTCCATGTTTCGAATGCGCATTTTGTTTTTAATGAGAGCTTTAGCAATAAAGTATTTGGGATTCAAGAACGAATGTACAGTTAAATGTACTAATGTATCAGCTGAGGCTATCTTTGGCCAGATTCAATTAATAACAAAGCCAATCTTGGAGAATCGAAATAGATCAATGAATGACGGATATGAATATCTATCAACGTGTTTCATCATTTTCCATTAATTTTTTATACATCTTGGTAAACTACGCTCACCTAAGCAAGTATCTATAAAATAAAAATAATTTGGTTTATCCCTTTTTTACAATTGGTTTTCTTTGAATTTTGATCATCGCATCCCTTCCGTCAGGCTGGGACCCCTTGCCCTTTGTGATACCTACCACTACTTGCTGAAACTTAGCAAATTTTTAAAAATACCTATTCGTCGTGGTCTAAAAATAAATATTGGTCTCAAAATTCTCAGAACAGAATTTACTTTTATAAAAACAGCTGTAGAAATACGTGTTTCAAACCCTAGGGTGGGATTGATCCTTCGTTTTCACTCTTAACATCAGAGTTGGGGTAACGAATTGTGATAGATCGTGGTCAAGACACTAGGGACAATGCCAGATCTTCGAAATGATAAGCATCACTCTTGTATCAAGGAATGATACGTAGTCGTGTGAAAAATAGAAACGCCACGTAGGTAGGTTTATTGAAAACGCTTGATGGTGAAGTAAGTACAGAATCAAAGAAATGAACAGTGGTTTTGAGCCATAGTACTACTACGCCCGCACTTTCCTTACTTCACCCATACTTTCTTCCTCGACCAAAAAGAAACGAAATAAAGCCACAGAGCTACGGAACTGTGAAATAACACCACACACATCGGGGTGTCACGTAGCCCTCTCAAAAGTCCGTAGTCTTGAGAAATAAATCGATTACCGCATTTTGTTGAACAGCTAATTTGCCGAAACTCGGGTGCCTCCTCTGAATTTGAGGTTATCCAGCTGTGTCGAACGGGCCCCAAGAAAAACGTGTCGAAGGTCATCGATGCCTTCCTAAAAATCGTTTGTTGAATCAAAGATTTTGATTTTGGGTCTGATTGATTTCAAATAAAAGTCAGGAGTTGAGACGATTTTACGACGATTCGGGTCGCTTTATTCATACAATTTAGAGCTATCAAAATAATATTCTCCAATTTTCCCATAAAAGCGTAGACATGTCTGCCAGGAAATCATCCGCAAATTATTGTCATTATCAGTTTTGTGGCAGTTAGGTCAATATGTTTCTTGTTCTTTGAATTAATGTTTGTTGCAGTAAGTAGGTAAAACCAAAAAAAATTCGATGAGAAACAAAAACTAGCGTTCAGCTAAAGCTGGTTTTTTCAGGCTTTCAGAAACTATTTAGTCATTTGGGAGTTAACTCCATTTTCAATATTTTTTTAGAAGGGGGGGGGGGGGGGTCGCCAACGCGCGAGAGAGCTTGGGAAAACATATCTCTCGTACATAGGCGATCCCCCTCCCCTATAATTATATGCCCTTCCAACCCACTCCCGTTGCCCGGATGCACTTTCGCGAATTTTGTAAGCATGGAACACAGCCTTGAAGTACTGAGGAGGCCTGTTAAAATTTTTTTAAGATGATTTGCATGGTTACTATTAAGCTGAAATGAACTTTCCAAAAAAAGAAAGTTGATCATAAAGCAATACACAATAACCCAATTATTATTATTTTATTATTTTTTTGGATTTGAATAGATATGCATTTATATATCTGTTTGAAGTCCACTCTTCAATAAACTTCACCAACAGATGAGTCAAAATGAACTAATTTGTATTCCAACAGCTGTACAGGCACATGGAGAGCCAAAGTGTCATTTGAAATGAGCATAAACCTGCATCTTAATTCATCAATACATGCGGTGTAAAATGTTGAATAAAACACTCACTTTCTTTTTTCCGAAATCGAATTTGCGACTAGATCATAGATTTGAGCTCCATTGTGAGAAGTGTTGACCAGAAAAAGAGCTTTCTTGTCTGAAAATAACAACAAAGCATGAGACTAGGCTGTTTAAAACCAACGAGGTTTCAGCACACATATTTTTTGGGCAATAAAAACCTTTTACTAGAATCTTCCAATACTTAGACCTGTATTTTGAGAGATATATCAAAAACAAGGTAACGACTAGACAGTCAAGAAAAGTATTATAAACCACTCAAAAATACAACAATATTCTAATCCTTACTGGTCTTCTTACTTCGTCAATGCTCAAAATCTTCAATGATACTAATCATTCAATTGCATTACAAGGAGAATCAATTTGTACATCATAATATCGCGAAATGACTGAACTGACTGGGTATTGGCGAAATTTATACTGCCCACCATTCTAGAGGAAGTACCCCTGTTAGTATTGATAATATTAATGTTAGAGATGGTCATAAAAATAAGTCTATCAAGTTTCCTTAGTTCGTTTAGCTTATTTGATGTGATGCCGATCCATCACACGATCGCGCCTTATACTATATATATACTTATAGGGTGCGGCAGTGAGGACGGACGGTTTTTAAAAAATCATAAAATAGTTAATTTTTACTCAAAACAAATTTATTGATGCAATCAGGTTTGCAAGGAAATAGCATTTGAGACAGTCAAGTGTGAAAAATCACATCAGGCATGTGGTGGCCGAAATCGTTGATGCAGTGCTGGAGGCGTTCTTGGAAGTTTGCGTAGACTCTCTCCAACATAGTGCTACGTCGAAATGATCAGCAACTTCTTTTACCTGAATTACGAAGGTGACGTGTTCCAACCTGACGTGTGTGGTTCCAGCAGGATGGGGCGACCGCCCACACAGCCAGAGCATCAATGGACGTTATTCGCCCTCTCTTCCCTGGTCGCCTTATTTCCAGGTTTGGCGATGTTCATTGGCCTCCTCGGTCCCCAGATTTATCCATATGCGGTTTTTTCTTATGGGGACACCTCAAGGCTAGAGTATACAAAAACAAGCCCCGAAATCTGGACGAATTTAAGGACGCCATACGCGTGGAAGTCGCCCAAGTTGAGAGAGCTATATTGGAGAGAACGCCCAAGAACGCCTCCAGCACTGCATTAACAATTTCCGCCACCACATGCCTGACGTGATTTTTCACACTTGACTGTCTCAAATGCTATTTCCTTGCGAACCTGATATCATCAATAAATTTGTTTTTGAGTAAAAATTAACTATTTTATGATTTTTCTAAAACCGTCCGTCCTCACTGCCGCACCCTGTATATGTATAGGTCAGATTATTGCTGTATAGTTCGATTTCTGGGTTTTTGGAGCAAGCCCCCAAGTTTTTCCCATCGAACTTTCTAATTGGTTTAGTAATATAATTGTTTTATTATGTTGTTTATCAATTTGGTGTTTCTTTTTCAATCCCTTATCAAATTCCACACCCAAATACCTTAGTTTATCACTTATATCTATTTCAACATTTTTATTCTAATTTTAATATTATCAAAATGAGTGTGTTTCCTTGTGAATATGACACTACTGACGTTTTGTTTGGGTTGATATCCAAATTAAACTTAATCGTAGGAGCGCTTCAACACAGGGTACATCCCAATCCCATCTCTCCTTTGCCGCTCTATCTTCCCTTTACTTTCGATTTCGTTCTTTTTTTCTCTCAGTCTTCCAACATCTCCCGATCATCACTACATGACGTAGGAAGACAAATTTAAGAAGAAAGGAATTGGCCTTTTTCAGATGCATAATAACTATTGTACCCCTATATTGAATCTGAATGTTTCAAGGCATTTTCCAGACAAGCTATGGATAAGCTATTAAAAAGTGGAGGTTTCTTCATTCTTTGAAATTGTTTTCCGTTGTGATTTCCAGTATTAACTCAGGTTAGTACAGCTGGTTTTAACTGTCCATTGTTTGCCTCAATCTTTCTTTAGTTTTGTCCACTAAACCATCAAGGAAGATATTCTGCGTATAAGTAGGCATTCTTGGGTGAATCAGGAGATTGAACACGTGTCTGGTAGCTCATCAACCCTTGTTTTTCACAATATTCCATGTCCATTTTCGAACTGAGATATTCGAAATTAGATTTTGCCCAAATGATGTGATGAACGATGAACGGATTCCAATGAATCCAAGAGGGAAGGAGCGGTTTGGGTTTTTGATAATGAGGCTAAAATGCGATGGGTTTGGGATCTAATGCAACGGTTTCGGGATCATGAGATAACGAAAAGCAACGGGTCTGGATCATGGCATCTGGCTGGTCTTTTAATGATCTAGCGAAGGTACCCGAAAAATCGAAATCTGAGATGAATTCGTTGGAACCCAAAGCCTCACATAAGTTTTCTTTTTGTAGAGCTTAATCAGATCCTCGCTGTTTTATGTGATGGAACCTTGCTTGCGACAGATGGAAGTTACACCTGTAAAGCGTGCAAAATGAAAACGTTTCAAACGTGTGCTCTTACAAAGTCTCCATGTAGTGTTGATAACTGTTCATCTTCTTTTGGAAGTGAGGAACTCAGCATCACACTCATCCAAAATCTGACATATTCTTCTTTCGTCATCGTCTGCAGAAGAGCATAGACCACATGAATATGGAATCCATTGTTAAAAATGTGGATAGTATGCAGCTGGATAAAGTATACACTAACCAACTCGACTCGACGGGACTCGGCTCTCATGCCATGATATAAATGAGCGAGTGTCATGATTCCAAAACCTTCCCGTTTTCGGGACTATTTCACCTCCCATGATCCCAAAGCCGTAACTTCTGTCGAGGAACAATGGAAATTAATTATGTCAGCATTGCACCATTTCGCGGAAATGCTTCCTTAAGGCTGCCAATAATGTAGGTAATCAATAATTATATTTTATATTATAATTATATAGCTTATAATATTAAGTAACTTTTAATTAGAGAACCAATGGTTCAGAGCAAGCCGACTAGAACAGTTATAACCAAGTGAATGGATCCCTGTTCCTTCTGCCAAACTTTGTTATCGTTCTCTTGAATCATCTTGAAACTTTCTCAAGTGCCTCCCAAAAGAACGTGCCCTAGTCATCCTATTCACCAGAGCCTGCATTTTTTCTGCAAGCCTTCTAGAAGGGCCGTTACTGTACCTAAAATGAAAAAGTATCTCTGCTGTCTTTAATTAAAGTATCTCTGTTATTTCTCTCTTTAGGAATAAATTCTAATTCCCACCTTTCTGTAAACCTATTCAAAACATGGGTAACCACCGGTTCCATAATGATTTCATAGAGTGCATTACAGATTCCCACAAGCAATGAACACAACCTGAAACCACGTTTGCTTCTTATGAACTTAAGGAACGTATCTTATAATAAATTATACTCGCCTTGTTTTTCAAGATTGATTACACCTACTCATATTAATATATAGTACTAATCAGTGTCACCAAGCGAGGTTGTGATGAAAGAATGGAAATCTGGCATCTGTATGGTTTCATGCTGGTAGATTGGTTGTTCAGCTTGACGTTTGAGCATGATACCTATGGCTTCATAAATAAATAAACCCCCACATCGGTTCTCTATCGCCCTCCACAATTACTGATTATTTTATCATTACAGTTTGCAATTCAGCTTTGTTTCTTGTTGTAAGTTAGCAAACGTCTCTACTAACGAAATAAACTTCTTTCTAGACGGGTCGAGGTGTTATTCTTTGCTGAGGTTGTCCCATGTCTCCATTGCAGGTGTTATTACTGACATGGCTTTGTAACGTTTTCTCAACATATTTCACGAACACTTTCGGGAATAATTATTCACTAACAAGGAGTTTCTACTAAACGAATTATTGGGGATGATACTTCATTTCAAAACCTCCCTTAGCCCTGCAGGGCGTTGGGAAAGAAATGCATTCAGGCAAATATTCATTTTGGTTCATTATTTAAAATGATGAATCTTATTTTATGATCGACCAAGAAACGATTATTTACCTCTCACCCTCTTCCAAAATTTTTGGGATCACGTTTTAAGATCCGTAGACTCACAAAATCGGAAAAATTCAAACTTAAAACCGACTAATGGACCAAAGTTTAAGAAATTCAGCTCAAAAATCTCATGCCTACCGGGAGAAAAAATTAACTATCTCAAAATAAAAGGGCAGTTTGTTTTCTTAGAGTTTGATAGAATTCACTGCAATTAATAGAATGATACAACCCAGAATACTATACAAGCAACTGCTTGCGTTCCATGGAGGTTTAGGTGTTGCAATAAAAAATTAAAATGTCAACACGACTGTGAATCACAAAACGACTTTTAGGTGAAGAGGTCGGATGAAATTCAGTGAATTTGATTCGATACCAGTAGATTTTATTGTTTAAACTGTACGTGCATGCGTGCCTGACTACGTTAGCTAAAAGGAAGCATGACTGTGAATGGTTTATCTAAAGTTCAAGAAGTGATCATCTTCAACAATAAACCTTGGTGTAGTAATTTGCAGGGTTTTCTATAACCACAATCATGATTTACTCCCACTATGAACTTTAATTTTTTCAGCATTTATTATGGAACTAAGCTTAGTTCATCTTATCTACCTAAGTAAGTAATATAGATACTGTTACAAAAATGTTTACAATTTTTCATAAAAACGTTTTCACCAATGGAAAAGATACTTTAAAAGGTCAATAAATATTTTCACACAATGTTTTGCGCTAACTGCCGGCTACACTTACCGACTGCGTTATGCCGAACAAGAACTGTAGATACTTTGATAATAGGACTCAGTGCAAGACTGTTGAATTTCAATAGGAACTTTTCATCCTGTTTCTGAAGGAGGATGATAGCGTCGTCTAAGAGCAATACGTGAAGCTCAGTAGTTTTCTGCCGGTTCGTCATCCTCCAACACAGAGACCCTTCGTGAATGAGTTTGTGTTTCGTCAGATCCAGGTTCTGAAAAACATATTATAACTATTAGATTCTGGAATAAATGGTACAGATCGACCTGTTACAAGAGCGGCAATCTGAATGCTTCCCACTAAGTAATTAGTGAGATGATTTATCTGGTATGTAATAATATATATCTGATTATGTAATGTGATTAGCTTATTCAAAACAAAATAAATGAAATATTGCGTCTCGGTTTCAATTAAATTGTAGCAAAAAGTAAATGTCGGGAAAATGCAACATATGTGCAAATAAATTCAAAATTGGAAGACCAACATAATTATCTAACGTAACCAACATATTGGACATAATAAAAATTGAAGCATATTTTTTATTTAATAATTTACTTTGTGTGTGTGTGTTTCGATGAGTCATTAATCCATGACATTTTTTTTTAAGATTACGAAATTGCTATAAAAATGAGGGGTTCCTATACAATCTCGATAGGAGTCGTATCGCCAGTACGGCACGTGGAAATCAACATATGATCGGATATATACAAAAGCAAAAATGAGCACAAATGGGCACGATCTTGTCTATCTACAGGCCTCGTGCATAGTCCGAAATAGAGAGCGCTCTATCCCTAACTATCAATCCCCTCTATGGCAAACCTACAATGTGAATATGTAATATATTAATTGTTTAATAAACGATAAGGGAGAAAGTGGATGCACATTCGGAGAGCGTCTACTAGGTTTGCACCAAGAAGTGCCAGCCCGCCCAAAGCATGAAGAACCCCCCCCCCCCCCCCCTCACTCACTCTAAGGGTGTCCCATACCAGAGGACTAGGGCAGTTGGGGGTGGAAACAGCCACATGTATATGGCACCCCTAAGCTCATCAGGGATGAGGGAATTCATGGATTCACTAATTTCAAACTATTCCTTCCTCGGTATTCTCACTTGTATTAAAATATGGGCCCAATATTCCTATAGTCTCTCCGCCTTCCGACTTGGTTTATAGACACTAGATTGATTATAACAAACGTGAGGGGGCTCCACCTTGGATTGTAGCATCCACTTCAATTTTTAACTTATTAATCTTCGCTAAACTAAAAACTGGATTCTCTTCAAAGTGTAACCTCTCCCTTCAAAATTGTAAAACCAACTTGCTACAAATCATCTACCAGTAGAACCTCTTTAGACTATTGCATCTCCTTTAAATAGTTAAAACCATTTAACAAAATCTCGCTATAAGTTGAAATGGAAGGTATCATTCCATTATTACAGTTATAATGGGAATAAAGAACTATCAAGTGAAGACTGTAGTTTGATAAGGATAGGGGGAAAAAAGAGTTAGTCGAAATTCCATTAGACAGATATGGTGTAGTGCCCCTCATAAGTGAGAGGAGCTAGTCTTCAAAAGCTGGAAAGAGGTAGGCAGCAAGGGAAAAGGACTAGCTGAGGACATAAATTGGGTTAGCATGAGCAGATTTCTGGGGAAAATGCTAACATCAAAGGGTTTATAAATGTGCATCAAAAACAAATATAATCAACACTGGGTAAAGTGAAATAAGATTGAATTGAGGGGTCGGGATAACGAGTTAGAAGTTTGTTGACAAAGATAAAAACATGACAATGACCGTAGACTAGGAAGGGATCAACTAATGGTTGCCAATAAAATTGGAATAACAGTAAGAATAGATTAATAAAAACGTGAAAATTATTACTCAAGGGTTTATTCTTTATTTATTTGATAGCTCTTCTGTACAGACCGGTGCTAAACTCACATCCCATCAACTTCATTACTACAGAATAAATCATACGCAAAATTATCATAGAGTAGAGATGAAAATTCGACGGCTTCACTTTTCGGTCCCAGAATACGAGCGAGGTCACAATTGGCCAGAAAAGCTTAACACCTATATGCCAAAAGTAAAATACAGGGTTTCGCACAGTGTTGAATTAACATAACATTATGGTAGGTAAGTTACCAAAACCCGCCTATTTTTGTTCATTATTTTCAATAATGAACCTTTGATATCGACCAAGAAAAAAATATAATAAAATGAATAAATTTTAACTCTCTCTCTCCCTCCCCAAAATTCGTAGGTTTACGTTTCATGATAGGGAAGTAGATTCCTTAAATCGAAAAAAATCCCGTCCGTCCGCCGTGCGAAACTTCTCTTCGGAATTACTTTACCAAACAATATGAAATTTGACTTAAAAGTCATACATCAGCCAGGAATAATCCAACATCGGCATCAATTTCGATCAACCCTAAAGGGTAGTACTCAAGGGTTTTTGGGAGTATTATTTATTCATCTCAAAATATCGGAGTAACCGGGTCGCTGTACTTTCATCCGTTTTCACACCATAAGGGCTAACACTTCGGCAGAAAAAAATCAACATAGGAGCAAGCCATAACTGGTGAAATAATATAAAACAATCGGTTTGTAACTATGACGATCGTATCATATAATGCCAATGGAATTTTTCTCAAGAAACAAGAATTATTGTAAATTTTGCCACCTGTAGATGGACTTCTGAAGCGTAGGTAGTTGATTCATTTCATATAATTAATTTTCAGTTGATGGGTCAGCTCGTGTTAGATACTAGTGTATTTAACTTAAATAATAGTGTATTCTTCAACTAACATAATTAATTTTTCTTCGGTCGGTGTCTACACTTATGCAGTACATTTAGATAAGTAGGTACCTAACGTATAATAGACTTCGTTTAATAACTGTAGACAGGTTTTCTGCGTAGAATGGATATACAATCGTAAAATAATAAACCTTTGTGTCATAATTTGCAGCATTTTAGTACTTGGTGCGACCTGTGATTCTTGGTTTTATTACTACGTCTATGAGGGGCGATATATTCACATTGTAGCATCCACTGAGTAAGTCTTGGCTATTTCACCTCTAGGTGCTGGTTGATATTTGTATCTATTAGTTGTTGTTTGTTATACAGGGTACATGGTTATATTATCATTCCTTATCGGGGAGCTCTTTCTGCCGCACCCTGTAGTTGAAGAATTCACAGTTATTCATTGGTTGAGCTTGCCGTATTTTGTATTACAGGCTCTGAACAATGTAATAAACTTATTGAAAACTCGGCAAAGGAGGAGGGAGCGTTTGTAATTGGCGATAATAACTAATACGTTCAGAGTAAGCCTTCATATATGCCGCTTAGTGTTCTACAGTGGAAAAAGGCATACAAATGCAAAAGTATGGACAATTTGTTTTCAGAATCCTACGTGGTCATCTTAATAAAACAAATAAATAAATGAAGACAGAAATACCATAGACAATAAATAATAAGAAATATAAAAATTTATAAAGGGGGAAATGGGGTAATTTCCCAAAGCTATTACAATTATTCAATAACATTGCCAAAAAAAAGTGCCCTCACGAAACTGATGCTGGTCCTGAAGGTTTTCGAAGGTCCTGAATCCGAATCCCGTTTTTCACGTAGACGTCAAATTTTCGAGGTAGGTACGACAACTGCATTTTTGAAAAAATCTCTGAAATTCCAGGATAATTCATGTTAAATTAAAAGGTGATGTTCTTGTTGGAAATTTAAGGCTGAACACGCTTATACCACACATGTTGGGTCTGAAATCAATTCAATTCAATTCAAAGAAATTTTTATTCACGAATAAATTAGTATGCATATACGATTACAAAATGCCTCCTTAACGTGTCTTTTGCATAAAAACTGCCCAAAAAACGTGGGTTTCGCCGATTTTTGACGATTTTTTGTTACAGTTTTTTCAATAGTTGTTGTAGAAACTACACCACCTGGTGACCTGAACAAAAATTGCGCTATTACTTGGACTATTTGTGCATCGAATGAGACCACCAGCAGCTCTGGAGGTGTGATAATTGACTTTTTGTGATTTTTGAACTACCGAAAAACGTGTTGTTTATTTTTTCATAACTCATTTTTTCTCGCTAAGTATATTCCCAAAAAACACGTTGATCGATAGTTGAAAAACCGCAAAAATCAATTATTACACCTCCAGAGCTGCTGGTGGTCTCATTTGACGCCTAAATAGTCCAAGAAATAGCACACTTTAATTTGTACAAAAACTATCAAAAAACTGTAGAAAAAACGCCAAAAATCTATCAAAAACCAGGTTTTGGCAGTTTTTAGGTAAAAGACAAGTTAAGGAGACATTTCCAGACCCATCATATGTGATATAGGCGTGTCCAGCGTTAAATTTCCAACAAGAATATAACCTCTTAATTGAACAAAAATTATCCCGGAATTTAAGCGATTTTTTCAAGAATGCAGATGCCGTACCTCAAAAATTATACGTATATTGAAACACGGGCTTCAGATTCGGATTTAGCACCCTCGAAAACCACCAGGACCAATACCGATTTCGTGAGGACACGACTTTTCTTCTTCTTTTTTTTTGAGCAGTGTAATTAACCAAACTTAGATTTTCTATGGTTCGAACAATTGTGTGTAAAGTATGTTACAAATTATCTTTCTAGTAAATATTAACAGTAGAAACGAAAATAATTAGCATAAAGTATTTTCCAGTTTGATCGCTTGTGGTAAGGTAATTTGTAAAGTGGTTTTCTCAATACAAAGTAGAGAGTTATATAACATGAAACCGCACTAATGATAATAAAGATGTGCGAAACACCTGTTCCGGGTTGCCCGACTGAAAAAGGCTAAATAAATGGCGTAATGTATTAAAATCAGAGGATCGAAAACTTTCAATGGATTGGTGGTGATTCAGATAAGACTTCAAGAAATACGTAACGTCAAGTTGAGTGTAATAGTGCAATGACAGTATCTACTTAACCTGTGAAACTTGTAATTGAAACAGCTTTTTGGAATTCAGGGTAACCGTTACAAAATACGGAGCTAACCTGATCAGGTGAGTGTTAATTGAAGCTCTGAGGTTAATTTATTTCCAATTCAACTTATGGAACCTTTCTGGGAATGGTGGGTAGCATTACAAGTTACAGAGCAATCCAGATCGGCTAAGAAGCTGATGTTTCGTATTTAGCGAATGGGACTTGCTTTCGAAAGGCAGTTTCATTATGACGAAAAGTTACAGAACCTCCCAAACCAGTCAAATTCGGCAGGTTGGGAAGAATTGAACAGACGACTGATTTGATAGTACACAAAAGATAAACCTTAGCTTAAGGATTGCAGCATTATCCCAGCAATATTGCCAATACCTTGAACTCTTGAGCGATGTGGTGTTCAGTTTTATCGAATTGACTCTTGTCCAACTTTCGCTGAATTTCGGCTAATCGGTGCTCGTCTTCAGCTTCTTTCACAGCCATATCAACGTAGTTGAGAAGTTCCTTACTCTTTTCAATAGCTATTTTCAGCCTTGAAAGTTCTTCTTCATCTTCTTGAAGAGTGTATTTAGCAAGGTTCTCAAATAATAAGGGGTATTTCGTCAGCCTGAAAAGAATAGTTATATCCCTGTTTATTCAAGTGGATGATGATGAAAAAAATAAGGTAATTTAAAGTTAGGTATCAATATATTCGCATAATTTATTCATTGTAGTGGATGGAGGTTGTGGAAGTGAACTACGTGTTAATAGTTTCATTGCAATAGCTTTATTTTCTGAGTACGAAAATTCGCTAAAATGTACAAAGTAATTAGACTATTTGTATGTGGCATTTTAGTGTACCTAATTCTATAAGGTTAATCCTTATCGGAGAAGTGAGAAGAATCTAAATTAAAGCTTCCTTGAAAATAAAGCTGCCTATTTGTTATCTGGCCAAAAATATATATATATTATATATATATATATATATATATATATATATATATATATATATATATATATATATATATATATATATATACATTTATATGAAGGTTAATCCTTATCGGAGAAGTGAGAAGAATCTAAATTAAAGGTTCCTTGAAAATAAAGCTGCCTATTTGTTATCTGGCCAAAAATAAATTTTAAGCAATCACAATGATACCACCCTTCAATTACCCTTCGATTCAGTTTCTTCTATTAGTCTGCCGGCAATGAAATTGTTAGGCATCTGTCTAAGAGCTAACTCATACTAGATGAGGAATTCGTCAACATCACAAACTGTTGAAATAGTGAAGTTATGTTGGTAGGTAAAAGCAATTGATTATAACAAACGATTAATGAATAATGAAGGATAAAATACTTCAAAAAGCTACAAAACGCAAAAAATCAAGGAGGAAATTTTGATTGAGGACAATACTTTGTTCAAACCCACAGCGTAATCGTAGGTCTCCCACCATTTTCGTCATCGATAGTGAGGCAGCAAAACATGGTTTAGAGAAAATAAAACAAAACCTATTTTTTAAACCCTTGTGTTCCTGACACTACAATATGATTTCCTTTCACTCAAGTTTGTTTTATAATAAAAACTTCTTGCAATTCGAGTGGGAAGTATAGCTTCCTCACTTATTAAAACATGATAGTATAGAACTATTTGATCCAATTATTATTCAATGACGATGACATTTATTGAGAGGACTTTATAGCAGAAACCCACTCAATTCCAGAAGTTATCAACATTGACCAAAAACTATGACATTTGCTCAGCCATAGAATTTTAAATTCGCTCAAGCGAACACGCCAAGATGATAGTATGAAAACCAAGAACTTTGTACGGGAACCTTTTACAAGCTACATACACATAACAATCACTAAAAATAGGATCGGAGTTCTGTGTATGAAAACACAGTAACTACAGTAGAATCAATTGTAACGAAATTCACAGGAAATAACCTTTGGTTCATCCTTCAACTACCACAAAATCCTCGTTCGCGATTGCACGAAAGCTCCTATTGATCTGACAATGATGAAACCTATAAAGGGACTTCGGCGAATCCGCGAGAAAAAAAGAAAAAAAATCCTGAAAATCTCATCGAAATCGGACTATAACCAGGTAAAATCGGACACAGACAGACCGTCATACACGGATTCCTAATTACTCAGAGTTGTAAAACGAAAAAATCACGGGGAAATTTTGATTTTTGAGGACACTCAAAATTTCAACCTCATGATTCCCTACTATCGGCAGTAAGGAAGCGAATTTTTTTTTCCGATTCCATTACTGTTATTCTGGATTTATTTTCCTTCCAAAACAATAATTGAGAATAGGGAGGGCATAATACAAAAATATTCTTGATTTGCTTATTTTTCAATAAGGAAAGCGAATACTTAAATTAGAGGTTCGAGGCAACATTCAGATGTTTTATAAACTTTTTTCCCCCCAAACCGATCGATCCATTGAATTACAACAAGAAGAACTTGACCATTTTATTGAAACAAAATTTGGCTAGGAATACAATATTATTAGGGGTCAGGGGATGTTCACACATTGTTCATACATTTTCAAAGACAGCAGATTTAAATAATTGATTGAACCGTAGGTTCTCGAGGAGTACATAAGGTCCTTTACTCAGACAGTACTGATTTATTGCATAATGTTAAAATAGTTAATAAATCAACAGCAGAGCAAACCTTTGCCATCCCGTAGGAATTATGTCTTTCAGTTGTCTTCTCCTACAATAAGGATTAGCCTCTGCCTCGCTGAGGAAGCTGTTCAGTTTGGGGTCCTTCCGCCGGCGCTCTTTCAGAGTTTCCAGCGCAATCTGCTGCTTTGCGCAGAAAGTGGCTGCAGCTTTTTTGAACGCTTCACCATTAGCACCGTCAAACTGTAAAAGCACACACGGTTAACAATATAAATCAATGAATACATAGTATGACATCCACAAATGACCACTATACTGTTAGAATCGGGAACAGAAGTAAAACCTTAATCTAGGAAAACAATTAAGGTATGTGAAAGTTCTGAGTTTTGAGGAAAAACATCTTGATCATTCAAAATCATCAAGCATTAGTAATAAAATAATGCATGCGGGGAGAATATACCCCACGCTCATATCATAAAACCCCAGACAACATACAAAGAACGAAAGACAAGAAAGATCGAATATCGCCTGCATGTTTCAATTCATTCAACTTGAATTCTAACTGCTACCCAATTACTTGAGTTTTACAATCTTGAAGACCGACCCCGGACAAGACCAAGGGCACCACTGTTTTTCAGTGCTTAGCTGATGTTTCAATAACAACTAACAGTGGCACGAAGGATTCCTACGAAAATCAATATTCTACAAGAAAGTGCTGCGAGTACCTCAAGTATATATTATATATCCTAATCGTAACTTTATCCTCTTGTGAAACGGTGGCATGGCTTTCTATCAATGTAGTGAATTGATTGGCTAGGACCCAACCTCTCAACAGCCCGCCTCGCCAGTTCCAGCAGCTAGGCGCTCTCATAACCTTCAATACGGCCTACCTGCTCCCCGAGCCTCAATACTTCAGTCTTCAAAACCTCAAGAAGACCGGAGATCCCGGGGGAGGATTGCTGAACAGTGGGCTGTTGTCCCACGCCCATCGGAGATGCGGGGGAGGCCCTCAGCTATTTGCCAGAACTGCATCATGGACAAGCTGCTTATAGTGGGGCCCGACACACGCACTCATGCTTGTGTTGTCCCCTACCTCCCAGGATCAATGCCATTAGGCATTGGCTCCTATTAACGAAGCCTTGCCTATAAGACATAGCTTCAGAGGGACGTCCTAGAAAAGTGAAAAAATTTCGACATTTTGAGATTTTTTGCAATTTTTGAACATACGGCACACTCGGATGAAGGGGCAAACCTCAAATTCAGATTCAGCACTCCAGAAAGCATAAGGTAATGCTGGGAAAAAACGTCAGCAGTTTTGTCTATAAAACGTCGTTTTTTGAAACTTTGGTTACTGGACTAGGTACTAACACAACTATGCGCAATAAATACTTTATGTGTTGATAGCTTTTCCTAAACGTTATTGGAGGCAACTGTGAGAATGCGTAATCGCGATCACATTTTCAGAAGTTATTAATATGCATCAAGTATCATAGAAATGGAAGCATCAGTAGATTTGGTTTTAATGCAAAGAAGAAAATGTGGATGAAAAGAAATCATAAACATTGTGATTTGCAATTTTATGAGAAAATTGAAAAACAAGAAGGAATTTTTCAAAAATCAGCGGAGTGCTGTTTTTAATATGGACCATCGAACGTTGCCACTCATTTGCCAATAAAAAATTAAAATATGAGCTTCTCAAAATTACCTGATCGAGGAGAAGTTCAGAAATATTGCCTACGACGACTTTTTCTTTCCGTTTCACCTTCATACTCGTATTGAACTGCGAGTGGAAGGTAAGGAACTCTTCTAAATTCGAGAAGAGGAGGCTGATTTGGTCTTGGGGAAGAATTTGCTGCTCCTTCATAGGTTTATAAAAGATTTGATCGAGAACCCTCAGTGCTTGTACGTGAGATCTTTCCGAATAAAACAGTTCTGTTGAACAAAACAAGAAATGAATATTAGAGATCTTAGAAGTTTTGTAGACAATAGAAGAAATTATGATAGAAGAAAAATTATAAGATGTGTCAAGTAACGATATGTGAATCGATAGATTCATCTTCAATAGATTTTCTTTTCTTGTTGTCTTTTCTACCTACATGAAACATGGAAATCACATAGGCAAGAAGTAAAAATTGAAGAAAGTGTGGGTTTTGTAACTGCAAGTGATGAGAAGTTTGATAACCTAAATGGTTTTGGTTTCATTCATCAATTTTTCTATGAAATTCAAACAAGGCATCATTATAATCTAAAGAGTTGTGAGATGGCCTCTGTCAGTGGGTCAGTCCGCATATCATCCCTGCTCCATGGAGAAACCCCAATAACTCGTCGCAGCTTCTCCGCTTCTTGCGAACTCTTCGTGAGAATGAACACAGAGGTAAAGCGAAATATTGAATCTTGTTATAAGCTACCTCTTTGTTTCACCTTGGGTATGGTCCCATTTTCCACTAAGAGGTTCCGCTAAGGTTTTGACAGAAGCTGTCATCTGAGGCGCAAAGGTTGCATCTACTGATGTTACTAATGGAGTGAATGAGGTGAATCGCTCTTCGCACGCTGTCATACATTTCTGTTTTTGCTTCCTCACTACCGAAGCTTTGTGTTCGTGATTGAAGTCAAAAAAATTATTGTCCTCCAAAATCAAAATTTCCACTTGCTTTTTGAGTTTCAGAGCTTGCTGATCGTTTTCGCTTTGTCTGTGGTAAATCCTTGTCATGCCCAAAACTAGACTAAGTATCAGTCCGATTCCGATGAAATTTTCAGGGATTGTGCGGGTTAGCTCCTAAACGGTCCCCTATAATTTGCAATACCATCGAATCAACAGTAGCCTGTACGCATGCGCAAACGTAAATTTCTCATAACGTCAATTTCTCATCATCTGTTAGTTTTGAACCATTTCGTTCAAACTCGGTAGGTGATTGGGTATATGTTCAAGAAATGGGCCGTTTTTAATGATATTTTCAAGATTGTGCGGATTAGCTCCTAGACGTTCTCCTATAAATTTTTTTGCCGTTGGATTAATAGTAGTCTGAGCGCGTGCGCAAATTCTATACGTCCAGGTTACAATATGTGAGGAAGCTATACTGCCTACCCAACTGCCTAACTCCGAGTCTAATGGAACGATTTTGATGAAACTTTCAGGGATTGTGCGGGAGAGCTTCTAGAAGTTCCCCTATAACTTTCATCGCCGTCACATGAATAGTAGTCTGTGCGCATTTGCAAACGTTAATGTAATATACCGACGATTTCTTATTATGTATTGATCCGATTTCGGTCAAACTCGGGGAGTAGATGGGTATATGTTCCAGGAAAATTCCTTATGAATTACATCGTGATTGGTGGAGTAATAACTATAGCGCAAGCGCAAAACTAAGATTGATCAACACATGCAAAACTCCGAGATGAATGGACCGTTTTTAATGCTATTTTCAAGGATTGTGCGGTTTAGCTCCTAGACGTTCTCCTTCAAATTTTTTTGTCGTTGGATTAATAGTAGTCTGAGCGCGTGTGCAAATTCTATACGTCCAGGTTACAATATCTGAGGAAGCTGTACTGCCTACCCAACTTGGCAGACGTTTCTCTTCTTCAGCACTCTCCAGTATTGACGCCACAGAGTGGTGAACACGAACATCGAAATATGCATGCCAGGTAACCTCGGAGTCCCGGAAGGGCAGCGGCGACTCCACTATGATGACTCTTTCACACAGTTCCTACATCTAGACAACATGAATTCCCCCAGTACATCTCGAAGTTTGTTGTTTTGACGGGTTATGTGCCCTTCCGTTTTACAACTTGGGGCGCGATCGAGAGGAAAATCTTTCCATCCACACCCATCACAAGATTCAGGCATGTACAGCCAGCGCATCACGAAATTAATATTCAGATAGGTTCTTCAGCGGTATCACGGACAGCCAGCTTGAGTTTTTCGTTTTTGATACCTACTTTACTTATAGCCCGCCAATTCCCCGGACTTCGCCCGTCCTCTGCCTGTCTGGTATAAACTTGGCAATAGGGGACTCAAGAAAACTGTCTTTAGTAATGGTTCGGTTATATACAGTCTCTTCGTTTGCAGTCTGCACTTGAGCAATATATTCACCCATATCAAAAGGTTGGTTGAGACGTATGGGCTGTCTAAAATTGCTGTTCTCGTTTTCGATGTAAGAAATAATTCGTTCGCTGTTGCAACTTGGCTCCGTCAAAGCCAATCCTCCTTTAGTGAAAGGTAGAGTGAAAAGATCACACCCCTCTTCTCTCACTGATTCACCCAGTATGGCTGGCATAAATGTAGTCCTAATAGATTCTCTCAGGCCCTCATACAACCCTTCCTCACACTCCACAACTTTTTTCAAAAAGATCCATTTAAATTTAACAGACTTGGTGAATACTGTGTGTGCATCTCAAGGGTGATTTTTGACCAACCGAGTCCAATTGTTAATGTTACTTTCTATATACTTTCATTCATTGCTGCTTCGCCTGTGTGCCCAACTAAAATATGGTTGCCAGTCACGATCTTGATCACTGATTCTCTGAAAATCCGCTCAGCTTGTTCTATCTGGTCGGAATGTACTAACAGGTATGATGTTCAAAGGTAGTAACCGAAACTTGGGCCGAGACGCAATGATGATTTTGATTTATTATTTTCAAAGATCGATCACTCCGTCGTACGACGTTTTTTAATTTACAGGTCCGAAGTTTATGAAATTTGGCTCAAAAATCAGCCCGAGATATGCCTGAAATCTCACATAACTTTTTATGAACCCCGAGGTTTAAAATGGAGTACATTATCAAAGATTATAAGGTATCGCAAAAAGGTGAAAGATAAAACAGTCTTAAAAATAGGGAAGACAGCTTTTGTTTGGTTTTGAAAGTTTCACTTCAACGGATCTTCTATTCAATGTAATCTCATCACGACTTTGAAGAGCTCTGAGCTATGTATGAGGTACATCTACACAGAAAAATAAATAAAGTTCTTGAACTGTGTTCACGCTTATGTGCACAAGTGAGCTGTTTCTTTGAACTAGTATTCTCTTACGGAAGTGTAGGACTGTAATCAAAGCGATTCATCAGAGAGTGAAGCCTCGAAAGTCGGTTCTGAAGTTTGAAATGTGTACAGCATCGTGAGTTAAATATATATAATTGTTCAATAAAATATTGAGTAATCCAATCTTAAACTGCATAAATATCGATTTTATGGAGTAGAGATGCAGTGTGGAGAACGTTTCATTGTGGGAGTTCACGAGATAAATCGATAACTTTCTTTGCAGTAGAATCTCTTTTAAAACTACGGAACCACTTTGGGCCTTCGCACTGAAGAATTGCTTGGACAATAATCCTGTTCTTCAGCATGAAATACGATAGGGGTGCAGGGCGCAAATCTTCAAGAATATGCACCCAAACACCAGAACCATGTACAAAATTCTATTTCCAGAACCGTGCCACAACTATGCACATCCATCGACTCAGGCAGCTGAAAGAGCACTCACGCTATGAAGAGAAATATTCCTCCTAAAAATGGACCCCTATGGAAATATGATATATAGTTACAACAGCTCTATTCACACGAGCTAAGTCATTTATGAAGCTTATTTTTTTCGTAATCGAACTGCGATGCTGACATTTGAAACTAAGGCTCTCTGAGACAAGCGAATTATGACTGTTACGAGTGAGAAAGAAAGAGAAATACCAGTAATTTTGAAACCAATTTTACTAAACTTGTATGCAGTATCCGGCAATTAGGTGGCGAATCATTTTTAATTATTAGAACCGTTAATCAAAGCAATTCAATTTTAGGAAGTTAGTCACCAACCCCGTCCTCCCAAACGTAAAGACAATAAAGAGGAAAAAATTAGCAAGAGGCAATTCAGAACAAGCGTCATTTGAACGCCTGCGAACAATGCAAAACCACAAAAAAGGGTAAAACTATGAGGTTTACACTTCAATTGACAGGATAAAACGGTTTCTCCCAAAGTTGCCGGACCGATGGCCCCATTTTCTGTGTTCAAGAAATTCCTAATCTCATTGAAGTTATACATTTTATAATATTTCACAATTAATTTCTTCGTTCAGATAAGAATCCCATGTTTAAGTAGTTAACTTGTAACACAGGAAGGTTATTTTTACAGATAAATAATTTCAAAGTTATTACTACTCATAACAGGATATATAAGGTTTGGTTACATCTAATTTTTCGAGACTGAAAGAATTGTCATAATTACAGCTCCCATCGCCCAGAGATCTTTTCAACATTTTGGTAGAAAACTAAGTACTTTTTCCTATTTAATGAGACTGCCAGCAGTGTTAAATCATCAAACTGGATTCTTCTCTCAATTAAAAATAGTTAAAGTATGTTTTCAGAATGATTAAGTGGGTACATCTCATAGAAAAGAGTCATAGGTACCATTAATGACTTCCTGCCGCTTCCTTTCGTTGGGACTCAGCTGGGAAAATACTTCTTCTGGAACAGACGTAGTCCAGTCCGGAGGATCCGGCTCGGCTTCCATGTCTGAATCCCATGTCGTCGTCTGCTGACCCGGCGGTTGTCCGGATCCTGCTCCGACTGTCTCAAGGCTCTGGCTTGGGCTCTCCAAGCTCCTGGAAAAAAAGGGGAAATTATAGTTCAAGATTTATATAGAAAAGCGTTTCCTCCGCTACGTGGAGGGATGAAGTTTAAAATAAGTGAGGTGCAGTTTACAGACATGCAACTTAGCCTGAAGGAAGGTAAAATCCACCCAAAGATATAAATGGAACTCATGCAGAAAACCCAACAGATTACATTTTTCTCCAAAATTTATCTTCATGCAAATTTGGTCAAAAACGAAAACACCTATAAACTGGAAATGCTATATATACACAACCCACATGGGTAGGTACTTTACGGGTAATAAAATCGAAATACATATTGACACAACAATTATTACTGCACACACATTGATTACGCTAGACGTAACTCAAATGATACAGGGTGCTCCAAAAGTACCCCCCCCCCCCCCTTCTCTATCATTTTTGAGATATCGAAGTGAAACTAGGTTTTTGGGGTGCCTGAAATAAGTAATGGTGGTAGATAGAGGGAGGTATTATGAACTTGGAAAAAATTTTTAATAGTATGCTGTGAATTGTGATGAACTGGATTCAAATATAGAACATTGAGCTTCGAAAAACCATTTTAAGTAAAGGTTTGAGGGTCTAACGAATAACATCAACAATGTAAAGGTATGAAAACCAACACCAAAAAGCCAACTTATTGTAATTCTTCGTAAATCCCTTCTTCTACGAAAGTACACTGTTGAATTTTTAAAGCGAATCATTTTCTTACGTTGCCAAGAGCTACAGGAGACAAAAGAAGAGATTATTCATTTTATGTGGATGTTATTCGTTAGACCCAAAAACCTTTATTTTTCGAAGCTCACGGTTCAATATATGGTTGACATGTTCTAAATTCATTAATTACGCGCACGTTCGCACACACATATACACACACACACAAACACACACACAACACACAAAAAAACGTAAAAAAAAAAAAAAACCGATGAAATAAAATAAAATTAATGTACCTAAATACAAGTAGGTAATGTCCAACAGGTTACCGAAACAGTAAACTTAATCGAGTAGTGCATGCCAGAAGTGTAGTATACAAAATTAAGTTGTCGCCAATTATCGAAACAACAACTTAGGAAAAATGAATCAAGTTGCACTTCCGAATGTAACGGGCAACAAACCTTGACAATACCCAAACACAGCAGTAAAAGAAGTAGCCAAGAAACTAGCGACCATTTTCATATGATACAAACCATCCAAGATCGAGGTGAATTTATTAGTGAGATAATTACAACGAATGAGAAAACAATAAACAGGTCAGAGTAGTACATACAACAGCAAATGAAGAAACAGTACCAGCACCATTAAAAGCATGGGATTAAACATGTTTCAGACTTTCCGGGTAATACATAATGAAGGAACTTTTGATCATAACCCGAAAGCTTAGACAATCTAATAACGGTGAATAAATATCAGAAGGTTACAGAAATATGTTAGTCAAATCCCGGAAAAATAGACACCATTATTTGTTGTTAGTAACGGAAGAGTTTCAAGAGAAGAAAGATTATTGACTGCGGAAAGTTTTGATGAAGGCCTTGCGCCTTACCTGGTTGAAAGACTAGAATTTGACGAACTACCGGAATTTGTATTGTAAGAGAGGGCCTGAGTGTCCACTTCGATATCACTGAAAAATAAAAAAGGGTTTGAACGAATATCAAACAAAAAAATAATAGGGGAATAAACGTATTAAACTAAAAATAAAATTAAAACTATAAACGTAACGTGATAGAAACGCAGAGACAAACGGTCGGTGAGAAAAAGGTGGTGTAAACAAAACAAAATGAAAGAAGTAAACACAATGAATAACAGACAAATAATGAACAAAAATAAACGTTAAAGAAATGAATAAACAAAACGGAGATTCTGAAGATGCAGGAGTGAATGGAAAGGTTATCCTCAGGGGAAGCCTGTAATCCATGGACATCCAAGTAGTTTAACGTGATACTTCCTGGACAGAACGGAAGAGGTGATTGCTCGCGAGGGTTCCTGCGCCAAATCTAGCACGCCAGTTCCAAGCATCTCATCACGCAAGTAAAGAGTTTGCTTTATCAATTTATGATTCTTCAATAGTCATAATTCGATAGTCATTATGAGTATTCCCAAACCTGTGAGAGTACAGCCCCTTGAGGTGCACAACAGTGGTCCTAAATCGAAAAACGCTGCAAATTATTATACAAAGGTTTATTATTTCTGTATTAGATAGCCCTTCAACGCAGATCACTGGTCTATAGAAGATTACTTATCAAACGTAGTCCATGGTGCATTATCGAAATATAACTGGAAGACGTTACCTACCTACTCATAAATAAATCTAATCTCAAACAGTTCTCTCTAATATCAAACAGGTTCTACTGCTGCTCATTTTGGAAAGTGCTTTTAATTCGGTTTGCTAGAAAAAGTTTTGAACGTATGTATTAAAAGTGTATAATTAATTTATAAACACATTATATATATATACTCGGCCCTTCGGGCCTCGCAAGGGGCTCCGCCCCTTGACCCCGCCAGGGGGGCTTCGCCCCCCTGGACCCCCCTAATCTATACTCGGCGCTTCGCGCCTCGCCGGATCTTTTCTCTTTTCTACTGTGTAGAAAACGAGGATAATTTGCTATGCAATTCGTCTCACGAAAAAAAAAAAAAAAAAAAAAAAAAAAAAAAAAAAATTTCAGGCCTGGCCGGGATTCGAACCCACAACCTTCGTCTCACGAGAAAAAAAAAGAAAAAAAAATTTCAGGCCTGGCCGGGATTCGAACCCACGACCTCTCGCTTCCCATCTCGGGACAAAAAACGTTACACAAAAAAAGTGGACATTTTAAAAAAATTATTGGGGGTCGGCCTAAGAATTGCATACCAATTATATATATATATATATATATATATATATGAAACGAAAAGAAGGAAACACAGAAATACACTTCACAGACTAGTTTTAATATTTCGACTACAAAAGAGAAAAATAAATTTTTTTGCAAAGAGTTAATTTACAACGTTGGCAAAGGAACTTGAGTTGCTTAGGAACTATTTGTTGCATAATCTTCTAGTATTTAGTCCTAGTGGATCGTAGGCTCTCAAAACGTTGGTGTGAGCTTTTCCGGACTGGTGAAGCAACCGCTTATTATCCTTGGGTCCCATTTTCTTCAAAACTTTTATTCCGAAACAATCATCGAATGAGGAACCATGGACCATAGCATGCCTGCTCACTGGTAGGTCTTCTTTTGAACTGACCACGGATGAGCGGTGATTGTTGACTCTCAGGTTCAGCTGTGTTTCTCCCTTTCCCACACAAAAGGCAGGGTACTCCTTACAAACCAACTCACACACACATTGGAGTTTGGCATTCTGCTGATCCTTTGCATGTGTATGAGTTAGGATTATTGGGTGACTTGAAATGTTCCTGTTCAATGACTATCGGGCAAACTTTGCATTGGCGCCTTTTACATGGATACAGCCCTTTGATGGGGGCTGGTGGTTCCGTTCTAACCGATCGCCGGTGTGTTAAAAAAATACCTCCAATCGAAGCTGCCTGCCGATAGGTTAGCGAAGGTGCCTTGGGAAAAACCATTCTTGTTGTAGGATTAGAGGATAGCAGTGGGTACAACTCTTTCAAAATTCCATTCATTCGCTCAATTTCAAAGAAGAATGTTGTGGTCATTTGAACCTTCCCCTGCTCATTGCGGATCGCTGGGCGGTAGCTTATGTGGGGAGGGATTATTCTCTTTTTCAGCATTGTTGCTGGATAAATCCAATATTAGGCAGTAGATAATGACTACCGTATACGAAAACAAGACATACCAATGTTTTTATATTTAAGTAAATACATGAGCATAGTTTTAATTTTCCGACTGCAGGATATTGTCACAGTTAAACAAGAAAATAACTATACAAACGGTATTGAAAATTACAGGACGATCGAATTGACGATTTCTGCTTGTCGTAATTGTCCATTTGTCATTCGTTTGGATTTAGAGCCCAAGGACATCTGTGACAGCAAATTTTCAGCCCGAAACTTCAAATGGTTTGGGCAACGAAGCGAAGAGAAAGAAAGTTAAATCCCGTCAAAGGTGGGTAGGTGAAATTTTCGCTGAGTGCATAGATCGGCTTCAGAGAAAATAGTGAAGATACTAGAAAAGAGTATTTTTTCCCAGCTGTTTGACTACTTAGCGACCGAGGAATACCTAGTGTTGTATTCATTACCTATACATACTTTAATACTCTCATTATCATAGCTATTGATGTGTATACAATTACCTATCAACACAAAGGAGTAAATCGACCAACCAGTATTACAGGAAAAATCGCGATTAAGTTGTGAAGATTCTGTTGTACGGTAATTGAACAACTAGAAGCACTGCGCCGAGAAGTGATGAAACCAACCTTTAAAAGTCATCAACAAGAAAAAAGCTTTTTACGATAGAGAACAGTGACATATCTTAAAATACTCAACCAGATAGGATGCCAAAGGTCGAATGTGAAATAATATTTCGACTGAAACAAGGTTAACGTATAACCAACCAAATGGAATCAGGCGGAGTTCGAAAGGATCCTCATGGATTGTGGTGGGCCTTTTATGAGAGAAAAGCAATAAATTTATCCTCTTCACGCAAAACTACCCGAGTTGTAGAAATAAGTTGTACCTACCAATACACTCTTTTCGTAAACTGAAGCTGAAGAATTCGATAGAAATCGCGAGATGGAGGACAGATTGTTCCTCCGAAAATTTAAGTGTGTTTACACGTGCCGAACTGAAGTGAGTGCAATCTACTCGATCTTTTCATTTCACTGCTCTAACGCTACTCAACATGGAATAAGGTGAGCACGAAGATTAGATCACATTATCCAATTACATGTACTAGTTATTTATACTATTACACCCTACTGGAAGCTGAAAGAATAACAGTTTGACAGTGTTGAAGAACATGTAGAACACTACTACAATGCCACCTTAATATTCGCACCACAATACCTTTACTCCTATGAAAACTTTCACACAATCAAGGTAGAATGAGTCTACTACAAAAATGTAGTAATTACTATTTAAACGGTAAAAAAGTGAGCGGAAAACTGTGAACGATCATTGCGTCTGAATAGGCACTTATAAGGTGTTACAGTTCTGTAGATTTGCAGTAATTTGCGTACTGTGGCTGAGGATCAAAGATTACTCTTCACATTCTCTAATTGATGAACGAACCGCTAAGTGGTGGCGTCTGATGAAAAAGGGGCAACTCTACCAAGGTGAATATTGATATTCTCAGTGCAGTTCATCGCACGGTGTAGAGTTGAAGTGACTAGGTATCATGGTGGCTCAACTCTATTATCCACGCGACTGCTAATTCTAACCGGTTCCGTGTCTAACAGACTCGATGTGTCAACGATATAGAGTCCTTGATTATATTTCTAGACAATATATTATTGAACAGACGGGAGAATGGTTGGAATATTAGGATCCAATTCACACACTATTCGAAAACATCAAGTTGAACATTGAGCACGCAATTGTATACCTACCTCATATTAAATAGAGGTGAAAGGCAAAATAGCATAATGGTGCCTCGGCTATTATGAGGGCTGAGTTTTCCACGTGGCTAATTCCCTCCCCCACCTCTTTAAAAAAATGAACGATGGGTGTTTCCTAGAAAGGATGTTTGACATTTTCACCGACCTTGCCCTTCCTCCCAACGACCTTTATAAGCGTGGCCTGAAAGAGGTATCCCTCCATACCTTCCTCACCACATTTCAATTTCGGAAGTTCATATATCAACACTTCAACAAACTAAATGCCCTTTCATCATCAGTCATCATATTTTTAAATTCGAAACATTTTAAAGAGTACTAAATATAACACGTTTTCAGATTAAAATGGTCAAATCGAATCCTACTTGTACGTACCTGTTAAGGGAGAGCTTTACGGAGTGAAATAGGTCCCCTTAAACAAGCTCTAACAATAATTTCACAAAAACATTTCAGATCATTCAGAAAAAAACACAATGCAGGTATTTGTATTGATCGTGTGGAGGAGGTAAGACTTTCCAACCAACGTCTAACTACCTAACTAAACGAACGTCGAAATTCCGATTATTTATTTCTTCCGTTCTTCAGTTGAGTAAATCAAATCTCCCTTCAACAATTCTCGTAAAATCGCATGGATTTTAGAGCTAAACATTAGGATACATTGTTAGATTTGGATACATTTTGAGCGATACTAATCCGATTCCGATGTAAAAATATCAAATTCAGACAAAAGTCAATTTTCCAGCCAATTCAGATCCTAAGGATTACACTTCTGCTTGCATTTTAGCTACGTGCTAATAAAGCGAAAAATGTACCCCACAAAATGAAGTCAGGCTGATTGTAATGGAAACAAGTAGGCAATATGCATGAGCATTTTGCGCTTGATCTTTTGGGGAAAAATTTTAGAATAAAATTATTTGTATATTTGTATGAATTTTGTTTTGAAGCAATATATATGTGAATGTTCTTTCTATAGATTAAATTTTTTGAAATGTGTGAATACGATTCACATGAATTAAACGACTTTGGTCATTCCTTATTTATTTATTTTCAGTTCACGCATGAGCTGGGAATTCTCAAGAGATATATAAAATATATATATATATATATATATATATATATAAATTAAAAAAATAGAAAAAAAAAAAATAATAATAATAATAATATCAATAGAAAACATAATCGATTTATTCTTTCAATAATAATAAACTAAATATAGTATTAAATAATAACAATCTAACAAAGCATTTCTTCCTACTTTACAAAACTTATGGAGTTCTTCAATTGTATATATTTTGGAAACCCAGAAACATTGTGTAAATAGGAGTCATCTAAACCATCAAAATCTGAAACCTTTATATTATTGCAAGTTCATATTAGGTGACATGATACTCCGTTGTAGTGGTCACCCTCTCCTTATCGAAATGAATTCGCCAAAGGATTACGTAATTAGAAGTAATGAGAGAGGATATATATATATATATATATATAATTTGATAGGTTGGTAAAAATTGGGTAATATCATATGTCACTATTAATAAGATGATATGACAACGAACAATGGTTAATTAAAACGATATTATCGATTTCGATATTACAATGAATTAAGAACTTTTGAAGTGAATACCGGGATATCCATTCGGCGCTAATCAATCAAGTTACAATCAATACTATTAATAATTTAAAACCGATTAATTTATATAATGGGCCTCGATTATTTATATTATGGTTATTTGCATTATATTATAATACGTTGTACACGTATTATGCGGAAAATTAACTATGTTTACGAAAGAGAGATTTTCCTACGATTCATTCCTAAGATTCAATAGAACGTATTTAATTTTACTCGTATACAGAATGGTCCTAATGGAAATGTCACTCTGATCACGAATGTACCTCACACAGGGTCCTCGAATGGACTTATTATTAAATATTTTTTGGTCCAAAAAATTCTTCAATATACGGCCGGATCAGAGTAGCCACAGACATACCGAAAAAACAAAAAGAATAATAACAAAAAAGAGTAGTATATCTACAGACACAGTTAAGCCCTTTCAAAGTCAGTAACTTCCTTGCTCGTACAACAGCTTGTAACCACCTTTTTATTTTCACGTTTGACAGCAGATAACAGAGAAAAAAACCTAGCAGATTCTTCTTCTTCTCGTGAACAGCAACGATATAACAGAACAATCCGTAGGAAAATAAATAAGCAAAAAGAGTATAGAAGCTGGAACCGCGGCGGTTAGGGAGGAAAAGTTTCCAAAAATTTCCCAGACGCCGATATCTGTGGGATGCTGTTCTAAAAACGTCTACATATTCCAGTACGTTTTTCCTACGTACGTTATTCATTTTTTTATCTTATTGGTAGCACTTTCGTCTTTCTACTGACCCTTGTATTTGGAATATTTTGATTTTTTTTATCAGTATGGCGAATTATAAAAGTAAATTTCCTTGGTTTTTTTTCCTTTCAAACTTCATATTTGTCTCAAAAATCGCTCTTTTTAGCAATAACCATTATTTAAGATCCAACGGTCTATCAACATGTTGAGAACATCCAAGAAAAAATTGCATGCCGTTAAGAGGTGAGGAAAGTGAGATATTGAGAAAAATGTGTGCAAAACGAGTGGTAGTTGGTGTATGAAAGGGTCATTGTTCGGAGCTTCCAGAAGCTTTAATATTGTACGGATCGGGAAAAGAAGATAAGTTTTAAAAACCAAATTTCCAAAGATATTTTTAATAGTAGGAAAACTGTCTGAACCTCCTCAAAAGGTCATTGAATTCCTTACATTTGCTAGCAAGCGAAGGATAACAAACTATATACACTTAAACGGCCTTAAATTTTTTACCAACGCCAAAGTGCTGTTGCCACTTCTCTTGAATATAATATAAATATGATAGCACGAAGTGATTATGACGTGCGTGATTTGAAATTATGAAGTAGGTGATCATGATAATTTAGTTTGATATTAATTATTATTTGTTGATTGAACAACTAAATGAATCAAATAAAAACAACAATAAATTTAGTAAAATATCCAATGTGTAGTTTAGCTTTTATTTTTTAGCAAGGCGCTTTCTTCAATCAAGCGACTAATATTAGCCGCTAAATATAAAAAAGGGAGGCCCAGTTATAACTCAACCAGAAATAATCTGTCGGCGTTTAGTCTACACGTTTATAGCAGTACCTTCATAAATATATAATCTTCAGGTTGAGCTACGATCTGGAAATAGCCCTATTCCGTAAACGCCAATTCAGCAATTTATGCATTGGGAATTAGATAATAATTTAGTGTTATAGTACCAACTTCAGCAATCTAATTCAAATTTAATGTGTAAATAATGTTTCATGTTCTACTGATAAGCGATAAATATTATATTCGTCACACTGAATAACACAGATTTCGGATGAAACCCCTTCATGCTAGGCTAGACGAGGGATACAAGTATATTTAGACACTCAACCGATGAAATATACAATTTCTGTGCTACATTCATTGCCCACTGTAATGGTATTAAATAATGGTATGGATACTACCAATTCCAATAGCAACTCCTTGATGAGGTCGGACTTTCAGCAACATTATGCAGGTATTTTCAAAAGAGTGCCTTGTAAATTTAGACTGAGTGTTCGCCCTGGAAAATTAGGTTCCATAGGTCCTAACTGAAACTTGTAATGATGTGAAATTTGAGGTAGGTAGAGGTAGAAACGTGGTAGGTATCAAGCCCGGCGAAGGAAAGACTATAAGCAATATCACCGTGAAACGGAATACCAGTTTCCCCGGTATTTCAAGTTCAGTGGAATTAACACCGTGCACTAGTAGTAGTAGTAGTAGTAGTAGTAGTAGTAGTAGTAGTAGTAGTAGTAGTAGTACTGAAAAGGATAACAAGGTTCGGCGATATCACCTTTATTTATCACCCGACCCGGCGATATCACCCCTTATCTTGTAGGTAAGGTAGCACAGACTTCGGTGGTTCATCAAGATGCACTCTTTGTTGGAAAAAATACTCAAGAGTTCGATTACGAATATCACCGTATGCTTTAGTAAAGGGGTGTTGGAAGCAAGGTTGATAAATACCTACGCTACAAGAGTTTGACTGGAATACAATGGACCACAGTCCGAGCTCACGCCTCGATTATATACCCATCTATCAGCTCTCACGCATGCGCCGACCGTCTGTTGGTCTGGGTTGGAGAACAAGGTCTGCCTCGGACTTTGGTCGGTATATATTCAGAAAACCACATAAGAAGAATATGAGTTCACAAAAATACCTTTTTTCGTCGCCTAACCAGATACAACCACCGATGCCAACGAACCACAAAATCTGCATTTAAACGCGGATGATATGATCCTTGCAGGGCATGTGTCAATCTAAAACGTATAGTCCACTTAACTGAAAGTTTCGATTCCCAATTAATTTAATCTTAATTGAATATTTTTGTTAAATGCCTTCGCAATCTCATTGGGATGTAAGCAAAATTCAACATTTCTCAAATGGAAACACAGAACAGTGAGGAATCCGAATTCCAAGCATCACTGCGCAACGATTAAGAAACAACACACATAAAACTACTTACTAGCGAAGAAATTCCTAAAAATATAACATCAAAATTCGGTACTGTTAGATATGATTATTATGCAGTACGAAAACTGTTTCGAAACTTCTTCAAGATCCACTGAATCATATCCACTCATATCCACACTCTATCCACTGAACAAATGTCATTGATGACTTAGAGGGGAGTCCTTCAGGAGCTGCTGAGCTCAGAACCGAAAGAGGAATGGAAGGTGACTAGTGATCGACCTGAATCTGGCGTAAAATGGATTTATGTGAGCCATTTTCTAATTTATTTAGTTTGTAAGAGCAAACAGAGATTTTCTCACATAGAATGGATAGTTTAAGAACATACAATTTCACAATTTCTTCAAGGACGAACAACCATCTCCATCGTTGGCCCCTGGATTATAAGATTATAGGACCAACAGAACACCTCTCCCAACCAACCAGCCCTGGAGGGGAGTAGTTCCCCTCTTCTTAGTTTTATATTCCGACTTTATAACTGCGGCTTACCCCCAAGGTCAATCTCAATCACAACTAAATTCTTCTTGGTAAATCTTCTCATCCCTTTGAGGAAACTATTCAGTCCATCACTCTGATCAGGAATCAATAAAACAAAAAATAATTTGAAAAATGAAAACTACGTCCTTGAACCTTACAATCTGAAGTAGCCTCTCGGAATTGGCATCCAACCAACTGGACAGAAACCCAACGATCGCCTTTAAAATGCTTAAATTAACCACCACAGTTGACGAGATGTTTCCACAGAATAAAAGAGGAAAGGATTGACGACGAAAAAAGTCGGGGAATATATTCAAAACGGAGCCTTAATATCATGAATTAAGAGTTGGTTTCAATCGCACTACTTATTTGTAATGAATCACAACTTTTTAGCGAGACAGAAAAAGACTTATATGGTACATATTATGTAAGTTACAGAGAAGGAAACATAAGTAATCAAAGCTAGTTTCTCTGGAATAATTATCTTTGGATGAAACTGATGATAGAACAATTAAAATAATACTTGATAATGTAAAATACAATATTATAATAATTATTAATATAATAAAGCAATGCTTAATCACCGATACTACTGGGAGAGGAAACTTAAACAAAATATAATATGCAGAAGTTACCATCGGACCATGAGACACAACCAGGTAATTGTACTTTAACAACTCGCTCTGCACTGCAACTAGATTACCTATAGAGTCCAGGAGCGAAGGCCGAAAACAGATACTAATTTCAGGAGAAGGTTTGAGATTAGATTTTGAAAATTTAGTCCGATCTGAGTGAGAAAATCATTGTCTGCCACCGAAACTGGTGGAATGGCGGTCTCATAAAGATGGCTAATTTGCTTAAACCGTACATCCTACAGAACTTTGAATACGCAGCAAAGTTGTTAAGCATCGGAAAAAAAAAATCGATCCCGAAATTCTGAATTATTTCTTAAATTAGGCTAATTACAAACAATTGAAAATTGGGCTAGTTTAGAGTCAGGCCTGCTCTCCCCCCGGCCAGACTTTTGCCCATCAAAATACCAAGTGGCGTTAATATTGGACTGTTTTCAGTCTGACAAAGCTCATTCCACTCAAGTTTAAATACATTATGAGAAGCAAAGATGTAGAGCATAGAAAACCAAAGTAATTCAACCCAAAAACAATGAATTACATCCCGAATTAAGTTAAGGGAATTAAGGCCAATGAAAATCAGGCTAATTTTAGGAGGGTCCTCTCCTCCCCCTGTCAAGACTTTTGCCCTCTAAAATCACGTAGCGGCCCTTGATATTAGTCTGATTCAGGTCTGTAAAACCACATTCGATTCAGAAATTTCCAATATTCATATCAGACGAAGTAAAAGGCAGTTTTTGTGAACTTTATGAGTAAAATTACTTAAAATTCATGAGTTCTGCTGTAATTCAAAGGGGAAAGGTCTCAGCTAAAATATATGAACTTTGGAAAGTATTTAATCTTGAGTGGAATGAGCTTTGGCAGACTGAAATCGGACCAATATTTTCGCCTCTACGTGATTTTGAAGGGCAAACGACTGGACGGGGGGAGGAGAGGACAGACCCAAAATTAGTCCGATTTTTAATTGTTAGTAAATCGCTTATCGCTTATTTTAGAGATGTTTCAGAACTTTAGAACGAGATGTATTTTTTAATGCTCTACAACTTTGCTACGTATAAAAATGTATACATATAAAAATGTCTAATTCGATGTACGGTTAACGAATTATTATAAGAGAAAAAAATTTAAATAGGGAAATTAAGCCATTTTTATGAGGCTTTATGGTATTAGTTTGTCTAGAGTGATGAGGCCTCGGACAAGGGTGCTGCTCACTCAACCCACGTAGCTTTAAATTAGGAATATTTTCTCCACTCAGTTGGCAACCGCCCTCAGAACCTTTCAAGTCTTCAAATGACGGTATTTGGCAAACCTTTTAAAAAGATGGAATTCCCGGGGAAACCCACGAATGTTTGAGAATGTTGACTCCCGTATGACTCAGCTATCTTTTTGCTCACCTTAATTCGTCGAAATAGCTGCGGAAATATTGTTATACAGCCTTTATAAATATTAAATTTACTCTCTTATAGAAACAACTTTTGGAGGTTGTGAGTGGACTGCATCTGGTTCAAGGTAATGAAGGCAGAAATGTATTTTTCTGTACGTAACTAGAATAAACTACACCTCAATAAGTAGGTCATTATAGTATCATAATTATATTTTATTTCCAAGTTATAACCAAATATGAAACGCAGTTATCATTGCCATGGTGTATTAACACTGATGGTACTATACAGTGGCAACTTGAGTAAATGAAATGAAGCATGATTTTAGGATAAAACAGGTAAACAGGCAAATAATTACCATTTCGGCCGTGTCATCATAATAGAAAAATCTTCGTTGTCTAATAATAATATTAATAAAAAGCTTAATCTAATAATTATAATTCGGTAATATTGAAAAATACTATGGTTGCATTTACATTTTCGAAATAAAGTGGTAGGTAGGTAGTTTAATGAATTAGTGAGCGATAAAGAGGATACCGACCTCCAGGAACAAAATATAAAATTTCAATTTCGGCTTTAAGTTGCAATACAAGAAAGCTAAGCACAATGGAAAATCTTGTTCTGAGATGAAATGAAGATTTAAGAATGGAAAAAGTTATATTATTCTACGGGTTTTTGTTAATTTTTGTTTGTTAACTTTTCTTCAAAGATGCTTACGCAGCGAATGAATGCTTCCCACGTATTCATTTTATATTGTCAAATGAAATTAGATTCCATTCTAATAAATTTCACACTATCCTCACTACTACAAGGAACAGCTTTCTTGCCGTGATTTTCAAAGTTCCGGTACTGGTGATGCCACATTGGGCAGGGATCCCGCCATGGCAGAAGGGGTGAGTTGACGTCACCAGTGCTCGAAACTTTGAAATATCGTAGAATGAAAACTAAATACTAATCGTAAGAGAGTGTCGTTGATGTCCACCTTCGTAGGATGGATTTTAAAATTGAAGGTATACTAAAACATTAAAAACAGTTGAGGTAACTTTTGTCATCAATGGGTGACGCTCATACTTATTACTTTCAACCTGAAAATCAGTTTTTCAGATTCCCAAAAAAAGATTTGTTCTTTGCAACAAAGTGTTGTGAAATTATATGGATATGAATGTTGACCGACAACTTCAAGTAATAAGCCGTTTGATAGGAAGGTCATTAGGACGATAATTATTCATAAGTTTTAAAATTTAGTCATCGAAAAAAGAGTATAAGTTGAGTATATCGACTTTGATATACTCTTGGTGTTCGTGCTGTAAGGATGGCAGGGGCGCCGCGTCGCGATTGACGTCAAACCATCGACAGTTCTCCACATTCATTTCGTTGTTTGTTGTGCCCCGCCTCTTCATCTTCTTTCCCTTCTTAACCAGGCTAAAGAATGAAACGGAAAGAGGTAGGAATAAGGAAAAATAGAGAGCGTCTGAAGTGGGAATCGTCAGGCGCATCGAGCTGTTCACTTGAACCTTTCAACATCAATCATTTGCGTCTCATGAAAGCCCAATACCGCAATCTAAGGGCTACCGATAAGACAAGAATATTTCTAATATGTTTATCCTTGAATTTCGTGTGATTGACGCTGTCAGTAATTTGTAAAATTTATCCTTTAAATAGATTAATCGCGTCATCTACTGATTACATACTATGTAACTATGTAACATCTCTGCTCAGAAAAAGACAGAAAATATAAATTTCATAAATAGCTTGTATGTGACCACTTCTTGTGTTATATTACGACTTCATTAGTTCAAGAAATCGACAAATCAAGGATATCAGATATACTTTATTGTAACGGCGATTAACGGCTGGTATATGGACTAGACATAAATTTCACTTATTGGAATGTCAACATGGAGGTACCCAATACAAAATACGAAGAAATTGTCAATAAAGCGGAAAAGGAAATGGAAACAGTGAACAGCTGATTATAAGGAAAGTTTCGAAACGAACAGAATGTAAACCTTGTAGTTCCCCTCAGCAGTAACACAGGTTTTGATTCGGGTCAATTGAGATTATTTAAGTATCTATTATATATTAGATGGAATAGAAAACCTTTTCCGTAGAACAAAAACAAGTGCAGCCAATAAACAAAGAAATAGTAATAAAATCATACACGACAAATTTTGACGACACTGCCCAGACTACCTACCTATTTTCACTGCCCAAACTATTTTCAAGATTCTTAATTTTTTATAATTTTAGTTTAGTTGTGTAACAATTTTGTATAGTTTGAAATATAAGGTAACAACAGTATCAAATTTCATTATGGGAGGGGCGAATGGGGGGGGGGGGGGGGGGTAGTCCTGATAAATCTTGATGTTTACAGAATTCTCACTTGATTTTCGTTAACTTTTTTTTCTTGTTCAATAAAGAATTTGGTCTAGTTCTGGAAAATATGTCAGGAGTTTCACATTTCATTATGGGAAAGGTCGTATGGAGGGGGTAATACTGGTAAATCGTGGCATTTAAATTATTTTCATAGGATTTTTTTAAATTGAGAATTTTCTCTAGTTTGGAAATTATGTCAGGAGTTTCAAATTTTATTATGGAAGGGAGTGATTGATAAATCGTGATTTTTACGCTATTCTCATCGGGTTATCGTGATTCTTTTTAATGGAATTAAGAATCCGGCCTAGTTGCGAGGCCAGGCCAATTTCATCATGGAAGGGGGTGGAAGGAAATTTGTTATGTTGCTCGAAGTATTTGGTCTCCTGGTAGAACCGATATAAGTAAATTAATATTTCATAACAGCGAGTGGGGAGAGGGGGGATGTGTCAAATCCGATATGTCGTGATATTTTCAGTCAATTGGTGAATAGAGTTCATACTTTGTTATGGTTGTGAATGTGGTCAGAGGGGGGATGGGGGGGGGGGGGGGGGGTTAGTTCCTCGCTGTACGTTCATGTTAGGTTGTAATGGAGAGAGTGAAATCACGATCTATTCGCTATTCTCACTAAAAACACGTACGAACCAGACATAGGGACGTTCCTTTGATGCGTGCATTACTTAACAATATGTTTCTATAATATTAACATGGATGGAGGAGGGAGTTGATGTTTTAGATCTTTTCAAATGTGAGACACGAGGCATCGAGTCCGGAAGGGGGACGAAGCGAACAGTTAGGGGGAGCGGGAGGGTTCGCTGCCCTTGCAACATCGATCCGACCTCAACCTTGTCTTCCGTAAAACACCCTTACAGCTTCAACATCTCCGTGTAACTAGCTAATAGATGACGCACCAACGATAAACGGATAGTAAACGTGACGAACTAGTAAAAGGGGGATGAGAATTGAAATCAAAACCCCGAGATAACAATGCATCTATAGTAAAAGGATAACAAGTATCTCAAATTAAGATTACATTGATGAGAGTAAAAATTACCTAAACAATACGATGTGGAAACAATGTCACATAGGCACAAAAAAAATTAATCTTCTTTTCAGTTAATAGCATTTTCAACAGTAAACATTTGTTACCGACTTAGTTAAAAAAAAATTATAAAAATCAACTTTCTACTTAGATGACGTTAGTTTTTCGTTTCTAGATAAATGTAGATTTAGAAACATGATAGAAACAGCCATCCTTCACAGACCATCACAAGAACATTTTGAACGAATGAATGGAGCTCAACTGTCATGCAAGGATCAGTGATTCGACCATTTGTCGTTCGGAATTACAATGTCCGCTTCTATGTTGACTGAGTGTGGTTACCTACCTACCTACTCACTATACCTACCAAAAAAGGAAACATGAAGTGAAAAACAGTTAAAATGTGATTTGTGAATTAGGTAAACCGAGACAATATTAATGTGTCAAAAGAAAACTGATCTGCGGAATTATAAGACGATATATGCGTAAATATTTGCTTTAATATTATTAAATCAGGGGTTAGAAAAAAATGTAAAAAGAAAAATAATAATAATAATAAAAAATAAAAATAAAAAAATGGTATGCCCAACTAATTCACTAGTTTTGTGTTCAAAAGGGATTTTAAATGACAAGGTGGGGTACCATTAAGTACCATTCTTCCAACGGTGGAAAGCAATGACTTAAACTCTTTCAGAGGGTGGGGAGTGGTTTTGAAAACTGCACGAAATCGTTAAATGAAAATTTCTTAAAACACGGTGTCTGGTCGGATATCCGTAGATAGAGGTGACAATAGAGTGGGTTTTCAATAAACTACAAAGAAAAATGCAGAACATGATCACACAAAGGTTTATACTTTCTGTATTAGATAGCCCTTCTATTAAGATTATTGTTCTGAAGATAACTAATCAACTAGTTCTAAAACACATTATCTAAATATATCCACATATGCGTAGGTACCTACGGAAAGATAATTAAATAAACCACAGAGCTATGCTGCTAGTCCGTCAAAAGGTATATAACAAAAGTTATAATAAACTAGATTTCTTGAAAAGGGAAATCCATCGTAATTATGTCAGCTGTCACTTTGACATTTTTTCTTGCCCTTGAAGAGAGTGGGCGAATGAACGTACAACCGGGGTCCTGTAATGATTCTTTGAAATGAAATTTATCAATAACACAAAAAACACTATTCTTATTTCAAAAATTTCGAGATCACGATTTTTTATATTTCAGCGCTCGAATTTTGCCGTTTGGGGTTGATCGAAAGCGATGCCGAAGATTCAGAACAACATTTAGAAATTTAGGTCACATATGTGATTATGTGATTTATTACCCTTCGGTCAATTAGTTAGGGGAAAAAGCTCTGTCAGGCGGATTCGATAAAAGTTACTTTTTGATCGATTACAAAATTCACCTAGAGAAAATAATAAACCAAAAGAGGTTAAGTACAAGTCTCATCTGTATAGGGAAGATTATCTTTTCTTTGAGAAAAACTACTAGACTAGAAATAGCCCAAACGCTAAATTTCTACATGGTTCTGCATTCACGAAATTCGTATGATAGCAGTGTTCCGATGAATACCCACGATAAAGATGCGTTAGAAAATAGTGCTTAGGGAAAATGCTTTACCGAGGTAAGGAGTACCCGTGGCGCTGGCGACTGTGTTACGGACGTATGAGCATCGCTAATGTATGAGCATCGTATATTAACAATAAACTGTTTATATTTTTTGTTGATAGTTGAAGAGTTGCTGCATATCAGTTACAATACCATGTACAACTAAATGCGAAAAGGGTAATTAAACAAAAAGAAATCCCAAAAAGGCAATAAAACGTCATCTGAGAGAGCCAACAACGAAAAAACTAATGCACACGATGGAACATTGCACGTAGCAGATAAGACAACGATAGTGTGGCAATAAACCATAACACCGATAGCGGGTCAGGAGCAATTTCTTAAGAAGCCATAACGTATTCGCGGAACGGACACCGCTATCTCTGATCGCTGTAGTTGATAGTTCTCGTAAGGGGGGACAGGGTTGTTCCAATAGGTACGTCAGGGAGATGATGGGTGCTTGAAGAATACGTTCTTCAGATTGTTCATTTGTCCTTCAGTTTCATTTTATTTCAAACATGAATCATCACATGAATACGCGCGTGTTTAACAAACATTAAACCGAGAAAAAGAAAGTACAGAACGAGTAAAAACTCTATTTCTCCACTATCAGCTTCAGAGATTTCAGATTTGTCTTAGAACTCGGAGTTATTTTTGTCATAGTTGTTCTGCGCAAAACATGGGGGGCGAGGTTCCTATGGACATTGGCAGTTCACTTTGATGTTACACGTGATGGGAAAAAGCATTTAAAAGCTGGACTTCCGTTCATCAAGTGACCGTTCCTGGCATCATTCCGTCAGTTCCTCTGACCCGATCTGCTCTATCTAAACATAGTTCGTTGATTTCCTTTTCTGCCAACCGGTTACGAAATGCCTTCCTCTATAAGCGTGATCGTGGAACGTTTGTGAAACTTGGATAGAAAATGTTAAGGATGAATTTTCAAGTTGCCACATGATTTTCATGTGAGATCCATGGTTACGAAAACACTCCAAACGCCTTACGGCAAGTCACAGGCTGAGATCTGATGTCTGAATATAAATTTAAATCATGAACTTGAAATTAAAATGTAACAAAAGAAAGCAACCCTCTAGTCCCAAGAGGCTCGTTATTGATAGGGAGGGTGTATGCGTTATGTTAACCAGTTTACCAGCCGGCGGGCTCAAATATATGCGATCAAAACTGAGCCAAACGAGCAAGTTATAAGATGAGCTTGGAACACGTTGAGGTATCGCTGCAGGTAGCCAGTTGTTCTACACCATTCTGTAAGCAAGTATGAAAGAGACCTCAGAGTTAAGCTTGCCATCGATTAATCTCATTATACTCCCTCGAGCCAATAGCTTTCACTAAGACTAAGAATGACTACTAGTATATCTAGACACCCACAAAGAAGTTTCTACGGAAGGTAGTTTGGGAGACTATGCGGGGTAACTCAGACAATGGGTTTGGTGTACCGATATACTTACCTATGTGGAAAATACCATTCTCGGCGTTCGGCGCTCAGTGATCAGTCCCATCCAACCTCATTTCCTTATTATAAATTTCATTTTTTGATAAAATCCTGCCTGTTTTTTGTCATGGTTAGTTAGATTCTTATGGTTTGTTCCTGTATTCTTTAATTGGTTTTGTTATAGTTTGAATTGTTGTCTTTTATTTTCTTCAAGTCCGTCGTTACTGTATCTTCCCCTACTCTCCCGCCATCTATAAGGCCGGGTCACGCTACTACGACAGGCCAAAGACTCGAAAACGGCAACGACCCCGTGTCATTGGAAAAGTAAATAAGAGTTTGAACCGCGTAGTACATACTGGAAGGACGTCAAGCATTTCCCAGTGCCGGCTGTTGTCATTTCACGTTATTTGAACGTTATCATGCATTATCATCATGAGGAAGTAAGAAAAGACACTTCATAGGTTTCATATTCAGAATGTCATATGCATGGTAGCTATTAAAAAGTTCTAGTCAAGCAGCAAGACCGAATTAGCTAATTTTCTTAATTTTAATTAATTAGTTGAACTGCTTTGTGAATTGAGCACTTTCACAAAAATAACTATTCATTTAGTGGCAAAATAAATAAATAAAATAAAAAATAAAGTAATCACGAAAAAATTAATAAATAACAAAAATGAAATAAACAATAATAGTATTCAGCTATACAAGAAGTTTTGGATTTTCAAAATGCAGGCGTTATCAATGTTACAGCGTACTACTTATATCTTAGTATAAGTATAAGTAATATGAAGCATAAGTACTTATATCTTCACCTACCTACGTTTGCACACCTTTTTCAACTTTTTGAATGTTGATACACTTTTCCGAGTTTCCACTAAAAATATCAATTTAACGATTTTCCGCATTTTTTTACCATCATTAGTTCTTTTTTTTTTTACATATTTCTTAAAATTTGAGCAATTTATTGGGTTCGAAAATTGTTGAAAAATTTTCAAAAATTTAGGAGCTATTGCTACAGCTACTGCTTTATTTTCTTCAAAAACTTGCTAGATTACAACACAGCTCTTTGAATGATTTAAAAACCTCAGTAACTACCTACTATTATTATCAAGGTATAATCGAAATAGCTTTCAAACTCTTGCGCGTTTCACCCAAACAGCCCAAAATGATAAGGATACATCTATGGAAATACATTGTAGCAGGGATGCCGATGATGTCATTCGGGTGCCGTTGTAGAGTGAGTGCGCTTCACAAAACAACGACACTTCACTTACACGACTTACCGTGCCGTTGGCCTGTCGTTATAGTATGGGCCGGTTTTATAGCGTATCAGAGTATGGTTTAATAAGAAAATTTAGTGTTCGTACGCATCCAAAAATTTACTCTTTTTAATGGAGATACTACTTGAATGTTTGACATGTACCTATCTGTAATTGGAATCGTCCGTTCGTTTGAAATAAATAAATGTTCAGTAAATAACTGAATTTTAAGGATCAAGGATATCAGGGTGCTCAAGGTATGCAACCCTTCGGTATGCACAGTTATACAAACACACAAACTCAATTTCGGTCAACTAATCAATGCAAAAAAGTCGGCAAAGCCTCCTCGTCTAATTCAATACAAACGACCTCACCAATATACATTGCATCGTCTACAATGACGCCTAAAGAGGAATCATGTTGGTCACTTCGCGAGTGGTCCCAATTAGTAAACCAACTTCCAGTATACCAACTCTCGCTTCAGTGTTTCCTATTCCTATGTTCTCTCATTTTGTAACAAAAACCTGATTCTACTGTGGTAACACACTGGTTTTTAATGTAAAAAGAGGTTACTTAGGTCTTCCCTTTACCATGTAAATATCACTCAATGATTGAATAGCTATACTGGGGTATATAAATGGTTATATTAATGCAACTGCCAAAGAACCACAATACTATCCGGTTGTATTGGAGAAAAAAAAAGTGCTACATCACAGTTGTCCAACACTGTTTTCATTTGAAGGGTCACGGGAAAAAACGATCAGAGTCAATTTTTGGTCCGAAATGAGATAGTGGTGCCATCTTGCAGGTCTTAGAGAAACGAATCGAAGCATGTATCGCTTTGGGAAAGATTGATAAAGGTTAACGTCAAAATACACAGAGAAAGGTTTTAGGAATCGGAAAACAACGATCAGAGTCCACGCGCTGACGGCTAAAAAGGATCAGAGTCCTAAAAAACCTCAATTGTTGATGAAGTTTAACGTGAAAGAAAGATCAGGCCCAGCAGTTTTCTTGAAAAAATCAGTATCTCCCATTCTCTTCACATTTTGTAAAACGTTTTGATTTTGGTTTCTTCATTAAAATGTATTTTTTCAATGAAATGACCATTTGGAGTTGAGACTTATTTACCCTAAACCCAAAATATTATTTGAATTTTGCCGATTTGTGAAGAAGTGACCCTGATCGTTATTTCCCGCGACCCTTCATTTCGTTCCTAGAAAAACTACACGGTAATCATATGTTACGCCATAAATATCAACCTAGATATTGGAGTTAGTGCAGCAATTGGATGTCAACCGGTTCTTGTAGAAGTACTACTTTCGTAACTCTTTAATTTGACATTAGAGAATTCTCGCAGCCTTTCGTGCGCCGAGTAGGGAAATGAGCGGATTGAATAGACTTTTGAGTGAGTGCGCCTGCGCGTGGGCCTCGTTATACGAATGGAACAGCTCGTCATACGAACAGAGCAGATATAATCGAAAAAAAGTGGCGTCCGATCTGGACCCCAGAGGATAACGATGATCTTCAAAGTTCCAAGATGCAGTATACAATAATAAAAATAAAGTTTGGGAGAAAAACCGCATTGATACGAAAACCTAAACAGGTTCAGAAATCGGTAACAGTTTTGTGAACGAACTAAGTAGTGAGGTTTGGAAGTAGTTGAAACTTGACTCAGATGCCTTACATGCAGCGCTCACTCTACAATACTATAAACAACCGAATATCCAGCATTCAAGGTTAGAATCTCATTTTGCTTACACAAATGACATCTTTATTCGGGATCCAAACTAAAGATTCTTAGGGTGGCAAAAAGTCTATATAGGTAATTATGTATATGTACACAATTTTACAATAAATTAACTATCGAAATTTTAAAAAAATTGACGATCGTACGACGAAACGAAATTACAGAAAAATTTTTTTCAATTCCAGCCATGCAACATGATCTTACATAATTTATTTTTCAATTTTATTTTTCGCTCCGAATTCACGTACCTAATTATCGACCGTATTTATATGTATTGAAATTTAAGCAATTTGAGTGGAAATAAATGTTTGAAAACCCATTTTATGTGAATTAAAAAAAACTACTAATAAAATTTGGTGATTCAAAAATGGTTTTGGATTGTAAGGTTTTTCTTGCAGTTTTTATGGATATTTCAGCAATTATTAATGAAATTTGAGTAAGTTTTTCAGCATAATTTTGTGCAAAAAAATGGTTAATGCCCTAATTAATTTTCGCTAATATAGTTTTGACTAAAACTCTGCTAAAATGATGAATTTGCCGATTTTTGACCGTTTTTAGTCATTTTTTAGTACATTTTTTGAAATTTAACCAATTTAATGTGCTCAAAAATTGTTGGCCATCGAACTCATCCTTCCGTTTAGAAAGCTTGATTTTTTGGCGCAAGAACGGGATTTTTATCTCAATCCTAAGGAGAGTTATCTCTGGAATGACAAACACACAGACACACACACACACGCACAAGCTATATGATGGATATTGTCACAAAATTATGCCTAAAATATACTTGAATTTCAATAAAATAGGCTAAAAATAAATAAAAACTAAGACTTTTAGAATCCGTTTGTAAAAAATAAATAAATAAATAAATAAATAATAATAATAATAAACAAAATAAAAAATAATAATAATAAATAAAGGAAAAAAGAATAAATGAAAAAAAAATAATAATAATAGAAAAAATGGAATAAAAATAATAACATAAATATAATAAGAAAGTTTGCTCATACGATCACGCTGCACAGCAACATAGTTGAAATATACGCATTGTTAAAAAGAAATCGAGAATTTTTTTAGCCCTTGAATACTAATTTGAGAACATTTAACAAAATACTAAAATTCCATGCTGAAAAAAAGGGAAAAAAATTGTTTCTAGCTGGTAAAAATGGTTTCCAGTTGGTATAGGTACTAATTGTGTTCTTGTAGATGCCGTGTCATTATGCAAGATAAGATAAATATTGTCCTGCCAATATTACTTTCGTTTTACTGGATTGTGTTCTTTGTTGTTGTATTTTATCATCCTCCAATTCACTGTCAAATGGTTTTGGCTTATTATTACTTCCAATAAATGTTTTCTTCGTCCCCCCCAAAATGTGTTGTTATAAGTGTCAAGAAACGAGAAAACTCTCACGCTGTTGCCCTTAACTATTGGACGGATGCCCGCGGAATGCGCCTTGAAAATGACATACCTATTGGCCAGGGGTAGGTCTGAAATCTCAACATCTCTTTCAATCAATCGGAAGGGGTGTCATCAAAGGGTTGACATTTTCAAAACAAGTGAACTCAAAATAAAAGTTTTGTCAAATTTAGCAGTTTTAATTCAATGAATAGAATGAGACGCACAGAGCACTTAAACGACTAACCGATCACAAGCTTGGGAGTTGCAATGAAAAGATGGCCAACATGATTGTGAATCGCAAAGCGCCGTTAGACGCAGTCCTCTCCAGCTGATTCGGGGTTACGGTAGTTCAGATCTCTCGTTTCAACTGTTCAAGTGTTCATGCTGATTGAAAATGAAAGTGAACGACTTATTGCACAGTTCTATCTAACCACCAAAACATAAATGTTATTTTTAAGAAGCTAGGAGGAAAGGGAAGGACTTATGACATTATTCTACGGAGGAAATCCATAACACTTTGAGTATTAATTCATACTGCTCTACTTTCACAATATCCCGAACAGCAAAAATAATGTTAATAAAATCGGTCTAAACTCTTTTTTAGAATTCCCCAAATACTTCGAGTCTGACCTCAAACTTATCCCCGCCTGAAATTGAAAGAACCAAGCCTGTTTGATACAATCAAATGGTTTGGATACGTAAAGTCCTCGCACAATTATTATACAACCGTGATGAATTTCAAGAAAACATATCAAAAATGCGGATTTCAATATTTCGGAGGAACGCAAACTTAGCAACTTATTTTGTTGCAAGCGAGTAAACAGGTCCCCATTCTTCCTGTCTACTTGGAATTCCCAAGCGTGTAACCAGTACCAAATTCTCAGAAGGGTTAAGGAGGAGGAAATCTGCAGGATGAGATGGGATACTAAATGCAGAGCTTTCCAACGTGTGGTGAATGGTTTTGGTGGGGTGGTAAATGAGAGTGACATTCAATTCACCATAGCAACGGATTGCGAAAAAAGTATCGAGAAATGCGTCAAAAAAATGAGACTACGGACCCGTTTTCTCGCCAATTCCGACGAAAAACTTCGCTTTTTTCTCATTAAAATATACCCCATAAAGAGACGTTTTTCGGGACGGTGTTTGCGGGCGAAATACAGTTTTGATTCGGCTGAATCTGAATCCGAAATCGGATATAGAAAAAAGTGACGGGGAGTTGGACAAAATGCGAGGGGAAGGGAGGCGAAGCGATTAAAATGAGAAGTTAATTGAGCCCGCCGTATCAGGAATCTGCGAGCAGGCCCTTTTTACCTTGAGCGGAACCTCTTGAAGGAAGGAACCTTTCCGTTTGAAAGACATTTCAACAGAATAATAGAAGGGGTTTTTCCTACACATATACATCCATACCGAGCGAGCGAAGCGAGCAACATTCCCTACACACGTTATACCTATACCCTTACGGATCTAACGTTTGCAAGCAAAGCGAGCAACATCCTCTAAATGTTTCAATCGTAACAGAACTTAATTGGGGGGGGGGGGGGGGGGGGGGGACAATCGCATGTATACAGCCACACCTTGTGAGCGAAGCGAGCCTGAGCGACTAGTTAATAATACAAATTATATATAGCATAATGTTGAAAAAAATCATGGTCAGGCCGCTGGATGACGATAAAAATTTAACGGTAGCGGTAAAGGACGGGGGAAAGGCTACTGCAAGACATATCTCGAGGGGCCTTTTGGGATGGGAAAAGGTTAAATGGGGTTAGAAAGTGTAGAAGAGGGGGGGGAGGGGGAAAGAGGAAAGCCACACCCTGAGAACACGAACCCCCTCCAACAATTTCCGACGAGTTCGGACAGAACCCGCCGCAGTGCTACTCGGGAAATCTGCAATGCTGCTGCTGTGACAAGGATTAAATAAGAATGAGATGGGAATCCGAAGAATTTTTCAGTGATGAGCATTCATTATTTCCTTAATGATAATCCTGATTTGACGTAATTTGGTAATTTATTTTAGTTCTGAAACTTATTAGAAATTGAGAAATCTCAGCAATATGCTGTTGAAGGAAAAATGATAAATGAGGAGTGAATAATATCTGAGACTTTCAAGCGAAGTTGAGAGCTGAAACATACGATATTGGTGACGAAGTTAAAGGTAACCGGATACCATTTGTAGGTACTGATATAAATAAGAAATTGGACTACATTCAATGCGCAAAAATGATATATTGTAGTTGCGGAAACCAAAAATGCACCTTCAGCATAACATAACTAACACATATGCAGAACACGTAACCTCCACTAAAAGATTTCCGGTGATTTTCACTTAGATCCCAAGAACTATAAATGTGACTCCCACAGAATTCAATCCAAATAGATGTGGTCGTGCAAACGAGCTCAAATCCAGCGAGACTCCTCCTTCTTGAATCTCAAAAAGGTACCAATAAGTTACACATGAAGAACTGTCAAACCAGGATCTCAGGCACAATCGGAAATCTTAAAGAAGTAAATGTTAATTATATGATGACATCGAGTTCCCACCTCAGTCTAGTTTAAAGACAACCCAGAAGAAACTTGGCGAGTGTAAATTCTTTAAATGATATGCGAGAGCCGATTTTATTCTGTAATGAGAGGCACTTTTCTAACATCCTTTCATTCATCCACTTCATCTATATAGATTTATGCAGAACTGGGAACAGTAGAGTTACAAGAAATATGAGCGGATTAAAAATATTTGACAAGTAATTAACGTAAAATAAGGTGGTGTCCACGCTTTTGTACGGTTAACCCCTCTCCACACTAGGGAATGAGGCAATGCGTAGCTCTATGCGATATCATCCGAACAAATTCTGATCCTACCTTTGGACCAGATGGCTGGTCCAAACATGACCAACGCTGAAATGGTTGTTTACTATACTATTTTAAACGTAAAATCATATACCTGGGAAAAAAGCCAACAAATGAATCCATCGACAGCCGACGAGAAGCGAAAAATTTTGAACCATACAGGGGTTCAGAACTCCTGCTCCAAACGTAGCTGTGGGGTCTTTTGTTAACTATTACAGGCATTTTGGAAGAAAACAGAAAGCAATTCAACTTCCGGAATTTGAAATCAATAAATGAATGTTATAAGGTATTACTCGTTGTTCACACTACGCCTCTGCCACGATACTAATCGGACACTTCAAATAACCTGCATTTCGCTTTGAAACAAGCACTTGAAGATAATAATGTGCTGATAAGATTGGGCGAAAATGTGAGTCGAGTCACCATTTTTCAAAGGGAGAAGAGAAACATTTTCCTGGAAATTGTCATGTGTTGTTGGGCAAAAGACTTTAATTTTATCTTTGGACGACATTAGTTTCCTACCTAAACGGGGTTGTTTTATTGCCCTTCGCAAAAAATCTGACAGGTGGGATGCGACAGTGAAAGTTACAATTTATACTCATAACATTTAGAAACTCATAATCTAAACAAACTCAATATTATATTAAATTTACATCACAGCTTGTAAGTTCGAAGGCGTTGTCCAATACGACCAACTCTACCAGCACTTGATATCTGTAACTTTTCAAAACAACTTAAGCTCGTCAGATCCAGAGCTTGTCAAATCTGCCAAACGAAAGATAAGTGAGATGGAGTGCTGACATAGACACGACTACTTACACCAATGCTTTCCAATAAAGTATCACATAGTTTACCACAGCCAATCAAGCTAGAAGCCTGCAGCTTCGATTTCAATAAACTGTTTTGTTCACTGTACTGGAGTCTAGGAGTATCAATTTTCAACGAAACCACAACCTCTCCCCCCGATCTAGCACGAAGAGCGAATGTATTCTAAAAATACATATAAACAAGTGATAAAATAAATATTATTCAATTAGTATTCGAGCGGTCGGGCAGGTTACCCCGTTACAAACAGCAAATTATAAACGTGGCAGGTAATTTCTTGCCTTGCGCGTGGAATTTCATCAGTACCTAGCATTTCTAATTGACACCTATCCGGTTAATAGCCTCATGACTTTGCGTAATTTATAATAGCGTTACTGTTATATTTATTTAAATCTAAATTCTTTGTAACTAAGTCACTTCTGAATAGTAGACGAAAGCTTCATGTATGATTGCAATAAAAACATATACCTACCTATATGATTCAATTTAAATGATATTTTAGTGTAGAGAGTGGTTCCACTTGATTCAATGGCCATTTGTAGAAGGAATTATAAATTTCGCACACGCAGCGCCTATGTAGACTACTAACATTTTTGTTGATTATACCATCAACCAGAAAAATCTTACGTCAAGCCGAGTCATGGGTCATAGAGTTTATATACATACATATATATATATATATATATATATATATATATATATATATATATATATATATAGAAACAAGGGAAAGGACAGAAGGAGAGATAAGATTAATTACCTGGACGTTTCGCTTCTAGCGTTTTCAACAGACTGATGATATATATATATATATATCGACGACGATATATATATATCGAATTTGGTTCGACTGCAATGCCTAATCCCAATACATTCTTTCCCTGACCCCCCCATTCTAAAACAATGTGACAAAAGAGTCATGAAAGAGGATATTATTAAATGAATCAAATAAAAGATTTTCACTAACAAAAATCAATTCCCACAGCAACTGATTCCAATGTAATTTCACACCAACATATTTTCATATGAATCAGTTGTATTCCATCCATCACCAACAGTTTAAATTGAACTCCTCTATATATGAGAATGGCCACATCCTTCTTGATAAGAATGAAATAATGTTTGGTTCCTTCGGCAAAACCTTTGGTGGTGGAAGAATTGCGTGAGCTCTCCAACGTGGATATCCTTTTAATGAGGCTCCATAATGGTTTGCGAATCTGCCACTGGGAGCACCACTATAATTTGCCTCCACCACAAAACCTCTCTACAAGGCTCCAGCAATCAATCCTTCAACTTATGCTCTAGTTTCCCGAACATCTATCAACAGAAGGACCCCCTCCACACAACTTGTAGTGCGTTATGAAAGAGCCAGAAGACCAACAAGAAACATCAGATCACGAAAAACTCGATCTTGTCATTTCAACATCTTGTAGTTTCCAAGTGAACAGATGATCCCGACGGAAGACGTAAATCGTCAAACCTTAGGGATATTACCTTTTATTAAGTGCCAAAGCCGTTTAGCATAACTGACACTACTCAAGCTCACACATATGTGTCTGCACTCTCACAGTGTCATTTGCTGTTTCCATCTCAGTTGTTCGTGATTGAACGGAATATACACTCCAAGCAGTAATACTGTGGTTTCGATGGATCAGGGCAATAGTCGAATTAAGACTTGATGAGACCCCCCCCCCCCCCCCTACCCTCACAACTCTTCATGGACTGACCATGTGGCCGGTGGACTTTTCGCGTAGTATAAGTACCATGAAGAGTAAGTAAGTGTACCAACCAACCTGTTCGATCACAAGATTGTAAAATAACTGTTGCGTTTCTGAAAGGAATTTGCTCTGAATCCTATACGGGTACCTTCGGGAAAAAATATAAACAAAAATGATGATGCAATGCTCTTTGATTTTCATTCAGGTACCTCATATTATGAATTCACGATTCAGATGTATCAATCCCTCCCATGATTTACCTCACGGATAAACACCGACAACTAACATCTTCCATCAGTCCAGTCCGAGCTCTCTAACCATTTATATTCGTTATAAAATAGCATCTCTGTCAATATTTTCGATAATGAACAGTTTTTCTGTGTAATGAAGTTTTCCTATTTCTCATTTTCATCGAAGACCGACTGCATTGACTATTATATAGAAATAATATGAACAGTACATTCATCATAGATAACTATCTCAATTTTTGTGAGGAGACTTTGTTCAACTGCTGTGTTATGAGTAGGTACATGAGTCAAGATACTAAAACGAAATGTTTATAGGTTGTGAAAGAGGAAATCATCACGGGGTATGTTGTGCAAAGCGTTGTGCAAACCTCCAAACTCATCCATTCTAACAATGTACTTAATATAAGTAATATGAAATAGTATATGGTTAAATGGGGTGCAAAGCCAATAGTTTCCAGGGTAGAGAGTGGTTACAAGTGTGCTTTATGAGGTATAAGATGAGATAAGGGTTGGGAATTATGAGGGGGACGGAGTTATGGGGATGAAGTAAGAGGCTGATGAATAGACCCGAGATTTCGTTCCACGTGGCAGGAGAGGTAGGTTATATTATCAGGCACTACCAAATTCATCGAAAAATAAGGGAATCAAGTTTTTGTTCGGTTTTCCATCCGGGGAGGAAACTCAACAAAACTTCACGAACCATTTAAAAATTGCGTCACACAAATGTATTCGCTTAAATTCAGTTATTAGTCATCTGGCTTCAAGACACTCCTCATAATCCTGGCTTCAATCACCCTTCAAAAGTAATAGAATAATCTATGTGTCCAACTATTCTGCATTTTTATTAAGGGATTGACTACTTTGGTATATGTTCTTATGTTCTTAATTAGTTTTCACTAGCCTCCTTTCAATGGCTTTTATCTTTCCAATTGATATCCATCTATGTGATTGATTTTATATTTTTCATGACTTTTCCAACCAGTTAGTTTTGAGTGGTATTCCTCCATGACGGAAACTCATCAAAAAGTCTCGAGTTCTCATTTTAGACGTGTTTCCTTATAATGCGTCATTAGGGTAGTATTTTCAATCGACTATTTTAGTACCCACGTTTATTATCCCGACAATTATTGTCTATGTACATTGTGCTTTCGGAAAGTAAAAAGTATTTGATTTGATTAAGGGACCCATATTATCAGTTAGAAGATATAGAATCAGAAAGCAATTGATGTGGAATAGAAAAGACCTTATGAAATACAATGGTGGACTTGGTTCAATGGTATCAGTTTTGGAAAAAAAAAAAAAACCAAAACAATCTACAAACAAGCTAAGTACCGGTACAAACGTCACTCACCACTATCTTAGTGGTTCGCAAATTATAATCAATTTTTGCACCCACAAACTTATAAATTGATGAAAATATCCAAACAAGCCGGCATTTTCAGTACAAAACGAAAACTAAAAACGTATAGGACCCGACTGATTTCGAGGAGAAGACTCAATTAAGAAACAGTTTCAACAATACAATAATATTATTGTTAAAATTAAAATCAAAATGATAAAATCTATACAATGCAATGCTCTAATCATACAATAATACAAAATCGGTACAGTTAGTTGAGGTTGATAAAATTAAATTGACTCAAGACTTCTAGTCATTATTTCATCATTGATAACTTTTAGCGAAGAGGAAACTGAGTGGAATCTGAATGAATAAAAAGAAGGACCGACTAAGGAGGAAGGAACCAGTGTTATCGACACTGATAAAGTAATTCTACTAAGAGTATCTCATAACAAAATACTAGTTAGGATGCATTACTCCAAACAAAACAGTAGTTAGGATGCATTACTATCTGTTTCGCTGGAAGTTGTATCAGGAAGTTGTATTTATCATAGATTATACCTGCTCAACTCTTGAAACTGAAAATCAAAGTGAATATTGAGGTGAATGAAATGGATAATGACAGGAGATGTACTCGAGGACTTTAACTTGAACGAAAGTACTTAGAGTTGAGTAGGCTAATGAGGAATGTAAAGCTACCTATCAAAAGGTTCGAATTTCCCAGTACCAAGTGGGGTCTGATCTGACTCCATGTTTCATTGGTTGTGGGCTATTGCAAGCGTGGGGAGGGAGAAACTCTTACCCGCTAGGGTAACCATTATTATTTCAATATTTCAATAATAAATCTTTGTGATCGACCAAGACAATATATATATATATATATATATATATATATATATATATATATATATATATATATATATATATATATAACTTCAATCTGTAGGTTTAAGTTTCGAAGTTTCAAGAAGAGCTTGACATTGATGCCTCGGATACAGGAGACTGCATCTTAATGAATGATATACTTGCAATATATTACATTTGTCCAACCTGAGTTCCTAAAATTTCATTTTATGTGATAGATTACTCTAGTAAATTGATTTTGTTGCCTTCACGGCTTGGGTTTAATAATTTAATAGCGGCATTTAGGTGATATGGAACAAGTTATTAGGAGGAAATTTAGGAAATGAGTTTTACTTTCCTGTAGTTTAATGATTAACGATGTTCTGATCCTAATGAATGGGTTTTCGTGCAATAAAAAATAATACTGGTTCGTAAGCTTGTGGTCTTCCAGATACAAGAAAGGTTTGAATACTTCAAGTAGCACGAATTATCATTACCACTATATTCGGAGACTTCACTATTCTAGGCCCTCACACTGCCAAAATGAAAGATCCAGATTGAGGAAGCGAAAACGACCAATAACGGTCTCGAGCATGTTGGATTCATCAGTTCAAGTTCAAATGTCGTATCTGACCCCAGCCTGATTGGATGTTGTATGTTGACAAAATCATCTAACTAAACCGTATCGTACATAAATTTTGTTGTGATTCAGTAAAGTGAAATCCCTCACTTCAATTCTAATCCCGACCATTACTATTGAACATAGGAGAAAACTCAAGGTCAGTATATCCAAGAAAAGAAACTGTAGATGGGGGTAAATTGTACGATTTTAAAAACTGTGTCCGCCAAAGAATGACTGGATTTTCGGGAATTCAACTATCATATCCTACGATGTGTTGACATCAGACACAATGCTTGAACATTTATCTCGCCTTCAAGTGCTGCTGGCGTGATATTGGCAGTCACCAACAATTTTTGGGGAGTTATGTTACTGAAAATGTGGTCTGCAAAAGTATTCCGTGCAACGAAGTGTTTAACAAGCCTGTATATAAATATATAAATAAATATACATCATATATACTATATATGAAACGTTGTCGTATAGAATGGTATTCCTATAAATGCGAATATAATGATAGTAACATCTGATGGAACAATACGACAGTTAGTTATGAAAATAGTATATCGAATACTGATTGCATGATAGCTACAATATTTGATGTTTATGTTTTACTATTTACGATACGTACGACTACGTACGGCTCGATTTCACTAAACAATCCGGATCTTTTCCGTTATACGTATGCCATTATTTAAACTTCGATTTTAACCGTTGAAATTGATTTATATCGTCATGAAACACTTCTAATAAATATTATCAACCATTTAAGAGTAGGAATAGAATGGGGATTGATGATCTCCAATCATTTTTACGTCCACTGTGGTAAAATAGATCAGAATGCTGTGTATCGTTTGGTGGTCTGGATGCTCGCAAGCTAATAAATACATTACATTTAGTTGGACATGTAGGTCAGAATGATGTGTATAGTTTGGTGGTCTGGATGCTCGCAAGCTCGCATCTCAAAAATACATAACATCAAGTAGTCAATCCCTTAGTAAAAATATAGATTAGTTGGACATACAGGTTAGAATGAATGAATTTTCCATCAATTATGTTATGTATCTTTGCTTTGTTTAACAAAACGAAACCTTTGTGTTAAGTTGACTTATAAATTTACTAAAATACATAAACTGTCCAATTGTTGTACTTATTTACAGCAGAAACCTAACCTAACCTAACCTAACCAAACCTAGCTATTTAAATAGTGGCATACGTATAACGGAAAAGATCCAACAATCCTACAAATAAGTAGTTATACCATTGTTATACTCCTAAAACTATAGTTTCATGAAAAAACTCGTTAGTTTCAATCATATTTTCATCATATTATTATCATATGATTGTGCTGTTAGGTTAGTTTATTGGCCCACCAGATGTAAACAAATCCAGAGAATGGAATTTACGGCTACCTTTCGGGAATGGATCCCCGCCGTTCAGTTTCCTTGCAAACATCCAGCGTGTCCATCAAGAGTCAAGGAGACTCCAAAATGTGTCTGCCAGGAAGATAATCCGTTCGGAGCACCTATGGGAACGGTGGACGCGGGTCCCCCCCGAACGATGAATATTAACACGGTGAGTCAAGGGATTCGGAGCGAGAATAACGCAAAACTAAAATTTAATATCCGTGATTTCATGTGCGAAAATTCAATCCGTTGATCCGGTTTCGCAGAAACCCAGGAGTCTACTAGCTGTGTCAACCCGTGGGGGAGCCACGCTCGCGGGGAGAGTTCCCCCCCGAAGATGAAGAACACGCTTCATGCAGGCAACTGCGCCTGCTCAACCCCTCCCGCGTACGCCAGTCGGTTTTCTCCCCTTAGAATTCCTCGTCTATTCCTCCTCCCGCTCATCGCTTCGCCGATCGCAAAATCGGAAGGGGAGATCAAGGCGATTCATACGCATTCTACGGGTTTCGCAGCTGACTCTACAAGGCCCATTCATAAGAGCGGTCCCCGTACCAGGCGTCCACGACATACCGCGAGGCTTAGCTTATAAAAAATAAGAGAAAAAACTAGCCTTGCAACATGAGTATATGAGCAAATTTCCAAGTTTTCCGCTCCCTTAACAATAGTAATAATCCATTTTCGAGAAATGGCGAAATTCGCGAGTCTGGTTTTCTCATTTTTAATTTAACAATCGGATTCTGGGCCCATAAAAACTTTCAAGTGTAATTTTCAGCCGAAAATTTCTCAATAGTTTGGACAAAAAACCGATAGAAAGAGAATATATTAACGCAATAGCAGACGGCGCTGAGGTTCCCCCACGCGGGTGGTGAAATTTGATCTTTTAAAATATCGTTTTTTTTTTGTTTATAACTAAAATTATTTCAAAACGCCTAATCGAAAATAGGATCTTTGATGTGGGGGGAGGGGGATCGCTTGTAAGGAAATGGCGCTCGCCAGGTTCATTTCTCCTTCAAAATTAAGGTCATTCAATGCCGAATACAATCACTGACATTATATACCAACTGACTACCGAATTGGGACGAATGTGTAAACAGACAAGTTTCCCCATTTTTAATCGATCATGAAAAGTTTTCTAATTGTTTCAAAAAAATATCAACAAAAATGTTGACATTGCCTGATTGGATGGAGACCACTAGTGCTATGAGGCCATAAACACGTGGGTAGGTTGATTGCGCAGAGTTCAGAAGAATGAAGCTCCGATGACAGTGAAGAAATTAAATCCACAGGTAGGAAATTATCGTACGTGCAAATATCGACGCTTCCCTATGATTAAGCTCACGTGCTGCTTGGTAAACTGGCTCACAATTTACGGAGATTGAGGGTTCCATCACGTACCTATGGTGAATACCATTATTACCTTATTCACTAATCGAAAGCACTTTCTAAGAGTAGGAGATCAAACGGTGGGGCCTAGATACGCCAATCGGGTTTTGCCGCAGGGAGGAATTTCAAGTCCACTTCTATTGGCTTTATATGTTGCGGACTTGGAGTCGGTAGATAGTACCGGAGGGATGCCGGATCGTACAATATGCGGACGATACATGTGTTTTTACTGAATGTAGGAATATGGATTCTGGTATTGAGCTTCTTAATGAATTTATGGAGCAATTCAAAGTGTGGTGTGATGACAAAGGTCTTAAAATATCTTAAGCGAATCGGCTGTTGTCCCGTACACAAGGAAGAGGAACGTGGGGCTGGATCGAACAGTGAAGATTGGTGGAACCAGTATCCCAATATTGAGAAAATTAAAATTTCTGGGATTATGGTTGGACAGAACATTAACGTGGTACGATCATGTACAATATGTGAAAGGCAAATGTGAAAAATTCTATAATGTACTGAAAAGTCTAACCAGTGTTTATTGGGGTGCGGATCCAAATGTCACAATCATGTTTTATAGTTCCACGGTGAGAGCTAATCTGGATTATGGATCAATATTTTATGGCCAATGTTGGGTCACCACATTAAAGATGTTATACCGATTCCAGTACACATGTATTCGACAATGTATCGGATACTTGAGATCAACTCCTATTGACGAAATACTCGCGGAAACATGTGAAATTCCCCTAGATTTGAGAAGAAATATGGTGGCTACTAGATACTTGACGAGTCTCAGATACCACCAAAGTGTTGTATTAGACAGCATCGTATTGTTGGCGGATCAGGTTATGTTCAAAGTGGCTTGGATGAGAAGAGTCATCCTACCTGTGGTGATGGGTCTAATCGAAAGCTACTCTCAAAGCGCGGAACCCTTCACAAACCCAGGGAATATTTCTTTTAGCATGGGATTGGATATTTTATTTATGCCCATAAGGGTTTCATACTTCAGACCGGTACCAATCCATGCAGCGGTGGTGACAACAATTCAATGAGTACGTGCAACGAAAATGGCAGGACCCACGAACCATATTTACGAATGGATCCAAAACTAAGGAATTGGTTGGCAGTGTCTCTATAGATATCCAGCATAATGTGGAAAGAAGATTCAAATTATCTGAAATAGTTACTATTTGCACAGCAGAAGCGACAGCGATTTCGCTATCCCTAGAGTTCATATTAAATTTAGATGAAGTACTAACCATAGTTGTGATTAGTACCGGCTCGGGGAGCGTACTGAAAGCTATTTCCAGTCCGCACTTGACACAATTTAAAAACCCACATTTTAGCATGAATTATACATTTAGAGGTGAATCTAAGTACTAGGGGCACCACTGTCAACTTCATATGGGTTAAAGCGCCCATGGGGCTAATTTATAATGGGAAGGTGGATAGAGCTGCTAAGATTGCTGCTATTTCGGGAGATTATACCAACATCTCACTACCTAGAGCTGATTTTTACGCGGTTTTCTACAAGAAGCAACTCTCTGAATGGCAGCATAGATTTGAATCAAGTGAATAGGGAAGGTTTTTCAAGAACATACATCCAGTGATCAAAAGAGAGCCCTGGTTCAAGCACGAATACGGTAGAACATTCATAAGATCAATCTGCAGAATCAGGAGCAACCATAAGGGGCAAGTATACCCTTCGTATATGGCAGCGATGGAGTATCAAGGGTAGAGAACGCGGATGGATTATGTGAGCACTGTGGAGAGAATAGAGACATGGAACACATCATAATGGAATGTGAAGGATATCATGCACGGAGAGATATGCTTTTTAACCAGCTATCTAGCATAATAGTGACACCGTTTAATTATATTAGTATTTTGCATAGAGGATTATCTGTTTACAAAGTTTTATTTAAATTCAAAGAGGATAGTGATATTAAGTTGTAAGTTTAAATTGTAAGTAATTTCACTATTTTGATTGTGCTTTTCGAGTGTCTTTGTACTATACTGTAATTTGATGAATATGTTCTAAAACTTCTATGGCTTTATAAATTTTTAATGCCAATTTAAAAAAAAAAAAAAAAGGAAAAAAAAAAAAAAAAAAAGCTCGCGTGGACAGAATTTAGAGCCAAGTTTGTATCGATCTATTCGATCTATTAAGGATGATATTCACTACCATGTATTCAGCCAGCAAGTGTCAGTAATAGCAGTTATATTAGGTTGCACTTACTTCCGAAAACCTCAAAAATACTTCCGATTCATTAATTTAATTCCATAATAAAAAAGCACTAACCATGAAAGGGACAAAATCTTCCAACTGTCTTGCCTTCAGTAAGACAAAGAAATTGGTTTTGGAAGAATAAGCCGTAATTATTTGTGAAACGTTTTCAGCCTCAAATTCATTCTCCCTTGATAGGAAATAACTATTACTGATTCCTGCCGGGTAACCCGACGAGAACAACCATTCCTGACGGAGGAAACTGGAGGAAGAAAGTACCCTCTGGCCATATATCACCATTGTAGACAACTGAAAAATTTTCATTCAAGACAGAGACGGGAAAATAGGAGTATGTAGTGAAGCGAGTTTATTAATTCTGCACACCTACAATATCGCTGAAATGGTTAAATGGGAATTAAAATCGGATTCTTTCAATTCAGGGGTTAATCTTGGAGCAGATTGATTCACGCTTGGGTACAACACCCCTAGTGAGTCCAATGAGCTTAGATGATTCCGCAGTGAAAGTCTTGGAACGCTTATTTTGGGACAACTCTTGTTTCTAGTCCGTTTGGATCAATCGAATTGTTTATCCCAGTGGGAGTAGGTTTTTATAACCTTTTTCAGTACTTCGGTCCATGTTGGAGCCTTTAAGGGATCGCCTTCCTTACGTACATCGGAGGAAGAGTTAGGCAATACAGTGTTGCTTCGTGCCTTGCGGGTTTGAAATACGTTGATGAACGCATCGAAAACAACGAATCAATTGGCGAACTCGACGAACTATCACTGTTATCACCAGTTGTTGTTTTGGTGTCGGTTTTTGAATATCTGAGAAATTTGGATTTCGGATGCCGCCAAAGTCGAACAACACTCAGAAAATAAAAGGTAGATCTTGGTTTCCAGTGAATCAACACGTCGTTTGAAGCTACTATAATACGTTGATCACGACGCCGGCCTCTTCCGATTTTTCTCGTGAAAACGTGAGTAAACACATAGGCTATAGTTTATTAATGTAATAATGTTTATTAATAATAAACCAAAATGAAATTGCTGCTGTTTGTGTAACCTTATTAGAACATCACGGGTACTCACAGACTGTTCTTCTCCGTCCAGGAGTGTATCGGGACAAGGTATCAATTCTGAACCAGTCTGACTGTGCTTGAGAGCGGAACATTGGTTGCATGACCGATCAGCAGCCTGATCCAATTAATCAGCAGATCATTCAGAGATACGTTGGAGATAACATACTTTATGAGTACATGATCCAATTTTTTTAAAGAATCGAGTCTTTCATAGTGCCTCAGGTAGACTTTTCGCATGACACGGTAAAACACAGCAGACAGAAATGAAGAAGTTAAGCAAATAAATTACGGAAACAAGAACCTCAAAAGCTGGGGAGTCGAGGTAATCACTGCCGTTATCACTTATCACATTCTTGTTGGTTGGTTTGGTGTCATCTCGCGAATATTGTGAGTTTGTGGAGGATGTAGAAACATCTCCCATTTGTGGATTGTTTATTGCTCAAGCGCTTTCGCCCTACGGCCTCATGAGGAGCATGTAGGGTATCATATTATTATTCATGGGTCCCCGAACTCTGCATGTCATTTTGGTGTATATTAGTATTCCTCTCATTTCTATGGTAGTTGTGTAAGTTTGCACATCACTATTATCCTTCATGGGGTACTTCCGGAGTATATTGCTTGTTGGAGATAGCTCATATTACATTCATTGACAAAGCAAGGGTGTTTTTTGGATATTAATGTACAGCTTTACGGTTATAAATTGCAAAATAAGTGAGAGGAAAATGACAACAACAACTAAAGGAGATGGCAGCTGGCTAATTTTTTGCAAATCATGGTAATTTTCCTCTCACTTATTTTGCAATTTATAACCGTAAAGCTGTACATTAATATCCATAACACACCCTCACTCCGTAAATCAAAGTCATACGAGCTATCTCCAACAAACAATATACTCCGGAAGTGCCCCATGAAGGATAATAGTGATGTGCAAACTTACACACCTACATCAGTGGATAAAATTAGAGGAATACTAATATACACACCAAAGTGACATACAGATATGAGGGACCTCAAGAATAATACTATGATAACCTACATGCTCTTGATGAGGCCCTAAGGAGAAAGCGCTTGAGCAATAAACAATCCACAAATAGGAGACGTCGCCTTAATTCTCCTTCCTCCACAAACTCACAATGTATCACATTCTTCGTAGAACCAAAAGAAACAATCTGATTGTTAGCGAAACGATTGACCGATATTAATTTTACACGATGGTTCTATCCGGCTTATGAATTAGAACTGAATATTTTCTTAGGGGGTATAATGGGTATAAGAAGCATTACAATTACGGTCGCCTGTCCTACTGTCCACTCCGGTTGCAACAGAAACCATCTTTATGAAACTTTTCAAGTTCTTCAATACGGGCTTACACACGAACTCCGAAACATAGTGTGCTAAATAAAGATGCTGTGGGCCCATAAGCCCATGGAATGACTAACAGTATAAAAGTTACTGTCCTTCTAGTATTTCAGATGGAAAAGTGACAACGATTTCGCATGGTATGAACTCACAACCCCTACCTGAGTTTAAACCCGACATTCCAAGAATCATTGAAATTAAATAATGAACTTACTTGTTACTTTTGGAGAGGTTAGGGTCACTGGTCTTCCGTCGTTCACGGAGCTGCCTCTGAAAAAGATAAATAAATTTGAAATTGGATATACCTGAAACAGTTTTTATATTTTAAAATTATAATAAAACTATATTTCCATTGATTTTACAAATTCGTTAAAAGCAACGCATCCGTATTAAAGCAAATTATATCGTAAAGCAACTAATCTTTTATCTTACACTCGGAGTAATGTAGTTTGTTCAAGTAACTTCTCATTTTTGCTTTCCGAAAAGCAACGATTTTTCATACTACAAGTTGAAGCAACATTTTTGTACTCATTGATTAGCGGCAACTAACACGACTATTTGAACTTGAATTGAGGCGAGTTCTCATGGTTAGTGTAAAATGCTATACTTCTAAGAGCAAGGAATTCATACACATATATATATTATTGCATTACCACCAACCATTTCACATATTGTGCATGTACATATCTTAATTCACGATTGATTATATGCCCGTTTGTAAACGTGCCTTTTCATTTATCAACTCATGACTCCCTATAGCAACTATTTTCATAAAGTGGTATTTCAAAACCCATTGGCGTGGTGTGAACAGCGACTCACAAGGGTTCAGCACTAAGCCCCGGGTGATCTGCAAGCGCTCCAGTGTAGGATGACATCATTGGCAAAACCCAATGCACCTACCCGCACCTCACGGGCGATATCAAACCCTATTTCAGTGGGAACATTACCCAACGCCGTATCCACGACCAGGCTGGAGGAGTCGTGAAAGAGGTTTGTATCCCAGAAATCTCAACCCTGTCTTGAGGACCGTCACTCCTTCGTCATATTGACAGGCAACATACCCAATTAATCAGGAGTAACAACACCACAAAGACAATCGGTATGGGCCAAATGGCGGCAGCGTAATCTAGAGCGGTGAGATGGAGCTGCTGATTTTGATACGGGTCAGAAAAATTACAGTTTGGAGTACAATAAAAAACGGGCGATACATAGATCAGACGGTAGCCTTCAAGACAGCTTTCCTATTTCTTAGGAATTCAAATTGTTCATGGTTCTGTCATGATTCAACGCTTTCAGGGGTCTTTCCATGATAGCAACAGGTTGAGGATGAGCAGCTTCATTCCAGGATGGGTGGAAATACCATCAGGCCCAGTAGAATTGGAGAGTGACAAGTTGCAATGTATGCAAAGTATTGAAAGTTTGCAAAGTTGCATTCTTTGTACTGCCATAGTTCACATATTCTATTTTTTTTTAATGACAACCTACATCTTGTTAAGTGAGACTTCTAACGGACTTCGCATGCCCTCCTTCTTTTTGTTGCTTTCTATCTGACGCTGAAATCACTAATGATCACAAAGTAATTATTTTCTTCTTCTGGGCCGAATCCCAACTATACCTAAATAAATGAAAAAGTAATCCTTAGTGGAATGAAAAGGAAGGACATGTTTAATTATTTTAATCTAATCCTTGTTGTCGGATAGTCGTGTAGATTGGTGACTGATTTTATCGGTTCATCTCCACGCTTTCATTTAAAAATTATTATCAGCCGTTTTATCGTTGCCAATGCATATTGATTACCTCAATCTCCCTCTCATTCCCGTACCACCTCGGGTCATGCATTTGTCAATTGTCGTGCGATATCAGTAGAACTTATTCAATCAATTGATCCACTCGTATCTAGTAGATTTTCCGGAGCTGGATAGAAATATTTTGGTAGTATAATGAGTTCCAATTTACTTATTTTGAATAATATGAACTTGTGCTTTACGAAGTTCAGGACTGAATTCAGAACTAATAATAATAAAAAAATAATATATAATAAATAAATAAAATATAAGAATGAATGAATAATAAAAATAAAAGATAGAATAGATAAATAAAAATGATAAAAATAAAAATTGGAGCAAAAAAGGTGTGTATCCTTTGCTCGTTTTGATGAAGTCATATCATATAAATGAAATTCACATCATTAAGCCTCTGTTTTATCATTTCTAATTTTGGTTTCTAATAAATTTTGGTTTCTAATAATTTTTGGTTTCTAATAAGTTTCTAATGGTTTCTAATAATTAACCTTCGTAACAGACCATGAGAAAAAATGTTTAATCCCCTTCAAAAATTTGTTGCTTTACATTTTAAGATGCGTAGAATCCAAAAATCGAATTTAACAAACTCCGTCCGTCCACCGTACGCCGACGCAGTCCAAAGCTTTTATCCGAAATTACATGTCCAAATTTTATTAAATTTGGCCTGAAAATCATACATCAATGATGTGTCAGTAACATGGTTATCAATCAATTTCGATCGATCCATTGAACAATCCCGAACATTGTTCGTTTCTTTAAAATATTTTGGATTTTTAGCTTGTTTGCAGTTTTGTCCATGTTTTGGCCAATAATAATGAACTGTAAGTACATTTATCAGCATACATTTGTGCTTGAATTTAGAATATTCTAGTGCATCGTTGATGAAATCTTTATAACTTTAGTTCTGCTAAAGTATATTTAATACATTTTGCTAAAATATATTTAATAAATTCAACAATTTTAGCATTTTTTACAAATTGTAAGTGATTTTTTGAACATTTTTAAATTGTTGCCAGTTTATTGTGCTCACAAAATGCAAGCCAACGAACTCGTCCTTTCGTTTAGAAAGCTTGACTATGTGTTTTTGGCGCAAGAACGGAATTTTTATCTCTATCACAAGGAGAATTATCGTCTGGAAGGACACACACACGCGCGCGCGCGAGCGCACTTGCTTGCTTGCTGAGAATATTTAAATTTATATATTTTAGCAGAATATTGCTCAAAGAATGTTTATTATCTAACTATAAAGTAGAACATTAAAAAATGTTAGTACAAAATTATGCTGAAAAATGTACTTAAATTTCAATAAAATTTGCTATACAATCGATGATAACTGAAAAAAAGCTTAACAAATCCAAAATCTTTTTTGAATAGCAGATTACTGTTTAGAATACGCTTTTTGCCATAAAAATAATAGTAAATTTTTTTTTTCACTCAACAAGCTCAAATTTCAAAACAACTTAATAGAATACGATAAATTACGGAAATTCACGCATACGATCATGCTCCATGAGTGGAACTTTTTATACATAACCTTGCGCGTAACCGAGTCATCTAACTTTTGTCGCCCTTGACTCCCGAAGTTTGCTTTGATAGGTTGGGGGCTTCCTCCCCACTGAGGCAGGTTTTAGTCAGAACTTCCGCCAGATGTCCGTCAAGGGAGACTTCGATTTTTAAAGATGCCAATACATCACGAACAATTTCTACACTGTATCAGACGTAGGTAATATTTATGGGACAAACCACAGGAAAAACAAGACTACAACGTTTGGAATTGGAACCATACTTGATACTACGTATACACAAACACACCAAGGATGAAAATTTTGACTTTAAAATAGTCCAACAAACTTTAGAAAAATCTTTCTTTTTTTTAAATCAAGGTTGAAAAGCAGGTCTAACCCCCATAACAAGGACAGTAGTTAAATCGGTTGGAGTAAATTGTGTTGATTCAAGTAAACATCACTCAAATACAAACACGAATGGTGGGAAGGGGGGTAATTTATCGTATTTATCCCGGAAATTCTAGCCGATTTGGTGATTGTATGGACTCATCATGAACTGTAAACACGATAGGAATTGTGGGTTGATGAAGGATAGAATGATGTGTTTAGGAACTCTTCACACCCTATGCATTACCGGAAATGAGAGGGAGAGATTCGCTCGTGGGTGGGTAGGCAATTCCAATGCGCATGACCGATTTTCCACTTTTCATCACCGCACTTCGGGGGAGGCATAGAGGCTCTTCAAACTAATGAATGTTTAGAGCGAGATGATTGGCACAATAAAATCGCGCACAACAATGTTATGTGATTATTTATCTTGCTTCCGAGCCTTCAAGGCAGCGGAAGCTTTGTGTTCACTTTCAATATGAAACTAATTTTTTTACTTCAAAATCAAAATTTCCACTCTCGTTTTGCGTTTCATGTCCTCCTGAACAAATTTGGTTTCGTGTGTCTGTCCGTCCGCCCGTTTGTCCACATTTCCTTGCATCAGCCATAACGTCCACAATTTCGATTGGGTTTCAATGAAATTTTCAGGAATAGTGATAAGCTGATAAGTTTAGCCCCAGATGGTCCCCAATTAGTCTCATCACGATTGAATCAACGGTACGTTCTGGGCATGCGCGAACGTGATTTTCTTGTTGCACTCATAAATCCGTCAATGTTGAAGAGATTTTGGTCAGATTTTCAGGGATGATGCGGGGAAGGTCCTTTGAGGCCTCTTACGACATTTATCATGATAGAATAAGCGGTACGCTGTGCGCACGCGCGACCGTTTGTCTTTCTATATTGCCTTGCAACAGCCGTAACTTCCACAATTTTGATCGGATTTCAATTAAATTTTCAGGAATAGTGTGGATTTAACCCTAGGTAGTCCCCTATCAGTTTTCAGATTCATCAAGATTGAATCAGCAAATGCGAGAACGTAATTTTCTTGTGACAGTCAAGTCCGTCAATGTTGAACAGTTTTTAGTCAGGTTTTCAAGGATGATGCGGGGAAGGTCCCTTACGACATTCATCATGATTGAATCAGTGATACACTCGGCGCATGCGTGAACACAATTTTCTTGTGACAGTCATGAGTCCTTCATTGCTGAACAGATTTTAGCCAGGTTTTCTGGTTTTTGGTTGCCCAGCACTCTAACGTTATGATCATGGTGAACCGGTCATTTCTAAAAATTTAATGGTGTCATACTGTGAGGGCCACGAGGAAGCTTCTGTGCCATATCCTTGGCAGCATTTTCTTATGCAATTACGAGTTAACTGCGCGGTTAATTATTAGATACAATCACTAGTTACATTTGAAATAACGTACAGGTTAGCGACTATCTAGTTATTTTTGTTTGCATTCATCAGACTTCAACTTATCCGTGTACTGAAAGTTCATTACGGCACCTCTTTTGCATTTTTTTTTAGAAAAGGGGATAGTGTGGAAGGGTATTCTAATTTTTTTGCGCAAAACTATGAAAACTGCCGTAAGATTTTCTAGTCCACCCAGACAGTTCAACAGAGGTGGACGGCAAGGATTGATAGACATTTATTTATACGTGTATAAAAATTAAGCTATCTATGTGAATTTCAACAAATTTTTTCAATTAAAATTTGGAAAAACTGCTATCTAGAAATTTATTTTTCAATTTTCTCATTGTTCAATTTAATGATTTAATGATTATTGCAATTATTATCTACAAACAAAAATAATCCCCCCATTTTCCATGTAGGTGAGGTTTTTCAGGTAAAGGCTATTTCTGTTCTTTCGAGAACCAAGAGCTTATTTTCAATAATTTCCAAGAGCTTATGTTCATTGCAATCCAACCACGAAACAGGAGTTTTGCAAGCTGTAACATAAGGTTAGAATGATATTCTCTAGTTACCTATGCGCACACAAAAAATACTAACACACACACACACACACAGACAGAGAGAGAGAGAGAGAAGGAGGGGGTAAATTGATAAATTTAAGGATAAATTAAGGTGAATATGGGTAGGGATGATGAATGGCTTATGTTATTTGTAACGGTGCTCTTTATAAATATTGAAGCGTTCTATTAGATACCTGCGATAATTTTGTCTTCAATTATGAAGACTATAACATGTTGTCAAGCATTCACAGAAAGAAGCAAAAGGGAAAAAAGGAATGTGACTCATTGTTCGAGAGGATCTTATGAGAACGTAGGTAAGAAATACGTAAGTATATTTCGTTATGTAAATCAGAGAGATTATTTTATCATGCCTCTTCGTGACAAAATTGAAGTGATCGATTGAACTCGAGAACTCTTTAACGACTAAAGGAATGTTCGAAAACTAGGAGGTAGAGAGCAGAGCCGAGGGGCGCAGCTCGCTTCGATACCACTGTCCCACATACAAAAGGCAAATGTCACGAAGTACCGAGTTGTCACCGCGATGTCAGCCGATAACATTGGAAATCAAACGCGCCGGGATCCAACGGACAAAACATTCAGGGAATGCAGCGCTCCTACACAATTCTGCTTGACTGTCGCAGGAGCCACCCACAGGCAGTTAGGATCATCGGAAGACTCCGAGAGAATCGGAGGAAGCCAAACTGATAATCAGGTATCGACTTAAACTCTAAAGTAGGGCAATTCGGACAATACGCAGTCATGTTGGCGAGGTACCTACTATTACTAGGTGCATTACTAGGGTGAGTTAAATTATTTGTTCATAATACATTACAATATCGGATACAAATCTCTGGCAAAAGCGAGTCGTCCATACTATCCAGGCTACAATTTTTCCGATTCAAAATCGGAAGTAGGACATAAATCGACAGACCTATCGGAATAAGAATTAGTAATAAATAAAACGCTCTACCTATAGACAGTGCACCAATCTACATGTTACAGTACTTCTTCAGCCTGAAGTGGCTTACAGAATGTTCTCGAGCAAGGAAAGAATCTTGATTTTTATTTCCATGTTCTACGTCACGAACTATATACCTACACATTTGTCCAGACTAAGAAGATTATCATTATAACTCCACATGTTCAAAATCGCCGTTGTGGAAGTTGAATGATGATCAAAGGGGCCTTTTATGTGTTCGAAAATGGCGTAAAAAATAATAGGTGTGAACTGATCGAGTAGTACCTATTGATCGAATTATGTGAAAACTCGGTGCTAATTTCGATTATACATCAAGTCCGTAAACTATCGCAAATCAAACCGTTTTCGTCCAATATGACGCTTACCAACACATTTTCTCTTTTGAAGGATTAACAGTCCTACCCAATATACAACAAAGAAAATGAAAATGAAACCAGGTTAAACGAATTAAATCAGCTGAATTCTCCTCCTTTTGAGGAAGGAAGTGAGTTTCGGAAGAGGAGATTACGAGTGGAGACCGACCTTGCGAGCTGACCTATGTCAATAAATATCCGACTAATGAAGGTGGAGCCATTCACTTCGCTTCGGATAGGAAGGAGAAGCCATCAGCGGCAAAACGGAATGGAAGGCATCAATCTAGAAACGCCTTTCGGTAATATCGCGTCACGTGGGACAGAGGGAAGATAAGCGGAGTTTACCTCATCTAAAACTTCTTGATGGATGAACTCATCCTCGTGACCTAACCGCCCCCTATCAACGAATTTCCGGCGGAAAACGCCAAGAGGTCAATAAACAGCGAGGATCTATTCTATGCAAAAACAAAACTCAAGTAATATGAATTTTGTTTTGTATTGCTCCTCAGTAGATTCAACAAGATACGGTAAGAGTCATTACTTGTTTCGATGTTTTGACCATCCACAGGGCCAACATCAGAATAACAAAGTCGAGGAAGCTCGAAACTGTGTCAAAAACAAACAGCATCCCCCGCCATCCTTGTTACGACAATATACATTTACGGCAATATACAATATTTCTTCCAGTTGCTAAATTCTGATTAAAGATCTACATGAATAAAGAATAGGCAGATGAAAATCGATGTCGATGAAAATCATGACTTTTAACGGCCGTTTTGAAAATCAGTGCTTTAGGAAAGAATCAGCACAGTAGATGTATGTTCAATAAATACTAAGTTTTCTAAGCAATGATATCATTTAAATTAAAGGGATAATGGGATTAAGCTGTTAAGATTTTCCCCACAGCGAGATATCGGCTGAAACCCTTGTATTTTTTAACTAACTCAATGGGTCTTTTTCGTTATACGACCGCATACGGTCTTTTCTGTTATACAACCGCAAAACAATTTTCTATAGAAACAGAAACGCTTGATATATGCTCTATTGTTCTAAAAACTATTCCTCAATCATTTTTACGTCCACTGTGGTAAAATAGATCAGAATGGTGTGTATAGTTTGGTAGTTTAGATGCTCACAAGCTCGCATCTAAAAAATACATTACATCAAGCAGTCGATCCCTTAGTAAAAATTCAGATTAGTTGGATATGTAGGCCAGAATGATGTGTATAGTTTGGTGGTCTGGATGCTCACAATCTTGCATCTCAAAAATACACAATATCAAGTAACAATAATCAATTCAGGTTATTTGGATATACAGGTCAGAATGAATGAATGGTAGTGAATTAACGGTAAAGGTCCTCTTTTCTAACATGTGAAAATTTTCAATTTATGGATTACTTCATCAGTTTCAGTAAAACAACCATCTTTCTGTTTCTAGAGAAAATAGTTTTGTGGTAGTATAACAGAAAAGACCGCATGCGGTCGTATAAAGAAAAAGACCCAACTCAATATCCTGTACGTTGCAGTGAATTTACTCTAATTGGTAATACAAACATCAGAGTCTTACAAAATCAAACTATTTCTAACTAGGTAAGCACTTCATTAATTAGTCAGAAGAAGCGGTCTCGCACAGCTAAACTCGGTGTTTGAACTCCAATGTCTCTAATGGAAACAGTTTTAGGGTGATCCAGGAATGTATCACAGCTAAGTCTACGACGGAGCTCAATTCTCCATCAGCAGGGAAAGATGGAAAAAATTCAAGGTTATATCTGAGAAGTTCCAAAAATCATTGCCGAATTTTCCCAAAATAATGCGATTTACTACGTGATGGAGCAGAATGTAGAAGTAGTCTGAGCTGAAATTATTTCTATGGGTTAGTTTTATGAATGGAAATCTACGGGCAATAAACTAATAGGGTAGGTGAACACAGCGAACCTATTGTAATGCAAACCAAGTCATTGTTAATTAAGATACTCCACGTAATATGATTAGATAATCGGAAACCAAAAAGGTTGGTGAGATCAAACCAAAGAAGTTGACATTTGAAATAATTGTCCAATAAGGATACGGTAAAAAGAAGATTTGAAGAACTAATGTACCTGTCACACAATTCTACTATAGACATATCATAGGTGCAAATGTGACTCAAATCTTACTATGCGTATTAAGCTCTTTGAATTATACAAAATAGTGTGTACAATTTCAAAGACGAAAAGATAAATTAAATCGCACGGTATATTTAAGAACAAGTTATCTTAGAATTGGAAGCAGTGTATGCCATGCACAATAATCACATAGGTACAGATCAACTAAAACCCAAGGCTTATATTATTTCATGTGGTATATATGAAGTAGATCCTCTACAATATCCTAATCAGCAAACTATAAATTGAATGCGTCGATAACGATCAATGAGTTGGGTTTTTCGGCTTTTCACTTTCGAACTAATGTACCTATACGCACACTAATCGCTACACGGTCTAAAATGATTCTGAATGAAGAGTGAATCATCCTTAATAAGTTGTTAAGCTGAGCAGCCGTCGATCACCTTTATCAGTTAGTCCCACTAACCCCAAACATTTCTCCATGCTCAGATTAAAGAGAGTTCGAAGCCCAAAAGAGAGGGTCGAAGTTCTTGTCCCTCCAATGAATTATTGAATTTTAAGTGATACAAATAACGCGATAAATTATAGACATAATCCAAAAATAAAGATGAATTTCAGTATCTAGATAATTTTGTTTTAGGATTTGAAGCAATAAAAAGCTGTACTCAATGAGGAGTCTAAAACAATGCATTCCTATGTGTTTTGTTGATTTTACCACATTGTTGGGGAAATGACGACACATAAATACTATACTCACTTTTTGGTGTATCCGCTCCTTGTAACTTTCTGACCTGTTGATTGGGTTGGAGGGCCTACTTTTAGGGACATTTTGCGATCTGAAACATCATAAAATTAAAATTACCAATAATTCACCAACAGTATGTGTTCAGTGGTAATGAATTATGATCAATACATTATTTAGCTCAGTAAAATTAATTGAGAATCAATAAAAGTAATCAAAATGGAAGACCAATTGACAAGAAGCATTCGAATATTTAACAAAAAAGTTGAGTAGGAGATACAAAATACACGCAGGTGTATCCTAGTTAAGCGTTAAAAGCTGTAAACCAACGGCTGGGATTTTTGTCAAAAATAATGTGAAAACCCCGACCGTTCAAATTTTGTAAAAAACAGCAAATTCCACATAGAAGTTTATTTTTTTGTTGATACAGATGAAGGCCTCTACACATTAGAACTTTTCTTCCCCCATGAGCATAAATTTGATGGTACCTACGCGATTTGAAGATACCGAAAGTCATCGACTTCAACTTCACGAAATTTACAATTACTGAAATTGCAAAGGATTGAAAATAGTAAGGATGAATAAAGAATACGACAAATCCAAGTTGTTAGAGACTGTGCACATGATTCGGCAGTATAGGAAGGACTGTTAAAACGGTACAACAAATCACTTACTGAAATTTGAATACCATTTAGCGCTTAATAAAGATTAATTAATGGCATGGCATAATTCAACAATTCAATTGTTGAATTATTGAACAATAAAATTCAACAATAAAATTGAAATGTGTTCAATTTTTGTTCAATTAAAATTTGTTCAATGTTGAACGATTTGTTAACACATATTTATGCTCTGGGGGCACCGCATTTCAAACTCATTCTTTCGATTGCGAAGAATGATTATTTTTTACTACTTCACTAGGTACCGATTACTGAAGGTAGAGAAGCTTTGTGGTCGTGCAAGAACTCGAAGAAATATTTTTACTTTCCAAAATCAAAATGTCTCAATTTATTGATTTCTTTAATTGAAAACTTTGGTTTCGCGTCTGGCTGTGTATGTCAGTGCCAATTCCTTGACAAGCTCAAAAGTGCACTAAGGCTTAGTCCGATTTAGATGACATTTTCAGATATTGTACTGGTTAGCTCCTAAGCGGTTAGTTCGCTTGCCGTCAGGTCATTAGTAGCAAATTCTTATGATATCGAATGCTTATGATCTTTCGGTCCGATTTCGTTCAAAATCGGAGTGGATTAGATTTCAGAGTGGGGTTATATGCATTTTATCGCTCCTACACATTCTATAGTTGTTCACGGATATTGATGGTTGTGTAAACTGATAATTATAATAATTGTTTGAATACGTCTATTGCGTATGCATAAAACTGAACTTAAAACACAGACGGAATTACCAATTATTTATAATTATTCCAAGTTAACATGCCAGGAAGTTAACACTCGCACACTATAACACATATGTAAACAGATAATGTGAGATTCATGTCTATTCCCGTCATGTACCATTCCAATTGTACGTACTCTCGATTACTTCAAAAAATGTGGAGAGAAACCAATGTCCAACAAACCCATTTGAACCAATGGACAATTGTTTGGGGACCATTAATGTTTGATTGGAATAGAAAATTAGTTGATGAGAGATTGGCGTTCTCTCAATTTCAAGTTGGCGTTTAACCAGAAGTTACCTTTCGTCCTATTCAATTGCCCATTGAATAAATGTAACCTATTCCTCAAAATTCGTAAAAAGTGTGAGCTACGTAAACCAAACGAATGATAACTTGATGCACGCAGAATGATCAAAATCGTTCCGGAATTATTGAAATTGATTCAATAATATAGAATTGATTAAACCTTCAATGGAAGGCTGACTCGGTAGTTCCAGATATATCTGCACTCAATGCAGCGAGATAACGTTGAAATATAACTAGTAAATGTTTTCTATCTGACATTATATGAACTACCTTATGCATCATCATGTTTTGTATGAACTAACTAACATCATGTTCATATGAACTAACTAATGCACTAATCATTTTCAACTATTAGTGGGAGTATCGCTAAAAAAAATAGCAGAGTTAGTAGAAATTAGAGTACGAAATAAGATTAATGACGGATAACAAGTTCCTTGGATGGAAAAAATCCCAAATATTGGAATTTATTTACAATTTCCAAGGGAAAATCTCACGCAAGTATTTTGTGAACGATAGAACTACTTACACAGGTAAGCTCCGCTTTCTATGGAAAATAGAAGGTTGAGAAGTATTACTTTCCATAGTTACTAAAGGAATTCTGACATGAAGCACTTCACACTACAATTTCGATAGGGCTAAACTAAGACAAAATTTCACCCTGTTGGGTGGACCTACGTTTACGGAATGGGAAGGGAGGAACCACAGCACGTTGTTATCTGCAGGGGTGAGGGAGAGAGGCTTGCGCCCTCTGGTCCCCCCTTCCTACTCGATCACTCCATAGCTAAAGCTCGTTCTCACCTGAATGGCACACACACGTAGAGCAGGATGAGTAGAGGTGGTAAATACAGACGACAGAACGTCATTGGCTTTCACTCACACAACGAGAACCCTCAACACAAGACTTCCATGAAGGGAATGGGAGGGTGCCCCCAGAGCTCTCAACCGAATTAAAAGGGGCATATCGTACTCTGGCACACCACCCCGGCGTTTAATATTATTCGGGACGACCCAGATTAGTACACTTAGTCACGTGAAAACTCGCTCGAACACGTGACCTCCCCAACCTTCTTGGATCAACAAAGCTCAAGAAAGGTAGCTACGTCTCAACTTACCAAGCAGGCAGGCGCTCAACAAAATGGAGTATACACACAATGCACAATTCATTATACAACAAAACGTGTGAGCGGAAAGTTAAAAATGTATCTAATCGTATCCGCTTCGTCCGATCAATATACTCTTATTTGCAGAATCTATCAGGAAAATGTGTCAGATGTCACCAAGACTGCACACAACTCTGACGGCGAGAGTATCCAATCATTTTCAGTAACGAAAAGAACTCTTGAGCTCCTGAGAAATAGGTAAACACGTTGACATATAAGTCAGACACTCAAAACAAAACAAGCGACCATTTACATCAGCGAAAAACTGAAAAGTCAAAAGGTCACGGTAGATGAAACAGGGTATGCCAACACGAAAAGTTCAGATTACATAAATAAAATTGGTAATTATTCTGAATGCAAATAACAATTGAGAGAAATCTAATCAACAAAACGGGAATTATAAATCCAATTGATCTGGATATAAAATCATATTTGTAATGACGATGTTCGCTCAAGTTCATAAACAACTTTTTCGTGAACTATCTACGTGTTTATAGGTATCATAATAATTTGTCTTGCCAACACTCAAGATGCTACGGAGGTGCAGATTTACCAAAAAATGGTCTATTTTTGTTAGAATGAGCCGAAAAGATGACGAGGTGGGTGGTCAACGCGACACTTTTTGGTTTATTATTTCCAATAATAAGCCTATGTGATCGTGTAGCAAAAAAAAAAAAAAAAAATTATAACCCCCCCCCCCCCCTCCTCCTCAAACTTTGTCACTTTACTTTACGTTTCAAGGTGCGTAGAATCCAAATTTGAAATATCCGTCCGCCGTTCGGGCCATAAAAGGCCTAAGAATTGACTTAAAAATCCGTTCTTTCGCACATAGACTCCATTTGGGGTCTAGTTGGTTCTAACGTTTAACCATCCCGATCGCTTTACTCGCAGAGATGCTATGGGCCAAAAACGGGCGAAAAAGTGTCTTTTTCGAGGCTTTGAGTGTTAGACTTACGCACGCACGCACGCCTGGCACGCTTGGCAGGGTGTCAAGGTGGGTGGTGAGGGGATGAGCGGGGGGTGGAGTGAGAGGAGGCGCCGCGGCACCTTGTGGTGTCTGGGGTGAACAGGGGCGTAGCAGAGGGGTGTAGGAGAATGGATATTTATTACTTTTACGAGTTATACCCATATAATACACCGCGGCACCATGAGGTGGGTACCGCGTTCCTTCGAGGCATGAATATGTTTTTTTCTAGGTCATATTTGTGTGTTAATACCAATGCTTTTCCTACGCACATTTAATAACATAACCTCTCGACTTTTCGAACGTACTTAGATAATGATATTATTAAGGCAATAACTATTTGAATAGATAGGAGCTCAAATCGAGAAATATAAACATGCGTATATAATTATAGAAGTATAGGTTGTGGCAACTCGAAATAGGACACGCCGAGGAGTCTGGACGGGCCTTATGACGTTCACAAGCCAATTAAAACTACGATCATACTCAATTGAAAAAATAATAAACCTTTGTGAAATAATTTGCAGCGTTTCTAATTTATGTTTGGAGATGCCAATGACGTACCTCTTCCGCCAAGAACTCGTAGGCCTAGCTTCAACACCTCATGCCTGGTTTTGTGGTGCGGAATTTAATTTTTTGATAACATGGAAGGATTTTCATTGCCACAGTTGGCAGCTGTTGATATCGTTCTTGATGAAGATGAAGGACAACTAAACGTAAGAAAAATGAGAAGGTCGAAAATTCATTCAGCGTGGGGGAAAAAAACGGTGAGTTTGCTATGCTCTACACTGAACTGGCGGACGAAGAGGCCAAATTCTACGGTTATTGCCAAATGGATTGACTTTGCTTATTGAATTATTGGATTTGATTGCTTTGATTTATTGGAAAGGTTGAAGCCCCTGAATATTGGCCAGGCGCACAGGATGGGGCAGCAGGTACATGGCGGGTCAGGGAAAAGAATCGACAGGTGCATGAAGGAACAGAGGCTCGTTGACCCGTACTCACCGTACTCGTCTCGTACCTTTTACACTATGCAACTAACGCCTTACACTATGCCAACGTTCCCTTCTCACGTGTCCCGTTGCAGATTCGTTCTGACGTAAACATACCCCTTTAAACGAACAACTCGAGGCTGTCCTTCCCAAATGTTCATCACGTTGGGGCTGATCAAGTTATTTCCCACAACAGGCTGCGCACTCCCACATCATGGTAACCTAATGATGAAGGCCTCCAGAATCCTTCCACATTACTCTCTCAGTTAAAATGCCTTATCCATCACTCAAAATCTTACAACTTCCTCAACAATTCTTCCGACAGGATCCACGGATACTGAGCTGAATTAACTTCTTATCTTACTCGACCGGTCCTTCTGGAACTGGGATTAAAACCTCTTCCACTCCAACAAGTCTCCTCAATCAGGCTTGCACTGCCTTCAACTGTCTTTAAATGTCTCAACAAATCTAACTGTTGGAGACTCATTGAACCAGAAGACATCACAATGACTCTGTTGACCACACCCAACTTAGACGCAAGGCATTTGAGATGCTCCACCCAAGATACTACGTTCCACCACTCTTTCAGCCATCAACAGGAGTATTGTGTCCAGGATATGCACCACCTTCCCCGGATACTTCAGGTGAACTTCAAGAGAAAATGTTTGATTAGTGTCCATTTCAGTCTCCAATTGCAACATATAATTCGGTGTGAATCTCGGTTAATGAAATAGTTTCCTTCTATACTTCAGCAGGGCTCCTATGACCTCTGCACACTCGCGAAATCACGTGCAAGGTGCGGCATAGCATATGATTGCCTAGGTTGTTGCATCAAAAAGTTCTGTTTTCATCCTCAGGTTTATTTAATAATTTGTATTTGTACAGGAGGTTACGCAAAACGTCTTGCCCATACTTTATCTAAGGCGAGCGTTGCTGATTGTATCTTCAGCTTAATGTGCTTGGAGAAGGATCCACGCGCATTTTACGTCATGAACCATTTTGGTTTTGCATTTTTCTGTGTGTATCCGCTAAACCTTGTGACGGTGACAATTACACGAGATAGCAGTCCAATTTGACATTTCCAGAGATTGAGATGTGAAATGGGGCCCCCACAGTACCAAATAAATTTCGTTGCTGTTTGTTTGCGTCACTCATATACCAACGCAAAAATCCTGTAACACAAATAACTGTCAAAGTTTGTATTATGTTTCAATGAATTTCAAGAGGATTGTGCGGGTTGAACCTTAGGCAGTCCCAGTTGGTATTCAAGCACAAGTTTGAAAAATAACCAATTTTGTGAGAAACAAAATGTGGGCAAAACATAAAAACCGCAAAAACGGCGAATATGTCTATTTTTAGAGATATTCAATTGTATAGCATAAAAAACATATTACGGGACCATCTACAACCTAACCCACGCATTCCCTGACAATTTCATCAAAATCGGATAAAAACTGTGAAAATTAAGGTCGTTAAAAGGACTTCACATTGGCGCATGCGCAGTAACTATTAATGATACAGTCGTATTGAAATTGATATGGGATGTCGATCCCATATTGACGGAAAATGTCATCCGAATCGGATAAAAACTGTGGAAAATAAGCTTGTTACAAGGATTTGCGGACACACGTACACACAGACACGTAACCAAAGTTGTTCAGAATGGTCTAGAGTAGAAATTTAGATTTTGGAGACCAAAAATTGATTTTCTCCAGAAAGAAAAAACAATGCTTCCGCTATCTTTATGTTGAATCGGGAGCACTAATAATTAACCAGCTAAGAATGTGAACGGACTCGGACCTCAAGAAAAGTCTGGATTTCGTTTATATGAACAGTTGTTATCGTTGAAGAATCAAATATTCATGGGGTGTGTCATGATTCAAATCGGGAACACATTTCCTTGATTCTATGAGGCTGTTACCTATAAAATCGTGAGTAGGAGGACAGGGCGAAACTCTCGTCACCCACAACTGGAAGTGATTCACTGCCACTCCTCCGTCCTGGCGTGTCCAATAGAGCTCGTAGCCAGGACTTGAGCCAAGGTTCAACGGGTTTGCTGATGTTGGGCAGCTTTCAAAAACAAGTGGAGGGGGTCGAACAAAGAGACCGAGTTTCAGTGGGCAGTTTTCAAACAAGAATAGAAGAGAAAATTGATGTTTTCTTAACAGTGCTATTCCCGAAGTACATAATTTAAAATTTTCAAAATATTCCTATAAATACTTAGTACGGTTGTAAACAATGTGACAAAATATAAATATGGGGTGATGATGGGTTCATTGTTAAAAAAAAATATTCCTGACACTAGTTTTCCACTAATAGCCCGGTTTTGACTAAATAATAAACATATTACGTACTTTTACCAAAGAGGTGAGCTATTTAATTAAATAGCTCACCTCTTTGGTAAAAGTACGTAATATGTTTATTATTTAGTCAAAACCGGGCTATTAGTGGAAAACTAGTGTCAGGAATATTTTTTTTTAACAATGAACCCATCATCACCCCATATTTATATTTTGTCACATTGTTTACAACCGTACTAAGTATTTATAGGAATATTTTGAAAATTTTAAATTATGTACTTTTTGGAAAAAAATTAAATCAAAATTTTAATTTGTATTTTGACAAAATTTTTGTTATTAGAACCTATGTCCTGTTGTATATCACTGGAAAGAGCATACAATTGACATGGAATGACCCGGGGAAAAAATGTCAGTTACACCAGAATACAAGATTAAAATATATCTAGTGGGTGAGCTAACGAAGTCCACTTCCTACCCCAAGATTCAAGTTCAGTAAGCAAGTGAACGGAGAGCAGGGAGTGTCTATCCACAAATATTACAATACTCCTCCTGTTGTAATAACGCCAAGGACGGATTTGTGTAACAGATTTTCATGAGATTTTCAGAATCGGGGGGATTGGAAAGACGGTTTCAATTTGACACCGAAATTCATTCATCCATGATCCGGATTCATTGAAACCCTACCAAGTAGCCTACCTTCCTTCCAGAACATTAGATGAATTAATAAACCTTCACGAGCAAGCGTAAACAGTATTTGAACATTTGAGAAATACCATCGTTTTTCGAAATCATACGACTCCCCCAGTATCCACTTATATCAAGTGCAACAAGATCAGTCCACGCTCTCGAGTCGGGGGGGATGAATCAAATCATTGATTCACCTTCTAACAGTTACTAATATCATTATTTAAGATGTTCGATTGCATACGAAGGATATCTCATTCAAATTATTCTAATCGAATATACGTCGGAGTCGGAATTTCAACCGTCTCTTGAATAGGGATTTACGCATAGTATGATTTGAGTGTGTGAAATTCGAAACCGATTGAAATATTTTCAATTATTGATGGGTCGAAGTTTCCTCACAATTATCTCAACGACTAATTGAAACATCTCAAAAAAGCTTAAAACCAAGGACATTTATCATGGAAAATATTTAACCTGATTATTTATTATTACAATATAAAGTGTAATAAAATTTCGACTCTAAAATTTCTAACGTCAAAATTTACAGAATTCTAGCTTGATTAAATCAATATTCTGCTAACGAGACGAGTCCAAGAGTAGTAGTAGTATTGTGAGTCAAGCCCTAGAAATTACTATTTACGGCAGCCGCAATTACATTTCTAAAATCTCAAGTATGAATCCGACTTCGATGAAATTGACAGGTATTGTTGAGGTTAGGTGTCAGATGGTCATCTAAAAGTCTCGTCGCTATCGATTAGTGGTCAATTCTGCCACGTGTTTAACTCCCACATTTACATACAATCAATGAAACTTTCATGAATCATTCGGGTTACAGCGTAGATAGTCCCCTATACATTTAATTACATTGCCTTTATTATAGTAGCGAATGGTGGAAACGTAAAATCCTAGCAACACGCATAAGCCCTTATTTTCAACAGATTTCAATGGAAGTCAACATGGAGGTCCTATCTCTTTCCAGATGATTGCAAAATGAAATGCAGTAATGAAGTTGATCGGCTGTGAATTTAGTGATTGAAGGTGGGTCTATAGACCTATGGTCTGAATATATGAGTTTACTAATACAGAAATAATAGACCTTTGTATGTTGATATGCAACATGTCTTTCCTTTCCCCATTTCTTTGAGCTGCCACTTGACGCATGAAGCGTCTTTAGAAGCGTGTTTTTCTAAACCTCTAATGAGGAACTTGCACCCATCTGAAATTCGTCCTGAAACCTTTTCTACTATAAACTAGACCACTTCCGATTCACAAATATATAATGAAACACAACAAAAAAATTGTTGTAATAATTAAATTCGAGTTTGAAAATTGAGAGAAGGGGAAGGCGCTGAGAACGCTCCGTGATTGGCTGACTACTGTGTGACGTCACTATGACCGTCCCAGAAGGGGCTATACTGACTTCTATCCTGCAATAAACTACACTAACGTAAAACATGCGTTTGTTATTACTTTCTATGATGTTGCAACATCTATTCACACAACAGAAGTATCTAGGCACATCCCATTACCAAAATGTATAATAGTGAAGAAGATGAAGAAAGAAACTGAGCTGAAGGTAATACAACCGTGATCGAAAGTAAACAGTTTCATCATTATTTTGTTCTTACTTTTTGGTGAAAATGTCGTAAAAATACTGTATCGTTCCCAACTACACGAGTACTACTATCAAAACACCAGAAAAATGGTTTATCCATGTACCTCGTGGCGAAAAAATGTGAAAGAAATGGTTCGAGCTCATCAGGAGAAAAGACAGTTTGTCCTTCAATCAAGCATCAATGTACACTTGCGAAGACCATTTCAATGTAAGTAGGTACTCCACCTACTTAACAACAAACTTAAGTAGTCATTCATCTGTGAACAAACTACATATTTAAGATAACTAGAGAAAATTAAATTTAGTCATCTGGTGTAAGATTCACGTACGTTTAGACCCCACAGAATGATTTTATGGTCAAGGGAGCATTTTATTTTTATTAACGTCTATATGTTAATAGTAACTTGTACGTATAAATTTCGCCGAAACTATCTCACTAAAAATTTATGATTTTTGCTGTTCTAACGATTTTCATGTCGTTAATTGCTGTTCTAACGATTCTTTTGGAGTAATTGAGAAGGCCGCGCGGGGAAGTTGTCTAACGAGTAGATTTTTTATTTTAAAGAGCAGAAATCCTTCACCATCAAGTTTAGTTGGATCGAGTTGATTTTGAATTGATAAAAATCACTTAATAGGTTGTTTCGTTAATTTCTTATTTACATTTCTTTTTACGTCCAAATTCGGCAAGACACGTAGTTATTTAGGTACTACCTACTAAGGTACAGAGTTACCTACTTTTTTAGTTATACATTATCTAGGTTCTGGTTTAAATGAGTGTTATAGTTTACTTACTTTGTCATCTTCACTCCTTTTGTTTCAAAAGTCTCCAGTTTAATTGACGAGAGGAACTTATACAGGCCGAGAACTGTTAGGGACGGTAAATTAAAAGTCGTGCCGTTTTCATATCCCTCCAACTTATTTACCTTCTCCATCTCTCGAAGAATATGAAGAAGGTATTTAGAGGTAGGTAGGTAGGTTTTTAGAGGAACAACAAATACCGAAAAGCTAACGAACACAAAGGAACAGAACTGAATTGAACTATTAAATAGCATATCAGATAAGATTTACATCACGATGACGTAGGACGAGAAAGTGGGCGGAGCTAGCTGCCAAAGGCGTTTTGGCGGGCTCCCAGAAAATTCAAACTTCAAATATTTTTATAAAATCATCGAGGCTTTTTACAAAAACCATTCTTCCACTATTTACCTTAAAAATCCATCTACTTTCAATTTCTGCAGTAAAAAAAAAGTGTGCAAGTTCCTCATTCGAAAAGTAGATAGACAAATTTTTTAAAAAGAAATTCGCCGTTGCTATCATCATAGAGATTGACTGCGAACGATGTAAACGGAATATGAACTCGAGTATGATAATGACTTCACACTCACACTTACTTCGTACTTCTATAACCAAATATAACAAGAAGAGTGATTCCGATAGGGGAGTGAACAATTTTTACGAGAAACTGTATACCTAACCAGATGATTCATTTCTAAAATAACAAGGTATTACAAGTAACTATGGTTTAAGACTGTCAATGTATAAACCAGGTTGTGTTGAGAAGACCAAGTAACTGAAAACAAGTTTTCAAAAATTAACTTTTATTAATTAAATTCTACAAAAGCTCGATTGACATCGACCGGACACACAAAGGTCCATCTAGCGAGAGTGCCAGGAGAAATTCAAAGTAAATGAGAGGAGAAGACGTGAACTTGAATCCTAATTGAATTAATTAGGCGGCCCCAACCTAATTTAATTGGATTTCACCGTAGAAGGGGTCACCACCCTGTCACGCGAACAAGGGAGACACCAATGAGTTGGGTCCCCCGCCAATGAAGTTTCCACTAAGATACTAGCAAACAGGAAATTTAGAAAACCTAAGAAGCACTGGGGGAAAATAGCATTCTTCAAATTTTAAACTGCTGAAATCGTGAAATCATCAGATAGGATGAACCAACTAAAAGGTTTCAAAAAAGGCGTTTCTGTGCTTGTTTTTTATTGTTCTCCTCCACCATACTGTTACATTATCCTGATCTATTTGACCAACTAATCTCAATTTTTACTAAGGGATTGACAACTTGATGTTATGTGTTTTTGAGATGCGAGCATCCACACCAACAAGCTACACTCAGCAGTCTTATCTATGCGCTCTACGTTAGGAGACAATCCGCTAGGATGCGCTCGGTACCAGCATCACTTCTCAAGGCTGCTTTTTTCGTTACGTAATTTCGTTTTAGTTTCTAACCGGCTGGTGATCGCAAAAACACATTCTGTGTTAAAAAGTAGGCATAGAATTCTTGGGCAGCGCATGAATGAATTGGTAAAACTACTCCCTCCACTCCCATCCCAACCACAAATCCTTAATTCCCAAGGTTCGTTACACAACAAGACTAAAATTATCGAACAAAATAAGAATCACGAAAATAGGTGCAGAATAATAGCCAGGGCAGCGTCGATAAAATTCGTCGCAGAAAAGCACGTTTTTTCGACATCGCCCACCAAATTCCTTCCTTCCTCCTTGAAATTAAAGATTTCTGAGGTTCGTTACACAACTAGACTGAAATTGGGATTGAACAAAGAAAGGATCTTAAAAATCGGTTGAGAATTGTGACCTGGGCAGCGTCGACAAAATTCTTCACACACATACATACAAAAAAAAAATTTGTTTTCTAAATATAAAACACGTGCACATCTACTCACTCACAGACACACAGACTCTTTTGGTTTTTTCACGGATTCGGTCTTAGAATGGTCTGAAATGGATCTGTATGCCCCCCCCCCCCCCCCCACCTTCCTTTATGCATATGATTTCCCGTACCCCCCAGAACAATTCCAATAGGTAGTTACGAAACCTTGCCTAAAAGGCCGAGCAACAGAGGGACGTCGTAAAAATCGGTCAATAAGGCAATGGAAAATTATGCTTGATAGATGTTAGTTAAGGAATGCACGTAAGCTACAGTGAAACGGGAACGACGGAGTTCACCGAGGACCATCTGAAATCTAACCCGTTCCATCCTTGATAATTTAATCGAAATTGGATTTCGAGTTGAATTGGAATCGAATGATGAAACTAATAGGAGACCATCCTCAGCCTAACCCACATATTCCCAGAAAACATCATTAAAATCGAATGGAAACTGTAGAAGTTATACTTGTTGCCAGGATTTAAATTATGTAAAATGTTTTAAATTTCACATACTTATGTAAAATGCGAGTAAAAAATTGGGTTTTGGCGAAAAAAATCGTCATCTCCCAAATGCGTCCTGGTTTTAGACTCGTAAGCAATACGTAAATAAATTAAAATATAAATCAGAAGATTATGACAAAACAGAAAGGTGGAGGTTGATGTTCAGTCACAGAAGGCCATGCTGATACAAATGTTGAAGAATACAATTTTCCAAGGGCTTGTCACTAACACCTGAGAGGGGAATTCCATGAGTCAGCTATCTTGTCCAAGCAGTCCCTGGTCACGTCCATATATGAGAACAAAATGTCATCCATAGTGTTCTTTTGTTTGGAGTTCCTCATTCAGCTGAGCAGTTACACTCATTTTTTTCCTCTCATTCCGAAATCAATGAGTAACACACAGCGGTTCGGTCTTGATATTGATACTCGATGATTGGTACCGGACATCCGATTACAATAATACAGTAATAAGTCGATTGTTCTAGGTTTAAATGCAACCTAGCCGGTTTTATCGGATGAAACTCCCTATATATACTGGTGTAAAGGTTCATAAATAATATTTATCCCGTCAAATGTGTCGCTAACACAATTTTACCATTTTTTGAATATTAACCATGAATACACGGGGGGAGAAAAAATTAAGAAAATGAAAATTAATTCCAAGTATTTTCATGCAGACATATTCATGAGAAAAACCGTTAAATATTAAATAATAATAAGTTTGGCCACTGGGGCCTTTCGAACTACCCCGACAGCCACCCTTCAGGTGCTCGGGCTCTCAGGTGCTCTACTGACACCCCGTTATGCAGAGCGCCTTCGTTATTTCCCAGGGCCTCCTCTGCATACCACGGTAACTATAACACCACTGGATGAAACATATTCCTGGCTCCAGACTCGAACTCTCCCATTGGGCATTCGTGTTCAGGAGCTCACCAGGTGGGACTGCATAGAGAGATACCCTCTGGTCCCTTTTGAAGTGAAACTCCATGGACCTTGTCTGGGATGCGCATTGATTTTCGCTTGAGGGTTAGGGTCAAGGGCAATACACTCTCACATATCCTCAAATGTAATTACTCAGAGGCAATCCAGCAATATGCTGGACACGCTCTCTAATTCACTGATGGCTCAAAAACGCCTGAGGCCAACACGGCCTTGCTCTATTGAGCCTCAACTTCCAAGTCACTAGACGCCTACCACCTGTTGTGTCTGTGTTCACAGCAGAGATGTGGGCAGTGACGCTGGCTGTTCGACACTGTTAGCTATTGGGCCATCAAGGGATTAGGGACACATATTCATGTGATCCCCTAATACAAAGCCTGCGTGTTTCACTACACCGAGCCATAACATTAGGCACAAACATAACTTTTATGTGGGTGCCAAGCCATGTAGGTATTCACGGAAACGAGTGTGCTGACGCCATAGCAAGGAGAGCCATTAGTGATGACTCCATCGAAATTTTGCCTATGCACATGGAGGATCAAATCTCCTACATGCAGCATAAAGCCAATTCCATCTGGCTCGAGCAATGGCACGGTGAGGTCACCGGTCTGTGTGAAGTCCTTCAGGACCTTTGCCCGGTTGATCCTTTCGTGACCCACCTTCCAAGGAGGGACCGAATAGTGGTCAATCGGGTAGCCACTGGCCATACCCGTCTTACTCACAGACACCTGCTAGATCCAGTAGCTAGTAGCTCCAGTAGTATGTTGTGTGTGGGAGATGTGGAGGTGATTTGTCTATCCGCCACTTTTTGGAGGATTGCCCAGCCCTCATGAACCTCAGGGTCCAGCATTCACCTCCTCAGTGGGTGGATGTTCTGTCAGGACCAGACAAGGTCCAGTACCAGTTGGTGCACCTGAAAGCCACTGAGCTTTACAACGAAGTGTGATATTCTGATCTGGGATATATTTATTTATTTATGTACATGTAGGCATACCTTTATTTAACTAAGACGTATAGTATTTATCATTATATATTTATCGATAATATTTAAGTATTTGTAAGGATCAGCTAGTCATAGTTTAGTTTTTATTGCGGGGTATTTTTATCCGCTGTAGGTGTTACAAAGCGGTCATAGCTGTATCCCTTGAGGCGGAGTGTGGCGATGCCTCGTTTTGCGGGGTTTTATTATTATTATTATTATTATTTCTCTCCCTCCGATCCGCGGTGGAGTCAGTGATGACAATCCGTTTAGTGACGGACGGTCAGCATGGCTGCCCTTAGAATCGTGCCCGTTGCAGTGTCCTTTTGACACCTCTTTTTGATTACCGCTAATGATCCTTCCGGTTGAGACGTGGCTTAATTTCTAAAATAAATAAATAAAATAACTATATTGATTTTTTGACGAACATATCTTGGTCTTTTTAGCGCGCTTAGTGCTTCTAGCTTCTGCCATCTAGCGCGCTCTATAATTATTACAGTTGTTTATTAATTTATTTCAGATTACGGGCAAGCCCAATTACAAAAAATTAGAAAATAGATGTCTGTGAATAATGATACACATGGTATACATGGCACGGAAATAATGTGGCACTTCAATAACTAAACTGAAAATGACAATTACCAAAGGGTACGAAAAAATTAAAAACCAATTTAAGCAGGAAACAAGTCGTGAAAAAAGTGAAAATCACTCATTAGACCCATTCTAATTTAGGTTTATTGTTTCATTATGAACCATAGTAAAAGATCAAGATGAAAACATTTTTAAGCCCTTCAAAATTTGGAGGTTTACTTTTTCGTAGAACCCATAAAACAAATAATGTGCAGTGGAATACTGCAGTTATTTTTATTACTGCGGTTATCAGTTGGCAGGAAGGAAGCCGAGCATCAACTGTGCAATATTTAGGATTGAACTCTCGTCTCCGCACCTGTTCAGTTATCAGACCGTTCCTACGAAACAGTGGACCTTCCGATTCCTACCAGACTAGGTTCATGATGGAATGTAACCGCATGCGAAAAGCTACATCTCCTTCTCGCGAAATCTCGTGTTACACATAGATTCGCGAAGATTCTCCGAACCAAGGACTTATTGATTCATATTGTCGTCGTATGCCGTATCGTCATCTCATCTAGCGTCATACTGTTTTGTTGCAGAACAACATCTGAAGAGACTGTATACCGCATCGCAAATCTTCGATTGTTCAAAGAAGATGATCATTTTACTTCCCACTAGCAGTTTACCTGGTGTGTACTAATCGCTTAATGATTTACGAATTTCCAAGAACATACCTCTGCATACTTCCGTGATGCTTAAAATTTTTTATTTTACTTCTTAAAGCTTTGGCTAGGAATTCGTCCAACCATCCAAGATTCTTCTTCCGCCGATTTGGCGAATTGGATTGTTGGCTCCTCTCATCTCGTACCGCTATGTACATATACTATACTCGCAGCATTCCTTCTATCACGGAAAGCTCATTAATAATTTACCTTTTATACGACAAAAGAACTTAACAGCCTTCTCCGTTCATATGTTAAAGTTTCTAGTATCTACCGAAGTACCCACTCACCACAGTTCAAGTGCCTACCGCCGTTCTCTCAAGTTTGGATCTGCTCACCCTCGATAAGTCCATTTCGATACAACACCCAAGCAATTAGTGTCTATAGCTCATGCGTTGCTTAGGTTTACAAATGTATTCAGGGTTTTATTTCGGGTGCCCAAAAAGTTACCTATATTGAATTCTTGTTCGTAAAATATACTGTTATTCGTGCTGAATATTTGAGAAGACTTTTATAATGGCTAAATTCAAACACTTACATTTCTTGGAAATTGTTAGCGGCCTCAGAGTCCTCCTGTGGGGTCTCCTCTCCTTCCCGAGTGGGGTCTGGCCTTTTATCACTTCTCGTGGAACCTCGGGAGCTCTTCTCACCACCTCTTTCACCTGGAAAATGTAACAAAATGAAATAAATGGCGAGGTTGTTAAGTGACGAGTAATTACAGCCTTTAGGCTTCATAAGAACAAAAATTAAACCGACGACTAAAATTATAAAACAAAAACAACTGATAGTTGAAGGCATCTGACCAAGCTATGAGTAAAACAAGTTTGACAGGAAAGCAAAATAATTTCGATTGGTTTTCCCCTCAAGTAAACCGCTATATTGTAGACAAGGAATCAAAAGCGTACTTATTGAAATGTATCCAATAATATCTTGAGGTCGCACTGGACCCCAACTTTACCTTATACGATTTTTGCTGACGTAAACGGGATGAAAGAGTTTCATGAAATTGGTATTTTGTTTCAGAGAAAAGTTAAGACAAACATTAGAAGTAAAGAGTGTGGAAAGGAAGATGTCTATGCAGGATAGTATAATGTAAAGAAAATCTTATCCCCCAAGGTTTCACTTTTGAATATCAAACAAAAAATTACAATGTACTCTGAAGAAGCCACGTCGGGGACCATTGAATCAAATAGTAGGCCAATGAAAGGATAGAAATACATTCAAAAACATTTTGCTCTAACGATACTAGTGATACAGGTGATTTGCAGAGGAGGTCGATTACTTTATTGATCGTGGGAATACAGCACACCACAAAGGTACGTAGTTGGAAACAGCGCCGTACGGTTCGTCTGAAGCCGAGTGGTATGCAGTAAAAGGAATAAGAAAATACGAGCCGTAGATTTATCTGGAGGCCACATAAAACAAGAGGTGATGGCATAAAAGAGAAGGAACAATGAAAACAGAAGATGGTAGGGACGACAAAAGAATCGAGGAACTCTGGTACTGGCTGGATTAATTTGCTCGTCTCCCGTGCGGTGGAGGTCTCCCATAATGATCAACATCCGAAACACCCTAGTTCACGCTCATCCGATTCTAAGGCAATCTAGAAGCGTAAGTTTACGACAAACATTCGTATTCCTGAATTTTAATAACAAAATATAATTATGAGCCTTAAACAGGAGAGGAAAGTTTACGCGATGCTAACTACCTATCCAATTATAGAGTTAATTTTCATTTACATCTAGCTGCCTACCAGTAAACAATCCATTCGTCTGCCTAATTCCAAGGGAAACTGTTAATCAAGGCAAATCAATATTTGTTTGCACAGAATCTTGGGATGAATGTAAATGTGAGGCGTGTGGGAAAACATTGGGACTAAAGCATCAGCCCCCCGCCCCAAAAAAACTCATTAAACTACCAATCTGTATATTGGGTGGAGTTAGACAGAAATCAGCTTCAAAGCTGAAAAGGACAGCTCCTCTCCTAGGCATTATACCCTCCTTTACATGATTACATAAACAGTAGATAACACCCTCTTTACAGCGCAAAATTTGAATACAACTATTACAATAATGACGTAAGACCTTCAGACCATTGTTGAAGTATACATCAGACATTAACAGACATTAATACTTTAGAAAGAACACCTTTTTTTAAGGAGTGATTTAGAAGATTGATCCAGAATATAATTAATTGAAAGTAGCGGGTCTGAATTACTAGGGGAAAAGCTAATGATCCCTAAAACAAAGAGCTCCTAACGCAGCGGGTGGCCGCCGGCTAAACCTGGAGGAGGAGGAGACGTGTCAGTTTCACTATCCACGCGTTAGATAGAAGCACTTCTATCGTTAGTTTCTAACAATGGCGAATTATACAAGAGTTGAGTTGAGATGAGTTTTCCCTTATTTATGTTGTCAAGGATTATCCGTGGAAGACATAGATGTGTAGCATGGATGTAAATTTTGTTCGGTTTGCTAACCTTTTGTGCAGAATTTTTTTCACCTGTAGGCAATATGTGGGACGTCGAGGTGTGCTTGACCAGTTTCCCCGTATGCCTCGTTTTAATGACATTTTCAAGGTTTGCCCATCTATTTATTGTTTAATATATGGATTAAATGTTCAATATTGTTAATGAAAAAATTTAAATTTGCTCGGCATTTACTTATTATGTTAAAGTTTAACTAGGTTTGAAACAATTTTTTATACATATGCATTATACATATTTCTATTATTTGTTTTCACATGTTACATGACTACATTATATGAGTTTTTGTTACACATGTTACTGTATTGTATTTTAAACATTTATTCCTCTTTCTTAGAGAAAATTTCCAATGTCTAATAGTTTTTCATGTTCACTTAATCCATCCTTAAGCATCTGAATAATATTTGGTACAATGTTCAATATTTAGGTTCTAAACAATCTACACTCTGTTAATATATGATCAACATTTTCTTCAGTCTCCTCATCATTGCAATATCTACAATGGGAATGGTTGGAAAGTTTCATGGGGAACTGGAACTGCCTCGTGTTTCCGTGCCCTAATAAAGTCCTATTAATGATGTTGATATCTGAAGTTGGCTGCTGCTGGGAGAGACTATTGAGCTGTATGATACTCCCAGTTTTCTTCTGCTTCCAGGTCCAGCTGTTGATTCATCCGTTTCTGTGTGATTGGGTTGAGGTAGCTGCGTCGGGGAGAGTCCACTCTGTCAATAAATAGCTCGGGTCTGGCCGAGGAGAACGTTTGGGTGAATATATTTTAGAGTATATAGGCGGTGACTGATATTAATGATTTGGAGGAAATTCCTCCAAATCAGAGTCAGTATTTGTGTTAGAATGTAGTATTTTGGCGGCAGAGAGTAGAATGTTCGATCCATGAAGAACGGGAAGATCAAATCAGTCAACACTGGTGTCTGAATTTTGTTGTAGTTCCGTAGTAGAGTTGATATTCGCGATACTGGAATTAAGACAACTCTGGTGAGTGTCATCCTCTAAGAGTTAGGAGTCATTGTTAACGAGTTCTGTGTATATTTCACTATAGTGAAACCTTTTATAGTATGAGGAGGGAGTGTCTTCCTCTAAATCAAGAGGTCTCTGTGTCAGTATGAAGCACCTTAGTAGCAGGGAGTAAGATGTTTGCCGCTCGAGAATGAGTTTTCATCTAGAACCGTGTTACCACAGGATGAATTATTTGCATTAGCATTATTAATATAGAAATGCATTTTTCCGTATTTTTTGTGCATTGTTAATTTGGTCTAAAGTACCTTCACGTTTACTGGACGGTTTTTTGCTTTCATTAATGTCTTGCAACTTATAGCAATTATTGGTCAAGTTGTCTTGTATATCTTGACCAGGTGCGATGTTGTCTCTTTTCCTAGCTTTCTCTGGTTTTTTCTTTTTCGTTAGTATATGTGAGAGAGGATTAGAGGGAGGAGGAGTGTGATTTCTCCTAAAGGAGTTTCTAGTTTCAACTAACATAACTGAACACCTCTAACAAGCCAATGCAGTCAAACCGTACACCTCCAGCAAGCCATTGCAGTTAAACTGATGAACGAAGCAATGCACGGCCAATAGCCCTCTAATGATCGCAAATCAAATCGCTATCGAAAACAAGTAAATACAAAATCGTGAGCAAATATAAGCAAATGATCGAGAATCGCTAGCAAAAACAGGTTAATACAAAATCGTAAGCAATCAAGCAAATGATCGAAAAACGTTAGCAAAAACAATCAAATACGTAATGTAGTGAATTAAAATGGTACCCTGAAACGCAGCAATGCACAGCAATATCTAATGGTCGCAAATCGTAAGAAAATACAAGATATACTGAATTTAGATAGATCCGTGAAACGATTAATTCGGTTGGACAAATATACTACAAGAAGTAAACACATGAAATCAATAAAGCACTACATATTCGCAATGAGTCTGAGACATGATCGATAAAAAGTAAGAAAAGACTAAAAAGAATGCTTCTATGAGCCAAAAATAGGAAATGAGCGATCTACTAGTAATGGATGTGAAGCATGATCAATGGATGGAAATGCATTAATAATCAAATATGATGATGATACTATTATTAGATGTAGAGCATGGTCAATGAAAGCTAAATGCATTTATAAGCATATATATACGACGGACTAAAATGAAACAATAGGTAAAACAAAAAGTATATGCATGTTATTAAGATACTATAGACTCGAAAATATTAAGTAGAGCCAATGCCAAGTCAATGCAGATATTAAATCACGGGCATTAATCAAATATATATTAAAAACAGTATTTCTACGTAATGCCGAGCAAATATAGGTACCTATTTATTACCTAAGCATGGGTTGTTATGTTATGCCTATTCCTAATATAATATTGCAGTTTATCCCCATGCTCATTTGAATTTTGAATTTACTTTAGTGAGTGAATGAGGAAATAGATGGACAATTATGCCGCCACTATAAAAACGCTGCAAATTATTACACAAAGGTTTATTATTTATGTATTAGACAGCCCTTCTACGTAGATCTCTGGCCTTGAATTATTAAACGCCGCTTATAGTATATTTAGTATCGGAACTCGGAGCTTCGGACCTCACAAATTGGTTCAATCCATTACAGCAGCGGAATCTCACAATTTTACGCTTTTTAATATAGTTGATAAACAAAACAATTTATTACCAAGTCATCTTTCCAACACATAAAAGTGTTACCTATACTGTATATTGATATCATCTAATTGGTCAAAATTCAAAAAATGTGCTGACAAAATCACTGAAAATGGCTAAGAATTGTTAAATTGATATTTTTTAGCATAAGATTGGTCAAATAAAGTTTATCAAATATGAAATAGAACATTCAAAAATTTATGTACGAAATTATGCTAAAAACTTGAACTTCATTAAATTTTGTTTTAAAAAATCTATAAAATTGCAACAAATAGCCTAAAATCCAAAATCTCTTTTTGAATGGAAGAGTATCATTTAGAATAATTTTTTTTCCATAAAATTAATAGCTAACATTTTCTTTTCACTCATAAATCTCCAATTTCTATACAACTTGAAACATACAAAAAAACGCTGCAAATTATTTCACAAAGGTTTATTATTTTTTCAATTGAGCATGATCGTAGTTTTAGTTGGCTAGCGTACGTCATAAGGCCCGTCCAGACTCCTCGGCGTGTCCTACTTCGAGTTGCCACAACCTATACTTCTATAATTATATACGCATGTTTATATTTCTCGATTTGAGCTCCTAACTATTCAAATAGTTATTGCCTTAATAATATCATTATCTAAGTACGTACGAAAAGTCGAGAGGATATGTTATTAAATATGCGTAGGAAAAGCTTTGGTATTAGCACACAAATATGACCTTGAAAAAAACATATTCATGCCTCAAAGGATCAAAGTAACGCCGGCGCCGTACCCACCACAAGCCGCGGCGCCGGCGCCTCCTCTCACTCCCCCCCCCCCCCCCCCCGCTCACCCTCACCCCCCCAGCCTCCGTCCACCGTGACCCCCTGCCAAGCGTGCCAAGCGTGTGCGCGTCGAAAGAGACACTTTTTCGAGAGACGCCCATAGCATCTCTGCGAGTAAAGCGATCGGGATGGTTAAACGTTAGGACCAACTAGACCCCAAATGGAGTCTATGTGCGAAAGAACGGGTTTTTTCAAGTCAATTCTTAGGCCTTTTATGGCCCGGACGGCGGACGGCGGACGGACATTTCAAATTTGGATTCTACGCACCTTGAAACGTAAAGTGACAAAGTTTGAGGGGGGGTTATAACAATTTTTTGCTACACGATCACATAGGCTTATTATTGGAAATAATAAACCAAAAGACACTTTTTCACCTATTTTTGGCTCATAGCACCCATGAGAGTGGAGCGATCGAGCTGGCGAGAAGGTAGGACCAACTAGACCCCAAGTGGAGTCTATGTGCGAAAGAATAGATTTTTTAAGTCAATTCTAAGGCCTTTTATGGCCCGGACGGCGGACGGACAGTTCAAATTTGGATTCTACGCACCTTGAAACGTAAAGTGACAAAGTTTGAGGGGGGTTATAAAATTTTTGCTATACGATCACATAGGCTTATTATTGGAAATAATAAACCAAAAGAGGCGATAACAAGACCTCATGCAATGCGGGTTAGGTTCGGAGAACGGGAAAAATTCGGCACAGCTAAAGTCTAAATATATTGTGATCACTGGGAATGTCAAATTATACTGCACTTTCAGTTCGTTTTTAATTAAATTATTTTATTAAAAGCTGAGGGGCGAAGCTCAATCCTCGTAGGGGTGAGGTTAGGACCGCTACTTAGCAGGACTCCGTGGGATTTATTTATTAAGCTCTAATCTGGACGCGTCCATTCTACAGTCTGTGGTGCAATTTATCACTCGCGAATTTACCGAAGACAGTTTTGCCGAAAATGTTAGGATTTCACGGAAAAAAACATTGGTTAATTATACCTACAAGAGTATCAGAGTATCACCGTCTATAAACCCCCCCCCCCCCCCCCCTCCGATCCAGAAAAGCTTGAGCCCAACAGTGATCGAATTCGCACAAATCAAATAAGCAACAGCATAACTGAATCTCAAGTCAAGCCCGAAGAACTCGAGCATTCAGATTATAGTGGAAAAACAAGGAGAGTTGATTTTGGTTTATCAATAGTCAACAATAAAGATTTATAATCGACCAAGAAAAACAATTTTTTTTTCCATCGTTAATTAGTTTACGTTTCAAAATGTGTAGAATCCAAAACACTAACATAAGCTTTAATTTGAAAATGTATCAGTCCGGAAAATGTCTACCAAACAAGTAAACTAAATGTGTGAGAGAGGTCAAAAATTACATAAGGACCCTATCAAGTTCTGAAACTTTCGCTTCCCTTTCGATCAACCCAAAAATAATAAATTGAGGGTTAAAATAATTAAGACCCAGGATTCAACATACTATTCAACAAAATAGTAGTTTTTTGTTTTTTGAGGCATCCGGGGTTCTATGCTTCATATAGGCATGAATGAACATAAGCAAACGCCTCTTAAAGAGAAAATAAAGTAAAAATTAACCTAATGTAATGAGTGAGGAAATAAGATTGTGACTAAACCAATTTTCTCCATGCCAACAGGAAAAAATATTGAAAAAAGGACGATCCGGTGGAGGTGATATCTTCAGCAATTTTCCGACAACAATGTAGCAGTAAAATATAAAAACAGACAATATTTGATTTTGTATATAGGGGTTGACATTAGCGAACATTATTGTAAGTTTATATGTTCACCCTCCCTTTTTCAGGGGGAGAAAAAAGTGGACATGAGTGTTAATGATTTTACGTGTTATTAGGCATTAATGTAGTAGATAAGTCCTCTTATGCGAGATAAACAACATTTGTGTAGCCTGTAGACGGACTTGTGATGTTCAGATGAGTGTTTTATTTTAAGCTTAATCTTTCGACAACGACCTCTCGGTTTGTGTAGATACGTATAATCATGTACCATTGGCTTCCTTTAGTAAAGTGTCAGTGTTAGAAGTTGAAATTAATAAACCGTTGTGTAATAATTTGTTCTCTCACATTTCTGTTATTCCTCATAATTTAAACAACTTTTGAAGAAAAATGCAACGCTGACAATATTTAGCACGTGGATTACACCAATAGCATACATGCAATATTATAATAATACAAACCAACATAATATATTATGATTGCAACTCCTTACTGGGAGTATTGAAATATAAAGTTAGTCGTTAGTGAGTAATTAGTTTTAACGAATAAATTGTCGAATCGGTAACATCGGAGCACCGATTTGGAATTATTATGTGTAAAACTAGGAACACTAGCACGTTTATTCAAAATCACGGAGGGAGGAAGTCTTCAAACGTTTATTATTTAGAATATTACACATTCTAAAAGAATAATGTAAGACGTACGAATACTGATATTAATAGAACCTCCGAAATAAGAAACATCAGTCTATGCAATATCTCGGAACTTTGGATTGCTATAACAATGATGTAAAACAGTTGGAATTTACCCTTTTACTTAGAATACCCGTATTATACTCGTTTTGGTAGAGGCGTAAATTGATTTAAGCTTTTAAAATACGGCAGAACAATCACATCCCAAAATAGGACGTGCGCGATAACGGAAATCAATTCTGCAAACCGCAAGTACCACTTGAATTTTCAATAAACAAATGACCGAGTTTAATGTACAGGTAGAGAATTACGCAATGCAGACCTGAAAAGTGAAGACCTAAAAACCTTACACGCTGAATTATCATAACAAAACCCTAATACTGCAATTCAGCGAACAGACGACACAGTTTTAATTTAAAACCAACCCCTAGACAAAATAACTCACAGTTGATAACAAAACTATCAACGCCCTTAAAATTCTTCCACCCAGCATACAGTATCCATTCCCTTCCATATCCTTCCAGTCTATTAGTTCTTCTTCACATGTGCAAACTTGAGTTGTATTCTTGACAATTAGTCAATGCCGTATTATAACCTCTGAATTTCACCTCAATTCGAACAAATATGGGCACTATAAATATATGCGAACGTAGGGTTTCATTGCTTTTGAGGCATTAATAAGGAATGCAGCCAAAATAACCGCGGTTAATGATTAACATGGATTATCTTCCTCAACTTAGACTCATAAACTAATTCTTTATGTCAACGTCACAATAAGGCAACACAACTTTCTATCTCCATACAAAAGTCCATCCGACTTGGCAAATTTCATTATTATTACTTTTAATTAATTAGTTTACTTATGAACCTATTTCACGTATTCATTTATTATTATGATTATATATATAACTATCAGTGGATGTTGAGGGTCGGTCAATGAAAACTCTTCTTATTTCGTAGTTTTCCTAATGAAGTTTGAAGGCTAAATAAGTGTCAAATGAGACGAATGGCCTCGTGATTATATTTTCGTAATCAAGTGTTGGAAAAGGTCTCGCATTAATCCAACTCACACACACACACACACACTAAATTAGCTCATGAAAATATTTAGCCTACATAGTTCTCTTATAATAACATTTTCTACCACCATAATAATGTTCATAATGTCATTACACCAGATTGTGGGAAATGGGCACATCCGTTCACAAACCCGTAATACCAACTATCGATCAAAAAAATGCTCAGCTGTTATAGATCTTTTTTGTAAGTTAGTACTTCTCACCGTGCTAAGCAGTGACATTGGAAACATTGGGAGCCATTGGAAATATCCTACTTATATATTGCGATCTATATGCATTCTACAGGCATATTAGCTCGAATGATTCATAAGGCCACAATTGAATATTGAATATGACCATGTAGTTCGAGGTCGTATCACAATAATAGTTTTATTTTTTGGATTTGGCGACTATTCATTGTTCATCAATGCAATTTTGAGTTTCAAATTACTTGTAATTTCAAAAATGTTGGCTCAATTGTTTGTTCTACAAAGATGGAAATCCTTAAAATTTTAGGAACAGGATCTTTAGTTTGGGTGAATAGGGAACCTACAGTTTTTTGGTTTTTGAACGCAAATTTGGAGTTTTCATTATCTAAAATGTTTGATAGTTTTTCGGATAATTTTGGTACATAGGTGGCTGAGTAAAACTTAGAACAGGGTTTTGGGATTAGCTGAGGGGTTGTAGATGCATTTTGAAGAAATGTGGAGTTGACTATTCTGTCAGGATAGCCGTTTTTCTTCAGGAGGTTTTTAATTTTTTTGAAACCCTCACGTGGGAAACACTATATAGGACAAACAAAAAACTTCTAGCAACAAAGAATAGATGCCCATCAGAGAGATCAAAATAAAACTGTAACCCCCTTCAGCACAGCCCTAGACATTCACTCTAAAGAATCGGGACACAATTTTCAATATAATTCAGCCAAAATTTTAGGAAAAGGACAAAATTTATTCAAACGTGAAATGCTGGAAATGATACATATTAAGCGAAATAAAGAAAAAACCGTAAATTTCCGAACCGATATACAACACCTCAACAAATGCTATTCAAGTCTCATACGTAAAGGACATTCACTTTAGGTAGGCTCCTTCAAACATTCAAGTTACTTTATCTTTGGTAGGCTCCCTCAAACATTCAAGTTACCTTTACGTAAAGGACATTCACCTTAGGTAGTCCCCCTCAAACATTCACATTACCCTCCAACCTTCACCCCCCAACCCCCCCCCCCCCCCCCCCCCACACACACACATATATAAGCTTAGCATGTAACTGCCTAAATTAGTCTGGTAAGAATTGTCTTGGTGACCACACCTATGAACCACTAAAGTATCCATCTTGAGATGATCTACTAACCTAACTCACAAAATTGTAAGTACCTACATCATATACCACATCCTATGATAACACAGTAGCTAAGTGAAACCCCTAATTTTAAGTTTATATATACCTACCAGAGCTATATATCGAAACCATGTCTTTTATCAATAGCTATATAACATCCACTGATAGTTACATCACGGTCAACAACAATCCCAAATATATATATATATATATATATATTGGACTTTTATGTGGGATTTAATTTCGAATAGGTCTTTTCCGGTATGGTTTTTTTTTTTTGTTTCTTCTTCAGGTTTATACAACTAACTATTCTTGAAATCTACAAGTGGCTCGAGGAATGCATTAACCAGCCTCTACACTTGTTGCGTAGATTTCGAATACCTATGTTTTTTGAGCTCATAGGCCCTGATGATGAGAAAATATAATCTCGAAACGTTGGCGAAATAAGAAGAGGATTGGAACATCCACTGATAGTAACATCACGGTCAACAACAATCCCAAATATATATATATATATATATTTTTTTTTTGTTTCTTCTTCAGGTTTATACAACTAACTATTCTTGAAATCTACAAGTGGCTCGAGGAATGCATTAACCAGCCTCTACACTTGTTGCGTAGATTTCGAATACCTATGTTTTTTGAGCTCATGAGCATGCGCAAAACGAGTGTAATGTGCATTAACTTTGATTTTCAACATTGTTACCCCCATAGAATTTCATAAACAAATTACGATTACGATAACATTAATCCATATCCTTCCTTTTTTTTCAAGGTCGCACAACACAAGACAAGATTGGACAACGGAATTTTTTGGTTCAAACCCTGTGGAAAGTTACGTTTTTAGTTTTTTGTAGCGAGATTTTAAGCGATCAACGAAATTAAACCTAAAATTTTAAGGATTTCCATCTTTGTAGAACAAACAATCGAGCCAACATTTTTGAAATTCCAAGTAATTTGGAACTCAAAATTGCATTGATGAACAATGAATAGTCGCCAAATCCTAAAAATAAAACTATTATTGTGATACGACCTCGAACTACTTGGTCATATTCAATATTCAATTGTGGCCTTATGAATCGTTCGAGATAATATGCCTGTAGAATGCATATATAGATCGCAATATATAAGTAGGATATTTCCAATGGCTCCCAATGTTTCCAATGTCACTGATTAGCACGGTGAGAAGTACTAACTTACAAAAAAGATCTATAACAGCTGAGCATTTTTTTGATCGATAGTAGCTATTTTACGGGTTTGTGAACTGATATCCCCATTTCCCAACATCTGGTGTAATGGCATTATGAACATTACTATGGTGGTAGAAAATGATGTTATAAGAGAACTATGTAGGATAAATATTTTCATGAGCTAATTTAGTGTGTGTGTGTGTGTGAGAGATGGATTTATGCGAGACCTTTTCCAACACTTGATTACGAAAATAAAATCGCGAGACCATACGTCTCATTTGACACTTATTTAGCCTTCAAACTTCATTAGGAAAACTACAATACCCTCCCCACTGTGAGGTAAATCTCGGGGGTGGGGGTGGGGGGGGGGGGGTCCGAAAATGATGTACCTAAACAATTTTAACGATTGGTATCCACTAGCAGCTCCCGTCGGTGAGCTGTAATCAGAAGCGGCGAGTTTACTTTCCTTGTCTGCATATAGCAATCGTATATTTTTGAATTATTATTGCCCACAAACCTACCAGCCTGGTAAAATTATTAATGCCTGCTACCTAATCCTTGCTTACGAGACATACTCTGAAATCCCCTGCGGTATTTCAAGCTTCGATTGAAGTGTATTAAAATAGATCTCTAGTCAACAACCCAACAACTTAGTCAGAAACTCCCCTCTAGTTACCTTTCTTTGGAGCACCATAAGAAATCGGTAAATAAAATTATCCAAGTGAGTAAATTCTGTGTGACTCTCATTCACCTTCATCCTGAAATTAATAACTAAAATACATATAAATAAGGATAAGAATTTAGTCATGACAATCATTAGATTGTCACACTTGTTTGTTAGGTGTGGGTGAGTCGTGAACAACATGAAATAAACGTCGGGGGTTTCATTAGAACGGATCAATGTTCATTAAAACAAGTAATTTCGAATAAGGCAGATTTAAGGTGAATTACAGTAGTCACTGAGCTTCCTTCACTCTCTCGTTCTGAATTTCCTATTTTTAACTATTTTGGCATGGAAAGGACACCATTGGGTAAATATTTCAACTCATCCTTTTTTTTCTGTGCCTATTTCATCAGGAAATATAAATATACAAGCGTTCAATGACATTTAAATAAATCTGCGTTTTCGAGCAGAACTTGAGATTAGCCTCCAGTAGAGCTGGTTTTTGTTTCTTTGTCTGTCAACCTCTAGTGTACACAAAAATTCGTCAAGATTAAGTCCCCGTTTTTTACTGATGCGCAGTAGAGATGAAATCTGTGTTTCAGGATGGAGATTTCCACCGGGGATTTCCATTAGGGAGTTGGTTGAAGCATTGAATGCGGATGGTTATCGTTTAAATAATTCGGAACAAGAAAACAGTTTTCTTTTAGACTTTGCAAAGTTTGTTATATTGTTTTGCTCACCTACACCTAACAGACGAGACAGGGTCTTTCGCAGTTTGAAATTGTTTACTTCATTTCCGGACTTAAGTCACGCAAGATTCGCGATTTGCCTCACCGTGCGCCTTGTAATGGATACAACATGCTGAATCCATCATGGATGGAAGAAGGCCAAGAAAGGATATCATGGACATGTCCTTCCAGCACAAGTTGCTGAATAATAGGATAGACTGTCGCTCTCTACTTTCCCCCATTCACCTCATCGTTACAGCTTACAACACTCCCCAAGCCCCTGTTTTTCATGTTCCATTTCAACCAACAAATTACCTCTACCACCAACCACTTACCTGACTTCTTAGACAGGCAAACTACAATCTTGAACTCACACCTCAATCAGATTTCTTGGTGAGAATTAGATATTTTGGATTTCTGAGATTTCTCCCTCAATAACTTCTAAACTATTTAGCTTTTTCTCACCACTGTAGTTCTTCATAGCCCTTGTGTCTTAATTTTTTCAATTGTGCGGTCCTTCAAAGAAATGTATCTATTTCATTTTCAAAACTGAAATAAAAATATATCTACAAGTTTCTCCTTCAGGCAAGAATTGTTAATTTTCAATTCGACTTTAATCTGCGATTATTATTTTTTTTTTTTTTTGTAATTTTCTTCTCGTTCAGTGTATTGCAGTGTGATGATATTTTTTTCCTCATCTTTAAATTTGCCAACTGATACAGATATCATTTTCGTATTAACTAGTATATTGGGCATTGCCCATTTTGGATAAAATAAATAAATATACTCGTATGTATGAGCACGAAAAATGGTATTTCAGAGTAGCGCAAAAATACACAATTTTCTTGGTGCGTTTGATCTTCTGGTGAACTTTTCTTACAAATAGACGATGAAAGCCGTTATGTTATTGACTGAATAGAACATGAGCGTAATTATATTGCTGAGGAAATCAAACTATGTTGCGTTATTAAAAACGTGGGGAATTTTACTGAGAACGGCACCTTCTAGATGATGGTTGGGTAATAACAAAAGCTTGAAGTGCGTTCCCAGCTACGACCGAGGAGCGAAAGGATCCCCATATATCCCCCAGTCACGTTTTTATGGTTTAGTGATTACTCCTACGAAACCACCCAGTCAGGAGTAATGGAACGTTTGAGAAGTAGGTAATATTATACCTTTATGTTTTGAAACGTCAGGAATTCTCTTGAAAGGTATAATAATTACGTTAGATGACAGCGTTCCTTCTTCCGTCAGGGCAAACCAATCAGTGCCCAACATTTTCAAGTGAACATTCCAGCTGTCAAGGGAGTACACAAATTTGAAACTAGAAATCACTGCGTCTTAGAGCAGATCATTCGCTTCAGCATACACCTAAATGTTGAATGCTGGTCTTTGAAAACTCAGAAGACGTGTATTACACTTATATATACATATATATAATATAACCGAATTAAATGGCTCTAGAAGAGCATGTGCATATTCAAACAGTTTTTAAGGAAACTCAACAATTGACAACATGAAACTAATTTTTATATTTCGGCTTAGGTATGCCTTTTTCAAACTGCGAGAAAAGAAAATTTAATTTTTGAAAAATCAAATTTTCTTTTCTCGTAGTTTGAAAAAGGCATACCTAAGCCGAAATATAAAAATTAGTTTCATGTTGTCAATCGTTGTTTTTCCTTACAAATTGTTTGAATGAATATATATATATATAGATATAGCACTGATTGAAAATGACTCTAGGAGAGCTTCATTATAATCACAAAATTAGATAAGATAAACTCCCTAATCCCAGTTACGAGTCATTCACATTTTAAATTATTTATGAGATCATAGAAGGTCTATATAATATTTTTATCATATAATACACAAATGTGTACAAAAATAGAAGTTATGAGCAAAAAACCGGGGTTTTACGTTATTTTTAACATTTTGATAAATCCCGAAAAGTGCATAGTTAACAAGTTATTAGCTAAAAACCGAAATCGGTTTTTCATCATGCTTCTAAATACAGAGGTTGTTTGGAATGCCATATAAATATATCTAAATACATGCGCGCGTATGAAAATTTGCTGCCGATCAAGGCAAGCTAACTTCAGGATATCAAAAGGATTTCAGCGGGGTGATTAATTCAAAAAACCCACATCTAACATTTTTGGTGCTATTGCAGTAGCTCCATTTTACACATTTCGCAAACAATAGAATACGCAACGGAGTATTACACTAATTGCAGAGGGTCATTCACGAATGCAGGTATCAGTTACACAGTTTAATTAGATTGAGATGACAGCGTGTGATTTGCGTTACCGTAACCTATTATCCGTCGACCTGAGTATTGTAGAGTGGGCGATTGACGCACGCGATGACCGTTGAAACCAGTAGAAATAAAACTCCATAAACGAATCGATGGGAATTAGGTATAGCGTCATTGTTTCTTAACGTAATATCTGTCGATCCACATTGAAAAATTATTTCTCGTCGTAGGTTTTCGATGTGACCGAAATGACATATACATAGCTTATCTAGAAAAAAGTTTGACAATAAAGTAACACGATGTCATCGTCATATCATGGGCGAAATATAACTTTGATTTCTATGACGAATGACGAATGTCGAATTCGACGATAAAATTACAACTTCAACGCAATAAAGAGTTTGATCAAATCATCAAATACTTGTACTTCATTTAGGTCAGTGAATAGAAGGTTAGAGGTTTTTTTTTTTTTTTTTTTTTTTTTTAAAGCGTATTTTAGAAGAGAGAAAAAACTGAAGCTATATAGCAACGATGTTATTCGGATAAACGAACCAAAAAATGGAACAAAGAAAACTTTTTTTTATTTTGCTTTCATTTCGCATAAACGATGATATACAACTATTAAAAAAAAAAAACATTTAATCTAGTTGGAAGCCTATTTATTTGTGTCGTAATTTAATTATATTCTGATTATCTGATCACAATATCTTGTTTTCCTCAATACCGGAGATTTGGAGGCTTAGTGTTCGTGCAAGAGGTCGAAATAATGTTCCCTCTCCAAAATTAAAAGTTTCACTGGCGTTTCAGAGCTTTCTGGTCATATTTGATTCCATTTTATTGTCTGTCTAGGCGCTCACTAGTCAGATACAGTAAGTTTCGGTTCGATTTTGATGAAATTTTCAGGGACTGTGCGGGTTAGCTCCCAGGCGGTCGTAGCACATTAAATATAAGAATAATGACAAGCATTACAACAAATGTATATATTGTATTCAATAATTGCCGTCGGGCCGGTGAGCGAGTGCGACAGTTTCCCGTAACGTCGGTTTTCCCACGATCTATCGGTCCAAATTCATTCACACTCGTAGTAGTTGGGTAGAATGGGTTTCAGAATGGTGCCCTAATTCCATTATCGCGACTGGTAGAGTAGCAGCTTTTGCGCATACGCAAAATCTAAATTCTCTGGTACAAGCGATTCCGATACTAATAGATCATTTCAAGAAATGGTCACCGATTGAGCCGTTTACCACTTAATTGGTTCCCTTAGATACCTAAGTTGGCAAATGCCATTGTTTGCCTTATCAAGCTCAAACATGAAATAGCCCTATTTCGCATATTAGCATCTATAACACATAATATACTACAATAATTGAATTCAAAAATTGCATTAAAAAAATTGCATTAAAAAATTTTGAATAGAAATGTGTTGTTCACCTAATTCAATATACCCATGTTTCAATACGTTAGGAAGATATACTGCACACCCAACGAGGCAGACGTTTTTGAGCTATCACAATGAGCTATATCCGGTGTCAGGAAGTAACATTATATGCTTATAGCCCAGTCAATGAAGGTTTCGTGTCGCAACAAATTAGGGGAAAGCTGAATTTTTGCAGGGTGTTAGTATACATAGTAGACAGTAAAAAATGACAAAGTCCCGACCCCCACCCCTCTTGCTTTCCCCCCCCCACCACCCCTCAAACATTGCAAGAGCAGTACTTTGGTTAAATACTCATAGCTCAAAAACTAATTAAGTTACAGGCGTGATTCTTTTTTTATATTACTCCTAACGATATGGTGAACAACTTATGTAGTACGTACTTTTTATGTAGATAGCTTAGTTTAACCGTAAATCTTATATATATGCAAAAAAATGACTCTGCTGTTTACAAAAACTTACTTTAACCAATTATATCTTTTTATCCTTACACTTTGGGAAGAATCATCTTGAGAACAACTTATAGATAATTTAATTAGCTTTAAATTGATGTATCTAACATTACTTACCGAAAAGTTATGGCTTCATAGAGAGCGATGAAACAGAAGCGGGTACCGCGCCGCGCCACCGCCACTCCGAGCAGTGTCGCGTTGCAGCGTTGTCACTCAGGCGCTTGCATGTCTCCATGCGTAGGACTGCACGTTGTAACTTATTTGTATACAGTCCTCAGGTCGTAGTTTGTTGAATACTGTTTCTGTCCGATAATAGTGGGCCGTGTCTGTTTAGTTTACGCTTGACCGTTGCATTGTGCGGTTCGTTGCGATTTTGCGTTTCGTTATAAAGTGTTATTTTGTGTACACAAATATACGGTTGTGTTGTGCCAAGTGAAGTGAAATGCTAATATTTGTGCTATTGCTATGGATTTTTGAACGAGATATGCAAGATGGAAGGGAACTTTTAAAACTGGTAAAAACTTTTCATGTTTGAATTCACCAATTTGAATTAATACAGTCATGTAGGCCCACTCTTCAGTTACCTACTTAATAATGACTGATTTTAACAAAATATGTGTTATATGCAATCAGGAAGTCAAAGATGACGGAGTAACGGTCACTAAAGGTATAATACTTTAGTCAAGTCCAGTATTGAGAGAAAGGACGAAATCCATAAATTACTTGCTAATGTCGAATTAATAAAAGTACATTCTACATGTAGGCAAAATTATACCAGACCTAGCAACATTAAAGCAGCCTTAAAAGCGCAAGATGGAGAACCTTCTACATCGCAGCACTTTCTCAGAAAATTAGACAACACATTCGATTTCAAGCATGATTGTTTGTTATGTGGAGAACGTGCGGGTTTTGACGCTAAACTTCCATATAAATACCGAACCAAAATTCACGAGGTTTCAACTGTTGAAATAAAGCAAATGCTCCTCAATGCTTGTGATGTTAGGAATGATGATTGGGCCTGTAAAGTTAAGTCTAGGCTTTTAGGTGTAATTGATTTAGTTGCCGCTGAAGCTCGTTACCATGGGCAATGTTATAAGAACCTGTGTAAACCTAAAAGTAGTGAACAAAAGGTAGGACGGCCATTATCAGCAAAGTATATAGATCAATTTATCCTGCTTGCCAATTACCTTGAGAACGACAATGAATGCCAGTTTTCACTGAAAGAGTTACGAGAGATTGTAATTAAATTAAGTGGTTCTGATATAGACTATACTGATTATTATCTCAAGTCAAAACTTTTCAATTTTTTCAAGGATAGGCTAGTTGTGCATAATTTATCTGGAAAGAAAAGTATTTTATCTAGTCATTATTTTATCTATTTTACTAGTCACAAAGTTTTAGATACTTGGTACAAAAACAGAGAAACCAGTAGGTACTGAAGAAGAACGCAAAAGAATTGTTAGAACAGCAGCGGAAATTGTTAGGGAAGACACCCAAAAAATGAATTACGACTGTGGAAAATATCCAAGTGAAGAGGAAGTAAGTACCACATCAAATGATTTGATTCCTGAAACATTGGCACTATTTACGTCTACAGTGACAAAAAAAGAACTGAAAACTCGAGCTCTGACATTATGTAAGAAATCCTAATATAATATCAGAGCTCGAGTTTTCAGTTCTTTTTTTGGTCACTGTAGACGTAAATAGTGCCAATGTTTCAGGAATCAAATCATTTGATGTGGTACTTACTTCCTCTTCACTTGGATATTTTCCACAGTCGTAATTCATTTTTTGGATGTCTCCCCTAACAATTTCAGCTGCTGTTCTAACAATTCTTTTGCGTTCTTCTTCAGTACTGGTTTCTCTGTTTTTGTACCAAGTATCTAAAACTTTGCGACTAGTATGTGACATACATAAAATACTTTTCTTTCCAGATAAATAATGCACAACTAGCCTATCCTTGAAAAAATCGAAAACCACTTAATTTAATTACAATCTCTCGTAACCCATTCAGTGAAAACTGGCATTCATTGTCGTTCTCAAGGTAAGGTGGCATGCAGGTTAATTTGATCTATAGACTTTGCTGATAATGGCCGTCCTACCTTTTGTTCACTACTTTTAAGTTTACAAAGGTTCTTATAACATTGCCCATGGTAACGAGCTTCAGCGGCAACTAAATCAATTACACCTAAAAGCCTAGACTTAACTTTACAGGCCCAATCATCATTTCTAACACCACAAGCACCTACCTAAGCCCATGACGAATCCACCTGCTCCAAGTGAACTTCTACTATTAATATCTTGCAACTGTAAGACATTGTGTGTTACTAACTGTATGTAGCTGCCGAAAAGCCGGGTTTGATTGCACATCTATGTGTGGCCACTGCAGTGGAATACACTGTTACAATATTTCGGACCAAACCGATGACATGTTGGCAACCGATCCTTTGTAAAAGACATAAAAATAAAATAAGTAAACATATTGTTCGTTGTGCAGGAAATAATGAAACTATTAAAATACTATACTAGTTTTGATGTATGAAAATACTTTATTGCATTTATTGTCTCGCAAAACTAAAATTTTTAAACTAAACAATAGAGCCTAGACAGTAAAATTTTATTATTTATCAGTGAATCAAGTGAACTAAATGGATACCGGTACTTGAAGTGAAAATTATTACATTGATCCTCTAAATAACTCAAAACGACGGATACGAGTACACAAATACGAGATACGAGTACGGTGCCCTTCATCGGCGAGTGTCAACGGTGGCGGCGGCGGTACTGCAAGGGGCTGCGCGGCGCGGTACCCGCTTCTGTTTCATCGCTCTCTATGAAGCCATAACTTTTCGGTAAGTAATGTTAGATACATCAATTTAAAGCTAATTAAATTATCTATAAGTTGTTCTCAAGACGTTTCTTCCCAAAGTGTAAGGATAAAAAGATATAATTGGTTAAAGTAAGTTTTTGTAAACAGCAGAGTCATTTTTTTGCATGTATATAAGATTTACGGTTAAACTAAGCTATCTACATAAAAAGTACGTACTACATAAGTTGTTCACCATATCGTTAGGAGTAATATAAAAAAAGAATCACGCCTGTAACTTAATTAGTTTTTGAGCTATGAGTATTTAACCAAAGTACTGCTCTTGCAATGTTTGAGGGGGGGTGGGGGGGAAAGCAAGAGGGGTGGGGGTCGGGACTTTGTGATTTTTTACTGTATACTATGTATACTAACACCCTGCAAAAATTCAGCTTTCCCCTAATTTGTTGCGACAAAGGGTATTTTTTTACCTCCATTGACTGGGCTATTAGGTATGCCCATCCCTGAGTTCCATTGTAAACAGCGATCAATGTCAACACTTTGAATGGTTTGAATTACAGTTTTCTGATGAATGATGTTTTGATGATGATAGGCAATTAAATTAAAAAATCAAATAGGTGAAAAGGTCTGTGAGCAAGAATTTGTTTCTCGATTATCCGAGCTTCCTCTTAGTGCATCAGAGGCTCAAGAAAGAAAACAACGAAATAGCAATGAGCTCCTAGGATTCATAGAAGGAGCGAGGTTACGCCTAGGAAGGTCGTAAAAAAATCCACAAAAACCTCTAATTTGAGCAATATTTTCTTCCTTACCAATTGATTAATTTATTTTGTTTAAATTTATATTTTTAGAAATAAATCTCACTAAACATCAATGGGTGAATGTTTCTCTTTCTTGGCCTGTGATGATGCACTTGGTCCAAGTATAGATGTGACTCGCATAATACATCAACAATTATTAGGTATCGTGTTGGACGGGTATCTAGCAACTGGACCGTAACATAGTAAAACTCCACTTTGTAGCAACTGCGCTGTTATACATTAATGTATTCATTTAGTTTTTATTCTTCTACTATACTTTTACACGAATACTAAGATTGGAACGATACAGTTTTTTAACAGATTTCCAAGAAAAAATTGAAGAAAGTTCAAAGAAAATAATAATGATAATTATATATATATATATATATATATATATATATATATATATATATATATATATATATATATATATATATCGAAATGACAAATATAGTTATCTTCTGGCATATACATATATGCCGGACGATATCTGACGTATACTGCGATATGTATCTGCGTATCAAAAGCGAGTATATAATATATATATATATATATATATATATATATATATATATATATATATATATATATATATATATATATATATATATATATATATATATATATATAGTATATAGTTACACTGCGACGTGTGGAGAGACACGGCAGTATACGCGATTTCGAAGCAAAAACAGTGAAAACATTGTAGGTGTAAATATCACGTCGAAACAACATTTTTGAAGGTACACAAATCAGCGGAAAGATCCTATCTTCGTTATACTTCAAAGAATTGTTCACGTGCACGTCCGGCACAGTTGCGGCCGTTTGGAGAAAAGATACTAACTTCGGATACTAACTTTTAAGCAAAGAAACTTTAGAAAAATTCTGAACTACCCAATGAGGCAGAGGGAGAGAGTGTTGGCAACGTGGAAAATTTGTTCTCCATTTTTTGTCGAGTGATACCTCATTTTGTAGTTATTTTAGCGCTGAACACTATTTCAATGTGTAGTGAAATGGCTGTAGATATACCATTCTGCCAGACTGAATGGTTACCAGACTGTAAGAATATATATCTTGCAGATATGCCTGAATCATGTTAAGCCATTTGTCAACGACTGATGATAGTAAATCGTAATCATTTTTGACCAATTACACAATTAGGATTCGCAACTGTTTACTTACAGCACCAAACATGAAAAGCAGACACAAGCATAATAATTCTTCGTAGCTTCTGATAAGTAATTCTTTCATAAATAATCATCGAAGTCGGTTTCAGTAATTTCATCACAAAGTAGTACAGCCAACGAACGATTTAATCACCCTTGTCAGGACATAGTCTCCTAAAAATGCAAATACACTTAGCATTTTATACTTTTATGCAAATACACTTAGGCTATTATACTAATGTACATGTAGGCATGAGTACATGAGCATTATAACGGTATAATATAAATCTTCGTATTACATTCATTTCATGTACTTGATAGGTATAATTTTCAACCACTTGAAATAATTGGTATACTATATGAATAAAAGTAACAATAATAGAAAGCTTGGTACCATGCATGGAACAAGATCTATTATTATCCTCTACCTATGAGCTTCAATTTTAATTTGTTCGATTAGTAGGTACCTTCTTGTACGGATATGATCGTCTTCATCATAATCACTTGAGTAGTACTTCTCCACAGGTTTGTGGCTTGAATGTTTGTTTGATAATTAACAATCTTACTTCATTAAAATTATGACATGTCTTAACTCCCAACATTCGACAATAAACGAAACATTTGGAGGCACATTATATGGCCATGGCTGAAGGGTAAAAATAGATCTAGTTCCATACACGGAACAAGGTACCTAACTGTTGTTTTTCATTTATTCATATCCATAATATATAACTATGTTTTTAAGAAGTTGAAAAATATACCAATAAGTATACTACAGAAAAGAAATCAATCACCTTACGAATTTTTATATTATAATATTATGATGCTCATATACTCATACCTACATACACATTAGTGCCTATCAAAGCCTACAAAATGCTAAACGTCTTTTTATTTTGTTATAAATGTATTTTGTTCACTTCAATTAGAATATGCTCCGACAAGAGTGATTGAATCGTTCGCAGGCAATGGTTGGTGATGAAATTACTGTAACCGACTTTGCTGATAATCCAAATCCAATTCAATTTAAATGCTAGTAGCAACGAAGAATAATTACCTACTGTGGTTGTGTCCATAGCACTGCTGCTTTTGTTTAGTGTTGTAAGTGAACATTGCGAATTCATATTGTGTAAACGGTCAATAATGATTACGATTTATTACCCACTACCACTCACCTCCTCGAACAACTATTTTCTCAAGTTAACCAAAACAGCAAATAGCAGAACTGCCCCAGACTCACGATTCCTTATTAGGTCACTATATCTATAAATTAAAGTGGGTAAACCTTTTGTAGAAACGATGATGGTGATTGCATCGCAATGCATACATGTAGCCAGCTCCTGATCTATTAGAGAAATTTTCGACTCTCTGAAAATAATCAAGAGGTATTTTATATCAACACTCTCAAGGGACATTACTTCCCAAGAGTCTAAGATTTTCTGAAGCTGCTAAATCCGACTTTCGAGTTTACGATTTAGTATTTGACCCAATCAAGACAGTGTCACCCGTGTATTTCACTGAGACTGGCAAAGGGCCAAGGATTTCCACCTTCTCTCAGGATCTGCAGAACTTCAGATTCCCGTATTTCCGGAGGATGCCGACATCCAAGGTGCTAGAATTCAGAGACTGGAATCGCCACCGCACAACACTCTCTTTGCATATCAATGTTTTTCAAATGTCCTACATTAGGATTGTTGAATGTTGATACTCAACAACTACAACATGAAGATGACTGTTGATTGTCCAAGTAGTTAAAGGGAAGAAGTGTATAATTTCTTGTCCACATTGTTACTTACTATCGTGAGTTCAATCAGCCGATATTGTTACCTGCAACAAAAGAGGAACATTAGTCAAGAGCATCAAAAGTAATGATAAATCAAGAGAAAATATCGTAATTTATGTCAAATTCATCAGCAGTAAGCGAGGTGATAGTTTGCGATGGCACTGCATTCATGAACCGAGGAATCACCATTCACGGTACGCCTCTATGCTTATAAGTATCGTAATTGTCAGATTTTTGTTCTATTTTCAATTTTGCTATATTTTTTTGTAATTGATCAACAACAAAAATGTTACCCCCCCCCCCCCCCCCCCCCCACTCAAAGAAATTTCTTGGTTTACGTTTTAAAAAGCGTAGAATTGAAAAAATTAATAAATACAACATCCACCCATCCCCCTGATCGTCGCATATGGGACCTAGTTGGACCTGAATCCTCGGCGTTACTTTATTTCAGCCCTAAGGTTTAAATTAAAGGGTCGATATTTTAAAACATCGGAATACCAAAAACCTTTGAAATTACATTTGATTTAGAAAAGAATCGTCTCTATCGGCTCTATTAATCGATTGAGACCACCTAAAGCATTGTAGGACCAACCGTACGGGCTCCAAAAAAGTAGAAGTGCTTGAAGAAGAAAACATCGTCAACATGACTGTGAATCGCTATGCGACATGGACATGCTTGTTGTGGCATTAGAATTACCATATTACTGACACAAGAATAAGTAATGACGACGCCAACTCCCTTTAGTTGCAGTTTTGGGTAAAGTACTTAGTAATTTCTGCATGTAGATACCAGGCACGGAAATTGGAATATAAGACTCCAACCAACTCGACTAGCAGTTTGGCGAACAAAACAATTTAGTTGTTGAAATACGCCTGGTCTCGGCATACTAGAGGAACAAAATGCTTTGTTTCCAAACTACTACATAATAGGTGACCCATAAATAGGCACAAGTTTCGGGTCTTTTATATTATACGACCGCCAAGTTCGAACAATTTTCTATAAAAACAATTATATTAAAGTAGTTTCTCTGACCCTTCAATTGATGACATTATCCATAAAAAGAAAGGATTCACTTGTTTTTCTAAAAAATACAGAAATACAATTTACAAGGGGAAAAAAATTATTACATATGAACATTGTTATGAAATTTACACTTCCGGTACCAGCGTCCGAACAGATGAGGCAAAAAATTGTCTCAACTTGTCTATTGGACATTTATTTTCTGAAAAAAGCAATATAGAGTAAAAGCTAGTCACACAACTACATTAGAAAAATATTCGATCTACGGTCTTATAATAGATAAGACTCCAAGTTTCAAACTTTAGTCCGGTTGTTTCGGGGGAAAAAGCTTCAGACGGCCAGAGAATGGGTCTATTGGTATATTTTCAATATGAACCTTTATGATCGACCAAGAATAAAAATGTTTAACCACCCTCAAAACTTGCTGGTTAACGTTTCATAATGCGTAGAATCCAAAAATCAAATGGGGGGAGGGGGGGCAAGCCGTTTTTTCCGAAACAATGAAATTTGGATCACAAATCATACATTGGCCGGGGATGTACCAGTATTATTTATCGGCGTCACTTTTTATCAACCCTAAAGGGTAGAATTTAAAGGCATTAAAATCCAGCTATCCCTAAGGGCTGGAACTTTGTCTGGGGAAAAAATATCAACACGGGAGTGAATCGCAACTAGTGAAGCTCAGTAAAAATCGCATTACAATATACGATGATTATCAACTGTTATAATTCCATTAGAATCCTTACTTCACCTCATGGCGTTTAGTATAACTTTTTTCACCTACTGATGACACTGTACCTACCTATTCATGTAGATGGACTTGTGAAGCGTAGGTAGGTGATTTGTTTTACCTCATTAATTTTCAGTTATCAGGTCAGCTCTTGTTGAAAATACAAGAGGCCTAGAGAAGTGAGGTTTTTAATTTAATTTTCCTCGGTCGGCGTAAACACCTGTGGAGTTACATTTAGATAATGCATTAAAGCTTGTTATACTTCGCTTAATAATTATAGATGTATTCTGCGAAGAAGAGTTATACAATACATAAACAATGAACCTTAGTAATATATTGCCGCTTTTTTTGCAATCACAAAGATTCATGACTAAAAATGGCAAACCAAAATGAAACACTATCTGACAACACGATATTAACGTGCAGAACTATATACTACTAATTCAACTCGATATTATTTAATTTTCTTGCTCCTGTGATGCCCGAATCTATATAGATATTATAGAACTGTTATCTGCACAGAATGGCTGTATGACACATTATAATAATCCTACCTGAAATAATTTCCAGCGTTTATATAACGGGTTTTAGTTACGCTAATGAATTGGTGAGCGTTGGGGGGTGGATGTTGTAACTGAAGGTATCTTGGTTTTCTATTACTAATAGCATCTCAATATCTAAGGTAATGAATTTGAAAATTTTATTTTTAGTATTTGGTTGCTAATCAGTTTTTTTAGCTGTTTCTTTTCGTAGCATTTTTACATTCATTCTTGGTTCAATAAAGCTAGAAATTCGACGCTATTAACTTAATGTGTGGTTTTGTTCTAAATATCATCAGGGTAGACCAGTAGGAAGATAATAATAAATCATGGAAAGCTAGCGAAAGAAGAGGCAGTTTTTGTTTGCCCCTATTTCCTATACTACAGTGACGTAACCGCTGCGTTATTGGACCACATACTTTTGTTTTATAGTTATACCGAACTTCTTATACACAATTTAAATTAACACAAAAAAGATATATGCGTTATCGTATATCGATCAAAACTCACAAAAAATGTAGGTATTTATATTGATTTATATTTATTACCAGATCAACAACAACTAAACCGATAACCATAACCATTTTTGTTTAAATACATTCCCTATTTTACATTTCTATGTCGTACGAAAGGTAACGACTCCAAATTTAGCGAATTGCATCATATTGTAATTTATGAATGAAATAATAATTTTTATCATAATTGTAATTATTGACAACTACTAAAACGATTTATTATTTTTTTTGTTGAGATAGCAAAGATATTCTTAAAGCCAGTTTTGTCTTCAGATGCCACGTTAATATTAATATATGACATCCAGGCGAAAGAGCATTTTATAACATAAATTAGTACCTATGTAAGTTAGAACACCACCATTGACAGTTTCAGCTAAGTACGTATCCGTCAGTTATACAAAGAACGTTGGTAAAACTCAAAAGATGTCTGAGTCAGGTATCGATATAGGTACCAACATTAAATAGCTAAAGAATTCGTGTTTAGATCATCGAAACAATCGATGTTCCGTTTTATTGGATCGTGCCAAACCGTTCGGTGCCGCAGCGCGACGCTCTTCTCAACAGATTTAAAATGGGGCTACGGCGGCGTTGGCTTTTATCCAGCCGAAATGAGAAGTAATACCAAGGCTCTAGAGCCAAGAGCATTCTCCACTAATAGGGAAGTGTTCAATGACGGCACATTCTACCAAAGCTACGTTGACTTTTGAGGGACGTGAAAATAAAGTGGTTGGAATTAAACTGCCTAATATTTTGAAACTACTACTAGGAAAATAAGTACTTACTCAACATGATTGAAATTCATTTGAGCTAATTCAATCACCTTGATTGCACTGATTGCTTCGTTATTTTCAGGAGCTAAAGATCAAAATATTATTAGAACATGACTCCACGAATAGATAAAATTCAGATTAGATAAATATATTGGATCAAATACACTTTTCATTTCACATTGTTAGGAGAAAAAGGTATAAATCCAAGTGCCATTCAAAAAACAAAGAGCCAATTGTATTGACCTGAGTAGTACATATGTATTTCTCGGGGCAAATGATTGAAAGCAGACTGATTGGCACCTAGGTATCAAACCAAAAGAGCAGGAAAGGTAAGTGACTCGAATGTAGTGATACCTAGCGGTAAACGCTCGAAGTCTGTCCGATCAAGGAAATGGCTCAAAGCTCCCTCCAAATTCAAAATACGACGAAACAGTTTCTTCAACTTTTCTCAGTCAATAATCGACCGATTTCAATGATTCTTGCAGCCAAAACCTGAAACGAAAACAGACCTCGAACTTTGAAAGTAAAATTGTTAAATGGTGTCTCAATTTTTAAAATTCGGGAATTTGAAAATTCCAGAGGCTCGATTCTATGGAGAATTTCAAAAATAATAGATTGCCGGAAGAATCAACAAAATTGGTCCAATATTGACCGATAATAGTTGAAAAACGCACATATACCATCCGGCACCCCCTTAATGGTATCGACAATTGGAGTATCTCCAATTGCAACCGACGATGCAAGCATTGTCGGTAGTGACTAATCCAAACCAGAATCACTCAAAAAATCCAGTCATGCAGCAAGATCGGTTTCTAAAAATTTCTTTTGTACTCAAGTTCCTAAAATTTCAATACAATATAACTCTACGCGTTGAACTCTAGAAGTCGTTTCAGAATGCCTCAAAACGGATTTCGATGGAGAACATTTTCGAAAATTCGCTAAGAGATTGCCTGGAGCATAACTAACCTTGTTAAATTTATAAATCTTAGTCCCTTGACACAATTTGTAAGGAACCACTGTTGAATGTCACTTATTTAAAATCAAAGTGAACGAAATGGATTTTCAATGGTTTTCAATACAGTCAGAATATACGAACGTGGAAATGGAAAGACATCCGGTAGAGTGATGGTATTTTGGAATTAAAAGACCGACAAAATACGTGAACATGTAAAAGCTCCTATTAGGTGCTATATTTCAGTAGCTATCTGCACACATCAAGGATAAGTACTGAATCACTGCTTTAATCGATATAAGACAAACATGCACAGTGAATTGTAGGGTCTTCGACGTATCAGCCCAAAGGGCTTTGAATCGGTCGCTGCGAAGCTATGGACCACCGAATAGGTTCCAATCTCTGGAGTCCTCCTCGTTGAGAATCGGGACATCAGAACTCGGACAAAATCCACTCAGAAGCAGATTTTCTTACCTCATTATCCACCTACTCAGAACGCATGAAAACCCGTCATTCAAAACCTTGACCATCGATTCGTGGCACTGATTCAATTAGAGGGTTCACTCGAGTGTCACCATGTAGAACGGATACAACTAAACACCCGGAACTCTTTCTTGAGTCCCACAAAAGGTCGCTCTTGAAGGTAACGAAAACAACTCGAGATCCCAGTCATTTAACAAAATATGATGATATCAACGAATTATTCTATACCTAACCAACAACCAGAGAGAACAAACCGTGGAAGGTTGTATGTAAGGTTGAATGAGGAAAATAGTCGTCAGAATTATACTACATTCTCAAAAGGTGTACTAAAATATATTCTAACCTCGACATATGAATCAATGAGTTATACAGGGCTTAGGACCACTTTTACCAGGTAGCTGGCTAAGGGTTCGGCCATTTCACGTGTGGAGGAGGCGTGATAGGGAAGGAGGATACATGATGTGCGCTATCGATATCAAAACAAATTTAATCTACGAGTTATTGAATTGGGATGGACATAACACGGAAACAGGAAACACGCGAGGAAAGATGCTCTGAGAGGTCTATGGTTTTATTTTTCAAAATTCTTCCAGCCTAGGAAGTCGCTATCTCTATGAAACGAAACACTTTGATGCGCGGACGAAAACCGACTGACCTCCGGCTCACAGCGAGCGTCCTCACCCCGAAATGTTTCGCGAGGAAGTTTCGCTAGTGTAAACGCGGCTTTAGGCACGGCAACTAATTCACTTCCCATCTTTAATGGGAAATTCAAAAATAGATTGGCCTGTCTCAGGCCTGAGAGGTATAGCTAGTTGTATAATAGTTTATTCGCTTATAAAATCACATTTTGTAAACAGCTATTGGTGGTGGATATTACGAAATGTCTCCTTCAATGATTTATGATGATGATGATTTATTTCACAATCATCGACAATTTTCGGTATTTTCTAAATCTTTTGGCCTGAAACAAAATTAAAATTGAAAAGACTCATTTCCCGGAATGTATTAGGTTATTTAAATTCACCTCTCATAAAATAACGAGGAAGAATTTTCATACAGCTCCTTAGAGGAGTAAAATCCCTAAATGAGATTCAGCTGAGACATCTAAATGCCTCAAATTAGCGAATTTTTTTTTAACCGTAATCTTGAAACGGCTACAGGTAACTCTAGTTTAGACATAACAAGGCATAAAATAGGATTGGAGCCACAGAGAATGGTCGCAGAAGTAACTGCAACGCTGTCAAGTGATTTTGAGTTCAACTCATGTCGGCTGTCAGCTGCTAAAAGTTAGACGCCCGCCGATTCGCTTGCTCCCTATTTCCAATGCAGATGTATCACTAGAACTCGACAGGTAGGGCCGGCGCTTGTTATCCGAGTGGACTGTAGACATGTGGCCGAGCATGTTGTCAACGGTTTGAAGTGTCGACTATTAAAGAGCTTCCGAACATTCCACCAAAAAAGAATGTCTCAATGAGCACATGGAAGCAGGACTTTCGATGAAGCATGAAGCAGTATCAACATGCGAATGTTTACAAAACGGGGAGGGCGCGGGGAGGGGGGGGGGGGGGGGACCGCAGTTTCCTTCCTCTAGTAACAAGCGAATACTTTTTCTGTTCGTAGTTCAAAGATAAAGTCATTGTGTTGAAGATATTTTAGCGAGTTTTCAAAGAAAACTGAGCTATCGCAATGCTTACAATATTTAGAAAATACAATTTTCATTTTCTATTTCATTTTATTTTTCATTTATTATTTTAATGTAAATAAATACTTAAATGGAAATCCGTTTAAGAGCAGTTTTTAACATTTGTCGACCAATCGATTGCACTCACGAGGTTCAAGTGTTGAAAGAAAAACGCTGCAAATTAATACACAAATGTTTATTATTTCTGTATTGATTAGTGCTTCTCCGCAGAAGACCATTCTACGTTTATTGGACAAAGTCTATCATAAATTAGGTATCTAAATATATCTGCATAAGTGTAGACGCCTACTGAAGAGAAATTAACTAAATTACTTACCACACTCTACACTTTCCTAGTATTCAACACGAATTTACCCACCAACTTGAAATAAATTATATAGGTAATATATCACCTACTTAACCCCGCAGTGTAAAGTGAAAATTCCATTGGCATTATATTAGCTAATACGAGTGTCGTAGTTGCAAGGATTTTTTTTCCTGCCAAAGTTCTATCTCATAGGGAGAGCAAACAGATGAACGTACAACGACCCAGGTGGCTTCGCCAGATTTTTTAGAATAAATGAGACGAAAAAAAAGTAGGTAATGTCATCTTGCAAGTTATCAAAATCTCGATTTTCCAATATTTCAGCCCGTAGATACTGCTCCTATTCGGTTTTCTCGTTTGAAGTGTTAATGCGTAGTACTTGGCTACGTTACCATTAGGTTGCTTTTAAGCGAAACATGACTACGAATGGGATTGCTACCTCCACATTTTATATGAACCTATGATCTGCTTAGCTATCTAATACTGAAATAATAATCCATTGTAGTAATTTACAGCGTATCCTTTCGGTTGACGAGATAGTTCAACATTGAAAATGATAAACTAAGTCATTCTAATATTTTGTAAAAGAAGAGTCGATAATTATTCATCCAATAATAAAGATCGCTTGTTTACGTAAAGGCATGACTTGGCAGAGTGCAGTTTTTTGTCATTATTCATTCCTACCAAACTCTATACATTAGACACAATTTCTCTTGAACGTTTAGCGATAAGATGTGATATTAGGAATCTAGTTGACCGGATAGAAATCATCCCTCAAGAGGCGGTGGAAGAGACAGAAGAAAGTCGATGGGAGATGCGTGAGCCTGTTGGATCAGACGAGTCACAAGAACCGGGCAACAGATCGAGGGAGAAAGACCTTGGCCCACATGCGCCAACAGCAATGCCCAATTACGGACGGAACACTTTACCTTGGGTCACACTTCCTCCTCCATCCGCTACTTGGTATGCGCCCGCACACTCTTCACCGATTTAAATGAGAAAATAGTGTATCAAAAACTAATATAATTATGCCACATCCATATGGATTCAACGAATGAAAAAGTTGAGGGCTTAGATTATTTTTAGCTGTGAGCTCCATTAAATTTAAAATAACGCTTTTACTAAGTGATTTTGGTTTATTATTTTCAATAATCAAAATTTGGTGGTTTCAAAGTATGTTGATTCGGTTTCAAAGTATGTTGATTCCAAACATCGAAAAAAAAGAGAGAAAAAAGTCCGCCGTACAGTGGTAAAAACGGCCAACCTAGGTGGACATTTGGGAAAATTTTCGAATGGATTTTATTATCCTGTCATCACGGAGAGCTGACAATGCAGATATACAGATGACATACCTAATCAATCAATCAGCTGTGAAAAAACACGACTTTTTCCCTTTTTTTAAACATATACCCTTCGTCCATGTCGGGAGAAAAGAAGGGGGGGAAAACCTAGAAAATGGATGATGGGGAACTTGGTAGATTTTGAGACGTTTTGTCGTGGCCCAAGTACCGTGGACCCAATGTACCAGAATCAAGTAACCGTGATTCCAGTAAACACTATGTTGATATCGGAGGAAGACAAAACCGGAGGATTCAATATTTGTTTTTATCAAATTAATAACTCTTCACACCGTATGATTTCATGATTTTGAATTTATCATTTCATTTGAGATATACTTACCTGCTGTATAATCCTACACTACCAATATTTCTTCGAGAAAAGGTAATTTACTTCATATTTGTTTTATTAATAGTTTTTGTCATAACTGTAGATCTTGCTCTTAGAATAAGTATAGTTCCATTCGATTCAGTGAACCAATTGAGCTAAAAAAATCACTACCGCCAGGGATGTGCCAGCAACATTGGCATCAATTTCGAGCAACCCTAAAGAGTAGTAACTGTGTGCTGAAATATTGGAAAATCGAGATCTTGAAAACTTTCAAGGTAACAGCAAGTTTTTGGGGGAGTAATTTATTGGCATCATCTAAAAAAATCGGATGAAACCACCCACCCGGGTCGCTGAACGTTCATCCCTTTGCTCTCCCTGTTGGCTAGAACTTGGCAGGGGGAGAAATCAGAAAAGGAAGCAAATCATAACTGGTAGAATATAGCAAAAACCGCCTTCGTAACAACGGCACTCGAATCAGCTGATATAATTCCAATGGAATTTTCAATTTATAAAACCGGATTTATTATAACTTTTATCACCTGTAGATGGACTTCTGAAGCGTAGGTAGATTTACTTCATATAATCAATTTTCAGCTGGTGGGTAATATCGTGAAAGTGCAGGTGTGTTATTTAATGTAAGTAATTTATCTTCAGTAGGCGCCAAGAAACATATGAAGTATATTTACATAACTAATGTACGATAGACTTTGTTTAATTATTATAGACAAGTGTTCAGCGAAAAATCCATTACAGAAATAATAAACCTAAGAGAAATAACTTGCAGCGTTTTGAGATATGATTCCTAAGTCGTTTTTCAGGAAAAAGGAAAAACAGATGTCAAATAAAATTTGATGTCTACTATGATCCTGAAGTTTGAAAAATATTGTTTAGATCCATAAGAAATGGGCCATTTACAATTGATTGATTGATATAACCAGTAGGAGAATAAATTAATGGACTGGGAGGAATCACCCATCCTAATAAATGAAAAAAATTAATGATGTGTTTGACACCATTTAATCAAAATCCGACAATTTGAAGATACAGTATTCTTAGTTCCGATGAAATTCTAGGGGATTCCCCAGGTTGTGGTCAATGTTGTGGTTTTTTGACTAAGGGTACCCTGTATAACAAATCAATAATTTTTTCAAATTTTGCACTGATAATATAATAATAACTTCCTCATTACATTCTAATCCTCTCTACATCTGATCCTCATTACATTCTAATAATCAAACATTTCAAGGACACGAAAAAGTTATGTGTCCCATTCCATTAGGTTATTTGACTTCTTTTTCTCGCAATTTCAGCGCGTCACACACAATTATAAAAAACATCAGTCTTTTAACCCTGGTATTGAAAAACAAGTAACTATAACTGGTTAATGGGGAAAACCAGCGTATCCCGAGCATAAGTGGGTTTGTGCTAAACGTAATTGGGTCAACAACGGAACACGATTGACCTTGAAATAGAGAATATTGACAATGTCCCCGGGATGGGGTTAGCCCGGCCTAGTTAGCCAGTGTATAGAACTCAATTTTAAGAGACGAATGCAATACCAAAATGTGCACACCAACCAGCTTAGTGCGCGACACGACTGTGACCTCAAGAGATATGGGATTCGTCATTATAATAGTTTAACAATTGAAAGTCGTAGTAGTATTTTTTGAGCGTGAGGAAACCAACAAGATTAAAATAAGTGTTTGGTGATCACATACAAATCATTTTCCACAAACGTGTGTTTTAATTATTTCAAATTAAACTAGTAAACATAACATATTATTGTTCAACTGTAAATTACCTACCGACAACCTACAGATCAAATTGTATTCAATTGAGACTTGAAAGGTATATTGATTTCGAATTCGACTGCTTAATGTTCAATATATTGAACATGATTGCAATATCAGTGTTTGTGAATTGCGATGGATCCAGAGCGAATCTCCGAATCTCGGGTAATTTCCTACTATTTATATACAACGCTCGATGTCAGCAGAATATTGAAGGGTTTATAATAAAATCCGTTGACCCAATGAGTAGCTTAAATTTTGTTTCAATCGCCATAGATTTCGGAAGGGAATCAATTGAACAGTCAATTTCTCGGGTTGAGATACAGAGGATCGGATTGAATACAGGTTGGGCGGTAATGCTTTACGAATCAGCAGGCTTTCTCGGTTTGAGAGATGAGGATATAGGAACGAAGAATTTTCATTTGAAGGAAAAAACGGCTCCTCTTAGGAGGAGTCTGGGTCCAAGGGATCGGTAGTACTTTCAGGGTTTGGATCGCGTGATATTTCCGACCAAAGCGAATAGTAAACTTCTAACCTGACAATGTTGAATAGATACACAATAGTCCCCGTAGAAGGGTCGAATCTATTAATATTAACCACTTGGGTATATCAGGGAGCTTGGCGCTCGATCATCTTCTCCCACGTGTTTAAGAACATATTTCAACGAGTATCATCAATACATTTTGAACAACCAACCACAAAATCACAATTGTAAAGTATTTTACGTACTGATAGGTAAATCCAAAAGGGATTTTGAGCAAAATGGAGCATCTGCGGCTTGATTTATCCAAGCGTATGTCCATACTTCCGGACACTCTTACGGATGATCCCGAACACGTTCATACAATATTATTTCAATACAAAATGTAATCACATTTCATACATGAGCATAGACTCGAAATAATTCCTTAATTATGGGAAACAAACAGATGAACATGAGGCAACCCAGATGGTCTCATTCAATTTATAAAACCTCTGTTCATAAATCAAACAAAAGAATATCCTTTTATATAGAAATTTTTTGAGACATGGACGTTTCAATATATCAACACTCAATTACTAGCTTTTAGGGTTGGTCGAGAGTGATGCTGATGTAACTGGCACTTCTAAGGCTGATGTACGATTTTTGAGCCAAATTTTATAAAGTGCAGTCTAGCAGTTTCAGAGAAAAAATTCAGGCGGCCAGACGTATATTTTAAATTCGATTTTTGGATTTTACATCGTGAAACGTAAACTAGCAGGTTATTTTTCCCCTTTTCTTCTTGGTCGGTTACAAAGGTTCATCATTGAAAATAACCAAAAATGGTAAAGGCTTCGAATTGAAAATGAAGCATGGGAAAGAATTACAGCATGGGGAAGAATGCGAGAGGCTAAGAATTGGAGAACAAGCTAAATGGATACACCGTAGGTATAATCAACAGTCAGAGTGAATGGACTAAATTCGTTCAAACTACAATAACAAGAACTCTTCTAGAACAGTCAGTCACAGGGGTTTTGACGGCCGGGATAAAAAAAAAAACGCTGTACCTAATTAGGCTTCACAGTCCTTATCAACTCGCCAGTGGAAGCTGACTCATAGGTCTCCGTCCTGCGAGTGCCCCCTCTGCTGGTCTTTCGCGCGTGTGTTACCAAGTGAACGGAAGGCCAAGCCACATTCATACTCTTGAACCTTCAAGACGAGCTATGGCTACAAAACACCGACTTAGCTGAGACACCGCTAAATCTATACTGAGTCAATTCACTTCTCACGATCGTTGACTGTACTATTCGAGGATGATCGTATTCCTCCTAGACTTATTAATTTCTCAATATCAAAAGGCATTTCAATCCATACATCACTGCATGAGTGAATACAAGATAACTGCCACGAAGTAATTCTGATGTGGAATTGATTTATTTCACTGCAATGTTTTTTTCCTACTGGAAGACCGTATCCTGTAGATAACACAAAGATGTTCTTCAGCGTTGGAAATGAACAAGCATTTTTCACATGTATGGTGGACGAACATACAGGACAAATTGAAAAGTTGGATAGCAACATGTGAGTCGATTGCTCTTCAAGTTTGTTCAATCGTTGATCGAATAAATTGTACTATATCTTCCATTAAATTCAATAGTTTATCTAAATGTTATGCGTACACAGTCCTGTAAATGTAAAACATAAAAAAAGCATGGAAGACCTAGTCTGAAGGCTAGATATTTGTCGCAAAACTAACTTACTCATTGGTTATTTCATGAGTCCTTAGTTTACAGATATTAACTTGTGAAAAAATGAACACATGAACACTGAGTTTATAAACTGACATTCAAATGAAATAAAATTTTACTAGTTTTCAATAATGAACCTTTGTAATCGACCAAGGAATAAAATTTTAACCCCCTCCCTCCCCCAACCACTCTTGTTGGTTCACGTTTCAAAATGCGTAGAATCCAAAAATCAAAAGAAAAAACCGTCCGTTCGTCCGCCGTCTTGGTTATTAATCACAATTGGGTTAAGTTGATCCTAAAAGCCCGGCATCAATTTTTTTCTACTCAATAAAGGAATTTAAGCATTTTGAATGTCCTCATACTTAGATCAGGAGTAGTAGAGAAGTATAAATGTATGAATTAATTGTACTGATTTTCCCTCTCCTGTAGGTGCCTGTATCAACGCAGCCATATTGATAACAATGTACGGCTTTGCAACTTGAAATGAAGCACCTTTGTAATATATCGAATTCAACATATATTCTGAGACCTTAGAGCCATATTTGTTTCTTAATCGACTTGTGGTGCTTAAACCTAAAATGGACCTTTAGGACATCTAGAATACAAAGGTATAGAGCAGTGGTTCCCAACTGCTGGGCCGCGGATGCTGGCCGGAACTCAAGAAATAATATTAAAATATTGCAAAATAAGTACAGTATTAATAAATCGGTCCTCGCGATAAATTATTAATTTAGACATTCTCTTGGATAGTGTAAGTTTAGTGATTAAATTATTTTACAATTTATTTTTTAAATTTATTTACAAGTCGCCTGACAATTTTATAACCGAAAATTAATTAGATTGGTCAAAGTGTGTAGGTTTGACAACTGACGGGGAACGAGCTATGTCTGGTATTCATAGGGCGTTAATCGCCAGAGTTAGGTCAGTAGCTCCCTTTGTCAAATGGACACATTGCAGCATACATAAAGAAGCTCTTGCATTTAAAGGTTTGGGCGAGTGTCTGAAAAAAACTCTTGACGATGCAGTAAAATGCAGTAAAAATCGTCAATATTATCAAAGCAAAGCCAAAAAACTCGAGACTTTTCAGTGTTTTGTGTGATGAAATGGGCAGTCACCACAAATAGCTTCTACTTCACTGTGAAGTTCGATGGCTATCCAGAGATTTTTATCAAGATTGTTTGAACTTCGTGATGAACTCTGGGTTTTCCTCATGAAGGCATATGATGGCAAGCGTGCATGTTCTTTCTTAGACTGTGTGACCGATGAAAACTGGTTAAAGCTGTTGGCGTATTTGGCAGATATTTTTGATGCCCTCAACACTCTTAATATAACTCTTCAGGGCAAGGATATTCATAAGTTTTTTGTACAAGACAAAATAGAGGCAATGATAATACAACTTCAACGATGGGCTAAAAAAATTGAAAAAAAAAAATCCTTTCGACGTATTTCCTGTCCTACGTGATTTCCTTGAAACCAACGAAGTCAAAATTGATGAAATAACAGCTGCAACCATAAAAGATCACCTCTCATCTTTGGCTTCCGACCTCAGGTAGTTTAATTTTAAATATATATTTATCAAAATTTATTTCAATTACTTGTCTCATCACTTTTCTTTTGCTTAGTGTTTTTACTTTTTATTTTTGGACTGAGAAATCACAGTAAAAAACTAAGTATTTTCATATTTCCTTTAGGAACTAGTTCTCTCAAATTGAAGGCGAAATCCAATGGATCAGAAATCCTTTTCATGAAGATAACTTGAAAAAAGTTAAAACATCTTCAAGTAAAGAGGTCTCTTTAATTGAACTGTCTTGTGATCAGGATCTGAAATCAAGTTTTAAACTGAGCCCATTAATTCCTTTTTGGATAAATTTGCGAAAAGATTATCTCGCAATTGGCAAAATTGCACTGACGCAATTGATGGATTTTCAGCTACTTATCTGTGTGAAGAGCGTTTTCTACTTTAGTTTACTCAAAATATAAGTATAGAAATAAGATAAACGTGGAGAGTGACTTAAGTCTGAAATTGTCAAGCTTCGATCCCGATATTGATGCACTAGTAGGGGACAAACAACGTCAGAAATCCCATTAAGTTTGAACAGCCATGTTAATATATCTATAGATAAATAAAGGTTCTTCAGTAAAGTTTTACATATATATATATATATATATAATCGGGGTGGGCCTCGAATTTTTTCAAAAAATATTATTGGGCCCCCAAGCTAAAAAGGTTGGGAACCGCTGGTATAGAGCATAGAGCAAATACAAAGCATATAGGAACTCTGATTGGCTTTGGAATCTTCAAGGCTAATTTCTTTCCTCATCGACTTACGGAACTGAAATTTAGATGGGGCTCCTTTGAGACACCTCGAAAACAATAATAAGGTACGGAGGCGTACTGATCAACACAGGAGCCTCTGCAGTCAATTTCATTCTTTCTCGACCTACCGGTTTTCCCCCACTTTTTTAAATTAAATTTTACGACATTTATTAAAAGGAGGGAAATTTTGGGGTCCTGGGATTGTAAAGGTTTAAACCCTTTTGGGAGGCGCGAAGCGCTAAGTTTTGAAGATATACTATTTACAGGGTTTAATAAGTATAGACCACTGATCTGCGTAGAAGGGCTATTCAATATAAAATATTAACTGTCTAAAAAATGAAAAACAAGCGTCACGCGTACAACATTAAATACGTAAAAAAAAAGTTACCGCAGATCTTTCTGATCTGCATCACGATGAATATTTTCAAACTTTAAACAATCACAACTAAAAAAAAAAAAAAAAAAAAAAAAAAAAAAACCGCTGCAAATTATTACACAATGGTTTATTATTTCTGTGTTAGCCCTTCTACGCAGATCATTGGTCTATAATTATTAAACCCCGTATGTGATATGTGATCAGAACATGGCGCATCGTGCCTCTGAGAATGGTTCATACTTTTACAGTTCCAAGACCCCGCAATTTGACGCTTCACAGTAACGATGTTTAAGAAAACGGGAAAATGATGCCTGAAGCAATTAAACTAGATAAAACTAGACCTTGCTCCTCGGAGTATACTTACGCGCATAGGCAGGAGTTAATAATGATTCAGTCATGTAAAAATTAACATGGTATAATTAAACAACCCCCCCCCCCCCCCCCCCCCGAACGATGCACCAAATTTGAGCGGGACTGGACAACTAGTGCGTTAGAAAATGATGCTTGAAGGAATTTATGTTTGCGCAAGCGCAAAATGGAGTAATGATTTGAGAAAAATGGAATTAACACAGGACCATTTACAGCCTAACCAGCACATTCCCTGATAAGCTTGTTTGAAAAGAATTCATATTCGCGCATGCGCAAGAGCTACTAATGATAGGAGTATATTGAAATTGCAAAAGAATGCTCAAATTAACTTCTTCTACTATCCTCCGAATTTGAGCGAGATCAGATAACGGGGGCGTGTGAAAATGATGGTGATGGAATAGAACGTTTGCGCATGCACCGAGCTAAGTATTGATTTGGGAACGACGAAACTCATGTTCAACCTAACCCGCACATGATGGAAATTTCATAAGGACCGGTTGAATATCGTGGAAATTAAGCTTGTAAGGAGGATTTGCATAACCGCAAGTCTCTCTGTGTGTATAACCACACAAAGAGAGACAGAGACATAGAGAGACATAGAGAGAGAAAGAGAGAGAGAGAGAGAGAGAGAGAGAGAGAGAGAGAGAGAGAGAGAGAGAGAGAGAGAGAGAGAGAGAGAGAGAGAGACGGAGCGAAAGTTGTTCAGAATTGTATAAAACGTAAAATGCGAGTGGAAATTTTACCACCGTAAAAAAACAATAGCCATTTGATTTTAGTGGAAACCACAACTTTAAAATCTCTCGAACGTAAAAACAATGCTTCCGCTACCTATATAATTTAGCATTTAGGTACCAATACTTCACTTGTAGGTACGTCCCGCGGACAATAGTTAATAAACTCGATTTCGCAATGTTATAATAAATTCCATTGAAACTATATCACCTGGTAATTCAAATATTAGCATCAGCTGATATTTACAAGACAACTTTTATGTATTCCAAATTCCAGTATAGTATAAATATCTAGCGATTTTTGATGGGATTTCAAGCTTGATCGTCTATTCAAAAGATCCACTAGCAGCGCGTGATTTCTCTATCTCCTCGCCTTTAGAAATTTGGAGGTGTTTTTTTCGAAAGCAAACTATTCAACGTACAGCGTTGCGAGTCGTTTTAATCGATTCTTTGGGATTACATTTGTCATTTAAAGCAAGAAATGATTACCTACTGTTACTCGGAGAGTTTTCGAGATCCCGATGTTTTAAATGTTTCGCCCTTGAATGAAACCCTTTAGGGTAGATAAAAATTGATGCCGAGCTTCTAGGACCATCTAGAACCCATGTGATTTTTAAAACAAGTTTCATATAGTTTGGTCTAGTATTTTCCGGGAAAAGACGCGGACGGCGGACGGACGGATTTTTTTAATTCGATTGTTGGGTTCTACGCATCTTGAAACGTAAACCAAAAAAATTTCAGGGGGTGTTAAAATGTATTTTCCTAGGTCGATTACAAAGGTTCATTCTTGAAAATAGTAAACCGAAATGAGTAATCGAAAGAAAACAAAAACACAGGGTATATCACAGATAAGGCGCTGTAACCTACTTGAAAAAAAAATCTAAACTGAACTAAAAACTAGTAAGATCTACCATCTATCATAAATTTAAAGAAGGTCGCTTAGTATTATGGAAGTTGTCAACAGAATACAGGCCGGATTGTAGAAGGAAGTGTTTCATAATATGGATGGATGACTTCTCCAGGAGGCTGTGAATCTCCGTAGGCACCCTGTTACAGTCTAGAACCAACTCGGTACCTATGGGTCGAACAGAAACACTAAGGCGTGTGAATGGAATCAAAGCCTCGATTCTTGATCGCGTATGGTATCGATGAACGTCGGATACAGATGTCTGATGTGGTAGGTTCAACCGGAAAAGAGGCAGAACGGTGAAGACGTAGGCGCTAGGTAGAGTTGTGAGCGAATGAGCAGCTGAGCCTCTGCAAGAATCCCTCTACCCACGGCATGCCAGAATCCTCATCACTCATTACTGAATTTTAAATACCTCCTCAGACCATGTAGCAGAATATTCCGCTTGCAATATAGGGGTGGTAAACTGACAGAAGGACATCTTCTGAAACAATTCTTGATAATCGACTACAATCATGAGAGTGCAGGACGTAATATTAGGGACAAGAGATTAGACACGAGGCAACTTTGTTAGGCGGTTATCTATTTTCAATCCAAGAATGCTGATGGACTATTGCTGTTGGCGATTAGATTTTCACATTGAAAATACAGAAGTGTAAAAATTAAAAAGAAATAACTGATTGATCAAGAATAAGTTCATATAAGTATTATTAAGATAAATGATAAGGAACAATATCAGTTATACTACTTATTAGGATTAATACAATATTAAAAATTGTTTTCAAGAAGTCCGCGTGTAGATCTGTAAGAGGTGTGCATGCACCTATCTCTTGCTGAAGGTTTTAGCTAACAGAACTGAATGTATAGTAGTCGGAAGTATGTGGCAACCATATGCCATGGAAACAGCCATGGAAGCAGCCATGAATACTGTCGAGCGAAAAAAAAATCAATGGATGAGAGGGAACTATAATATGACTGACCTTACAGGATAATCGAGATACATGATGGACAGGACGGTGATTTAGATATTAAAGAATAAAAGAAAGGAAAGGTAAAAGGACCATGTAAATTTAAATTAGGTGAACTACATGCGAAAATCCATCGTTGAAATAACGGCTGCAATCCTAGGTTCTGTATTATGTAGCCCTCCAACGCAGAACACGATATTGTCTACAATCTTTGAACTAATTGGAATTCTATTAGGTATACATTATAAATATCTGAATGTAACTGCATGAGCGTAGACGCCTACTTTGAATGTTTTAATTTAATTTAATTAAAACATTCAAACCTTGCTAGTCTTTCGGTGTTAAGCAACAGCTGATATCCAAGTACAATAGTACATACTAAGTGTATCGACATTGAAGTTGGCACCCACCAACAGAAAATGAGATGAAACAAAAGAACATTCCTACGTTTCACTACTCCATGCACAGGTGACAAAAGTAATAAACTCTTCTTCGTGAAGTGAGAGTTCCGTCGGGAATATATTAACGGATACGATAGTCGTTGTACATAATAAGGCCATTTTTACTATTTTCGAACAGCTATAATTTGCTCCCACGTTGACGATCATTTTTCTCGTAAAAGTTTTGGCCCTTGAGGAGAACAGACGGATGAACATGCAGCCAGATGATTATATTCAATTCTTCGAAATGATATACGAGTACACCCATAATAGAAAAAACTACTTATTTTGAAACGCCTCCTAGTTCTCTATTTCTTATTATTTCAGGTGTCCGATTCTACCCTTCAGGGTACATCGAAACCGATGCCTTGGTTCTAGGAAAGCAGATGGTATATGGAAGACGGACGGATTTTTTTATTTTCAATTTTTTTATTCTAAGCACCTTGAGACGTGAATCAACAAATTTTGATGGGGAGTTGCGTTTTTCCCCCTTCCCCTTTTAGTGGTTCACAATGGTTCAATATTGAAAATCATACACCAAGAAGAAATTTTCTAATACAACATTAATTTGCCTGAAGTGTGACCAAGTGATGATGCGCAGGGGGGATTCACAGACAACGCACAAAGAGCCAAATGCTGTGAAATGTGTACCACTTCAGATCTCTATTCCATATATATAAGGCTACGAGGCTGTACGAGTTGGAGACCTAGGCATTTCACGCTTTGTGGAATAACATATCTAATTGTTACGAAATGGACAAGTGTTTCGTTTTTTATTCCTTAAGTTCTCAACTAACTTGTCCACCATCCATATAGTGAACATTTTGACATTTTATGTCTTTGCTTTGGCACATAAACAAAAAAATCGTTACGTAAACTGTTGACGAAAATTGTCCCAGTTGTTTTCTGATGATTTCCGCTTACAACCGAGTCGTTGCTAGGGAAATGGTACTTCGTCGTTTCTCATCCCACAAAATTCGTTGACCATTCGTTCGAAAGCTCTCGATTTATCCAAACATATTATGTTAACTACTGCGAAGTGCGTGGCCAACAAGCTGAGTAATGAGCATGGTTATATGAATAATTGTTTACACACAGGTGATCATTCTCAATAATTGATATTGTGAACATGATTGCAACCGCTTGTTAATTTCTGATTATTTCATTGAGTTGGTGTTTCGATGATTTGATTCATAGCAGGTGATCCCAATATTGCGAGAACGGTTTGATTTGTGAAGCGGCGGTTAAATCATTTTAATCTTAGAGCTTGCATACGAGTCTGCAACACATACTAGTCTGCAACTAAAGACATAAAATGTCCCAATGTGTTGCAGACTCGTATGCAAGCGTTTCTTTCTTATGAGCTGTGGGAGAATGTCATGAATGTGTTTTCATGACTCGACGGCCAAGTCTAGGTTATTGATAATTTCAGATTTGTAATATAATAAGACATAGATCAACGAATTCCAGGTCAATGAAGTGCCTCTTAATTGGTCCTTAAATTATCTATGTTACCACAATTGACCTGTCAACTCCCCCACGCCTTTTATCATTTGATGGAATTTCGAACTTGATCGTCTATTCAATAGATCCACTAGCAGAGCGTGATTTCTCTATCTTCTCGCCTTTAGAAATTCGGAGGTGCTTTTTCGATGTTTAAGGCCTTAGGGAAAGCCAACTATTCAACGTACAGCGTTGCGGGAGGTTTTAATCGATTCTTTGGGATTAAATTTATCACTAAAAGCAACAAATTATTACCTACTGTTACTTAGAAAGTTTTTGAGATCTCGATGTTTTAAATGTTTCGCTTTTTAATGAAACCCTTTAGGGTAGATAAAAATTGATGCCGAGCTTCTAGGACCATCTAGACCCCATGTGATGTTTAACACAAGTTCCATATAGTTTGGACTAGTATTTTCGGAGGTGCTTTTTTGATGTTCAAGGCCTTAGGGAAAGCAAACTATTCAACGTACAGCGTTGCGGGTGGTTTTAATCGATTCTTTGGGATTAAATTTATCACTAAAAGCAACAAATTATTACCTACTGTTACTTAGAAAGTTTTTGAGATCTCGATGTTTTAAATGTTTCGCTTTTTAATGAAACCCTTTAGGGTAGATAAAAATTGATGCCGAGCTTCTACGACTATCTAGACCCCATGTGATGTTTAACACAAGTTCCATATAGTTTGGTCTAGTATTTTCGGACGTGCTTTTTCAATGTTCAAGGCCTTAGGGAAAGCAAATTTGTATATCATCACGGAAAATATCATTTTATAGCATGATAAAAACAAAACATCCCAAACAATACAATAAGACGCCCAGACAGCTATTACCAGAAGTTAGAGAACATGTGTTTCCAGGACACGTACGAGTATATATATCCCATTGGCTTCCTTGGGTTATTTATACTCCAAGTTCCCACAGCCCGAAGCAGGTTATCATGCTACATACTCACTCATCTCCCTAGTTTCTCTTCTCATTCATTACTTTCGAAGCTAAAGTCAACGAAAGAAGACATAGAAAGTGTAACGCTGCTCATGTTCAATGTTTTACATAATTACCGACCTTATTCTTACCTCATTGTAGCCCACCATTATACTCGAACATCGGACATTGAAATAATAATTAAAATAGTAATTTAATTGAAATAAGAAAGCAGGGCTCACAATGATAGGACAAGGAAATAATTGGAAAATTAATTTGAAATGGCAATATTTAACTACTATCAATAACTACAAAAATAATGAAATCCGTAAAATATTCTTCAAGTGCAGATCAGCGGGCTACCCTAATTGATTGGACTTCATTTTACCCCCGATTTCCAAAAATTTCATCCAAATCGAATCAACATTGATAGAGTACGTATTATCGCGCGTGTGCGGCTGCTTCCATTTTTTCAAAAGCAATAAATTTCACGCATTGAGATCTACGAGTATGTACAATCTTCCACTAATCCAGATTAAATTCATGCAGAGTAATTCAGGATCAAACCTGATCAATTCCTGAACATAGAATGAAATGAAAATGACGATTAAAACATTCGCATACAAACAAACAGGACAATTTTTGCAAAGAATTTTAAGTTGGAAAAGCGGAGTAATAATCATAGGCACTCAGTGGTTTCACAAGATCACTAACTCAAAGTAAGTCAAATGGCATTCCGCATAACGCTCCAATCAACGATTGCTTTGGAATACAGTTCCTCCGAGAAATGAAGCCTGAGGTAAACTAGACTACGTTGCTTCAGTCGAAGAGGGCTCATAGTAATGTCCTGAGAGCCTATGAACCTCCAGGTCTCAATATTATAATAAATATTTAAACCCTGTATAACATACATACGTTCCCACTGCAACAATCCCAAAGCTCCAGTTTTCAAGATTTCATGTCTACGCCTGATTTCCCAAAATCTTCCACATTTGAAACATATTGGTAAGTAATGCATACATTGCAAGGACGTCCCTATGAATGGATTGTATAAAATTTTGGTGAGAATCAAAATAAGAGAAAAAAAAGCATAATGATTTCTCGGAACCCCCCCCCCCCCTCCCGTCATTTAACCTCTCACCTACAGTGAATTTAAAACTTCCGAGGTTGCATAACTGGACTAAAATCTGGATTGAACGAACAATGAAAACAGTAACGAACGTCTGATGGATATAATGCAAATATCACGGTTTATCAGTTCAACCCCATCTTAGAAATTTAAAACTCCTGTTACTTATTCTAAATCCAGAGAAAATGCAAAGTTGAACAAAAAAGAAACACGAAAATCGGACGAGAATAGTTAAAACATCATGATTTATCAGTACTACCCCCCATCCATTCACCGCCTTCCATCATGAAATTTGAAACTAGTCCGAACTCAAAGTTGAACAAAAAAAGAACAACGAAAATCGGACGAGAATAGTTAAAAAATCATGATTTATCAATATAATCCCCTCCATTCACCCCCCTCTAGACGAAGAATTGGAGTATCGTGATGAAGAATTTCATGTGCCAAAGATGATGTTGAATTTAGGAAAAAAACAATAAATTACATAGGAAGGGAAAATACAATCATTTGCTCATAACGTATGAGGTATATTCTATCAATTATTCGAAATTCAATCATAAGTGTACAGAAAACATTTAAGTTCAGGGAATATTTTTCATAGAAAATCGAACTGTTGCAAAGGCAAATAAATTGCAAGAATGTTCATCAATATGAAATATCGTGAAACAATTCCAGGATTTGCACTTTTCATATTATTACTTTGAACACTCCAAAAGAAAGGATGAGTACGGAGAGCAACAAGAACACGCCCAAATTCCAAAAAAGGTGCTATAAAAAATCGCTGTAAAGGTCAAAATGACTAAGATTCTGAACATTGGTTTTTATTGAAGGATACAATTGGGAGTATATTTGCCATAAAAGTGAACGTTGAAAAATTTCATATAAATAAGTGTGCACTAAAAATTCCCTTTAAAGGGCAAAAATTCATGAAATCTCTTCTTTTCTTTTATAGCCAAGTTGGGCAAAACAAGGTAGACTTGCCACTTGGAGCAACCGCATCGCCAAGGACCCTAAGATCAGTCTAGAATAAATTAAAACTCACGCTTAGATCCGAATAGACGTTGAACTTCGAGTTAGTTCATCCAGAAATGGTTGAAGCCAAGAATAACTCAAACTTTCTGGAACTGTTACGAGCTTGAATGAACTCCAGGGAGAAAAGGTCAAACCTAGCAGTAACAATCCTGAGGAACGAGGAGGAATAAGTTTATAATACCTGGGCCTCGCGAACGATGATAAATTGAAGGGGTGGCATTATTCTCGTCTGAGCGGTTCTCTTGCTATATCAAAACCGACACTAGGAGCTGTGTGTTTTGAACTGTAAGAGGAGGGGAGTCGAGGTAACCTAACCAACATCAGATACCGACTCGAGGTCGTAAAAGGCTCCTGAGGATAAACAATGATGCTCTTATGTTGCGAGGTGCACAGATAAAAATATTACTCTCCAACGCCTTATATATCAGACAGAACGTGCGGTACACGACAACAATTAAACAGAACAATAATTTATTTATAGGACCCTTGAAGCGAAATCGTTCTTATGCGATGGAGCGAACGAGTACAGTCTACATACATAAAAACGTGAAAAAATTGTGTGTGTGTATGTATGTTCTTAATACAAATCCACACCGTGTTTGAAGGATTTCGACCAAATTTGGTCCAGATGTTCTTAAGTTACTGGGAAGTAACCGCCTCGAAACGGAGCCTCTTTAGGACTGTTGGGTAATAATGACAGGGTACGGAGCCCCCCTGATCAATAGAGTGAGCCCTGAGGATAATTTCTTTCCCATTCATCCCACGATGCTGAAATTCGAAATGGAGCCTCTTTTGAACTGCTGGGTAATAGTGACAGGGTTCGGAGCCACCCTGATCAGCAGAGTGAGACCAGCTACTTTAAACCGAGTTATTTATGCACTCCGACCAGGGCAACGCCCGGGTAATCAGCTAGTATATAATAAGTAAAGGATAAATTCTGGAAATAATAAAATGAAGCTGACAAACGAACACAGAGCAAATGAATTTTGACCTGCTGTAAATAATGTGTAACAAAATCTCATCACTAACCCTAATTCACTCATCACATAATTTATAGTACTGCCATGCGTCATTTTCCTCTGCGTTTTGTGATTTTTTTTTTTTTTTTTTTTTTTTTTTGTTTTGTTAGGAAACAGACATAACAAGATTCATTTAGCCAATTCTTCAGAGCATTGTAGCACAACTTGTGCAAATTACAGAATATTACTAAACAAAAAGACGACCGAGATAAGTAACAAAGTGGGGCTTCGGCCCAACACTGGCCCCCCTCCTGATCTCACTCTGTCGGCTCAAACTTAATTTTCTTTGCATATCCTGGGAGGGTCATGCCCCTTGAGTCGCCTGATGCCAAGTATCTAACTTTTGATCGATTCCGTATAAGCTAAACGAGGCGTCAAAATGCATGTTTTTGGACTTTCTACATTTTTTCTCGTCTCACCTTCATTTTCGGTCTACCCAACCCATTTCTACCAGTTCTCGTTAGCCAATTTTGATGAAATTTGAAACACAGGCTATTAGGCCTGACGAAGAACCTTTTGGGGTTTTGGAGCCGTTACATCCAAGTGGTGGGGGGGTTTTAAGGCAGGGGGTAAATAAGAACTTATCTCCCGTTCAGCCTAGGTAGTTGACATTTGACAGACTTTCTGAAACACTATGATACGAACGCAGTGACGGGCTGTATCCTTTTCAGTTGAATGAGCTAATTTCTCTCCTGTTCACTCTAGGAAGTTGAAATATAATAGGGACACTTTCTTCTTGGGACATTATGAGACGAATGCAATGAAGGGCTCTATCCTGATCAGTCTATCCTAAATTGTATTCCATTACCCTAGGAATGTGAAATTTGATAGAGAGTCTATCTAGGACATTAAGAGATGAACAAAATTACCGATACCATCCTAATCAGCTATGTGAGCTAAATTGTCTCTTGTTCACCCGATGAATTAGAAATTCGGTAGGAAACCTCTCTCGGACATCAAGAGATGAAAAAACTGGTGGAGCTCCTTCCTGATCAACCGAGTGAATTAAATTCTCCCATGTTTACCATAGACAATTTAAACGTCATTGTTGTTATTCTCCAAATGTACAGGGCAAATATCTCCTTCCTTCTAATGAGCTTCCCTGATTTTCATTTCATTTATATATAAGGACCAGAACCCACGACCTCTGCATTGTCTACCATTGCGGAGCTTCACAACTTTAACACGAGACAAGTAGAAGTACGTAACATTGTTTCATCCCTTTCTAATCCAATTTTGTCAAACTACGAGTACTTCGATTCCATTGTGTCATTCTCTTGGAATTATATCATACAATGACATTTGCGTTACGTATACTTCAAACTAATGCAAGTAGCTGAAATGGAAGAGCGCTGTACTATTCCAGAATAGCATCAATGGGTTCACATCCCCATTTAATAATTATGTGAATGAAATATAATATTAGTCAAAATTAGTAATATACATTTAGTCTTGTCTGGACGGAACACGTGGTATAGAAGTAGTAATTGTCCCTTGAATTCCAGCGTGAGCAACCCTCGCATGATTACTGACTCCTCGGCGTTTGAATAGCAGGCCACAATAGGGACAAGGGATTGTCATTGGATTGGGACGTTTCTGATATAAAATTGTTAGTTGTCGTGTCCATGATTTCATTTTCACATTTCGCGGCAATTTGAAAACAAAACAACTATAGCTAACCAGCTCACAAACATATACAACTAGAAAAGTCCCGATTTCAAATTATTCCGTCCTCCGATTTTGAGAAAGCTCAGGGCTCTTACTGAGGGAAATTTTGAAATTCAGATACCAGACAGTGCACGAGTTCTCTGTGAACCACCGGATGAGATTTTTCTTCTCTCAGTCGCACTTATTCCTGCCAAAAACTAACGATTTTGTGGGAGCTAAAAATCTGCAACACAACACAACAACACCATCTATTTTAAAATGTTTGGAGTAGCAAATAGCTCAATTTCTTGGAAAATTTGCCAAAATGCAAATGACAATCATTTATGGAGTAGGGAGGGCCGAAGAGAGGATCTTAAGTGAAAATCATTCGATTTGAAGCATTGCGTAATTTCAACGTAATTTTAACCGCAGTGACGAAATTTTGTAAAATAAGATTTTGGGACTGGGGGTCGGAAAAATTATGTATACGTCATTAGCACACCAACACTTATGAAAGTTGGCCTTTTTCCTTGCGTTTTGGAGGAAGCGACGCGATGAAGAGGTTTGCCAGCTTCGTGGTGAATGATTCGGTCATGTACGTGAGTCTATGTGTTTCTCCAAACTTTTCAACGCCCGAGCGGGAGTGATCGCAGCGCAGCGACTCACCTCCAAAAAGCTTCCACAATTCATGTAACCAGATAGTTACCTATCCTTCCTTGGGCGTTATCACAATTCTTATCCAACGGTTCTAAAATCTGTAAGACAAGTTTCATTGTGAGTTTTACGAATTCGTTCTGTTTCTGAAATTGGTAGAATATGATGTTTTATACTACGTTGGCCCGGGAAAGGACCCAACGGACTTTGGGTATGTAGATGGTGTGGCACTCTTGGAAGAAAACTCTCACGTTCCTCAATTGATCATTCCCTTTTTTTTAGCTTTCGTCGATTTTTAATCTTTCAAATCCCCAGCCAACTGAAACCCCCCCCCCCCCCCCCCTCCACCCATTGGGTTACCAAACCCACCTGCGCTGCGTCTGTCAAGTTAGGTCTGTATTACTTCCTCATTCATCGTTACATGGACATAGAATCAGATGGTGAAAATACATCGATATTATTGAAAGCCATTGATATTGCACATTATTAACCACTGTATTGTGCGATCTATAGTAGAATCAATATTATGACATCCATGAAATTTAATAATTATGATTCCAGAGGAGCATTGAGCATTGATTAGTTATCTCACTCATTTAATGACAATTTCATGTGATTTGGCAGAGAGTTGTAGCAGTTGTTCCAATTGTAATGAAAGTCACGGCCCAATTGCCCTTCAATTTTCAGTGAATTCGGGAAGTTGGATCGTGAGAGGTAGGCTGGGAAATCTACGTTTGATAACTAGTGAAAAATGTATAGGGTCTAGAGGTTTGCGTACCCACACGCGCAATAGCCATAGTTAATCCAATAGGAATGAAATGAGAATTACAATTATCGTCCGATTTAGAACGAACTAAAAAACTTATTTTGGTATTTTCATTTTCCTCCTACGTTTCTCCCCAGGAGCTGGAGCTTCCTTAGAAAGATACTTAAAAAAAAAAAAAAAAAAAAAAAAAAAAAAAAAAACTTGAAATAGTAAAATCTATAACAAATTTTCGTGGATTTTATCGTACTATACTATGTAACATTGTTTTGAAAATTAAGGACTTTGAGGGGAAAGAAATTGTTAACTACCATATTCATGGCAACAAACTCATTCGAAATGATATTCTGCGATTTAAAAAGAGATTTTGGATTTTTAACATATAATTTGGAGTTTTTTAATCGATTTTTTAAGCAAATTTTAATGAAATTTAAGTACGCTTTTCAGCCAAATTTTGCACATAAATTTTTTAATGTTCTATTTTATAATTCATAAACTTTATTTGAGCAATATTCTGCCAAAAAATAAAAATTCAACGATTTTTAGCGGTTTTTTGCAATTTTTAGTGATTTTTTCAGCACTATTTTTGAAATATGACCAATTTAATGTGCTAAAAAATTCTGGCCAACGAACTCGACCTTTCGTTGGGAAAAGTTGATTTTCTGGCGCAAGAACGGAAATTATATCTCAATCCTAAGGAGAGTTACCGTCTGGAAGGACACATCTATATACATAAATAAATATATATGAAAAAGTTAAACTCTAGGATTTGTTTCAGAATGTGTCAAAAAGGATTTCAATGAAGAAAATTTTCAAAAAATTTTCAAAAGCTTCATTTTGTTACGCAAATTGGGTAAAATGAACAGAAAACATTAAATTTGATTTTTATAAAAGGGCAATCGTAAATTTGTTTCTCATAAACGAAATATTGTTAAACATGTTACAATTTTAAAATTCGATTTTTCAGCATCTCCCTGAAGAAGCTCTTCGGGAGAAACGTTAGAGAAAAATAAAAAACCAAAATTAAGGACGGATAGGACTTTTTTATTCAACTTTTTCAATAATTTCAACTGTCCAAAAAAGTTAGAAAAAAATTTCGTTTCTCGAATCCGTAATGTTTTCGGATATTTAGGGCAAGGAAAATGAAGGTTCATTGAAGGACGGACCTGCTGTGTACTCATACTCAAGCTCTATGTACTGCTAAGAGAATTATCAAAGATAAGATGAGATGAGATAAAATGTCAGAATGTTGGTAGAACATTGTTGAGACTCAATTTTCTAAATTTCGTTAATGCAGCAATTGAATAGTTTCAATTTTACACAAGAGAACACCAATCAACCATGAAATATCTTGGACATGAGGCCTCGTTAAAAAGTTTAATACGCTTGAATGCGAGAATTCTTCATCAAAACGATTTGAGGTAATGGAAAATGCAAAGTCTCAATACCGTGATATTAAAAATACAAACGAAATACCATTGGACTAACAGAAGAAATCATCGAACAACAATAACCAATAAGCCACAATTTCCACCTCTACTTTGGCCCGTGGAATACAATTATATATTAATTATAATTATATAAATATTGGCTGATATTTAATCAAATAATGCGACGGGTTATATGTAAAATCAAACACTCTCCGTTTACCCTTCTGCTCGGACAACCTAAGAAAAACGCTGCAAATTATTACACAATGATTTATTATTTATGAGTTAGATAGCCCTTCTACGCAGATCATTGGTCTATAATTATTAAACCCCGTATGTAATATATGATCAGAACATGGCGCATCGTGCCGTTGAGAGGAGTTCAAACTTTTACAGTCCCAAGTCCCCGCAATTTTACTCTTCACAGTAAAGATGTTTAAAAAAACGGGAAAATCATGCTTGAAGTAATTTACGTTAGCGCATGCGCGCAGAATAGAATAATAATTTTTTGTTTCGCGGGTTTCGTTGTTCCCAAATCAATACATCACTCGGCGCATGCGATAACGTAAATTCAATTATCCATAATTTTCTGACGCCCCCCCCCCCCCCCCCCCCCATCGTCCGATCTCGCTCAGATTTGGAGGATAGACGGAAGAGGTTAATTTGAGCATTCCCTAACAATTTCAACATAATCCTATCATTAGTAGTTATTGCGCATGCGCAAACGTAAATTCCTTCAAGCACCATTTTTTTACGCCCTAGTCATCCAATCCCGCTCATTTTTGGTGCATAGTTGGGGGACAATGGTTTAATTATCCCATGGTAATTTCAACCTGATTGCATCATTATTATCTCCTGCGCATGCGCGAAAGTTTACTCCGCGAACAAGGTCTAGTTTTCATCAGATTTTGATTACATTTTCTGGGAATTTGTGGGTTAGGCTGTAGATTGTACCCTATCAATTTCATTTTTCTCAAATCATCGCTCCATTCTGCGCATGCGCTAACGTAAATTACTTCAAGCATCCTTTTCCCGTTTTTTGTAAACATCTTTACTATGAAGCATAGAATTGCGCGGTCTCGCAACTGTAAAAGTGTGAACCCTTCTCGGAGGCACGATGCGCCATGTTCTGATCATATATTATATGTGGTTTAATACATTATAGACCAATGATCTGCGTAGAAGGGCTATCTATCACAGAAATAATAAACCATAGTGTAATTTGCAGCGTTTTCGATGTTCAAGCCCCTAGGGAAAGCGAACTATTCAACGTGCAGCGTTGTGGATGGTTTTAATGTTTTAATACATTCTTTGGGATTTAATTGATCATTTACAAGCAAAAAATGATTACTGTTACTTCGAAAGTTTTCAAGATCTCGATTTTTAAAATGTTTAGCCCTTTAATACAACCCTTTAGGGTTGATAAAAATTTATGCCGAGCTTCTAGGGCCATCTAGACCCTATGTGATTTTTAACATAAGTTTCATATAGTTTGGTCTAGTATTTTCAGAGAAAAGCCACGGACGGCGGACGGACGGATTTTTTAAAATTCGATTCTTGGATTCTACGCATCTTCAAACGTAAATACCAAACAATTTTCAGGGGGTGTTAAACTTTTTTTTTCTTGGTCGATTACAAAGGTTCATTATTGAAAATATTTAACTAAAATTAATTAGGCTGATATATTGGCTAATAAAACTGTTAGCTTTTAACAATCTACGAGTGGTAACTGAAAAGTACCTAAACAACAGACTGTAATTTCCCGTGCAATGATATGGTATGAACTCCGTAGTGGTTTCCATATTGTCTACATCTCATGAATCAGATTCGTGTCTCAACCGACTACACCACGTCGAGAAGATGGAGTTATCTGAAAGTGGTTCACCGACGACGGAGAAAATTAGATTTTGCAAGGAGGAAGTCCCGAAGATGCAAATTAGCTTTCAATGCAGATCCCATTACGAAAGAACACGATGTACTAGAAATCAAAGTGAGGCAGTATCGAGAGAAGGAATTAACGATAAAGTGAAGATTGAGCAATGGTTTCTGCTATCTCGAGAACAGGATGACGAATTAATCAGCAATGCTACGTCACGGCAATGCAGACCCACTTGAGAGCCACATTGTCACTACGGACAACCTTGATTCAAACAATGTACTACTCAAATCGTTAAATATTGATTGTTTGTTACTATCTAAAACTGTGTACTTTAGACGGGAAAGAAGAAATAAATAAAAGTTTATGGGTTCTTGAGTTTTTTAAAGCTTATACATCCTCCAGTTTGTGTGGGTTACATTGTATAATAGACGTTCCTAAACATTTTCCATGAAATGATGAACATTGAATCATCATCAAACAATCAAAATCATCAAAATAATCAAACAATCATTAAAAAACACGTCTCGAAACTGTATGCGTTCAGATCCGATTTGGGTATTTTATTTCTATTCAAAGTATGATTTCTGGAACTCGATTAAGGTATTCAGATGATATAAAATATGGGCAATATATGGAATAGGCTCGTAGGAAATATTAAGATTTACATGATTCCTTCTGGGAGTAGGTACGTAATATGGTATGTAAATCATTTTCCTTCGGAATCGTTACAAATCAAATAATAATCAATTATTTTGTTCTATGAAGGATAATCTAAACAAGAAATTAGGCGAAGCATGCCCGATGCTGTATAATTTGAATAATCAAAGAAATTGAAATAAATCCTAGCGTTTCCCACGATAAATACGAGTTTGCTGTTTCCTAGGTCAGATATATGGGCTTGGTACATTGTGACCATATTAGCGCTAGCCACACATCAATTTAAAGCTTGAAAGCTTGGGACAATAATAATAAATACATTTTACTGCCTTGATACTCCGATGGCGACCACCAACTCCACACACAAGTGCATGAAAACTGATAATTGACATTCTTGAACCGGATCATTAATACTCAGCTCACCGTTTAAATTTACTTGATTCGTCAAACTAATCAACTCATTGGGGGTAATGTTTAGAAAGAAACACGATCTGGAGTTTGCAATAATTATTAACTGTTAGGTGGGAGAACAATTTATTGAACTGAAAAATATGAGGAGGCAAAACATTTAATGATTTTATTATTTACATGGCATCAATAAAACTGAAGTGCCTCACCCCCTAAATTGTTTGCCGTCTCAAGCTAACTGGAAACAAGGCTAAAACATTAGTTTCAACTTTCTCTCCTTTAATTCCTGAACCGTGAGTCCAACTGAAATTGTCATACGCACCAAAGTAGGAGAATATTGAAAAACAAAACGATTTTACTCCAAGAAATTTACATTACCTCCCAAAAAAACAGAGTTAAAAACAAATGAAAATCGGGTTAATTTTGTGCAAGTTTTCCCCCCTCCCATCAATACTTTTATTGCCCTTTGGAATCATCTAGCGACCTTAAGTTGCTCCGAATGAAGCCTGTGCTCCCATTGAAGTCTGTCAATGTTCATTAACTCATGATTGTACAATACCCACGGTTTCAATCAAGCAAAACTCACCTAGAACTTGGGGGGAAGAGAGAACTCTCCAAAAATTAGCTCGATTTAATGGTTTGAGTCTCTCATAGTTTAGGAAATGATGTAAAGTTCCTCAAACCGATTTGTTTCTTGAAACTCAACAACTTTGGTGCGTATGAAAATTTCTGTTGGACGCACGGTTAGGGATTACAGGAGAGGAACTTGAAAAAAGCCAATTTAGACGTCTTTGTGGGCTGTCATTTTATATTCCTGCTGATTTGAGATGACAAGTAACAATTCATTACCTCAGGGGATACTCAAGTTTGTACATTTTATCATAGATAATAAAATCAGTTATGTTTTGGGCCCTGGCCTCTGGAATAATAACCCCAAGAAGATCTCGTTTCAATAAAATAATCAGAGAGGATTCTTCTTATTTAATTTCGGACGGCACATTTTGAGAGATCGGAATTCCGAATAGCATCAGCATATTTTATTCTGTGAAATAAAGAAACACTCTGATGCTGATTAGAATCCAGCACAGCAATAAGCATCCAGAGTGGCATTACAAATCATAAGATCCAACAAGTTTCCTAGTTTTCAATGTCAGCCTTTATATTCAACCCTTTAGGGGTGATCAAATGTGGTGCCGAGATTACTGGCACATGCCTAGTCGTCGATGGATGTTTTAACCAAATTTCTTGAAGTTCGTCCAGTGGTTTCGGAGAAAATCCTCAGACGGCGAAGCGTACAACAGACGGACAAATTTATTTTACTTATTTATTCTTTCGATTTTCGGAATCAACGTATCTTGAAACGTAAACCAACAAATTTTAAAAGGGGTTATTTTTATTTTTTTTCTTGGACGGTTACAAAGGATCATAATTGAAAATAATAAACCAAAATTATAATCTTGTCAAAGCCAAAGTCATAAATTACGGTTACCAACAGTATATTTTGTCTTGGAAAGTACTTTGATTAGAAATTACTACCCTGTTATATTTAGGCACACTAGAACTAGTGCCTCACTAATCACGTTTCCAGACTCAGATTGTAGGAAAAGAAACCGGATTTGACTAACCGGCTTCAACATTATTATGAGGTTATGCTGAAACCCCATTTTTTGTGGTAAGTTGAAACTGAGAATCTGATTACTTGAAATGATGATGAATACAAATAACGCAGATACAGTACATGTTTACAGAGCTGCAGTAGTGTTACCACACAGGTACCACTGAATTATCAACTTTAAAATTTGAGAACGTAATGCAGTACCCCGTCAACTTGATAAAAACTTCGATAAATATTATTGGGTCATTCGTGAGTCCTAGTTCACATATTCATCATCTAAACCAATCATAACAAGAATTGATGCATATGGCTTAAAACAAGAATTGATAAGACCCTGAATTATCTTCATGAAAACACTGAAAACTTATTAAGTTTCGGTTTGAACAAATTTTGTTGAAGAATTTATGTTTTGAATCTAACTTATATCACAGTATTTTAATGCAACGAATTAGGTTTCTCAGAAGTAGTTACGTAGGATAAGTATGGTACTACGATAAGTAGGGTGTTCAAACTAGTGAGTCATGATAGACCATCCCTGCATATTGCAACGAGTGCAGGAAGCAAGTCTGTCTGTTTTCCATGAGATTGTGTATATTTATGACGAATTTAATGTGAAAACCTTCATAGTAGAATGTCCATATACACATATACCACGCATTAATCGAAAGAAACTGAAATCTGTCGAACCAGAATAGAACTATTGGTCGCAATATGTTGTTCATGAAAATTGTTGGCTAGCACTAATGCAACCGAATCATTCATAAAGTGATCTATCGGAGGATATAGGAGGATGAGAACCAACCTGAGTCATTCGTCGTTTCCTCATTCTCGTCAATGGTGAACTGAGCTAACCACGAGGGAGGCCTGGAGTTGGGCCTGGAGTTGGGACGTGAACCTGGAGGCGATATGGCCGGCGAACCCCTGGGTGTATCGGGCTCATCTGGGGAATCCCCTCGCATCCAGAAATTATTAAACGCCATAAACTCCCAGTTGTTTGCAGGCCTAGCACCATCTTTTCCCTGCTCATTTTTATTTCCCTTATCCAAAGCGTATTTCCGTTTCCATTTTTTTGTCCTAAAGGAGGACATCCGAAATGTGTTGTCATGAGTCGTAAACCACATCACTATCTGGAAATGTACACTAGACAAATATGAAGTTTATTTAAAACATCAGTACGCGTTGACGGAACAAACATAGATCAAAACACTTAATAAACAACACAACACATAATTCCGAGACCGGCAAAATATTCTTTCAAAGCGAAACCAACAACTGTTGAGACCGTCCGACTGCTATGGTGATGACGCTGCAGTGGGGGTAGATGGTACAAGGAGTGGAGGGGCCTAAAGTGGCCAGAGGAGGGGAATGAGCGAGACGACAGAAACGGAATTAACTCGGTGCCTCGGTGGTTTGGATGAAGTGGGAGCGAACCCGAGACGAGGAGCTGAGCTGGCATCCCTCCTCTTTGCTTCTCACCCACAACACGATCCCAACATCCAACAGGAGGTCGAGCCAGGCCTTCTCCCATGAACGTCCTCCCCCATCCAGACAGCTGCTCGCACACCGGGGCCCGGACTCATCTTCCAAACAAACAAAAACCTATGGAACACAGAATTCGTTTCAACAACGTTTTTAAAGGGATTTACTCACGAGATGAGTTGTTCTTAAATTGAATTTCCCAGAGAGAATCTGTGAAATTAATTTGTGTTGAATGCACCAGGAATACACATCAAAGCAATTATAAAATAGTTCGTGCAGACAGAAGCAGCAGCAACAATGAACCACCTTCGCCATTACATCTTGAGATTGAGTAATCAAGTATCACTAGCCTAGATATTTACCTGATTCGCATATTATTATGAGTCTACTTCCGTTATGTCTGGAATATGTCTGATGATAGATGTGTGTCAAAGATGCGTTTTGTGAACTCTTTGATTTCCTAAACCATTTGCAACAGTTTTTCCCTTTTATTAAAACCAATTTTTGGTCAGCTTTTCGCTGCTTTTCATATTCTGCATTATCATTGTGTTCTCGGGATCTACTTTCAAATGGTGGCATTTTTTAAAGTACTGAATTCCAATTTCAAGTTCGAAATATGACAACAGGAAAGAAAGAAGAAGAAAAATACAGCAAGGAGAAAGAACAGAACATAAGAATCTTCGAACGGACATGCGGCCCAATTTTTTCCCGGTTTCAAGGAAATTTCAAAGTATTGGGCAGATTGGGGCTCTAAATGGTATTATTACAATGGTAAAATTAATGAAACTTTCATAACACCTGCTAATTTCGTTCAAGTTCGATAATTTTTGATAGGGCTGTAGATGACGCTGTGAATTGCAGGGTATTGTAATCAATAAAAGCCACGTTTTTTGCGAAAAACTGATCAGCTGGGGCTCTTTCCTGATCAGATGAACGAGCTGAATTTATTCCCACCTGTTTACTCTGAAATTCGGTAAGGAGACCCTCTGGAACATTATGAAACGAATGGATTGATGGGCTACATTATCTCCTATTCACCCTAGGAAAGTGAAATTTTATAGGGAAGCTTCTCTAGGGTATTAAGGAATAAGGGTTCCACTATCTGCTTTACAAGCAGATACCATGTTACATGGATATGTCTTTGATTGGGGATTTCATAACGGTTGTCCTCGAGAGTTGTAAACAAATCCTTTAACTTTGGACTGTAGGCGACGAAATGTAGGATAAAGAATTTATTCTATCATTCTTGGAGACACAATAAGCATACTATACAAACTATTAAAGTTATTTCTTCAATACAGGCGCTATCATTTTTATGTTCATGATAGCCTGATTTTTCATTAATAAATGAAATTATATCATTTATTGTTTTATTTGATAACGTTTCGTTCTCTTACTGAGGACATCTTCAGATCTTGCTTTCTTGACATTGAGTTGACTTGGTGAGCCACTATTTTATTTGACAAATCCGTTATATTCGGATGTTTATAAATTTTTTCCTGGACTCACCAAGATCTGAAGATTTCCTCAGTAAGAGGATGAAACGTTATCAAATAAAACAATGAATGAAATAATTTCATTCATTTTCCCTGGGCCGCATCCCGACTAATTCAACAAAACAACTGTTTAGGTACTTATAGAAATGTTGAAAATAACTGAGGAGAGAAGTCACTACAATGAGTTGTTGTTTACAGTCGACTGTTGTCAAGAGGATGATAATGTTTCCTATGGAGTGGAGTAAATGATGCTACTGCTTTACGTTAAGAATATTGCAACCGGCTTATTAAAATTGTTTATAGTCCAATCAACTTAGTTTAGGAATGTAGCCAGGTACGTAAGGAGGGGGAAATTGGTAGCTTGAGATGTGAACATTTATCACATAAATCAAGCGCTTTCCAACGAGTGGCGAACAATATCTGTGCGATGAAAACTACGGAAGTTCCATTCCCCTAGCAACGGATTGGTTGTACGTGAACATCATTAGAAATTGTGACATATTTTTTGCGTCACGAAAATGTTTGGCTGACCCCCCAGAGCAAAGACATATATGGAGAACAATATTACGGGTTCGCCATTCACCAAGGAAGTTGAAATTTGATTGCAAGAAAGCTGGTTCAAATTATAATACAACATTAGGATCTTCTTAATAGTGTTATTAAATTAGTTCTCACAGTCAAAACGCATTGACATGAAGACAGCGAGAGAACGAACCAATCGACGAAGGAACATCCAGTCGAGGACGAGGACTATAAATAGCACAGGTAACAATGCGACCATCATCAGCCTTATCGCGACTGTTCAGTTCAACTTGAAAACTCCATGAGACGACTCTCTCTAGGGGATGTTTTCAGTGAAAACCACCTGCCAAAGATGCTCTAAACAGGCCGATAAATGGCCTCGCAGAAATTGAAAGGGATTCCCTAGAGGCAAAGTGGAGAGGCAATGTGTAGGTTCGGCGAGACCGCCTTCAAGAGGCGGAAACTAAAGTCACACTCCGAAACATCGATTACAACAGACAATACCGGCAAGCAACGCTAATAGCAAGACAGCCAAAGAGACGAAGGGTTATGTGTAAACGTCCCTTTTAACGATGCGTTGTAAAACATCTTTGGAAGAGCAAGGAACAAGCAGGAAAAGCGTGGCGGAGACTCAAAAACAAAAGGCCAATATTCATCAGCGTTATTGCTTTTATGCATTAAATCCTATTTAAAGTATGGGACCTGCTAGAAGAGGACAAAAGGCTGACTCAATTACAATGTTCTTGACGAGAGGATAAAATAAACAAAGGCGGAGGTAAGCAAACGTCATCCATCCCACTAGAACGAGAGTGATTCGGTTATTTTCAATAACGAACCTTTGCTATCGACGAAGGAAACAATTGAAACGCTATTCAAGAACTTGGAAGCCGTAAATAATAATTAGAAACTAACAAACATAAATCATGATATTTATAGTATACCTTTGAGAACGTAGGAAGAGTTTACTACACTTTCATAAGTATACAGCTTTTTGTTGGATTTTATACCTATATAGGTATAGTATTTTATGTTGAATGTTTTCGTACTTCATAAATCTAACCTGTGGATTGCGTTGTAGTGAAGTACCTATTTTTCTGATACCATCAGCATTCTGTCAGTATTCAGTTAGGTATTCATATCAAAGCTATTAGGTATATTGTATCAAGGCAGTATGCTGGGGAAAGTGATGGTATTGTTTCCAGAACTGTTTCAACGGTCTGTTATTTGCCACAATTTTGAAATGGTTTGTTTTATATCCATCAATTCAACAACTTATTTGTACATAAGTGGGTAACTGACAATATTACATTCCGGTTGAGTTATCGTGTTACCACTCTTATGCTGTTATGGAAAAGCCTAGCAAAGCGAAATCACATACTGTTTGAAATTTCCTAAAGTCTCTTTCAAACCTCATTTGATCAGGTTGTTGTCGAAACCAAAGTAAGAGACAACAGGATCATCCCAAACATTAGGAGACAGACCCTTGAACGTTGTTACTATCACGAAGTAACTTTTTCAGTGTTTTTCTAAAGTATAGAAACCTACTCCGAAACTGGATTTTTTGGAAATTCAGCAAGCATTCAATAACATTCATTACCAGATACATATTCACCACGGTGAAAAACAGTCAACACTGTCCAGGGATGGATTTTGAGAAGAAAATGAAAAACGTTTTCAGGACGACTATACAACTTCCCCAACAAACAAAAATTGAACAGAGATAGTTCGAATGATTAAAAGATATGATTATATATTATCCATGGAAGCGGCAATAACCACCCCACGCAAAATAGTTTCGGTTTCTAATGAAGTAGATATGAAGCCCCAGCCACACATTCCCATAAAATTTCATCAAATCGAATGAAAAATGTATAAGAGATGCTTGTTACAAGGATTTCAATTTTGCAAATAAGTAGCAGATACTAATGACACGGTCGTGATAAAATTGATATGGCATGATGAAATCGTTTTTCTCTACCACCCTCCGACTTAGTACTTAAAGCCTAAGTACTTAAAGCCAGATCGGAAGACTATAGGCTAAGAGCAAATATTGCTTGATGGATTTTAAGTTAGCTCATGCGCAGAGTGAAGATTGATTGTGAACAATGAAACTGAAAGGGGACCGTCTGCAGCATAACTCGCACATACCCTGAAAATTTGATTAAAATCTTAAGGAATACGTAGAGATTGAATTAGAGATTTGCGGAAAAACGTACATACACACACGCATGCGCGCTTAAAGACAGATAATTTCAAAATGTAGAGAATGGTCTGTAACGAAAAATGGGAGTGAAAATTTTGAGTTGGGCGTGAAAACAATGCTTCCGCTACCCACAGGTATGCTCGGAAAATAAAAAAGAAAAAAAATCAACGATTCGTAAGTAAAAACATTAATTTATTGACTATTATGGCACGGAGATGATGGAATGGAACAGTTACTCGTTCAAAGGGCTTAGCCTTTCCTGCTACACCCAGAGGATAGCTGAAAAGCTCCAGAAATCGCCTAAGAGGCGGCAGTTACAAGAAACGAGAATTACCAGTATCCATCACACTATACTGGACAAATAAAATAAGCAAACTCTTCTTCCCATTCATCAAACTCTGAGGAGCTCTCTGAGCACTAAAATAAGGATACACACAGTTTACACAGAAAAACACCGATAGCTTATAAAAGTAGAAATTTTTTGGCAAAGTAGAAAGAAGCCTCCGTTAGATATTTTCCAATTTTACTTCAATCTGTTCCCCAATAACCGTGTCTCTAAGGCAAACGATTTTAGTAAAACAGATTGAGCACGGAGCTCTAACTGGTCGACCTCAGGCATCCCCTTGAAGACAAGTATGGTCTCCCTGTCATTCAAACGCGGAGATATCCGCTAATACCGCCCTACCACAAGGTGCGCGGGCCGCGGACCCTGCCATTCCTTTCTCTACCTCTTGGCGTCTACCCCTGAATGCTAATAATTATTATTAGTTCACTCCTGCACGTCCTGTCCTCGAAACGTCGAATCTGTCCGTTGGCCAACTCAAATTCCAATCAATGCATACCAAGCAAACTCAACCATACATTACTGACAACAGGGAGCTGGGAAACTGGCTTATAAGGGGCACGAAAAAAAGTTCTAGCCATGAAGCCATGAGTGAATGAGCAAATTTTTTCAAACTATTGCACTATATTTATGTTGAATTTTTTGAAATTTGAGCATCTTGTGTGTGCAGAATTTATCAAACGACGTATTTTATGGCAAGAAATCCTTCTCTAAACAATATTCTGACAATCTATTTGTTTTTTAATTTTCACTAATTTTTTGCAATTTTTATTGATTGATTCAACACTTTCAATGGTATTTATGCGAATTTTTCAGCACAAAGTTTAACACATAATTCTGAGCGCTCTATTCTTCTATTCAGCTAAACAATGCTTAAGATTTTTAGCTTTTTTTCATCATTTTTTCAAGTGATTATTTTAAGAATACCAACTTTTTGACTTTTTTCTATGGGCTCAGAGTGTGCTGCCTTACGAACTCAACTTTCTTTAGAAATCAAGTTTCCAGGAGATATATAGATTTTATTTTTCAACTGTTGGTGAGTCAAATTTTAAAACCCAACACTGATTTTCGCATGTTTTTGCGCAAACCCCATTTTTGACGCATAATTTGGCCAACGAAAATCTGGATATCAGGGAAACAAAACTGTTCCTATATTTTTAAAATCCACTTAAGCTCTTAAATTGTTCCTGATATTTGTTATAATGTCAGAAAGATGATGTGAGAATTGTAAAAACGTAGGATCGATTTGGCGAACTAGGGATCAGGTTTATTGCGCTGAAATTAAAATAAACCAGCAGATTCCGTATAGCGAAAAATCATTTAATCACAAACAACCTTTTTTAGAAACGGTATAAACGTTTTTGGAGTCGTATTTTCGTTCCTAGATACTGTGACTAGATTTCGTTCCAAAGTACCTACCGTGACAAGATTTGGTTCCAAGATACTGTGACAAGATTTCGCCATTCCCACTGATGCAACTTCGTAACGATTCCGGGAAGTTAGGTTACATGGCAAGCACGTTCCATGTTAAAATTTGGTCTGTATTGGTGCACAACTGTTGGTGAAATTCTAATTAATGGTAAGTGAATAAACGTTTTTCCTAGATTAGACGAAATTGCCATTTCTAAATAACATTCCAATTATACGACAGCGCACAATGAGCCATATTGGACATATGTTGCTCATTTTTTATGAGCCATATTGGACATATGTTGCTCATTTTTTATTTCAAGAACTAATCTTACAGGAAATTTCACACTGATTTCGAATATGTCCTAAGTTTAAAACAAACAATTGACGGTTCTGGCGTTTTTTGCCGAAAACCACGTTTTTAATGTATGTCTTCATTTTTTGCTGATAAACACCTTCAAACTACTTTTCTTGACGCATAATAGTTAGAGAAAATTAAATTTTGCGTCGATTGATTACCAAGTACATACCGAAACAATAGAAAATGAGGAAGTTATTTTGAAATATGACAGGTATAAAATAAGGAGTTTTTTTGTGAAAGGCATAAATTAAAGATTTTAGACGATTAGCTTCCTAACAATAGTTGTAGGAGAGAAAATTTAGCGTTGAATGCTCAACAAAAACAGCAATATACATGGACAATTAAGAATGTTTAGGTATTTTGAAGTTTTGCTTTTATAGCAACATTTTACATTTTTTAACTTGACTATCTCGGAACCAAATAGAACCACCTAATCCAGCTATGCACTTATTCACTAGCTATAACCTATGTGACTTGGTGGGAGGATCTTCGAATAGGAGAAGGCTCTAATGTTTTCCTGAACGGTTCCCCAACATGTGATGTTCATAGTTGTGTATTCTATGTACAACTAGGTAAAAGTACTCGAACAAATGATTTTTGATTCTCTGTGCGGTTTGAATTTCATGCAGTATTTAACTTGTGTCAAGATCAACACCTTTCGGTGATTATCTACTTTTGTTAATCGAAAATACCTGTATGAAGTTCATTGTGGAAATTTCAAAAAAAAAAAAAAAAAATGTCTCAACATTAAAAAAATCCAAGGATTGGAATTTTCCACAATTCACCAAGGATTGAGAAAGCTATAATTGAGGGGGTTAAGGAACGAAAATATATTTTGACGTCTTCTCGAGCGATAAATCCCTGATGCCCATCCTATCGAATTTGTAAAACAATGGGCGGCCTCAAATATTTAAGCTCGGCTTATACTGAACATCTAAATTAACAAAACACTTCAAAATTTCAGCAAGATTCCAGTGTTTGCACTTGTTGCTTTTTCTCGTTATTCCGCTATAAGGATTCCCTTGTATGTTCAATCTCATTTAGGTGGTTATGGGCCAAAAACGAAGGAATACGAAAAAACGTGTTTTTTTGTTATTCTTTTGGCACAAAACGCCAGAACCGTCAATGTTTGGTATAGGAACATGTGTTACATTCAGCGTAAAATGTTCAATAAGAATAGCTCATAAAATCATAAGTGTGCGCCAGATGTCCAGTCTGGCCCACAGTGGAGCAGTGAAGACTTAAGGAATTTCATCCCCTGAAATTTCATAAAAATTGATAGAATGGCAACAGCAAGCTGGATTATCTTAATACAGCTCCGATTTGACAAGATAATACTAGAAAGAGAAATGACTAAAAAACAGTTTACCCCACATGAAACAAACATACTTTAGCGCCCGTTTATTATAAATCGATTCTGAACCTGATTTCTTAGGATAAAATTACTAGTCTGATTTAGAAAAATCCGGAAAAAATTTTTCGGAATTTCAGAGTTATCTGATTTTTGTCCTGAACGCACTTGAAGTCACTATAGTCATGACGAAATGCAGAACTGACGACAGCTGGGTAGTCGTAATTTTACAAGACAAAAGGAGTACTCTTGAATAGAACCCGAAATCAAAATGCTGAATTGAAGACGTAGGATGTACATGTAACCTGCTTCGTGAGGACAATGACACCAGACGTCGGACGTCCCTATTCAAAACCTATATACGGTCCCGTGTCAGATAGAGTCGCGGTCCTTTTCAGTCCCTGAAACCTGCGAAGAGACACGATAGGAACTGTTTCCTTATCAACATCATCATCTGTATTGACCTCACCTTTCGCGTGTCACTCCACAGACACATTCCGAATGGCACTAGACTTGCCTTCGCCAGTGACGGGACCTTCGAGTTTTTATCTTTTTAGGAGGACTACCGAACGCAACGATCCATATTCTCAATGGAATTACTTATTAATAATAAATATCATTTAATATTTATTAATATAATGTAATATGTATTATTTATCATTAATATTTAATAAACAATAAATATTATTTATCGGTATAATCGATTCATTAAAATACCTCAAACCGTTTCTTACCAACGCAGTACGAAAACGCAGTAAATCATTAAGCGATGATTTACTACTTCTGTACTTAAGATAGCCCCTCAACGCAGATCACAGGCGTGTGAATAATGTTATTAAACGAAGTCATGGAAAAAATTATCTAAATAGGTATAGCCTATATAGACGTCGACCAACCAAAAAATATAAAAATATATATTTAAAAAATCTGCCCCTGCTACAATTAATACCCGGGACCTCTAGATTGAAGTTCGCCGCGCATCCGCTGATCTACCCCTTTCCTTGTAAGAACTCAAGCGTTTGGCAAGCATTGGTGTCCGCCCCTGACTCAAGATCCCTTATGAGGAGCAATCTAAAAAATATACAGCAACCCGGGTAGTCTCAATAAAATTTACAGAAATAATGGCTATTAAAACCGCAAAAAACCACCACCCCTTTTATTACAAAGTTTTCAAGATGTCAATTATTATTATTATTTTGCATCTCCTTCCTCAAATGTTACCCCTTGGTGCTGATTAATAATGATACTAAGATCATAGCCACATTCCCGGCACAGGTAGGCTTTATGAGCCCAATTTCGTAAAATTTGGTCCAACAGTTAAGGGGAAGAGCCGTTTTATGGGCGGAATTTAATATTACTTTCCTTCCGATTCTACTTGTAGGTACGGAATCATTGTTTTTACTTTCGGATGATGAAAAGTGTTTTGTCCCAAAAATTTGGTCCAACAGTTTAGGGGAAGAGCAGTTTTATGGGCGGATTTTAATAGTACTTTCCTTCGATTCTACCTGTAGATACGGAAGCATTGTTTTCACTTTGGGATGATGAAAAGTGTTTAGTCCCAGAAATCAAAATTTCCTCTTGCATCTTACGTTTAAGACCATTTTGAACAACCTTGTGTCTGTTTGTCTGTTTGCGTGTGTGTGTGTGGTGTGTGTGGTGTGTGTGTGTGTGTGTGTGTGTGTATGTGTGTGTGTATGTGTGTGTGTGTGTTTGTGTGTGTTATTGTGTCTGTCCGTGGGTTTACACATTATACCTATTCCATCAAGAGTCATTTTCTCATGTTTCATTGTGTCTGTCCGAGGGTTTACACACTATACCTATTCCATCAAGAGTCATTTTCTCATGTTTCAATCTTCTGATCTGAATAAAATTTGGAAGGATGTTAGGAAAAGCCGAGAACCATTTCATATCAATGTAATCAAGATCGTATCATAAGTAGGTAGCTGAAGCACATGCGAGAATGTAAAATCTGATGATCCCCTGGAATTCATCACTCGGAATTCGATAGTTTTCATTATGCTTGCTCAAACGTAAAATCTACTAAGCCACGAATTTGCATGGCCTACATGTCCGATCTCGCTCAAGTTTGAAGAGTATTTTGAATGAAGATGTGATTACTCCATGAGGTTCATCACGATAGCATCTTTAGTATCCGCTGCGCATACGCGAACCTTGAATCTTTGTAACATGCATGATTTTTACATCAAACTTAGCAGACGTTTTCTAATTTTTGGAATCTTCGTATTTTGAAATGTAAAACAGCAAATTTGAAGGGGGGTTAACATTTTTTCTTGGTCGATTACAAAGGCTCATCATTGAAAATAATGAACCAACAGGAGCTAACGAAAGTTATAGCATATTATAGTATACGGCAAGGTGATTTAGTCATTAAGAAGGGAGATGTATATATTTATTATGAATTCTCAATTTAATGCCTGAATAGTAGAAGGAAGGTGAAAGGAGAGGAGACGGAGAAACGTGGAGGACGCTAAATACGACTAGAATAAACCAAGTATGGAAGTTAATAGGTAAGTTGTTTCCCATGAGGAGCCGATTCCAGTAACATTATATAGACGTGAAATTATTTTGAGAAGTATCTATCAGTTAAGGATAAACAGTCACACTTATCCCGTACGAGTCACAACACGGTTGTGAAACAGTGACTATGAAAGACTACTTTTTCTCCACAATGAAATTTCCACTTACAATTTGAAAAATTCTGAATTACGTCTTTGGTATCGATTCTTCTGTTTCTAAGAGTATCTGCTGATTATTCTCCCGGTATAAATATCATCTCTTACAAATTAATATCTCCCGATTGGTTGGAATTCCCATGGACTCGCGTTCAAAAGCAATCTTCTTGCAACCGTTAACTTGAAACATCTTTTTCAAAGCGCATACATCCGAAATACATTTTCATATCACTCAAATAATGTCGAGTGCTGAACAGACATCCCTACGCATAGCACATATACGTAATCGTCTCCTACTTCAGAATCATTAAGCCAGTTTTGCTCCAACAAGAATCGTAAAAGGCATTGGGAAATGGTTACAATAACTAAAAATAACTATTTTTAAATAGATGTAAATATTATATTGAAAATGTTGCCTTTGACAGCATCCGAGCGTTTAGTCATTTCTCCATGCTGTTTCAAAGTTTCTAATATTTCAGAGGTCCTTGAGCTACTCTCGTGAGGCAGGGACTCCTACTCATTATAAATTCATTGAAACGTAATAGAGAAATGAACTTTGAAAAACAGTAGAAAAATAGCTAGTAAGAACGTAAGAGATTACTGTAGTTGGGTAAATTCCCAATACAATATCTACATTCATTTAGAAAATAAAATTAATGCGTGTGCATAGCCGACTGGATGTGGATTCATAGTTCTGATCACATGAATATGAATTGCATTGCAGCAGGAATACTGGTTTCTTTTGCATGTTAACGAAAAGTTAGAGCATTGCCCCAAGAAAATCTTCACATTTTGCATCAAATTCCATAAAATGTTTGGATTGTATTTGAGACTAACAAATAAAAGAGGTACTGCATCAATTTAATTCTTACGGCTGTCCTATTTAGAATAATTCATGAGGCGGCATTCAAGATGGTTCAGGACTCAAAATTCAAACATAGCTATGTGAATCAGAGAATGGTGAAGAGCAATGTGTTCTTCTAGAGCGATATCGAAAAACTCCTGACCAGGGTCTAGTTTCTAAATCTAAGAGCTCAAGACGAAATAAGTCCCAAGATTCGTGATTGAAGGATGAAAAAATCAAAATCAGAGCGAAAAACGCTTTTCCCCCTTTTCATTCGAATAATATTTCAAGTGTGCATCCATTTTAGAAAATATCTATCATCGTTCCCCACCATCGCGAAAGAACACGTGGATATAGTGTTCAGTAGCAAACCAATTCGCAACAAACGGATTATCACAATAGATAAGTACTGACCAAGAAATAAAAAAATTTAACGGCCAAATAAGTGACAGATATCCAAGTGTTCTTAATTCATAAATTACATGTATTATAAAGCTATAATGTTATTATTATCCAGTGTACCTTATTCGTGTGGCTAAGTTTAATATAACAAATAATTAAGCGCACAGAAAAAATATTCAATGGACAATTGAGGTGAACCATTATTTACTACCCCTTCAAATAGGATGATACCTGACCCGCAATATACGAAGGTGTTGCAGGTTTAGAAGTCTTGACTGTCAGGCGCCTTAGGCTATTCAGTCAGTACCTATCTACCTCGTCGACACTAACAACTTTTCAGTTCATTTATTCACTGCCTTTAAGTATTCAAGTTGTAGAATAAAAATAATGCTCTATAATATGATATAGCTAATAGTACTGTAGAATTAAACAATGGCACCACTAAACTTGTAACCAAGTCACCATACTGTTGGAAAGAAGTTACGGTGGTGGTATTTTATGAGGCTTTTCGGGAAGCTTCGAACTTTACTAAATTTCCTCAATAATAATATTAAAAAAACTGATTTAAAGCAGGTAGGTAGCTATGACTTCACGTCAACACACATCTTCAACTGGAAAGAATACGCAATGTGTGTTAGGTACCTATTTATTTACTGATTGAGTTACCAGTACAGTCATAATATAAATTTAAATGCTATGTTTTCATTCTTATTTATGTATTTATTTTATTATGATTATCACTGTTTTTTGTGTGGCTTCGTGAGTTTTTCACCAACTGGCAAAAATTGGAAAGCATGAAATTTAAAATGTTTACATGGTTTAAAATGGTGACATTACAAGATGGGAGAACATTTGTTGTACCAATTATCGGAGTAGGTATATGAAAACAAGCAATAAAACTAAAAATGTCGTCATTCCGAAAGGACACGGAAAAGGTACCTACAGTCTAAATCATCATCAATTTTCGTTTATGAACAACGAAAACAGTGAAATATAGAAGAGTAACTAATGTAAGCAACCAATCGAAGGAAGGATCAGGAATAGTTCAGGAATATATCCTCTGTAGCTCTCTTACAAGGTTCAAGTACAAGTCGCAGAATCGACTTGATCAGCTGAAAGATCTTTGAGGTTAATTTTCTTCCTCCAAAACATTTGAAATGGAACTATTTCGGTACTGCCGGTAAAACTTGCTACTCCGATATAAATTTGATTTTTTCTATTTAGCCGTTGATGCAGCAGTGAATATACTAGGTGCATTTTGACTCATATTTATGTAGGGTGACATTTGAAACTGGCCTCCCAACCTGGTGGGATGGAAAGATAAAACTCCTCTGGGATTTGATTTCAAAACTCTGTATGAGCTGTCGAAATAATTAGGGTCCTAAAACCGCAGCACATGAATACCCTATGTTTATTATTTCTGTATTAAAGCTTTTCTATGCAGAATGGTCTACAGATAATCTATTACTAAACGGAACCTATGATACATTATAATCTACAATCAACTACGTAGACGAAAGCACACACCGAAATTGGATTAATGAAATTAAATAAAACGCTTCACCAGCGTATATGTCACAAAATTACAATAAAATCAATTTCTTGAAAAGAGAATTCCATTGTAATCCAATCAGTTTGTTCGAGTGACGTAGTTTATGAGGAAATATTCACTACGTTCAAACCCCTTCATGTGTTTGATCCTATTTTTTTAAATATTTTACGTCCCACACATACCCATTTCGGTTGATCGAAACAGAGCCAAAGATTCAGGGCATCACAAGTGATTTGAGACCCGAGTTTCACAAACATTGGTCCAGAAATATTTTTTTTGTCCCTTGGTCGGTTACTGAGATTCATTGTGGAAAATAAAAATCAAAACCACTGGAATAGGTGAAAAACTAGGTTTTACAAGCCCCCCCCCCCCCCCCCCCCCCCCCCCAAACAGACTTCTGAAAACTACATAAATTACTGTTTGAGGGTGAAATTGAAAACACGATATCCATCGTACTATTCATAAACTCCTAGGGAATGTAGTTCCTATAGTATATACCTATTCCTGTTCACAGTTGAAGACAGCAATTTACACAGACAGGGTATCAATGGCACTCATGCGAATTGGGATGTAATGTGCATTGCCTCAGATGTTTTGGTACTTCATTCAACTTCAACTTAGAGCTACTGCTCGTAAAGTTGAACGCCGTTCTGAGTAAATCGCGTGAGTGAATTATGCATCATCTGTTGATTGTGGATCAATAGCCTGCTGAGAAGGGTGGGCGGTAGGAAAACGAGAGAGCCCTTTTTTCTCTATCGTGGTATAGCTAATTCTATGGGATAGTGTGCGCAATATATATATATATATATATATATATATATATATATCTATATATATATATATATATATATATATAGTTTTGATGAAGGATGAAAACACTCGCGTGTAATATTATTTTGAGGTATTACAGATGGTTGGAAAAGATAGGAAACACATAAATAAAACTTACAAAATTGAGAGAATATTTCGCCGTGTCGGCGTCGTCACGGCGAAGTATTCTCTCAATTACGTAAGTTTTATTTATGTGTTTCCTATCTTTCCAACCATCTGTAATACCTCAATATATAATATATATATATATATATATATATATATATATATATATATATATATATATATATATAGTTTGATGTTTAGTTTATGACTAGTGAGATTACAGATTCAGGATTATTGAATAACCAGTCTAATCTTAAATTTGATGTTTTTTATTTACGACGTTTCTACCCAGGATCTGAGTCCTATTCATGTAAATATATTATATGGATGTTCTGGAACTTCTTTTGTACCGCCGGAAGGCTTTTACAAATAAACAATTTCATTTCATTCATTTCATTTCATGTTCTGGAACTTCAAAGTCTGCTGGAATTACTTATTTTCATAAGAGGAATATATTAAACAACTTGTATTTAATATCCAGGTATCGCATGGCTACCTCTCTACAGAAGCCATTCAAATAGTTTTTAACCTCGCACGCACGCACGCAGACGCACGCAGGCGCACGCACGCACGCACGCACGCGCGCGCACACACACACACACACACACACACCACTATTATTTGGCTTTTAGTAGCGTATAGCTGTTAGCAGTATATTCAATGCATACCCATTACATAGGTACCAAAAACCAGGCAGCAACCTACAGATAATTCACCGACCAGTAACTCCCACGTTCGAAGATATTGTTAAGAATATAAGGCACAAAGGAAAAGTACCTATTTTGCATACGAATATTATTCTGCCGAATAGTTAGTAAGTACGGTTTTACAAACTGGAAAGGTAATATCACATTTTTCTATTAAGGAAAAACCAACAGAATGTATCGACAAGCCATACTGCACATACATGGTGATCCAATACATTTTGAGGAGATTCTGTCAAGGATTTCTAATTAATTTTGAAAATTGACAAGAGATGAACAAATTTAAGTTTTGTTCTACAAACAATAAGCCCGCTCAGTGAAGAAAAAAATGTGATCGATGAGGGTTTTCCCAAACAGCCAAGTTTATTATACAGAATCAACGGAATACGGTTGAGGAATAAAGCGTGAGTTGGTCAGCGCTGGAGGTTGGAGGGTGTTGTCAAGGTTACCAACCCCCGCCATCGACGGTGGTAGGTTAGGGATGTGGTGAAAGGGCGCGAAGACCTGGCAAGCTTCTTGGATTTTCCAAGTAATCCGTGAATATCACAACAAACCGCCATCTAATTAGCTTCAAGTAGAAAGGATGGAAATATGAATATGCTAATAAAGATGAGTTTTAAATTCCAAGAGTACAAAATGAGAAGAAGCCGCGAATTTTACAGATAAGAAATTGTTTTGAATGTTTAGTTGATTTATCTTCATTTAAATGCTAGATAGGTTTAGTGCTCACTCAATTTTTCACATTTTAGTAGATAGAAAAAATTAGCAAGGAATAGTGATTAAGAGTTTATTTAAAGTTGATGGACGATCAATAATTTGTTTCTTTGGTTCTTTTTGAACGTGGGTATTCAAAATATTCGAAGACCTCCCTAAACCAAAAAATGAGCGTTATTTATTTTCCGTTTACTTTAAAACCCACTATATTTCAATGAAAATATGAGCAGATATTTTAATATTGCTTAGGTGACTAATCTGTAACTCACCCGATCACACATCTCCCGACGTCCGAACAACCATGTTCATTTCCAGTATGCAAACGGAGCCTGACGCACATCACGATGACGCCAAAAAAAAATCCATAATAACCGTTATTTCCCCACTTTTTGTTCTTTCATCAATAATCAATCATTCCAAAAGAAAGAATGAGTTCTTTAGCACTTTTGAGCACAATGGTAAGTCTGGAACAGAACTTTGTGCTGAAAAATGTACTTAACATCCATTGAAATGTATTAAAAATAGACAAAAACTATTTGTTTTATAGCAGATTACTATTTATGAATAGTTGTTTTGCCATAAATTTGATAGTTAAATATTTCTGTTCACACACAAAGTGCTCTCATTTAACCAAAAATTCATATAAATATACTGCATAAATTTACGAAATTTGCTCATGTAACTACTGCATTTGTTTAGTGGCAGGATACCTATAATGACATTAGAGTCGCCCCGTTGAACATAGGCTGTAAACCACGAGCTCACTACAACAGATTCCCCAACAAATCGGATTGGATCGGATCACATCGGAACTGTCGTAGGCATCCAGGACGGACGTAATCGATATCAGGACCTGATTGTCGGGAGACGACAGATCGGGATAAATGCGGATTCAACGTGTGTGAGGTCTTAAAGTTCCATGACGGGGAAGAAGCTCTTGGATATACATTGTACATATTTATGTATAAGGTATAATGACAAAAATCACATACGTAATTTTAGTAAACTAAAGTTGAAATATACATCAATAATATCAACATAAATCATGTTTATATTATGGATGCATTATATAGTGACGCTTCCTCACTCACTCCAACTTAGTTCACCTGGTAATTAAAAACCAGATTCTTCGGCAGAAACTCACTTTTACAAAAATCCAACACTGAAGCAGAAATCTTTGTTGATACGTAAGAATCAAACAATGATAAATAAATGTCCATGTCTCTCATTCGTATGGAGATTCTAATCTGAAGACAGAAAAATGTTTTGAAGGAGTTCCATAGAACGGTTTTGGTCGATTTCAAGGCTTTGCTTTGGAAACGAAAAAGATGCATGCTATCACATTCAAGCGAAAACCCCGTACTACTCTTCATGTGCGCACTCAAAAAAGGATGAGTGGAATGGGCCATTCCATAAGCCTATTGAGCAATAACAACGGAGCGCGTAGGGACACAATTATTAAAACAACAGTGGAATATTTTTCGTTCATTTTAATTTTTCGCAGGAATTAATCATTAACATGCGAGTTTGCATATGATTAATAATTCAAAATCTTCATTTGACAGAATCATGTATGCTAGGATAATTCCATTTAGAAATAGAAAACAAAAAACAGGTGAGTTTAATGCTGTGCATCCAAGTATTTGTCATCTTGTTTCCCGCCTACTTCATGCAATATTATACGCGAATCACTGACGCGATTGACGTTCGTAATGTTGAGGTAAAACAACGGAGGGAACTATATAACGCCTCTTCGCGGTGTATAGTTGATGGAAGTTCAAGAGTTAACGTACTCTAATGAGGATGTCACACACGTAATTTTAAAATAGTGGCTCCAATGACTAACCGCTCACCCATAAATGGATCCCCCTCTCAGTTGAGTAAGGGAGCCGCCCGTCGTATTGACTCGTCCCTTCCAGACTTCGCGGGGCCAACATTGTAGGTTTCACTTTTCGTTTACGGATTTGCACAGTACAGAGCAGCCGGACTAAGTCAACCGGCGAAATGAATAATGATACGATTTTGTTACCTAATTTGTTAGTTTTCCTCGAAACAAGATGTTGGAAATATCCACGATTTCAACACCACTAGGATTTATTGTCAAATTTATGGCACCTACGTACCGTAAAGGAGGGTGAGTTTTTTGCAGCTTTCCAACTTTCTTGACATAGCTACATAGAAAAATTAAAGAATTTTTGTGGTTAAGAGTTGAGCAAGATACAACAACTGTACAAATCTCACACTCAAAAAGTGAAAGCTTGACCCGAGTATACCATCTATTCTTCCTCGGCCATGACATTTTTTTTTTTTTGTTTTGTTTTTATTTTCCGGCGTACTGTAATGGGTTCACTTAAGATGCAGCTGAGTGTTGTTGCATCAATTCACTAGATATCCGTCTCCCATTATTGCAGAATGTAATATAGGCGTAGCAACGCAGCAACGTGAGAGATTAAGGTTACACACTTCGGGTAATGTATTGAATACATAGCACGTCTACACCTCTTTCAGGTTTTTCGAATTTGGGGTTCTATGAATTGTATAGTTTCTTATGAATTTTATCGAGATTGAGTCATAACAGTAACAACTACTGCGATCCACAAGACACTGTCGTTCAACTCCGAAATTAATGGGCCAATTTTCATGAAAAATTCAGGGCTTATGTCAATTATTTCTTAGTACAATGTACCGTAACGTTGAATGTCATTGGATTCATGGTAGGGTATGCGTATACGCAAACATGAATGCCCGACATCGCACATTAGCTATGGATATTCAAGTCTGAATTTTTCATAAATTTTTCCAGTTTGTTTATCGGTTGAATGATCGTCCCAAGCGTTCGTTAATAAATAACTTTTACTACTAAAATTGTTCGCCAAAATTGTTTTACTGACTGATGTGATGCACCAAATATGGAGGACAGCAAACTGACCATGTCTCTCTTAGCCTGAATTTGAGTTATAACAGTGTAATGTGGAAAGTAATAAACTGGAATCCGTTGAGTTATTTTTATAGATCAAGATTAACTGCAATATGATAGTTTAATTGTATTTCTGAATGACATCCGAATTGTTAGTTGATTTTGTTAAAAAAAAAAGTCTTCAATTTTTGAAACACTAATCCAAAGTATGTAAAAATGAAAAATACCGGTTTTCCCTTGAAAAAATTTGTTAACTATTTCAAATACAACATTAGCAAATAAAGCTTAAGGGCGGAATTCATAGTCCTGGCCAGAGTAAAGATTTTTCCCGACTTCGGAAAGTAAAGAAATTTCTTAAGCAATTGCTCAGTCTTATTTGGAATTCATAGTTAAAGTTAAGTTTTTACTTTCCCAAGTCAGGAAATATCTTGTCTCAAATAAAGATTTTTCTTAACTTTCTCAAGTTAAGAAAAATTTCTACTTTAGGCAAGATTTCTCTTACTTGCAGAAGTTGGCAGCCATGATGTTGTGTATTATCCCTAAAAAAAGGGAATTTCCCCTCACAATTTACAACTTGATGTAACCTACCTACTCTGTTATCACATCAGTTCTTCATGTTATCTATCAGGTTGCTTTGTTTTGTTTTACATTTGTTTTGAATGGCGTGAGCGTGATAATATTTTGTTTCCCTATCCAAGTTAAAAATGGAAAAGAAAAGAGTTTGATTCAACGAACACAGGAAAGTTATGGTGAGGAAAATCGTGGATTCTGTGCGTACGAAAACCGCAACCTAATCAAACCCAGATTGCCATAGAACATGGAAGAATGCATTTTGTAGAGGACTTTTGGGAGGATTTTACCTGTACACACATATTTGGCACCATGCGATGCAGAAGTGTACCTTTTCTGAACCAGAACCCCTCCTCCGAAATTGATTATCCTACAGAAATTAGGGATGTGTCGTGTACACAGGTACCTTATCTTTTGGGTAGGAACCTACCTACCCTAATATCCTAAGGAAAAGTAGGACCAAGACCTGCTCTCTTCCATTGTGTTGTTGTAGTTCATATGCGTACCTGTGTATATACATAGTAGTTTTCGTAGTAGTAAGGATCTCGAGTAAACTGAGAAAGGTAAGTTTGACCCGGTCAACAACTTCAGAAATCGGTACAAATATAGAATGCAATGGATTAAGCGCTAATGAAGTGAATGCGCAGTTAAAAAGCTCCACAGCTGTTATTAATCTGCAATCGAAAAGCACAATGATGTACCTACAACAAATATGATCAAATTCACTAGGGAAAAACGCAACAAATTTTCAACCATAATTGTCTCAATCCCAATTGATGTATGCGAGTGAAGTGAATAGTTAGTGGTTTGGATACCTTCAAGTTCGCTTCTCACAAATCAATAAAGAAAATCCTAAGAGCGAGCATCTCAAAAATTAAAAAAATAACCCTAAATCAATCCTTTTAGTGAAATGTAGACGAAGTTCCAACACAACTTACGTTGTACAAATAGTGATCCGAAATGTGTTTAGTTTGGTACTCAGGATACTCGCAAGCTCACATCTTAACCTTACAAACACCAAACCGTACAAAATCCAATTATAAATATGTACACTATCTATAGTAGGAACGTCGTAAAAATTTTATTTTGGTATGTACTCTCGAGATAATGTCGAGCCGCATTTCTAACCGAAAAAAATCACTCCTGTCATTGTGCAGTAGGTAAACGGAACAGCAGGTAGGAGTTAGCTTACCAATACTCGAGTACGTGACCGAATCGAACGAAATTTTAACTTAGGTATTGCAATTTGCAAATTACACATTTGCATTTGCACATTTGCATTTACATTTGCATTTTACAAATTATAGAAACTGAAACTACACGGATGAACTACGAAAGTATTTTTTTTCCCCAGCAAATCTATGTTAAAAACAACAAAACAAACAACAATGCAACAAGCCTGGTCCTCGACTTTGTGTTATCTAATACTACGAAAGTATTGGATACAATAATACCTAGATACTTATTGAATAGGACAATTTCGAAAGTAAATAATCTTTCATATCAAAAATGTGTGCGAAAAAGTTTATAGTTTCAACATAAATGCGAAAACGGGGGAAAAACTATACGAAAACCCTTTTGGAACTATGAACTGAGGGATTCTCCACTAAGCAAATGCTCAAGGTAGATCTCGTTCTGCCTTGGTTTTTCTGCTCATTTGAGGGGAAAAAACTTAAGCATTTGCTTGGTTTCCTGTTTATGAATCTCACTTAGGAAATGCTTAAAAAGCGAATGCTCGAGCAATCGCTTAAGCAATTACTTAGTCACTGACTATGAATAGGTTAAGTTGCCACCAGCTACTCAGAGCGTCACTTAAACATTTCCTTTCAACTAAGTGAGGACTATGAATTCCGCCCTTAAAGTCTAACATCTTTAAGCTTCGTAGAAAGATTTACCGAAGTAGTAGTAATACTTCTAAGACGGAATTTTATGAAAACCAATACAAAGAGAATTTTTTAACCTATAGAGGCTTCAATTTCAATTTTTTTTTAAAATTAAGTCTTCGTGGTGTATATTCTTTGTATAACTGTGTCTACTATGCTTCTTACTTTTGGTGATGCATGGGTAAAAAGATTACAGGCCACTGCTGAAACCGTCAATTTTCGCTGACAGCGAACTCGGTTTTTGAACTGTAAACGAGTTTTGTACTAATTTTCCAGAAACAGAGCCATTCAGCTCTCTCATAGTTCCCCGAACAATACATCGGTAATAGTCCACTACTTATTGTTTTGTCTCTCTAAGGTAATTAGTGTTATATTTATTGCAGAAACATTGTTTTCACTTTTGGGAGATGCAAATTTTTGTTTTCTCCAAAATCGAAATTTCTACTCGCATTTTACTACTATTTTACCATTCTGAACCATTTTCGTTACGCGCGCGCGCGTGTGTGTGTGTCCGTAAATCCTAGTAAGAAGCCTAATGTCCACAGTTTTCATCCGAGTTTGATGAACCTCTCAGGGAACGTGTGGGTTAGGCTGCAGATGGTCACTACCAGTTTCATCGTTCCTTCGTCAATATTTCACTAAGCGCATGCGCAAACGTGAATTCCATTGAGTCTCACGCCTCAGGCATTCGATCTTGCGAAAATTCGGAGGATAGTTGGGGTCATTTATTGATAGGTATATCTCCATTTCTTTATTTTCTTGTTGTGCCAAACAAAGAATCTTGAAATATGAAAGCTGATTTAATCATTCCATGATCAATCATCACAACCAATTTCAACATGATTGGATCATTAGTAGCTGCTGCACATATGTGCGCAATCCTTGTATAATCCTTGTAACAAGCCTAATGTCTAAATTTTACAATCGATTTTGATGAAATTTTCAGGGATTATTAGAGTTAGATGGTAGACATGCACAAACATTACACCTATCAACCATCATTTTCTCGTTCCCTAATCGACTGATTTTGAAGTTTCACGCAACATCGTGACTGTATATTTTTCCAATCCATAAGGACCCGCTATAGAATCTTGTAAGCATGACTATTCAAAATATTTCAATGATCTAAACTTTCATGTTACGGATACGAGGAAGCCGAATCTGAACCAACTTTACAGCCTTTTCCCCCCTTTTTCCTTCGCTTCATTCTCTTTTACATGAACACATATGTATAATATAAATTTTTCTTTTTCGTGATAGGGATTTCATTCAGTAAAAAATTACAAATAAATGATGAATCAATTGGGGACTCGTTATAGTAAAAATCATTAGAAACAATCAACTCTAACTCAGATAAGTGGTATCACAACAATCAACTCTAACTCAGATAAGTGGTATACGTCCAGCCTTGCTCCTCCCATACCTGTTCGGATCTCCAATACGGGTCTTGCACCTGAGAAGGAAAGGCGAAGTTGGGCGAATCGGAACTACTTCGAGTAAACCTAGCTGGCGCTGCCTGGAAAGTCTCTCTCCCCCTTACCTACTTCTATTCATTTACGACAACAATTTATATATTAACATACTTGAATGTTTTTTTTTCCATTGCTCAAGTGTTTATATATGTTAGTAAACTGGATGTTAAAACAATGAAAATTCAATATTAGTTTTTCTCAGCCCCGGGAACCCTTCGACTTAATCTTTTTCAGGAATAACAATTAAACATACCTAAAATATAGAAAATAGAACCAAGCATATAAGCCAACGTGGAAGCAGATGTAGAGCAGATGCTGTTTAAGGTAAGAATCTCTCGTTGTTGAGGCAAATGGACAATAAAAGGGAGACTCCAGGTGCAAACTATACTGGGAGCATCCTCCCGTCAATACGTAAGATCCCCTCAAGGTCGATTTCGCGATACTCAACACAAATGACACTTGGACAACTGCAATTCAAATGAAGACGCATAAATCAACTTACATATATACACCAGATTCGTATTGGTATTGCGTAAGGGTTTGTATTAAAGCGTCCGCAACAGAAGCTCATAAATTACTTCGATATAGCAATTCAGTGACTTCATCAGTAGTATGTTGACAGAAAAAGGTACGATAATTCAGAGCGATCAATACAATCAATTTCCTTATGGTTATGTTGTGGGATGAGGAGTAGAGTGAAACCAGAGGAGAATTAATTTTTTCCATCATCTGGTCTTTATATCAAAATGCTGATCACAGTTTTACGAACAATCCTACGAAAAGAAAAGATTGGTTAATAACGAAAGTCCACATTGTTCAGCGACTGTAAGTCGTAAATGAATTATTACTTCTGAGCACAGATTAACCGGAAAGTAAGTTCTAACCAAAGTGGGGAAAAAATACTCTGCCAAGGAAATGGCACATGAGCTTCCTCGTGACCTTCACAGTACGTCACCATTAAATTCCAGAAAACTAGAAACGGCCGGCAAATAAATTCCCGGCATGATGGACACAATCACTGGTAGTACCGTACGATTCGTATGGCACCTCAAGGGACTCTACCGGGATCATCTCTGAAAATTTGAACGAAATCCGATAAAATTAACTAAGCTGTGACCGTAACAAAAACATCACTTTCGCGCATGCGCAGAGCGTACCGCTGATGCAATTATGATGATTGTCTTATGGGACCTCAAGGGACCTTACCCACATCATGCCTGAAAATCTGACCGAAATCCGTTCAACATTGACCGAGTTATGACCGTCACAAGGAATTCACGTTAGCGCCTGCGCAGAAGCTACCGTTGATTCGATCGTGATGAAGTTGATAGGAGACCATCTAGAGCTTAACCCGCACGATCCCTGAAAATTTGTTCAAAATCGGATCAAAATTGTGGAAGTTATGGCTGTTACAAGGAAATGTGGACGGACGGACGGACAGACAGACAGACAGACAGAAAGACAGACAGACAGACACGGAACCAAATTTGTTCAGGAGGCTCTGAAACGCAAAATGCGAGTGGAAATTTTTATTTTGGAGCAAAAAAATTTTTTTCATTTCGAAAGTGAAAACAAAGCTTCCGCTGCCTTGCAGTCCCGGAAGCAATATTACCCCAGGCTTGCCCTTAACTGTTTCATGCTTTATTTCCTCTTGCTAAACAGATTGAACTAGATTATGAAAATATTACCTTACGGATGAATTCCAAAAATTATTACCTGCAACAGAAAAAAAATAAAAAATTAATTGAATGATTATTTTTGAATTTTCACACAGTAGGAGAAATCAAATTGAAATGGCGCGGTAATCAAGATAAACGAAGTAATAATAAACTGTGGCGATTTTATGATAAGATTAATTATTATTGTTATGGACGACCGACCTTCGACCATCCCAGACCACTCACATTCAGACCGAGTTTTCGCTATCTGGATAAGTATCGATATATCTGTGATGAACAATGGTACTCGTGTCACTCTACTATATATCCTAGGGTCGCGAATAGTTTTCTAGCACGGTGGATGGAACAAAAACCAGTCATTCAGAATGCCCGTATGGGCAAAATTTGGTGAATTATAGATTATATTACGTAACATTGTTTTGAAACTAAAGCACCTTTTGGCAATAAATTTGTTACTATCAATTTTATGACAAAAACTCGTTCTAATTGAAATTCTGCAATTCAAAAAAGATTTTAAGTTTTACCATTTTTTCAGGTATTATCGATTTTCAGCAAATAACAATCAAATTTAAGTATATTCAACAGTATAATTGTATACCTACATAAATTTTTAATGTTCTAGTTAATGTTCGATAAACTTCTCTTGATTACAATTCTGCTAAAAATTGTGAATAGAACTACTTTAAATCGTGTTCAGTAATTTTGCGTAATTTTTTTGCATTTTAAAGCCCATTTTTGAAATTTAAGCAAAACCAACAAACTTATCTCCTTTCATTTGGAAAGATTTTTTTTCAAGCTTTGATTTTTTATTTTAGTGTTAATAAGAGTTATTGCCTGAAATGACAGACACACAACACACCCACCCACCTATTGTCATCTATCGACCCATGCAGGACACAGCAACCTCAGCCTTGACAGACGCTCGACTGAGCTCAGACTTGGAGCAGTTGGTGGTGCTCAGTCCCACCACAACTGCTCTCTGACAAAGTCAAAGTAACAAAGTGCCAGCAGCAGTGCGGGCAACCACCCAGCTCAAGCCTCTAAGAGCAAGCAGGTATTGGTGGCGTAAGGACGGGATACTGGCCGAAGGAGAGGAAATACTGAGCCCACCGGCGTTGATCAGTGCGAGGATGTAGGCACGTGGGACACCAAGTGGGTGATGGATATTAGTAGTTTCTCCTTCTCCATTGTTGAAAACGCTGTAACTGGGGATATTCCTGAGGGTATTCAACCTTCAGGATATCCTCTGGGTGTAGCATTTTAATCGCATCTCCCCTTTGAAGGAGGAACTACTACATTGCCATCACCTCCGTGTCATAGATACCAGGTAGGAAGCCAGGCCAAAACTGCACATCAGAGCAAAAAGCATGATCCAGCTCAAGCAGTAAGCCCTTTCCATTACGTGCGAAGGAAGCGCAGCATTTGCTGTGGCTTCAATGAAGCCTTGGTCACACGAGCTAATGTTCCACCAAGGTCCACACGGCTTGCAGCTATGGTGGCCACAGCCATGAGGTCAATTCTATGGTACCAGCAGATCTCCAACGCGGATCGGTCGAGGATCGGTGTCTGTCACAACACAAAGCACCCCTGATCCACCACCTTCACTAAATTTATCAAAAGAAAAATCTATTAACAAAAGAATAGCAGCTAGTAATGGATATGGAGGAGATCTCGTTGATACCATATGGGATAAGGTATATTTTCCCTGTTTAATTTGATGTCAGTTTATGGCGCAAAATTCCACTATATTTGAGGGGCAATGTTGTACACAGCTAGAGGGTGGATATGGGTTCACCGTTATCTCTTCTGCTTGCCAATATATACTTGGATTATCTTGAGCAACAAATATTTACAACTTGTAAAACAAGTTCTTCTCTATTGGTATAGATATGTCGACGATATTATCATTCTATGGAGAGGCACAGACATTTTTTTCTTGTGAAAGCTGAATTAATGAAGTTGCATACGTCTTTTGTCCAAGGTCCCAGCGTCTTTACCGTAAATGGGATGAAATGGTGACCTCCGTCTATTGGTACAGAGTATTTATTTCTTTCCTTATTGGCATTATATAACTATATAAGTAACAAATACAAAATATTCACCAGAATATCAGATCATACTATAAACCATAACTAGGTTTATCCATTCAAGTTAGTATTCCAGAGAAGTTAGGTTACCGGTCAAGAAGAACCGACCCGCTTTCGACACATAGCTTTCTGAATTTTATTATTCATAAACCTTATGCACGCATCTATGATAATGTATGACATAGATTTACGTTACGTTGAATAAGGCCTGCTCAAGGTGGGAAATGAGACATGCTTCATCACACCTTCGAGTCAGTCCAACATTCAGAATCTATATATTGAACATATACTGGAATCATTCAGTTCACCTCATATACACCTTCGTATCTAGTTATGAATCCTTTCAAAACCTCGAGACGGATAAAATGTTATTTGCAATTACGACAACTTTTTTCACCAATTCCCACCTTTTTTGTCGACTTCTTGAACAACTTTTTTTCTTGAATCTCGTACAAACGCGTTAAAATCCAGGAATATGAGTCACAAAGTCTCAAAAGGGATTTTCATGAAAGAAAATTTTGGGAAATTTTTGGCGCCATTGCAGTAGTTCAATTTTTTACAAGAATTCGCTAAACTAAATGAGTTTTGTCAATATTAAAAACATACACCTACTTCTTCGGACATTTAAATTTATTTTTTGTTGTGAAAATAAATGGGAATTCACCTTCAATTGATGAATAATTCGTAGGTACAAAAAAATGCTTCAAACCCCGATGGAATAATCAGCAGCATTTCTGTAGACATTTCCATCAACAAGAAGTTAGTAATCAACAACAATCCAAGCAAAGCATTGGTAGCTATCGGCTAAAGAAGCACTCCGCCTCAAACCAAAACTCAAGAAAAAATGTAGCCAGACAGAGCGATGTTAGTAGAAACCTCGATCCGATTAGGCAGACAAGTTACGCAACACTTCTGAAGGTAAAAACAAACGGCAAATGAAAAATTCAACTAAGCAAATAATATTGGCGGTCACGAGTGACAATGCCCCAGATTTTGAAATGGACGAGTGGTAAACAATATTAATGAGCCCACTGAATGATTTGCGTTACTCCGCTAATATGGGACTCGCCTGTACGAGCATAAAAACAAATGAGCCATCCAGCCGTTGTACATTAACCGGCGTACTGTAATCGTAACGTACAAATGGTACAATTAGCTTATTACCGTACCTTGTGTACGTAAATAAGTGGATACAACTAGATATAACAACGCTTATCTCCAGATGTTGATCATCTCAGTCAAATTAAGGGGGGAAATTCTTACCTGTAATTTATTGTTGAGAACGCTCAAACATCCGACAGTACAAATAAACGTAGAACTACTCATCTGTTTATTTAGTCCTTCCACTTCTTAAGATATCGGAAATATTCAAGCCCCCACAACCGACTTCCACACTTTTAGTAATTATTTTTACTAAACGCTTTCAAGTACAAGTCATCCTCTTATCTATATCTTATCATTGTATCAGACACAATCATTAATGTAAACTTAGTTTGTAACAACATAAACACAGTTTGTTGCTAAATGGTTACTGGTCGTTTGTTTATCCGTATCGTTCCTTTACTTTCATGAAATACTTCCGTGACCATTTTTATTGGGTTCAGGTTTTTAGGTTGGGGTCTAGTAACGCTTTTCTTAAGACCAAACGACTGTTGACAATTAGAAGTTACTGCCTACAATCGTATCTAATTTAGAAACAAGAGTACAACCTAGCAAAAGTGAAGCGGGAATGGATAAATTCTTTCTTTATTTGTATGCTTTATTCTAGATATCTTTAAGTAGTTGTTTTATTATTTGTAGCTGTTCATTTGTGATTAATTTCCCAGAAACATATCAATGATTCAATGTTCTATCAATAATCAATAATAACTGATTATTCAGTAAAATTACATCTTCGATCAAGTAGTATTTAATAAGTTTTCATGTTGTATTAGATTATGTGCTCCGAAACAAGCTGTTTTAAAACCTAGTGGAATGTACAGATATTTACTGATTAATGCATATTACAACCCCACGAAATTACAACTACTTACTCGATTTTTGAAATCCATGGATCTAGAATTAAAACAACGAATTTTGAAGGAGTTATAATACTTGATCTTTATTGATCGATAACATTTTTATTTTTTTATATAATAAGTAAACAACCAAAAGTAACAAGAGGCTTGTGATGCAACAATTACTCAGATACATATATGCTTTTCAATCTTTCTGAAACGCCTGGCACATTGCTACAATATTTGAAGTTTTTTTTTTTTTTTTTTTTTTTTTTTTTTTTTTAGCAAGAAGCGAGGATAAAGAAATGGGGAGTGAGTTGGTGACGGAATAATGTGGTAGAGTGCGTTTACGCGAGCGAGAAAACCGGAGTGTGCGGAATGCCAACTAAAGTTCAACGAAAAAGGATGGAGATAGCGGCACGTGCTAATGTTTTGCAAGGTTGAAAAGCTGAATATTGGTAAGCCAAAACAACCTTGTCTATATTAACTTCATACTCCCATGCGGGTAAGCATAAAAATACGAGATTATGATGGTAATAAGAAATTTTGAATTACGACGGGAAGTTTTTTTTTCTCCTAATATACCCATTCGTAGAATATTGTAGAATATCCATACTCTTTAATACTTGTCAACGTGGGATGATATCAATCAATTTCCTAGCTAATCATATCAAGTGCCTACTTGGATCTCAAAGATTAGATAATGCATTACAAAGAATGTTATACATCATCTCAAGTATTAGATAATTTGTAACATGACATTTTTGAGACATAATGTTTACCGTTCTCTGTGTATAAATTAAACTTAGTTGGTGTTGATTTTAATTTATTTGGTAAATTAAACTACATAGGTAGTAGATTTGTAGCCGTGCAGAGTTTTTTTTCCGGAGCAGGTCACCCCTAAACGCAACTACTTTCCTACAGACTAACCAATGAAACCAGTGAAACGTTTGCGATAAAATAGCAATATTTGATATTTGGCAATGTTCCGTCATAGAAACAACAGTTGTTTCTATGTTCTCTGAATGGCGCCGAACTTTTATTAGATTACGTTTCAACTTTGTCTTCATGGAGATCCATTTTAGAATATTTAGAAACAAATTATAATACAAAGTACTTCATAAAACTCCAGAGCCATTGTTATCTAGTGATTTAACTGAGTGAGCTTACTCGGCTCAGTCCTACCTAGCATATTTCACCAAAATTTTACGATTAGGGTTTTTCCCCCCAGGACCTTGCGTGATTCCGATACCACAATTGACTATTTCTAATTGAAGCCCAAAAATTCATGGAATGATTGAATGATTCATAGACTTCTTGGAAAACGGGAAAACTAATGAAGAAGGTTCCTCAACTCCACTCCTATCAGCAGAGTGAGACTTTCTACCCCGTAGCATACGTAACTTTCCAAGAACCCTAAAATCGATCAATGAGCGATGCCGACGCAGTCAATTTATATTCTTAATTGAAAGTACAATCTAACCTTAGTTACTAAACCTGAGAGTGAGACTTCTACCCCGTAGCCTACGTGACTTTCAAGAACCCTAAAACCGATCAATGAGCGATGCCGACGCAGTCAATTTATATATATTCTTAATTGAAAGTACAATTTAACCTTAGTTACTAAGTAACCGCCACAGAAATTGCAAAAATCATTGCCGCAGAAGTGGTAAACCTTGAGCTAGAAATAGTCGAACAGAAGAATGATATTATCCTGCAAGCACATGCCACAGATGTAGACTTCTAGAAACATGTGGAAGAGAATGGGTTTCCATTATCAAGAAGAATTGCATATACAATAAAATCCTGTTTTGGGTCTACCTAACTCTGTGAATGTCTCTATTTTCAACTTTGAACATTATCAAGTCTATCTCCATCCACATTTTAGATCTTCTTTGTGGGGCGCGTTTTTTCCTATGGGCTGGCGTTAACTAGTGAAGGAATAATGTTGCCAAGGGATGGCCTGAATATCACTCGGAACGGAAATTTATTTGATGCCCACTTCGCTTTCTAAAATTGTCCTGAGTGCCCCAGCATCATAAACGCTGCGAATTATTACACAATGGTTTATTATTTCTATGTTAGATAGCCCTTCTACGCAGATAATTGGTCTATAATAATTGTTAAACCCCGTATGTAATATATGATCAGAACATGGCGCATCGTGACTCCGAGAAGGTTTCACACTTTTAAAGTTCCAAGACCCCTCGATTTTACACTTCACAGTAAAAGTTTTTAAAAAGATCGATATGTAAGGAAAGAATATTGGTTCAGAGGCCCCCCAGATGATCGTACCCCCACCTCGTAATTGTTGCCGAGGAGTCTTAGAGGAGCTCCATCTAAATAACAACTCCGTGAGTCGAAAAGGAAATTTAGTCTCGAAGGTTCCGAAGCTGATCTGAGTCCCTCCATATTTTGTAATTATGTAATTATGTTCCAGATCTCCAAAAAAGAGCTCAAGGAGTCAATTACAAAACAACTGACATTGAATTCTTGATATTACATAAGAGGTCCATTTAAAATTGCAGATCCGAAGGTAACGAGACATAAATATGCCTGCGTAGATATAGGCACCTCCAGAGGGAAAATGAATGCAATTAATTAAAACATTTACATTTTACTGACTACCTGATTCCAGTATAAAATATATTCAAGTGAGTAGGTACCTACCAGTTGAAAATAATAATGTATAGATCATTGAAATGGTATTAATAATCATTAAAAACTCCATAGCAGAATAGAGTCAATCAAGATGTGGTAACGTAAAACTTCGAAATCGGTCATTTAGGATACGGGAAAATTATGTTTGAAGTAATTTAAATTAGCGCATGCGCAGAATGGAGTAATGATTTGAGAAATACGATGTACGCGTAGGGAACAATCTACATCCTAAACCACAACTTTTACAGTTCCAAGACCCCGCAATTTTTCGCTTCACAGTAAAAATGTTTAAAAAAATTTCGATAGGCAAGGAAAGAATATTATAGGTTCAGAGGCACCTCAGCTGATCAGTGCACTTCCCCACCTCGTATTATGTTGAAATTGCTAAGGAATGCTCAAATTAACCCACCTATCCTCCAAATTTGAGCGAGATACGACGACGGAGGCGTGAGAAAATTTGCGTGATGGAATTTACGTTTGCGCATGCGCTGAGTGAAGTGTTGATTTGGGAACAACAAAACTCATAGGGGACGATCTTCACCCTAACTCGCACATTCTGTGAGCATTTCATAAAAATCGGTTGTCTATTGTGGAAATTAAGCTTGCTACAAGGATTAGGGGGTACACGACAGACATACACACAGACACACACACATACAAACACAGAAAGACACGGAACGTAAGTTGTCAAAATGGTCTGAAACGTAAAATGCGATTGGAAATTTTACCACTGTAAAAAAACAATAACCGTTTGATTTAAGGGGAAACTACAACTTTTGCATCTCTCAAAACGCTTCAGCTGCCTAAAGTTAGACTTGGGAGCAATTCAAGAGATGAAATTCAGCATTTAGGTTACTTCACTAGTAGGTACATCCGCATGGAAAATATTTAATAAACTCGAAACGTTGGAATAAATTCCATCGGAATTATATCACCAGATAATTCCATTATTGGCATTATATGAGCTGAAATTTACAAGGCAATTTTTATGTATTCCAGTACCACTATCTAGCGATTATTTATTGATGGAATTTAGAGATTGACTGGCTAATCAGTAGATTCGCTAGCTGCGCATGATTTTGAGGTCTCGATTTTAGAATGTTTAGTCCTTAAATTCTACCCTCTGGGGTTGATACAAATTAAGGCGAGCTTCTAGGACCATCTAGACCCCAATGCAATTTTTAACGCAAGTTTCATGAAGTTTGGTCTATTAATTTCGGAGAAAAACCGCGGACGACGGACGGTCGGGTTTTTTTTTTTTTTTTTTTTTTTTAACATGTATCATGTTTTAGCCCTGGGGTCCTAGCGAATTTTGCGAGTCAATTTTTTTCCGCACACGAAATTAATTACAGTGATTTCCGCCTACAACCGAGTCGTTGCTAGGGAAATGGTACTTCGTCGTTTTTCATCCCACAAAATTCGTTGACCATTCGTTCGAAAGCTCTCGATTTATCCAACAATATTATGTTAACTACGGCGAAGTGCGTGTCCAACAAACTGAGTTATGAGCATGGTTATATAAATAATTGTTTACACACAGGTGATCATTCTCAATAATTGATATTGTGAACATGATTGCAACCGCTTGTTAATTTCTGATGTTTTCATAGAATTTCGAATCAATATCGAGGAGAAAACATGATACATGGTTGAAATTTGTGGTTCTAGAACAGAAATAAGTTTTTAAGCAAAGCGAGTCTGAGTAAATGCTTTGTGGTTCTGGTCATAAATAATTTTTTTTTTTTTTTTTTTTTTTTTGGATTTAACGCATCTTGAAACTTAAACCAAAAACTTTCAAGGGGGGGGGGGGGGGGGGGTTAAAAAAATTGTTTCTTTTTGGTCGATAACAATGGTTTATTATTGAAAATAATAAACCAAAAACGTTGAGTACCACTGTATATATCTTATAGACCCTCATGTGGTAAATTTTAATCACTTTATTTCTTCTCTTTTCCCTCCCTAAATCGAGACTGTACACACCATCCCTCACGTTTACCGGATAATCTGTATTTATGTTATTTTCTTACTGATTATCTCCTCCAAGTCCTTACACCTAATCAAGGCATCTTTCCTTTTCTTCTTATTGCATCGTAATAGGTAGGTACTATCTATCTCTGACAATATTATTTAAATAAAACATCTCTTTCTCCTCAATTTTTTTATTTACCCCTTACTCTTTTCGAAGATTAAAGTTCTGGGACTATCCCAGTGGTAGCAGAGTAGTTGATTAGCTGTTCCCCTTCTATAGAGTGAAAATCACTGAATTCCTAGTAAAAGTTTAGTAGTACCTTTTCACAAACATAGTAGCTAACTGGGCAACTCATTACATGGTAGCAGAACGTGGTCACTGACATCACCAGTGGTACATCAAAAGTTAATAAATCGTAAGAAGAAAACTATTCATTATACGAAAAAGTGAAAATTCCAAAGAAGAAATCAAATTGAAATCATATTAGGATGAAGGAATCAACTATAATAACGCTCAAGTTAACTATACATGGTCCAGTCAACCATCAAGGGTCGAGCTAACTATGGTCCCCCGACTTATTGTCTTTAATTTTAACGAAAAAAGAAAAAAAAAATCAATGCCAAACTCCATTAGTTCTACCGCCGAATTGAAACAAATGTATAAAATAAAAATAGCCCGCGTGCAAAAGTACCTTCACAATATGCACAAACTTTGTTTTTTTCTCCACAGGAAGTACCCTAATTTTTTTACTGCGAATTCCAAATCTAATTCCACGAATTTATTACAAATCTCACTCTAAACCACTTTGAAGTGCAAATGCTTGCGGATCGTAGACGCCGGGAGATTATACAAATTTGTTAATTAATCGAAGAAATTATTAACATATCTAACTTATTTATTTATGAAACACAGTACATGAGATGGCGACAGGGTGCGATTTGGCTTGTGGTGTCATCAATAATAACAAGGTTAAGGTTGACCCAACGCGGGATGTTCGCGAACGTAAAAATAACGCTCATTACCTACTCGGGGTGCTGGTGTGTATATTTAGCTGTTGGCAGACGTGGGAGAAGATTTGTTGTTTCGGATTAGGCAACCCCGCAAAGCCTACACGACCTTGTTAGATACAAAATTATTTTTTAGTCACACAAAATGTACAATTTCAGACAAATATATATCACTCATTCTACTGAATACCAACGCAGCGATGACACAGCAATACTTTATGGTGCTAAACCTTCCTGCAATTGTGTTACGTTTATCATTTATTAATTTGTTTTAGTTAAATTTTGCTACAAACTAAATAAACGTACAACAATAATAACGTGCCTGATGCTAACGGATTACGTTTTATACTCGCATACGCACACACACTATTATTACGATCTATATCAAGGAGTATATCAATATATTACCACCGGCCTGCACAAAGGTGAGGCACGAATGAGGAACTTGCACACATTTTTTTTTACTGCAGAAATTGAAAGTAGATGAATTTTTAAGGTAAATAGTGAAAGAATGGTTTTTGTAAAAAGCCTCAATGATTTTATAAAAATAATTGAAGTTTGAATTTTCTGAGAGCCCGCCAAAACGCCTTTGGCAGCTAACTCCGCCCACTTTCTCGTCCTACGTCATTGTGTTGTAAATCTTATCTGATAAGCTATTCAATTCTCAATAAGGTTTTCTGTTCCATTGTGTTCGTTTCGTTTTGTTAGCTTTTCGGTATTTGTTGTTCCTCTAATACCTACTTCATATTCTTCAAGAGATGGAGAAGATAAACAAGTTGAAGGAGGGGTATGAAAAGGGTACATCTTTTAATTTACCGCCCCTAACAGCTCTCGGTCTGCGCAAGTTTCTCTCGTCGATTAAACTGGAGACTTTTGAAACAAAAGGAGTGAAGATGACAAAGTAAGTAAACTATAACCACTTATGTAAACCAGAATTTAGACAATGTATAACTAAAAAAGTAGGTAACTCTGTACCTTAGTAGGTAAGTGGGTAGGTAGTACCTAAATAGCTACGTGTCTTGCCGAATGTGGACGCAAAAGGCATAAACACAGCGTAAATGAGAACTGGACGAAACAACCTTTCAAGTATTTTTATCAATTCAAAATCAACTCGATTCAACTGAACATGATGGTGAAGGATTTCTACTCTTTAGAATAAAAAGTGCCACTCGTTTGTTACGTTACAGTGGTTCCGTTTCTGATAACTTCCCCGCGCGTCCTTCTCAACGACTCCAAAAGGATTCAGCAGAAATTAATGAAATTGATGCTGATAGTAAATTCTTATTAAAAGGTGAACAAATCTAACTAGTTGAAAATTTCAGACATGCAGCATGACCGTATGAACGAATTTTCGTAGATAATAAAACTAGTGCAATGGCTGGAAAAGTATTCTACGAGGAAATCCATGTTGGGGCTGAATTTTAACTCTTTTTTTCGTGTATGTACAGGGTGTTGGGTGTTCTCAACAGACAACAAAATCACAACAGTGTTTGCAAAGTTGAACTATAAGCTTGTCCGCTCTTTATTTTCAGAAGGAATGAATTAAAAATATAGATCACTGAACTTTTTCGTCAGTAGTACCTATACAATGTAGGTTTAAGGTATAGGCTGTACCTTATATACTAGTAATTCTCGGAATCCTCCATTCTCTATTTTGTAACTTTATTTAACTAATCGATATTTAAAACATACCTTAATTCATCATAAATTTCTCAAAGCAACGTAATACCCATGAGTAATAATAAAGTAATCTAAATGCAATCATACGTTACAATAATTGAAAAGTTTCCAACATCAAATATTCACAATTCACTTCGATTTCTTTATAAAATTCGATAAATAATGTCAGCTGATAACATGACTTTGTTATTACGAAAAAAGGGCTCTTCTAGCTGAAACGTTAGGCTATTAAGATGACTTTTTCCATTTAAGATGGTGAATTAATTTTATCATATTGACAAAAACTGAACTTTGGATTTCATTCATTAATCGTACGATAATTTTAAGAAATCACATTGCCCAACCATGAAGGAACACTGCCTAATTTATTTATGATTAGGCTTAAAGCAAATTCGTTTAACATTTGCCTCCGGACTGAGTGATTCAGAATAAGACCTCGACTTTAGCCTGACAATGAACTCCTGGGAACCTGATTTTCTTTGTATAATTGAATCCTAAAACTCTTGTGGTTTAACAGTCTCAAGTTAAAACATGTTCGTAAGCAAAGTGTGCATTACATGGACGTCCCTTTTGGAGAAAAACACATGTACCAACATGAAAGTGCAAATCAGTGCTACCGATTCCGAAGGGAAACTGGGATGCAACATGCAACATCCACGCATAAAATTGAGGCCGGACCACTTTGAATAGACATTGCTCACAGCGTAATGGCATACAGTGTCAAAACCCTTAGCGATATTCAGAGCGGCAAGATGGAACTACAGTTTACATACATAAGTAAGTACAGTTCACTTCCCCGATAGTGGATAGTTCAAGTCGATAGTGGAGGGTGACACAACAAACTCTCACTAAATTGAAATAGTGGGGATTAGGTTCATCCAAAACAAACCCCGCACAGTGTTTTGGGTATAGGAAAAACCTTGAAAGACCAGAGAACGATATTCGTTCTAAGAAATAAATAAATAAATGATTTAATAAAAAATGTCCCAAGTTGGGTGAGCATTATAGCTTCCACACCTACTATATCATGGACGAACATACCTATAATGTGTTACGCAAAGTGGGGCTGTATTGTTCACACTCTACCATCAACCCAACGGCATTCAACATGAAAGGTATATACAAGACCAACTGGCCAAACACTGATCATTTCATCGAAATAAGTCTCGTTAGCCACGGAGCTTTATCAGGTTTACCTATTCTTGTTTCGCACACGCGCAATAGTATAACAACTAATCGCAATATCATAGGGCATGATCCTGACACTTATAAATACCTAACTACTCCATGAGTTTGAACGATATCGGACTGATAGACCGTAAGATACCTATCAAAGTTACAAGAAATTCACGTTTTCTCATGAGCACGGGCTACTATTGATTACATGTCAACGAAATTTATACAGGGCCATAGGAGCTAATCCCCACAATCATTGAAAATGACTTCAAAATGGGACTGAAACTAGGGACAGTTTTGGGAGTGACAAGTATTTGGCACAGACACAGGCTAACACGGAACCGAAATTGACAGCATCTGCAGCATCACGCCCTTTTCTAAAACCGTATTGGCTATGGTCAACAAATTATTTGGTTCCTAATCTTTGCACTGGCATTCAGTGACCCATTTTTCTAAAATTTTGGAGATTACATTCAGAAGGAATTATTTTCGCAACTTTGAAACAAGTCTGGGAAAACAGAATTCGTAAAACTTGGATTGAAATTATGTCTTAGTGGATCACACAAATATTTAATGATGACTTGAGTACTTTAGGAGATATTCCGACAGATCCTGGAGCAGAATTGCCTTTCATGTAATTTGCATTGCTAAGTTTATTTTTATTTGTTATCTTTGGAATTGTAAACTGATAAACTGAATTCCTTTACATGGGATAGTATTATATAAGCTTATTACTTGGGTTTTTTATTTACTTATTTCATTTTTTAACATTAGAACGCTCGCTCATGCGAAATAATTGTGCAAAATTTTTAGTTGCAATAACTTTTGCCTCATCCAACAATATCATTCTTATAGTAGCGGAAATGAGTGGTAAAGATTGGTTCTATTTATGACTTCCAAGGGTACCCACAGGGTTGAATTTCATTCAATACATTCCTTTGATGTTTCGAGTTGTTTTATACTTTATCAAGTCTACTACAGTACATACTCAATTATGTAATATTTGTAAGGTTGAATTGATTTCTACAGTTATTCTTATGTGTTTGTAATACAGTGTAATACGGTTGATTTCGCTGTTTTCGAAGGAATCAGGCTACTTGCTGATTCCTTCAGTAATCCAGGAATTTAATTTCTCGTGTTTTGGTTTGAGAATTTTTGTAACAGTTGAGTCCTGAACTAAATCTGAGATTATTGATAACATTAAACAAGCAGCTACATTAGAATCAGTGAGCTTGATGACTGGTTACCAATCAATCTGGTTACATTATTCATTCAACAATTCGAAATTCAAAATTGTAGTTCTTACTTCCCACATTTTTATTTCGATCTATTCGGCCATTAATCGGTATAGACAGCATCCTGATGAAATGATCAGTAATCAATAACAATAACAACTGGTTTGCATCACTCTTGGAACATTCAACTGTTATATGATCCAAACACCTAATAGAATTACCTTGAATCCGAATGTTTATCAGATTATCATCGGTTTATCCCTAGAGTTAGAAGTAATTCGGAATATAGATCTCTATTAGTGTTGCTATCCATTAAATCGATTATGAGATCTCCAATCAATAATGATCCTTTACATGTTTCAAAACTCTTCCAAAGATTCATGTTCACGCATCTCCTTCCCAAACACCCTTCCTATCTCCCTGATTTAAGATGTTTTTTGTCTGAACGAGCTGTTTGTGTTCACCCGTAAAGGAAGATCAGACCTGTTGTTAATAAAACGTTCCAGCCTGAACATCAGTGATGTAACTGGCTTCGTATGATAGTCCTCTCTATGTTCACGGCGGTAATCAGCAACGGTAAGTTAATTACGAGTATTTTGATACATGAGCAATAATCTATGTATATGTAGTACTCTAATAAAAGCTCTTAATTTTGGAATTGCCATTGGGGCGGGTGTGGAGGGGGCAACAACCGATCTTAATCACGATTTTTCGGGAAACTTTCTTTGTTTCATCCCAACCTTCGCCTAGTTGTGCAAAAACCATGAATATTTTGGATTTTCGTACGTGGAGGGGGTGGAAGGGGTAACAGCCGATCCCAATAGGCGCTGCCCAAGCTACTATTCTCAACCGATTTTCGTAATTCTTGTTGGCTCGATCCTAGTTATAATCTAGTTGTTCAACAAACCATGGAAATTATGGATTTTTCATCCGGGAGGAGGGTGAAGGGTGTTATAGCCGACCCCAACAAGCACTGGCCAAGCTACTATTGTTAATCGTTTTCGAGTTTCATTCTTTAGTCGATCCCAATTTGGGTTCAGTAGTGCAACAAACCATGGAAATTTTGAATTTACCATCAGGATGGGGGTGAGGGGGTTATAGCCGATCCATTCAGGCGTTGCCCAAGCTACTATTCTCGGGTGACCGGAAATCTATCGAGTGTTCAAATATTGAAATGAAACACCCGATAGCATTCTATCGGCTGCTATTTTATATAAATCACCCGATAGGATCTCGAAAGTGTCTCTCAAATCGAGTTTGTCGGGTGATCAGAAATCTTGGTAATCAAATATTGAAATTAACCACCCGCTACCATTATATCGGCTTCGCATTTGTTTTTCAATACCCGATAGGATATCAAACGGGTCTCTCGAATCACGTTTATCGGGTGATCGGAAATCTATCGAGTGTTCAAATATTGAAATTAAATATATATATATATATATATATATATATATGTACTCGGCGCTTCGCGCCTCGCCGGAGGGCTTCGCCCCCTTGGACCCCCCTAATCTATACTCGGCGCTTCGCGCTATGCAATTCTTAATATACTGATATATATATATATATATATATATATATAGTATATATGTACTCGGCGCTTCGCGCCTCGCCGGAGGGCTTCGCCCCCTTGGACCCCCCTAATCTATACTCGGCGCTTCGCGCTATGCAATTCTTAACCTGAATCAACTTAGTTTTGGAATGTAGCCAGGTACGTAAGGAGAGGGAAATTGGTAGCTTGAAATGTGAACATTTATCACATAAATCAAGTGCTTTCCAACGAGTGGCGAACGATTTTTGTGCGATGAAAACTGCGGAAGTTTCATTCCCCTAACAACGGCTGTTTTGTACGTGAAAAACACTGAAATTGTGACACAATCTATAGCAACTACTCGGTTGTACGTGAAAATCATCTTTAATTTCGTCCCGGACGTTACATAAAAAATTATTGGGGGTCGGCCTAAGAATTGCATAGCAATTAATATGCATTTGGATTTAAAATTTGAAGTTAAATACACATCAATAAAGACAAGTACTGACTGCTGAGCAGGACATCTTCTAAATTAACTGTGAGCAGCTTGAACATTTTATTGACAAAGCCAAGACAAAGAATAATTTTTTTCTAGAAACATATTCATAAGTGATTGGAAGAGAGCGGAACCAAAGGATAGATAAATAGGAGATTCAGAACCTAAACAACTGACGAGTAATTGTCGAAGTTAGTTTTTTACTATCCACTGCATCATGCAGCGCAGCAACGAACTCTATCAGCAGACGAGGAGAGTTTCGGAGCGATTAGGGTTGCTCAGTCACGCCATAAAGGCAGTTGCCTGACGAAGCCCAGATCAGCTGCTGTGCGGTTGACCTTCCAGTCCCACCACAGGCAAGCAAGCGCAAACAGGGAGACAATACTGAGTACTACCGATCAACAACAATAAGCCGTACTACTTATCTTAATACGATGCGTTGCAGCGGATCATCTAGAAGTGAGCCGGCCTCCTACATTAATTTGAATCGGTTGAGAGTCACGTTTCTACGTGAACATCACTGATGCGACAGCAATAATAATCACATGCCTAGTTCAGTATATACATCTAAATATCAGTCCTCAACTATTATTCGATTTTGTGAAAATATTCAAGTGTTGTGAGGTGTTGTTTATCGAATACATGATAATTCAATTGGCACCGCCTAGGATTGAGTCAACCTCATCTTTGAAAACTTCATCAAAACCAATAAACAAAAGTTGATACAAATCAATTGCTACTAAATCAATGTTGGTTTAAATGGCTAAAAAATACAGAAAACCGGTGGAATTGTCTTTTTAACAAGGAAACACAAACGCGCACGCTATATATACAGGGTGATTCCCTCGCAGATGCAAAAAAAAAAAAAAAAATTTGGGTGAAACTACATCAAAAATGGAGTAAAATGCCGCCAACTGCAAATTTTTATCTCAATCCGTTCTCGAGATATGATTTTTTAAAGGTTTTTTCAAGAAAACCGTGTTTTTTTCCTCTTAATCTCAAATTTCTCCACTTTACTTCATTCAATTTTAACTTTTGACCACATTTTCGGAATCAGCATTAAATTTACTGTAAGAATAGTGTACTTGAGTTCTTAAAAAGTACCATCAAAAGGCCCTCACATCAGCTCAAACATTGACGATTTTGAAATAATAATATTTCTGAAAATCTTTAAAACTTTACCACTCTTCCAAAACGAATCCTGGAAACTGGCAAATCTCATGAAAACTGCTTCGTCTAATACTCTTTCCAACGATATAATCAAGTTTACGTTTATTTTGTTATTTAGTGGAGAAAATTATGTTTTAATGTTAAAAAATGTGAGTTTTTCAATGAAATTGTTGGTTTTCTCGAAAGATGACCCTCCATGAATCTACGAGTATGGGGTCGGTTTCTATGTATTTTTCCACGCTGTATCGAATGGTAACATTTGTAGATCTCCCTAACTCCGTTATAACCGAGTTTTACACTTAAAATCGCAAATGTTTAGTTTGTTTGTTACGATTAAATGTATGTGTGTTATGGGGTAAAACTAGTTAATTAAAGTGTAAAAGTCGATTATAACGTAGTTGAGAGATCTGCAAGAGTTTCCACTCGAGAAATTTGAGTTTAAAAGGAAAAAAACACGGTTTTCCTGAAAAAAAACCTTTAAAAAATCATATCTCGAGAACGGATTGAGATAAAAATATGCAGTTGGCGGCATTTTACTCCATTTTTGATGTAGTTTCACCCAAAAATTTTTTTGCATCTGCGAGGAAATCACCCTGTATATATATATATATATAGATATATATATATATATATATATATATATATATATATATAAATTGTGGTGAGCTTCTGACTAGTCAAATATGAGAATTTTGAGGTTGAGAAATGACCAAGCTAGTCTTATGTGTGGATTTGTTTAATCTACGACGTTTCGGTCCTGGAACTGAACCTCTCAATAATATCTATATATATATATATATATATATATATATATATATATATATATATATATATATATACGTTAAACATGAAATATATATATATATATATATATATTGTGGTGAGTTTCTGACTAGTCAAATATGAGAACTTGAGGTTGAGAATTGACCAAGCTAGTCTTTGTGTAGAGTTCTTTATTTACCTACGACGTTTCGGTCCTGGAGCAGGACCCTGTTCATGTAGATAGGTAGTTTGCAATTTAGTTCTTCATAAGGAATAAAGTAATGATCGCATTGAATTTTGTTGATAGTCAACAGTCAACATTAACACTTTGAAATAGGCTACCAACATCCACTGTTATTCAAACTGTCAAGCATATATCCTATTTCAAAGTGTTAATGTTGACTGTTGACTATCAACAAAATTCAATGCGATCATTACTTTATTCCTTATGAAGAACTAAATTGCAAACTACCTATCTACATGAATAGGGTCCTGCTCCAGGACCGAAACGTCGTAGGTAAATAAAGAACTCTACACAAAGACTAGCTTGGTCAATTCTCAACCTCAAGTTCTTATATATATATATATATATATATATATATATATATATATATATATATATATATATATATATATATATATAAATAATTTGAAGTTGGGGGATCTTGAGGTTCAGTCAGTGTCAAGATCCCCCAACTTCAAATTATTTTTATAGAATACAGTCGAGAAAACCTACCAATCTATATATATATATATATATATATATATATATATATATATATATATATATATATATATATATAAAGGATGAATGTTTATTACCTTTTCTTAACTTACGAATTCTATCTAACCAGAATAATTCACACAATAAACTGCAGTATAATAGGTATGCCAATATTTACTATTTTATTTATTGTTCCAATAAGATTAATTCTGAACACGTTCAACAATAAAATTGTCTGTGGTTTACCTGAAGCCCAAATTGGGAGTTTCAGTAGTTTCTTGAAGGAGCTGCTTCTCTTTAGTGATTTGGTATTTGACGCTTCATTGTGCTCCATCAAGGCAGACACGATCTCCATGAACGGCCCTTGGCGAAGGGGGCCAGAGTTTTGGTGGGGGCCTCGACGGCCGCCCTCCTCTCAACGATCAGGCCTGAAGAAAACCTTCATTATACCATACTATTCCAAAGTAAAACGTTTGATTCGGGTACCGCAGCAGTATTTTCGTCCGATATCACAGAATTACTGGAATGTCAACAGCCATGCGTTTCGAAAATGCTTGTTAACAGCTTGTACACGTTACCTACTTTTGATATTCATATTCAATAATAGCGATGACAGGAATAGATTAAACAAATGGATACCTGAAACTTTAATAAACATTATGATGACCTCTATTCAAGGACATTACTACAACTTCAATTCAAAAACAGCTTAGGTTTGGCTTGAGATTGATTGAGCACCAGAACCACGAAGAATCCTAAAGGAATAAAAATATTCAGAGTAGGAATTCCCCAGTACCGGTAGTGTTTCAATTACACAATTTTCTGGATGGTTGACTGTTCCATGAGTATCTTCAATCGTACCTTGTTGATCTAAATTTTTAGTGAAAGAGCTCTCATTATAAAACATTTTTCATATATATATTTGGGATACAATTAACCTACTGAATTATTTAGTTATGAAAAGCGTATATTTGGGAAAAAGAAAAAATCGATAAGATCAAACCTGCAGCCCTTTTTTACTAAGTGAGAAAATGGGAAACAAATATATGTTCATTATTGATTGGACCCAATCGTTCTCGAAAATAAAGAATTAGAAAAACTAGAAAACTCTGAAGAAACAAGAAAAAAATGAAATAAGGAAAAACGTATAACTACCTTATAAAAATATACTATAATTCTGAAATGACAACTTCCGAAATTTTTCTTAATTTAAATCCGCTTTGAGACGTTCTGAAAGGAATCCTAGAATTTTTAGCTTTTTCATGAATAATAATTATTTTCGAATTTTCGTAATTATCTTATTAGGTATATTATGTTAAACTGTATTGGAATTTGAGCACTTCGATAGCACAGTAATTTTCAACTACCTATTTTATGGTCAAAACTCGTTCTAGACCACATTCTGTGATTCAATAAAGATTTTGGGTTTTTATTTGGACTTTTTAGACAGTTTTTATCGATTTTTCAGGAGATATTCGTTGATGAAATTCAAGTACAATTTAGCGAATTCTCGTTGAAAATGAAACAATTGCAATGGCTGCAAAATTGTCAAAATACAATTTTGTGAAAATTTCCTCATTGAAATCCTTTTTGAGGCACTATGAAACAAATCCAAGAGTGAAACGCTTTTTCGTATATATACATATAATTATATCCTTAGGATTGAGATACTAGCGTATAAAAACAAAGCCTTCCAAGTGAAAGGATGAGTTCGCTGACCGCACTTTTTTAGCACATTAAATTGGTCAAATTTCAAAAATGTGCTAAAAGAAACCACTAAAAATTCATAAAAATGCATACACACACAAACACAGACACACACCCACGCGCGCGCGCGCACGCACGCACGCACACACACACACATACACACACACACACTCGGCCCTTCGGCTTTGCCCCCCTGTACCCCCCTAATCTTTTCTCTTTTCTACTGCGTACAAAACGAGGATAATTTGCTACGCAATTCGTCTCACGAAAAAAAAAAAAAAAAAATTTCAAGCCTGGCTGGGATTCGAACCCACAACCTTCGTCTCACGAGAAAAAAAAATCTTTTTTTTCAAGCCTGGCTGGGATTCGAACCTCCACGACCTTCGTCTCACAAGAAAAAAAAAAAAAAAAAAAAAAAAAAAAAAAAAAAAAAAAAAAAAAAAAACACAAGCCTGGCTGGGATTCGACCCCACGACCTTCGTCTCACGAGAAAAAAAAAATTTTTTCAGGCCTGGCTGGGATTCGAACCCACGACCTCGCGGGTTCGTGTAGTGGGACAACAAAAAATTATTGGGGGTCGGCCTAAGAATTGCATAGCAATTAATATATATCAGAATTTAAGTCAAAATAATCGTATCAGCAATTAGCTAGAACATTAAACAATATTACACTGCAAATTTTACCTAAATTTCATAAATATTTTATGAAAAATTGATAAAAACTGACAAAAAAGCTGAAAATTCAATGTTTATCAATCACAGAATATTGTCTAGAACGAGTTTTCGGCAATAAAATCGGTATTTAACGATATCTAAGTGCTCAAATAACAAGACAATGTAACATAATATAATAAGATAATTTACGAAAAATCGCGCATACGATCATATTGCATGTCTGAACTTTATACTTTCCCAACGGCCTAAATGACAATAAAGCAGTTACTTAATGGGCCAGAATATATAAATATATATTTTTTAATTCCTTCAATACAATTGTTCCTCGGAACAAACAAAGTTGGGTTTGAATTTGTGATCAAACAAAAACCATATCTTTACAAATCAGAATCAGGGTGGAGCGAGTGAATAAGTGAATCACGAACAAGTTTCTATTTCATTGTTCTTCAGCTGATAAGGAGGGTTCGGACCCTCAGGAAAGACTACGAATAATATCTGGCTAAAAGACCTATGAAAAGATTATTAATGAAGAGTAATCTTAGGGATAGTTTCCAGAGAAACAATTGAGCATCCTTCAACTATAAATTGAACTCTACCGACAATATAATTCGAGGGCGAAGAACATCGACCTAATGAGTGTAAAACATCGATCGCGGGACAACTCACTCGCGATCAGAGGAGGTAAAAGTAGATCAATTACGGAGAGCAATTAGAAAGATTTCAGATCAAACAGAGCAGAAGAAACGATCGCGTTTCACTAGCATTGCCTAGCTCAGCCGAGGAAGAGAAATTCGGAATGATTCCCACAACGTAATGAAGGGCGAAAATAAAAGCTATTTAGCTATACTTACAAGGTGATTGGTCACATACATCGGCGAAACCAACAGAGTCCAAGGGGTGGGGATATACTGAGAAAGAAAGAATGGTAGCGTAGATTATCTAGTTCTGTACCTTTCCCGATCTTCAGATTGATTAAGCACTGTGCCTATATGATGACCTATATGGAATGACCAAGCCATTCTTCCCTCTGCCCTTAATCGAAAATCCTATCCCAAAATTTGATTACAGAAAAGCGTAATCAAATAATTATACAACGCATCGGATCAAAGTGATATTCTCTTCAACCAAGCCAATCTCAGAAAAAAACATTCATAGATTATAAATGTTCAATCCTCCCCATCCATAGAATTTATATATCCCCGATGTATTATATACGTCTATATCCCTATCTTCCAGACAATATGGGATCGTGAGCCGAGGCAGCCGAAATTGAAAGGAGAACGAAATCGAAATATTCTTTCCCCTCAAAACTAGGTAAAAACAGTTATTTATAATTTTTCTCAAATTCTGACATAAAAACATTTACTCTAACTCCCGCAACCTTTAAACTGCAGTAGACATTCAAACAAGTATTCCAGTAGTTTATTATCGTGTCCAAGGCCGATATTGCTGAATTAGTCCGAGGGCTGATACTAACATACTGTCGACCAAGTCATCATCAGATTTGGTTTAAAAAAAAAACTAGAATTACTCTCATGGTTAGAGGAATGAATAATCTCAATAAGAATCTGAATATTAAAATGTTTGCTACTGAATAAAATTTCCATTGAATCCTAGGACCTATGCTTCAGTAGTAAAATATTAAACCTAATTACGAGTAGTATTAAATTATTCCCACTAATTATCAGATATTAAAAATCGTATTATTTCGTTAGCTTAAATTGTCTTAAAAGTTGGTTTGCGAAGAATGCCCTGCTTTTTACTTCGGAAAAGCTGAAACATAGCTCAACTTGAGGGTGAAAATTTACCGTGCATCAGTTGTAAGGTCAGATGATGATTTACCCGTAAGCCGACATTGTATGTTACACAATGAGACATTCGACGATTGTTTTGAAATTAAAATTCTTCGTAAAATTAACACCAACGAAAATAAAATAATGCAGCAGCCTTCAGAGAAAGCTCCTTGCAACGTATCAGGTGCATATGATCCTCCAGGACTAAATATTAGAAGACGACCACGCAATGTGCAACGCCTCATAGTAACTCAAGTTCCTCTGTCGACGTCGTAAACAATCCTTCAAAAACATTTTCTCGTAGATTTTGAAAAAGGTAGAAGCCGAAATATAAAAATAGAGCAAAATGATTTTAAAATCAAATGTCAAGAAATGTGCTGGAAAAATCTCTATGAATGGCAAAAACCACTAAAAAAAGGTTATTTTTGTATTTTTAGCAGAATTATATTAAAATTAAGTTTACCAACTATATACACTAAAAATTTGAAAAAAATATACACACAAAATTATACTGAACATCTCTTTTTGAATAGCAGATCATTATTTTGAACGTTTTTTCCAGCGAATTTTCGTAGAAAATTAAGCTATTGCAACCGCTCGAAAAATCTCAAAATAATTTTTTTTTTTTAAACTTTCTTCGTTGAAATCCGTTTTGGGGTATTCTGAAACGATACCTGAAGTTTGCCCTTTTTCATATGCGTATATTACAGTATTTTTTCATGTGACGATTAACTAGGACATAAAAAATGTATACTCAAAATTATGCTGAAAAACGTAGTTAAATTTCATAATATTTGCTAAAAACTCTATAAAAACTGCCGAAAAACCTAAAAACCCAAAACAAAATTTTTAATTGCCAAATATTATTGAGAACGAGTTTTTCGGCCATAACATTGGTAGTACACATCACTCAAAGTCCTAAATTTTCGAAACCCTTTAACATATACGAATATATAGTACGATAATTTACGAACATTTGCATGACTGGACTGGAGTGATCATGCTGCATGACTGGAACTTTTTCTTTTTTGTTTTGAACTTTTAGGTATTCCACACCCCCATAGCCCACAGAGCACTCCACCCCCCCTCCAAAGATCCTAAAGCCCCCTTTGGTACCATGATGGATTTACACTCTGCTGCATTCAGAGACTTCCAGTTCAGAAAGTTATCGTCTAAAGTTGAATATGAATGAAATAAGCCACAGAGCCAACTCAGCTGATTAGACTGATATTTCATGTAGCGATTATACTCTAATACTCCCTGGTAAGCCCCGGTTTTTTTTTTTTTTTTTTAATACGAACAAAATTAACCATAGAACCTACTATGACAAGTAGCCTAGTCCTCCACTGGAAGCGTATTCAAGCGACTTAGCGACAAGGCGACTTCCGCGAGGCGACTGGGACGTGACTGAGCTCCCCCATTGGAGGCGACTTAGTCGCGCGAAGTCTGTGGTGGTGTGCAGTAGACTGCATTTATTTTTGGTAGAATGGACTACATAGATAGTTATTATTTGCTGGATAACGCTCTCGTAAATTTCCTTCGGATGAGAAGGAAACGACGAATGTTCTGGATGAACCCAATATTGACAAGGAGGCAAAGTTTGGGTGAATTCAACCACCTCCACGACGAGCTGAAGGGAGATTAAGAGAAGTTTCGAAATTATTATAGGATGGACCTACAAACGTAGGATTACATTTTGAATGCTATACAAGCTTCGATCACCAAATCGTTCAACTTCAGGGACACGATCTCTCAGTGACTCTCAGGTAGTAAAGCATTAAAAGCAGATAATTATTACGTTTTTTCTTGTAATTATTGTTGTTAATCATAATAAGGGAATGTAATGAAAGTACAGAAACAAAAAATTCAGCGTAACTCCTAAAAAAAATATGTTTTTGATATTGAGTGTTAATTTTAACAAGGTAATGTAATTCAGGCGCAAAACTGAAAAGTTCAACGTAACTCCTCTGGAAAATTAACATAATAGTCCTGTAGATGTTGAGGTTCGCCGTTCACAGTCGAAGGGTGCGCCGAGAAAACATGGGAGGGGAAGCCAGGTCGCTAGAAGACTAGCGACTGATCCCATCCAGATAGGATCAGTCGCTCGTCGCCTCAAAACACGCGAAGTCGCGTCGCTCATGTAGCTTGCAGTGGAGGAGCTCTAGTACGTTTTAAGCTTATGGGATTAGTCGCTTGTATACGGACGAAAACGCTTAGTCGCATAGTCGCTTCCAGTGGAGGACCACCCGTAGAGTGGTTTCTCAACTTGTGATATTATACTCTACCACGCCCAGAAAATCCCCATTCCGAATTCAGCATCTCAGGTAAGATTAAAAAAAATAAGGTACAGAACTCACTCTGTTGATTACAGTGGCATCTCAGGGTGAAGTTATATTCTATCACACCCGGAGAGATGAATAAAAATCCGTGGAGCCGTTTGGTCAGCAACTTGGAGGAAACAAACTATATTATAATAAACAAATAATATGAAACACTGAAATTAACACCAAAAAACTATTTTTATATTTCGGCTTCTGCCTTTTTCTAAATCTACCAGAAAATTTTTTTGAATTGTTTACGACATCGACAGAGAAACTTGAGTTACTATGAAGCGTTGCACGTTGCGTGGTCGTCTCCTAATATTTAGTCCTGGAGGATCGTATGCACCTAATACGTAGCAAGGAGCTTTTTCTGATCGATGCAGCATTATTTTATTTTCGTGGGGGTTCATTTTTCGAAGAATTTCAATTCCAAAACTACCGTCGAAGGTCTCATTGTGTAACATACAATGTTGGCTTACGGGTAAATAAATCATCATCAGACCTTACAACTGATGCACGGTAATTTTTCACCCTCAAGTTGAGCTATGTTTCAGCTTTTCCAACGTAAAAATCTGGGCATTCTTTGCAAACCAACTCATTTACACACATAGGCGTTTGGCAATCTGCCGACCTTTGCAAGTGTATGAGTTCGGATTGTTGGCCGAATTGAATGTTGCTTCTTCATTTACCATTGGGCAAACTTTGCATTTACGTTTGTTGCATGGATGTAGTCCTTTGGGAGCCAGTTGATTGTTTTTTGTTCTTCGATGAGTAAGAATATCTCCAATTGATGATGGCTGGCGATATTAGAGTGAAGGTGTATTAGAAAAAACTTTTGTTATTGTAGAGTTTGAGGACAGGATTGGGTAAATTTCTTTCAATATTTTATTCAAAGGCTCGATGCCAAAAAATAATGGTGTAGTCAACTGAACTTGCTCTTTCACATCGTGGATTCCCGGGAGATAATCAACATGAGATGGACTCATCCTTTTCTTTAGCTCTCTTGGGCACCCTCTCGTGTTGAGTTAATCTGACAAGTTCTTCAGATATGAATCCTTGTCTCCTTGCTCACTACATATTCGGTGACCCCTAATCGATAGAGCTCTTGGAATAGAATTTTTAGTGTGACGAGGGTGACAACTCTCATAGTATAGGTATATTTGTTTGTCGATTTGATATGTACTGAAGTGGATTGTAGTGTGGATGTAATTACATCGAGAACTGTGGCTATTGTAGTGTGGGCTATTGAAATGTGGGTTTGTAGTGTGGATGTTTACATCGAGAAAAGTGGCTATCGTTGTTAAATATGTCCATGTGAATTTGACTGAAAATTCTGAATTTAGACCATTTAAAAACTCGCTAAAAGCCTCAAGATCGTTGATTTTGGTTTCTCACAGCGGATGTTTTATTGCATAGTCAGTTTTATTGAAGCTGCTTTCTTACTAAACGCTCAAATGCATTTGCTACCCTCCTATATATGAATTGTTTCTTGAGGAATAAAAAATGAGACGATTCAACATAATAAAGTAATTAACAGTAAAGCGAAATAATAAACAGTTACGGTATAACTCCCTACATCTATTTATTCAATTTTATATTTTTAATCGTTCGTTAATTTCTCATTTTCAGAGTAATCACCAAGAGTCAGCCGAACCTGGGACTGGATGAATGAGAAACGAATTAAAAAGCGAAAGCCGCAGGGGCCGATTGCGAGAAAGGACGAGAATGTAAAAACCGGCGGGCCAGAAACTAGTGGGAGAGGCAGGAAGGGGTGGTCACACTAAATGAGATCCACAGTGAGTCCCCAGGCAAAAAAGTTAACTGTGGAAAAAGACGACTCTACCTAGCTAAAAATCAATAAGACCTAGACTAGGTGTTGAAAAGTTATAGTTGGAGGTTGCGTTTCGTGTCAAGTTTTTCTGCGGCACCTGTTAATTACGCGAAAAAATCAGCGGATAGCGGACTTCCGTCACGTGAACAGGACATACACTCCACTTTTTTTGACAAGCGTTCAATTTTCATCATTTTTGTTTTTGTTTCTCTGTTCAGAATAATGAAGATAACTGTTTTTAACAACATTTTATAATGAAATATGGTTATTTCCATTGAGTAACCTTTTTTACCACAAAGCAACTCACTTTGGGGTCGTCTTGGAGGAATGTCGGAAAACATTATGTCTCCATTCTATTATTATATTTATTATTAGTATTTCAAAGTTCCGAGATTATTCAAAAATCCTAAAACTGAATTTGCACAGCACCATTCTACCAGCACCATTGATCAAAGTCTGTGGTGCAACATTATCTATGTACATACAAGTGGATGTATATAGGTATACGTAGGCACCAATCGAAAAATATTTAATCACTCAAATTAAACACTGCGTTTCACTGGACCGTCTATACCTTACTGTCTGTAGGTAAAAAAAGAGTTATAATAAACTATATTTCTCAGAATAAAAAAGAATATCAGTTGGTTCGATCAGCGAAATTCATTTATAAACTTCGGCGTTCGAACCAGCGGATATTATTTTTTCTTTCAAGGGGATTTTTACAACGTTCACAGCACAGTACCCTCATTCACACTTATCTTGGCTCTCTTTTTTCCTGTCAAAGCCTCCCTGGGGAATAAAATGGATGAACGTATAGATATATAAATAAATATAATTTCCACATGAGGTCATGCTGCACTAACAGAACCTCTCTCCCTAGCTACAAATTTGCAGATTATCAGGAGGATGGTGCGAATGCGATGTATGATGGTTTCATCCCAATTAAAAATGTACCACATCTGATAAGATATTTTAAAAAATAACATAGAAGAGGATGAAATGATGAGTTTGTGATAGGTCATTCCTCCTGACATATTGGTACTATAGCATGAGCATGAAAGTGGCTGAGAAGTTGTAAGAAAACTTGTAAATGTGAAACGTGCGTTAAACCCAGAAAAACCTTTCAACCGAAAGGTGACTGTAGGACGGCCGATAACTCATTGCCAAGATGACGGGAAAGCCTTCTTCTACGCCAGCGAACCCAACGTTGTAATACGCGACACAGGCCGTGCGGACTTCAAACGGCCTCAAGTCCCTTTTGATCGGTGGAGCGGGAAAACATCCGTGGAGGTCCTTCGTAGGATAGGGCAAAGAGTGTAGCAGGGGAAACGACTTCAGACAAAGGAAAAGCTTATGAAGGGCTTTCTTTCTAAGTCGCAAGATAGAGTTCAAGAAAAAATAATAAAGGAGGAATTTTCACTCTGAGGGGTGCGTAATATCAACAGGATTAATGAAATTCGATCTCGAAAACATTTCTGAATCATAAAGGAGACAGTAAGATCAACAGTAGCCAATCTATAAATATCAAACCGTTCAGAACATATAAGCATCGAATGTAAACATTAAACACATTAAATACGTAAGAAATGAGGGAGGGTACCGTTTACTTCCAAACAAAAAAATCTGAAATCGAAAAGCGAATTTTTAGTAACTCGTTCAGGATGCGATAAAAAATCAACATAACGAAACTTTTCAAAAAAGGCCTTCCCTAATTTTTGAATCCGACTGCTACGAGTATATATATATATATATATATATATATATGGGTCATTTCACGCGAACGGCCAAACTTTTTTTTTCGATATTTTTTAAAAGTCCTGATTTTCTAGTATGCTGTACCCATTGGTAATACAAGCTAGGAGCCAAATTTTCAGACCCCTTCTTCGCCCAGCCTTTTCTCTACAACTGTCCGAAGTTTAGGGGTGTGCGCCAAACACTAACTTTTGTTTTAATTGCTCAACCGTTATTGTGCCCAAAAAATCAAGTAAGGTGGCCAATTCTTATGGTAAATCGTCTGCTCTTTTCTGGTAGTCATGTCTAAATTTACAAAACACTTAAGCTTCATCATGAAAACTCAAAATAAAAACTTCTTTTTCACAATTCATCAATTTGGCATTTTTTGAAAAAAAATTTTTTGATCTTAAATCATACCTACTAGTATGTAGAATACGAGGTTAAGAGGACGTAATGGGCCGACAAACGGTTTGTCGCCAGTGGTACTTAATGTACAGCCTGTACTCCCAAAAAACGTAAGCTTCCCCATAAAAACTCCACATTTTATCAATTTCGCATTTTTTGAAAAAAAATTTTTTGATCTTAAATCATACCTACTAGTATGTAGAATACGAGGTTAAGAGGACGTAATGGGCCGACAAACGGTTTGTCGCCAGTGGTACTTAATGTACGGCCTGTACTCCCAAAAAACGTAAGCTTCCCCATGAAAACTCCACATTTAATCAATTTGGCATTTTTTGAAAAAAAATTTTTTGATCTTAAATCATACCTACTAGTATGTAGAATACGAGGTTAAGAGGACGTAATGGGCCGACAAACGGTTTGTCGCCAGTGGTACTTAATGTACGGCCTGTACTCCCAAAAAACGTAAGCTTCCCCATAAAAACTCCACATTTTATCAATTTCGCATTTTTTGAAAAAAAATTTTTTGATCTTAAATCATACCTACTAGTATGTAGAATACGAGGTTAAGAGGACGTAATGGGCCGACAAACGGTTTGTCGCCAGTGGTACTTAATGTACGGCCTGTACTCCCAAAAAACGTAAGCTTCCCCATGAAAACTCCACATTTAATCAATTTGGCATTTTTTGAAAAAAAGTTTTTTGATCTTAAATCATACCTACTAGTATGTAGAATACGAGGTTAAGAGGACGTAATGGGCCGACAAACGGTTTGTCGCCAGTGGTACTTAATGTACGGCCTGTACTCCCAAAAAACGTAAGCTTCCCCATGAAAACTCAAAATAGAAATTTCTTTTTCACATTTCATCAATTTGGCATTTTTTGAAAAAAAGTTTTTTGATCTTAAATCATACCTACTAGTATGTAGAATACGAGGTTAAGAGGACGTAATGGGCCGACAAACGGTTTGTCGCCAGTGGTACTTAATGTACGGCCTGTACTACCAAAATAAAAGAAAAATTGAATTTTCATGATAAAATTTGCACCTATCTGTTGTGCCGTCAAATGTGAAGTTACTTCTAAGCAAATTTGATAAACTGGGGACTTTATAATGAAAACTCAATTTTTATTTTATTTAGGCAGTACAGGCCGTACATTAGGTACCGCTGGCGTCAAACGGTTCGTCGGCCCATTATGTCCTCTTAACCTCGTATTCTACATACTGGTAGGTATCATTTAAGATCAAAATATTTTTTTTCTTCAAAAAATGCGAAATTGATGAATGTGAAAGAGAAGTTTTTATTTTGAGTTTTCGTGAGGAAGCTTAAGTTGTTTGTAAATTTAGACATGACTACCAGAAAGAGCAGACGATTTACCATAAGAATTGGCCACCTTACTTGATTTTTTGGGCACAATAACGGTTGAGCAATTAAAAGAAAAGTTAGTGTTTGGCGCACACCCCTAAACTTCGGACAGTTGTAGAGAAAAGGCTGGGCGAAGAAGGGGTCTGACAATTTGGCTCCTAGCTTGTATTACCAATGGGTACAGCATACTAGAAAATCAGGACTTTTAAAAAATATCGAAAAAAAAAGTTTGGCTGTTCGCGTGAAATGACCCATATATATATATATATATATATATATATATATATATATATATATATATATATATATATATATATATATTGATCCTATTTTGTGAAATACATACAAAGTCTGACTCATTGGAATGAGTTCGGTCAGAGATATTGGACGGTGCCAAGGTAATTTCACAGGTTTTTTTTTTTTTTTTTTTTTCTCCTGATATAGAAAACTACAACTATCGAATGTTACTCCCCCATTTGAGGAAACCCTCGTGCTTGGGGGAGGAGACTGCTACGAGTATATAATTTCTATTACTGTTTATTGTATTAGAATTGCTGTTATTGAACTATGGAAACTCAGGCAATATCTGATGACATCTTGAGGGGTAGTAAGAATAGAATAGATTTATTTACATGATTACAAAATTTAAAGTGAGCCCAATACAGATCATTTTGTACATACAGCCCAACACTGAATTTGGATAGTTCATTTTGTACATATACCTCGTTCTCCTAATAATAGAATTAAGAGTACCAACTACACTGCCCACACAACTCGGCAGACAAAACACCGTTGACAATTTTTAATTTCAGACAGGAAACACCAATAGCACCCATGCAAATCCAATAATGGTTGGTAAGTAATGTGAAATAGCTTTCAAAACCTTAAATCAGAAACGAATCTAAAAGAGCTATTCATTCTAAGCCCGTTTCAATACAATCCTCCCTCTCTATCTCCAACAACCACCAAAAGGAACATTTCCAAAGAAAAGAGGACTTAGAAAATATCATTCATGAAGCAGTCTACTTGTGAGGAGAACTACCATCTTCTCCTGAAAAATCAAGAGCTCTTGCTTATGAAGAGGTAGGCTCTCGGGATTGAACGACAGCGGTAGACAGCCCTGACCTCTTCACCTCAACCGTTCAGAAGGAAACTGTTCTTTCCTACGAGCAGCTCCACAAAAATTTGCAGGAGTCACATCCGGGGAATATCACGATCTCACATCGAACGTTAGGCGCTCCACGCGACTAGGTAGCGCAACCTTTGCCAATTTTCCCCATTTGGCAAGCGATCCTCTGGTTGACAATGTTGCTGCCAAGTAGATGTTATGACATAATGAAGATAATCTTGTGATTGAGATCATGCAATGCTAACTACTAGTGACATTTTCTCGCGTTACAAGACCAACTCTTCATTATAAAGCATCAAGTACTTTCGTCGTTGATACGCTAAAGCATTTTTAATTCACTGTTCTAAAAAAGAATAAGATCCAGTGATACAGGAATAACAAACTTTAGAAACATCGGTGGACTCGGGGACAGTTTTGGCTACATTCGAAAATACATCATAACAATCACTGTCTGCACAAAAATTTTGTTAGTCTTCTCCAATATTTTTCAGTCATAAGATTTTTTCAACGATTTACACACCAGTTTCGATGGTGTAGTTTTGATAGAGAAATTAATATTTTCTCAAAATTGTAATGGATCGAATTCTGCCCGCGGCCCTCACCCATGGAGGCTTTAACGACATGGTGCAGAAGTTACCATGCAAACAGCAGCAGGTACACTGGGAACCAGTGGTTGGGATGTGGGAAGGGAGAGACCAACTGTATCGTTATTAAGTGTTAGTGTGTTATGTGATTATGTTTTTGTGTTATGTTGTTATGTGTTAGTGTGTTAGGTGTTTATGTTATAGTGTTATGTTGATATGTGTTGTGTGCTGTTATTTTATTTCGAAAACGGTAAATAATAATATTAACAATTTCAAACCAAGGGTTCACGTTTTTCAACCTCGGGAACTCTAGGAGGAATAAAACAAAAGAGTGAATATTTCTGAATTGTAAATTGAACCATTCCAGCCGAGGTTATATAAAACCGAAAATTCGGATCAGCATCCATTTTGAATGGCTGCCATTGTTGAAAGCTACCTTTTTGGGAAATTATTTTTTGGCTTCTACTTGACCACTGAAAAACTTTGCTCCCCCCAGGTTTTTCGTTGTTTGGCACAAAGACTGAAAAATAATTACCTTTATTCCCATCGCCACTACTATTATTCTCGAAATACGTAGAAACCGACCCCAAACTCAAAGGTTTATAGAGAATCATTTTTCAGGAAAGCTCCCGATTCCGTTGAAAAAAGTTCGAGCCATGCAGCATGATCCTATGAGCAAAAAATCCTGTTTTTCCTCTGTCATCCATCACAACACTTGTCACCCCCCCCCCCCCCCCCCCCCTAATGAATCTCTCAAACCTAAACTTAACTTCCGCACTATTCTGCGTAATTTATACTAAATTATGACCTATTTTGAAATGACTGCTCACACTTCATTATTAAATCCAAATATATTGTTGGAACTTTATTATGATAACCCGGCCATTTCCTCATTATCAGACAACTCGCATCTGGAAAGAGCTGACAACATCCCGCAGCAAAATTTCTGTACAATATCCTTGATGATCTTACTTTTGGGCATCTTTGATATCTATCTTTTGCCAAACCACAAGTTTTCGACCTTTATGTAATTATCCAAAATGTTATTTATTGTAGGTTGCATTTTGTAAACCATTGAATTGTTCATTGAAAGCCAGAGTTGGATGAGTTAAGTTTCAATCATCTACTACACTTCACCGTCTACAATGCTCGCTATCAACTCCTTCCTTACCTGGATAAAGCCTTTTTCATTATATTTTCGAATCAGCCATTGTTAGAGCCCACCTGTTGGATTTCAATTTTGTATCCACTAACATCCGCGTCATTCTCATTTCTTTCAATAGTGCACATAAAATAGTTAGTTTTCAACATAATTCAACATAAAATAATTCAACGATGTCGGATTGGACACCTTCACCACAATTCTTGTTTGTCTGGCTTGGGCTATTGTGCCAGCCTTCAGGAGCTTGCTTGCTTGCTGTGATATCCAACTCAGGAGTCAATAATGTGGTGAGATCAAACAATTACCCATCTATCCATTATCAACATCAACAGTCATCATTGGCTCTTGGCTGAATACATTCTACCATATTTTCTTTCCATCTTCATTTACTTGTAATTGATCATATCAATCATATCATCCGCATCAATCACCTCATCCAACATCAATTACACCAGTGGTTCGCAACCGGGGTACTACGGCACCCTGAGGTGCCGTGAGCCCCGTCCAGGGGTACCGCAAAATTTTGAGATCGGAATAACTTTTTGTATAATTATAATAAGAAAGGAGAAAAAAAAAAAAAAAAAATATTGAACCTACTGCAATTTATTGGGACACGATTGAACTAATTTTTTTCAATCACTGTGATTTGGAAAAAATGGATAGATTTGTGATTAAGAAAGGAAGATTTGACGCTGATGAAAGAATGATGGATCAAGAAACGGGGTCTGATTCAACAACTGCGAGTACTTCTTGTTCACCAATTGTGACGCAGCCGACGAATGTGACATCGAAGCCCCCAACCACGAGTATGAAAAGTGGTAAAAATAGACAATACCTTGACTCGTATCTAACAGTCGGGTTTACCTGGTGTGGGCCTCCAGACAATCCGATTCCTAAGTGTGTTGTCTGTGGTGAAACATTGAGCAATGCAGCAATGGTCCCAAGTAAATTGAAACGCCACCTTTCTAGTAAACATTCTCATTTGGAGGACAAGGATGCTGTTTATTTCAAGAGGCTTCTTTCTAGCAATAATAAACAAGCTGCTCAGTTCACAAGAAAAGTCAAGGTTTCAGATAGAGCTTCGAGGCTAGCTTCGTAGTTTTCCGAATGATCGTCGGAGAAATGAAAGCACACACCATTGGAGAAAATTTGGTTAAACCTGCTTGCAAAGAAATGGTACGCATAACGCTTGGAAATGATGCAGCTTTGGAAATTGACAAGGTACCCCTCTCGGCTGAAACTGTCGCTCGTCGTGTTGCTGAAATGTCGTTCGACAAAAAAGACAGAATCTCTGAAATCATGAAAACCTCGCCGTTCGCGCTCCAAGTTGACGAAACAACGGATTCCACTGGAAAATACCACTTGATAGGGTTTGCCCGTTTCAGTGATGGAGATGAAATTGTCAGCTAGTTTTTTGTTTGAACGAAATGAAAACGACAACCACGGGAAAAGATTTTTTTTGTTGAGACCATCGATTCATTTTTGCTACCAACGATATACTGTGGAGTAACTGTGTTGTTATATGCACAGATGGAGCTCCAAGTATGATCGGCTCTATCAAGGGATCCTTAACCTTGGCAAAATCAAAAAACCCCAACATGGTAACAACTCACTGTTTTATTCATAGGGAAGCCCTCATGACAAAACCCATAAGTCGGGAATTCGAAGTTGTTTTGATCGATGCAGTCATAATTGTGAACTACATAAAAGCAAAACCACTGAAAAATAGGATTTTCAAACAGATTTGTGAATCTATGGGCGCAGAGTTCACAGGGTTGTTGTTCCACACTGAGGTAAGATGGTTATCGAGAGGAAAGGTACTCACACGTCTTTATGAGCTCAAAGAAGAAGTTCTGCTCTTTCTCATGCGAGAAAATCATGACGATTTTTGTGATCTCTTGACAGACGACGACTGGAGGACGAGACTAGCCTACCTGGCTGACATATTTCAGCACCTCAACGCTCTCAATTCTGGTTTACAAGGTCCTTCTGACAGTATCATATCGCCCACAGAAAAACTTCTGCGTTTGGAGAGAAAATCGGTATGTGGCTGAAGAATTTGGAACATTGAACTTGGAACACATTGAGTGCAAAGAAATTGAAAGCTACCTATTTTATGGCAAACAAAATCGTTCTAAATAATATTCTGCAATTCCAAAACAATGTTGAATTTTCACCTTTTTTTTAGAGATTTTTTAATCACATTTTTTTTGGAATTTGACCCATTTAATGTGCTCAAAAATTGCTAACCAATTCAGTTGGGGAGCTTGATAGTTAGGATCAAGAACGGAATTTATATGTCAATCCTAAGAAGAGTTATCGAATGGAATTATACATAGATACATATATGTATGAATATGAAAACGTGTTAAACTCTAGGATTCGTTTCAGAATACCTCAAAACAGATTTCAACAAAACAAAATGTCAAACGATTTCAATAAAAATGTTTTTGAACCATTGCAATGCTTAATTTTCAACGAAAAATCGCTAAAAACCAAGAATCAATTCTTTTAAAATGGACCTACTTCATATATGAGGTATGAGGATCGGCACCTACTCAAAATTACGGAGATGGCAATGGACAACGAGATTGGCTTCCAGTACAATTTAAGTAGGTTTCCAGTAGAATGAATAGTCACAGCAAGTTAGCATAAGTCCGTATCACAACCGTAAACATATTATTTACGACCACCCCAACAAGCGCAGTGTGAAAAGAAAACGGAACGACGCGAAATGTGGAGCTGAGCCAAGCTGCAGTTGAAAACAAGTAAAGCAGAAATAGCGCAGTTCAACTTACAACCGTTCTTCGGTTATCATTTTATCAGATTAAACGTGACATTCCCATAATGTAGTGGACTTTTAACTAGCTTTCCACCTTCGTAAAGTTTATTGATGAGGCAAAAATGAAGAACTAAAAGACTACTCGAAACGTACTGCATAAAAACCTACCTATTTCTGAAACATGACAACAGGAAATTCAAAGAGAGCGACAAACGATTGAGTTTAATTCAATGAAGGATTGATTGCACATAACTGACAAGAAAATATATTATTGAGAAATTAACGAGTAGTTTTGGGAACACCGTTCCAAGAGGTTTCTAAGGTGCGGCCTTGAAGTTGGCACCTTTTCTTATTGAGGTATATAGAACTACCTATACATCAAAAAATCGGTATTTAACTGTTGATGTTTTCAAAACTCTTAGAGCATTCACTAAAACCTCGTTTTTATAAACGTTGCGGGTGTTACCAACGTGAGACCAATTCGACTTCCGTTTATTCAATCATGGCTTGTCTAATGGAGAAATCGTTTCTTGGGAGTAATCAGACTTTTTAGTGCAACTGCCACAATTGCAGGAGCCAAATCATATTGTATGTTTTCTCGTGGCCTAATTTTAAGAGTGGGAAATAAAACTGAACTGGAATAAAAGATCCAAGTCGAACAGATGTCAGAATAGGGGGATTACGAGACTCGGGAACCCGATGGTAGTTTGCTGTCTCTATTAAGTAATTACATATTCCCGAATAACAATTTCGTATTGATCCCGATTAGAAATAAATAAAAATGAAGCAGTTGGAAGCCGTAAAACCACAAAATAAATGTACTTTGAAAGCATAAAATGCCAACAAACAACGTTGAGATTGAGATGTCTGCCAGTGGTCTGCCACTCACCGCCATTATTAAGGTCGCGCATGCGCACATCTTCTATCTTTGATGAAATGGTATATTCAAATTGAAAAAGGCGCCTATGATTAGATCGAACCGCTTGATTCGCTGTACGGATTTCCCTACGGATCTATTAGTGAGCGGGAGACAAGAAACACGATGGGCTTTCGCCATTATGCACCGAACGAATCAAAAGGGTTTGATCTAATCATGGTGTCAAGGCATCTATAGGTATATACATATATAGTTCCCCCCATCTCCTTATATTACTGTTTCATTTCAATGAATTACAGGAAATCACCCGGAGACCAATATGACCAATGGGGATTCGAACATACAAGGTCTGCCGAAATCTGCCAAAATCCAGAATTATATACTAATAAATAGAATATCATAATGTAAAAAAAAAAAAAAAGTCACGATAGCGGTCATAGCTGCAAAACAAGAGACTAATTAGTAAGGTCCTTGATACGTGCTGCACTTTACCCATAGCCTTCTCATGTTCGGAGCCCCATTATACCATCTCCACAAGTGCATACGGATTTAAATAAACAAAAATCGTAAATTTGGCTATGGATCTCAAAGTGATTTTCAGTCGCAGAACAATGAATTTTCAGCTGATTCGGATAGATTATGGAATTCGTTATGGTATTGGAAACAACGAAAGTATTGAGCAGATATAAATACTGCAGACGGAACAGCAAAACATGGACACAATAAATGAATCCTGGAAATACACTAAGCTATATAATCATCAACTCAATGAGTTTATTGGTAACTATCAGCTCAATCCTAACGCAGGTGTACTTGCACAGAAACTTGGAAGAAAAGGAAAGGAAATATCCTGTCCGACAAGACACATATAGTGGTGAGAATCAGGAGAGCAAACAAGAAACAGTTTTGAGAGGGAAAAGTGGAGAGTTATTCATATTTATGTTGTGATGATTTGTAGCGCACCACAAAAGGAGGTCGTAGCTTCACTTTTTTTCTTCTTTTTATTGGACGGATATGTAAACATTCCGAGGGAAAGATCAGGAGGCGTCATTATAAAAATGTTCCTTTGCCTGGCTAAGATAAGATAAGGAAAGACGAGTTAGAAAACTAGACTATCTCTCCCTTTTACAGGTAGACCAAGACGCAAAATGCAAAACGAGGGAACGATAAACCTGCATTGATGAGGCAACCAAGAACTACATACCATCCAGCCGCCGCTACCGTCATACTGGAGACACCCATATTTTAAAATATTACGTTTTCTATTTCGAATTCATCATAATTAATCAACAATAGACAAAAACTAGATCACTTTATGAGTTACTAATGTCATTATGTAGATGTGTGAATTCATGAGGCAATAATGAGAATGATACAAAAATCAACTTCATTTTTCAGTTAGGAAAGGGCTACCAAATAAAGAGTATGTAGAAACTAATAAAACCAATTAATTCTATATGTACCAACATGTTAAAATCTCTATCTCTATTATTTATAAGAATGAAACTCCGTTTGTTTGTTTGTCGTGTCTATGCACGGCAAAACGGCTGAGTGGCGGAAGTCTACGAGTGCGGGGATATTCTTGGAATTTTCCAGAATAGCGTATAAGCGATTTTAAAATTTTCTAATCCCACCCGAACCATGGGCTAGATGGCTGGAGAGGGGTGGGTCGGAGCCCGTTTTAATGCGCGCTTTTTTAAAATTTCCATCTTTCCCTAGCCCTGCAAACGGCCGTCGGATATTCCGGAAAAATACCGGTTTCGTAGGGTTTTCTACAAGGAAGACGACTGCGTGATCGGATAGCGAAAAAAGTATCAGGGAATGCGTCAAAAAAATTGAAGATTACGGACTCGTTTTCTCGAAAATTCCGACGAAAAACTTGGTTTTGTTCTCATTAAAATATACCCCATAAAGGTACGTTTTTTCGAGACGTTGTTTGCGGGCGAAATTCAGGTTTGATTCCGCCGAATCTGAATCCAAAATCGGATATCGAAAAAAGTGACGGGAAGTCGGTCAAAATGCGAGGAGAAGGGAGGCGAAGCGACTAAATGAGAAGTTAGCTGAGCCCGATGGAATCTGCGAGCAGGCCCGCTTTATGAGAAGGGGGGAAACTTTCCGTTCAAAGACATTTCAACAGAATAATATACGAGGTGAAGGAGAGCCCTTCTACTCAGATAAAATAATGGCCTATCTTTATTAAAGGTAATAAACTTTTCGTGGTTCCACGTAGTTTTATAAGATGTAATTTGTTTGTAAGAATTTCCAACAGAAAAAAAACGTCTGCCAAGTTGGGTGGGCAGTATAACATCCTCACCCGAGCGAAACCAGCAACATCCCCTAGAGATGTTAAACCTACCCTTAGGCATCTACCGTTTGCGAGCGAAGCGAGCGATTCCCCTACATGTTTCAATTGTAATACAACAGAATGGGGGGTGAAAGACCATCGCATGTATACAGCCACACCTTGCGAGCGAAGCAAGCAACATTCCCTACACACATCGGATTTCAACGAGTGTTTTCCTACACATATACAGCCATACCGAGCGAGCAATATCCCCTACAGACGTTAAACCTACCCTTAGGGACCTACCGTTTGCGAGCGAAGCGAGCGATTCCCCTACATGTTTCAATTGTAATACAACAGAATGGGGGGTGAAAGACCATCGCATGTATACAGCCACACCTTGCGAGCGAAGCAAGCAACATTCCCTAAACACATCGGATTTCAACGTGTGTTTTCCTACACATATACAGCCATACCGAGCGAGCAATATCCCCTACAGACGTTAAACCTACCCTTAGGGATCTACCGTTTGCAAGCGAAGCGAGCAACAACCCCTACATGTTCCAATTGTAATACACCTGAATGGGGGGGGGGGGGGGGTGTAAAAGACCATCGCAGCCCTAAGGAATCTGGGAGCAAGCCCTTTTTACCTGAAGGGGAACTTCTTGAAGGAAGGAACTTCTTCGTTCGAAAGACATTTCAACAAAATAATAGAAGGGGTTTTTCCTACACATACATATAAATACCGAGCGAGCGAAGCAAGCAATAACCCCTAATAAACATTTCGCGGTTCCACGTAGTTTTATAAGATTCAATTTGTTTGTAAGAATTTCTAACAGAAGAAAAGGCTGCCAAGTTGGGTGGGCAGTATAACTTTCCAACATATTGTAACATGGGCTGTAGGTCTCCATGGTATCCCACTATATCCCATTTCATCTATACATACCACACCAAGCGAGCTAAGCAAGTAATACTCCCTACACACGTCGGATTCCAACGAGGTTTTCCCTACGGACTCGGGGTGGACTATATCCCATCGCATCTATACATTACAGAGCGTGCGAAGGGAGCTAGACAACCCACCTCAAACGAGTGAAGCGAGCAACATCCCTTCACACGTTAAACCTACCCTTAGTTATCTACCGTTTCCAATCATTCCACAAGTCCCACTCGTCAGTAAAAGACCATCGCATCTATACAGCCACACCGAGCGAGCGAAGCGAGCAACATCCCCTACAATTCAACTGTAATACACCTCAACAGGGGGGTCCAGGGGGGGCGGAGCCCCCCGGCTGGAAGTGAAGGCGAGCGAAGCGAGTTAAAGCGGCTAGTAGTATAGATGTTTGAAAATCAAAAGTAATGAACTGGATAAAAACAAAAATTTCTTCAATATTGATATTACTCATACATACTACAAATTATTTTTTCGGCTCCTTCCACTCCCAATTTAATCAACCGTTCTAAAATGTTCTATTTGAACGTTACTTGGGAACATAAAAGTGGAGATTTGAGTGGCGGATCAACAGCTCGGTGAACAATGTAAATTATATAGTTAAGACGTCTTGTGGTGAGTGAGTGAGGATGAGTCTTTGGTGCAACACTTCCTAGTGATAATCCCTCACATAATTTATAAATTAAATATATTAATATTCATCATTAGAAATGTGTTTTCAATCTCAATGGGATGTGTGAATGCACCACCACACTTACCAGTACGGTTGTGCGATAGGCGGAAATCGGTCAAGCCGTTTAAGAAGCGTCTCACTCCCAAACGCAGTAAAAAATGAGTGAGAGAATCCGACTATTAGCTTGGCCGAAATTGAATGATATCATGCATTTTGTGGCTAGGCATGTTGTGGCTGAGCGGTTTTATAGGGGGGGGGGGGGGGGGAATAATATCTACTTGCGATTATACAACATCATACTGTAAATAAATAGTTCAAGAAATAAGTTCACCGTTCAAAGCTTTATATTTGATAACAAAGCAAATAAGACGTTACTAACAAATAACAGGAAAGATCGGGTAGTGCTCTCAGGGAAATATCCAAAAATAGAAAGGAGGGGATGTATATAATCGTCTGATAGAATCAATAGCACATTAATAATTCAATGAGATTCTGCTGAGTCAATTCGCGAACACGTCATCACTTCCGCAACCCTTGGATTGGATTTTTTACACCCCCTGAGCCTATAAGACGCGAAACGTACATCAGACAAACGCACGCTGAACCTTCGTTCTATAAATTACTATGAGTACGAGCTCTCCGACTGGGGACAACCAAGTCGTACGACAACAAAAACTGTCTGACAATCCAGCTACTTGGAGGACAATAAACTAATCTGAAACTCGTCCTATCCTGTAGAACTAGAATAAGTCTACCAAAAGATGCAATGATACTCGTAAAAATATTTACTGGGAAGTGAACTTGTGAACTAAGCACAATACATTTCAACCATCTAACTTTAAAACGGAGTGAAAATAATCATTAATACCAACATCGCTATCACTATATCACACTAACAATTCATTTCTAGAAGAAATGGCTAGTACATAAATGTCTGCTAGGCGAAAGAGCTGAAACCACGTGCGAGCAAATCTAAACCATCAATATGTATATTGAAAATCCGACAACTAGCAAGCACCTCGCAAATAGGACGAACTTTCAATGCATGACAACACCTCTTCAATCGCAATGCAATCGATCAGGGCTCAACAACTCAACCTATCGAATATATAATAAAAATCTGTATAGAGATAGGCATAGGAATGAGTATGATTGATGGGTGATGGATGATGTTTGGCTGCTAATCAAACTACTGACCGGATTTTTACAAACAATATTACTGTTATTAACGTGAGGGCGAAGAAATGTTAAGATGGCTTTCGAATTTACTTCTGTTTAGGTAGTTTAGCTTTCGTTTGAAATGTAAGGTAATTCGTTGGGGACTATACAGACCCACACCCCGCAAACAACAAAAAATGTTACCAAAATCGACTATAAAATGAGGGAGCTATGTGTAATAAGACAATTTTACGTGCCTATGGAGCATACAGCGTAGGTGATATCAATACCACAGCAAACGAATAATTGCTACTTGAAGGACAGTCTACCAAACCAAAACATTCCTTGAAAACTTTTTAGAAAATACCTGCGTTTCAAGATATTACGAACGCACTAGCTAAATTAAATCCCATTCAATCTCACTGATTATTATCATTCTCAGCCTCGCTCATCGCGAAAAATATGGTAAGCCAAAAAGACTCTAGTGAGCTAGAATATAGAAGTTTTATCTTTTAAGGGCACTTATTTGGCTTTGGAATGTGAGATAAACCTGAATTAACCCCGATAATCCCTTCAAGGTAATTTTGGTATATCACTATAAACCATACATAATGATCACGGAGGCTTTCAGATTGAAGGAATGATACAAAATATTATACTTTACTTCCAGGTCATGATCAGTGAATGCATCGCAGCTACCGCCTCCCTCACCTCTGTTCATACGCTGCCTTCCGGATCGGCGATCGTAATTGACCTAGTTGCCTACGAGCGCAGAGTTGCATGATGCGACGGCTAGGAAGGATGTTTGCACGCGTCGCAGCTGAACTACCAGTGTGAACTACCAGTGTGACTAACATTCCATAGAATTAGAAATATCTAATTTTTGGAAATCATAACTCAACGTCACGCATCCAAGCGTTATTGAAAAAAAAATATATATACAGGGTGATTCCCTCGCAGATGCAAAAAAAATTTTTGGGTGAAACTACATCAAAAATGGAGCAAAATGCCACCAAATGCATATTTTTATCTCAATCCGTTTTCGAGATATGATTTTTTAAAGTTTTTTTCAGGAAAACCGTGTTTTTTTCCTTTTAAACTAAAATTTCTCTACTTTACTTCATTTAATTTTAACTTTTGACCACATTTTCGGAATCAGCATTAAATTTACTATAAGAATAGTGTACTTGAGTTCTTAAAAAGTACCATCCAAAGGCCCTCACATCAGCTCAAACATTGACGACTTTGAAAAAAGAATATTTCTGAAAATCTTTAAAACTTTACTACTCTTCCAAAACGAATCCTGGAAACTGGCAAATCTCATGAAAACTGCTTCGTCTAATACTCTTTCCAACGGTATAATCAAGTTTACTTTTATTTTGTTATTTAGTGGAGAAAATTATGTTTTAATGTTAAAAAATGTGGGTTTTTCAATGAAATTGTTGGTTTTCTCGAAAGATGACCCTCCATGAACCTACGAGTATGGGGTCGGTTTCTATGTATTTTTTCACGCTGTATCGAATGGTAACATTTGTATATCCCTCCAACTACGTTATAACCGAGTTTTACACTTAAAATCGCAAATGTTTAGTTTGTTTGTTACGATTAAATGTATGTGTGTTATGGGGTAAAACTAGTTAATTAAAGTGTAAAACTCGATTATAACGTTGTTGAGAGATCTGCAAGAGTTTCCATTCGATCCAGCGAGAAAAAATACATAGAAACCGACCCCATACTCGTTGGTTCATGGAGTGTCATCTTTAGGAAAACCAACAATTTCATTGAAAAACCCACATTTTTTAACATTAAAACATAATTTTCTCCACTAAATAACAAAATAAAAGTAAAATTGACAATACCGTTGGAAAGCATATTAGATGAAGCAGTTTTCATGAGATTTGCCAGTTTCAAGGATTCTTTTTAAAAGAGTAGTAAAGTTTTAAAGATTTTCAGAAATATTATTTTTTCAAAATCGTCAATGTTTGAGCTGATGTGAGGGTCTTTGTATGGTACTTTTTAAGAACCCAAGTACACTATTCTTATAGGAAATTTAATGCTGATACCGAAAATGAGGTTGAAAGTTATAATTAAATGAGGCAAAGTGGAGAAATCCGAGTTTAAAATGAAAAAACACGGTATTCCTGAAAAACCTTAGAAAAATCATATCTCGAGTACGGATTGAGATAAAAATATGCGGTTGACGGCATTTTACTCAATTTTTGATGTAGTGTCACCCAAATTTTTTTTTGCATCTGCGAGGGAATCACCCTGTATATATATTGTTATGGGAATCAGGAACCTTCAATTTTATTGTTATGAAAATCATCATGTGTTTAGATGGCATGTTTATGTTGCTACTGAAGAAAAGTTGGTTGTTGAGTTTTGCGAATGATTGAGTAATTGTTGTGTTTTATTTTGGTTGTTGAAAAGTTAATACAGTCTATTATTTCGAATTGTTGTTCTGCGTAACAATTGGTGTCAGAAGTGTTCTTCGACTCTGCGTTCCGGCATGGCTGACAGCGACTCTGTGGCTCAGCGAGTGCGACGACGTCGTGCTGCTTCGGTTTCGGCGGTGTCGAGCCCTGGAGTCGGTGGGCTTGTCCCTGGTGAGGGAGGGGAAGAGCTGGATAGGGAGCAGACAACTATGTCAACACACCCTGTAGGCTCTCAGTTGAATGCTACAGTATTAGCCTCACTGGATATGGTTGCACAACAGTTGTCAGTGTTGACAGGAGCAGTTCAACAATTAGTGAGACAAAATGGCACAGGATGTGACAGTTTAGGTGCCGATATTAGTACCCGCCTACCACAATCAGGAACCGAAGTACTCACATCTGTAATCAAGGGTACATCGAGCCCCTCTACAAAATCAATGGACCTGGTTAAACCTTCAACATTCGACGGTACCACACCTTGGGATGATTATTGGACTCAATTTCAGGTTATCGCAAAGGCCAATGGATGGAGTAGTGGTACAGCTGCAGTGAGGCTAATGGCTGCTCTCCGTGGGGTTGCTCTTGCTGCTGTTTGCAACCTTCCAACTACATCCCAAGATTTACCAACGATGGTTGATTGTCTGAACCGGCGTTTTGGTGCACAGGGTCAAGCTAGGCTATATCTAGCCCGCCTTCGACAAAGAATCCAGGGCCAACGAGAAGATGTTGCCACTTTCGCAGCTGATGTTGAAAGTCTAGCACGCCGAGCGGTGCCTGGGGAAGAGGCCCGAGAAACGATTGCCTTGGAGCAGTTTTTGAACGGTTTGAAGAACCAGCGGATTCGAGAAATGGTGATTGGAAGTGATCCAACAACTCTGAGGATGGCAATGACAAGGGCATTACAGTTGGAAGCTGGTTTAACACAACCACTTATGACAGTTCGCACTGTGGGCAGTCTAGAAGATGATGTCAGGTTTGTGGAGACCAGTCAAGCACTACAGAGGATGACACAAGAAGATACAGAAGATAGGAAAGAGGATATTCGCCGAGCAACAATGAAAAGAAATTTCATAGAAAATACGCGATGGAGGGACAGTAAACGACCACAAAAGCAGCTTGAATGTTGGAGATGTGGGCGACCTGGTCATTTTCAAAGGGAATGTAATGGGCGTTCGGAGAATCAGGAAAACTGAAGAATACCAGTCTCATGGCCCAGAGACTGGAGAAAAGACAGGGGCCTCAAACGTATCAGGGATTTGGACCCCTTTTCCCAATATTCCGCACATCCATAGTCATGGAGGGGAGTGTCGACAGTCAGCCTTGCCAAATGATTTTGGATACTGGGGCCACTATTTCTGTAGTGCACCCATCTTTGGTGGCTGATGAGAAAGTGAAGAAGAGGCTTAATGATAATGGTCGATTGAGAACAATTAGTGGGGAAACAATGCCTGTGAAGGGTTGGGCCAAGGTCCTAATGGATTTGGGGGACAAAAGGCCTAGACTTCATGATTGCGTGGTAGCTGATATTCAGGAGAAGTGCATAGTGGGAATGGATTTTCTTGAATCCTATCACTGTGTGATCGACGTGGGAAAACGAGCACTACAGATGGGCGACTCGTGGATCCAGTTTGCACCAAAAGAGGATACTCCAAAGATGCAGGGGGTGTACACATTTTCAGAACAGCCCTTGGAGGTGAGTGATGAGCTGAGGGATTTATATGAACGCTCTACTGATACAATAAAAGAAAGAGAAGAGCAGCAAGCCCTCTTTCACTTACTGAAGCAGAACTCTGATGTTTTTGCGTCAAATAAGCAGGAACTTGGAAAATGCACTGTTGGACGACATGACATTGATGTACAGGGGCACACTCCCATCAAACAGCAGCCTAGGAGAATCAGCCCAGTTCAACAAGAGACTGTAACGGCATTAGTCAAGGAGATGCTGGAAGCAGGTGTCATTGAAGAGTCTTCCAGCCCTTGGGCAAGTCCTGTGGTTATGGTACGCAAAAAGGATGGGTCATGGAGATTTTGCATTGATTACCGCAAACTTAATGCAGTAACAGTCAAGGACTCGCACCCACTTCCGCACATTGAAGAGACCCTTCGATCTCTGGAAGGTAGTAGATGGTTTACCACCCTAGATCTGCAGAGTGGGTATTGGCAAATTCCATTAGAGCCTACAGCCAAAGAAAAAACGGCATTTTGTACCAGGTATGGCCTCTATCAATTCCGAGTTATGCCATTTGGGCTTTGTAATGCCCCGAGCACATTTCAACGGTTGATGCGACAGCTTCTACAGCCCCTAATGAACAAAGGAGTGTTGGAAGTGTACCTAGACGACATTTTGGTGCATACCAAGTGCTTTGCAGAACACTTAAAATGCCTAGAGGAAGTTTTTGCATTGTTACGCAAGGGTGGATTGAAGCTCAATACCAAGAAATGTGAGTTCCTGAGGAAAACGGCTACGTATTTGGGTCATCTGATTACAAGTGATGGTATTTGTACAGACCCAAAGAAAATCCAAGCAATTGTAGACTGGCCACGTCCCACAACAATCAAAGAGCTACGCTCATTTGTCGGGTTATGCTCATATTATAGGGTTTTTGTGCCAGGACTTGCTGATGTTCTGAAACCATTGTATCAAGTTCAGAACCAGACTAGCAAACATTTCATTTGGACAGAAGCCTGTGAGATAGCTTTTTCAGAGATGAAGCGCCTCTTGCAACAAGCTCCTGTGTTGGGTCATGTTTCACCAGCTTGCTCATTCATAATTGACACAGATGCAAGCGAGATGGCAATCGGAGCTGTGCTCTCACAGGTGCAGGAAGGGGCTGAGCGTGTAATAGCCTATTATAGCCGCTGTTTGTCACGATATGAGCGTAACTATTGTGTTACTCGGAAAGAATTGTTGAGCGTTGTGGCAGCAGTCAAGGCTTTTGCACCTTATGGGCTGGACAATGGGAAGCAACTGACTGTGAGGACTGATCACTCTTCTTTAAGATGGTTGACAAACTTTAAAGCAGTGGATGGACAATTGGCAAGGTGGCTCGAACAATTAGCACCATATTCTTTGAACATCCAATACCGGAAAGGGGCTCTGCATGGGAATGCTGATGCGTTATCTAGGCGCCCTTGTGCTGAAAAAGGGTGCAAGTATTGTGACAAACGAGAACAATGTGCGGAATTAGAAGAAGTCTGTGGAATTGAATTGCAACAAGATGATTCTCTGCAATCCCTGATAAATGGACAGACTGCAGATCCAGACCTTCAACAAGTGCGCAGCTGGGTTGAGAGGGGGGAACGACCAGAATGGACAGAAGTAACAAGCCTCAGTGCAACTGCCAAAGCCTATTGGGCGATGTACAACTCTTTGGAAATACAGAGAGATTGTTTATATCGGCGGTGGGAAAGTGTGAATGGACAAAAGACCATGTTGCAAGTGGTGGTACCAGTAAAGCTCCAGAAGCAGATATTCGATGCAGTTCATACACCAGTCCACTTTGGGGAAAGAAGAACAGGCAGCATTCTTAGGAAACAGTTTTATTGGATAGGAATCCATCAAGATGTAAGGAACTGGTGTCGGCAATGTGTCAGCTGTGCAAAGCGGAGAGGTGGACAGCGTTCCAGTAAAGCACCTTTGCAGCTCTGCGTAAGTGGTGTACCATTCCAGCGAATTGCCATAGATGTGTTTGGGCCTCTTCCAACAACAGAGCGTGGAAATCGATACGTGTTGACTGTCGTGGACTTTTTCACGAAGTGGCCAGAAGCCATTCCTATACCAGACCAACGAGCTGAGACAGTGGCCAGTGCTTTGATTCATCATGTCTTTTCCCGCTTTGGCATCCCAGGAGAACTTCATTCTGACAGGGGGACCAATTTTGAATCAGAACTCTTCCAATGCCTCATGACCCAACTAGGGATTAGAAAAACGAGAAGTTCACCCTTGCACCCACAGAGCGAAGGTCAAGTGGAGAGGCTTCATAGGACCCTCTATGACTGGCTTGCAAAGATGATTCAGAGTCATCAGAGAGACTGGGACTTGCAGCTGCCTATTGCTCTACTTGCATATCGTGCATCTGAACATGCCACTACTGGGTACTCCCCAGCATTCTTGGTGTATGGTAGAGAGCTTGCGTTGTCTGTCCATTTACTCTTTGGGACACCACCCAACGATAAGCATCTGCCTCAGTATGTGGAGGAACTTCGGGCAAGACTGGATGAGGCACATGTTGCTGCTAGGGAGCAGTTGAAAGTAAGGGCAGAGGACATAAAGCGAAGATATGACGTCAGATCCAGAATGCCTCGGTTCCAGGAAGGAGATCTGGTGTGGCTACACAATCCTCAAAGGACAAAGGGACGGAACCCAAAACTGCAATGTCCCTGGGATGGCCCATTCAGTGTTGTGAAACGGCTGAATGATGTAGTTTTTCGAATACGAAACCCCAAAGGAAAGTTAAAGGTCGTTCACTCTGACAGGCTCACCCCCTATTGTGGACCTTAAAAAAAGAGGCGGAGGAAGTGTTATGGGAATCAGGAACCTTCAATTTTATTGTTATGAAAATCATCATGTGTTTAGATGGCATGTTTATGTTGCTACTGAAGAAAAGTTGGTTGTTGAGTTTTGCGAATGATTGAGTAATTGTTGTGTTTTATTTTGGTTGTTGAAAAGTTAATACAGTATATTATTTCGAATTGTTGTTCTGCTTAACAATATATATATATATATATATATATATATATATATATATATATATATATATATGATTTTTGAACCAAGATACTTCAATATTATTTGTTCCTAGATATGTTGGCCCGCAATGGCACACAAATTGAGGGTATTTGAAGAAGAGTCTGAATGATGGCACATTAGTTTTAATATAATGGCTACGGTGCAAGCACCAACGTAAGATTTTCCCAACTTATCCAGTCGCTTCGGCAAACGTGAATGGATAAATGAATCAATCAATTCTTAAGATCCAGAAGCCCGAAGAAAAAATCAAATTCGAGACTAGGTGCGAGGTGCTAACAGGGTAACTTTATATGATTCACTTTAATTTAATTCTTAAATTACTTATTTAATCAAAGGCATATTGCATTTACTATAGAATGTTCGTAACCTTAAAAGTGTTCAACCGGTAGTGGGCTTTTGTAAAGAGACTTAACATCTAGTAACCATAGTGGAATCTTTCATGAACAATTTCGCAACAGCATAAAAACTACGAGATGCGAGATGGAGTGTACGTCATGAAAGTAAATCTATCTACATCTACCGTCAAGACCGCAGAAACAGTTCAACGTCGTCTTGAGGGGTAATGGGCCGCGAAATATGTTGTGGAAATACTCAGCATTTAGCTGCGGTGGGCTTTATTGACGTTACTTCCGCTCTCTCTGAAAACTCACCGAGATCAGCGGTAACGTGCACAAGGTATTTAAACACGATTCGCCTCCATGAGAACAATATTAAATTTTTGGAAAAAGTTGACATCCATGATTTTACATAAGAAAAATATGCTGAGGATGACATAAGAGGTTTTTAACAGAATTTTTCACTTACTGCCGTGTGTACTTATTTTGGTAAATCATTTTCAATAATGGACACTAGTCGTAATCTACCAAGAAAGAAAAAAGAGAAGACGATTTAAAAATAGCAAAAATAGAATAAACCGACCACAAACTCGTATTTTAAAATAGAAGCTCAGTTTTCAAGAAAACCCTCAATTTCATTTGAAAAAACCACGTAAATACATTGAGTTATCCCCAAATTAGCAAAAGAAAAGTAAACCTGATTACATCGTTGGAAAGGTGAGATCTTGGCGCAGTTTTTACCGTTCTTCCATCTTGGTAAAATATCGGTTCTCAAAGTTCTATTCCCGATTGAAAAAAGCTCGAGGTTTCCCAAATTAAGTAAAATTTTCTTTTCGGAGGGCTTTTTCATGCCTCATATCTTACCTAATTCTTAAAAGATGTCAGGCATGTATCTGATAGGAAATTTGATGCTCTTGCCAGCGGTACCCTCAACTTTAAATGTACACAGCAAATCAAGGGAAATGCGATCTTTTTAGTGATAAAAGGACGAAAATATACACACAAAAAAAACTTAAAAATTACATTACTGGAAAACTAAGCGTTTAATGAGAACTCTCTTGAGAGAGAAAATCCGATCAGAAATGAACTCTAGGATCGATCCCTGAAGTTTCGTCCGCCTTAAGCCGAACAACCTGTTTAATACTGAGGGGATTATTCTTTCAAATTAGTAGGTATAGTTTCCCTGGTTGCGTGGAAAATGTACCTTATCAACTAAGTAGCTGTTGTTAGCATGTAGCGAACAAATAAGCCATTTTTTATCCCCGGAAGGCATCAACAAATAGGTAATTTTATTTCATTTCAATATAGCTTAAAGCCATAAAAGGGTTTTCAAGAGTTTGAAAACTAATTTATTTATTTTGAATGAACAACAGTATTACGGGAAACTGTGCTTCCCTGAATGTTTCATGTGTGAAGGTTTCTGGTGACGAAAGTTGCGGGATGATAGGAGTGACGAAACTCCGGTGGTGTGCTAACAATAGAAAGCGAATTTTCAACATTTTGCGAGTGAATACCAAGTGCAAACATATATTTCAGTTTCCTCATCCAGAATGGAAAGAAACATTATCTCAATGTCGATTCATCATTTCCATTCAATTCAATCCCAACTATCTACCAAAAAAGTAACATGAGTTGTTACGGAAAGGAAAGGTATTGGAAAGGAAAGAACATCAATATATACGTAAGGTTAATTAACCAAGAAAACAATTATAACCCGCTGTGCATTGATTTTCAGCGCTTTTCTTCTTTTGTCAATTTTTATCATCCAAGTTTTAGTAGACAAAAAAGAAACCTTACTGCGAACTACAAAATACTGTAGCGTTCAACTGAAATGAGGAAATGAGTTAAAATTTCATTTTGATAGCACGTCGCTAAGATAGCTTGAGAGGAAAGCACTGCTCGAAGGTGCTGTAAGACGGGTCGGGAAATGAACGGAAGTGGGTTAAACGGGCGTTTGACGTCAATAAATCTGATTTGCAATATCCTCTAGATCCTAAGGATGTTAAATGGGGGATGCTAAGTTGCTGACTACCACTAGTCTAGTTAGGCCACAGAATTCATAACTAATTTACGTTGGAGCCCTTGAATATTCTCATATACGGAAATTAAAGGGGTGCTAATAAAATTACTTATGATCCAAAAATATTTGCCAATGAATGAATTTTACATCCTACCATACACACTAAGGTACCATTTTGCATTGAAAGCGTGCATTTATTACAGATGTATATGTTAATTTTCAGTTCAATATTAAATAAGATTTTCGGGAGCGTTAACACAGCGTTTGCTCCGTTCAAGCTAGTGGAGGTTAAAGAAATAAAGACCTGATACAGACATAAAGATGAGAACGCTGCAAATGAGGGGGACAAAGACGGGTTTGTTTAATATTTTTCAATGAAATTTTATTATGTCACCCCAAGAGTATTCTCGTTGATCACACTTTCCTATTGTAGAGAGGTTATTTTATGTGACTTTTAGCAAAGAATAAAGCTATTTCAATGGGTCCAAAAATTTTAAAATCAAAATTTTTGAAATTGTATTTATTGAGAATCGGTTTGTGGCTTTCTGAAACGATTCCTGGATTATATATGTGTGTGTGTTTGTATCTATATGTGTATGTGTCTATGAATGAGTATGAGTATGTGTCTGTGTGCGTGCGGGCGTGCGTGCGTGCGTGTGTGTGTGTGTGTGTGTGTGTGTGTGTGTGTGTGTGTGTGTGTGTGTTTTCCATGCGCACGCTTTCTGCCATCCAATCTCTTCGCCTGAGGCCCCACTATAAGCAGCTTGTCCAGGAGGCGATCCTGACAAATAGCCGTGGGGCCTCTCCCGCATCTCCTACAGGCGTGGGGCAACAGCCCGCCATTCAGCAATCCTCCCCCGGGACCTCCGGTCTTCTTGAAGACTTGAAGACTGAAGTGTTGAGGCTCGGGGAGCAGGTAGGCCGTATTGATGGTTATGAGAGTGCCTACCTGCAGGATCTGGTGAGGCGGGCTGTTGAGAGGCCTGAAGGCTTGGAGGACGAGGTCGCAGCCTACATACAGAGGATCTTCCCACGGGTTGAGGAAGCGACCGTGACGGGGCATCAGGGAGCAGTTCCTCCTACTTTGGTGCCTCGTGGAGGTCGCAGAGCAGCAAAACAAGCAAGAAGGCGGGAATATCAGCGGGTCCAGAAGTTGTGGAGGAAGCATCCGGCTCGTGTGGCTGCGGAGGTACTGGAAGGAGCTGGGGATGAGCAAGTTTTGCCCCCTCTCCAGGAGTTTGTGGACTTTTGGGAGCCACTCTTGAGTGCTCCCAGCCACAACCCTGGTGAGCCAGTGGTACCCCCAGCTTCCACCAGGGATTCCTTACGTGGCATCATGTGCACGCCGGTGCTTCATGACGAGGCACATAAGTGCCGTGTCAAGAACTCCACTTCTGCTGGACCTGATGGTGTTTCTGCCCGACGTTGGAACAAGACTCCAAAAACAGTTAAGCTGCTCATCCTCAACTTACTCCTTCTATCGGGAAGACCCCCGAAAGCGTTGACCCGCGCCCGGACAATTTTCATCCCAAAAAAAGGGTTAAGTGGGCCTGGAGGCTACCGCCCGATATCTATATCGTCTGTAGTCTTCCGCCATTTCCAAAAGATTCTGGCATCTCGCCTCCAAGCTGCTAGTGTCATAGGTGACGTCCAGAGAGCATTTCGGCCAGCAGATGGCACAGCAGAGAACCTTACAGTTCTCCAAACTGTCATTTCGCTGGCCCGTATTAAGAAACGGCAACTCCATCTTGCCGCTCTGGACGTCGCTAAGGCCTTTGACACCGTTAGCCATTTTGCCCTGACCGATTGTCTTCGTGGTGTCGGGGCACCTGCTCGTTTAATTGAGTATGTTGCTCGCCTGTACCACGAAGGCGTGACGGTCCTCGAGGCAGGAGGTGAGATGTCGGGGGATGTTGACATTGGGCGCGGGGTACGCCAGGGGGATCCTCTGTCGCCACTCCTCTTTAACCTGGTCGTGGACACGGCCTTGGGTAAGCTGCCAGCTGAAATAGGGTTCGATCTCGCCCCTGGGGTGCGAGTAGGTGCACTGGCTTTTGCCGATGATGTAATCCTACTCGCCGAAACCCGTGAGGGCTTGCAGATTGCCCTCAATGCCTTTGCTGAGCAGCTAGCCAGGTGTGGTTTGGTGGTTAACCCGGATAAGTGTGGGTCAGTCTCCTTGGTCCCGTCGGGTCGCCAGCATCAGGTGAAGGTGGTGGATGAGGAGTGTTTTGTCATAGGACAGTCACCCATCCCCTCCCGATCCGTGCTGGAGGTTTGGCGGTACCTTGGAGTTGACTTCATGGGTGTGGCCACCATTGCCGCAAGCCGTGTGGACCTTGGTGGAGCACTAGCTCGTATCACCAAGGCTCCATTGAAGCCACAGCAGAAGCTGCGCCTCCTTCGCACGTACTTACTGCCAAAGCTGACCTATGGGTTAGTCTTTGGTAGGCTTACTGCGGGGAGGCTGCTAGAGTTAGATCGTGAAGTTCGCTCTGCTGTGCGCTCTTGGCTAGGCTTTCCACCTGGTGTCCCAAGTGCCTATGTCCATGCACCGGTCAAGGCCGGTGGGCTCGGTATTGTCTCTCTCTCAGCCAGCATCCCATCTTTACGCCGCCAGCGCCTGCTCGCCCTTAGGGGCTCGAGCTGGGAAGTTGCCCGCACTGCTGCTGACCTTGACTTTGTCAAGCAGCAGTTGTTGTGGTGCGACCGAGCAACACCAACTGCTCCCAAACCCAGCTCATCTGCTGAGTTCGCTGCTGCGCTACATGAGTCAGTAGATGGTAAAGAACTCCGACAGTGCTCTGAATCCCCCATTTCTTCCCAGTGGGTGGAATGGGCTTCAGAGGGCATTGGGGCCCGCGACTACCGTCATTTTCACGCCGTCCGGGTGGCCACATTGGCCACCTCGGTGAGGTGCTCGAGGAGTAGTCGCGGGACAGTAGACACCCTTTGCCGTGCCTGTCGGGGTAAAAATGAGAATCTGTATCATGTGGTGCAGCAGTGTCCTCGTACCCACGGTGGCCGCATTCTCCGACACGATGCGGTTGCCAAGCAGATAGCAGGCGCTTTGTCATCCAGCGGTTGGGCTGTTGAGAGAGAGAGACTATATCACATGCCGAGTGACCGGGGCAAGAAGCCGGATATCGTTGCTGTCAAGCCCGATGGGTCTGCCATAATCCTGGATGTCCAGGTTGTCAGTGGCAGCGTTGACATGGAGCAGACCTGGCGGGCTAAGAAAAGTAAATATGATAGAAATGATCTGCGACAGGCGATATCTGAGCTAAAAGGAGTGGCTCCTAATAACATCAAGGTTATGGCTGCGACGGTGTCATGGCGCGGGGTGTGGTGCGGGAAAAGCGCCACGGAGTTACTCGAGTTGGGCATCTCGGCAGGAGTACTCCGTGGTATCACCACCCGCGTCCTGAGGGGTTCTTACTTGAACTGGTGGTCATTTTATAGGGGCACTTCCTTTCATCCCATTCTTCCTCCTCGTCCTACAACTTCCCTTATCCCTAGAGCCGGCGTCGGGTAAACCTGGGCGTCCTCCCCACTTTTTTATTTTATTTGTTTATTTTTCAATTTAATGGTGTGCCCCCTCCGCCTTTGAGGGGAGTTTTGTAAAAAAAAAAAAAAAAAAAAAAAAAAAAAAAAAAAGTGTGTGTGTGTGTGTGTGTGTGCCGCATTTATGTGCCATTCCAAACGATAACTCCCCTTACAGGATGAGAAAAAACTGTTCTTGCGCCAAAAATCAAGCATTCCAAATAAAAGGATGAGTTCGTTGGTCAGCACATTAAATTGCTCAATTTAAAAAAAAAAATGCTCAACAAATCACCACAGTGCCGCTAATGACCCTTCAGGTCGTGATGAGGCTAAATTCTAAAAAAAAAAAAAAAAAAAAAAAAAAAAAAAACTACAAATGGCTAAACTGCTAAAAGTAGTTAAAATTATATTTTTAGCAGAATTTTAGTCAAAAGAAGTATATCAACGATGAACTAGACCATTAAAAAAAACTATTCACAAATTAACGTTGAAAATTATTTTAAATTTTATTAATGTTTGCTGAAAAAATAATGTTAAAAATGGGTTTTTCTGCCATAAAATTGGTAGTTAATTATTTCTTTGCATTCAAAATGCTCAAATTCCAAAAAATGTTGCGTACTTTAATACGATAATCTTACGAAAATTCGCTCATATAATCGTGCTTCTTGATTTTAACTTTTTTCAATTTGGGCATCTAACAATCTCCCCAATCATCGTAGGAACGATCTTGGTCACTCTTTCCCATACGGACTATCCTGACATTCGATAATAGGAATACGTCATTCAGGCCCACAGGTATTCCTCATCCTTAATTAGAGGAATATTATTTTACTGTCAATAATTGATATGAATATGGACCAGTATAATACGCGAATTTGTTCATTCAAACATCTCTTAGGATCATTTATTAGTATTGATTTATAACATAAATGATATGTAGAGTTTTGGTCAAGAATTCTAAGTTTTTGGGTTCATGCCAAGAGGTCACACAATAGAATCATGCTATTTTAAATAATTATATCATATTCGAGGTCGTCAGAGCTTCGTAACGGAGGTAAAGGTGGGGCTTCTTAGCGAGTACTGCAGGACGTGGGGTTTAGAAAGGCTTCCCTTTTCAACCTAAGACGAGAGAGGATAGAAAACCCTCTCCAAACCCGGGGAGGGACAAGGGGAATAAAAACCAATTTCGCGTCGTATCCAGGGCAGAACGACGGAGCGGAAGACCGGCTTCTGCCCGAATGATATTGGCCACACGACATAGTCAAAAAGAGGAACGCAGTCTAATTAAATTAATCCTTGTGACGCTTCTAACAGTTTCAATCTTTTCAATAGCGCGAAAAATGGGTTTGTAGAACTTTGAACATGATAAAATATAGAAGTGTCCCTAAATCCTTGAAGTTTACTCCTCCCCCCTCTCCTCAGTTTTTGTTATTACAGTCAATCGACCAAAAGAAGAAAAAATTTGAACCCCCTCAGAATCCGTTGGTCCGTCCGCCATCCAGAACTGCACTTTGAAGCTAATAGGGGTCATGAAACTGACAAAAACTCACCATCACCTTCAACTAACACAACCACCATCCCAACCATTAGATAACGCGGCATCACCTTCAATCAACTCCAAAGGGTGAAATTGAAGGGTTGAAATATAAGAAAATCAGGATCGCCAGAACTTTTGCTGTGAGATAGTGTTTTTTTAAATCAATTAATTGATTCTTTATTATTATTGTTATTATTATTATTTATTTTTCATTTTTTTAAATTGAAATACTTGTCACTTATGTCATGACCCGGATCGTTGTACGTTCATCCGTTCGCTCTCCCTAAGGGCTATAACTTTCAGAAAAAAATAACATCCAACAAGAGGGCGAATGAAAACACGCGTGTACAGTGAAAATCCCCTTATATCATCAAAGAACGAGCAAGTTGACATACCCAATTACAATTTTCTTTTTCAATTCTTTTCAAGACATCGAGTTGAGTTAAAACAAACTTGGTGCAAGCTGGCACTGACGGACATATGCTTCGTAGATGGATTAGTGAAACGGAGATAGTTGTAACATTTCTTCTAACTCAATAGTTCAATTATGATACAAATTGAAATAGGCACATAACATTTTGCGTCAAATGAACACCAAATATTTAAAATTACGCGAAGTCCATAAAAAGACGCGCAATTTTGAAGAACTGTTGCATGCCTGGAATTTTTTAAATCGTGTTTTGTTTAGTAACCGACAAGTCAACCGGAACTCAACGATACGCTTTTGAGACCTTCAACCAAATAACATTGTAGCTAAGCAATACGTCCGAAAAACCCTCAGAACTCAGCTAAAACCTATCCCAATTAAATGTCACTCGTCAGGCCACTGAATGTTTGGTCGATGCAATCAAGCAAGGGGTTGACTTCCACCTGTTCCAACATGGAAAAACTGTGACACAGGGTCATGAGCGTGACTCCCACTCAACACCAGCAAACACTGGAAACAAGAAGTGATGAACTTGTACATACTCCCAAAGGAGGCTGAGGGGGCTTTAAAAAGTAAAATACCGAAGAAAATGATCAAAATAACAGTTCCCCAACAACTCGACAATCAGATCTAACACACAACTTCTGTTATTTTCAACAGTAAAGCTATACTACGTCAGAGATGGTTAAAAAAAAAAAAAAAAAGATCACACGGAAACAAATCGATATAAAATTTTATCAACTTATTATGACGCTGGTAAACCCAGTTTCAGAGAGGACGATGAAGTCATGTTTTTGAGACTCTACATAAATAATTACATTAGACTTGAAACAACGAAGTCCTTAGGTCATCTATGCTACTGATGTTTGTCATTTGAACCTGGTATATAATTGAAATATACCAAGACTTGTGTGTCGATTGGAGAAAATATTTGGTTGATAATAGTGAATTTTATTACGAATAATGGGAGGATAATGACCGTGTTTGAAAAGCTGGAGCTTGTTACTATTATATTCAAGACAATTTAGTTAGTTATAATGAACACGACAGGCGATGAAGCCGAAGTGTAGCAGGACCGAAGGAGCGCCTCAGGGGCCTCCTTTCTCACCGTCTAATGAAGTTTTGGGTATTGAAATCTGATATAACTACTGTGGGAGGGAACGGCCTCCAGGCGCTTCTCTATTGTGTTGATCCTTGTTTTCTTTCGATTCATCCAACCGCTGGCAGGCCGACCCGTCCACGTTCTTTTCCGGAGAGGTATTCAAGGGGCGTCGGCAGGGAGGAAGAAAAACGGATTACCTGTGGATCCTACGAGATCCTAAGGTTCCTTCGCTTGCAGAAACTGTAGGGAATATCTGATCCGAAAAGGGGGGGAGGGGGAAATCGGGGTATGTAAAATATATAGGCTTAATTAATGTATTTAATTCCTTTGCGGTCAACCTGATTGTGGTCTGGATTTGAATTGGAGAATGGAAAAAGGTTCCAAGGAAGAATTTAGACTTTCACAGGGTCTTCAACCAAAAACGTTACAAATTATTACACAAAGGTTTATTATTTCTGTATTGGATAGAACTTCCATCCTGATCAACAATGTATAATTATTAAACCTACTCCTACCTACCTCACCTAAACTCAAGGCATTGCACCTTGTAACAGGGTTCGCCCCTTCACAACGCCAGAACATCCCTATTTTACGCATTTTTACAGATGTAATGAACAAAACCCTAAATGAAGATGCCATCTTCCCACCATGCAGAAGGGTTGCATGAACTCTGAATTGATTTAAAAGTATATTTGTTTCTGGCACGTAAAATTATCCATTAGAGTAAATTAATGTATTCCAGTAGGTTGAATAAAAAATAAATCAGCCTCAGTTACCCTCAGCTGAAAAGTGGCCATCCGCAACATTGTTTTCAAGGCATTACAAAGGCCCTCTATTCAAATTTCAGCATCATAGGTCGATTATGACAGAAGTTATCCGCTGAGCTCCCACAGCTGGTCTGTACGCCTCCACATACCTTTAGTAATTTCATCATACGTGTCCGAAAAGCGCTCTATTTCAAACTTCATCACTATAGGTCTATTAGAAAAGGTTAGTCCCAGAGGGCCCTCAGCTGATCAAGTCACCTCAATACATTGTAATCGAGCTCGTTCCAGAAGCGCTTCATTTCAAAATTTCATCACCCTAGGTCGATTAGGAACGAAATTAGCTTCATTTGCTCCTATGCAAATACGTACGCCGTGCGTATCCGTACCTTCCTCGTTATTGTTTTCTACGTGTCATAGAGGAGCCCCATCCTAAATTTGAGCTTGGTAGGTCGATCAGGAAACAAATTAGCCAAGGAGGTTCCTCAGCTGGTCAGAGCCCATCCATACATTGTAATTGTATTCTAGATATCCCAAAGGAGCTCCAATTCATCGCAGCACCTTAGGTTTATTTAATAAAATATTAATAGACTTACCCCCTCCCCCCCTTTCGTAACATATTTGCGTGACGCGATTCCGGGGTAACTTTGTCATCAATATGACTGCATAGATGTTGGCATGGCTACCGAAAGAAAATCGAAGCAAGATGTTGGCATGGCTACCGAAAGAAAATCTAAGCAATTAAATAAAACATCCTTGTCTCCACGCTACAAGTCCCTCTGATCTAAATATCTAAAAACTACAACAACAAAAAATTGCTGATACCTTGAAAGTTTTAGAGATCTCAATTCTTTTCAACTCTTAATAGAGACAAAGATGCCGAAGTTACTGTAACATCCCCGGCCAATGTATGACTTTTGCGCCAATTTTCATAAAGTCCGGTCCAGAAGTATCAGAGAAATAAAGCAGTTTATTCGATTCTGATAATTTTCAGTAATTTAATTTATTGATAAACAATCTCTATTATTGAAATCGAACAATCTTACGATATTATAACCTCTAAACCCTCATGGCTTTGGAATATGTGGTTACAACAACTAGATACATCATTATCAATATTACACTCACTCATGACGTGCCATATAACAATTTACATTTAGGGTTTCATCATTTCTATGAAGACGGATATTAATCTTGTCTACCTTGTGATTAAATAAGATTTGTATAGCTCGTTCTAAGAACTTGGATTCATGGTACCCTCATGAGTGCTGATGATGAACTCTAACACAATAAATTTCTAAAGAATCAAAATTATATAAACTCAGCACTGAGCATTATCGACTCATAAAAGGGATGAACTTTGTTACACGAGCAAATAAGCGTAAAGTGAGGAGATTTTATGAATAGTTGAAATTGGATGGTGAAAAATATTATCGAGCGGTATGTCAAGTGACATTTCATTGATTTTTCAATTTTACAACTCAGTCACGTGACGTGACGTCACGCTCACTACGGTGTTGGAAACTCGTCATCATTTTCACGGCCCCTGAGTCACCTCTGGGCCCCGTGAACCAGCTCTACCGGAAACTTGTTGGCCCGGTTCAAGATTAAATCCACTTCTTTCCATTCACCACGCTTTCCTTTCTCTATTACGAACATAAAAAATAAAAATAAAAGGAGGAAAGTGTATATTTTTGAATAATAATGAATATAGGAACGTAAACTCACTTTTACTCGCATGCAATTTAAAAACCAATCGTCATGAGGAAACATTTTTTCTGTTATAATTTCTATCTATTTTGTTATAATTTATGCTAGCTGTTTATAGCTTGATACATTAACCACATTTCATTGAAAAATACAGCTAACATGATACTCTAGGCACTTTCTTCATTACTCTTGTAATGGCTATAGTACAATATTGAGTTTAGTCGTCACATCACTCACCGCATTTATAACTTCTCCAACATTAGCTTGAAACAATTTAGTTCTCGAACTTAATTTGTGTTTATCAAGTTCCAAAGGTCATCCCTATCACAATGAAGATGTGAATGAGAACAATAATTCGAGGATACGCGTGAAGCACACGTCGTCAGAGAGCAAAAAACAATCGGAACTTGTTTCAGTCACGCAGCAAGATAATAAGGCGAATTTTTTGAGAACTTCTCTCATTGAATAATTTGCTAGAAATCAGCTATTCAGAGTAGCTATCCAGAAACAACAAATAAATCCAGCAACACGAAACACATTTAAATGGAAATCATAAATCATCTCGAGTAACAACGATTCTCAACAATTACTGCTTCTGTGGCAAAGTTTAGTCTAAAATTTAAGCTAAATGATTTAGGTGCAGCGGTACCACCTCCAAGTAACATAAAATTTCCAGTCGTGCAGCACGATTGTATGAGCGAACTTTAGTAAATTATTTATCGTATCTATTGTATGATGTTAAATTGTTTTGAAATTTGAGCTTTTTCAGTGCAAGGAAATTGTTAAGTAATAATTTTATGGCAAAAAACGTACTCTAAATAATAATCTGCTATTAAGAAAGAAGTTTTGGATTTTTAGCTTTTTTGCGGTTATTATCGGTATTTTAACAAATTTGAATGAAATTTACGTACCTACTTTTTTCAGCATAATTTTGTAAATGAAGTTTTTCATTTCAGCAAGTAATTTGACGATTTTTAGACGTTTTTAGCCATTTATTGTGATTTTTAGCACATTTTTTGAGATTTAAACATCTTTTTGTTTTTAAAGCTTGATTTTTTGGCGCAAGAATGGAATGTTTATCTCAATCCAAAGGAGAGTTATCGTCTGGAACGGCACACACACACACATATATACATATGAAAAAGTGTGAAAGAACATGTGAAAAGAATGCCTCAAACCGGATTTCAATGAAGACATTTTCCAAAATTTTTCATTTTCAAGTTATCCGAGCCATTGCAATAGCTCAATTTTCTACGAAAATTTGCTAAAAGGGAAGTTGAATAGTTATGGATAGGGTTATGAATAGAAAATGTATGTCATACGTGTAGGCTGTGTATCAAAAGTACTACGTACTAGATAACTGCACGTGTTTACAATTAGCTGCGTAGGAGGAGGTTTCCTGGAAAAAGGGAAAGCCAGATTTACAACGGGCAGGTAAAGGTCCTTCCGTCCCCCCACGCACCCAAACCCAAGTCCTGAAAGCCATCGACCGTTGCTAATTCAACACTACAGAAGCTATCTTCCACTCATTTTGCCCCTCTTGCTTCACCACCATCGACATGTTTGTATAGTAACAACTTAAAGAAAAAGGAAACGTGTAGCTCATGATTTTACTGGATGTATCTTCTCTTCACTCTTAACCATGAATCGTAAAATAACTGAACAAAAAAGAATATCCAAAACTAGCAGAAAAAAGGGCACAAAATACAGTTCATTTCCCCCCTTCATCACTGCTCTTCATAAACAAAATTGTTACATCAAAACATCTGAACCAGATTTTGAAAAAATACGGGAAAATGATCATTTATTCGAAATACCCAAATACACCCCCCCCCCCCCCCCCATCACCTATAATAATTTTGAATTATTGTTTTTTGCATAACTAGACTGAAAGCTGGATTGAACAAATGAAGAGCCACGGGAAAACAGATGAGAATTCTGAGCACCCAGAGCTACCAGTATTACCACCCCATACATTCAACACTTTATATCAGGTGTTTACAAATTTCATTATAAGAGAGATAGAGCGCAGAACGTAAATAATGACCTTGGCGATTTGCTATCATTTGTTGCGTATAAGGGGAGTCATGACATACACAAGTTGTTTATGTTGTTTTGTCAGTTTTAGTTTGAGTGTTTCTATATTAGGTATTATAATTTATGTATTAATAATATAATTCTCTTTTTTGAACAACATTGATGAGATTGATGGTGAGGGGAACGACTTGTAGAGCGATAAAAGGTGACGCGAGGTATCGTCAAGGGGTGAAAACCACCATTCTTCGCCCCCTAGCGCTCCTAGCAACGGACCTTATTAGTTCGTTTTCTATTAAACCAGAAAATTATAACAAAAATCGCTTGGGAACTGTAGCTTGCGCATCGCATTTAAAAGGATAGACAGTTACCCCCCTCATTATAAAGCTCCCTCCCTTACCGACGGCAATCCGAAATTACCAAAATTTGGTGTACAACTAGACTGAAATTGAGGTCGAATGGAATAAGAATCACGAAAATCGGTTCAAAATTTTAGCTCGGGTAACGTCGAAATTATTTGGAACCCTTTCAATTTTTTCCCTTCCGTCATGAGATTCAAAATTGTCGAGGTTTGTCGCACAACTATACCAAAATTAGATCGAAAGAAAAAAAAAATTGCAAAAATTGGTCAAGAATTGGGCTTTGACGACAGAATGAGTTCATACACACATAGTCCAGGCCGAGGCCGAAAATAGGAAGTAATTTCAGGAGAAGGTTTGAGAATAGATTTTGAAAATTGAAGTATTCCATTCCAAGTCAAAAAATCTTAATCTGCCATCTCAAAATTGGTGGAATACAAAATGGCAGCCTCATAAAGGTGGCTTAATATGCCGATTTCAAAGTTTTCTCTAATAATTCCTAAGGTACATCCTACAGAAATGTTTATACGTAGCAGAGATGTAGAGCATGAAAAACCAAGCCATTCGACCCAAAACTATGAATTATCTCCCGAAATAAGGGAACCAAGGACAATTGAAAATCGGGACTGCCCCAAATAAATATAATAAAAATCGGGGGGAGCCCCGATTTGAAGAGATAATTCAGAGTTTTGGGACCGAATCTTTATTTAATTATTTTTTTTTTTTTACGTATAAACATTTCTACAGGATGTACGGTTTACAGAGAAAATCTTTAAAATGGGAAAATTAATGCATCTTTATGAGGCCGCCATGTTGTATTCCACTAATTTTGACGAGGCACACAAAGATTTTCTCACTCAGATCGGACTAGATTTTCAAAATCCAATCTCAAACTTTCTCCTGAAATCACTACAATTTTCGCCCTCGGCTTCTGTAACATCACATTCGCACCTGTTTTTTCATGGGTTCGGTTCTAGAAAGGTCAGAAACGCATGTAGCCGGCAATTATTTCTCAAATGTTTGGGTTGTTTCACACCCCCTTGGATCAATTTCAATTAGCTCTGTGGCCTTGCCTATATGAGCTAGGTTCGGAGGGACGTCCTGAGCATAAAATAAAATAGGAAAACCTAACGAAGACACAACTCAACAAAGTCACTTAATTCAATAAGCAATTTTTTGCACATACACGTTCAGCTTATGCCACTTCAGCAATGGAGGTTTTGTAGGACGATAAGAAGATTTGTTTTATTCATATTTTGATCCTATGAATGGCACTTACGTTATTGATAGTTAGTGATGATGACTTAACCGCCAAAAGTCAACCTAGTACAACTGTTCTTCGTGGAAATTGACTACGTTTTCAATCAGCCTTGTAATTTCAATTTGTTTCCACCACTTCATAGCGAATAATTTAGTTTAGTATCTGAACACACGGTCTTTCACAATGTCACGCGCAAATCCATGTATGGCTCCGCTCGCTCGGGCGCCTTGGCGACTGCGATTAAAGACTGTTGTCAGTCAGCAATTGCGTCAAGATCTATTCATCATCATTTATATATATATATATATATATATATATATATATATATATATATATATTTATATACACCTCAAAAGAATTAAGGGATCAATTTTCCTTGTAGATGCCAAAGACCCCAGATCAATCGGTCAATGTTCATAATATAGCTCATGATTAAGTACCTAATGGAGATGGGATGCATCGTATTCTTTTTGTTTTTTCTAAAACACGGAGGAAGACCATCGATATCAAGCTCCGACATGAGCCAAAACAGAATGAATCGCGCTTCTTCATGGTTATCAGCTCTAATCCGAGAACGGAATAAAATATCGCAATTCTGGCTTCACCATCGTGTTCAGCACTAAACAATCTTTGAAATGAGGCGTCACTCGGTAAAAAATGGAAATTTTTTCCAAGTATCCAAAAACTCGGAGGGGTAGTCTAAAAAAATTTTGGATTTTTTTTTTCTTATTTTTATTTGCTTAAAACTTAGTATCAGACGCTCTAAACGCTCTCCGAGTTTCACTTCAATACCTCAAAAATTGTGGGAAAAAATCAGGGTGGAGGGGGGTTACTTCTTTTGACAAAAATGCTCAGATTCCATTATATTTTGGCTCATGTCAGAGCTGGTATTTCTTAGCGTTTGAGAAAAAACAAAAATAATACGGTGCATCCCGTCTCCAATAGGTTTCAAATCATGAGATATAATATGAACTTTGTCCGATTGAGCTGGGGTCTTTGACGTCTACAAGAAAGATCCTTTAATTCTTTTGAGGTGTGTATAATTATTTTTTACGCAAACGAATGAAAACTATACATTACATATATCCGTCGTGCAAGAATGGTTACTTTGAAACCATGAATTGCCGCTCTATCGCTCTATGTTCAATATCCTCAAGCATCACGTCCGAATCAAAATAATTCGACTATTTTAATTCGAAAAAAATTATAAAATCTAGCATAAATACCTCAAGAGCGAACTTTTGTTTGAATTAAATATTTCAATACAATTTAAACAATGTGCAAAGAAAATTTCGCAAATTGTTTTTTAAGCGATTTAACCCGTACTTCAACAAGAAGGTTCATTAGGACACTTTGGTTCATTAAGCGAAAAAAGAAACACTGCGAGGGATAAGATTCTAAGGTGAGCCATGATTATCAAGATGGACTATACTGTCAGATAAGAGGGAAAATAACAACATTCCGCAGACAGAGACAAATAACAACATTGACACACTCTGCCATAAGGAATACAGCGATGACCACTGTTTATCGCCAACGGCGAATGAAAGTCCCCAAAAATAAATACTAAAACTAAGACTAGATGATGTATATATATATTACCTAGGCTTATAACTAAATATACGATAATACTAATTATACTACAAACAATCAGCGAAGTGGAATTCGATGTAGCGATACACGGAGGCTATGTATTAGAGTATCATCAGAATGTGTCCCTAATCGTCTCGATGGTTCTTAATGAGTTGCTACAAAAATCACATGGTTACCAACTTCCAACAACTGGATCAACAATGCATGAGGGATCCTGGATACACTGTCCTCATCACCGATGGCTGAAATACACCTGATGGTTTTACTCTTTGCATAACTTTCGGAGTCCGTCGTCACTAACACCATTTGCATACCTTACGGAGTCCGTCGTCACTAGCAAGTAGTATATATTATTAGTTAAAAGTTTATTCATCATCTAGTATTGGTTATATTATTTTGTTCCTAGGTTTTTTACCCAATATAGGTGCTGAAAAGTCGTTTCCCTTCGATCTTCCAGTGAAGTTCATGATGGCATTAGTGATGAAGGGCAACATGGCTCCCCCTAGATTCGTGCCCCTTGCAGTGTCCCTTTAGACATCTTTTATAATACCGCTAATGACACTTCTGGTTGAGGTGCGGCTTAAACCATTAAATGCAATTACTTGTATATATATATATATATATATATATATATATATATATATATATATATATATATATATATATATATATATATATATATATATATATATATATACTCGGCGCTTCGCGCCTCGCCGGGGGGCTTCGCTCCCCCGGACCCCCCTAATCTATACTGGGCGCTTCGCGCCTCGCCGGATCTTTTCTCTTTTCTATTGCGTAGAAAACGAGGATAATTTGCTATGCAATTCTTAGCCTGAATCAACTTAGTTTTGGAATGTAGCCAGGTACGTAAGGAGAGTGAAATTGGTAGCTTGAAATGTGAACATTTATCACATAAATCAAGCGCTTTCCAACGAGTGGCGAACGATTTTTGTGCGATGAAAACTGCGGAAGTTCCCCTAACAACGGCTGGGTTGTACGTGAAAAACACTGAAATTGTGACACAATCTATAGCAACTACTCAACTACTCGGTTGTACGTGAAAATCATCTTTAATTTCGTTCCGTACGTTACATAAAAAATTATTGGGGGTCGGCCTAAGAATTGCATAGCAATTAATATATAAGAAAGAAGTAGAAGAAGAAATGAAGTTTTATACTCTTAATTTTTCTGATAGCATCAATAGTTCTAAAATCCGCGGAGTTGTAACCTGTTATAAAGCACCAACGCTGATATGTTCCATAACAACACTCCTACCTACCGTCTATGTCCAAATCACAGTAGAAAAAAGCAATGATTTTTCTGGGCAACACATTTTACGCATTTAACCCAGTTCCAATAAGAATTTAGGATCACTTCCATGGGTTTTGGAATTTGACATTAGGGTGGATTCAAAAATACATACACAAAGCCCCAGATTGAAGCACCCTTATCATGAAAGTGTTGTTACTGTGTGTTACTTGGTGCATAAAAATCATGGTGCTAGAAACCACGGTCAACTACTGCTCGGTGTGGTTCCTTGCGACCATCAGTAACAGGATGGTATTCGTAAACGCTTCACAACAGTAGACCAACTCACAGCTTTTAAGAGTCATATCCATGACCACTTTGTGATCAAGAGAGCTCGCCAATGGTGCAACACATCGTCTTTCAAAGGCAGCATTGGGGAGTAGGAGGGTCCATGCAGGGCTTTCTCCGCAGCCTCCTTCCCACCGAGAATGCAGGTTGTGCCTTGGGAATGTCTTCGCCGATCTCCACTTTTAGGAGAAACACGTCCCTCAGAACTCTGTCTTTTATAGTTGCACCCTGTTTACGATTTTATTTACAACTTGGCCAATAGTGGTAATTTAAAAGCTGGACTTTAATTTAATGAATGCTCAACCATCTAAGTATGGTTGCCAATGAGTAAGGTTCTTTTATTTATAAATATGCTTCTGTTATTTCCATACGAATCATGTTGGTTTCCGAGTTTTCGTTGTTCGTCAGCAAAACGTCCAACAGTCCAGTCCACTCACCGCCACACCTCTCTCCTCTCTTCATCTTATTGAAGGTAGACATATTTAACAGGCTCTCGCTTTTAAAGTAGGTATTGTTTGTCATCCGTTTTGTTTTTAGTAACAGATGCTGTTTGAGAGTCTTATCTTCTTCAGATAATGCACGAACACCGAGTGCCCATGTTTCAATTTACACCTATCTTTCATCGCATGTGTTGTTTCCTACGAGTTCTCTTACCTTTTGAGCTCGATTAGAACCAATTATGACTTAGTTTACGGTTCTACCCCTCAGAAACAATGGTGTATTAAAATTCTTTAAAAAAAAACTGGAAAATTGGCTGGGCTTCCTCGATTATTGTAACATGGACGTGTATTAGTTGAAGAACGCAGTAAATACGATTCAAAATAATTGAAGACAAATTGAGCAGAAATATTATACACATGTATTATGTGTACTTGCTAATATGCAAAGTAAGGCTATGATTAATATTTGCTCATACGCACACTTTACCAATAACCAACGGCATTCGCCGTTCAAGGTATAAAAGGAACCAATTAAGAGCTAACCGCCACAACCTCTGACCTCTATAACTCAGAATTTCGTCTGTAACAACTAATTTCAAGTTTAAGCATTACATTGGTAACTACACACTATCCCGAGATTAATACCGAAGAACCCTCACAAATACAACGAAATCGGACCAATGATAAAACCGATGACCTTCAAAATACAAGTTTGCGCATTCATCATTTGGCAATGTCGAGACGTTATCCTGTACAAACCTTGAAAATATAATCAAAATAGGTCCATTAATGTCGGAGTTTGGCCTTTGTCAACCAATTTTAGCTTTGCGCATGCGCAACAGTTATGTTTAATTAATCACAATAAAACTCATGGGGCACAATCCTAAACATTATCCAACTACCTCCCGACTTTGAACGAAATCCGACCAGTAGGTCACGAGAAATAGACGTAAGAATCCACGTGTCCGCATGTGCACGTACGGTACTACTGATTCGACGGTAATGAAAAACATGACCTCTAAGCCATTGTAGTGTCAAGGAATGCTGATTTATTACTCTAAGTTAAACCACATACCAAATCTCAGAATCGTGGGATCATTAGGGAAACCAACGTATATTAAATGCTTGCATACGAGTCTGCAACACATTGGGACATTTTCATGTGTGTTTTCTTATTATTTTCTTATCATTAGGGAAAAAACTGGATTCTAGAGCCACTCAGCTGATCTGTAATCGGTCAGTTGTGTTCAGAAGTCCCTCAAGGGGCTACATACCAAATCTCAGAATCGTGGGATCATTAGGGAAAAAACTGGATTCTAGAGCCACTCAGCTGATCTGAGATCGGTCAGTTGCGTTCAGAAGTCCCTCAAGGGGCTACATACCAAATCTCAGAATCGTGGGATCATTAGGGAAAAAACTGGATTCTAGAGCCACTCAGCTGATCTGGGATCGGTCAGTTGTGTTCAGAAGTCCCTCAAGGGGCTACATACCAAATCTCAGAATCGTGGGATCATTAGGGAAAAAACTGGATTCTAGAGCCACTCAGCTGATCTGGGATCGGTCAGTTGTGTTCAGAAGTCCCTCAAGGGCCCACATACCAAATCTCAGAATCGTGGGATCATTAGGGAAAAAACTGGATTCTAGAGCCACTCAGCTGATCTGGGATCGGTCAGTTGTGTTCAGAAGTCCCTCAAGGGCCCACATACCAAATCTCAGAATCGTGGGATCATTAGGGAAAAAACTGGATTCTAGAGCCACTCAGCTGATCTTGGATCGGTCAGTTGTGTTCAGAAGTCCCTCAAGGGGCTACATACCAAATCTCAGAATCGTGGGATCATTAGGGAAAAAACTGGATTCTAGAGCCACTCAGCTGATCTGTAATCGGTCAGTTGTGTTCAGAAGTCCCTCAAGGGGCTACATACCAAATCTCAGAATCGTGGGATCATTAGGGAAAAAACTGGATTCTAGAGCCACTCAGCTGATCTGAGATCGGTCAGTTGTGTTCAGAAGTCCCTCAAGGGGCTACATACCAAATCTCAGAATCGTGGGATCATTAGGGAAAAAACTGGATTCTAGAGCCGCTCAGCTGATCTGGGATCGGTCAGTTGTGTTCAGAAGTCCCTCAAGGGCCCACATACCAAATCTCAGAATCGTGGGATCATTAGGGAAAAAACTGGATTCTAGAGCCACTCAGCAGATCTGGGATCGGTCAGTTGTGTTCAGAAGTCCCTCAAGGGCCCACATACCAAATCTCAGAATCGTGGGATCATTAGGGAAAAAACTGGATTCTAGAGCCACTCAGCTGATCTTGGATCGGTCAGTTGTGTTCAGAAGTCCCTCAAGGGGCTACATACCAAATCTCAGAATCGTGGGATCATTAGGGAAAAAACTGGATTCTAGAGCCACTCAGCTGATCTGTAATCGGTCAGTTGTGTTCAGAAGTCCCTCAAGGGCCCACATACCAAATCTCAGAATCGTGGGATTATTAGGTAAAAACGTCATTTCTGATGGTCATAATCATCGTTGTGGCCACTTGGGACAATTTTCGTGAGCAATTTTCGTGAGCAATTATTTTCCGTGACGTTTTTTTAGTTTATGTGCCAAAGCAAAGACATGAAAATGTCAATTATATGGGACCATCAAAAGTGACAATCAACGAAAATTTAGTGAAAATCGAAATTAGGACTCGGTATAGTATAATGTAATAAAACATCTAACTTAATGGACCCCCAGATCTCAGTATAATGGTATTTGAGTGAATAAGTACAGAAAATAACATAAATTAATAGATCATTGAAATGGGTTTAATAATCAATTAAAAACTCCATTGCATAATATCAACGCTGACCCGGCGGAATTTGTTCCACCTAACATATTATTCGTACAGTCATGATTCCAAATAAAAATCATTTATTCATTATTTAATGAAGCGGATAAATTAAATTTTAAATAAAGATTAGGTATATAATTAAATTTATTGATTATTATTATTAATCATTAATAAATATTATTCAATTGAAGCGAAGAAAACATTGGATATAAATAATTAAGTAGTACGTATAAAGGGTGAATACAGTTATTTTTGCTTAATTAGGTAAATTTGTCTTGAAATTAGAGCACTTTGTGTGCACAGAAATTGTAAACAATCACATTTCTGACAAAAATATGTTTCTAAATAATATTCTGCAGTAAAAACCAATATTAGGATTATAAACCATACTATAACACTATACTTCAGCTAAAAAGTAACTATACTTTGTTTATATTTATAATAACGGAGTTTATTTAATGTTATTCTACTTATGCTACTGTAATCTTTGCTGTAAATTCACTGTAAAATCCCAGAAAAGCTTATTTTTAGAAAATCCAAGAAGTAGCTACACTTCAAAGAATTTACCATAGGTAGGGAAAAAAATGTTTTCTTTATATCTAATTCGTTTTCCGAAAATAAATAAGTTCGTAAACTTGGAAAATACTGAAACAATACTTTTTTACGGTTTTTATGATCTATTTTGTTTCCGAGTCTACCTAAAGGTAACGGAAGCATTGTTATCACTTTCGGGAGAGAAAAAATTTTTGGTCTCCAAAATCAAAATTTTCACTCGCATTTTACGTTTTAGACCATTCTGAACCTGCTGTATCGGAGTGGATTAGATTGTATCTGGGGCCTTTAAGGCCTATGACAATCTGAGCGGATTCTTTTTGTGCAGCAGTAGTGGATTTTCTTCACTCTCTCTAGATGATACAGCAGGCCCTCCTGTCCCCTCTGGCGTTAGCCACACAGCTAGTGTGTGCCCGGACCATTCTGAACAACTTTGGTTCCGTGTCTGTCAGTGTGTGTAATCCGATTTGGATGAAATTTTCAGGGGATGTGCGGACTAGAGGGTAGATGGTCCCCTATCAATTTCATCGTTCTTGACGCATACCTCACTCTGCGCATGCGCAAACATAAATTCTACCAAGCATAATTTTTTTCAAGCCCTAGTCGTCCGATCTCGCTCAAATTTGAATGGTAGTTGGGGTTGACAATTTGATCATCTTATATCAATTTCAACATAGTTGTATCATTAATAGCTATTGCGCATGCGCCAATATGAAATCCTTGTAACAAGCTTATTTTACACATTTCCATCCGATTTGGATGACATTTTCAGGGAATGTGCGGGCCCAGGGGGTAGACAGTCCCCTGTATGTTTCATTGTTGCCAAATCAATACTTCACTCTGCGCATGCGAAAACGTAAATTCCATTATGCTCCATTTTTTCAAGCCCTAGTCGTCCGATCTCGCTCAAATTTGGATGATAGTAGGGGGATTACGATTTGATCATCCCATATCAATTTCAACATGATTGTATCATTAATAGCTACTGCGAATGCGCCTATGTGCAATCCTTCTAACGACATTAATTTTCACTGTCTTCATCCGATCTCGATGAAATCGTCAGAGAATGCGCGGGTTAGGTTGTAGATGGTCCTCTATCAGTTGCATTGCTTCCAAATCAATACTTCATTCTGCACATGCGCAAACATAAATTCCGTTATGGTCCATTTTTCACACTCTAGTCGTTCGATTTGGCTTACATTTGGATGATAGTTGGAAGAAGATGACTTGATTAGGTACCTCATATAAATTTCAACAAGATTGCATTATTAATGGCTACTGCGCCAATGTGAAATCCTTGTTAATGACCTTAATTTCCACAGTGTTTTCATCCGATTTTGATGAAATTGTCAGGGAATGCGCAGTTTAGATTGTAGATGGTCCCGTAGGTACCTATTTCATTGTTTTCAACTCATCAGTTCATTCTGCGCTTGTACAAACGTAAATTACATTAAGTATAATTTTTCTCGCGTCTTAATTGACCAATTATGACTTTTCACGCTACTTCTTGATTTACTCTTTTCCGCTATGGAATTTTTCAAGATCATTTAAAAGTTTTCAACGATATATACATTCAATTCATGGTAGGTAAACGAGGAAGCAATGAGCTACACCCAACTTGGCAGACGTTGTTTAGATCATTTCAATGGCAATGTTGATTTTTTGAAAATGTTAAGCAAAAATATCTTGAATGGTCTAGTTCATGGATGACACAATTTATCAAGAAACACAAAATAATATAAATTTACCAATTTTTGGAAGTTTTTAGCTTTAAGCAGACTTTTTGAAATTTGAGCAATTTATTTAACTGAAAAAGTGCTATCCAACGAACTTCACCTGTTTAGGCATGTTAGATTAGAACAGATTTTTTAAATCTATTTAACAACGAGCGATATCGCCTGGAATGATACAATTTTAGCGAATTCTAAAAGGAAATATGGTCTACTTTGATGGCTTCAAAATTTTAAATGGGAGGGGGGGGGTCAATTCGTTTCATACCTCAAAGAACACAATCCTAGATTTTAACGGCCATCCCAAGACGGATAACTCCCATAAAATACGGCGTAATAATTATTAGTGTGTCCCATCCAAGTATTATTCAGCGCCGAGTCGATTGCGACCATTTCCAGATCTTTAAGATTCATAAATAAGTGAGAAAAATCTATTTTTAAATGATAATGCCCATAATTTACTAAAATTTTGTAGATCTCAAGTTCGCCTGCTGTCCTAAAATTTTGTAGATCTCAAGTTCGCCTGCTGTCCTAAAATTTTCTTTGCGATCCCGTCAGACGGCTGTCGCCTCAGAGTTATTCAGGAAATGGTTTGCCTCAATGATCAACATTTAAATCCCTAATTAAATTGTATCCAACACTTTTCTTTGAAAATCCACTCTATTAGCCATGCGGCATGACTGGGTATTTTTTTATACATAGTTATAAATATATATACTTAAAAATGCATTAAAATTCAGAATGCTTCAAAATGGATTTCTTGTCGACAATTTTTGAAAACTTCAGAATGTTCAACGTTTTCACGGCTACTGCAAATAGGTACCTAAATTTACCTCAAACCACCAAAATGGGAAATTTTTCCTTGACGTTAACATCACAGATATCCAAATATCTGATTTTGGTGTTTTTGGTGTTCAGTAGATACACTAAACATACCAGCTTTGAAACGATAATCAAGCTAGCTGGCATAAACAATATTAGCTTGCTTACGCATAAACAATGATACCGAATGGCAGGAAAGCTGTTTACCTATATCCACAAAGGACCGTCAACACATTCGTAGTTAATGCCTAATAACGGAGTTCATTCAATCCAAACGACACAATCATATTAGTGAAGGAACAATTAGTAGGTACCTACTCAAGTCAACAATTTATTGTTAAAAAAAAAAAATCCTAAAAGAAACAGCAATGCTTCTTGTAATTCGAAATGACAGTTTGTATCTTTCAGTCTGCATCGAATAAAACTCGGGTATAATAAGGCTCATGTTCCAACCTAAATAATAGACGTAAACTTGTTACCTACCACCTACCTACTGCGCGAGTTTCGAGGTCCACCTTCTAATGAAGATTGCAATGATAATACATTCAATTTCACCAAAATAAAAGGTACATAGGTGCTGAAAAAACTCAATATCGTGGGAATAGGAAACTGACGTGTATTTTTTGTCCGTGGTTTAGCTCACAATCTCAAATGTAGCGGTCTATAATGAATAATAACTAGGAATATGTTATAATTCATTACTGGTGACTTATGTGGTGCTACGAAAAATTTTATTGGCCAACCTGTGGGGATGTTGATTGTTATATTGCACAGTTAAAAAACATATTTACGAAAATTACTGCTGCGGTACCCATAATAATAATTCAAGTTTACATTGTTACTTTACAACTCACATTGACACAGTAGAATGTTGAGCTTTACAGCTTGGAGGTGGAGGAATATGAACCCAAACGAGATTCTCAGCAAGAACACACACAACACGAGAACGTCTGGGCAACAGAACTTGAAATAAGGACGAACGCACGGAAACGATATACAATCACCCCGACGCGGGAGCCGCGCACCAACTGATCTGCCGGCTGAGTTGCCCTCCCGGCAAAAGGGGGGAAAGCAGGGAAGGGGCCGATCTGGGAGGAGAGGGGCCGACATCGAGAGGGGAACAACTTGGGGGACGACGAGACGAATGAAATTTAAGGGGTGAGGGCCACAGCAATACCCAGAGTTACCAATGCTTTACTGAGGGAATAGTTTTTAGGACTAAGTACCTATTTTCGTAAGTATCAGGTACAAGCAGGGGCGTCGCTATAGGAGATTTCACCGACTTGGGAGGTTGGGAAAATTTAGGGGATGGCAATAAAACCCTTTGGTAATTCGAAGGGACTTATTTGGAAGTCTAATCCTAATCAAATCCTGATATCCCCAACTATACGTAGGTACCAGGTATTTATAAAAGACGAGTTATTTTCATTCTGTGCATGAAACTGGCATTTTTCGTTCAAAATTTTACAAATTTCCTGAGCATTTCCGATTTATGCTATTCTTCGTCTACTCACCCAAAAACATTTTTCACACTCATCCGAATCCACCCTGTAGTTCAATGGAAACATAGTATTTTGAAACATATGAAAAATAGTTTAAAGGCTACAATGACTGATGAGTGGCTATGTCCATTGCTCCGATTACGATGCGAAAAAGATACTGTTAAGAATCATAATATAAAAGATGTGGTGTGGTACAAGCGTAGGCTAAATTGAAAAAGCAACTTATCCACTTCCAATAAAAACTCACGCTTTTAAACAGTAATCTTGATAATATCCGGAAGATATATCAGGTCATTTACGCATTCTATAAGTTTCGAATAATGATAATAATTGTTGTCTTAATCTTTAGCTGATATTGCGGTTTTACTTCACATTATATGCTTCAAGTTTTCGTATAAAAACTCACATGAAAATGGCCATTTTACAGAAGTGTTACATGCATTACATCCTTTTCAAGTTGGGAAAACTTTAGGTTCAGTTGGGCATTTCATAATACTGCCCCCATCACTATTTCTGTATAGCGACGCCCCTGGGTATAAGGGCTGTGGAATGGAGATTTTACCCGGGTAGAATATTTGGTGCCAATATCCAAAGGTAGATGAAAGTAGGTATCTATGTGTTTGCGCATAGGATGGAAAAAACTGTGTCGCCAGAAACCAAAATGTCCATTTGTTTTTGAGTTTCACAGTTTCGTGACCAATTTCGGTCCATTGCTATCTACCCGTAGTTTTTCTTTGTACCTGGAAAAACTATGAATCACAGACCGATTTTGGAGAAATTTTCAGGGATTGTGCGGGTTAGCAAATAGACGGTCGCCAAGATCTCATCACCGTTAAACTGATAGGAGCGGGTACACAAGTCCGAAATTCAATTTCCTGAAAATCGGATCCTGACTCCAGTCAAACCGACGACTCAAAACTCCAAATGGTTTGGACTAAAAAACCGATTAAAATAAAATTAATTTACGTCATAGGAGAATGGCGATAAGGTTCCCCCCATGGCGTTTGCTGGGATGAGGTCGTTCCCCATAATGAAATTTAGCTTTCTTTGAACGGATGTTTAGGCCACTCCCAATCATCCAAAACCCCTCATATCGTACCTTTTTGGAAAGCCCGCATCGAGGTTTTTCAGTTGATGGTCAAAGTGTAAAGTGCATAATTGAAGAATGGTCACAAAAATATTGCCTGCTAATTTCATTGGGATTTGACCAAATATTACTTCAGCACATTTCTTCACCAGCTGCACATTTTTCACACGTACCCACTACTTAGTGCACGGGAGGCTGGTTGAGTTAAGATTGTTAAGTACTCCCTGCTGAGAGCTCTTTGTTCGCTTTTCACCTGGTATCCAATTTTGCTAGATCCATACACCTATGGCCAGTGGGCTTGGTATAGCCCCATCATTAATCTTTCAGCGCCTTTTCACCTCAAGGGTTTACTGAGGTCGTGCGTGCTGCTGCTGATCTTGATTTCGTAGGACAGCACTTAGTTTGGAGCTACAAGGTAGTACTATAGTCTCTGTAATACTTATTTTCGTCCCCTTCTACAAACACTGAATTTAAGTTCCCAACATCGGTATGTTATGGCTTATTATATTCGAAGAATAAAAAATGCACCTGAGTAAACTGTCAACGATATCACCGTGCCAGTTAGCCTCTCTAAACACGACAAATGAGCTTAGTGCAATAAGTGCACAGAGTAGAAATAAGTGCATATAGTAGAAATAATAAGTGATAATTAGTAAATTTCAACGAGTAATATGGACTCTGAGGAAGGTAAGCATAAAAGATATTTATTTTCATGACTGATGATTTTCATTGAATTTATGTCAAGATAAAGTGTTCAAGATGGCTTCCAAGTACCTATGAAAAATAAAAGAATCACGTCCCGCAGGAGCCTTCGAAATGAGTAGGGGGGAAACCCCCACGGAACTGAAGTTTAATAACTTCAATACCCTCCAACCATTTCCATTCTCGAGGGAACCAAAGTAGGTAAAATGGAAATAAACTGAAAATATTCATAATAAATTAGACTTCATTCGCTTGTTCTTGGTACCTAACACCCCCCAAAAAAACTCCTAGAAATCGATTTTGGTCCATAAGCAACCATAAAGCGCAAACAACCAACACGCAGCAATCACAAATGGAAACTAGTTCAATTAATTTGGTGAAAAATGGACATCAGATTCGTCGTCTGCTACCTAATAATTCCCTGAAAACGTAATAACCAAATGATAACTGTAGAAGTTATGCGTGTTTCAAAGATTTGGAAACGAAAGTTGTTCAGAATAAACTACAATAAATGAAAAACAAGAGTGAAATTTTTGATTTTGTAGAATTTATTTTTTGCTCCATTTTGCAAAAGTGAGAACAATGCCGGAAGCAATTGCTTAGGGTAGACCTCTATTTCATTAATGGCTGCTGATTACCAGTCTAGTTGTGGTACGTGTCGGAAACATCCACCCAAAGGGACGTCCTGTGTGTAATGTATGCATTAGGTACTTGTCGTTACACGTATTTTGTCATTCTCCTATAACGGCCTCAGTTGGTGGCCGATCTCAAACAGTTCCACAAACATAGTCGTAGAAGCATTTGCAATAGGTACCTTTTTTACAGCAAACGATTGCTACAAATTGACACTTTCAATCGCCATGAGATATTCACCTCAAAGTTCCAAAATCGTCCAGTGGGAGATCACTAACGTCGTATAATGTACTTGAATTAATGAAAAGCACTTCAAATGTTCCAGAAGAGGGCAAACGGGAACAACTGGTCGAACATTTCAACATAATTTAAAGAACGCCTAGTGATGAATATGCATGTGATAAATGGTGAGTATTATGCTCCGATTAATGATATATCATGCATATGGGGGGAAATGATACGGAGCGCACCTTATTCATACCATATAGTTGAATGCAAACTAGATTTTCACAGGAAAATAGAACGAACGATTACTAAAAGAACTTATTTATCCGACTAGACAGAATGTTTTGACTAATCTGACAATGAAAAAATCTGCGCGAGGAACCGAGAAGCGAAGCCGTTTTCAGAAATTCATTTTTCAATGGGGGAACAATAGCAAGAATCACGGCGCCTTTCTGACGAACGATGCTGAAAATTACAGCAGTTTTCTCACAGTCGCACGACAAAAGATTATTTAAGTCCATTGAGTTATCCCACGCAAAATAAAAAGCTAGCTGAGCCGGTGTCGAGTGACATGAATCATAAATAGCTCGGTTTACGTCTACATTTATACACACCGGGAAGAATTATGTACAATATAGGAGTGCATAAGGTACCTACACCAACTAGATAATCTTATTTGGGTGAGGGTCTGGGCCAATTGAATATATTGTAGCATGTGCCCGGACCCGTGGAAACTTGTCACTCTTATCTGGCCTGGGGGTGAGGGTTATATTCAGGGCTAGCGAGTCAGGCTCTGGGGTATCTACCTACTTATCGGTAAACAGGAGGCCACTCACCAATATTTTCAGTGAAATAGATATATAATTCATGGATAATAGAGATGAGTTGGACAAACAGTCCAGTTTGTATAGTTTGGTGGTCTGGATGTTTGCAAGCTCGCATTTCAAAAATGAATAAAAATTCCTACATCCCTTTTTTGTTATTAAAAAAAAAAAAAAAAAGAGTGGCCTCCCGTTAAGCTATAAGTGCCTACCAGCTCTGAACAATCACCTACGATATCATCGCTCGTGGATAAATGTGGATGCGCAAACTTAATATTTAAAAAACTCTGTTTTTAAGATCTGAAGCTACGTCATATAAGCAAGGCTCCGTATATAAGAGGGACGGCCAAATAGAATTGATCCAGGAGGGTGAGGGACCCAAGCGTGAGAGATAAAATTACCGAATACAAATCCATTTCAGACTATTTGTCGAAGTTCCCCAGGCCACGAAATTCTCAACCGATTTTTGAGATTCTTGAGAAAGAGGAACTAGATCATCATATTTTCATTTTTCTCATTCTTTTTTCAATAATTTGGTTTAGATGTGCTAAAAATTAGGGATTTCATTTTGATGACGGAATATTTGCGAGGAGAAAAAAAAACTGTACTTTTTACACTCAATCAATTATTTTTATTCTTCTTTTATTTTTTTATTGTTTTACTAATTTGTTAGAAGTTTTTGGTATCTCTGAGAAACCATTCTTAGTACTCAAATGCCATACTGATTTATGAAAGGGAGGGGGGAAGGGATACTCATAATTCATCATATTTCCACTATACTTCCGAGAATCTTTCTTTGTCAAGATTTCAAAACATAGTGTATGTTCGTCCAATATAATGGTTGTGCGAGAGAGAGAAAGAGAGGAGTGGAAGTGGTAACCGTAGAACATTCATTTTGGGTTATTATGGAGGAGGTAAATTCAATAAAATAAAATCTTAATTTATTCGTTAATCCAATTTACCTTTTTTTGTGGTAAATTTACTTTTACTGAATCTACAGAAAACTCAATTTATATGCGTTTCTCCAACAATTAGGAGAATCCCCCCCCCCCCCCCCCCCACTAGAATTTTTCACTGTTTATCATTCCTCTAATTGCCCGAAAACCTCCTGTAACTGTCCCAAAAAGGACTGAACCGATAAATCAAAATACCTTGGAATTTATATTGAGAGTACCTAGATTGGACTGATCGATCACATTAGTCATTTGTCTAAGACACTCAGAAATGTATCTTATATTTTTTATCGCCTAACGAATAATTGTTCCAAAAAAAATTATAGTAGTCCATTTAACACTCATTCATTCTCATTTATCGTATGCTGTAACTGCACGGGGCTCAGCATTGCGGGACAACTTGCACTTTGTTGAGTCGGCTCAAAAGTTATTACTCAAGATCTCTCGCCTAAATGCTGCGTCCGATGGTATTTCAACTAGGTATCAGTGAGCTCTTCAATTTCCAAACTATCAAATTTTTTTCTGAAAAGAATCACTGTCTAATCTGTTAATCACTGAGCAAACCTTTCATACGTCGAGATACCCAAATAGATTTAATGTGCCTTATAGATCGCTACAAGCCACCCAAAACCATGTTAGTCATGCTAGGCAAAAATTTCCCAATGAAATTGCATATGATATTTTAGATGAACCTCACATTGTTCGTAGATTAAAATTAATTAGGAATTGGATTATAACAAAAGACAATAAAATATTTTGATCGAGTTTTAAAGTGTTTATATTATGTCCAAGTTGCTAAGTTTTATTTTATTTCGTCTCGCATCGTAAACTGCCATTACGTTTAAAATTATAATAATTTTTGGAAGCGCCCACGCACAGACTTTTGTCTTGTGGGATTTTCGTAGGAGCTTATCTATTATGTGATATACCTATATTTTGTATTTTGTTGATCACGAAAATAAAAACATTAAAAAAATGTTATTAAATAAAAAATCATACCGAAATCATATAAAAACAAAACTTAGGGACTATTTGCACTATATCGACTTGGGTATTATACCAATATGCTTTACAAATGCATATAAATGTGAATACCCATTCCATCTATTAAATCAGCAAGTAAGTACCAATTCATAGATTCAATAGTGCTCATTCTATTTCTCATGTTAACCAACCAATATTATCATCTAGTTACACCTTAATTATAAACCTTAAAAGCTGGCCGTCCACAGTGTTTTCGCCCCAAATATAGAACCATGAATCTGAAATTGGAATTTAGCTATGTAATTCCAGAACGTTGTAACCAATTTAAGATTCACATAAACTGACGGATAAACACTGGCAAACACTTCTCAGACGCTGGTACGTATTCAACTTCAGTCCAGACATACATTACAGGAGAGCATTTCATACCAATTACATACAATATTTCTTTGGCCCATCAGGGTGAAAGGATACTGAAAGCAGCGAACGTGTTATGGGCTGGACAAAGAACTCATGACTGTTTTGGTTTACAGTAGACTCTCTCTTAACCGGCCACCTCGAGACCAGAGGCTCGCCGGTTGGCGTTTTGGCAGGTTAATCCTATGTGCGGGTATTTTAACAAGTTGAGTGCCACAGCTGTCCGCTCTCAACTAAAAAAAAATGTCCTCAGATGCCAAGCGTGCTTTTTTATTTTTTTCGCTTCAGAAGACCTTGCTTTTGATGGTAAAAGAGTTATTTAGTGGTATTTCACCTATTTTCGTTGAAAAAACCGCGTGTATACGTGTGATACACGTGGCCTGTGAGTGACGATTTGGGACTTCAAGTGGTGGAACAGAAAATTGTGTATCACTCTGATACACCCCTATTCGAACTTCTTGACGATTTTCCCCACTGGTATTTTCCATAAAAATTATTTTCCATCAAAATCATTTTCCCCCACTGGTATTTTCCATAAAAGAGTTATTTTAGTGGTATTACACCAATTTCATTGAAAAAACCGCGAGTATACGTGTGATACACGTGGCCTGTGAGCGGCGATTTGGGACTTCAAATGGTGGAACAGAAAATTGAGTACCACTCTGATAGATCCCTATTCGAACTTCTTGACGATTTCCCCCACGCCTGTATACGTGAGTAAACAAAAAACACTATTGCGTTGCTACCGAAAACTACTAGGAAAATGAAGAAAGTGATGAAGAAATGATAAAAGTGATGAAGAAATTATAAAAGTGACATCTGACAAAAACTTATTCTTCTTCCGTTTGTACCGAATGTGTCTCGGCCAATTCGTTGTGGCCAACACTGTTCCACCTTTCCGAAGGGTTTCTCAAGGTCAAAGAAGAACAGAGAAACGCCTTAAGTGTGAATCTGGGAGATACACGAGCTTTTGAAGCGAACCAGGATTGTGTATCACCCAGATACACCTGGCACGCTGGGACAGTTAATGGTGTGTATCGCACAGATACACATGGCACTCAACTTGTTAAGAAAAAATTAACCACACGAGTATTCAACATAGGTATAGGTACGTGTATTAGTATAATACACGGGGTATACAGTGGCGAATCTAGTGAATAGTGGTGTCAATGTGTTATTTCGCTTCCCTAATCTTCTCAACAGAGGAAAACGAAATAACTGATAAGTTTGGACCGAAAGAACAAGTAGACCAGCAATTTGCCTGGGAAAGAGCTTCAACATGGGAAGAAAATATGAAATCACAATAAAAGTAAGTGCGTTATATAATCATGTAATTACTTATCATTAGTGATAAATTATCTGCTTAGTCGAAGTTGTTTACATCCCGTATATCTTAAGGCTCATATGGTCCAAATTTTCCAATGCTCAGTTGTCCACTACACTAAACTTGGATTTGTCACTGAGAGGCGCGTTGTAGTTAAATACCAATAATAATTAAGTGATCATGGTTAATATATTGCAACCATGAAGACCCAAAGGAAGCCGTTATTGAAATAAAACTGATGGATGTGTTTACGTGGTTAGTATAGCTATAGACACCAGCTTGAGCAATAGGGTGGTAGGACCTACTTACTACATACCTTCCTCTGTGATTCCTAGTGCCACGAACTTAGGTCGCCCCCAGAGGTGCCATGGGGCCTATATCTGCGCTACATAGAGAGAGGGGAGTGCGACAGTACCGTAAAAGATACAATTCGTACTAATAGCGTATGTGCTATGTTCAGAGAAGATTGATTTTCCAGTTCTTGGATCCTCATCTATCGCCAAACACAGCATTCCAAGAACTCAAGAATGACGTTCAACCCGGTGTGAGAGCGATGGATAGACGCGCATTATCTTGGAATTAACTGGAACTTTCACACTCCTCCCTTAAAGACATACTTGATTGAAGAGCAAGTATGTAAACCAGGTGGTATAGTTTACTGGTTGAGAACTGATGCCCACTAATAAATAGCTGCATTGGCGATTGAGGATGAGAAAAGAGAAATTAAAACAGGATGGATTGTCAATGAATCTTCATATGAAGTATTCATTAGGTAATTAACCCCCAATCGAATATTGGAGCAATCGGGAATAAACGGTTGCTCAACTATGGAGACTTATACTTAGAGGAAAATGAAATACGTATAACAATAAATTGGGAACTAAGCCCTGGAAATAATAATTGGGAACTATGCCCTTACATTAGGATTGAGAACTATGCCCTTGAATAAAGAATATATGTACATAAGGCAAAGGCCTGATACCATAGGTATGAAAATAGAAATTATATGAGGGGTAAAATATGAGAAATTATAAGTCCTAATTGACAAATGAAATTATTAATATACGAGAGGATGATAATGGGTATTCCTTCTGGAAACCCGGTCCATGTTTCTTCTGAAACATATAGCCCTTAAAAATAGTGGACCTGGATGTACTAGGTATAACCATGCATAATCCAGGAAACCATGCTCTCACTACCATGGCACGGGCTTAGGTCGCCCCCAGAGGTGCAATGGGGCCTAAATCCGTACTCATAGAGAGAGGGGGGTGTGACAGTACCATAAGATATACAAATCTACTAATAGCGTATGTGCTATGTTCTCGGATCCTCATCTATCGCCAAACACAGCATTCCTAGAACTCGAGAATGACGTTCAACTTGGCGCGAGAGCGACGGATAGACGCGCATTCTCTTGGAATTGACTGGAACTGTAACACTAGTGATAGCACTACATGGCCAATTTTTTGGAATTAAAACTAGTTACTTTTCATTAGTTGGAATCCCAAACATACAAGAGTGGACCGAAGAACTAGGTAGGTAGGTAGGTAACTACTGAAAGTTAATCTTTACTCCGAGACGTTTTCGTTTATTGAACGGACATGTACCTATTGAAACTCGTCCTCTCGTCACTCCTTTTATCGTTAGTAAATTCGTCCCCGATCGGTTGTTGACTTAGTCCCCTTTGAGTGTGTAGCTCAGTTAACTGAATGCTCACATCGCTACACCTCAATAGTGAAAAACTGCTCACGGACCTTCAACCTCCACACACCACATACTATAATTTGCTGCGCATTTCCTACGTCACCACTTATTCACTTTCACGGAAATTTCGGGATTTTGTAGTACTTACCTACAAGGCTTATGTATTTAAAATCAAATCAAATTTCAAAATTGTACGAAAATCATAGAAGTAGACACATAGGTGGTAGGTGCCTATCTAATAAACAATTTATTCGAGAAGCAAGAAAGCAACACCCTTCTGTTAGCATTCCTATTCCACTTGGTTTTGTATTTTTCAGTCTTGAACAAAGGCGTAACAGACATAAAAGACTTTAATTTGGATTATTAATGTAAATCGATGTGATGAATGATCACTTTTCCCTTCAAAGGCCCTCAAATCTATTCCGCTTCTGGCTGCCATTTTAGGAGTTATCGCAGCGCCGGCTTGGAGAATCAGTGGCCACTATGAACAAACACATTAGCATGCCAGGCGACTGCAATCGGAAAAAAGTTTTTGTTTCTTTTCTTCGCTTTGAGTTCCGAGAATGTTAGCCAGAGTTTGTGTGTACACCCCAGTGTGGTGCAAAAGTTTTTCGTAGATATTGAACGATCGTGATCATTTCAGTTCTTCTATATTATCTATATCTATATTATCGCTTGACCAGCATTTGATTCATAGAAAAAAAAGAGCGAGAGACGTTCTTATCCTTTTCATTACCTTCCGAAAAGGCCATGCAGCGGGCGAGATACACAAACAAGAAAACATAAGTGTTGTTTTCTCCTCCTCACCTTCCGGGAAAACCATGAAGAGTGAAGACAAAAGTGGGGGGAAATAAAGAAAAAAGGAGGTCGGCTAATCCGATGGCCGGTTAAGGTACCTTAATGAACCTGCGGTTAAGTGATCCAAAAAAAAGAAGAAATTGACCAAGAAAAATTTGTTAACCCCAACCCAAAATGTGTTGGTTTACGTTCAAAGAAACAAGAAATGGAGAATCAAAAAAGCTACATATTATTACTCAACGGTTTATAATTTCTGTTAGATCTGTGCAGTCACAGATCCAAAATTATTGAACGTACCTAGTTATTATTACCTATTTATTGTAATATATTACTATTAGGATTATATTATTAAACGTAATTGTTAGACGAAGAGACCAACCAAGCAGAAATTAATGAAATAAAATAAAACACCCACACTTTACTATTCTCTCACTATGTACTTGACGTAGTGATTGACGTAGGCACACACCAACTGCAAGTTGAGAAGAAAAAAAAAACAGTTACCTACGCTCTACTAGTCAATCTATAAGTGACATGAGTATAATAAACCCGATTTCGAGAAGTTTTAGTTCAACTGAAATTATATCATCCGATAAGATCGTCGCAGTTTATAAGGCGATTTTTGATTATTAATTTCAATAATGAACCTTTGTACTTAATCGAACAAGAATGATATATTCAACATAACTGACAGGAAAAAAAAAGTCGAGAGGGTAGGTTATTAAATATGCGTAGGAAAAGCATTGGTATTAACACACAAATATGACCTAGAAAAAAACATATATTCATGCCTCGAAGGAACGCCGTACCCACCACAAGGTGCCGCGGCGCCTCCTCTCACTCCACCCCCGCTCACCACCCACCGTGACCCCCTGCCAAGCGTGCCAGGCGTGCGTAAGTCTAACACTGAAAAAGACACTTTTTCGCCCGTTTTTGGCCCATAGCATCTATGCGAGTAAAGCGATCGGGATGGTTAAACGTTAGGGCCAACTAGACCCCAAATGGAGTCTATGTGCGAAAGAACGGGTTTTTTAAGTCAATTCTTAGGCCTTTTATGGCCCGGACGGCGAACGGCGGACGGCGGACGGACATTTCAAATTTGGATTCTACGCAACTTGAAACGTAAAGTGACAAAGTTTGAGGGGGGGTTATAAAAAAAGTTTGCTACACGATCACATAGGCTTATTAAAAACGGTTGCCAAGTTGGGTGTGGCACGTAGCTTTCTCGTTTAACTATCATGAATGTATAGACCATTGAAAAGTTTTAAATGATCTTCAAAAATTTCATAGCGAAAAAGAGTACATCAAGGAGTAGCGTGAAATGTTATAATTGGTCAATATTTTTTCGATATTATTATTATTATTCATTTTTCCCAGTTTTTTTTTGGATTCTACGCATTTTGAAATGTAAACCTAGAAATGTTTCGAAAACATCCTCAACAAAAGGGTATATATTTTGTTAGAAATCGGCTCAATGAATAGAATGATACCACCTGGAGCACTGAACGACCAACCGTACACGCTCCGGAGAGGTTCAAGTGTTGAGAGAGAAAATATTGACAACATTCATGTGAATCGCAAAGCGACTTTGGCTCGCAGGACTGGGATGAATTCCTGCAAGTCTGTCTTGATCTTATTGTTCGATTAGACTTGGTAACTCCTCCATTCCATCACCTCCATGCCAGATGGTATTTTATCTGATGAAGGGTTCCTTGTGGCAGAGTGTAGCAATGCCTTGATCAGCAATCTATCATTATTACTAATACCCCCCATCATACCTACTAGTTGAGTCCATGATGTCACTCAGTTTAGTGAAGGAGGGTTATTAGCCCACCTTAGAATCATACTACTAGCAGTGCCTCCTTAACATCATGTACAATTTAAAAAAGGATTTGTTTTCTAGGAATTTTTATTTACTTTAATAGAGTACAAGAGTAATTTTTTGAAGGATGTATACTTACGAATAAATCAAAGAAAAACTGAAAATCTCATATCAACTGGTATCTAAACACCATTCCCCCCATGTACCAAAATTTAATAAGTTACGCTCTTTTGACTCTGCTAGCATTTGTCAGCGTGCGTGCGTGTGTTGCACTATAGACTGCTATTTTTGAGCTATCAACTTTAAATTTGGTAGGTCCACTCTTTTGGGGACTATCCGACAACAGAAACTTGTCGCTGTCACCTCTGACGTCTACGTTGTCAAAATCATTGTCAAATCATCAAAAACTGAGTTTGGTATTGTTTTCAATAGTTTTCGCAACACAGAATCGACTGAAACTACTATAGAAGCTTTTAAAAGTTGTCTAATACGACGTCAGCATCGTCACTGACGTCAGTCATCGTCTCTTCTTCTCTAGGTGCCGTAGACGCAAACCATCCATAGATGACCAATCCATTCACCCTCAGACAATAAGAGTACAGTCGTTGGCATGACTGTCACAAAGTCCTGAATTCCAGTTCGCCTACGAGTATTTCGAAGCCTAGAAAATCTTTTGCGCCCATCCCTCGTTTTCCTTCTATCTTTCCTACAATAATCAGTGGCTGAAAGGCGTAGCTGCTACCTCGAAAAATATGCCCAAGGTACCCAACTTAGCGTTTTTTCGAAGCGTTGTAAGCAATTGCCGGTCCTGGAAGCCTGCACGCTGCAAAACCTCTGTGTTTCTCATACGCCGCACCCAAGAGATACGCAGCATCAATCTGAGGCATACGCAGCATCAATCTGAGGCATACGCAGCATCACATCTCAAATGGTTCAAGACAGCTAATAGAAGCTGCCTTTAGCATCCAGGTTTCGACCTCGTAAAGCAAAACAGACCATACAAAGCACTTCAAGGCGCGATATCGGGTGCTAACACTCAAGTGCTTACCACATAAGAGAGATTTCATGTGAACAAAAATGTTGATCTGGCTTGCTCAATTCCTGAACGAATTTCGACTTCAGGAATCCATTCTTATTTACAAAGGCTCCAAGGTATTTGAAGTTTTGAACTCGCTTCAAGCACACATCTCCAACCTTAACAATGCCACAATCTACATCGTCTCGTGAGAAAACCATAAACTTAGTTTTAGAGATGTTGATTTTGAGGCCAATGTAGCTACTTTCCTCCACTAATACGTCAACAAGCCTCTGCATACTAGGTACTTTGAGACTCAGCTATAAGGTCGGTGTCATCGGCATATCTAATATTGTTCACAAAAGCACGGTTCACCTTGACACCTACCTCAATCTCAGACAGAGTAGAAAATGCTCTTCCCATATTTATGTACTGTAATGAAACTTGAGAGTAACAAAGTACAATATTTCAACAATATAATTGATAGGTTCAGTCCAAAAACACAGCAACAAACTTCTCCAAATCAATACACTCGTATCCAACAAGTCAGAAAACATGTTTTTAGTGGGTTTACAATATATTGAAAAGAAGAGAAGAAAGAGTGTAGCCCAGTTTGACACCTCTTTCAACGTCAAACAGATCAATAATTGAACCATCTGGGAGTTTCACTATTGCCCTTTGGTTCCAATATAAATGCTCTATCACTCTGATGTCCTAATCATCAATTCCTATTTACTTCAGAGCGTTCATCATTGTCTGTCAAATGCCTTCTTACAGTCAACGAAACGCAGCCATTCATCTTTTTGAAAGTCAAGACGATTCTGACCCAGAAATAGAAGACTAAATATTGCCTCACGTGTTCCAAAGAAAGAATGGAATCCAAACTGGATCTCCCCACAGTGACCTTCACATTTCCGGTACAGGCGACAATGGAGAAACCGCAAAAAAAAACCTTGAGTAGTAAATGGCTAATTAGTGTTATGGGACGCTGGTCGTTACACTTAGCAGTATTAGGTTTCTTCGGCAGCATGACGAAGGTCGACAGAAGCCAGACATCGGGCATTTTCCCAGTGTCATAGATGGCATTAAAGAGGCGAGATAGAAGTTTCATATCCACCTCATCAAGACATATCAGTGACTCAGAATAAATATCATCGGGTCCTGGTGCCTTATTATTCTTTGTTGTTCTCATGGCGTTGAGTACTTCGCTTTCAAGGATGCTCTGACCAGACAGTTCATCTGAACTAACCCAGTGGCTCTAATCAGTTAGACAATCAGTACTGAAAAAGTCTGCAGTTTATCGTAGCCACTCACTCTGAATGTCTGCAAGTAACAGTACTGATTCACCATTAGTATTCAATAGCTTAATCTTATTAGCTCTTTTAAATATGCCAGTGAGGGTCCATATTTCACTGTGCAAATCAAAAAATCTCCACAGCTATCAAGGTGTTCAATTGTCTCACACTGAGCTTTGAGCCAGTGTTCTTTTGCCACCAAAATCCGTCGGTCGATCTGCACTACAGGCTCATCATAGCCAGCCATATCATTGTGTCTTTTTCGAAGTCGGCGACTTTCCATAAGAGCCAATATTTCTGCAGTCATCCAAGTACAGTGCAGTTATCTGTGGAACAAACAGCAAGAGTAATCCTCCCAACTACACTATTCACATCTACCAGGTCCTCATCAGGAACCTCTGTAAGCAGTTGCAAAATTTCATTCTCGTACTTCTCACGTAACCTTCTGAAGCAAACGGGTGTTCTTTGCAAGCCTCACAGGCTTAGCTTTAGCTGAACGCACCTGACTCATCAAATCAACTCACCAAAATCGAGTATGGTATTGTTTTCAAGCGTTTTCGTCACATAGAATTGGTTGAAATCCTTTTAGATGATCTAAAACGTAAATGACGGAATACAGTGGTGATATCATTAAAAATGTGGGTCGGTACCTTCTGAAAACTGTAATAAATTCGAGGTCGTTTTAGTTAATTGTAGGACGCTGAATCTAACCAGATTACGTTCACAGCTACAAAAACAGGGGAGGGGGTGGGGGTTTCATTCTTGCCTTAAAACCACCGTTGGTAATGAAAACTGACTGCCATGAGGTCGCCAGTGACCCCAATGCCCATGCTTGAATATTGCCATGAGGCCGCCGGTGCCCTCACAGGTTTTTAGGCAGTCACTATTTGAAAATTAACTTTTGAATCATCCATGAGTTATTATAATGTTTATGCATTACCAAATATCCAGCATTGAGCATCCAGGTTTGAGCATTTGAAGCGATTTAATTGTCCCTAATGTGATGAGTTACCTACAAAGCCATGAGGTCGCCAGTGGCCTCAGTTTTCTTGTATGCTGTAGTGCCTACGTGGCAAAGAGTGAGTCCACCCCGGTCAGAGCGGACCTATTAGTAATTGACAAATGAAATGAGTCTCCACTTTGACATTTGACAGCGTGTGGACATCGATATTCCAGGATTTCCAGGATTCTAAACCGCAGCTAAACTATCTTTTTAGGCTTTTAAACTAAATATAAATTCTCTCTGGCACTAAATTGGTAACATGGTGCCACATAGTGGCCAGGGCGGTAAATCAACTGGTATCATATTATATTTCCATAGTACCGACTTGAATATTGCACGAGACTCCTGAGACAACAGAAATCGGCAGTATAGTTCTTGGTGGCTCAACTGTATAGTTCAAACTTCGTGAAAAACCTGGTCAGCGGACTAACTAGCTTGCTACATTGACACTGATTAATTTGACTGGGCTATTTCTTGCAAGATGTCTATGATGTTTATGATAATATAATTTTTTAGTTGTTCATCAATCATATTATTCGAGAGCATTTAATCTCCAAGATGAGTTTTCCACAAAAACCCGCAAATGCTAATATTCTCCCTGCATCAAGTACATTGTAACGTAGTGGGTAATTTGTTAATACCCAGTCACGACAGAAGTCACTAGCCACGATTATTTCAAGAAAGCATAGTTTAGTACATAAAGTTTACTTACCACCAGAAAAATTTTCACTACAATGACTTACCTGCAAAAAAAAACAAACAAAAATAAAATAAAATAAATAATAATAATAAATGAATACAGTAGTCCATTCATGAAAAGTTCTATCATAGTAAAATATAATAGTTAGGGTTAACGACTCATAAAGAAACGAATTATTTTGTGGTAACCAAGGGTCGTTCTAGGTGAGTTATCGCAACTTATGTAACTAAAACCTGACAATTGTGGCAGTTCAGGGAAACCATCGACTCTTAATCAGAGTGCTGTGCATCACACTTCAGATTTTTTTTCAAATTATAAAGAGTTTTGGTGTAACATACTACGAATTAAGCCGATGAAGAAATTGGGGATGAGGGTAACATGAAATCTTGTTGGTAGATATAGTCAACCTGTAGGCCAGCAGTTCTCAACCTCTTTTGGTGGCGTTACACTAAATATGAAATGAAATTTTCACGTACCACTAGTTTAAAAATAATGAAAAATTGTAGTATCTATTTGTCAATAACTATCGAAACAATGAAATGTAGCCTATTAAATAGCTAAAAACAACGTAAAATGTTGGAACTAATTTTACCAAAAACAAGTTAGTGTTTATCTTTTCAGTTAAAAAATAAAACAAAATAATTAAATAAGAATAATAACGAGTATTATTATAATTTAGTGTTTTAATGATATTATATGCATGTAAATCTGTAATTTTGATCATGTTAGTTTACTTCAAGTCCAAATTAACACCAAAATTAATTTTTATCAGAAAATAACAGCAAAATAAAATGTAACATTCTTCTCTCGACACATAATATCAATTTGAAAGCAAAAGTGAGCTTGCTCAGACGTGTTAAAGAACAAATACTGTACTTCGAAATCCATGTATCAATGCAAACAGTATTTTACACAAGCTTCAACTGTACCCTGTCACCGCTCACTATGCAAGTCCCTATTAAACCTGTTTAGGCGGATTTTATGTGCCTCCAGATTAGGTCATAATCACCCATACTTTTAGTCACAAGCAACATCACAGTAAACTAATGGCAGCAGAACGAAACCGAATCTTTGATAGCAGTCAACAAATTGTGGACTGAAGAGCAAAGAGGGAGATGGACATCGCGTTTGGTAACCTACATCAAAATTTAGTTAAAGAAAAAACAGAAGAACTGAACTATTTTCTGACACAATTCTTTTCGGGACAGTACTATTTTGTCCTAATTGAAATGGAAAGAGTAGACATCCCAATATCTTCAGACTTCGATGAAGCAGACGATGGTACGCTCCACACTTTCTTTGTGTACAAGTATTCAGTATTCAGTATTCAGTATATTTATTTGTCAAAAACATAATATGTGTGACAATTGTCAAGGAGATACAGTCAACATGACTACACAAAAAAACCCATCCGTCGATCAAACGCAAAATTCCTCCTGCAGCCAACAAGTGATTTATACAGTCAGAGGACAAGCAGACTCAAACACCCGCCCAAAGGGCGGCTCGGCCAGGGCGCCCCGGCCAAGCCCGGACCCGACCCACCATGGCGGCCTCCCGAGTGTGCCCACCCATTACTAGGTGAGCACCCCTAGACACGACTAATTAATCGAGTCACAAGAAAACCCCAGGCGAGACCGCCCCCAGGCCGACCGGGACCCCCAGGCCGAAACCAAATGAAAAAAATGTACCAGCCAGTCAATCTATAAATTACACGCACACAAAACATTCATTCATACAATTAACAACAAAATATAATAAGAAGAATAATATATCCAATAGTTAACAATAATATTATCAACAATTCTATCACAGAGAAACTATATAAAAAGCTAGCACGAGTACTTTTATAAAATTCCTCGGCTGCTGAGAAGAAAATCTACATTGGCTACAAGAAAAACATATAACGAGACTTTACACAATAAATAAATAAGTTGAATCATGATATGGTAGTTATAACGATCATCGAAGATACAGCCTTAAAAGGACATTTAAAAAAAGTCGTTCACACAATAAAGTTCAGCATGAAGTAATAGATTCTTGAAATTCTTCTTGAAGGCCTTACTTGGAAGAGATTTCATAGAAGCCGGCAAGTGGTCAAACAGGCGAGGCCCCATTTGATCAGGGCTACCAAGCAGCGACGTAGTCAGACGAACAGTTGGCGGGCATATTTTATCTCTATTTCTTGTGAAATGGCTATGTACGTCTGATCCTTTTGTAAAGGTGCCCAGATTTTCTTTTACATACAAGAGGCAATTCAGGATATAAAGGCTAGGGACAGTAAGCGTGCCGAGTTTGACAAAAAGGCCTCTACAGCTTTGTCTGAAACCTAGGTTGAAAATTGTTCTTATAGCTCTCTTTTGTGCCTTAAATACCAAATTGCAACGGCCAGAATTTCCCCAAAGGATAATGCAATATGCAACTCTACTCATGAAACAAGCGAAATATACAGACTTGAGTACCTCAAATGAAACAGACATGGTCAAGCGACGTAGCATGAAATTCACAGAGGCCAATTTTGACAGAAGCTGTTCAACATGGTTAACCCAAGACAGGCGGTTATCGATTATCAAGCCAAGAAAATTAACAGAAGAAGTCAGACGGCCATTCAAATGGAAATCAAGATGCTGAGTTTTGCTTACGTTGAGCATTAAGCCATTTGCTTCACACCATTTTTCAATAGTGGCGGATAAATAATCTACACCAGAGCGGAGAATCACCTCGGAGGGACCGACTGTCAAAGCAGTTATATCGTCAGCAAACAAATAAACGTTTTCATTTGAGGTGCCAAACTGAAAAGCTAGATCATTAATAAATAAAATGAAGAGACAAGGGCCAAGAACTGAACCTTGTTTAACGCCACATGTGATGGAGGCAGCATCTGAACTCTTACCATTGTAAGAAACAATTTGTTGCCATCCCTTCAAGAAGGAATCGAAGAAACTCAAGGCAGATGAGGAGAAACCATAGTATGCCAGTTTGCGCACCATCAAGTCGTGAGGAACCAAGTCGAAGGCTTTAGAAAGGTCATAAAGCTTCATTGTAGCCCAATCTCCGTTTTCCAGAGCACTCAAAACGTGCAATATGAGGGAACAAGCAGCAGCCGTTGTACTCCTACCCTCCTGAAAACCGTACTGAAGGTCGTGTAGAAGACCCTTGCTTTTGGAGTAAGCCTTGATCCGCCTTAAAACAACATGCTCAATGATCTTTGCAAATACGGGTAGCTTTGAAATGGGCCGGAATTCGTCATATGATTGGGACTTACCTTTCTTAGGTATGGGGGTGACTGCACACCATTTGAAACAATCAGGAAAAATGCCCTCGGCAAAGCTTCTGTTTATAAGATGAGTCAAGGGTTCAATAATCAGATTGGCAACACTCTTAATGAGGACTGTACTCATACCGAAGTAATCCATTGAGTAACTATTCTTCAGAGACTGAATCACAGAAAACACCTCCTCGACTGATGCAGGTGCTAGTATGAACTCTTCTGAGAACCCTGGAGCGGCTCTCAAGAAATCAGCGGACAAGGAACCTGAAGACGGAAGAACTGAAGAGTGCTTAAACACGGCAGTGAAAAAGTCATTAAATCCGGAACAATTTAGGTTAGGGTTCTGAGCAAAGTTTGAGCAAGACTTCTGGTTTAACTCACTCTTAATGATATCCCAAGCAGCTTTCGACTTATTATCTGAAGAATAAATACTACGATCGTTATGATCGCGTCGGAATCTGCTCAATTCCCGTCGGTAGGTGTCTCGGGCGATCCCAGCCTTAGTGACCAGTTCAATGCGTCGAGTAGACTCTGCTAACTCTTTTAGTTCTACATACCGTTTGCGAAGAGAAATTAAGTCAGTACTGAAAATAAGCTTTTTCTTACGGTATGAATCTGAACGAGTCTCATAGGAAACCCATGGGCAAGCAGAGTTGAGACAAGACAAGAAAGTGTCCAAGAAGGCCTTGGCAGCTGTACAGACATCAGAGCAAATGTATATACTAAACCAAGTAACAGAAGACAAAAGCTCATGCAGACGTCCGACATTATCAGCCTTCAACGCACGACGAGTAACCGAAACCGAAGGCATAGGAGTATTTTTTGTGGATAATGAGAGCTCAATTGCTTAGTGATCAGAAAACCCAAACTTGCTGACTGAGGCACTGTACCAGGCTGAATCATAATTAGTTGCCATTTTATCCAAACAAGAAGGTTTTCCCACCTGCCGACCATGAGGCCTTCTAGTGATATCGTTAAGGGCCAAATGCAGTCCGTAGTTCTCTAGGAGATTCAAGAATCTATTTCTGTTTGTTGTGTACGTGGGATCACTCGAGTCCTCAAAATGAATATTTACATCTCCCATGATGATGATCATGTTATTTCTCCCCGAAGCTCGAAATAACAATTGATCCATACAAGCTAGGAAATCATCAAAATTAGATTGGGATGGGGGCCGGTAAATGCAGCAAACAGTAGTGTTGATAGAAGTCACCTGGATGGCTGAAATCTCGCGAATCGCCTCCGAAGGTACATGACACGATTCACGTAAATCGGAAAACTTAATTGAATTTCTTACAAATATTGCAGAGCCTCCACCTCTGGTGTTGCTTCTTGAATACGAGGAAGCCATACTGAAACCGGCCAGAGCACAATAACTTATTTCACCATCTTTACACCAAAGCTCTGCAGTGCTGATCAGTTTAATATCATTACGATCGTCAAAACATAGATATATCGTTCAGCTTAGATCTGATAACCTGAACATTCGCGTGGAAAAAAATTAACGCTTCAGAGGACCTAAGGTGTGGTTGCGAAAGCTCAATCAAGGTTTTACCTCTGCACCTTGAAAACGTCGAACAAAAAACGCTTAACAAATTCCATTTGGCCAGAATTGTGGCTCCATAATCGAGTCCTGTACAGATTTGCATATGCCAACTTTACAACTTTCAAAAAAACCCTTACTGTTCAAACTTTCAACCACGGAGTCAAATACCAGGGAGTTTGGAATCAATATACTGTTTTAATGTTGAAGGGTCGGTACCTTTCTTAACTTTACCCACGAACACCCAAACTCTTTGAGGTCCAGCACATAATTGCACACCAGATTCAGAACTGACATTATTGCTGCCAATTATTCCCTTATTCGGTCGCCGGCGACGAGTCTTGACTTCCTTCCAATCATAAACGGAACCATTTGTCACATTTGTCGCAATGTTTCGACTATCATTTGATGACCCAAGTTGATTTCCAGAAGATAATGGTCTAGCGTTATTTATGTCCGAATTAGTCAAATCATCATCATCGGGTTTAGTTGCGTTTGAGTCTACACGAAGGGAAACAGGCGTAGTAACATGGATGTCCCTCTCGGAAGGTGTAACGGTTCCATAGGAGACTTCACTGATATTATTATCACTTGCAATCACTCTTATCATGGATGCCTTGCTCTTGTCTAGAGATCGACCGAGAATTTGTTGATTACGATTTTCGTTCAAAATATCAATATTCGCGTTATTAGTATTACGATTTTCTTTTCTAAACGGATTATTCGGAAAGTCCACATTACTAGGTCCACTCAAAATTTCATTCATGTTTTTTACGGTGGCCTCAAGATCAGACACACGGCGATTTAATGAACAGTTCTCGTTCAATACTGCACTCGCCTCAGCCGTTTTTGCTTGTAACAAGGTTAGTACTTTAAATATAAATGCTTGTTGTCTCATAAGTTTTATAATAAGTTCGCGTGTATCCATAGCGTCAATATCTTCCAGGATAAACGGATCGTCATCAATTTTGTCAGATGGGCAAGCTCCATCGTCGTTATCTTTATTTGCAGAACATGATCTGCATGTCCAAGTGGTTTTTAATTCATTTTTGTCACTGGAGTAGTCTTTGTCAAAACAAATCCCATGTATAAACGAGCCACATTTATTCGAACAGGAAATAATGTAATCATTCCTGACAAGTGATGGAGCTCGGAAAGACGAAGGCTGCAGGATGCTTCAGGGTGGTCGTCTGTGAGTGGACGGCAACAGGTGTGTACTGGTTCCGGTGGCAACGAGCGGAAAATCCAAAAAAGTTGGATCCGCTTACATGGTGAATTTCTTCCTACGTAAATACCTAGTTTCGTTTATAGGTAATCTGATAGAAACGGATGAAAATAAGGATAACCTAAGTATATAATTTAAGCGAGGGGCCCTTTGAAATAACATCGTGAACCAAACATGAAAGTAGTGGGTAGGTGCCTACCTGTCAGGTGCATTAGTTTGTCAATCTCATGAATAACAAAATAATTATGTCTTTTAAAGCTAAAAAATGTTTGGCTAGAATGCCTCATTACCTACTTATTATGTACAAAAATGGGTACTGATAAAAATTATGGACATTGTAATAGGCTAGAATTGTTGATAAGAGAAGAAAATTATGTTCTAATGTCAAAGAACCCCCTCATAAAGTGCTGGCCAACGAACTCTTCCTTTCATTCGAAAAGTTCGATTTTGGCATAAAAACGGACTTTTTTATCTCAATCCTAAGGAGAGTTATAGTCTCTAATGACACAAGTACATTCATTCAAAAACACATACACACAGGGCATTAGTTCTATGAGGTCATTAGTCGTGAACAGACCATGGCGAACTGGGAACAGCAGTGGAGGTCAACGGAGAATGGCGCCGAAACTCGTCGATTTTTCCCTGAAGTCAAGCACAGGCTAAAAGGATCCTACAGAGTGACATTCAAGTTGACTCAGGTGATGTCAGGACACGAACGAAACGCTGCCAACCTGAATCGTTTCAGTTTGAAGGACTAGCCAGATTTTGGTTGTGATGCTGCAGTTCCACAAACGTGGGATCATCTAGAGTATGAGTGTGCCATTTTCGAGGCTGCCCGTTCGTGACTGATTAGGAAAGTGATTTTGTCTGGAGGACAGTGGCCAGTGTAATTTAGAGAAATGATTGAGAGATCCACGGATGAATTTTGTGAATTTGTAAATAGCATGGATTTGAATTTAATATGATTTCATTTAAGTCAACTGATGTTTCATTTAATTATTATTTTTTATTGTAAAAAATTTATTTTATAATGGTGGAAATGATTACTTGTTAACTATGAAATGTCATTTTAGCTCTATTTTTCAAAATTATTGTGAAATGCATGTAATAAACATATTGGGGCATGCAGAATAAACGGCCTTGGTCCAGGGTTTACTGGGTCAGGGAAAAAGAAAAAAAAGAAAAGAAAAACACACACACACGCATATATATATGCGAGGGTTTTCTTGGATTGACCAAACTAGACTTGTGGTTTTGTTTTATTTCCCGACGTTTCCACCCAGGGTCTGGGTCCTAGTCATGGGATCTATAAAATACAACTACATGTTTTGTATTTTGTAGATTCCATGTAGGACCCAGACCCTGGGTGGAAACGTCGGGAAATAAAACAAAACCACAAGTCTAGTTTGGTCAATCCAAGAAAACCCTCGCATGTATTATTCACTAGACAATTCGACACGGCGAAATATTCTCTCAATTTTGTAAGTTTTATTCAAGTGTTTCCTATCATTTCCAACCTTCTGTAATACCTAAAAATAATATTACACGCAAGTGTTTTCATCTTTCATCAAAACTATATATATATATATATATATATATATATATATATATATATATATATATATATATATATATATATATACATATAAAGCTATTGCAATGACTCGGAATTTTTCTTCTAAATTTTCAATATTTTCAAGCGATAGATCCAATGATCTGTAAACAATAGAATTTCTGAGGATTGGTACCTACAACACAACGAACTACTGAAGCAATTCATTGACATCTCACTAGATATTTCTGTTCATGAATCTTCATACTCCGTGTCTGTTAACTAACTTCCAAAAACACTAACAGAATTTCGGAGTTGAATCACTGTTAACATTATTCGTTGACTTACTAAACTTAGATATTATGCAGACTTTACGATTGTGACCCCTAAATCCACATTTCAGGCACTTAAGCTTTTTGGAAATTTGGCATTTGTGGCTAGTATAATATTTTGATCCACAATGTAGACATATTCCAGTGCTGTGACCATAGGATTGATTTTCACCTTCATTAGTAGGATTCAGATAATTTTTCTCACTGAATCAGCGAAAATTCTTATTTGAAACTCGCCTACTCATAAGGTGTTGATGCAAGATTTTAATGACTTGGTTAGAACTGTTAAAAGTACGGTACAATTCCTTGTTGTATATTTTCGAGCTTCAATGAAAATCAAGGTGTCAAAACATTTATCGTTAAAAAAATCAGCCTGTTGCAAAATGTTCTCTTGAATATCCGAATCTTCAAGACTTCGAATGCGCTCTTAGAACGAGCTCTATGATTGGTTGTTTACATGAGCCGGCATTTGCGCAACCACACTTGAATTGGTTCGTTTCTTTTTTGTTCGAGAATCACAACGAATCTGGAAATAGATTCACCCTCCATTTGAACGTGAGATCAAAATTTGTGCTGTTCGGTTAGATAATTTCGAGAAGGACTGGTGTGTTTATCGAGCAAAGAAACAAAAAAAGCCTCCAAAGAATCATCGCTTCGATCAAAACTTGAAGTAATTTTTTGAAGGACCGACTTGACTGATTTGGAAGTCGTAGGTTTGCCTGGCGATTGAACGTGAGAAAATTAATTCGCTGTCGGTATCAGAGAAACTAGGGCGTCGATCTTCTGGATGAGACGATCGATGTCCGTGGTCATTACCACAATTTCCCGAGCCGAAATTCAAAGAAAAATAGACTAAAATCTTAAGTAATCGGTAAAACTAAGTACGTAACTTTATAGTGTATCGGAATGGAAAATACTACGACAAGATAGAGTTTGAAATGTGTTTCTGGAATATTGGAATAACAGGTGAGAGCCAAATTAATATGATAGTAGTAGCCAACTACGATATAAGTGATTTTGTAAATCTACAGGCACAAGATTTCCGTAGAATAACTTGTAATACATCTCACATGTGGCAATTTAATATATTCAATGACTCGATATTTCACAAGTATGTGCACTATTTGCGCGTGAAGAGGATTTGTAGAACGAGGAATTCGATGAAGTGGCTGATTATCCTGGATTATTATCTTATTAAAACCCTCATTGCTTATTCTTTCTTTTGTGCTAGAAGCTCGGATTTCGGTGCAGAGTTGTCAGCGATGAAATTCGCGACAACCTCTATTTCATTGCTGCCCTCATTCTGCTCTTCCAGATCACCATGAACATCACTGTATTGCATTTCCATTCCACAAGCACAAATAGGAGATAAATAAAAGTACAAAAATGAAGATAATTAAAAAGTACCAAGTGAATTTCATCATCAGACAAGGCCACCCCAGGCAGAAATCCCGCACTAACTGATGTGAATGTTTAATTCCCGCCCCAGCTGAAGACTACCAATCCATACGGGAAAAAGTAAATGCTTCAACTTCTACTTTTTTCACTAAAGCAATGCTTATCCTCAGCGCATGATTCAAAGCATTACTTTCACTTTATTCATACCGCAAAAGATATAAAGAATATATACGCGAACTCACCTGTTTCATGGTCCATAGACCCTGTCTCTTCAGGAACTTTTCTCGTTCGGTCATCTGGAAATAAGATCTTAGTATTAGTAACAATAAGAAATTATTTATAGGCAAGAAATTCAATGAGGCTTACGTTTTTATATTCCTAAATACTCTGTAGGATGCAATTTCCTACTTTGTTTTGGTTTATTGATTTCACTCCATGGGCAAACGGATTAATGTAAAGAAATCCGGGTGGTCAAATTCGATTCTTTGGAATTAAATCTATCGTTCGATCAGAATTAGCTCAAGTTCAGCATAGTCGTGCATGCCAAAGTCACCTAGTGATTCAGAGTCTTATGAAGGAAGTTTTATTCTCCCAACAATTAAGCCCTTGAAGAACTGGTATGGCCGGGCCACAATATAACGGTAGGCCAATAATACGACAACGGCACGGCAACCTCTGCTCATCGTTCGTGGGGGGTGGTGAAGAAGGGTTCATGCAAAACGCATTGTTGATCTTCAAAGCCTCTTCAATCAGGAGACGATAATTCTTCAATGAGCTTTGAACATTTTTCTAAGTGGCTCACACAACAGCTTATCCCGAATTCACCAACAGAATCTGTTGTGGTGATGTGCAAAGCAACAAACGACCTAACTGTTCAACTCTCAAGGCAGATGTAGCTTTGTGGTTGGTGCGAAATAATGTGCATTTCAACGCACAACGCACTTTGGTACTTAATGAATTATAATTCATTGGTGTTTGAATTTAACTCATAAATGTGCAACAAATAAAATAATTGTCTATTGTTTGTACACTTTGTTTTCAATCTTGACTTTTATACCTTACCTACCTGACTTCAAAATCATTTCAAACTTTTATGCACAGCAGAATTGAACTATAGTAGGTACCAATGGGTTTTATGACGGTATCATTTTCAATTTTTTTTACGACAAAAAAAAAAAAAGAAGTTTTCACTACGGTTGCTGTTTTCTATTTTAACTACAGTCAGTAAGTAAGTAGGTAGGTACCAACAGCTTGTGTGACAGTATCATTTTTCACTTTGTTGGTTTTTTTGGGAGATTATGGTCGCCGATCAGATTAGTAAGTATCTAAAAGTAAGTAAGTAAATACTGTAGGTAGGTATTGACTTCTTCAACGTCTCTTCATGTTTTGTTGAATCACACTCTCACGGAGGAAAAAATCAAGTGAAATACAAATACAAAGAGGGGTCTGATTTTTCCAATTGATTAATTAATTGATATTGATTTTGAATAATTCAATTTATCGTACATTCTATAATTTATTAGACAAATTATTTATCTGACAAATAATAGAACGTGCAACAAATAAAAGTATTGTCAATTTCAAGTAGGTACCATAATTTTGTTTCCAGTCTTGAATTGTATACCAACCTGCCTTAGAAAATTTTTAAACTAACGCACTGCAGAATTGAACTATTGAAGGTACCTATGGCATTTATGAGTAGGTAGGTACCATTATTTTTCATTTTCACGATGGTTTCGTTTTTCATTAGAACTGTGTTAAGTATCTTCTCATTTTCCTTTCGTTGCTACCTTGGAAGAAAAATGGTTGCCGATTGGACTGATAAATCCTGAAAGTAAGTAGGTACCTACCTATAGGCATTTTCAACGTCTTAAATTTTGATTAATTGGGATGAATGGCGGAAAACTAAGTGAAGTACGATTACGGGAAAAAATGTTGCCACTGAACAGGGGAAAAAATGGGGAATTTCGTGTTACATATTAATTCCATATTCTCCGCCAGAATGCAGGGTCAGAGGGCAATATTTGAAGGGACGCACTTTAGCATCACAAATAATAAATTATATGGTAAGCCGAAAGGAAGTAGGGTGATGAAACATGGATGACGGAACTGGGTCCTTACGAGGAGGCAACAGCCAAATCCATGTAAGTCACACTTCCATTTTCCCCTTGACGCCGTATTGCGACTGTTTACTTCCAAGGGAAGTAACTATATAACAGCGGCTGTCAACACAGTCACGGAGATCCAAGCCACAGCTAGTCTGAAGTTATTTCTATTTTGCAGCAATTAACCTTTTCTTCGAACCATTGAAAAGCCATATGATTTTTGTAGTAACATTTGGGTAAGCCTCATTAAGACATTTTATCTTAAGACATTGGGTCGATAACTAATAATAAAAACAAATATATTCTAATAATTATATTAAAATTATCAATATTATAATTTTGAATTAATTCAAAATATGATTTTTATAATACTCACTTTGGGAGATGCTCGGAGAACTCGGTTTCCGATCACGGATCTTTCCCATAAACCACTTGTCTTTTTTAACCATAGGACCAGGGCAGCTCTCTTCCAGAACGCTCACACAACGACGGTGAATGTTCAAACCGCAATCTGAAGAAGAAAGTAAGGAGTTACCAATTGTTTCCCATGTTTTTATCAACATCATGCAACTGTCAAACTTTAACTCAAAAGAGGTATTTTCATGTTAAGCGGGTACGTATGAATCCTGAATTCAAGAAGAATCTAATTCTAATCCAGTGTAATGGATTGTTGGAGTTTTCGGAAACCAAAAATTACTTTCAAGTTACAAGAATTAAGGGTCAATAAATTACGCATATCCGCATATTCTTTTAAAATACTACTATTGAGTAGGAAATATTGCATAAAACCAAGTAGATACCTAAATAACACACAAAATCTAGTTTTTTGTATATTTTTTTCTAATTTGCATATTTGACATATACTTCTCATGAACGGCTGTAGAAAAAAAAGTATTAATATAGAAGAGAAGCAATTACAAAGTATTGTAGAGATACTCAGTAGGAACACAAATCCATTCAAAGGAAGCAAAACGATGACACAGCTACGCATCATATCATTCTTTAAGAAAGGATAGCATGACACAGATCGTGAACGGAACATGCCAAAGCATACACGGATTTTAAATGGAGTAATAGGAGATATTGATTCAACGTATCTCGAATTCTTTTATTACTATAACTTTTTTTTTTTAAAGTAAAAAACGGAAGTTGAAGAACGTTGTCTAATTCCACGATAATAAAGAGTTACAATGTGAGATCAATTTCGACGGTTAGGTCACCATCAGTAACACACAATAACTACTATAATAAGGCACCTAATTGTTTGTTACTGATGATGATCTAATCTTCGAAATCGATCTAACATTATAACTCTTCATTTTCATGGAATTAGACAACGTTCTCCAGTGATTTAGTTCGTATATTTTTCAGATTGTTAGTCGCTCTATCATGATACTATTAACTTGAATTCCAATACAACAATAGAAGAATGTAGGTACCAAAATGTATTAGTATCCATTTTCCTAAGAGCATGCAAGTCCGCAGAAGACTGCGAAAAGGTCAGCCACTGTAATTCAAGTCAGAAATTTCTCTATTCTCAAGATCAGCCAATTCTGGCCTTTTAAATCCACTTGGAACAAACTTTATGGATTATAAAGTTTCTTCCAAGTGCATTTCTATGGTGGTGAGCATAGTTTTTATATTGGTAAGAAGATCATTAAAACTTGGTATCAAATTGGCTCTCATGCAATACATTTATGCCAAGAATAAATCCGAATGCAGTGAAATTTACTCAATTCATGATCAAAGAATACAACTAAACTGTTTTGCTCCCCAAACTGCTATTAGTATAGAGTCAAGTGGCATCGTCATTCCTAGTTCCAGTGTCAGATATTTGAACATGTAATGTAGGTATGTTACACAACTTTTATCGTACGTCTCATTTCACAAGTAGATTTTCCTACCCATGCACCTGATAACCTAAGCTAAGCCTTCAACAAAAATGACTTTTTCCAATCCCATCGTTGCATTAAAAATTCCACCAAGTTTAGTTATCAAATGCCACAAATAACCTCCCATTTAACAATTCTCTACATCCCAAGAGCGTTTTTCTTTGAACCACTACCGTTTTCTGTCGTAAACGTGTTCAATAATAAATTGAGGATAATAAATTGGGGCATAGAAACAGTGATGCCGGTTCCAACCTCATCTGAAGTATGGGGCCAGTGAGTGATAGGTAATGTTTTAGTTTTTCTCTCATAACTTCGGTTCTAATGCTCGTATTAACAAATATATATATTTAATTTTATTCAGAAAATGTTGCTTGATTCAAAAATATAAAAAACCGATCAGATAGAAAAATACTATATAAAACATAGTAGTAATAAAGATTATTGTAACTCTTCTATTTTTCAAGAACATAGACAATAAATGGATTTCCACACTTTTGTCCCGAGTGAATTAGTTCGCATTTGCAAGGTAAATAGCAACTATCTTGCTACTATTTTGAAAGAAATTCATTTCACACATGATAAAAAAAAGTACAATGAAACCCATCCAAGTACAACACACATCCAATAACCTTATGTTTATAATATTAAAACTTACTAGAGCACTGATATCCCTGGGGCCCGATTCCCCAAATAATGGTTTGGCAGTGATTACAATAGGTGACTAGGTAATACTGGTGAGCGAGGCAGTTATGCCCACGAATGCTGACCTGAAAAAGGAATATTCTACATGAGACAATTCAAGGAAGCTTCTTTAAGATAATGAATTGATTACAAACGAGGACTCTCTTTGCTAAAAGTTGAGAAAGAGTTTCTTAAAATGCTTGGTTGTAGGATATTACAATCACAACTAACTAATTAAGTATGTACCTTTCTTGATTTTCCAATGAGTCTGACTTTGGCTGAAGGTCTAAATTTGTCTTTACTGACATACGTGGGGCAACGTTCAAGCAACGAATTAAAATGCTGGCCTCTAATGCCAAATACTTTGCTTAGAACTGTTCCAAGAGCAGCTCCGGTGGTAAACCTTCGATCATCTACCGTTCCATTTTCAATATCTTCCCTGTAGGCACAAGCAAACTTCACCTTACAACGATGCGACAACAGTATCATGATTCCAGACAGATCACAGATCTGTGTGTATGGTAAGCTTAACTTGAGCAACGAACACCGAGCAACGAAGTGACACTCGAAAATCTTGTATTAGTCCAACATACTTACATATAGGGTTCAAGTTTCGGCACCAAAATACTTTCTATGATCTTCATTTCTTTATTTTTGTCGTGAATGCTTTCTTCTAACTCAGCATCTTTAGGTCCAAATAAAGTTCCTAACCCAGCAGTCCTTTTAGCTTGAAAATCTGCCAACTGTTCGTTCAATTCATCTTTGGCTTTTTGTCTCGCTTTCCTGAAAATCTGCAAACCAATCATCAAGTTTAGTGACATTATTTGGATCGAGTAGTTACAAAAATATTGCCTATTGTAGGTACCAGCCGAGAAAAAGAGAGCATGAGAATGTATACAATTGACAAGACTCCAACAAAAACGCCAATTCAATTTACTTAGGAAAGCACATTAACACAATAGGTAAAAAGTAACTACAACATAAACCGATTTAACCAGTCAGACGGTTAAAATTGTCCACAGAGTTTTGGTCCTACTGGAATTGGGCTTTTTCTTCTGTCAATAGGGTTAGTGGCCGAGCAATGCCCGCAAATTGGGTACAAATTTCCTGTATGTAGTAGGGGCAGAACCCCAGGATTGATCGCACCTCACGCTTGCTGCGTGGTATTGGCCAGCCCTTTACAGCTGCAGTTTTTCTGGGATCTGTATGAATGCCTTCCGTTGAGATCACATGGCTGATCAGATGGCAAATACTGAACTTCTCTTTTGAAGAATACACACTTCTTCGGGTTCAGTTGCAGATTCACCAGCTCAAAACCAATAAACAATTACATTGTCCAAATAAACTGTCGCTAGGTCTGAAGGCACAACAGCTTCCATTAACCGCTGGAAGAGTGGTGGGAGCATTAGATAAACCGAAGGGTAACCCTAAACTGCCGTAGTCCTTTCCCGTCCACTACAAATGCGGTTTTTCGGTTTTTTCCTTATCTTCATCTTTGAGGCCTATCTACCAGTAGCCGTTTTTTAAATCTAAGACATAAAACCATGCTGCTCCTGTCAGAGTGTCCAGAGAAGTGCTTGAATGGTAGGAAGGGCATACAAGTATTTTTTCGCAACCTTGTTGAGCTTTCTGTAATAGATACAGAACCTGGTCGTCTCGTCCTTCTTAGGCACAAGCACTACAGGCAAAGCCCATGGACTTTTTGATGGCTCAAATATGCCCTGGTCTCGCATATCCTTCAACATTTGTTCAACATGAGCCCGAGATGCGTAAGGAAGCCAACAAGGTGCTTGCTTGGTGGGTCGAACCTCCCCTGCATCAATTCCATTTTCGACTACATGTGTTCTTCCTAGAGGGGAAGAACCATCTGCTGCAAAAGCTGCCCTGAACTTGGTGAAAACATGTAGTACTTGGGTGTACTGTTCTAAAAACTCTACTAGGTCTGAACCCTTAAGGTACTGAGCACCCCATAATTCCTCATGCTTGGGTGCCAGATTCAGTTGGAAGGAACAAGCCACAGACTGAAATCTGGTGAGCATTGGGAACTGTTGCCTTTTCACCCATTTCACCCATAACACCCTTTTTGGTATGACTACCGTGGCTTCCCGGTATGACTACCGTGCCTTCCCGGTATGACTACCGTGGCCCCAAATGTAAAAGCGGACTCACTTCTTGCAGGTTTTTATTGATCTCAATCACAATAACAATCAAACATTTTAACTCAACGAACCCCGAGAAAAACTGAATGACAACGTACACTTTCAATTTCAACCAAAAAACGTGTGTTGCCAAAATATCTATCGATGGCAATCAAAGCATTACTTTCACCTGGAAAGTTTTTGAGATCTTGATTTTTAAATATTTTAGCCCTAAAATTCTACACTTAAGGGTTGATCGAAATAAATTGATGCTGAGGTTCTAGGGCCCCCCATCTGGGATTTATGAGCCCAATTTTCATAAGCTTTGCTCCAGCAGTTTTGGAGAAGAGCTCTGGGTGGCAGACGGATGGATTTTTCCAATTCGCTTTTTGGATTCTACACATCTTGAAACATAAAACAACGAATCGGTTCAGGTTGGTTCCGTACCTTTGTGATTTTTACCCAACAGTTAAAGGATTGCTATTTCGAGCTTCAGTATTGAAGTGTTGAATAGGAGGAAAATATACAATTACAATCAATGTTGGGCAAACAAATCTGAAAATGCAAAAGGCGATTTTTTAAACAAGGGGAGATGATAAATCGAGAGCTTTCCATTTCCAGTGAGTGGTGAACATTGTGTGTAGGGGTGGAGACTGATTTTATTATATATCACGCTTTTTTATGACCTACTTTTCTTTTGGAAGTCTAGGATAGACTGATTTCGTCATTATTACACTCTGAAAATAACAAATTACAGAAATTATAAGTAGTAGGGTGTCAATCATTACCATTCTAAGGATTTCTTCTTTATCAGATTCTTTTAGTAAAACTTCGTCGATTTCTCTTGCTACGTTCTCGTCAACATTATTTAACCGCAACGGCTGAAACAAAATTTTTAATCATTTCATACTTATATTAATTTTTCCTTCCCTAAACTTTCGTTCCAAAAGTGGAAATGTATCGTGAAAAACAATAACACTGCAGGTGTTCTATGTTGTTGAGTATTAACTCAAATTTGTGTGATTTAAAATTTAATTTGGTAGGTAAATCGTTTGAAAAAATACACTTATGAAATACTTATCATAATCTATTCCCATCCCTATGTAGTTGGGAATGTAGTTTTTGAACAAATCTTAGAGGGATATAAAGTTGAAAAATTTCATCGACATGTGTCTTTCCTGGCCGACTCACCAGCGCGTTTGCTGGACAGGTAACTGTGTCGGATAAGTCTTGAAAGTTAGTCATCTCTAGTTTACTTGGCAATACATGTTGCCAATAAATGTATAGCATTTACAGCGATAGTCTCACTCCACAGAGAGTGAACTGCCCTTCTGCCAATAGCCCGTGTTTTCGAGGTAAATTGGAGAAATTTCGTGTGTTTAACCAAACTCGCAGAGTTCTATAGAGCTCTTTCTCTCCATTTCAAGATAATTTCCAACATCTTTTCTAGTCTTATCATCAAAAATTAGTAAGCTGATTTTAGTTTTTGTTGTGGCATTTGTTCTTATGCAACTCAAAGTACTTTGTGTTCTTGTTCTTTGAACTTATGGAATTTTCGTCACATTAAATAACTCAAAAACATTGATATTAGCAAAATTAAAAAATAAAACTTTAAGCTCAACATTCTCCCCCAAAACTTAAGAAAATATAAAAAAAACATTAAAATTTACTAAAAATGTGTGAGGATAACTACGAAACCGCTTGTTAATATCATCATAATTAAAAACCATTAAACTTACAGCTCCAGGAACTAGAAAACTGGAATGGATTTCGTACGCCCACTTCTTCATCTCTTTCGCAGATCCTTCTTTATAAAGATCAGTAACTAGATAAAATAACTGGAACACAAAATTTCATCAAAACTCAATCTGCAGTATCCATGAAATCATTATCATCAAATCAACATAATATAAGGAGTGTCACAAAAATAATTATTTAGAACTACCTAGTAGGCATAAACCCATATGCGATGTTCACATTTACACCTTTTTCAATTCATCTTTCACTTCTTAATCATTTTATTCGCACAAAAATGTTTGTTTTAAAAATAATATCACCGACGAAATATAATCAGATAATAAGACTGAACATAATACTCACAAGGCTAGAAGGGTCACTATTAGATATCACATAGTTAAGAAAGACGGCTAGATGTGCCTGATGTTTCGATAATTTGTTCCATCGCTTGAAAGGTCCATGGTCTTCCATTTGACTCTGCGAATAAATAATGAAGATTGTCAATAATAAAGAAACGCTATATAAATTCAAAATTTTGAACATCGTTCTATAAACATACCTAAAGCTAGTAAAATAAAGGTTTTTTTGGGATGGGTAACAGAAATGCAGTCAGCTGACTCTCCTGAGATAATCTTCCTATATTGTTATCAGTTCAATTGTATTCATGTTGTGATCAGTTTAATAAATGCATGCAGTCAGAGACCGAGAGTTCTCCTTGTTTCCCTTAAGTATATTCAATTAATTTCATAAGGTTATTAGAGCCAGTCCGTTTCAGTTTGCTCTTTATTAGATATACCTATAGGGAATTTGTGCGCGAATTGAAATCGTGCGTGTAAACGCAAGATTGCAAGACGGCCGAGTCTACTGAGCGGGGATCCTTCCCTATATTATCCGGCTCGAACTTTTCAACTTGGTTATAACGTGTTGAAGTGTTACTCGAGGAGATGGGTGTCGAGGATGTTTTGATGAAAAACGCAAAAGCCGATGATGAAGACTTCAAGAAACGAGATTCAAAAGCTAAGTCTACAATCGTCAAATGTATCTCTGACGTCATATTGAGTATATTCGAGGACATCCAACAGCCTATAAAATGATATCAGCGGTTAAAAAGATCTTCAAAAGAAAAGGTCTGTTTCAAAAATCGTTTATCCGCAAGAAATTGTTGACTTTAAAAGTGACCCCAGATGGAAATTTCATGATCATTTCCTAAAATACGACGAATTGAATCGGCAGGTTCCGTATTGGATGAAGAGGACAAACTCACTCATCTGTTTTTGACCCTACCCGATCGTTAGATACAGTGATTACGGTACTGGGGGATGCAGAAGCCAGTTCAAACACTCCGACAAAGTTATCATTGGACGCCGTGAAAAGTTCTCTATTAGACGCTGAACGAAAAACAGTTCCGAAACAAATGAAATCGGAAATGAACATTCTTTCGCGTCATCAAATTACAAACCTCATTGTTATAGATGCGGCTCAGAATCTCATTTGAAGAAGAATTGTCCGAAAAATGGCCAAAATTCAGGTCGGGGCAGAGGAAGTCGTTGAGCTTGTAATAGTTTCCGTGAAGGAAATTGTAATCACGCAAACGTAGCACAAGAACGCGAAGAGTATTCGTTTATAATAGCCTTATCATCCGTAAGTGATAAGATGTTCATCTTTTATTTTCGATTCGGGTGCCTCAAGCACGAACGTCCAGCCGAAACTTGAACAGTATATGCAGAACCTCGAGCAAACTGTGCCAGTCAAGATAAAAGTTGCTAGTGGTGAAGTCATTGTCGCTAAAAAGAATGGTTTGCTTCCAGTTTATTACAAATACGAAGCGACTACTATAAAATTAAATATAAATGCCTTGATAGTTGAGAAGATCCCATATAACTCCTATCTATACGAAATATCGTAAAAGCTGGTTTCAGCGTGGTTTGAGGATCACCACGCAAAAATTCTGAAAAAATGCAGCGTTCCAATTATTTGCAATAAGGTCAACGACCTATATGTCGCCGAGTTTTTTTTAAATAGAGGAAGGCTTGGCATTTGCGGCAGATCAAAATGAACCGAAGATGAAATCTGAAGACCTATGGCATTTAAGATTAGGCCATTTAAATAGAAAATGCATGGATATGCTCTTGGCTTACCCTTATCAAAATGCCCATGCAATTCATGTTAAAATGGCAAGGCAACTAGGAATTCCTACCATGCTAAACAGGTGATTCGTACCGATGAAGTCGGTAAGATATTGTGGGTCGATGTTTGGGGACCAGCAAAATATCCAACGATGAATGGTGAAATTTATTTCTTGTCAATCACAGATGATTTTTCGAGGTTCCGAGTGGAAAAGTGTTAAAACGAAAATCTGAAGCTACTAATGCCTAACTGCCGCCTACAATGTATCTTATCAGAAATACCTTTACACATAATGTAACCTATCATTAATTAGTACAGTTACATATATTAATACTAATAAATTTTCGCTACCAGGAGGTTATTGAACCAAAAGTAATGGGTACATATCATCCTCATTTTATTTATTATACAATTCAATTATATTTAATTGTTACACGATATAGTTCTATGCACAAGAATGATACCCATTAATAATATTAATATCATACTCAGTATTGTTTTCACTTTCGAAAATGAGGAACTTACCATTTCTTGATCCGACATATCTTCATCTTCCATTGATATGATCGGCTGCTGAGGCGAACCCTGGGTAAGAAAATTTAAATTTTTCGTTGGCGAAGACGCATGATCCGTTTCAGTCAACGAACACTGAAATGCATGAATGCACACAAAACATTATTAAGGTAGAATTCTAGAGCTTGAGAGAATATGAGCAAGCAATAGATAAAAGTTACTTCTATGCGGTAGTAGCTATTCTACGGGCAGCGCTGAGTTTTACTGTATTTTCTCAAACATGCAGTGATCTGTACACTTGGCCGTATTTAGCAATATTTTTTATTATTTGCATTCAATTATAGGTACTAAGTACCGAAACATTATTGATGGTATAACTGAGTAAGTAGGTGGTAACCTACCTATCCTATACAGCTGGAACAGTCAAATGACAACAATAAATCACTAAATAAGTTTTTCTACGACTGGCATCTGCTTTGATTTGAATTCGGGGGGGGGAGGGGGGGGGGGGGCTATAGAGGCCTGACTTTGATCGATTGGTAACCGATTAGATAACGAAAGTTGAAACATCCTCTGGGGATACGCAGAGTGTATCATATCACGCAGAAATACACCTTCATCAGAAGACAATTAAAAATAAATTAATTAATAAAATGTTTTTAGTAAAATGTTATGCGCGAATGTTTTTAGTAAAAATTATCCTATTCAGCACCTTACCTCTGCTCTGGGAGGAGAATCCTCTTCAGGTATATGAGAGTAAACGGTGTCGTCTAGAGCAGAGTAACCCATGTTATAAGGAGGTGGTGGAGTACCCGGTGGTGTTGATGGGCTTGTAGGGCGATCCACCTCCCAGGCTACGCCGCCTTTTGATCTTTTGGCAATTGATAGTTCGGACATGGATTCTGATGCTATTAGCCTTTTTGAAGCTGAAAATAGATAATTATTTATTGTGTAAGCAACATCAATATCGTAGGTATTATGGATATGTATGGCTAATGTTATTTCCACAACTCGTAAAGCGTGTTTCCGTTGATGTTTAGGTTTAATGATCAAGTGGAATGCAATTTCTCCACTCTTATTTGAGCATACATTCGAGACAGTATGGATGAATTCATTGGTAGGCAAACAATTCTACTTGATGAGCATATTATAATATGAGCATTCATTAATGTGAGAAAAGCTAAAATAAAGGTGTTGAGTATCGGAATTGCACAAATAAGTTCGCGATGGACACAGAAAATAAGTTATAGGATCAAAATAACAATGGTAGTAAGAAACCGAGTAAACCAACTCTCGTACTGTAAACTCGAATAATCTATTCCTTCAACTTGAAACAATTTCCCAAACAATATATTATGCTTCAAACTCCATCCGCAAAACAGAAGGCAGTAAATGAAATACATACTTTATTATCTACTGATTTATACCACAAAAAATTGCAAAATTCAGTATTTTCGAATCCTCTAATTATATTAACTTCATTGATTGGAGAATTTCCCGATGCCTGATACTTTCAATACTGAATACTTTCAATCATTCAATTATGGCTAAATGAATTTCTAAATAATGATCTGGTATAACAACCAATTTTAGAATTTCACCAGTTCTCACCAATTTTTAAACATTTTAACGAAATTTAATAACATTTTTCAGCACACTGATGACCACAAATTTCCGAATTTTCTACTTCACACTCGCAATCGATAAAACTTTTTCAGGTATTACACTGCTAAAAATATAAGGTTAACGATTTATAGCAGTTTTTTGAAATCGTAAGTTTCTCATTTGTTGGTTTAAGTTTCAAGATACATAGGTTCGAAAAAAATCAAATAAAACAAATCCCTCCGTACGCTTTTCTCCGTAACTGCTTGACCAAAGTTTATGAAATTCGGCTCTAAAACCATCCACAAGCCGGTGATGTGCTTGTGATCTCGGCATTACTTTTTTATCAACAAGAAGAGGGTCAAGTTTAAGAGTTGAAACATTTAAAAAATCGATATCTCAAAACTTTCGAAATAGGAGAGTATTTTTCGTTTAATTTAGATTGAACTGTATCGATCGATTGAGAACAATATGATCATTGTACGAGAAACCGTTCGCGCTCCAGAAGGGATTAAATGTTGGAAGGAGAAAAAATCGTCAACACGAATGTGATCGCTCGAATTTGTCATGCAGGATAGGTTGGACATATTCGGTTTCCTAGTAAGTTAAACTTGTCTATATATGTACGTGTGATGTCTAAATTGTGTAGGCGAGATATCTGGTACAGAAATAACAAACCTTTGTGTATTAATTTGCAGCCATTTTATCTCAATTCTCTAAACTCATTCAAATTTGGTATTAAAAAATATTACCTTGAACAGGTGAAACTGGGATATTATCTCATCAGTATTACTATTTTCTTAAAACTACTACTTATATAGAATGTTAATGTTATGACCATCAACATATGATTTAATTTATTATTCAATTCCTCCTCTCAGCTCAAGTTTCTTGAACAAAGGAGTAGCATAATTGTGCAAAATCGAACCACTATACCTACTTACAAATAAAAAATGAATTAATGCAAACAAAATTATAAATAATAGTAATAATAAAAATATAAGGAGAAATAGCGTCCAGAACGATTGACGTGATTATATATATATATAAAGTCTCTCGCAAATGCAAAAAAAAATTTGGGTAAAACTACATCAAAAATGGATAATGCCGACTGCATATTTTTATCTCAATCCGTTCTCGAGATATGATTTTTTAAAGGTTTTTTCACCGTGACTTTACTTCATTTAATATATATACTAAATTTACTACAAGAATAGTGTACTTGGGTTTTTGAAAAGTACCGTCCAAAGGCTCTCACATCAGCTCAAACATTGATATATATATATATATATATATATAAATATTTATAACTTTACTACCTTATTAAAAAGAATCCTAGAAATAATGTTAAAAAATGTGGGTTTTTCAATGAAATCGTTGGTTTTCTCGAAAGATGACCCTCCATGAACCTACGAGTATGGGGTCGGTTTCTATGTATTTTTTCACGCTGTATCGAGTGGTAACATTTGTAGATCTCTCCAACTCCGTTATAACCGAGTTTTACACTTAAAATCGCTAATGTTTAGTTTGTTTGTTACGATTAAATGTATGTGTGTTATGGGGTAAAACTAGTTAATTAAAGTGTAAAACTCGATTATAACGTAGTTGAGAGATCTGCAAGAGTTTCCATTCGATCCAGCGAGAAAAAATACATAGAAACCGACCCCATACGCGTTGGTTCATGGAGGGTCATCTTTCGAGAAAACCAACAATTTCATTGAAAAACCCACATTTTTTAACATTAAAACATTATTTTCTGCCCTAAATAACAAAACAAAAGAAAAATTAATAATATCGTTGGAAAGCATATTAGATGAAGCAGTTTTCATGAGATTTGCCAGTAGTACACTATTCTTATAGGAAATTTGATGCTGATACCGAAAATGTGGTCAAAAATTAAAATTAAATGAAGTAAAGTGAAGAAAGTTTAGTTTAAAAGGAAAAAAACACGGTTTTCCTGAAAAAACCTTTAAAAAATCATATCTCGAGAACGGATTGAGATAAAAATATGCAGTTGGCGGCATTTTACTCCAATTTTGATGTAGTTTTACCCAAATTTTTTTTTGCATTTGCGAGAGACTCACCCTGTATATATATTGGAAAAGTGTTGAACTCCAGGAATTGTTTCAGAATGCCTCAAAACAGATTACCATGAAGAAAATTCAATCATTATTAACATTTTTGAAGCCATTGCAATACGAACAGGGAAAACTCTAGCAGTTGAAGAGGTTTGATCAATTGGCCTCTGTGGCCGATTCGATAACGGTGGCGGTATTTATCTGCGCTTCTCTCAGGAAAAGGTATGAGTAAGTTAGAATTAGCTATCTACTAATTTATGAACCGAAACAGCTTAATTTTCTCCAAAAATTGCAATATCCTGTCAATCAGAAGCCAGAATCATTCTAAATGCGCTATCGTTCCTGGTGGGTCACCAAGTCATTATTCATGCCCATTTTACCAAAATTAGGCGGGATTTGGATGCCGGGGTTTTTCACGAGCGCCCATTCCAAATTTGGAGGAAAATGAGTAATCAACCAGAATAATAGTCCACTGCGTGAAAAAATTATTTGTGCGCATCGCCAACGCTGGTCGCTGTTTTCCTTTCACGTTAGTCACCATTAATATTGTCAATAGGTTTCAACCACTTTTGGTCATTAAATGCGTAAAATTCCACGGTTTAACAATCTCTAAGTAAGAACTAGTTGCCAGAGAAAAAAGCTCACGCACTTGGAAAGATACATGAAAGGATCTCATATCCGGCAAACCCTGTTGAAGGAGCGAGAGAGGAGGAGTTAATTTTGGACAAACAAAAATTTAGAGCGAGACAGATTCATTTTCAGATCATTTTCTACGAAACTCCGCTAAAAATACTGAAACTAGTCCAATTTGTAAAAATAGGTACCTACCTTCGGCAAGAGATGAATTAGCTGTCATGTTATCCGGGCTGGATTTGGTCCGTTGGTGCGTGTGGACTTGATGATTCGCTCCCTGAATCAAAAGATCGAGATTTCCGTTTATAGTATATTATAACAAGGAAAACATAAATTCACAGGTAACTGGGCTATTGAAAACAAATTATAGTAATGCATAATGTAACTATGAACATGGTATATTTTAATTTTAACGTATCATTATATTTTAATAACAGTGGGCAGACGATGTAGCAAGTGCCCCATACGTTTGTTTGATAATTCTGAAATAAATTTCGTAACGAAGTCACTTTGTAAAGAGCTGGTTACGCAGCGCAAGTTGCTGACTGTGACGTCGCTCAACTCTCCTTTCCCCGTCACATAAGTGCGAACTGCAGGTATGAAAGTAGACATCAACCGCACCTGCATACTTGCTTCAGGTCTTCACAAATGTGTAGTGTTGTCGCAAAGTGCAAGTCTGATCACAGTTCAGACTGTAATAAAAGCTGATTCAAAAACACTTTGGACTGAAATTCATTGATCTAGGTGCGGGAAAAAAGAAGAAGAAGAAAAATGCAACTTCTTGTATCAGATGCTAAGGAAAGGAGCGAGGGATATAGTGTTTCTTCAAAACACTAGACAAACGAAAAAACTCCAATAATGTGATCTAAAGCGAGTGTGGTGGTGGCAAGTTGAGATCCAAGTGTTGGGCGACTGGTGAGTAAAAAAAAGCCATAGTAACTCAGATGCTAGTTCTGGTTTACTGCACAAGACAATTATTCGTATGATGTGGTAAAGCGATGTGAGTTACACACGCGTTGTGGGTTACTGCAGTAACTGACAAGGATGCTAGCTCGCACTGCGTAACTGGGCTCTAATAAACTTCAATAGGACATATTAGCCTTAACTGGAAACTGACTGATTGCATAAATCCTACATTTTTTTAAGCCATTAGGAATTAATCGCACTAGAAGCAAACATTAGAGCAGCAAGGCTGGTCGCTTACTCGCATACACCCTTAGGGTAAAGGCACAATGAAGCCTAGATGGTAGCAGGGTTGGCCGCTTACTTTGCATGTACAAATTGGAACATCTCTGACGGCCTTGTAAACAATCGGCTTGGCAATTATATCCACTTACAGCATAGTTCAATGCTACCACGCAGGCTACAGCTAGGAGGTACCACTGTGTAAGTGCCGATAAGATCAATACTTTAAATCGATAAGCAACCAACCAGGGTACCATCCAGGCTCTACTGTGTTTTTACCCTTAGGTTTGGTTGCGAGAGTTATAACCAAGCATCTATACCGTATACCTATGTAAGAGATATAAATTACTTCACAAAGTTGCTGATCACCTTATCAAGAATAATGATAATCTAATTACCTTATAATCTTCACATAAGGTAATCAAACTTTGGTTCACGCCTAAATATTGATAGCCTGAAAGACAGTTCAAATGGTGCCTTTCGTTTGTAAAAGTCAACATTCAACATTTCCTGAATCAGCAGCGATACTCATGCATATCAGCAAAAACTTAAGTTTTTGTTTCAATTGTTAGGTTTTCACTACTTTGAAGTCGATGATAATGAATATAGCTTATTTTTTCCTGTGATGGATGAGCTCATATTTCATCCAAAATCATCAACTTTTATGATTTTGTACTTAACTGCCATCCTATACAACACACAGTTTAACGAGCTAATCATGAACAGATTTGTATTGTGTTCATTATTGTAATTTTTGCCATCCCTATTTATCACCATCGAATGTTCATGGGCAATAGAATGAGTATGTTCCATTACAATACCACGTTCCAACAGCTAGGTATACATGCCCAAAATTTTGAAAGACGCAGTGCATGACATATCAACATTATTTAATGCAGGAGAGTCAATAAAAACCAATCTCTAAGGAAACATGCATGACAACAAGCGCAATTAACCTCGACTATTGGGTTTTGACTGTACTGGCCAGCACCAGTGGAGACGGCGAACAACAAAACAACGAGAGACATAGGACGACAGGCGGAAGGAAGACCATAAATTAGTATCTATAGCAAATGTAGGTTTGGTCTAATTTTAACACCCTATTAAACCAAGATGAAACTGCTAGCTGTTCTTGGATGGAGCATCGCAACGATTAGTGTACACCACACACCTAGACAACGAGGAATAATTCGTCACGAATATAATTGGAATGAAGATTTAATCATATAAGTTAATTTATATTAATAACCAGGGCAAGAAGCTCGAACATGATGATGACCACCAATGTCTCGAGATATTTCTAACCAATTCCACAATACTATTTTTAAATGACCAACTCGCAATAGATCTCGAGGCCAAATACAGAAAACCGCACTAGTTATATCAAGTGAATGACCACAAAGCTATAAGGGATTTGAAAAAAGAAAAGGGAACAAAAAACACACACACAGACCTATTTTGTTTAGGCCTACCTTGCAGCACTAGTCAAGTACGTTATAATGAAGTCTTGAGGGAGTAGATAATGAACCAGCCAAATCTATGTGATGTTGTCAGTTACTTTGAATTGAGAACTTTCATACCGCAAAAATAAATGAATAAATAATCCGTCAATGGAGTTTATTAAAGATGGTTTCGTAGCGTAGGAAAAAATCTAAATTTCCCACAAAAATAAATTCTGATATAAAAAAACACTTGTAAAATAATGATTTGGGCCTATACATGAGTCGCCCCTATCGCCCCTATACGTGTGAAACATATGGGAAACTCGAAACCAACACCGAACTGAACACAGACAGAAATACAAATGGAAAGAACAGCAGGCCTACACACCATGGGAAGCCCGTAATATAATGCAGCCTAATGAGCGAGCCAATCAGAGTAATTAAAACCATAAGATAGTGCAGGTTCAAGGAAGTGAGCAATCACACCATGGAACCATTCCGCTCTGGCCAGCCATCCTTGGGCCAATAAACGCAATCCATTTCGATAAGCACGCCATAATACTAACTGTTGATGACTTTTTTTAAAGGAATTATCGAAATGCATAGATAAGGTTACCCATTCTAAATGGAAGCCGGTATGAATCAGGGTATGGATATGTGAGAGGTTTATAAAGACTTCATATTCCTAAAGCAACCGAAAATTCCATTTTAGGGGATAGGTTTTTCGATTCAACAACGAGAAGCTCATAAAATTAGCCTAAAAATCTTCAACCTATTGGTAAACAGTGATCGTAGCAATTTATCACTGAATTCCTCAACTTGAAAGAAAGAACAAATTCCAAAGTCTTCTGTACACTAATCCTCCCAACTATTCACCAAACTAGAGGAAATTTTTTTTTACAAATCTCTCCGATCTCAAGACAGTGCCACAGTTACAAGGTGCATTCGCTGCTGCGTATGCTGAAACGTTAAATTCAACAAACACCGATCTCTAACCAGGGGCATGCAACTGAACAAATAATCTGTACAAATAAACATGCATACATGGATTAGAGTGAGAGAGATATTTGTCTAAAACTATCAGATGTCATTTCTTTAAAAGGCGAAAATGATTTACCCCTTTTGGTCCACTGTTAATTCATAGTCCGAAACCGTGTATAGTACTGAAACCCGGGTAAATGTATTCGGTTACTGATTGATTAGTATTGTAAAAATGTATATATAAATGTATATTTTTGTTTTTTCAGGAGCACCCTTCTTGATCAACTTCTTTTGTTGTTCATTTGTGTATTCCCAAGATGTTCCAATAAATCTCTGGAACCAGGATCATTTCATAAATAAACAATTCTGTCAAATTTAATGTTTTTAGCAAATTTTCGAAGAAAAAATGAGCTATTTAGATGGCTTCGAAATTTCAAAAGTGGGTTTGAAGGGTCGGGGACCCCTACAAATTAGTTTCATACATCAAAGAACTCAATCCTAGAATTTTAACGTATATACAGGGTGTCACGTTGACACGAGGTGTCACGTTCACAACCCCCCCCCCCCCCCCCCCCCCCTCTATCTCTCTCTAAAATCGTTATTCTACAGCTAAATGAGTTTTTTTTTTTAAATCATCATGATTATTTACAAAAAAAAAGCACTGCGCACGTGTGCAATTGACACAAACTTCGTTATTTTAAAAGGGAACCCCCATTTTTTATTGCAGATTTGAATTCTACATGAAATTTCATGAAGAAATAACCCATCACTTGATTTTTTAGGTGCGCGCAAAAGGGGCGCGATTCCGCTCCAAAAGCGCGCAATTCCGCTCCAAAAGTGCGCAATCCCGCTCTAAAAGTGCAATAACTGAGTTCTTGAAGATACTTTAGCCACATGTAATACATGATTTCGGAGTATTTTTTCGTGCTACACCTCTGGGTGATGTTAATTTATTGATATTTGCAACACCAAGTTTTCTAACACATTTTCACAAAGCACGAAAGCGTACTAAAATGTAGGTTTTTCGGTGTTGAAAATATCAATAAATAGACATCATTTCGAGGTTCAGCTCGAAAAAATACTCCAAAATCATGTATTACATATGGCAATTGAGAACCTTCAAAAACTCAGTATTTCACATTTATTGCACTTTTAGAGCGGAATTACGCACTTTTGAAGCGGAATTGCGCCCGATCGCGCACCTAAAAAGTCGAGTGATGGGTCATTTTTTCGATATATATATATATATATATATATATATATATATATATATATATATAGGGTGAATTTCCAGACAATAACTCCCGTAAAATACGGCGTAATTCGTTCCAACGCAGAAAAATCCGTCTTGGCAAAAGACAGGTCAAGTTCGTTAGCCAGCCCGATCGCTCCCCAATTTCAGGCTCAAATTTACAATTTAATGGCCCAAAAATGATTTGAAAAAATCGGTTTTTTATTTTTTATTATTATTATTATTATTATTATTTATTCTTCGTGTTTTGATTCGCCCTAAAAATGAGAAGAATAAGGATACAATTTTTTCTACCTGAAAAATAACATTCTATCAAACATTGATTTTAAAAAAATTAAAAGAGGTAAGGTGGAAAGAAACATAAATTACGGCATAGGGAGGGGACCACATCCCTTGTGACCATAGAGGCAAGGTCTCAGCGTCACCTACGTATAACGTCATCGAGTTTTCTTTCTAACCGTTTTTCTCGAAATCACACGGAGTTTTGTAAATAGAATTGACACATCTGTATTGCAATCGCTTGAATAAACAGCCAAAAGTTGGACTGCTTTGTCTACAGAACAAGTGACTGAAGCGTTATCACTGCTAGATTTTCGCAAATCAAGGAGAAAATATTTTCTCACCCATGGTTTCATTACAAACGTTTTCCCGAAGAATAAGTATCACGAGTGATGTGATCACTATTGATAAAAACCTTTTCCTAACGTTCTTTCCCTATTAGCCTCACAGTACCAGTTTATCCCAGTTTACACTAACTCGCCTCTTCTACTCTTAACGAACAAATGTTTGTGAGATAAATCTAAAAAATAACCTGAAAAATCTCCCATTCTACCTAAACAACAAGAGCATTGTTGAAACCTAGTTTTTACGACCCCTAAATTCGATCCATCAATTAAAGGTCAATAATCAACATCATGTACTGACAACCAATGCACAAAAACAGAGAGATTTTTGGTTCATTTCAACAAGCCTGAAGTTTGTAATGAGTTGTACACCGAACTCGCTGCACACAAAAACTCAGTTCCAGCTGCAGCATGTGCTGGAACCTAAAACCCAGGTTATAACTATACAATGTTCCGAACAAACAGGTTTGAGAACTAGGTTCTGAGAATTTCGAAATATAATCCCTATTACCCAAAGTATCCTCCAGAAACACTGATGGTTCATAATTTATAGCACCCCTTCCCCCAGCATGCATGCCAAACAGGACAAAGCTGTTCCATGACATTTCCGTAGCTTGTCGTTTGTTTGTCGATTCTCAAGTTCAAGTTTATGATTTTTTCTTCGTTCATTTATTCAAATCAATTTTAGCGATGAACCGTCATAGCAACATAACTGTAAACTGACAAATCAGATTCCAATAAATTTTTAATTATATTTTTCGGAGTGGGATTCGTGTGCATTAGAGACGTTATTTCAAATGAGGACGTGCTATTCAATGCGACTTAAAAATAAATGAATAAATAAATAAAATAATAATGGAGATGCTCGTTTTGTGAAAGATTTTCGAGTGAGCTATTCAGACTGCAAGATATTTTGCTTTTCAACAAGATAGTTGATCAAATTTACTGGCAAACTATTTATTCATCATTGATATTACTAGACATGAGCAGATGCTGCCAAAGAGACAATAAAGATTTTAAACAATTCAAGCCTGAAAGTCTGAAAATTAATTGACGGACAAACCTAGAGTCGAAAACGAAAGTCGTTGGTTACAAGCAAAGAGAGTAGGTACTACCTAGTGTATATTTGTTCTTGGTGTTTGAGCCAATGTGGTTCAGAACTAATAGCTTCTTAAACCCATCCTCACCCTTCAAAATAACCAGGGTTCTGGGTTTGAATCATTTTGAAACCAGTAGCAGCTTGGAGAAAACTGGAACAAACCTATTGACAGCAAACAAGGTTGGTACCACACTAGGCTCCACTATGGCAGAATGTTGGACTTAATTACTTACCAATGAGGTCGAAGGGCTGAGGTGATCCCCTGGTCCAAGAAGAAGGTATTGCCTGGGAGGAAGTGGCGGGGGAGTGGAGAGCAGCCCAAAAGCAGATGTAGGAGAGGAGGGAGGACGGGCAGGAGGTGGAGGGGACAAGGTAGGCCGGCGGCTTCGAGTCGGCAGCGGCGGTGGCTCCATCCCCTTCAAGTTTCCATCACATTTCCAAAAAGATTAGTCACAAACCACCACAATGAGATGAAAAAAATGTAAGTGATTCTTTTTCTCCATTAGTAAGGTAGGTAGGTACCGGAAAAGTATTTACAGGTGGCTTGTGGCTTCCTTTAAACTAGTATATGTAAAACAAAATTAATATTTACCTTTTCCAGAAGGTTCTTCTCTTCGTATGTTATAGCAATATCACCTTAATTCTGTGCATTCATAACAATCTCTAACTAAATGATAACGCCCTCCCATTTGCAAAGATAAAAGTATAGAAAGTGGGGAGAAAGTATACCGAGTAAACACTAAAAAATAGGTATGCTGGCTGGTACCAAGTCTAATACACTAAATATTCTCACTCAGCATTATGACATAATTGCAGACATTTTAAAATTGCCAACATCAAAAATGATTGGCAATTTATAAAACAATAAGGGTGACAATTTTTAGAGCGATTCCTGATATAATTGTGAATTTGAAACAATGTATGAACCAATAGCGAGGCGTCGAAAGGAAAACTTTGCTTTGTACAGTCATATAGAAAAAGCCCTATCGTGCAGCCTACCTAAAGAACAATGATTATGTGTACTAAAGATTTTCAAAAATTAAAACGGTCCATTACAAAAAATTATAAACCAACCAATCGTTTAGGCAAAAAAGCGTACAATCTATCATTATGAGCTTATAGCAGAATATTTCACAGAAAACGTTGAAGTACCCACTTCATATTTGAGCGCCAAACAATTTTCAACAGAAAATGTGCTCATAATTCAAAAACATTACATCAAAGTTGTAAAAATGGCAAGTAGGTACATAGATCCACAGACAAGATTACTTAAAATGAATTATTTCTGAGGATCATCAATAATAACCTTCCGCATTTTCTAATAATAGGATGTAAAGGTGATAATGTTGCACACTGAGATTATCGATTGTTTAGCGGGTATCAGAACGAATCAGTGAACAAGCGGAGAAAATAAATCCCTTGAAAATTGTGAGAGACTTGTGATTAATTTATCATCAACCCTATTAACTGAAATTTTTCGAACTGAACAAATAACTATCACCAATTGACTTCATTACCACAATTACCAGTGTAAGGTTCCCAATCTGAGGCGTCTACATATCAGGAATCGAGCTCATGTCACGTATAGACAGAAACACTATTTAAAACTAATCTTGATTCCACAAACAATTGTTTCATAATTCTTATACACGAATCGGTGCACAACAAAGCATAGCTGAACAGAACATGCAAGTTTTATCAATCATTGAGCACAAGAATGTTAATATTTACGCAATTTGAACTGCGATGTGTTTTGAGGTGCGATTCGAATATTTTACACATCAAGCCAATCGTGAATGAAAATAAATTTATGAGGCAAAATGGTTGCATCATATTATCTCTCCAAGACGTATGTATCTGGGTACGTACTAAGTACATACCTAATGAAGCTATGCTACGCTGCCAGCAAGTCAGTTTATTGATCACGTTTGTTTCATATTTTAATTAACAAGGTAGCTAATAATTTATTAACTAGATAGTGAATAAATTTCAAGAATTTTCTTCAGGTGTAGTACAGTGAAATTATATTATTAATCTCAAAATTGGTAGTAGAACTAAATCAGTGTAGATTACATGTGCGAACACAAGCTAAAATTCATACACACACACACACAAAAACTGCATTCAAACTCAACGAATAATACTTCACAAGCCACAAGCCATAAGCTGTAAGCACTTTCAAGGTAGAATGAAGGTATATACACAGATTAGATGTGTATTAGGATGTGAACCTGAAAATCATACAATGCAGTCGAAAGAGTTAATTCAAAAAAGATTCGAAAAAAGTTTAGTATTGTTAATAACCTTTTTCAATGGAGCCGATTATAGGGGAAATAACCTGTTAAGCTAAATCGTGTATGTATTTCACTCAGTAGAGAAAGAATGGAGACCCGAGCGTGATGAGGGACGGACGGAAACTGAGTCGACGATAAAACAATGTTGTTCAACATGAGATAACCCACGAGATAGGGCTTGAACAAAGTTCATTCAGTAGAGAGGTGTATTAGCGACAGATCTGGAGCTTAATACAACGTTCGATTAAAAAAAAACCCTAAAATGTCTTTGAGTTGAACAGAAGGAGTTGAAAACAAATAATGAAATAATAAACAAGCCAACATCATAGGGACTTGAGGAAGCTAATTAGCAATAACTAATCACAAAGTCTCTTCATACGGTTAATTCTTACGTTTCTGTATGTTCAATGCCACAATGGAGCTGAGAGAGGCATACAAATTTCAGGGCTAATACTATAGTTGTAGATATTACTCATGGGGTTCACAAATACCATAACATTTTTCGAGAAATGAGAAAACTCATATACTATCGTTCAACACTGATTCATTGTAGTGAGTGATGACAGGAAGCGATAGAGAGATTCAGAGAGAGATTTCGTATGAAGTAAGCTAAATATTTTTATTGTATCTCATGTAAGTACTAATTTATTATAAGCAATACAATCAACAAAAAAATGATAAGTCACGCACATTATTTGAATTTTATTTGTCCTCAACAGAGTCGACAGCAACGAATTGGAGACAGGAGGAACAACAGATTTAGCTATGATCTCATCATTCTTGGCCCTCTACTTAACAACGGTTGCATCACCGTTCACCTACACTCAGAAGGAATATAGGCGCCCCGGTCACCAGCATACATTTACAGTTCATAGTAGAGGCATCAAATTAATAGTGAGATAGGCCGTGCAGGCGGGCGGGGTACAGTGACGTCACAAGTTAAAAAACGTTGAAAAATCAATGAACAAAAAATACATAAAAACTACCGGCTTTACTAATAGTAGGGAAGTGCGGATGTAATTTTTCAGAAAATAATAAACAAAACAATAAATATTTTTTATTGGTCAAAAAGGTCAAGTACTTCCACGAAATATTTCAGGTTTTTGGATTAGTTCAAAGTTTCATGTTTAATTTGAACCGCGGAAATTGTTACATACTGTTCTGGAAACACTTCTAAATCCAAATGAATGGTAAACGAAAAGATGGAACTCTGTAACTACCTAACGTAAACTCCTACTAGCTTCGGGTAGCTTTCTATAATTGTTTCTTTCAGTAAAACAATTATTACCGATAAAGAGGAAAACGGGAAATCGTAGCGTGATACGATTCTCAAGGAGCCTTAATATATTATGCATATTACCTATATTAATAATATAAACATCTAATATCATAAATCAAAGCTCTAAAATCTCGACTACTTTAATCACAAGATCAGATTAAGGATAATAAGAAAATGATATAATATAAATAAGTGCAACGCAGTTCGCTCCACCCAATAGTTAATAATTACAGTTAAGGGACAGAATGCAATATGTAAGTGCTGTCCCGAACCAAACGGCAACCAACAGGTAGAACTGTAAAGGTAACAGGGAAAATTCGCTCAGAATAATTTGTGCGAGGAGTGTGCAAAAGTGAATAATTTAAGCTGTGACGCCAAAATATATCATGTGCAAAACAAAAGGATAATAAGTGACAAAATTTGAACTTGAAAAGACATTTGGACATAGGTACCAGTTTTAAGCTGAACATTCAAAGCTGAAGTGAGCATTTATGCATACCTATGACTGTATCTGTAAATTCCTTTCGAAAGCTAATAACTATGGCCTGAGGAGGAAAACTACTAAAATTTTTGGAACAACGAAATGTTTATTTTACATTTTCGGTGAAGGCATTTATCAATGCTACAGTAAATAAATTGATCTTTTCAGCGAACAAAAACGCAACAATAGACATGAGCCTAACTAAGTGTTTGGAATCTGCTCAATAGAAGAACGATGTGGGAGTAAACTCAAGAGGGATTCAGAGAGACTCCAACACACTAATGGATAAGGCAAACACAAAAAGAAGACTAATGTACCAGGAGTCCACAATATTGAAACTCAATAGTAATCCACCGTTTATCAAAACAGTCAGATTTTTCTACTGCAACGACCCCTGGACCCGCGTACAGGTTTTGGGGAAGAAATAATTCAACGATTGAATGGAAACTGATACATGGAAGATGCAAAAGCGATCAAATATGAGGGTAGAACTAAAACCATAAAACAATAGTGGCAGGTTTCATGTATATTGTATTGCACTGGGATTGGTTCAAAAAATTACAAACACAAATTAACAAGACAACGAATTGTTAAGTAGAGAAAAATAGCAGTGCTGAGACAATGGTGAGATGTGAATAAAAGTGATTTACTCACACTTTCGCTTCTTGTCCAAGCTTGCAAAAAGAATGTATGAAAGAGAGTTCAAAAAGCCATAATCTCAAAATAAGGTAGGTACCTACATACTTAAAGAAAAGCAGAAGGGAATACATTTCTTAAGCACATGCAGCAAATATAAATTTTACTGAACACTGTGAATGCTTAGCGTTGGCATTCATGACGAAAAAAAAGCACTCGATTCAAGAAATAGATTTAAATAAGTGTATCCCAAAATAGCAATTTAGATATGATAAAGTTCACAATAAAAAATGCTCTTATTTCATACTTTGTCATATTTGGTTCACTAAAGTGAACAAACACATGGAAACAAGTTCTAAATATACGTATCGCACACGAAGTTTATGCAAAATGTATCGAACAGAATATAATGTACTCTAAATCGAAAAAAAAAATTAAAAAAAGTCATACAATATCCACAAATGTGAAACAATCACACTGAGGAGTGTCTCGTCACAGCACAGAGCTGGCCACAACTAACGCTTTTGTAGCAAATTCGTTAACTATTTCGCGTTCAACATATAACTACACTTCTTCACTACTTGCGAGCATTCAAACCAACAAACTATACACGTTATTCTGATCTATTTGTAAATAGATAAATAAATTATTTAAGGTATAAATTTGTTAAAAATATATATTACATATATTATATGTATGTATTTAACAAATATATACCGAAATGGTATTTCTTTTTATTAATGCCAATAATCCCGGGATTAGTTCCGAAATCGGCCACCACTTTTGTGTTTCAAAATAAAAAGCGAAATTTCGTTTTTCTCCTCGCCAGTTCAACCGATTTTGATGCGGTGAACGGGGATCTGCACTTACTTGTACTTCAATTTCAATAATATTTGCTGAAAATCGATAAAAACTGCAGAAAAAAATATAAAAATCCAAAGTCAATCTTGAATCGCAGATTATAATTTAGAATTAGTTGTTTGCCATAAAATCGGTAGGTAATTATCAATTCCTAGGCACTCATGTCTCAAATTTCAAAACAATGTAACATAATTATACTACAATGTTTTAAGAAAATTCGCTCATAGAATCGTGCTGCATGACTGGAATTGTTTTCTCACGCTGTAGTCGTCCGATCTCGCTCAAATTCGTAGAATAGTTGGGAGAAGACGATTTGAGCATTCCATATCAACCTCATCAACGTGATTAAATCATTAAGTAGCTCCTGCGCCAGCTCAATTGTGAAATCCTTGTAACATGCTAAATTTGTACAGTTTTAATCCGGCTTTGATGAAATTTTCAGGGGATGTGCTCGTTAAGCAATAGATGGACCCCCATGAGTTTCATTGTTCCCAAATCATTACTTCACTTTACGCATGGCCAAACATAAATCAATCTTCAAGCATGATTTTCTCACGCCCTAGTCGTCCGATCTCGTTCCCTGCTGTGGCGAGACACTCCTGTCACACTGTAACGTAGATTCACGTCTCCCAAGAGAATCTAACTAATGATTAAGGTGAGTATTTAGTTTGGTAATACTTTAATAAGTTTCAAAAGCCAATTCAACTAAGGCATAAAATAATTAGATTACACGAATTATTAAGGTAGGTACAGGTTTTGAAAAATGTTTTGTCCACCAAATGAGCGAACGAATAAATATTATATCAGCATCATGGGTATTAGATTATTCAAGCGGTAAAGAGCAACACATTAATCAAAATATTCTACTCAATATGCTGTGGTCAATATAATGCTAGAAGGCACGCAAAGAAATGCAAACTCTACAAGAAAAATACTGTCCAAAACCTGAGCGGTTAGTAGGCAATGACCAACACCATCCAACTTATGGTAGATGTTGTCTATCTTGAAACTCCACCACCGACACAGTATTTTACACTAAATCTTTAACATTGAAAATGTCTTAGTCGACGGGTCAACCGGAAATTTTGTTACGCAAAGAAAAACGTCACGCAATCTATAAACAAGTTAGGTTAGTTACTTACTATTAGTTAGTTACTGATAAACAAGTTAGTTAGTTACTGAGACATTTTCAATGCTCATAGCTCTTCTCGCATAAGAGAGAAAGTACGAGCGGCCTGCCGCGTTTTAGTATTTTTTTTTTTTTTTTTAACACAGAATGTGTTTTAGCCTTGGCATCTCCAACCGAAAACGAAACGTTGGGTTAACTACAATGTGTTGCATTTATATGTTGCGTTTTTGCGTAAAGAAAATGTGTTGCAACAATTTACTGATGATTTCCGCTTACAACCGATTCGTTGCTAGAGAAATAGTACTTCGTCATTTTTCATCCCAAAAAATTCGTTGACCATTCGTTCGAAAGCTCTCGATTTATCCAACCATATTATGTTAACTACTGCGAAGTCCGTGGCCAGCAAGCTGAGTTATGAGCACGGTTATATGAAAAATTGTTCACACACAGGTGATCATTCTCAATAATTGATATTGTGAACTTGATTGCAACCACTTGTTAATTTCTGATTCATGTTACCTACATGAATAAATAAAAGCTTATAACGAGGAGGTTTACAAAAAACAACTTGACCTCTAGTGATAAGATACACCGCAATAACTGAGTCATTCTTGTTTGCGGGTTTCACAGGTTTCAACGCGTGAGCTAAAACACATTCTGTGTTCCAATAATTTCATTCGAAGTATGTAAATAGAGGTAACCAGGGGTCCAGAGGGCTTGCCCCCTGGCGAGGCGCGGAGCGCCGAGTTTTTTGTAGAAATGACTTAATTCCAGAAATTGGGTAAAACGCTTTTTTATCTAAAGAGATTACATTCTTTCTTGATCAATACCTTTGTAACAAACCAATCATAATTTTGTTTGCAGGTAGGAAATTTACAAATAAACTCATGTTCAATCAACAGTCGTGTTAACGATAAAAGTAAGTGACATACTTATGTATTTCAAACTCAAGTCCTCGGGGGGCGAGTATAGATGGTAGCAAACTAAGTGACTGATCTCATGAGATTCATTAAAATAAAAAATAAAAATGAACGAAAAACCTCCGCTTCTAATAAAAAGTTTTCGAGTAACAGATTATGCAGCATTTCAACTTCCTTGGAGTTCATTAAAGCTGGTACCGAGACTTCAGACCACCGCCAGTCGCCTTTATTTTTGAGTTCATTTAATAAATTTTGGTATATTAGTTTGAAAGAAAAGCTTATGCCGTCCACCGCTTTTCCCTTAACTTCTGAAACAAAGTTGGCGAACTTTCGCTAAAAATCACAGATGGGCTCAGCATAGCCTAGAAATCTTAGCATTGCATTCAATCAATCGCAAGGAGCACCATTTTTAAGAGCATAAATGTTCAAAAATAAGTACCTAAAACGTTTAATAAAAAGAGAGTTCTTTGGTTTGATTTTGGTAAATTTCATTTCAATAAATGGAATGGGATTACAAAGAGGACCGTGTGGTCAAACGCCCACGCTCCTCGAGAGCTTTTAATGATTGGAGGGAGGCGGGTGGGATTATTATGAATCACAGCGCGACGAAGGAATATGTGGGCCAAACCCAAGTGATTTGGCTCAAAACTGTTATAGTTGTCCCATTAAAACTGTCCTGACTAATTCAGCGAAATATGAAGAACGATTGTGAATGATATTAATTGAAGTCCATTAGTGAACTGTACATACTGCAAAGTTCCAGTCATGCAGCATGATCGTATGAGCAAATTATCGTATACCCTACTATATTCTGTTAAATTGTTTTGGAAATTCAGGTCTTTAAGCAAAAAGGAATAAGGGAACTACCAATTTTATGGCAAAAAAACTCGTTCTAAATATTATTCGGCCTTTTTTTCTAAAAGAATTCGTTATTTTTGCTTTTTTAGTGCAGTTTTAATCTATTATTCGGCAAATAGTAATGCAATTCTATTACATTTTTCAGCCTAAATTTTGTAATGTAGGGTTTAGTTCATCGTTAATAATTTTTTATTGACTAAAATTGTGATAAAAAAATTATTATTTTACAATTTTTAGCATATTTTTGAAATGTAACTAATTAAATGTGCTCGAAAAGCGCACACACTAAACTCATCCTTTCTTTTAAAAAAGCTTGATTTTTTAAAGTAAGAGCAAAATTTTTATCTCAATCCTAAGGAGATTTATCGTCTGGAAGGATATATATATATATATATATATATATATATATATATATATATATATATATATATATATATGCGTGAAGCGTTAAACTCTAGGAAATTTTCGAAAATTTGTATTTTAAAATTTTCGGAACCATTGCAATAGCTTCATTTTCTACGAAAATTCGCTAAAAGTATCTGGTTTGTTACAACGGTATTAAACAGAGAATAGCACTACTGATCTGAGTGGAAGATTTGCCGACCGTGAAAAGCGATAACACTGGTAGTTCAATTTTTGGCTTTTTTTCTAATTTTATTGCTATACATATTTTCTTGCACGTAAAAATTTCTATTGTAATTGATATCGATTGCATTGATTGATACCATACACATTTGAAAGACGGTATGGGTGTATAATAGATTTTTAAATTGTACAGCTCAGAAACTTTCTTTTTAATTTTAGAGATGACGTCACCGATCCCCACTCCCAAGGAATGTTTCAAACGTTCTGAAAGTTACCCTCTCATCCAACCATTCTTCACATAACTGGACGCAAGTTTATATTGGGAGGCGATTTATCGAACTTCAAGTGTGAATCCTACGCATATTATATCATACATCTTCAATCATCAAATTAATCATGTTTGGAAAAATAAACTTGTTTCCACATGCAAAGGAACAAAAACGGAAGTTAATGTGTTTAACCTAACTACTCACTTCCTGCTCCAACTGAGCCTGTAGAGTTTGTATCCTTCTTTCCGCACCTTGCAGATCCTGAAGGATTTTTAGCTCAGTACCGGAATCACTACACTTGGCCCGTTTACTTCTGAGGGATTCAACGTATCGCTGCTCCTTCTCCAACATTAATTTCAAGGTGTGCGCTCGTTGGTACTCAAACTGCCGCATTTTCTCGTTCTACAAATGATACGTATTCCATTAAAAATATCCATAACATAGTTGTCGTACTTCCAATAAAACATAATCAACACGATGCTCTTGGTTCCACGAAAGTTCATCTTATGAGCTTGAGTCAAATCATTTCCGCGGGAAGCTGTCAGTTCCTTATCTGTTTATGGCTTCCAAAACCTTTCTTTTGGACACAGATGATCCAATTGAGGATAGAAACGACAAATTGTTACTAGAGCAGGTAGGTAGTAGAGTATTGGTAGGAGATGAAGGGTAGATACACATACCGTGGCACAATTTCTGTGAGGATTTCAACACGGATACATTTTTGGGCGGGGCTTAAGTGAAAATTTGTGTCACACTTTTTCAAAGACCAAACAACCGGCAAACAATTTGAAGTTACTTCCTAGAAACGTAGCTATCTAGAAACAATAAGTGAAGCAGGTTATGTTTGAGACAGAAACAATCTAGAGAAGTAGGTAACTATCTAGAAACAAGTTTGTGAATGGATTGCACTGTACATCTACAATCATGTGCATTAGTGAACAGTAGTATCAGGTACCGAGGATCAATCTACACATGAATAAACACGTATTTGTCAATCATGAACGAACAAATATATGTTATGTAAATATGTAAGTATTTGTATCAGTGGGATATTTTCTTTTAGCGAGTATTCAAAAGAAACGGAAGCTACTGACTGCAATGACTCCAAAAATGTTAAAATATAAATTTTCCAAAATTTTCTTATGGGAAATCCGTTTTGAAAAATTCTGAAACGATTTCTGGATTATTGTTTTTTCATTATACGAGTATATAATACGACGTCATTCCAGACGACAACTCTCCTTAGGAATGAGATTTAAGAAACGCTGAAAATTATTACACTATGGTTTATAATTACTGTTAGATAGCCCTTCTACGCAGATCTTTGGTCTATGACTGTTAAACCCCGTATGTACTATAAGATCAGAACATGGCGCATCGTGCCTCCCCAAAATGTTAAAACGCCTTTACAATTCCAAGACCGCGCAATTTTACTCATCACAGTAAACATGATTTAAAAAAGGTCGATAGGTAAGGAAAGAATTAGGTTCTGAGGCCCCTCAGCTGATCAGTAAGCCTACGTAATTCGTAATTGCTTCCGAGGAGTCCCAGAGGAGCTCCTCTACCTAACATCACCCTGAGTCGAATAGGAAAGTTAGCCTCGGAGGTTGCGAAGCCGATCGAGTCCCTCCTTGACTTTGTAATTGTATTCCAGATCTCCAAAAAGGAATTACATTTCAGGTTTTAGCATCATAAGTCAAATTTAAAAAAAATTAGGCTCAGAGGCCCTACAGCTGATCAGTGTGCACTGATATTGAATTCTTGATATTACAAAGAAGCTCCATTTCAAATCGCTCCATCAAAAACCGAAAAATGGAAAACCCTCATTATAAAAATCTGGTTTTAATTGAAGGAATTTATTTATTTCTAAGTTAGTTTACCGTAAAAACGTATGAAATTTATTGTAAAAAATCGACTTAAACAATGATGAAATGTATTCCAAAATCACTAAAATTCATGAGCGAACCGGGCTAGAATTTAGAAGAAGTGTTTTACTCATATATTTTAAATATTGTACACAAATAATACTACATTTACTAGTAGAACTTCTACTGGTATGTGACGACGACAAAAGAGTGCCCATGGTTAAGATCTATTTCAAAATTAAGAAACTGATGTCTCGAGCAAACACAAAGTACCTACGTATAACCTCGACCCAATTTCCAAGTAGTTGGAAAGAGAAACGAATTATGGTATCTCTCATTTTACAAATCGTAGAACTTACGTCAACTGGCTGGGGTGCTGTAATACGGTCCCTGGACTGAGCGCAGCTGAGCTGCCGAGGAAGACTTGGCGATGGCATTACGGTACTCGCTGATCTCTCACGCAGCGGCATCGGGTTTTGCTGGACGGTTAACACAACTTGAGCATCAGCTGTGAAGAGAATCAACCACACATAAAAATCAATAGGAACGTAAATTTTCAGGGAAAAAGATATGAAATAAAATAAAAAGAGAGAATAAGGTAAATCTCTACTCACTAATATATTTATTACATATAGCTATTAACATCTTTTCTCCTGATATAAATTAAACGAAATATCAACTTTTTATGTCTCTATTACTGATTAACATTAGGTATCTACTGTGAATTTCATCTGTTGGCAAATTTTTGACGACAATTAAGTAAACAAATTCAATGGCTCAATTTGTATTTAATGATTTCCGCCGCACCTCAACCAAAAGAGCATAAATATGGACAATAGCTCTAAAATAAATAATCAAAGTTCTAATCATGCAGCGTGGGCGCATGGACGAATTTTCGTAAATTATCCAATATATTATGTTACATTGTTGTGAAATTTAAGCACTTAGAGTGCTACAAAAATGTTAACTACCAATTTTATTGCATAAAAACTCGTTTTAAATAATATTCTGCAAATCAAAAAAGATTTTTGGATCTTTAGCTGTTTTTAAGTTTTACCCGATTTGTCAGCAAATATTAATGAAATTTAAATAAATTTTTCAGCTAAATTTTGTACATTATTTTTAAATTAAAGCATTGGGCATGCGCACACATAAAATATTACCATAACTTTTATTATTTTCATACAACTTAGATATCTTCGGAGATTTCATGAACTAGATGGTCCCCAATGAAATAAGCTCAACCCATGCACAGCGCTTACACAATGGTGGAATTATTGTGTCAGATAAACCATTAGAACCACTAACGAAACCATTAGAAAGCTACCTTGATATTTCCGTTCGGCACGGATAAGTTTTCGGAATAATCCCCAGCCAAAAGACGAAATTCGCCTTGGAACAGGAAAAAAGAAAACTGGATTGAGGAAACCGAAGACTTTCGGAGAAGAGTCTCATAACCTGAAGAAGCTATTCAGAGTTAACAAAAGCATGTATGTTCGATTTCCACTTTCTCGTGTGCTGAATGAAAATAAGAGTGAAGGGAGTCACATCCTATCGTGGAAGAGTGAAGTGGTGAGTTCAACGAATGTTCAGTAAATGAAAGTACCTAGTATGTAAGAATAATTATACAGGGTGGTTCAATCGTAACTTAAAATAAATAAAAAAATGCGTGAAACTATACCGCAAATGGAGTAGAATACCACCAACCACACCTTTCTATCTCAACCCGTTGCAAAGATATGATTTTTGTAAAGTTTTTTTTATCTCTCGAGGAAACTTTTTTTCAACATAAATCTCCTTTAAATAAACTTTTCTCAAGTTTTAACCAGATTTTCGCAATCATCGTTCAATTGTATTTGAGAAGAAATTATTATCATACTTATTTGGCACCATTCACACTTATTTATTAAAACACAAACGTTAGATCTTTTAGAAATTGGGAATAAAAAATTATAAATTAGCCACATCCTCAATTTGTACCAATTTAGCGCCGGCAAATATTACAAAACCCGCTTCGTTTGATAATGTTTCCAACTGCTTAGTAAATTTTACTTTTGCATTGCTCAATAGAGAGAAAATTATGTTCTAATGTTGAAAAACGTGCTTTTTGCTTCAACGGAATCGTGGGTTTTCTTGAAAAATTACCCTTTACGAACCTACAAGTTTGGGGTCAGTCTCTACGTTTTTCCCCCTCTCCCTCATGCTGAATTGAATAGTAACACTTGCAGATCTCTCCAACTCTGTTGTAATCGAGTTTTGCACTTCAATTGACTTGTTTTACCTTTAAATAAGCATACAATTGGGCATGAAAAATAACCTAAAAATTTGTGAGTTGAAGGGTAAATATCAGTTATAACGGAGTTTGAGAGTTCTGTGTGCGTTAATATTCGATTCAGCGTGAAAAACTGACCCCGATCTCGTAGGTTCATAGAGGTTCATTTTCCAAGAAAACCCTCGATTCCATTGGGGAGGGAGGATGCAAATAATTACACCAAGGTTAATCATTTCTGTATTATACAAACCTTCTAAGCAGAACATCGGTCCATAAAAAATTACCTATCAAACTGAGTCTACGGTATATTATCGAAATATAACTGGACGATGTCAACTACCACTGTAAATGATGTGAAGTTCACCAATAAATGAATCAACTGAAAAGAATGAAAAAATCGAAAGTGACTAGGAAGAAAGAATTAAAAAATAAGTAGTCTCTGCTTGGATACGAACCCCGGCCGGATGGTGGTAGTCGCACACTCTATCCGCTGAGCTTCGAACGCCTACGTATAATAATTCTCATCATACGACGTACATCTGGGGTCATATATTCCCGTTATTGGTCCTTATTGCCCGATACTACCCTTTAGGGTTGATTGAACGGGATGCCGATATTACTGCACATCCTCGGCTGATGTATGATTTTTGAGCCAAATTTCATAAAGTTCGGCCCAGTAGTTTCAGACGCCGGACGGACGGATTTTTAAAATTAGATTTTTGATTCCACGCATCTTGAAACAAAACCAACCAATTTTGAGAGGATAAAAAATAATTTAAAAAAAAATTAAATTCTTGGTCGACTGCGAAGGTTCATTATTGAAAATAATAACGTTTTCAATATTAACATAAATGTCCGCCACAAATAGTAAACTAAAAGTAAAATTGACTATACCGTTGAAAAGATTATTTTAAAGCGAATACATGAAGCAGATTTTGTGAACTTCGCCGGTCTCTAAGATAAATTTTGAGAGAACGGCTAATTTAATTTTTTTTTTTTTTTTTTTTTTTTTAATTCCGAATTTCTAAAAGAATGGACGTTTGTTGTTAAATGAATTAATCTAAATGGTATTACTGAATGAAAGTGCTCTGTTCTTAGAGACGATAAAACGCTGATTCCGACAATGTACTCGTATTCACAAATTAAAAAAAATTGATTTAAAGAGGAGAAATGTGGGTTTTTACGCCAAAAAGCGTGGGTTTCTCAGGGGGAAAAAACTGTGTAAAAATCATACCTTGGCAACGGAATGAGATGGAAAGGTGCGGTGGTTGGCACTGTACCTCATTTTTGATCTAGTTTCACGCATTTTCTACTTTAAGTGAGTGAATCACCCTGTATAAGTATATAAGTACCTACTTTAGAAGTAGGTATATGAGTACTATATGTAGTACTATAGTAAGTTTGTCCCCTTCTTGTTATACAGCACTCTCAGAAACTTATCAAGTACCTGAAATTGGTTCCGCCTGCAATAATTCAAGTGCTCGACAAATATACCAAAGGTTTTTTCAAAGTTTCTCCAAGGTAAATTTACTGTAATTGCAAATGTACGCAAATAGGGTGGATTACTCAATGAACCATTATTTGTATGGGCCATTGAGCTACAGGGATAATTGCATAGAATCTGCACGTCAGAATTAGATCAGAGGTTAATCCTAATGTGGCTCAGAGGTCAAGTCAGGTGATCAGAATAATATTTCTTTGGCCCATTGAGGAAGTCGAGGGGACTCCCCACAACAGCGGTGACCCCAAGGTCATGTGAACCGGCTCCTTTCCCGCCTCCCCCACGAGTTCAAAACACAAAAGCCGCGTCCGAAAGGTGAAGGTGGTGGTGGACGGAGAGGGAACATCGGTAGACAGGCTCCTTAGCTTGGGTCGAGTGGAGTGTTTAAACTAGGGGTTCAACCATCCATGTAGGTACCTCATGTCTATGAAACTGAACGGAGCCAACCAATCACAACTCGAGGCCCCTTAAACAAGCAGCAGGGAATCTACACCTACCTATCAAGGTATATTTACACTCACGCCCACATTAGCTTGTTAGGGGAGTACAACCGAGATCAACGCAAAGCGGTGAATGAAAGTTACCCATACATAGGTGCGAAAATGGAACTTGAACTATTTTTAAATGGAAAATGATTCCACCCTAAGAAGTTTGGAATCAACCGCACTCTCCTAAGCTTAGTTTTCTTTCTATTTTTCAATTTCGCGCACCACTGAAGTTATACAGAATAGTGGGGTATACATTAATAATGGGCTTAATCCTAATATTCTAGAATACGAGAGAGAGAGAGAGAGAGAGAGAGAGAGAGAGAGAGAGAGAGAGAGAGAGAGAGAGAGAGAGAGAGAGAGAGAGAGAGAGAGAGATTATATTTGTGGAAGTACAATGTACATCACAATTGTCATATTGGTATAAATTGCCATCACTTATCTTTCGAAGCACATGATTGCGCAGGAGAAATACCAAAACAACCTAAACTTTAAAGGAGGAAAACAAAAACTACATTATCAACTCTGTAGCCTGAAAAAGAAAAAAGAAAAACTGAGAATAGTCTTGCTTGAGAAAGAGAAAAAAGAAAATATAAGAATTCTAAAGAAAATGCCAGCCGAGATGCCTGCCCATCCCAAAAGCCCGGACCCTACCCACCATGGCGGCCTCCCGAGGGTGCCTCCCCATTTCTGGATGAGCACCCCTAGACGCGATAAAATCAATCGCTCCATTTCGAGCAACACCAGGCGAGACCGCCCCCGGGCCGACCGAGAGCCCCAAGCCGAAACCCAAAAAGCAAACAAGCATACGGCCAAACATTCAATAAATTACATGCATACTAAATATTCATTTATACAGTTAAGACTAATAATCAGTATCAAACAACAATAAACAAAAACATACACGCATACAAAAAACAAAAACAAGACAACTAAGAATTAACAAAGGCTTTAAATTATATCACAGCTTATCTAAAATGCTAGCGCGAGTACTCTTATAAATATCCTCGGCTGCTGACATACATATTATCCATGGCTACCGGTAGGTACAAATAGACTCAATTCAACATGTAAACTTGATGAATCCATTAAACTTAATAACCAATCATAAAATAAAACACTTTCATAAAACTAGATCACTGTTCAAACTGTTATGACTAGATTTGGAACTCGTCAAACTATAAAACGCCAAATTACATTTAAGCACAATCGAAGCTTATTCATGAATGTTCTATATTCCAATCTCCTGAATGAATGTGGTAGGATATTAAAAACACTGCCAAGGAAATGGCACATGAGCTTCTTCGTGACCTTCACAGTACGTCACCATTAAATTCCAGAAAACTAGAAACAACCGGTTCTGGCATCAGGGAATTAATAAGGTGGGAAATTGGAAGCTGAATGGTACATATAATAGATGAAATTAATAAGGAAAATTTTGATTTTAATATGGGACCATCCGTTGATTCGATCATGACGGAACTGATAGGGGACCATGTAGAGCTATGTATACCCGCACAATCCCTAAAAATTTGAAGAAAATCACATCAAAATTGTGGAAATTACGGCTGTTGCAAGGACCGTAACAAGAATATTTCGTTCACGCATGCGCAGAGCGTACCGCTAATGCAATTATGATGATTGTCTTATGGGACCTCAAGGGACCTTACCCACATCATCCCTGAAAATCTGACCGAAATCCGTTCAACATTGACCGAGTTATGACGGTCACAAGGAATTCACGTTAGCGCCTGCGCAGAAGCTACCGTTGATTCGATCATGATGAAGTTAATAGGGGACCATCTAGAGCTTAACCCGCACGATCCCTGAAAATTTGGTGAAAATCGGATCAAAATTGTGGAAGTTATGGCTGTTACAAGGAAATGTGGACGGACAGACAGACAGACACGGAACCAAATTTGTTCAGGAGGCTCTGAAACGCAAAATGCGAGTAGAAATTTTGATTTTAGAGCAAAAAAATTTTTTTTTTAATTTCGAAAGTGAAAACAAAGCTTCCGCTGCCTTGCAGTCTCGGAAGCAAAAATGGACTCCCCAATAGTTCACTGCATTTTGACAAACCTTGACCCGATTCCTTTTCAAGGATAACAGGTCAGAAGTTCTAGTTGAATAGTCGTGAATTTCATTATTTCTGACCTCATATTTATTTTGATGTTTTTTCACGTGATTAGATTGATGGTAAAGTAAGTGTATTTAACTTTTTGAACGCTGCTGAACAATCATCTCTACATCCAATATTAGCTAGGACACGAATAGTTTTTCTTTGTATGGAAAATATACGAGAAGATGACGGGGCATGCCCCCAACAAACTATACCATCATATTTATCATACTTTGGAAGCAACAACTCTTAAAAAAAAAACAATGCTGAATTGCAGTGTTTCGCTAATTCTGAACAGCGTTCTAACCAGTTAGATTTTGGATCCATATTAGGCCCCAGAAACGACTGACGGTGGATTAAGAGGAACATCTACATTTGAAATTTTTTTTAAAGAGCTCATGAGATATTGCGTTTTGGATCTATTTACTTCGTCTGTTAGCATTGAACCAGTCAACCACTTGATCAGTGAGGAGAGAATGAGAGGAGGGAACTTCATCAATAGTCGGCATTTTTCTTATAAGTGATTTGTCATCTGCGAATAGGATTAGTTGTGCTGGTACCGTAGAAGGAAGGTAGTTGATAAAAATAAAAAAAAAGCAGCGGTCCTGGAACGGAACCCTGGGGTATACCTATATTTATGATTGAAGAATTCGAAAATCTCCCCAAGTGAGAAACTTATTGTGATCTGTGACTAAGGTAGGACTTCATCAAGAGATGGCGCTAGCACAGAACATATAATTCCCAAGCTTAGCTATCAAAAGATCATGCGATATGCAGTCAAAACATTTTGTGATATCTAAGAGAGAAGTCAAGCAAATTTGTTTTGAGTCAAATCCATCCAAAATACGGTCCTTCAGTTGAAGAATCGAGTCAATTGTCGACTTCCCACTTCGAAAGCCAAACTGATTTTCGCCGAATAGGAAATTTACCTAAAAATTTAGTGTGATTTGAGTTAAAAACCTCTTCGAAATTTTTAGATAGAACGAGTAGTTTGACTAATGGTCTATGATTTTCCACTTTGTCTTTATCACCTTTCTTAAAAAGTGGAGTTACTATGGATACCTTTAGTGCATTAGGGAACTCGCCGTTTATGATGCTATCATTTATCAAAAATGTTGATGGAGTTAAAACATTGCCGAGAACAGCTTTCATAATTTTAAAATTCATATCATAAATATCAAAGCTAGAAGAATTACGAACTAAATCACTCGCGACGAAGTTGTGGAAACACATTTTAAAACGGAAGTTAGTGAAAAACGTTGTCTATTTCCACGAAAAATAAAGATTTACACTGTTAAATCGATTTCGACGGTTAGGCCATCATCAGTAACAAACAATAACTAGTTTGAGTTGTTTAGGGGGGGGGGGGTCCATTTGCCGATATCCTTTTTATAGAACATTCAATTCACGTTTATGCAATATTTATTATATATGAATGAACATAGTTAAAGTTTTATTGAACTATATTTACTATTTCACATCCCCTTCCCCCCCACTATCATTATCCTAGAAAACGAACAATATTCCCAAGACAAAAGTAAAAGTATAGAGCGGTTCACATCAAACGGTAATGTAGTAATATGATCATAAAGTAACGATGAATTGATATTGTCCCATTATATCGTACAAACACAATTTTGTTCCACTATATTCGTAGAAGTCCACATAATCATTTGTAGAAGTAGGTACGTATTATTAATCAGATCATAGCAAGAATTGGAACTTGTGATAGAGTGTTTTAGAAGCATAGTGTTGAAGTATATATTTCAGATCATTCACTGTCTTCGACCATTATGGATCCAAGATGTGTTTTAGCGAATTTTTGTAGAAAATGAAGCTAGTGCAATGGCTCAAAAAATTGTAACAACAAAGTTTTCGAATATTTTCTACATTGAAATCAGTTTTGAGGTATTCTGAACGAATCCTTGAGTTTAACGTGTCTGCCGATGACGCCAAGGGCGCCGAGTCGTGTTTTCCGTCTCTTTAAAAAAAAAATATATATATATATATATATGTCCTTTGCTCCAGTTTTCAAGACTTCTTAACAACGCCTAATTTCCCAACATTTTCTTCAATCTTAGTTCTACATTTGAAAAAGGCATAAAGTCGAAATAAAAAATTCTAGTTGGTGATGTCCATTTCTGTTTTTCTCTTGTTTCAATTGTAAATACTCGCGCGCGCGCACACACACAACATCCATAAGGTCTGGGCATTTCTCCAGGATATGGCGGATGGACAGATCACCCCCACACCTCCAACACACAACATCTCGAGCTTTTGCACTAAGCAGGTGTCTGTGAGTAAGAAGGATAGGGCCAGTGGCTACCCGGTTGACCACTATTCGGTCCCTCCTTGGAAGTTGGGTTAACGAATGGGCCTACCGGGCACAAGTCCTGGTATATGAAGGTTAATAGTAGAAATGAATGCAGGGAATGTTGTGATAAAATGAGAGCATCCCAAAAAGTGGCGAACGATTTTCCTGCTATGAAAACTAAGGGAGTTACACTTCGCTAGTAACGCATTGGTTGTACGTGAAAATCAATAGAAAATAAAGCTTCCTGTGCACTATTTCGGGCTAAAAAAAGTTACACTATTTTTTTTTTTTTTTTTTTTTTTTAAATACCCCAAGCTAAAAGACATATCCATGTCAAAACAGTGAGAGAATCCAACTATTGGATTGACCCAAATTGGATGATATTATGCATTTTGTGGCATGGCATCTTTTGTGCGAGGGCGTCTTTTTGGGTGATATCACACAATTTTGGTGGTCGAGGAGGAAAAGGTTGGAATGTACAGGCTGCTCAGGATGGAGCCAGTCATTTCATTCGACTTTTGTTTCCCGGGATAAGTTCTGTCAAATCTTAATTTCCTAGGGTGAACAAGAGCGAATTTAGCTCACGAGCTGATGAGGATAGAACCCATAATTTTGCTCATCCCTTAATTCCCTAGAGAAGCTCTCTATCAAATTTCACATTCCTAGAGTGAATAGCAGAAAATTCAGCTAACTTAGGTGACCAGAATAGAATATATCAATTCGTTCGCCTCATAATGTCCCAGAGAGTCTCCCTACCGAATTCCAACTTCCTTGAGTTAACAGGAGGGAATTTAGCTCACTCAAGTGATCAGGAAAGAGCCCCTAGTTTATTTGAATCTTGACGTCCAACTTCCTAGGATGAGCAGGAAAGAATTTAATTCACAGCTGATCAGGACTTGGTCTTAGCGGCTCCAAAACCCCAAAAGGCACTTCGTCAGGTCAAATGTAGCCTATGTCTCAAGTTTCATCAAAATTGGCTGAGGGGAATTGGTAGAAGCGGGTGCCAAGCTTGCCCATGGCCGAATCATGCGTAAATAAACTGATTTTTAGCATGTTTTGTGAACTCCGAGAATACTTTACTTCCTTCAATCATAGTCTTCCTTGTAGCAGGTACTTTTTTAGGCTGAATCGAATCAGCCCAACGCCAGTGTTCCTAGAAAAATCTTGCTTTTCTGGGAAGCTCCTTACCTAGAGGGACTTGTATGATACGGTTTATTGTGATTCACTGTCTGTTTTGCAAAATCAACATTCAGCACTCCAAACTAAAAAGTTCTGAACTTCTAATCGTCTGACGAAGAAGATTGTTTTGAATAAGAGTAGGTAGTTTTATTTTTATTTTTTATCATTTTATTGTGTAGTTCCAGTATTTTCTTTTATTTTTAATTAGTCAAGGATTTATTTATTTATTTTAATTTTTTTAAAATCATTCATTCATTGATAAGAGAATTGTATAATTATTTCATAAATACCAAAAAATTATTTCATTCATTGATAAGAAAATTGTATAATTATTTCATAAATACCAACTGATATATCTTTGAAGCACTCGATCAAATTTGAGAAAATATCTGCAGAATAGGTACGGTAAATACCATAAATTTTTAAAATAACGTACCATAAATTTAGATACTTTTACATTTATTTTATTATAATTGTTTAGCTAGTGGGCTAATTTGTATGGAATGACATTTACTGAAATTCAGGAATTGGAGGTAAGCGGTTACAGTTCACTAAAGATCCCGAGAATTCAGCAAGGAACACCCAGCAAGCAAACTTTCCTTAATAAATTTGTGAGTAAATATGGAATATCTTGGTTCCTAGGAAATCTAGCGACTTGGCAATCAGTGTCAATTTAGCGTAAAAAACTACATAAGAATAGAGGATAAGACGACGATTTTAGAGGGCTTTTGGAGTTATTGTCAACTTTTGGGGCCCAAAATGTGGAATATCTTCGTTCCGAAGAGACTTAGTGATGGTTTCATTTAATTCAGCGTGAGAAAATACATAAGACTAGACCATAAGATGAAAATTTTTAAGGGATTTTGGGGTTATTGCCAACTTTGGGGACCAAATACTCCACTGTGCTACGTCCCTGGCCACGAAACACGTAGGGAAAACACCACCTAGTAGGTATAAAATAGAATGCTCTAAAACCTAACTGAATGGATAGCTAGGGTACATAACCAATTAATCAGAATGTATATAATATGGAATGGCTTGGAACCGGGAAATAGTCGCGAAGCGAGTACACCTTAATGAAAGATGGAGTGATGAGGTAGAAAAGCCAGGAAGACAACATTTTGTTCGACGAATGGTATGTCATGTGGTTACAACCGGTTTTATAAGATAGGAGTGATCCACCTTTTATGGACATGATTTTAGTATTAGGGTCTCTAATAATGCAATTGAGAATATCATTCAATCATTTCGAACAAATGGTCACTCATTTCACTTGGTGACCTTCTATTAAGCTTTAAATGCCATTAGAGTTGAGCTACTGACTACAAAAAGCGGTAGGTACACTATTTCCTCATTATTGTGAAATCGGATAATGATTATTTCGAGTCACCAGGTAACTTGATACAAGACTTGGTACTCATGTATTATAATAGGGTCCAAATGAAATTTTCTGATAGTTCCCTGACTTCGCTTAACTTCGTCTGACGTTTTGTTTTGGAAAAGATCGAGTTGAAATGAGGAGGAGAAAGGAAAGTGAGCATGATTGTATCGAATAAAAAACGTCTTTGCGGTCAGATTTGAAATTTTTATGAAGAAAATTCCTGATATTCACCTTTTTAACATTTTCCAGACTCTTGCAGGTTTGTGTACACTCCGTATCATAGTGACTGGATATGGTAAACAAGAAAATTCCAGCCATCTCTAGTTTATGGTGAACGAACGCTGTCATTAGGCGTTTTATTGTTTTCCCCAGTTTTAGGAAGTGCTCATGTCTATATTGTTCTAGATCAGGGTGAGATGATGGGAACAATCAACCGTGACACAATGAGCCACATAAAAGTTCGTAAAAAAAAAAAAATAAATAAATAAATAAAATAAACAGATCGATCGATGTCCGAGTCTCCGAGTCATGACTAGGTATGTGCGTAAGTGGGTCTTTTTGCGTTAGTTAGTTTTCGTAAATGACATCCTCCGTCTTTGAGAGGACTTTTCTACCAGCCAGTTCCGCTAAAATTTAGTTTTTCTTTATAAATGGTGTCAAACGATTTTTAAATTCACCTGATTAATTCAATTCATAGGTATATCACTTGAATAACTTTATGCAGGTATGCGTGACTGAAATAATTTATCCATTCCGTTCGATGTTGGGTCTATCCTATTGCTACAACAACTGGTTTTTGAAAGAAGGTTTCGAAAGCGGTTTTATATTTAGTGAGCTTGTACACAATAACAAAAAACCGTCAAAGGATGCAGCATACAAGGTGTACCCCCCTGTTACATTAGAAATGCTCTTAAACACGAAGACACATAGTTCTATCAACATATTTACATATTCAAAACATTTCGTTGAGCTCTACTAGGTTATTCATAGTGATGTGATTAATGATGAAGGTATCTACTTTTACTTTTTCCATCTAGTCAATTCGTTTATGCTTTAAGGATTCGGAGCATAGGTACATAGCCGAAAGTAGTGATTTATGCATACTTGTGATTTGTGCCTTGTGATTACAGCCTCAAGTAATCAGTCTATTTACAATCGTGATCAGAGAATTTTCAATAGGTACTCCCAGGGCATAGTTCACTCAATGAATGGATGAACCACTTTTTATCCTCGATCAAGTAGGTATATATATAACAACTAACTACGCATTACTAGTCCATATTTTGGCAACAAAAGTTAGAATAATCTCAATTCGCTGACAGGAAAATTCCATTGTAATAATATCTCGTCATGCTTGAAAGATGATTTTCACTCATTCACGCAGACCTAATAACACCTGGCATAAATTCCAAGACTCTTCACCTTATAAGTTGCAAGTCTTCATTCAACTCTAGAACCTGATAATTGTGGAAAATTAGAGAACTTATCGTTCCTAATGAGTAATGACATTGCGTTTTCACCCCGATAAGTCAATGTAAAAAATATGATACTTAGGGGAATTTGAATTTTTACTCATTTACAACCACAAACACGCATGGCAACCTGTTCTAGTTCAGATCCTCGAACATTTGAGGAACTGTGAGGGTGTTGAGAACTCAGAGTGAAATTATCAACGATGTTCAGGAACCTTATTTTCAAGATTTTAGCTTGTGGTGTCTTTTTAATTCCACGTAGGTGAGTGCGTAATAAATAGATGAATAAATTGAATTGATGCGTAAGAATGTGCGATCGTTACCATGATAAGAACTTGATAAGCAGAGATCCAGTGCGCTACACTGATAGCAAGGGCTCACATCAAACATGAACGACCATTAATGATAGTAATATAGTGATAGTGATACTATCGAATAAATATATGATGGCACTGATAATGCCATCCACCTGCCATTACATTTATGGGTACAGACCGTACGTTGAAAATTAAGCTCTCGATCAGCTAAGATAGAAATGGAGCCCTTGATTCATCTGAGTGAACATAGTAACGAAATCCAGCAGCAAACAGAAGAATAGAATAACAAACAATCCAGGAAAGGACAGTTCACCCACCCCATGAACGAAAACACCATAGATCAGAACTAATAACCGTAGATGGGATACATACATTTTCTTTTGGTTTTAGTGCAAGGGCACTTTCGGTGATGCGCCCGTCTCATGGATTTGGATCGTTTACGAAGTAGTTTCCGAATGACCTTCATTTCTTATCATGGCAATCCTGCGTTGATGAAATACCAGGAAGATGCGCAGCTTTTAAACACGAACATTCACAATGAAACACAGAACATGAGAGCGAAAGAACGAAGAAATGAACATTCACACGTGAAACGAGCAGCAACAACACGTTGTCTCGACCGGTCGAGGTGGGTTCAACAACTACCCTAGGGCCCTCCCCTTACCATGGGCCTATATGCTACTAACTATACAACAAACATAGTAGGGTCGTGATGTGGAGGGCCCCCTCTACCATCCGAACCAGGGGAAGGAACCATAACCCAAGGACATGCTACCAATGCCAATCCGCCGGGTAAGAGCCTTGATCCGTTCGAACGATATGTTCCGTCCGCAAGATGTGAACTAATACCCGTTAGACCATCCAACAAGACTGAAATGGTAATCGTACAGTATTATTCAGCAGTTTTAAATTCCAACAGTACAGTTGGTTACGGAATTAAACATATTGGTATGTCAAGCTTGCATTACAGGAACAACCCTGTGAATAGACTGCATAGGATTTTGATGAGCATGGGAAATAGATTGTGAACCGCCTCCATTATAACATGTACATGTTACAAACTTGCCCCCTCCCTTCCACCTTCTTAAACATAATAAGTATGAGTAGCTTCTACACAAAATAAGTCTAAAATATCAAGATGTATCAATATCCCCCTCTCCCCTTCATCGTGAACTACCAAAATCGGTTGAGAATTGCGTAAGTAAACAGTTGATTTCCCATCCATCACTTCTCCTATTACAGAAGTTCATCATCAAAATTAAATCCTCAACTCCTCAAAAAAAAAAAAAAAAAAAAAATCATGATTTATTGGAACCCCCCCCCCCCCCCCCTCTACATTCATCCCCCTCCACCGACAGTAAATTTGAAACTTCCAAGGTTTGTTGCATAACTGGACTAATATCTGGAAACTGTCACGGAAATCGAATGAGAATAGTGAAAACATCACGATTTTCACTATTTCCCCCTCCCAAAATGAAATGTGGAACTCCTGATATGTTCCATTTCTCAATAAATTGAACTAAAAATGAATCATGATAAATGGTCTAGAATTGTAGCTTGAGGAGAGCTTGGATGAAGAGGTTAATTTATCCCTTTTACCCCGCCCCCTTCCACCATCACAATTGCAGATCCGGAATCCCCAAGGTTTGTTGCACAACTAGACTAAAATTAGGATCGGAAGAATAGGAATCACGAAACTTGGTAGAGAATCGTAGCATGGGTAGAGTCGACAAAATATGTCGTATAAAAGCACTTTCTTTCGGCTATACTACCCCATTCCATAATTAAATTCAAAATTTCCGGGGTTTGTTGCACGACTAGACTACAATTATGTCGAACAATAAATTAATTTCGGAAACCGGTTGAGAATTGCAGCCTGGCCAGCGTCAACACAAACACATGCGAATACACGCACACACACACACACACACACACAGAGGGAGAGAGAGAGAGAGAGAGAGAGAGAGAGAGAGAGAGAGAGAGAGAGAGAGAGAGAGAGAGAGAGAGAGAGAGAGAGAGAGGGAGAGAGAGACTTTCATCAATGGTTTATTTTTTCACAGATTCGGTCATAGAAAGGTCTGAAATGTATTGACATGGATATGTCTTTGCTCTGGTAGGTCTTTGCTATGGGGGGTCAACCAAAATTTCCGTGATGCAAAAATTTGTTTCCCAATTTCAGTGTTTTTCATGTACAACCCAGCCGTTGCTAGGGGAATGAAATTCCGCAGTTTTCATCGCACATAAATCGTTCGCCACTCGTTGGAAAGCGCTTGATTTATGTGATAAATTTTCACATTTCAAACTACCAATTTCCCCCTCCTTACGTACCTGGCTACATTCCTAAACTAAGTTGATTGGAGTATAAACAATTTTAATAAGCCGGTTACAATATTCTTAACGTAAAGCAATAGCATCATTTACTCCACTCCATAGGAAACATTTTCATCCTCTTGACAACAGTCGACACATCATTGTAGTGGCTTCTCTCCACAGTTATTTTCAACATTTCTATAAGTAAACCCTTTTTTTGTTGGAATTAGTCGGGATGCGGCCATGTGGCCCAGGGATTTGTTTAAAGTGAAAGGATTTGTTTACAACTTTCGAGGACAACCGTTATGAAATCCCCAATCAAAGACATATCCATGTAACATGGTATCTGCTTGTAAAGCAGATAGTGGAACTCGTTTACGAGTTATTTAGTTAGGTACTTGAAGTTTGAAATTTTTTATGAGGTTATTTTTGTTTTTCATGCTTGGGTTGTCCCGCACCGATCTTTTCCAATAGGTCTTCCTCCTTATAAACCAACCTCTTGCCTATATGACCTAGCTTTAGACGGACATCCTGGAAACGAATAAAACTAAATTTATTGAGAAGAGAAAGTAAAGTCTCTTAGAAATATACTGTGTACCTATATACTGTGAAATTGTTTAAATGTCCAGACTAATGACGGACTGGAAGAATGAAAATTAGAACATCGACAGTCGATCGAATTTGGGAGCTATATAATTACCTACTCAAATTCAAAAGAGCTTATGTTCGAATTGAGCAACTCCAACAAATCCGATTACAAATTTATCTGGACAGCAGTTTCTGAGTTACTTAGTTTTTCAACCATATGAAGTGTTGAAGAGCCTCCTTAGGTTTAACCCCATAACAGGTTGAAATAGTACTCCGGCAAGTTGGAATTTTGTACTTTTTTGTAACGCCCTGTAATCATAAAGGAACAAGTACCCATTTATTAATCTCCCATCAATAACACACTCATAGGAAACCAGTGAATTTATGAGACCATTATACGTCGCGATTTGAATGTACATCCAAGCAATATTTTTTTAATACTTTTTACGCATCCCAATAACTGTATTTTCCCCCAATAAAATCATACCGCTTCTTTATGCACATTGATAATGTTTGGGAAACTTCTGTTTTGCCTGAAGAATGGTCCCACGTAATATTGAAAACACCAAATATAACAAACCAACAACGTACATACCTGTATGTTGGAGGCCATCGTATTCAAAAAGTTGTTTTGAATATTATCAGCATAATGAAGACGTAGAATTATATTGACAAGTGACATAGAAAGTAAAGTTCGACGAGAAAATAACGCCTGAAGGTGCCAATGTAATTTAAAACGCGCTTATATGATCTTTGAAGTATAAAATAATTTATACAATTCGTTTGCTCAGTCGTACTAATTATGAGAATCATCATATAACACGGTTTTGGGAAGCTAACATCAGTTAGTTTCAGAAGATTATTATGAGGTTTAGAAAATTAGGTGGAACGTGGAATACCTTGCTTTTTAAAAAATCTGCTTTTTGCTGTTCTAGCATCAAGATGTCACCAAGAAAATAGATAATTCCAGATGAAATAAATGTATGTAAATTTTTGAGTAGGTATGGAGGTTTAGCAAGAACATTCGGTTGGTGTATTACCTTTAAAAAGACGTAGGAGGGACATGAGGAAATTAAAACCACCTGGCAACTCGTGGGCAACCCTTGCGGTCAGGATTCTTTCCAGGATAATACCCGCCGACAAGCAAAACCTGACCATCAGGAGCTCCAAGCGCAGCCGCTATGAATACAAACGAAGTCTACCGCAGTAACCCGAGCTGGAGGAACTATTCCCGTGAAAGCGAAGAACGCACTTAGTAGATCGTGGACGCTACTGGCCACCAACAGAAATTATCATTGTTGGGTATTGCAAATGTTACAAAACACTGTAGATAGTTATAGCGAGGGAAAAACTAGATCACTATCAAACGTTACAAACGATAGCAGCATCTATCACATTTCATGTTCCATGAATTCGTTCATACAGTCACCCACCCCGTAGGAATATTACGGATAATAATATGACTTCACATCGAAAAAAGAGTCCAAGTTTTGGTACGTTGTTTTGACCAATAGTGGCAACAAACCCAAGTTTGCCTACTACATCTTACATGCATACTACAAGCATACAGATGCTTGTGCGAGCAGAGCTATAGGGACAAAAACATCGAAATTTTGACACATTTTTCAGTCATTTTGATTTTAGGTAAAAACTAAGCTAGTTAGCGAGAAGACGTTTAAATACATATATTAAAGAAAGTATTCGTCAAATTTGAGTAAGTAGTGTAATCACAATCGTTAGTCAAAAGCGAAAAGTCAAAATGAATATTTGAACAGTCCAATCTCGAAAACGGTTAATCCAAACCTTATTAAATGAAAATTCTCATTCACATACATTTCGGAGGATTCCGTCATCTTTAACAAGTCAAGCAGCAGGGGCGTCCGGAACTCGACCTGCTAGCGACAACTCCTCCGAAAGGTATGTGAATAATAATTTGACTATTGCTATTAGCGGTCTATTACTTTAGATTTATAAAATGAAAGTTATAGAACGTCTAATTCACCCACTGTCTCTTACACCATAATACTATATAATAAAGGTACTGATTATTGCTAATCATCGGGGGTGTTAGGCCATTCTCATGCAGGCAGTTAGGCCCCACACCTATTTTTGGACAATATGCTAGATCCAGGAGCCATGACGTTATATAGCATTTGAATGTCAATTAGGGGGTTTTACATATCAATTTGGAGGTTTTTCATTTCATAATAGAGGTTTACGTTTCAAATTGGTGATTTTAAAAATCAAATTGATAAATGACGAAAATTTCTGGAAAAAAAAAAAAAAAAAAAACTGAAAAAATCGGCGCTCTGCGCCTCGCCGGGTGTGAACCCTCGGACCCCCCTATTCAGTCACTTTGATCCTTGGCTAAACAGTGTAGGAACGTGAAACACGCTTTTCCCTCATATGGCTGATTGCTTATTCTCTGAATGCCGGGGATTGGGAGCTCGGTCAGCTTATCTGTAGGACTCTAGACTTCATGAATCGTTTCTAGACGTTCCAAAGGGCCTTCATTCCAAATTTCAGCTTCATAGGTTGAATAGCAAAGAAATTAGATCCACCGCTACTTTCGTGACACATCTTTTTTGGGGGCCGTTTTATGGCAGTTAGGTCCCGGTAAAAGCTTGTTCCACGCTAAAATGAATATGCGGAACTAAAATAATAGATGGTGAAAAGACTTGGAGATATGAATAGGAATAATGCGTCTCGAAAATCAAAACGAAAATCATAGGAAATCAACGTACATAAAACATAATGAACAAAAAATTATTCTAACTTGAGTCTTGCCTTGTAGCAGCGGCTAACAGGTCTATCAGAAATAGGTTTGGTGGAATGTCTTCTTCATGTTGCATATCGTTTTGAATTGGATAGTGGAAGTAAAATTTGGCGGAAAAAAAGTCACCTGCCTGAAGCATCCAAAATGAGTGATGGGTAATAAATTATTCACAAAGTGAACTGCTACCCTGTCCACACTGTGTTGATATTCCACGATTTAGAGGAAGCCGAGGACTCCAAACCCACATACTCTCTACACACCGGACACTAGATATCCCCGAATATATTCAACGCAATTTCATCAGAGGTATTAGAGCACCGTTAATGAACAATGAAGATGATGGAAGGGGTAATTCAGAAAAGGACGAACCGTTGGCAAAAAGTAATAGGTAGTTTTACAAGGGAAGCAATATAAGCTTCCACAAGGAACTGTCGGACCGAAACTCGTAACCTTGATAACTTCCGAAATCCAAAATGTTGTAAACGGCTTGGGATATTCTGAAAGGATATTCGTATTCTGTGCAGCTGTACTTCAGAGAGTAAAACTCGTAAAATCAAGTCCAGACATCGAGCTTACGAAAAAAATAGAAATGTGAGAACAAGAAAAGTTAAACGAGTTAGGGCTGGAAACTATTCGAATTGACCGGCTAATGATATAAAACTATGATACAACCATCATACCCCAGATGAAAGGCAAAAGTTTAGGACATTCACCGGACTTACCACAAGTTAAGACTATATACCTTTAGTCATGTTAACACTATTCAGAGCTCAATGGAGGAGGTGCCAGCTAGACTGAATAACCTCTTGCTAAGGTACACGAATCTGTTTGATCCCAGGGTTGGGACAGTTAAGAACTTTGTGGTAGAGTTAAAGTTAAATCAACAGCAAGCCCTGTATTCAGAAAAGCCAGACCTGTACCATTTTGATTCAAAAATCAGTGGTGTGATTCAAGCATACTGACCATAAGATCCTCCATAGTAGGAAGGAGAATTCTGGGGAGGAATGGATAAGAGTGTTAAGACTATATACCTTTAGTCATGTTAACACTATTCAGAGCTCAATGGAGGAGGTGCCAGCTGGACTGAATAACCTCTTGCTAAGGTACACGAATCTGTTTGATCCCAGGGTTGGGACAGTTAAGAACTTTGTAGTAGAGTTAAAGTTAAATCAACAGCAAGCCCTGTATTCAGAAAAGCCAGACCTGTACCATTTTGATTCAAAAATCAGTGGTGTGATTCAAGCATACTGACCATAAGATCCTCCATAGTAGGAAGGAGAATTCTGCGGAGGAGTGGATAAGAGTCGTGATTTGTTCAACCAATGTTGCCACAAGTTAAGACTATATACCTTTAGTCATGTTAACACTATTCAGAGCTCAATGGAGGAGGTGCCAGCTGGACTGAATAACCTCTTGCTAAGGTACACGAATCTGTTTGATCCCAGGGTTGGGACAGTTAAGAACTTTGTAGTAGAGTTAAAGTTAAATCAACAGCAAGCCCTGTATTCAGAAAAGCCAGACCTGTACCATTTTGATTCAAAAATCGTGATACTGACCATGATCCTCATGAGTCGTGATTTGTTCAACCAATGTTATGTTGCAGGATATCCGTCAGTCTCCCTTCTATGACAGATATCTATACTGTCATGGCATACTGTCCAAAAATAGTTAGGGCAGGAGATAAATCCGACTGACTAGGGTTGAATAACAATTGAGTATGGCCTGACACCCCAAATGCTCGGCAAAGATCCGTATAATACGTATATTATATATTATTATCATCTGGGTGTTAAAGACAGTGCGCTGACTGGCATGGACTTCTCAGGCGTCCCCTACGGCGAAATTGTATTAAACGTAGATGTGGACGACGATTTGCCTTTTATTCAGACTGCAGGTGTAGTTGAAGAGGAGGCAGCATTGCCTACCAAGCGGAGGAGAGTGGTTAACGTGTACGAATATCAATGATTATAATCAATATTACAAAATCATGATACAATGTTAATACACTTGTTAATTATGTGTATGTTAATTAACAATAATTGTTAATATTTAAGTATGTTTTTATTTGCCAGATTGGTCATATAGTTTTCTATGGAAATAAGAATTTTTCCGAAAAATTTAATTTAATTCACCAATAATACTATTAGTAATAATTAAATTCAGTACTAAAAGGAGAATTCAATTAAATTGTGTTTAAAATTTAGAAGCAATACCAAAATGAACTTTAATTAGACGAAGGTGTAGGAAGGAGGAGCAGACTGGTGATAATTTTAAATTGTTCGTCATAAATTTGCTAAACATGGACCAAATTTCCAGTTTTTGATATCCATTAGATAAATAATTGGATTTTCTACGGCCTTCATTTACTTGATAAGTTTTTAGTTAGGACTGACCGTTTCACAGAATGGAGCACTCAAAACTTTATTAATCGAAAATTTTTCTCAAAATGCGTAAAATTACCGTTTTCGACAAGCGATTGTGATTACACTATTAACTCAGATTACAAATTAATAATACAATTGTTATCTATGCAGCTAATTAATACATGTGGTTATATAGAATCTCATATTGACTGACCCAAGATTGAGGTGTAAGCTTTATTTTCCCAAAAAGAGGGGGGGGGGGGGATTAATGTGTAGAATCATGGGAAATTTTATTGAAATTATATCAAAATTATCTTCATTCTTAAACCCAATTGGGCCGTAGGTCAGTCATTTGACATGCAATAACCATGATTTTATCAAGTGGTCTTGGTTTTCGATTTTTCAAAGTGGTCCTGGTTTGCGATCGTCCAAAGGGATCCTGGTGTTTTGGATTCCCGTATTTAGAAGCCTAAATAAGTCTGGTATATTCTCATTGCTTTCCAATTGACTGCATGCCGTACAGACAGTGTGATATACTCTAAAAAAGTACAGGAGGAGAACTTTAAATCGTGGTATTGTCAGAGGCATTCAACTCGCCTAGTGTAATGGATAATAATAAATAAAATCATTGCCTAAATTCAAAGACACAACCAATGTTGTAAAATTCAAGAAACTGGTGAATGAAGTCTTCATATTTTTACACATATAAGAAATTATTTCATATGCCTTAACGTTACAACTTGCTAAATCAGTTCAACGATTATTTGGTGTAATATCCATTTCCTTCTATAGCCGTTTTTGTATTGTGTGATAATCTATTGAACAACGAGATTTAAAAGTTATCTAAATTCGTTAGCGGATTATTTCAGTGGAAACCACCACCACCACTATAATTCTAAGGTCATTAACGCTAACAAACTGATGAAGGGAACCACCATATTTTATTGATGGGGCTAAACTACGATCAAACAAAAACGCAGCTCCGATTCACTCAGAAGATATATTACAGAAGGCTTAGCACGTGGGCAGACGTAAGAATGTCTAACCAGGCCAAGTTTATAACCTAGCTGGAAGGTAGCAATGAATCAGATAACCTTGCGCAATGACAGTTCGTTGTAGTCACTCACAAAGCAGGAGGAAGAAAGGGCAAACTCACCGAGAACAGATCAGCTGAGCAAGTTTTTCGGGAAAACAAACAGATTCTATTCCTGGCTATGAAAGTTAACGCAAAACTAAACTGAATGTAGCTTTGGAGAGTCCGAATGGAGAGAAGCCTGGGAGAAAAGTTTGCCTGTGGGCGAAACACACCTTATCCAACATCTCCGCCTTCTCCGAGCTGGAGTGAGTCACATCGCGATCGTCATAATATTATGTGTCAACCCCTATGGCTCTAAACCTAGCTTTAAAAACCATTACCACAAACTCAAGAGTCATAAACGATTATTTTTACACTTATGAGCCGAATAACGAGATCGAGGTTAAATGCACAGATCACAAATGACAAAATCTAAAAAGGGAAATCGATATAAAAGACCTTCTAAAATAAACGATATTTCAACGCATAACCAGGTATTAAACTAATGTGATTTTTTTGAATAATTTTTATACTTGGAAAACACTACTTTCAAAAGGTTGTAAACCTATAATAATTAGTTAACTATTTTTAAATGCAAAAAAATAGGTACTTATTCATATTCAAAAGAACGTAACAAAAAAATGATTGATTATACAAAAAGCAGTAGAAAGTAACTACAATGAGCGTTACCCATGGGTTCGAAAAAGGGATCCTAAATATTTTCAAATGGAAGAAGTTTAGTATCAACCGCACTCTCCCACGACGAGTAGTTTTCTTTCAATGATTTTTCGAAGTTTCGCACACTAGTGACGTCAAAGCACCCCTCACGCCTGGGCGGGACCCCACTGCATAGAAATCTGACGTCACCAGTGCGAACTTGGAAAAGTCATTGAAAGAAAACTACTCATCGAAGGAGAGTGCGGATGGTATCAAATTTCTTAGAATGGAATCGTTCGCAACAAAGAGGTAATGATTGGTGATAAATAGATAGGTAGTAGGTTCAGGAAGTAGGTACCGAATTAAAGAAAAAGAGGTTGAAATAGAAAGATTGCAAGTTGTTGCAGTGGACCAGTAAAATACCTAGTGGAGGGAGGTTATGAACTCAACTCCACCAAAGGCAAGCCAAATCAAAGCCCCTAAAGAGAATTGGTTCCAGTTGAGTGGTTGATTCAATGTAGCAGGAAGTAGCAAAACTTAGGCAAGGCGCAGTAGAAATTATACAAAAATAAGATAGATAAGTTGATCCCTACTACTCAGCTACTCACAAGTGTAAGATAACATAGAGGGAAGATAGAGTAGAATATTATGTGGAGTGCAAAATATTGTACACAGACTCTCTAGAAAGGAATCAAAGAGGTAGGTACCGGGATAATTCTTCTGCTGGTAAGACCCTGGCCAGGGGCTTGTAGAATGAGGTAGGTAGAAGGTCCTCAATATGTTTAACTCCACAGGTCGTGACTCCGTTCCTAGCCGAATTTATCGAATCGAACAGCACTGCTGACACTCGAGAGCTCGATTTTACAGATATCCACCAAGAATTTGAGTGGATGAGGGCGGATAATAACTGATTTGAAAAGGCAGGCACAATGGCGGACGAGAAGTTTTTAGAGAGTGAGAAAATCAGTGGTGCAGGCACAACTGCACCCTCTGTTGTCAAGAGGAAACGGAGGAGTGCAGCATTCTACAGTCCACAAGTAAGGATAGGTGCCGGCAAAGCAGTTGCCTTGAACCAGGGTTGTAGGTTGATACATTTTTCGTTATTCCGGAAGATTAGAGACATCTGCATAAATACCTGCACTTCCAAAATTAAGAGAAAATTCAAGCACTATCAGAATCAACCGACAATTCCAAATAACCAATAAATATAAAACAACAGGCAATAAAATACCCAGCCAACAGCGAGCATCTGATTAGACAAGGGGCTGCGCAGCGGTGCCATCTTGTTACTGATGATAATATAGAAAAATGAGAAAGAAAGAAACGGAACATAAACAAGAGGTTTGTGTTAGTGAAATTATACGTATGTAGGTATCTACTTAAATAATGAGTAATAGTGAGTGATTTTCAACAAACTAACATGATTAGTGCGCAACAGGTGATAGCAATCTACAGAATGAGTATAGATATGAACATCAACTCGGATAACAGCTATAAGTAATAAAGGTATGATTAAACAACAACAGGCTTACATTTTTTCAGGAGTTGTAAATTTGTGAAATTCTAAACAGGAATCTATTTTCATTCAAAAATATAAAATTAATCTGTGGGTAACGATCACTGGGAAGAATCATGTTTATACCAAATATGTTTAATACAGTATGGATTATCAAGTAATCTGTTGGCGAATTACTGGCAAGTTATTCACTAATGAAATATAGGTAAATGGTGTCGCCAACGAAAAGATTCCTACATTTTCACCTAAACGTAGTCACAGTATGCACTAGATCCTTGAATAACGTACCTAGTTACGCCCCGCCACAACTGGAAAGGTTGTTACACGATTTTATCAAACTAGGAACACACATTAATTTCTGGAAGAAATATAATCTACCTACTTACTTAGGCTACAATATAAAAAGAATATTCACAGCAATAAAAGTAGCTCAAAGAAGGATTCATAAACATAATATTGAAGTAAAGCTAACGTCATAGAAAACGTCAATATTGAAGAGGAAAAAAACTTAGATGGTGGACAAAGATGTTCTAATTCAGACTGGACTAACTTTTCAAGATATAAAATAAAAATTATATAAAATCCATTCATAGGGACGTCCTTTTATCCTGTAATGCATGCATTACTTACCAATACGTTTATACTTCCTACTATCAATCAACTTACTTTTCAATAAAAGCTGCCGTAAATACAATTACTGGACCAAGGTTTACTTAATTCAGGAGTTATGCCTACAATAAATCATTTGCGATTAATCTAAAGGGTTTGGGAAAGAAACAAGCGTTTGAAATTTCATCAAAAGAGATTTTTAGCATCAGATTATTCGAATTAGACTCCAACCGCTTGCACCTTTCAGGAGAGTTGTAAACAATAATACTAATAAAATTGTGAATCACAAAAAAAAAAATTAAGGCGCAGGAATATGTTGTTGAACTGCTCGATCTTATACCAGTTGCCTCGGCCAAGGAGTCTGTGCTGATTCAAAGTCTGTTCCCCTAGCTTCGGTAGCGAGGAAGCAAAAACCAATACGAATTAATGATATTTATGAATGACATTATCACAATTTCATTAGTGAACTACCTACAGAACGAGTTTGTTACGAAGGGCAGAATACTGAACTATATATGCGGAAGGTTCATCTACATAGAAACAAATGAACCTTTGTGTAATAATTTCTAGCGTTTTAGGTGATAGAATCAAGTCATTCTAGTTGTTCGGTTACAATTTTGAAGCTCTTGCAATGTCGAACAATCGTAGATTTTAGTTACCAGGTTATACGCACTATCAACTATAGGACTGGGAATGGGTGGAGATAGCTCTTGTCTAAGGCAGGGAAGGAAAGACGCGTTGCAGCCCTCTCCTACATTCACCTGCTCTGGACTCACAGCTGAGTCTAGTTCATAACTTCTCCCCACTTGTTTTTTGTACTCTGTGAACCGAATCGCTCCTTGGGAAGACTCCTCCCGCTCTTCGCAACCAAATTACTTGGCCTCAATTTTTCGACTCCTGGATAGGACTCCCGTTAACGTCGATTAGGCCCAGTCAACTGTCATCCACGACTCAACGCAATTTCTTGCTTCTAACCGTCATATAATATTACGGGAAAATAAGTTTATTTATATATTTTTTAACGAATTCAGTGGTAGGTAGTTGTTCTTACGCATTCGGGGACTTCAGGCTACTATGCAACACCAATCAAAACATGTAAATTAGAAACGATTTGTTATTAGCTGTAGCAGTATATAAAGCTTTTGAGGCAGTAATGAAATTTCACAATTAAATTTTAATCTTCTTTGCATATTTATAGGTAAGAAATTATTGCATAAAAGTCCGCAACACAATGAGAGATATTCATACACTAAAATAGGGCCTCCAACGATAGTTATTAAAGATCGTTGACGAAAGCTGTAACATCGGTAGCATCATTCCTTAGCGATCAAGCACCGGTTGTTCATTAGTTGCGTGACGGGTTCTCAAAATACTCTATTTTGTGACGATTCATGCGCCACAGCAAAGACATGAAAATGTCAAAAGTCGTTTGGATTGTCAATAGACTGATTTTCAAAGGTTTTAATGTTTTAGATTTATCAGCATCTAATTGGGAAAGAAAAAAATCAACCAACTTCGAGAGTACCACAAATAATGTCCATGGTATTGCCTTATATGACAAAAACTTCAAAATCCCTAATTTATCATTTTATAACGTCAAAACTAGTACGACCCATGATACCATTAGTCCATACGCGACGCTCAGTGATGTATATTTCAAAGAAAAAATTAGCACTGCCGATTGATTAAAAAAGAAACCAGCCTCAGGGGTCTCCCAGCTGATCAGTGCGCCTCCGTACCGTATAATCGTATTCTAGAAGTCCCAAAAGGCACTCCATTCCAAATTTCAGCAATATAGGTCAACTAGAAATCTAATTCTCCTCAGGAGTTCCTCAGTAGATCAGTGCGCCTCCGTACCTTGTAATCGAATCCTAGAAGTCCCAAAGAGGCTCCATGCCAAATTCCAGAACCGTAGGTCGATTAGAAGAAAAAAAAACTGGCCTCAGGAAGTTCTGATCAGTGCGCCCCCGTACTTAGTAATCGTATTCTAAAGTCTCAAAAGCGCTCCATTCCAAATTTCAGCACTATAGGTATATAAAGATAAACAATTAGCCTCAGAGGTCCCTCAGCTGATCAGTGCGCATCTGTATCTTGTAATCGTATCCTAGGAATCCCAAAGGCGCTCTATTGCAAATTTCAGAACCATAGGTCGATTAAGAAAGAAACCCACACCATATTGTTGTGCCTCCGGACTTTATAATTTGTATCGTAGAAGTTCCAAAGGCACCAAATTTCAGAACCGTAGGTAGTTTTGGAAATGAATAAGCCTCAGGGGCCCTCGGCTGATATCTGGGCCCCTGTACCTTGCTATCATTCAAGAAGTCCCAAAGGCGCTCCATTCGTAATTTCAACGCTGTTGGTCGATTAGGGGATAAGTTAGTCCTCATCTGGTCAGTGCGCCTCTCGTGCCTTGCAATTGCGTCCTAGAAGTCCTAAAGGCGTCCCATTCTGTAGGGTCGATTAGAAAGAAAATTAGTCTCACGGGTCCCTTATCTGATCAAATACCCTACACACCTTGTAATTATACTCTAGAAGTCTCAAAGGCGCTCCATTCCAAGTTTCAGCACTGTAGGTCGACTGGCAAAGATATTAGGATCTGGGGTCCGTCAGCTGATCAGTGCGCCACGTGAAAATTTTAGAGTTTAGGCAAGTATGTGCCATGGAAAATACATTAAAATGTCAAAACTATTGATCACTGCAGTATAAAGCAGTATTTTTTAAAACCACAAATCTTCCTAAAATACAAAAACTTACCTGAAGTTTACTCTTGGAATCATTCTGTCAAAATGGAACGATTTTCAATGTTAAGATAGATTGCGTTGGATTCTGAATCGTCACGCAAATTCTGATAATTTGGTGTTAATTAACTTTTGAAATGTGTCCATTCGGTTCATTAGCATTCAAAGTCGGCTTCTTATTTGATAATCCTAATTAATCAATTAATGTTACTGCTAACAAAGTTTTTTCTTTAATTTAAAAATTTACCTCGAAATACCATTAATATATATTTACTGTCATATGTGGCAGAACTAAAAAAGTAAGTAGGATTGGGAATGAGGGCGGGCTGGCACATTTTTATTCTGGCATTACACTAGGGGTTGTTGCAACTCGGCCAGGACAGTTTACTTTATAGTTCCTGGAAAAAGAAATAACAACTCCGGCTGTCGACTTGGTAGTACATGGGGAAGGACATTCGAACTCCACTAGTTTACTTTTTAGTACCTGGAGAAGGGCGTTGAAACTCCATTTAGAGTTGGAGTGGTGGAGAGACTGATAAATATTCTAAACAATGCGACCATTCAGCTGATCAGTGCGGCTCCGTACCTTGTAATTGTTTTCGAGGTGTATAAAAAGAGCTCTATTTAAATTTCAGTACTGTGAGTCGATTAGGAAATAAATTTGCCTCAGAAGTCCACAAGCTGATCAGAGTCCCTCAAAACATTGTAATTATATTCTACATGTCTCAAAGGAGCTCCGTGTCAGGTTACAGCACCATAAGTCGAAGTCAAAACAAATTAGGCCCAGAGGCGGATCAGTGCGCCTACGTGCATAAATTATCCCATAAGAGCTCCATTTCAAATTTCAGCTGATTAAGAAAGAAATTAGCTTCACAGGCCCCTTAGCGTAAGGGTAGGTACATTACGCCGCAACATCACTGGTTACCATCGATGTTCGGACCCTCGCGGTAACAGCGATGTAAAACAAAAAATTCGTGTAATGTTGCGGGAGCGTTGCCATCATCGCACCATCGCGGTCGACCGTAGCTGCTTTTGGAAAATCAAATCTATTTGATTTTCAGGAGGGAAGTCGCAATGTGGGCTCGATTGTGATTGGCTGAGAGGCCACCCGTCCGCTTTTTCACTGTTCTGTAAATCACAACTTTTCTTCAGTGTTCCTAGTTCATTCGTTTGGTCAAGCTTTGGGTTTTACTTTAGATAATATGTAATCGAACGTTTCCATCGACATCCTCATGTACTTGCAGAACCCCTTCATGTTTTCTGAGTTGAGAAAATAAGTGGTGATATTCACCTAGTTCTCCTCTCATTTGGTTCAATGGGTGAACTTTGAACCTCCAATTTGGAAAAATTCCTACCATTATAAACCACCTACCGATGGGGCCCATTTCATGTTCACCATCACTATCACCATACATGATGCCGATTTTATTCTTGCAAGTGCTCGTGAGAAACTACCAAAAGGGAGAACGAGAAGGCAGGAAAACATAAATGGTGACCCCCTCAAAAGTGAACCAATATGAACACCCTCCACCCGAGGGGTTGATCATCGCTGTTACCGCGTTTGTTGGGGGTCGGGCTTTATTTAAATTATTTTTTTTTTTAAGAAGAGCGAACGGATGAACGATAAACCAAAAGTTCCAATTAATAGTATACCTAGTAAGGCTTGACACCAGTTCATGCAAAAAATTCAATAATGTAGTGCGAACAAATTATTTCCAAATTATATTCTGCTGAGAAAAAAAAAAAACACCTCAATATATACCTAAATGAACATCTCATGTTAACTGAAAATTTCTTCACAATTGGGTGCCAATTTAGTGCAAATTTCAGTTTAAACTATAGATACTACCTCCCTATACTATTTATCAGTTACATTATCATTATTATGGAGATCATTTTTTGGTTTCACGTAGGCATTTCATCTTTCAATTGCTCCTCTTGATGATTTGCCATAAAACAAGGGCTAAGTGAATTTTTTCGATGTTTGTTAACCTTGTCCATCCGATTGTGACGCACATCTGTGATCTCAGAATAGCCCCCAAACTACCTACGCTCAACTGGTTCAACCAAACGTTTGAAAAGCGTTACTGTTTATTTACTAAGGCAAGATATAGTGGTTTCTCCGGTTAATTTTCTTGTGCACCTTCTACGATTTGACATTCCTGCGTTCGTTTTTATCTAAAGAGGGGAGATATCCTATTTCATCTCTATGAGAGCGGTTTTGCTTTTCAAACACGCTCATGGGAAGTTAAAACACGACAAGGACCGTTTCATGTTAACCCTAAGGTGTAAGTAAAAGAACCGACTTCGAGGTTAAAGAAAAGGGCACTGGTGACAAATACTTTTAGGTGTGATTATTATGATATTGATGGCAAAAAATAATTATTTTATACAACGTAATACTTAGAAGACATTTACTTAACGAATTTCATGGGTTCTACCGATTTTCCCAAACATTCAATTTCGTTCGCACACGTTTGCGTACTGTTTTGCCCAAACAATCCAATCCAATCCCTGCCACCCGTTCTAGTTACCCGGCCTTAGATTTGTGTAAGCACATTGACCATGAAATCCTTGAGGTTTCTCAAAAGACATACCGGGGAGTTCGACGATATTCAATCCATCACCCTACTTTACAAGGCGCTGGTCTTTCCCAAGTTGGATTATGCTTCGCTGATCTAATCACCATAATATGCTACCCATATGCATAAGTACAGCCTTGAGAGATTGCAGAACAAATTCTTGAGAGTATAGAATGGTAGCTTCGAATACTACAAATATCTATACAAATGCTTCAATAGCTTGAAGGACCACCTTAAAGTATACCCTTGAGGAAAAAAATATACATAAATGGGTTGGTAATTCGGTAGGTAATAAGTTGATAATTGTATATCCACAATAACAACCTCCTAGCACCTCCCAGATGTTCAGATGATATACCTAGATCAATCAGAACATTCAACAGAAAACTAGAATAAAACCAGCAATAATTAATTAAATTGTCAAGGAAGCACAAAATAGGGCGAATTTCCCAAAAAACAAAGAAGGTGGATTTGTAGTTACTATTCTAAGGTTATACTCGTAAAAGTGATTAACAATAAATTACGAGAAAACGTGAAAATTAATATTACAAACTAGGTAGAAAAATTAATTGTGTCGGTTTGTGATGTTTGGATGGTATTATTTGAATTATGACTTAATTGGAGTCGAAAATGAAGGTAAGAAGCACCTCCATGGTATTCCTCAATATGAGGTTAATTACACAAAATTGTTAAAGAAATCATCATCAGGCAGTATAGTACCGTTTTTACGGCCTGATGATGATGATGATGATGTACTGACTTCGAAAGCGCTCGCCCCTGGAACTCGACTTGGTGACTATGGACTCCTCCAAAAGATATTTAAATGTATGTGTTGTTGTATACCATTACAACTAGCGGAAATAACCCGTATTAATTTTGGGAACAATGAAACTGATAGGAGACCATCTACTGCACATTCTCTGAAAGTCTCATCAAAATCGGAATGAAAACTGCGGAAATTAGCTTGTTAGAAGAATTTGCGGACACACGATAATACACACACTCAGACAGACAGACGCGGAACGAAAGTTTTTCAAAATGGTCTAAAATTTGAAATTCGACTGGAACTTTTGATTTTGGAGATTAACAGTTATTGTTCATCTCCCGAAAGTGAAAACAATGCTTCCGCAACCTATAGGAAGACTCGAAGGTAATTATAGAATTCGTCGTTGTAGCAGAGTACTACTTGCTACATAACACATAGAACATAATAGATGTTTTTTTTTTAGGTACGTACGTCCTAAATTTAATCGATATTATACGTAAAATGTTCACATAATTTCACTATAATTCCAGAATAATACGTTCCAAAAATATCATATGATAGTAAAAAATGAATAAAAATTCAATTTTCAAATTAACTATCTTTTTGGATATTTAATATAAGTACCCTTGGAAGGGAAGGGTAGTGTTGTAGTATACGTAACTGAATGAACAAGAGTGAATTCAAGAATATTTTTATTTCATAGAGAACGATATGCTCCATATCAATAAATAATAAAAAACATACTAACAATTATTTTTAAAGCTTGAAATTCTTCACTATTAATGAACCGGAATAGTGATGAAAACCGTAATTGTCAAGAGCTGGGTACATACTCGTAAGTTACCAAGTGTGAAACTACATTCATTTCTCTACAACACCTAACATCTGACGATATTTCTTATTCATTTGGAGATGGTTCGAAGTTTTCAATTATTGAACTCTGGGGTATGTCTCGTTCGTAGAGCGGGGAAGAGGAGGGAGCAGAAGTCTGCATTGCTCGTAATGAGTCACGAGTGAGCCCCATTGTGCCTCTCGTTCGTCTAAATGGTTTGATTGTGAGCGACAGCAATACCCCTATAACCAGGCATTATGAATCAACTGGATCTCTGCGCCTCATTCAAAATAAAGTTTTGCAAGTTATATCGAATGATTTATAAGGATACTTGATTAATATCACAGAGAATTTACCTCCTGTAGTTAATTTACAAGATTCATCCCAGAGAAGGATTCATATAGGATAAATAAAGCAACGGCTTCTTTTGTGTAATGAGTATATTTTTGAAATTTCTCAGTTCAACAACTCATCACTAGAAGTGCTGCGTAGTGCTCCCATACTTGGGGAAATTTCCTGAACTCGGTGGGCAAAATCTTCAAACCGTTGAACTGGGAACACGAAGCTAGAAATTAGTTTCTGGACTCCAGCTGGTTAGAACAGTTTTAATAATAAGTTAACACTAAAGTAAATTGATATCGTCCATTAACGGGCAACGTGGAGAGAGTGAAATTGCTTTTCAGTTTGGTACCATAAGACGCAGGGATGAACATATTGCCACATGTAGGGAAACTTGGTGTTCTTGCAAGAAGGCGATGAAATTTTCGTCCACCAAAATCAAAATCGCCACCAGCGTTTTGCGTTTCAGAGCTTGCTGATCAATTTAGTTCTCTGTCTGTACGTCTAATTGTGTGCCTAGTTACGTCCAAAACTATACTAATTTTATTCCGGTTTTGAAAAAAGATTCAGGGGTTGTGCGAGTTTGTTCCAAGAAGGTCCCCTATAAATTTCATTACCGTTGATTCCTTACGAGCCATCGGTCTGATTTCGTTCAAATCCAGGGGGTATTGTTGGACATAGGTTTCAGGATGATGTCCTACGAATTCTACCGCGAGTGACTGAGTAATAACTACTGCGCATGCACAAAGCAGGCAGACGTGAAAAAATAACAATGAACTAATTTTCACGAAAATTTCAGGGTTTGGCGCTAGACCCCTAGACAATCCCCAATCCATTCCATCGCCGTCGGGTGAATAATCGCATGTGCACATTCACCGTTGCGATTCTATCCTGAAATTGGTGATTATTAGTTTGGGTTGCCATTAAAGTATTTGGTGGTTGCGGGTGAAGAAATATTTCGAGTGTATGGCTTCTTCAAGTTTATTTTGATTTCCTACTAGTTTCGCCTGTATGGCATCTTCAGGGAAAAACTTAAGTTGAAGCAGGGTAATTAATCATACAGTAGGTAGTTCGTGAAACGTTAATATTAGTAGATAAAAATGTAGGGTACACTTTCCTATAGTCCCATAGTTTCTATATGTGTAGTATTGAGGTACATAACGGATTTGAGTAGAAATAAATCATAAAATATACGTACCATTTCTCCTCGAATCCGCTATGTACCTCTATAATATACATATTTTGACTATGGGAAAGTGTATCCTACATTTTTATCTACTAATATTGACGTTTCACCAACTACCTACTGCATGAGTAATTACCCTGCTTCAACTCAAGTTTTTTCCCGAAGATGCCATACAGGCGAAACAAGTAGGAAATCAAAATAAACTTGAAGAAGCCATACACTCGAAATATTTCTACAACCTCAACCATTAAATACTGAAATTGGTTGTTACAGACAAAACTCCGAGACTAAATTGACCACTTCATCAAAATCGGGCGAGATGTGCCGGTTAGCTCCTAGTTGGTCCCCTACTTATAGTAGATGGTGAATGCTGAAGGATAGATGGTTGGGTGGGCGTATATGTACAAACGTGAATTATTATTTTGAATATTAGCATGCATACAAATACACATTCACTGTTCTATTATGCGTTCAATCATTTTGAGTAGTATTTTGTTCTTCAACTAATTCTCTATGTCCATGTTATAGCAAGTGATAACCTTTACTGCCAACTTGGCAGGCGTGTTTTCTTAACATGCATTCCGGCAATTGAATACGAACGGACACAATTGAGGACGAGTAAAAAAGAAGGAAATTCAGAGATCTATTTCTATTAAAAACCGCTTCTCTCTGAATTCTTTATACTCAAGTAACGGTCTCAAAGGCTTTTACTATGCGTTCCGCTCGATTCGACACCGTGAAAAGGAGGCGAGGGTGTGTTTGGCCCGGGCCACAATGGCCAGCCGTTCACGTCATGATATGTGATTAAACCTAATTCAAGGTGGTCATCCTGCTTCTGGTACCGTGAGGCCGATAGGATCTAAACATACTGCAGGCTGTACCTGCATGGAGACTATGGATTCTGATTGAAAAACACGACAGAAAATACAGTCTATCTTTTCAAGAGTCTACGCGCAAAAATGAAAATGGACAGTTTTGGTATGGTGCTTACTCACCGGTCTTCATTACATCCAAACCAAAGAACAGTCGAAAGGGAATGGAGTAGTAGTATTTCGATAAATTTTCTACAATGCCCTTTAAAAAACAATATGCCTGAGCATATGTTTAAGGGATATGCGCAGACGAGCTATCGCACACATAAATAATAAAACTTTGTGTAGTAGGTAATTTGTAGCGTTTTAGTTCTTGTATTGTTTACTATACTATATTATAATCTATTAAATAAATATTATCAAATTATAATATATAAATTATAAAATAATATCATGCACTAACATCTAAACTAAGGTAAAAATAGTTATGCAAAGCATTTTTTGATTACCCAAAGACGGAGTGAGTCGCAATCTCTTTTCAACCCATTTTGCTTGATTATTTTCCAAGTAAGCCATTGTAATCGTACCAAGAAAAAATTTCCAATTTGATGTTTTACGTTTCAAGATACGTACTATCCAAAAACCGAATTTTAAAAGATCTGTTCTTCCGCCGCACAGTGTGAGGATTTCGCAATCCAGGAGGACAAAATTGGAAAAAAGACATTGGTTCGATCCTGAAAGGAGGAAAGGAAAGGGGAAGGAGAAGGTTCCTTTCCTGGTTGTTCCTGAAAGGTCCAAAAAATCGAACCTTATCGTTTTCATTACCTCAGGATACTAAATAACATCAACAACCAGGACTGTCTTTTTTGCCCATTTCGTCCTCCTGGATTGCGAAATCCTCACACTGTGCGTGAGACATGTCGAAAGTTGACGCACCAAATAACACATGAAATTGTTTGAGAAACGGCATTTATTTTCTTTTATCCTATTCAGTCGTGATCCGAACGAATTCAAGTGAAGCTGCGATAAATTTTGTTGTTGTTCGCTCTTCACACAACTTATCAAGTCAGTATATAACTATCCACAATCGAAATATTCCGTATTAGGTATAAGTATTTTACATTCCGTGCTATTTATATTTGCTAAAATACCTTTTTTTGAACTTTGAGAGTATTTCAGTTGAGGTTCAGTACAATATTCCGCATAATTCCGTGTAGATAGTTATAAAAATTGGACTAATCTAGAACATCTATATAAAGAGAAATAAAATAAATATTTTTTCCTTTTCTTCCCCTTTGCTATATCATCAAAAAATGTATTTTTTTCCAGAATGACCCATCATTAAAAAACAAAAGCTTTTTCAATTGGCTTCAACATTCAGGTTCGAACAAGTATTTGTAGCCATTATTGTGAATACCGATACCGAAAAACTGTCTGCAAACCGAATTTGGTAAAGCTTTTTTTTTTATTGTCTGGGTTATTCTGGAAAAAATTACATTTTTGATGACATGAAACCAAAAAGGGCAAAAACTGTAAAATATTTCTCTTGTTTCTCTCTATATAGAGTGTTCATACTGAAGATTGTTAACCTCCTAGGGATCGATTCGGCAACTAATTTCCAACAAAAAGTTCTTCTTTGCATTTTTTTTTTTTTTTTTTTTTTACACTTGATTTTTCGAGTTTTTCACTTCTAAGATTTTTTCGTGTTTTCGACCATACATCACTAAAATGGCTATATCTCCCTAACTTACAATGCAATCTTGAAAATAGATGTATCGTTGGAAAGAGCGTTAAATTTCCCATATTCCCAATGTAATTGAATTCCTTTTACAGAAGGTCACGTAGGCGAAAAAATAGACTGAATAAGATGATTTCACACTTTTTAAAAATTATTGTTTTTTAAAGGTGCGTTAAGTATTAAAACAAAATTGTAAAAAACCGTACGTGTTGCAGTAAAAACTTGTCCAAAATCTCAGCTTTCCAAAGGTATAATCGATTTTTATTTTACTTCGTTAATTGCGGGAGAAAATTATGCATGTTGAAAAACGTGGTTTTTTTCTATGAAATCGAGGGTTTTCGTGAAATATGACCCCCTAAGAAAATAATAGTTAGCGGTCGGTTTCTACGTATTTTTTCACGCTGAATCGAACTGTAACACTCGCAGATCTCTCCAACTCTGTTACAACCGAGTTTTACACTTTAACTAACTAGTTTTTAGTTTGTCATGCTCAATTTTATGTGTTTTTAAGGGTAAAAGTTGTCGGGAAAAATGTAAAACTCGGTTGTAACAGAGTTGGAGAGATCTGCGAGAGTCACAATTCGATCCAGCGTGAAAAAATATTACTTTTTTCCAAATTTTTCGACATTTATTAAAAAGTGTAAAATTAAGGGGTGCTGGAGCTGTAAGGTATGAACGCGTTTGGGAGGCGCGAAGCGCTAAGTTTTGGTGATATAGGTATCTACTATACAAGGGTTTAATAATAATTGTAGACCAATGATCTGCTTAGAAGGGCTATGTGTCACTAGGCAGCGTAGAAACGTGGTTGGGTTGACTGTCCGTTTCCATCACTGGGGGAAAAAATTCCAAATCGAACTGGAATATTTCAACGAGGATACTCGTGTCGTTTCCCTATTGTTCGGTGTACTATTCACGCAGGAACACAGCACAAACTCACGATATAAAGATAGACTACTTTTTTACCCGCAACAATGATCAAATCACTCACAATTAGGTAATTTTCTGCACACAATTTTTTTCCAAATCGTTAATAAATTTCCAGTCATGCAGCGAGCGAATTTTCGTAGATTATCGTAGTATACCTACAATGTTATAGCGCTTTGAACATGGGCCTTATCAGGCAAAAACGTAAGTCATTGATTTTCCAGACTGATTCGGACTCCCACAATTGAATTAGCGTTTTTAAATTTGAGCACTGAGTGCAAAGAAATAGTTAATTAACAATTTTATGGATACAAAATCCGTTCAAAGTAATATTCTACAATTCAAAAAAGATTTGTAAAATTTTAGTTTTTCAGGCAACTTTGTTGATTTTTCAGCGAATATTAATTAAATTAAAATACATTTTTTGCTTAAATTTTATATTGTTCAAATTTGATGTTGGAAAACTTTTTTCGACTAAATTTTTGCTGTAAAATATTATATTCAACGATCTTTAGCCGTTTTTATTTTAATCATTTTTAATGATTTTTTAGTACATTTTTTGAAATTTGCCTATTTAATGTGCTCAAAAAGAGTTGGCCAACGAACTCATCTTTTCTTCTGAAAAGCTAGATTTTTTGGCGCAAGAACGGAATTTCTATCTCAGTCCTAAGGAAAGTTATCGTCTAGATTTCACACACAGACACACATCGAAAAAGCGTTGAACTCTAGGATTCGTTTCAGAATGTCTCAAAACGGATTTCAAAGAAGATATTTTTCTACGATTTTGATTTTAAAATTTTCAGAGCCATTGCAATACAACACATTACAATTCCTACATTTTCTACCAAAATTAGAAAGAAATAAAATAAATTTGAACAAGAGGTAAAATCATTACTGCTTTGCCAACCTATTGGCGAGAATTTTTGACTGACCAACCTTGAAACTTTCATATAATAAAGCTGAATGTTTTCATTTCAATGGTATTATAATAAAATGTTGCACTTCGTAGGTTTTCTGTTGAACAGAGTTGTATTTTCACTTTTGCTTGTTAGAGTATTGGTGGGGAAGGGGTATTGTTGCAAAAGTTACGGACACTAAAGTAGAGATATTTCGTTGCGACATTGTTTTCAGTTTTAGCCAGGACGATTACATTGCTTTCCTTGTTGGGAAGGGGTATTGTTACAAAAGTTACGGACACTAAAGTAGAGATATTTCGTTGCGACATTGTTTTCAGTTTTAGCCAGGACGATTACATTGCTTTCCTTTGATCCTCCAGGTGCAGGAAAGTAAGAAAATCGTGGTTACTAGAGAAGTTTCTGAATACAACAAAGCACAACTTGCATCTTAATACAATATAACGGGAAGAGAGATGAGATTGAAATCTTTCCCAATTAATCAAGGCCTTTTACTAACAACAAGGCCTTTGTGCTGGAGGCCGTTAAGAAATGAAAATATCCTGTCCGAGAACAGGAGAACCCACTGACCCAATCCTCTTTTATACTTTTCGCTCAGCCCACCGAGTGTGAAGTAAAACTGGACGATGGCAAGAGCAAGCAATCCCTGAAGAAATTAACAAGCCGTGAAAACAAGAAAAAAGTCATTAAGCATTTCATAGAATAGTATGCAACTACATTAAGGGCCCCATTCACAATCGAACATGCTTAACTTGGGAATGGGAAGTTGCATTATAATTATATTGGATTCAAATATAATTTATTATTATGGCATTTTGAAGAACGCCTACTTTCTTGTGGTTAACACAACCGTGGCATTCCTGACGATGTTTTCAACGATTGAAAAAGAATAGTTTTGAAAAGAAATCATCATAATAATGAAATGATTCAATAATCCAAACAACAAGTTTAGTTCCGATAAAATATTGTTGGCTGCATGCTCATAATCCGAAAAGCCTAAAGGTCCTGGCTACAATAGTTGAGTCAAACCAAAGAACGACGGACTCAATCGAATCATTCCATACTTGATCTCAATCCATCAAGACCTCCTGTCACTGCTTTCAATTGTTTAAGGGTATTCGAGTCTGCGAGTGTGGACATGATGATGAATCTCAAATCCTTCAAGATGTTAAAGATTCAAACTCCTGCGCTCTGAGCCCTTATAGCAACAGACGATCGAAATCGGTGAATGTAGAATTAATAACCTGGAAAATATCGTTAGAAGGAAGCAGTACACGAGAAACACTTCTGTGGCACCACACGAAACGTTCCGAGCATCAAATCTTAAATTTTCAATGAAAGATCAAACGCGTTTCCCACGCAGAGGCGCACAACAAAAAACTCCGATTGGTAAACAAAAATCTGAATTTATGTGTTTGAAGTAAAAGGGTAGAGATCATCGGACAGCAGGAGGCAAAAGCCGCACCATTTGGGAGAGCTCACAATGGTCCAAAATCAAACTCATAAGTCATACATTGTTTGAGAAAGGGTGATGAATGACAAAAATACAATTGAATATCACAATCGGAAGCGCGTGACCGAGAAGAGTGTAAATAAGGGGATGGGAACCCTTGTGAATTATCCAGTGGTTGATCGTACAAGTGGGGGCAGGACAATGCGACGACATTAGCGAAATGGAATGAAAGGAAAGGGGATTATCATCGATGTCAAGCCGTATCTACACGTCCAATATATCATAGGGTCATTTAATAAAAATTGCCATAAGTACAACATAAGCCATATGAGCGAATTTTCGTGATTATTTTTCCTTGGACGTTTTAAAAAGATTTGAGCTACATTTATGACAAAAATTTATTTCATTCCAAAACCGAATCCGTAAAAAAAAATTGTTTTTTAATAAATAAAAAAGATTTATGTCTGTGGGTGAGTATATTATTTATATGTATGTGTGTGTGTGTGTTACAAATTTTCTCGACGCTGCTACAATCCTCAACCGATTTTTGAAATTCTTTCTTTGCTCGATTCCAAATTTAATCTTGTTATGCAAAATACCTTGGGAATTTTGGATTTGCTGTCGAGGTGGAGGTGGTAGTTGATAATTCTTTTAAGCGCTGCCTAAACTACAAATCCCGACCGTTTTTTTTTTTTTTTTTTTTTTTTACCAATTTGATATCGATATGGAACGAAAATTAGGCGTTTCCAATTTTCTGATGGAAGGGGTGAATGGAGGGGATAGTAGCGATAAATCGTAATATTTTTACCACACTCATCTGATTTCCGAGAAAGTTTTACTATTTGTTCGATCCAGCTCTTGGTCCAATTATGCAACCTTGGAAGTTTCAAATTCACTATCCGAGGGGGGAATTCGAGAAATCATGATACATTCGTTTTCCCCCCTTTTTGTTAAATTCTCACCAAAATTATATGCAATCCATTCATAGGTTCGTCCCAGTAATACATGCATACTTCCCAGTATGTTTGCCATCTTTGGCGATGTTTTAGTACCCACATACTATTGTATTTGAGCATATACTATGAAAGTAAGGAGAAAAAAAAGTTTTAGCAATATTTTGCGGTGGACATATTTTTTGGATTTCATAATATTGTTGGTCTGTCAGCAATTTTTGAGCACATCTTCATTGCGTAAAAAGAGGTGCTTTCCAAATTCATTTCGGAGGCTTGAATTGTAAACGACTAAATGGATTATACCTTAACACATATTTAAAAATTTTTTTAAAACTATAAAATTTCTATCCCCATTTTATTTTTGGTTTAAGGAGAGATATTGCCCGGAGTGTCAAACATAAATACTCAGAAAAGTCTACCTACAGTTATCATAACTGTCAAAAAACCTCTCACTATGTAGTATGACGTATGTATGTTGCTTCAATGAACTACCGACTATTACGCTTTCAGTAGTAGGTTTACTAACGAGTAGAAAGTATTAGTTTGCGATTAATTCATATACGACTAGATTAATCATATAGTCAGTACCATTATATTTAAAAAAATCCATCTCATGTTCACTAAAACTTGTTTACAATAACACCAGACCTTATTGAGAGCGAATCGGATGTACCCGAAGGGTTAGTAAGGGATAGGAAACCTAGAAAAAGGGCTAGTGAGCGAAATTTTAAATAAATTAACAGGACTTTTTGTTGGAAATTAGTTGTAGAATCTGCAGGTGAAGACATCCGCTCCTCATCTGAGACACCCTGCGAACCCAACCAATTAGGAAATGGTCTTTCCAAAACGAAACTCAATGATAGAGATATTCAAAATGTATTCGATATTCCATTTCATACGAATTTCGTAGCCATTGCGGTAGCTTAATTTTCTACGACAATTTGCTAAAATTTGAGAGGGCGGCAATGCAAATCAAGACTCCATCTGTAAAATGTACAATTACATATTACAACTGATAGCACATATGATTAGGACGTACCTTTTATTAACTCCACCACTTCAGTATGAGTCCGATTCATGACATTCACACCATTCACCTAAAAAATATAATAAAATAAAAATAAATAAATTACTAATACATTATGATACATTACATTAACAATAAAATTACCGTATCGGATGACAATTAAATCAAATAATAGCTATTTTGCCAATAAATCGGATCGAATCAATGATTGATGAATAGAAGAATATTGAAAACAATTAGCGTATCGCCAATCATTCAACAAAACGTGAGACATATCTACATATTTTAATTCGATTGAAATGGGTTAGCTTTCAGTTATATTGCTAGTAAGAAATCTGGGGAAAACAGGAGGAATCGCTAAACCAAGAATAAAGATTGAGTATTTGTACAATTTGGCACTTTCAAATGCAATTGGCAAAAAAATTATTGTCATTCGAAAATCCTGGAGAGAGTTGCAGTTTACTAACTTAAGATGCAATATGATAGATCGGCTTACCTTGAGAATAGTGTCGCCACTGTGAAGGCCAGCTCTTTCGGCAGCACCACCTGTGGAATAGAATTTAATATTGTAGTTTAAGGTTAAAGAATTCGCTCTCTATCCATCCAACTATTTTGGTGAGCCTATAGTCAAAATCGGTAAAAGTAACTTCTGCCATGTATTTGTGGAGCGTCAACCCTCATTTGCAAAAATAATCACTTTACAATATAAATTTAAAAATAATAGAGGTGCATTGATTTATGAAGCAAAAGATTCAGTGTACAAAGATCTGCTGCAGTCAACCCCAACAACACCTACAGTACCTAAAATAAGAATAATATGGTAATAATTATCAAGATGATGCAAGTCACACAGATTTCACGTTTGTGCACAATGGCAACCTCGAACTTTCAGGTAATCCTCCAAGGTTCAAACTCAATAATCCCCGAAAAATTAATCGATACCAGATAAAAATTATGGTATAGGCAAGAACTTCATTTTCACTCATGGCTCCATTGAATGGAATGCGATGAATCCCATTCACAGGGGCGAACCACCAGCCTGACCATTTTATCAAATCGGGTGCATAAATCTAGGGACTGTGGGAATTATGTTTGATTCAAGTATTCGCAATCCCACATACATCCAGTCAGGCATAGTAGCTTTGTTCAGAAAGCTTGGCAACACAGAGTATCAGCGATATCGGATGAATGTAAACAACGAATTTACGTTTTCACATGCACAGAGAGAGGCTATCATTGACTGGCAGGGATGAAATAGATAGGGAACATCAAGAGAACAACACAGATAACTCAAAACAGTTTCATCGTAATCGGATGACTGAGGCAGTTATGCTTGTTGCACGGATATCATATTATTCGGGCGTGTGCAAAGGCCGGCCACTTTAACCGAAGAATTCATAGATGTCCATTTGAATTCTGACCCGCACAATCTCAATCAATCTCGTCAAAATTGGAATGTTTAGCCGGTTACAAGGATTAGTGGACACACAAACAGAGAGAAGCGAAATCGGAACACTCTTCGCTAGTCACCCATAAGTGTTTCAGCATTCAAATTAGGTACAGCACAACAAAGCCAAAATCCTATTCATCGATTTGAATGCATTCTTCGCATCAACCTGGAGCACTTCCCAATGCGAATATCGAGTAGCCTTTTCTGCAAATAAAGAGTTAATTGCGTGGACGGCTCTTCTGATTCCGGCTACATATCCTTATAGCTCATAGTAGTGCACGTTAGCCTCAGTGATCTTATCTCTAGTGGACCAATTTCAATACTGAAAATTTCCAAACATTTTGCATTGACAATTTCTATACCCGGGAGAGCTTTTTCTTCAATAATTCGCTAGGTTGATACTTAATTAAATTATAACTAGAGGAAATTAAGGTTCGGTTTTTTCCATTAAATTTATTATATTTCAATTGTGAATATGAAAATGTAATTCAGCATCTTCAAAAAATTGAGTTTTACCAAGTTTTGGTAATTTCTTCTCCTCATAGCATTCCTTAACGTAAATACAAGGCTAAAAAAATAGTGAAAATTTTTAAAAATTACAATACCTTACGGACAAAATCCCTCCAAAAATATTATGAAGAAAGTTGAGGTTAAATGTCATTACTTTCATCGAATCTGAAACTGTGTTACTTATTATCTTCATGAAAATTGGTCATTTGGGAAATGGGAAAATGATGCTTGTAGTAATTTACGTTAGCACATGCGCAGAATGGAGTTATGATTTGAGAAAAATGAAATTGGTAGAGGACAATCTACAAGCCTAACCTGCACATTCGTGCGGAATTGCACTTTCGCGCATGTGCAGGAGCTCTACTAAAGGTGCAATCCAGTTGAAAATGATATGGATTAATTAGATCTAACTATGCACTAACAACTAGATCGACAACAACGATTGGACAACTAGATCGTGAAAAATTATGCTAGAAGTAATTTACGTTTGCGCATGTTCAAAATGAAGTTTAGAGGGGTAGGGGAAGCGGGGAAGTCGAAAAGAACGGGAAAAAGCGCACGAAAACGTCAAAATTTAGGTAATAAACGGAATTTTAAGGTAGAAAGAGTGAGGAAAAACGAAAAAAAACATAGCCTATAGTCTGACCGGGAGATTTCCGGCCACGATTTAAAAAAACCCCTTCGGAACCCTTTGTCCGTTCGGCTGTGAAAGCGACACAGACAGACAGACTCACTGAGTTTCATTCTTATAACTAGCCACTCGCCTCCACGTCCAGCCGGAGGGGCAAGCCCCCCCCCCCCCCCCATACCCCCCGTTGAGGTGTATAACAATTGAAACATGTAGGGGATGTTGCTCGCTTTGCTTGCAAACGGTAGATCACTAAGGGTAGGTTTAACGTGTGTTGGGGATGTTGCTCGCTTCGCTCGCTCGTTAGGGATGTATATGTTTAGGAAAAACATCGTTGAAATCCGAAGTGTATAGGGAATGTTGCTCGCTTGGTATGGCTGTATAGATCCGATGGTCTTTACTGTTAAGTGAGACATGGAGAATGATTGGAAACGGTGGATCGCTAAGGGTGATTTGAAATGTGTAGGGGATGTTGCTCGATTCGCTCGCTCTCTGGAGGATGAATAGATGCGATGAGATATAAATAGTCCATCCCGAGTTCGTAGGAAAAACCCTGTTGAAATCCGACGTGTGTAGGGAATATTGCTCGCTTTGCTCGCTAGGGGTGGGTTTTTTCGCTCGCTCGGTGTGGTATGTATACATGCGACTGGATATAGTCCTCATACCATCGAGACCTACAGCTCATGGTTCGGGAGAGGTGGAAAATTTGAAAATTGCTTACTATCGTTTTCTAAAGACGATCCCAAGGGAATGGCAAAAAAATTAATAAATCTTATAAAAGGGGCAAATCGAAAATAATAAATTGCTGTGGAATAATCTGAAATTTCTATTTGAGGAAGTTATACTGCCCAACCAACTTGGCAGACCTTTTATTCTGTTGAAAATTACTATCAAAAGCGCCACTTTATGTGGAACCACGAAAAATTTAGTTTTAAGAACATTTCAGTACTAACAGAACTGTCGGATGTTAAATGTTTGTACGTATTTGTTTTCTCCGTCTATTTTTTCTAAAGGTAGGCTATTATTTTATCTGCGTAGAAGGGCTATCCTTTTCCCCGTCTTTCAAACAGGAGCCGAGATCAAGAGGTTCGAAGGCAAAGATCAGAGAGGGACCTACTCGCCTGAGTCGTAGGAGGGCACAATTGACTTCTCATTATTATCGCTTCGCCTCCCTTCTCCTCGCATTTTTTCCAACTTCCCGTCACTTTTTTCGATAAACTGTATTTCGCCCGCAAACACAGTCCCGAAAAAACGTCTCTTTATGGGGATAATTTTAATGAGAAAAAACGAAGTTTTTCGTCGGAATTTTCGAGAAAACGGGTCCGTACTCTTTCTTTTCTTGACGCATTGAACGATACTTTTTTCACAATAAGATCGCGCCGTCGTCTTCCTAGTACTATAACCTACGAAACCGGTATTTTTCAGGAATTTTTGACGGCCGTTTAGAGGGGTAGGGGAAGCAGGGAAGTCGAAAAGAAAGAGGAAAAGCGCACAAAAATGTCAAAATTTAGGTAAAAAAGGGAATTTTAAGGTAGAAAGAGTGGGGGGAAACGAATAAAACATAACCTATATTCTGACCGGGAGATTTCCGGTCATGATAAAAAAAACCTTTCGGATCCCTTAGTCCGTTCAGCCGTGAAAGCGACACTCACAGACAGACAGACTCACAGACAGAACTTCATTCTTATAAAATAGTACAGATAGAGATATGAAAAATGTAGAAAATTCAAGTTTTGATGATTATCTGGGAAAGAGATAGTTTGAGAACCCACAAAAATACTACAAAAAAGTCATTTTTTGACCCAATCTTAGTTTTAGGGAATTTTCGTAGAAAAAGAAGCTATTGCAATGGCTCAAAATATTTTAAAATACAAATTTTTGAGAATTTTCTTCATTGAAATCCGTTTTGAGGCATTCCGAGACGATTCCTGAAGTTTGCACCTTATATGTATGTATGTATGTGTCATCCCAGACGATAACTCTCCTTAGGATTGCATAAAAATCCCGTTCTTGAGCCAATAAATCAAGCTTTCCAAACGAAAGGATGAGTTCGTTGGCCAACAATTTTTGAGCACATTAAATTGGTCAAATTCAAAAAATTTACAAAAAAAACACTAACAATGACTAAAAACGGCCAAAAATCGTTGATTGTAAAAATTTTAGCAGATTTTTCGTCAAGACGAATTAACATAAGACATTAAAAAATGTTTGCACACAATTATGCCGAAAAACGTACTTAAATTTCATCAACATTTGCTAAAAAATCTGTAAAAACCAAAAAAAAAACCTCCAATCATTTCCGCGTACGAACCTCCAAAATCATTTTTGAATCACCAAATTTTATTTAGAACGGTTTTTTGCCATAAAATTGGTTTTTAACAATCAATTTCTACTGAAATTGCTCAAATTTCATTACATTTTAACAAGTTATAATACGATATAATTTATTAAAAATTCGCTCATACGATCATGCTGCATGACTGGAACTTTTTTCGTTTTCCTGGAAAACCTTGGCAAGTCAAGCTCCCTTTTCCCTTGCACGGCAAATTTGTCAGGCGCAAAGCGCAGAGTTTCTATTGTACGCTGTATAGGGGGTATAATAGCCCAGAAGAGCTTTCAAATCCAAAAATAATAAACCTTTGCACCTTTTGTTATCCTTTTGGTTTATTTTTTTCTTTATAACAGGCATCTTGAAACGTAAACCAACGAATTTTGAAGTGGTTTGATAATTTGTTTTTTGGTCGATCACAAAGGTACATTATTGAAAATAATAAACTAACAAATTACGGATTCAAGTGTTCAAAAGTCGCGCCAAAGGCTGGCGGTTTTTCTCATTGGATGTTCTTATAATTTATTAGTTATTTCAGTTTTCATCAGATTCCAATGTGATCCCCGACGGAGCTGCTTCGGAGATAGGTGACGTTAGAACTAGTAACACTTTTAATTGTTAAACAACTACTTTGCATTAATTTACGGTTATTTTCGGAAGTAGGATAAATTAAAATTTACAGAAATGGTGACGGCCAAGTTCAGTCGCAGCAAGTCAAGTCAATAGAGATTCCTTAGGATGTTAAGATGCCTACCTTTCATAATCACATCAAATGTTTGCGATCTCGAGCGCATATTGAGAATAAAATAATGTGATATTTAATTTAAGTTATTTGATGACTACTTTACTCTTCATGTAAAACAATAATTCGAACATTTAATTTTCATGCAACAAAATGGAGTAATAGCTCCAGCTTTCCCACTTTTATTTATTTTTTCATGATTTTCTTTCGTAGTAGTTAAATTTTTCGGGTTAAAATAGCACAACTTCCTTAGTTTTCAATGTTTTCCGACGTTCCAGATATGCAATCGATGCAAAATTTAACTACAACTTTTCTGTGTGGGGAAAAAACGTTTTAATGTAGCTAAGGACTCCCGCATAGCAAGAAATGTAGAAAAACGTAACTTTTATCGTATGATAAAAATGTCAACGACCTACTTAAGGTATAGAAAAGTAGGGCCCTACTTGAGGTAGGTGTAGGAACATAGGGTACTATTCGTAATCAGCGTCAATGTCTACAAGCTGGGCTCTTGAAAACATTACGAACACCTAGGCCCGTAATTTGGCCCATTGTGCAACGTTTGGGATCAAATAATTAAGTATGAGGATTTCAAGTAAACCAATTCGTCAAAGTTCAATCATCAGTTCATTGAAAACTGACGCGTTGAAATAACTTAATTTCATACAAAATTCATTAAAATGAATTAAATTTCCGTCAGTGTGAACTATTCTTCTAAAACCATAATAATTTAATTGCTTTAAATAATTTGGACATTGTGGCGAACGAGAAGCCAGGCGGATCAATCCACCCCGTTGGGTGAAAATGTAATGAAAAAACTTTCAAGTTAAGGGTTCATCGAACGAACTTGAACTTCGGAATTTTGTAAGAATGACTTATAATAGGAACCATGTTAATTAATTCAAGCTGTAATTGGAAATAGTAAGTATAACGTTATTTCCGCTTTACTCCAGGAACTTAGAACTCACTACTTAGGTGGGTTTCTTTCTCATCCGCTTCTTCTAGGCGGATTCCGTTCATCTTGAAATTCATCGAAAGATTGATCATAATTTAATTTGCTAGGGTCATCTGGATCATTACAAACAGGTGTTTGTTACGGAATACATGTTGGCTTATTGGGAAATATTATCTACCAGGTCCACCTCATCAAACAAAGATTCGTATTCGCTTTGACGAAAGGAGGTTCTAGTAAAACCTAGCCAGGAGGTATCAAAAATTTAATTACAGAGTTTCATCCCTGTTTTTATTCTGAATGACCTTCAATTAATTTCACGTTTAAATCATTTGTAGATCAGTCGTTTCAAACAACACTAAGAGACATGGGTGCAAGAACAAGCCACTCAGTGAGAGACTTCGCGCCTCTCAATAACACTCTTCGTGTAACAATAACACTCTCAATAACACAATATTCGTCGCGAGGTTGTGCAGGGCCCAAGAGTCGATCAATTATTATGGGAGATTTTCATGGATATTTATTATAATTTATTTATTATTTTTATTTATTTATTATTATTATTTTATTTATTCATTTTTATTTTTTTGGTCATTTTGCTTTATTATTTTTAATAATGAACCTTTTACCACCCCTCAAATCTCTTTGGTTCACGTTTCAAGATGCATAGAATCTAAGAATCGAAAAAAAAAAAAACGCCCGCCGTTTTCCGTATAGAGCTTTTTTCTAAAATTACAGGACCAAATTCTATGAAATTTGGGTGAAAAATCATACATCAGCCGGAGATGTGCCAGGAACATCGGCATCAATTCTGATCATTCCTAAATGGTAGTAATAAGGGCTGAAATATTGAAAAATCGAGATCTCGAAAACTTTCAAGTTAACCGCAATTTTTTTTTTTTTTTTTTGGTTGTCATTTACAAATATTTTCTCAAAAAATCAAATGAAATCATCCCGAAACCCATCGGATCTTCCATTCTCTCACTGCGAGCTATAATGGAGCAGCAACCTATGATTTTTCGGGGGAATAGGTTTTAGCAATGAATGCTAAATAGCAAGCTAACGGCAATTCACGGCACTGCACCATCAGCTCGTGTAAGGGAAGTTCAAGTGTGTTACCTATTTAATTTTATTAATTTCTCTCAAGTAGTCGTTTACACCTATGCAGACATATGAGATACTTACCTAATGATTCGTTTAATTATATAGACAGGTGCTCTGCGAAGAAGAGCTATACAGTACAGAACTAAGATGTGTATAATAATTTGCATCGTGTTTCATTCAGTAGAAAGATCTGAGTGAGTGCTTTCCGAAAGGTGTCATATGATACATATCTGGCCAGTAAAACGGCTCTTGAAATTCATTTTCCCTATGACGTCAGCTCCCACCCGTCTGGGGGGGAACCCTCAGCTCCCTTGCCTTAAACTACGTCACGCGTGATCTTCCTACCCGTTTATTAGCCAAACTAAACGGTCTTTTAAGCTGAAAACAGCTACTTAGCGGTTTTTCAGTTCACTGAATCCGAATCTGATGTCAAAGGTGAGAAATTCCAACAGATGAAAGTTCTACAATCAATAAATAACTCTTTTCCATTTTATACCAGCAATTTTTCTTCCTTAGTGAGTAGTACTGGCAAGAGAAGCTATGATAAGTTCAATGTCAATCGAACTAACCAAATAAGACGTTTGCATTCAGTCCATTGAACTACGATTTTGTTAACTAAGTCAAGGCAAGCGATGAGTGGCTACAACTAGGGAACCTGTTCCTGCAGCTTCTCTTCGAGGTTGATGTACCTATGATAAAAGACACACCTTGGGAAAATTACCTACTCTTTTGTGATACAATTGGTATTGATGTAAAGAATGTTTATTTCCTCCTTACAGGTAACAAATGTTTTTGTTATTTACGAGTATTCATTTTACTTCATGATACAACTGATTTACTTCATGATACAATTGGTATTGATGTAGAGTATGTTAATTTCCTTCTTACAGGTAAAAAAAAGTACCTATTTATAATTTACGAGTATTTATTTTACTTAATTTACTTTATTTTTTTAAATAATTAGTAGATTGGAATGGTTAGGTTTTATTTCGATGGCCTTTAGTTTCGGTTGCATATGTACTCAATGAGTGATTTCAAAAAAGATTGTGAGCTAATTGCGTGTTGATAAGTATGTAGGTATACTACCTTTTTCCCAGGCATTAATGCGGTAAATAAAATGCACAGCTATAATTTTTAAAGTTGCAGAAATTGGTCGAATGCTTCTTTAACCTTCTGATGTATAGCGGTGCGAACAAATATCTTGAATAAGGTATTTATTCAATGAACTTGAAAAGAATAAAAGTTATTAATAATGACAGATGGTAGCAAGTCAGTTGGTTAAAGTGATATTGATAACAATGATTAACAGGACACGACTAAGTACTTTTTCAGTATGGATGTTTGGATGAACCAACTTTATAAGTGATGCTGTGTTGCAGTGTGTTATAGTAAGGAGGTAGCTTAGTAAAGTAGGATCAATAAATTAGGTTCAAAATTTAAAACAAGACCAAGCATGTTTGCATTGGATGCGCTATTCTGCTTCCTTTGATCCAGATTGCAACATATATAAGCCGCAACCACATAAGTGTCATTCGAACAGGCAAGGTGGCTGTGTTCAACAAACTGGCTGCAAGTGACTAAATTTACTCGTAAGACTAAAGAATCTTCAAATAAACAACGCCATTCAATGTGGAGTAAAAATTGCATTACATACCCTCTTTGACAGACTGAACGTACACCGGGTTGTCACCGGACACCTTCATTCCGTAGCCTTTCTCATCCTTATAGATAGTGAGGGTGGTGCAGTGTGTAGGAAGAGTAGCCATTTGATGAGACGATTCTCGCCCAGGACCCCTCCGAAAGGAAGGACCATTTGACAACCTCCTGAAACAAAATAATTAAAGAACCAATAAATGATTATATGGAAGGTAGAGGATGAGGAATATACAAAATATTCGACAAGCGTGTTAACTCATGCGTTGTGTACAGGTTTTTATTTGTATTTCATTTTATTATAGATATACACGGGCGAAGCCCAATTACAACATATTAAAGATCATATCATAAGTACAAAAAAAGAGGAAGTTGGCAAAATGACATCACAACATAATGGAAAGATGAATAACTAGACTAAGATCATTTATTTATTTATTTATAAAACGGGCGATGCCCAATTAACATATTATTAACAAAATAAATTCATCTCTTGATGAGGAAACAAAATCGGTGTTTCAAAAGAAAGAAAATAACAGTATAGGTATATACATATATTTTCTGTTATTTTGACCTTAAATATACACATGTGTATATTTGAGGTCAAAATCACAAACACTTCTTGCAGCTGAGATGAGTTTAGGGCTATGTGGACAGAAGTTTTCAGGGTGGACGGTTGATGGTGCGTAATATTTTTGAGCGGAAGGTTCGAGATGGCTGATCATGGAAAAAGTCTAAGGCTGGATTTCGTTGGAGTATATGGTTGGCCTGACGAGGGATTCTATTGAGAGGCTGTTCATACAGGTAATTAGTAGTGGAGAATTGAATATGAAAAATGGGTTGGTTACGGGAGTAAAAAGCTGGAATTTGTAGGTTGATTTCGGAGATGAGTTCGGGACAGTCAATCCGGTTGTTCAACAAGTTGAAAAGGAACAACATGTCAGATACAATGCGACGCTCTTCAAGACTGGTGAGCCCGCAGCGATCGGCTGGGGTTCTGGAGCTATATTCTTCTTGTGGTATGCGTAATTTATAACCCAGGTATCTCACGAACCTCCGCTGAACTCGATCTAGCCGATCCTTGTAAGTTTGATAATATGTTGACCATACGATTGAGCAATACTCCATTATTGGCCTTACGATCATTGAGTACAGTGATACAAGTGCTGGTATGCTGTAAAACTCAGCGGTGTTCCTCTTAAGGTAACCTAGAGCGCTCATTGCTCGACAGACCACAGAGTCAATATGTGTGGAAAACGTAAGTGTTGTGTCAAATATGACTCCAAGGTCCTTTGCTTGCTCGAAGCGATTTAGCTGCTGGCCACTGATGCAATATGGATGACTAATGAAGTGAAGTGAGCGGTGAAAATACATGATATAACATTTAGAGATGTTCAGGGAAAGGTTATTGGTTCTACACCACTCAGTCAAACCATTTATGTTGTCCAGAAGGACTTGACAATCATCTTTCGATTGGATGGTATTGAACACTTTAAGGTCATCAGCAAACAGAAGGAATGAAACTCCGGAGAAAACCTCTGCGACAGAATTAATAAGGAGAAGAAAAAGGAAAAGGAAAGGTCCCAAATGCTTATCATTCCAACAATAAACAAGAAAATTAGGAGAAAGATACTGGCAAAGAAAATGATATTTTTTTTAAGCGACAGGAGAGAATAATTAAAAAAGTCAAAATCGGAATTGACGTCTAAAAACATGAAACTCCAATATAGCGTAAGGAACTTATGACGTAGTCTTTCCAGAGAGTATTTATGCACAGCGTACAGTGGGGACCAGACAGGAGAGGCATACTCTAAAATGTGAAGCGCCTACAATATATTTATTTATACAATATTATTATTGCCTGAGTGTCAGTGAACACCCTTGTATTTCTCTTTATGAAGCTCAACACTTTCATGGACCTGCCTGACATATTATTTCAATGTGACTCGAATCAAGCGATCGTCACAGTAGACATCAAAAGTCCACCTTGCTAGTTGACCTTCCTGGCGGCTGAACACACAGTACATAATCGTGGTTCAAAAAAATCTTTTAGTTCTATAAAACTACCCCCTTGAGCACTTAGAGTTCAAATGTAAGTTGTTCTGGACGCACCACAGCTCCAAAACCACCATCGCTCTCTGCAGGGATTCACAGTCTGAACTAATATGACGGAATATTTTTAAATCGTCCGCGAACATCAGGCAGCGTGCATCAAGATCAATGGATATCACTATGCTGTTCACCATCAATGGAAAGCAAAACAGAACAATTTGACTTCCCTGAGGAATTCCTGAGGTTGCCAGAAAAGGAGATGACAATCCATCAGTGACAAGTAATACGAACCACTACCATTATAGGTAACTGGCCAGCCAAAGTACCAAACACTCCCAATGAACCTAAGCGTTTCAAGAATTTGTCAAATGCTTTGGCAAGGTCAGTGGCTATAACGAGTAACGTCGGTCTATACTCCCTCGCCGAATCCCTCCATGACGAAATCCTGATGATGGTCATAATAGATTGAACAGATAGTCAAGCAACTATCTGGCCACCTATTAATTGTCATGGGTTCCCTCTTCCAGGTTCCATGCACTTCCTCCAAACATAGCCTTCTAAATGACCTGGTGGTGCATTGGATAGTTTTTTTCTGTTGGAAGGTTGGCTATATTGTTTTGTCCCCTTCCCTCTTCAAGGGATCCTTTGGTAATGAGAATAATTTCTCTCCCCATTCTGAAGCCATCCAAATAGCTTTGTGCCTAATAAGCCAACCCCTCCATTTTTTCCATACTTGATTTTTATACAGCCTAGTGTGCTCTTTTTCTTTTCCTTTTCACCAAGTTTAATGATAGGTAGTGTTTATTTTCCATTTATTATTGCCACCTGAGTTTTGCATCAGTGTCATCAGCCAGGTGTGAGCATAATTTAATTTTCTTTTTCAGCATTGTGCCTTTTCTTTTCCATTTTAGGTTAATTTCCCTTTTTCTCAGAGGTTCTGATTTTTCCTTTATTTATATCCCTGCGCATTTTCCTTTTCAAACAAGTACAGTTTATTTTTCCCTCATTTATCTATTTTTATTTTCCTACCTACTCATTTTCCTTGTTGTTAAGGTTATTGGGTAATATTTTTCTGGAGATTGCTCCAGTGGATTCTTCACAATTAGTCACCCATTGTCACATAATTGAAGACAACTACCAAGATGAATTATGTTAATATACCTGAGCTTCGAATAGGTAACAACAAAAACATGAAGCATGCTTGATAATTCTAACATCCTAAGCTGCTAGGGATGCTGCTATAAATGAAAATACCGTTGTTGATTGAAAGCATGATAACCTAATGTAATTGAGGAGGTTGTACGTGAGAGTGTTACACACCAGGTGTTATGAACGACAGTAAAGAAGTAAAGAAGGTGGTGTGAAAACCTAAATCAAAACTATTTTGTACACCAGTAAATAATTGTGGAAAGTTGTAAGGAGCCTTCCAAGCGTAAAACTCGCATTTGAGGGAACATTTTTTTGGAAATAATTCCAACAAGAGATGTTCAGGGAATACGGCCAATTGATAATACCTAATAGTATGTAACCGTCAAATGTGGCCTGTGAGGCTAATTTCTTTCCTTTTCAAACTGCCGTTTTACTAAGTTTTTTTGTTTTGACATTTCTAGAAAATTTGTCAACATTCACCTACTATAAACCGTAAAATTTTGGGGTCCTGAGCTGTAAAGGAGTGAACACATTTGGGAGGCACGATGCGCCTTGCTTTGATCATTTATTAGATATATATGGGGCTTAATAATAATTATCGATCAATGATCTGCGTAGAAGGGCTATCTAATACTTTGCACCGTTTTTAGGTTCGTAAAGATGTTGAATGTGTGCGTTACATAATATTTAATTTTCCCTTTTCGGTGCTCAGAATACACGGTGTGAATTTATTCATCTAGGGACAACGGTTGTAAATCAATTTATCTCTCCAAAAATTTACAATTAACGTTAAACTTCACTGACTGTGGATCAGTTCTACTCAAGGAATTTATTTGGTTTCGAGGTTGAGTTATTCTCAATACAGAAAAAGATGTAGGAAACATAATGAAGAATTGAGATTATTCTTTTACTCAAAGAAATAGGAGTCTGAACCACCAAACTACTTCAGTTTACATTGACAAAAAAAGTATTTTGACATTGAGGCAGAAATCCAAGCGATAACATGATTGAAAACAAGATAATAAGATAAAATATAAGATACAGAAAATAAGATAAATTTGTGTCTCGTACCTCTTGGTAATTTCCTGATTTGTGACTGTGCAAGGGAAAGAGGAGCTTAACTTGGCAAAGGTCAAATCTCTGTTTATATTTTTTTTATTTTTCTCCACATTATGCTAAACAAAATCGTTCTTCAAATATTTTTTCTATAATTTTTCAATCAATATGTATGATTTTTAATATTTAAAAAAAGCAGGTCCGAAAATTGTATATTTTCAGCAGGTTACAGCAGATTTTGAGCAGACTTGCTAAACTGCAGTTTTTCGCGAATATAAATACGATGAAAAATGTAGAAAATTCAAGTTTTGATGATTATTGGAGAAGAGAGATAATTTTGGGACCCAAAAAATATTACAAAAAGTCATTTTTTGTCCCTATCTTGCGGTTTTTTGTTCTCCTGAAAAAAAAAAAAAAAGCCTGGGCAAGTTAGCTCCCTTTTCCCTTTCACGGTCACAGTTCAGTCTCTTGATTCGTCTTCTTCCAAGGCTAACTTGACCAGAAGGGGGAATGCAAAGTTTGGAGGATTTCAATGTGCCAAAAGAAAAAGGTGATTCTAACCAGTGTCTTCTGTTCAAATCGACTGAAAGCTACTTAAATATTCATCATGGTTTAAGCCACTAAAAAAAAAAAAAAAACTGTGTAATCATTTGCAGCGTTTTATTATTATTTTTAGATAAGTTACAGCAATTAATTAATCATCACACATCCAGTTAAAGCCTATGAATCTGCGCGGGTAATTTCCGGTTTATGGTTTCCTGGCAGAAATCAACGATTTTTTGTTTTATGAAATGTCTCGGAAGGTTGAAAGTGTTCCGAATAGGGGATCTATATGTTGTTTTCCATATCCAAGTTATACATTTCAGCCACAGATAGGTACCGTCTACTTCAATTGGTGAAAAAGTGCGCCTCTTTGAACAAACATTTTGTTCTTCCTATCTCATGAACAAGAAAATTTGTTCTTCCTATCTCATGAACAATATTATTATTATTACATATTACACAACGGTCAATCATTATTTAACCCAGTATATAAATAAATAATAGGTAAATTAGTAAAACAAATTATCCTTTTGAGGTCTCTCAGATAATTAATTCGCCTCCACACATTGAAGATTAAACCCTACGTATTCCAAAGGTGCTGTGTTTCGAATTTTAACAGCGTAAGTCTTTCAGGAAAGAAATCAGTCTCTCAGGTCCCTCAGCTGATCAGTTCGCCTCAGTACTAAGTATTTGTATTCTACATGTTCCAAAAGCGATAAATTTCGAATTTCATCGCCATATGTCAACTAGCCTTTTCATTACAGAGTACGTGTGGTTCTCTGACGATGGGACTGGTGTGCTAAGCACATATAATATTTTACGGTTCGCTAGCTCTTATAATTCGTTGGTTTACCTGTAGCTCACTAGATAAAAGCACTAGGAATTCTGCGGAGTATTTTAATTAAGAATTTCCCAGTAGATTGTGCCCACTTGTCCGATTCTAATGGTTTGTTTGTTTACTTTGATCTTGTGAACGAGTTGCTGTTTCCACCTGTTGTTTTACCGTCCACAATAGTTTTGTTGAGAAGTCGCGCCGTGTTTATTTAAAAGAAGAACTTCTTCACATAAAATTGAAGACGAGGCTTTAAAATTATTAGTTTGGAGATGGGTATCGGGAAGAAATGAGCTGCCAAACAAGGTCATCGTTGCCGGAGAGCGTTCCTTCTACTTCGTCAACCCTTCCTACTAATTAGAAACAGTCTTACAGAAAGAAATAACACAATAAAATGAATGTATATTATGAATACCTCAAAAAATTGATAATTTAAAAATGTTTTATGAGACAAATTTGTTTAACCTTTTTTTCCCCAGTTTTCATACATCATAGATGATACGATATTTTAAGTGAATAAATTTATACCTAACCCAGGTGAAAAAGTATTTAGCAAGGCAGAAGCAACTAAGCATCAGAGCATGTAAGTATCCGGTAACACATTGGCCTGGCGGGGTGTAGTAATGAAAGGGTTAAAAAAGAAATTATCTTCAGAGGCCCCCAGCTGATTTTGTTCATTTATTGACAGTATTTTTCAGCGCTGAGTCGATTGTTATCACTCCCAGATCTAAAATTCATAAATAAGTGAGGAAAATAGATTTTTAGGCAAAAAATGCCCATAATTGACTAAAATTTTGTAGTTTTTGAGTTGTGCTGTGTGTTCTAAAATTGTCTTTGCAATTTCGTCACAGAGCTGTCTCCTCAGTTTTTTTTTTTTTTTTTTTTTTTTTTTTTTTTTAATCTCTCACGATGGAATCTTCTGCACATTAAAAGTTACAAACTCCCATCTCCTAATCCTTATCAGACCTCCTAATAGCCTTGGTTGCTATTGACTCACGGCCTGAGGGGGAACAGGGAAATTATGCTGTTACTAAAATCCCTCCACTTTGCCATAGTGCCATTGGCTCGACAATGGGTGAAGCCAATTTTCGGCTGTGCATATTGTAAGATCTCAGGCACTCTAGGTCCGACTAAATAATTTACCAACTATCTATCCTAGTTGGTAAATTACGTTCTCTAGTTACCTACCTTCTTAGTGTATAATAACCTTTCTAATTTAAATTCCACGTAAAGTAATCGTATTTTTGGGATTAAATCCTTCGCAACGTTTCTTTATTTGGACAGTTCAAATGATTAGAAATGTTCTAAATAAATCCTACGTATGCTCGCCAATAAATCAGCCACATCAGGGAAGATGATGATGGGTGTTGCCCAAAACATGAAAATGTCTCCTGGTGTTGCGGATTTATCAGCTAGCTGATTTTTCAAATCATCTAGTGGGTACGTACGAAACAGCTAAGTAAGTTCCAATGTTTTACCATCATAAACAAAAGCATACGGAACAAATTTATTTTGTAGTAGATAATAAATGACACTTCTTAGCTATCTTGAAATCGCTGCAAATGATTTAAAAAGGTTCATTATTTCCGTATTAGGTAGCCCTTCTACGCAGATCATTGGTCTACAATGATTAATTAACCCGTGTATTCATTACCACAAATTATATTATTAAATCCGCTGATACGAATACAAAAGGTGTGAACCCTTTCAGGAGGCAAGATGCGCCATGTTCTGATCATATATTATACATGGGGTTTAATAATTATATACCAATGATGGTGCAGAAGGTATGACCTAACAAAGAAGAAATAGCAACAAAAAAAATCTTGATGGTGACTAGGAAGAAAGAATTAAAAAAGTACTGCCTCCGCCAGGACACGAACTGTTGCAGCCGCCACCCGAAGTCTGATGCTTTACCACTGGGCTATGATCACCTGCATAACAATTTTAGCACTGTATCATTTCTTCATGTTCTTGTGCCTGACAGACAATGTCAAGGTTTTGTCGAAATTCTAGCCCTTATAGAAAACGAACTGTTCAACCTACTGGTCTGTGGATAGTTATAATTGATTGTTTGGGATAATATTCAAGTATCAATGACAAGCAAAAAAACACCACTGTCACCTTGGAAGTTTTTGAGATCTCGACTTTTGACTAAAATAGCCCTTAATTACTACCCTTTATGGCTGATGAAAACTGATGCCAATGTTACTCGGCCAACAGTATAATTTTTTAGCCAAATTTCATAAACTTTGGTTCAGTAGTTTTGGAGAAACACTCTGGACGGCGTACGGCAGACAGACAGATTTTAGCATGGAACATGATTTAGCCTTGGACTAACTAGCGAAAAACGTTACACGGATGAGTCACAAAGCATGCTGTAGCCTTGGAGTAACTGACAAAAAACGTTACGCGGATGTGCCACGAAATTTTTTCTTTTGATTTTCACGTACAAACAAGCCGTTGTTGCTGGGGAAATGAGTTTTCACCGGACAAAAATCGTTCTCCACTCGTTAGAAAACTCCCCCAAAACTCTTTTTTTTTTTTTAATTCGATTTTTGGATTCTACGCATCTTGAAACGTAAACCAACAAATGTTGAGGGGGTGGGGGTAAAATTATTTTTCTTGGTCGATTACAAAAGGTTCACTATTGAAAATAATAAACCAAAACTTTACATTAAGAAGTATAGCACCTTATAGAAATATATGTACATATAATATGCTGGTGAAAAAGCAACTGTTCCCACTTTTTATCAATTAAAAACAAGAAGAAAAACGAAGGAAACAACATTGTTATCGGAACGTTTAGTTTGGGGGGGGGGGGGGGGGGGGGTACAGACGGATTTTTTTATTCGATTTTTGGGGGGGGGGGGGGGAGTACAGACGGATTTTTTTATTCGATTTTTGGAATCTCGTAACTTGAAACGTAAACCGGGGAGGTAAATTCACCTAACGAGTGCTTTGGCGCGAGGAGGGGCCACCACGGAAAAATTGCATTCTGTTCTAGTGTGCAGATCAGCAGTCGAGGCTCGAGGGTGATGATATTTTGATAAAATCTAAATATAGTTAGTGAGAATACTCGAGTTCTATTGACCAGGTAGGTACAATAGTCAAGTTGTTGATATTCTTTCAGATCCTTGAAATGAACAAACAGAATTTATTATACAGGGTGTCACGCTCTAGGTGTTTAAAAAGAGGTAAAAATAAACCAAAAATGGAGCAAAACGCCGCCTACCACACTTTTCTATCTCAACTTGTTTCCAAAACATGATTTTTTGACTTAAAAACCCATACATATTTCCCTTCTTTAAATCAACTTTTCTCAACTCTTGACCATATTTTCGGAATCAGCATTAAATTGTGTTTGATAAAACATGATTTTAGTACTTATGTAACACTATTCAGACTCATTTATCATTTAAAAAAAGTTAAATCTTAGAAATTGAGCATTTTAAAAAATGTTTAAAAATTAGCCACTCCCACAAAAATAATCTTGGAGACTGTCTACTTTCACAAAAATTGCTTCCTTTAATACATCGAATGCAATTTCTAACGGTACAGAAAAAACGGGCCCCCACCCTCCCCCTATGTAATTGTGGGTTTTTTTAAAGTGACCATCTATGAACCTGCGAGTACAAGGTCGGTGCACGTATTATTTCTCGCTGAATCGAATAATAACACTCGCAGATATCTCAAACTCCGTTATAACCGAGTTTTACACTAACTAGTTTTACCTTAAAAACACATACAATTAACCATAGCAAATAAACTAGATATTTGTGAGTTCAAGTGAAATACTCGGTTAAATAGCGGAGATGGAGAGATCTGCAAGGGTTAGACCATTCGACTCAGCGTGAAAAAATACGTAGAAACCGACCATATAGGGTAATTTTTCATGAAACCCCATTTCATTTGGAAAAAACACGTTTTTCAAAATTAAATCTATTTAGCAGCGTATAGGTTAAATTGATCACACCGTTGGTAAGAGTATTAAATGAAGCAGTTTTTGTGAAAGTTGACAGTCTCCAAGATTTTAGCATAAATTGAGATCTTTCCACAGAGGAGAGGCGTGACATTTTCCCGCACACCGCAATAATATTCCCATACCTACCAATGATTAACATCACGAAAAATTGTATAGAAAAAATATAGGTTAACGGTAGAAAAGGATGGAAATAACGAAGAATATAGTCTGTAAAGAATTGTCTTTCAGTTGGAGTACATTAAATAAAGTGCGTACCTATACAAGTAAACTCAAACTCTTCTTGACTTGAAAAAAGGTAGGTACTCGTTGCTAATGAATTGATTTTTATTCGTGAAGGAGGTAACAAATATTTATAAATAAATTCCAGCCATCATAGCCAGTTTATCGTCATTCCTACGAGCTCCAAATGCAGATCCTGGATGATATTGTCATCAGGTGCTGGAGAAGGCATCAGGAGTTTGAGCAGCACTCTTCGAACATTTCCTCATTTCCGATCTTTATCACACACTCCAGATCACAGCCGAAAAAAAGTTTATTTGGTAGATAAGTACACAAAACCCGGTCACTGAACTATCAGAGAGATAATGTGACATGATAATGTGATAAGAAACAGGTTCTTACACCAAATTTTACCGAAGATACCCCAGAAGCGCCGATCTTGGCGCATCTAGTCGAACCTTGCAAACAAGACATCCCCTTCTTCCCACATCCGCCTTCCCATGCAGCTGTTTAGATTGTTTCAGATCCACAAGCTTCATGAGCTTCCCGCAAAGAGCATGGGGCAGCACTTGTCTTGTCTCGTCTGTCTAGCCAGCAGCATCCAACCCCACGATTTTTTGAAACATCACCACTGTCCCAGAACTCTTTCTTTCGTTTGGTTACAAAATTGAAGTAAAATGTATGGTCTTCAGATTCTGCTAGTCATTGCCGCATCTAGCAATGACTGGACATCTTGTCACTGTCGTTCCGAAAACTGGCAAACGATTTTTGTATGATGAAAAACGGCAAAAGTTTTAACATGTATCATGTTTTAGCCCTGGGGTCCTAGCAAATTTTGCGAGTCAATTTTTTTCCGCGCACGAAACATATAGTGTTACAGTGATTTCCGCCTACAACCGATTCGTTGCTAGGGAAATTGTACTTCGTCGTTTTTCATCCCACAAAATTCGTTGACCATTCGTTCGAAAGCTCTCGATTTATCCAACAATATTATGTTAACTACGGCGAAGTGCGTGTCCAACAAACTGAGTTATGAGCATGGTTATATAAATAATTGTTTACACACAGGTGATCATTCTCAATAATTGATATTGTGAACATGATTGCAACCGCTTGTTAATTTCTGATGTTTTCATAGAATTTCGAATCAATATCGAGGAGAAAACATGATACATGGTTGAAATTTTTGGTTCTAGAACAGAAATTATCTCATAGAACTCAAGCTGTCAGGGTTGGCTCATCTCTTTCAGATCGGCTTCCTCTCAAATTACCACAGGGTTCCATCCTTGGGCCAATCTTGTTCTCGTTATTCATAAATGACCTTCCTAAATGCATTGGCCCTTCTCGGTACATTCTATTTGCTGATGATTTACTGTATGTTCAGTGTCCCCTTGACAATGCTGCTTCTTCTATCCATAGTCTTAATTCTGACCTCAGCAATATCAATCAGTGGGCAAATTGTAATGGTATACTTTCAAATGCAAAGAAGAGCCAAGCAATTGTGTTTTCAAAGAATGAGATCGACGTGAGTGGGGTCCCTTCAATCCAAATAAATGGGGAAATCGTTGCCTTTCTGGAAGGGGTGAGAAACCTAGATATAATTTTTGACCCCCATTTGACCTGCCAAAAGCATGTGGCTCTTATATGCAGCAGAGTATATCATGCTCTCTACTTGATGAGGCCTTACAAACATTTTTTTACCAATGACATGAAGAGCGGTCTCGTTCAATCCCTTATACTCCCTTATTTCACCTACTGATATAATTTTCAGCACTGGACTGAGAGCTGACGCTGTGAAGTGTTTGACTGTTGCTTTTAACTCCTGCATTAGGTTCATTTGTAATGTGCGAAGCCACATCTAGCACAAGCCATTTCTATGGCTCCCTGATTGGCTGCGGCGTTGATGACCTTATGAAGATAGATTTGCTCTGCTTCATATTTAAATTCACCTTGGGAATCCGTTCGAGTTATCTTGATGGTCTGTTCATACAAACCAAATCTGAGAGATCCAAAAATCTTGCAATGCCTCAGCACTCCACTTCCTTTGCAGCGTCTAGTATAAGGGTGAGTGGTGTGCGACTATGGAACGCCCTTCCTAGGGCTGTCAGAGAGTCGCCCACCTACTCGGCCTTTTGGAGGCGATGTATGGACCACTTTGCAGAGTCTTAGCAGCCTTTCCTTCCTTTTTTTTAATTATCTGTTAACTTCTTGATTTTACCTCTTCATGCACCTCCTCTCATTATTATCTTCTTTATCTATTACTCATTCAACTTCTCAATGATCTCTTCTCTGTTCTCATCAATCTTTTTTAAATAAAGATCAGCCTAGTACCTGTCTCACTTTTATTTTATTCTATTTTTATTTGTTTTTTTCAATTTAATTTTTTTTCTAGTTTGATTAGTGTACTACTTTTAAAATAATAAACGCCCGTTACTGTTTCCTTGTGACTTTTTTATAAGTACACTCAGTGGGACCCAGGTCCTCTGACTTTTTGAAATAAATAAATAAATAAACAAAAATACAGTTCCATTGCAACAATTTGGTTTTTGAGCGAGAATCATTAGAAATACACAATCGTGAGCATTTCTTTGTAACGTGTTCTTGTGAGCAATTTTCATTCAGTTCATTGGCCAGAGCTGAGACATGAAAACTTCAAAAACGTGGTTTTATTGACAAACCTTTAGAAAAAGAAAATCGCGATATGCCGGACACGTTCTCTTATTCACTGATGGCTCAAAGACACCTGATGGTGTTGGTCTTGCTCTATGGAGCCCCAACTTCCAAGTCACTAGACACCTACCACCAGTGGTGTCTGTGTTCACATTAGAGCTGTGGGCAGTGACACTGGCTGTTCGACACTGCCAGTTATTGGGAGTTGGGAATTATGTGATCTGTAGAGATTCACTAAGTACCATCGAGGCAATTGGGGACACATATTCTGATGATCCCCTAATATAAGGCCTACGTGTATGGCAATGAGTGTGCATATGCCCTTGCAAGGAGAGCCAATGGTGATAACTCCATTGATATGTTGCTACACACGCAATGAGGATCAAATATCCTTCACGCAATATAAAGCCAATTCCATCTGGCATGAGCAATGGCAGGGTGAGGTCACTGGTCTGTGTGGTGTTCTTCAGGACTTGTGCCCAGTGGGCCCTTTCGTAACCCAAATTCCAAGGAGGGACCGAATAGTGGTCAATCGGGTTGCCACTGGCCATACCCATCTTACTCACAGACACAGAAGCTAGAGATGTTGTAAGTGGGAATGATCTGTTCAACAGCCACTTTCTGGAGGATTGCCCAGCCCTTATGGACCTCTGAGCCCAGCATCAGTATTGTTTTATTTTATTTTTTATTTTTTTTTTTTTTTAATCCACTTTGGGGGTTAAACAGTGGTCATCACTGTGCCCCGAGTTGTTTTCCCCTCCGAGTTGCCAGAGGACTCCATGATGGCGCTCCTTTGTAGTAAAGGATGGCAATATGGTTCCCCTTAAAATTGTACCACTTGCAGTGACCCTTCGGACACTTTGTTAAATGCCGCTAATGACCCTTCTGGTTGAGGTACGGCTTAAGGTCAATTGATGTACAAGCTTTACTAAAATACAAATATAATCTACTATGTACTACTTTTTCTTTCATTAATTGTGTGTAATTTACGTTAGTAATTTTTGAGTAGGTATTGTCAAAACTATTATAAAATAAAAAAGTAACAAATGAAAACTACAATACCAACCACCTTTTAAAATGAAGTTTAATTTTCAGTTATTTACCCATAGCTTTGACTTATCAAGAATTTTATTGTGTCACCAAGACAGAAGAAGATCTATAATGGTTGTACCTTTAAAATGCCTTGTATTATTTTGAGGTTCAAAGTTCTATTATTTAACAGTCTTTCTATGATGGTAAAGCGTTTATTAAAAATAAAATTTTAAGTTAGTTTTATTAATACCAACATTTTTAATCCAATTAACAACAGTTAAAATCCATCCATCATCCAACGGGTTGGGTTCAATTAGAAACACTAAAATGTTTACAGGCCCCGTTACAAAGTCGTGTTATAAACTGTTAAATTTAAATTCCGATTCATATGAGATGTATTTTATAAGAAATGGAACTTCAAAACTTTCAAGTTCCGTGCTTCAGTTATAAGGGAAAAATTGGTATTGGGTTGGCCACAGAAATGTTTTCTTATTCAGAAAATAAAGTTTCTTGGTAGGTATATATAATAAAGGTAGTCATTCATCACTAACACGACACATTTATTTATAGTTGCTATTGAAATTTGACCCTCTAAGTTTTTTAAAAATTTGCTTGTAACATCACGTTAAATCAGTTGTTCACGAGATTGATTCACTGAGAGTCAGAATTCAGGGATACCAGAAAAACATCGTTTCTAACAGGACACACAAACTCATTTGGGTCTCCAAATTCATAATGTAAAGAACGATATGGTTCGGAATCGTCAGTGTCACTTTAAAAAAATGATAATAATAATAATTTTTATGAATTAGTTTTAGGAGCGTAGGTATACCTACTGCGCAGAGAAATACCGAGAGTAGGTACGGTACAGGAACAGCCTACTCTATCTCGCACCAGTCATGAAAGGAACGCTTCTAGACTAGTCTGTGATAGGTGACGTTACACAGTTGTTTAGCTTAAATAGTTGAATTGGGCATTTAGGTATTATGTTGAATTTCAATAATGAATTAGGTATTATTGTTGCATATCTCATTGTGGAATTCAGTCACAACCAGACATCACTTTTTTAACGATTCGAACCTCTAAATGACATTATGAGAATCTTCGAGTAGGTACTTACCTAGATATGGCAGCAATGTAACACTGATTTTGAACCAAATAAATGATCTTCAGCTCTTCGGTACTATCATTTGTTAGTTATTTTAATGTATTTAAAATTAACTTGTTAATTTGAGAAAGAATAGAGAGTATGTACTCATATTAGATAATTGCTTCGGATATACTTCATCTATTGGGAACTTCCAAGGTAAACAAACACCCATATATATATCCGTGGCCAGACTGCTGATTATAGCAAATGCAACTATGCAAATATCCTATGGATTTTCTATGGGAGACACTTATGATGTACTCAAAAATCCAAAGTTGTACTGGTTTGTTAATTTTGAATTAATTTTACGTTACGTTAGGCACTATCTAACAGATGTATGAGGATTCCTAATTATCTCTCTCTCTCTCTCTCTCTCTCTCTATATATATATATATATATATATATATATATATATATATATATATATATATATATATATATATATATATATATATATATATATAAATTTAAACTGAATCTAGTGAATGTAACATTATAACATTTGTCACGACCAAATAACTATTTTGTGTACCTATACACTTGAGTAGGTTTACCTAAATTAATAACTTTTTTGTTGATATTTTGGTGGTCTAGGAAGACAAGATTTTAAATTTACGAAACATGGTGGAAACGAGAGGACCCTTTGGGAGGGTTAGATCCCAGCTTTGGGGTACCTTTTCAAGATAACAAAAGGCAACAACAGACTTTTGAATCGTCAACTTGGGAGACAGATTTCGTTATCAGTTTTAGCCAAGGAATTAAATATGTACCTAATTTATTGTATGTAACATGAGAAGTCCTGTATGTTTTATTAAAAATTATATTCCTTTGTTTTTAGCCACATCATAAAGGTAGAGTAGACAATAATAGGCAACAAGACATCTTAGAACAATAATGAGATTAACCTAAATATTGTCTCGTATTTACTTAGCAAAACTAGGTAGGTACCTATGCAGTTGTTTAGTATGCCTACTGAATGTCAAATATTAGTATGGGGTAGATCTAATCGTTATAACAATTAATTCAGGTTGGTACCTACCCAATTTACCCATGAATTTATTATGAATTAGTCGGTAGGCTGTAAACTACTGTGAAAGCAGATATTAAGAGTATTACCAAGGTGAGTAGCAAACCAGAAAAGGTATGTATTCACTATTCAGACGATACCTACCTAAACGTGAGGGGCCTGTAATCAGGACAGGACTAGAAACTAAGTGGGTAGGTAGGTAGGTATATGTACCTACCTACTACTAGGATTGTATGAATTCGGTGTGTTAGGCATCCATCAGATAGGCCAGAAAAAAGTACCTACCTATTACAGTTCGCTGACATCAATCAACGAGGAAACAGAAATTCTGCGTTGCACCTACTTACCTACCTACGCTAAGGAACTTGTTGCTTTCACGATCACTGACACTGATGAGTGACATGACCCACCGAAGTATTTTACAACGTTATGTTTCGACAGTTTTCGGAACTTCGATGTTCTTAAAACGTTGCATAAATAAGTCTGGGATATAATTTAAAGATAAATGGTAAGTACATGTTAATTGTGAATACTAAAAATAAAGATTTTAATGGTAAATAAAAGAACCTACGAGGTGGTTAACCTCCAAGGACTAGATAAACAAAGGACCTATTGAATTGGATACTCACTTGTCGTGAAGACCGGACGAGTTTAGGTCCATTTTGGTTGTCGGAATTCCATCAAAACTTCACACTTAAGATTCACTGTTATTTTCGCACAACACAAAAATCACCATATTACGAAAATAAATCCGAAATACCATAAGAAGGACAGACAACTTTTGCTCCACAGAAAATGTTCCGATCGCGACGCGTAGAGAAGACGATTGTTGGTTATGAGTGGGAATTATAAATAATAACTAAACCATTTCGAATTACCGAGAACGACAGAACGATTTTGTTATCACGGTAAAATTGCCATCAAGAAAACACGGGAACCCTAACCGATCTTCCATTCTACTAAATTGGAGGCCATATTGCGTTAGTTACATCCGCATACACCCCCACTACCCCTTGACTGACTACAACACCAAAGACGCCGTCCGCCCTTCGTAAAAATTATGAACATATCTGAAAGCTTAAGGATCTATAGAAAAAATTTAGAATTTACTTGAAGGTTTAATAGTGTAATATGTGCTTTTCCTAATCCTTGTTTTCAGTTAACATTTAAGCTACTTGCGATCCTGCAAGATGCAAGTACCTGAGTACTATTGGATACCATGGTAAAAGTAATAGTAGAGCCATCTAGTGACAGTTGTCGGAACTCAAAGCTTACATTAGGCGAGCGCTAGCCGTATGTGGATCAGTAGCTACATGGATAGTTTAAAACAGTGACCATGGATCGGAAATCCATGCGCATCCTGCGTTTCGACGGGTTTGGTAGAGAAATAATGACGGAGTTGGAGGTTGTGGCCCCTGGGATTGGTGTTTTTGATGAACGGTAGTCGCGCCTTCGTCGCATCCATCATGGTGGGATAGATCCTGACTCGACGCAACTCACACACGGCAGATTACCATTCCAAGGGCGTAGACAGGGTGGGGCAGGGAAGGGCCGTGGCCCCCCCTCAAACTTTCGGGAACACAAAAATAAATTGTGCTGAACTTATGTAAAAGAAACACTAGAATATTGAATGCGTAGTTAGGGGCATGGGAAGGTATTATTGGAATTTGGAAACATGTATTTTGTGAGCAAGAGTACCTTCATAGGAGGTTGTACTGAAAAATTCGAAAACCTCATTCGCCCAGTATAAAAAGAACTTGGTGGCTACACAAGATCACCAGTTTAATGTTGACATCCACACAGACACGAGACATGACCAATCGCACTTCAAGATGGACATATAGATACGTCGATTTTTTGGGAAAAAGGAAAGTTTATTGAGCATGATTCCTCAAGTCATACCTACCTATCTCAATCATAATGAGAAAAATGAGTGAAAAAGAAACGTTTTTCTTTCCTGTAGACTTTGTGAAGTACCTACTATAATTTATTGAATTTTATTCTTTTTTTTACAGCTGATAAACGAAAATAAGAAACTTCTTCCAGTCCACCACCACCAATTACATCAGGGCCCAAAGAAGGAAGTCGATTTTCCACTTCAATTCTGGAACCTCTCCCAACAATCCTAGAAGAAAGTGATCCTTCAACTTTTGGGCAGGTAGGCACCAGATCAGAAAATCGTCCCTCTGGTGGGGATCAAGAAGTAAGCCCTTTGGAAAATGATATTGTGAAATGGGTAGGAAGGGGTAGTCTCATGACAGTTGAGGAGAAAAAATGAATATTACAGCGATATTGGAAACCTCCTCCAAATTACAATTTTGAAGAAGATGCGAAGGCCCTCAAGCGAAAATTTCTGTCTGAATTCAGTCGTCAAAATCCGCAATAGGTACTATCTTTACAATAGAAGAGATTGTCAACTTTTTTCGTCAGTCTGAGCTGCCGAGGAAGCACATTTCCTAACATACCTGGATTTTGTGAGACCAGATAGTCCGAAAAATATCGATGCATTTCTATTTTCATGAAGCATTTTGTGGAAATAGTTCAGCCATTGGAAAAGCTCACTACAGGGGCAAATAGTAATACAAGAAAAAATGCGTTTCTGCTTTTCAGTGCCGTAACACGACCAATTTTCATCATTTGTGTCTTCATTATATCCAACTACTCGGCTCTGTTCCAGTGGTAAATATTTTGCAGGGAAAACAGCTGAATTTGCTTCAATGCTACAATCATATTGAAACTGTGTTGTCGACTGTGAGGAATCACCTTGAGCCTGCTGATTCTGTGATGGGAGATATTTATGCATCGGCCAAAAAAATCTCAGACGAATTGCCAAGAGTGGTTGGGCGTCAGCACCATTGTTCGAATATCCCAAGTGACTCTCCTGAGGAATATTGGAAATGATCAGTCTTGATTCCTTACCTAGACTCGTTTTCTTCAGCACTGACTGACAGATTTTCTCATAACAATGAACTGGCGTTTTCCCTTCTTTCTCTTCACCCCCACGTCATGTTGGCTTCAAAATTAGACCATTTGAAACTCCGAGCCGAAAAAATTGTCATGTGGGTGTTTTTGTTAAAATTCAGTGTAGGACAGGGGCGGCCGGTGAGGGGGGGGGCATCGGGACATTGCCCCAGTACATTTGGGAAAAAAGTAACAAACTGGAATGAAGACTTTACAAACAACTCATCGTTTCAAATTAGAACAAAAAGCGCAGCATGTAGCTCCATGCTGTGGCTCCAAGGTGGATGCTAGAAGGAATATTTTTACGCTCCATCCAAGGAGGTTTAAGATCTTTCATCTACCAGCGAAAAAGTACGTATATTGCGATAATATCACTCCATCGAGAGAGAAATTTCATCGATTCAGGTTAGACTGTGAAGGGGAAAGTAAGGAAAATAAAGGGCAAGGAACGGGAAATAAAGGGCAAGGAACGGGAAAAAGAGGTCATAACGGGATATTTCTGATGATTTTCGGGGCTTTGCCCCAGACAGTGTTTCCAATTTTTCTAAAGACCGTAGAATGAAATTTACGTCATGAGTGGCTTCCACTAGAGGAGTTTTGGTTTATTCCATTAGCCAAACTGATTTCTTCTGGTCACTCCATGCTAAGAGCCCTGTTGAGAATATTCAATAGTTGGTAGTAGTGTTTTGTTGTCTCTGCAGGTAATGTATGATGTTTCTTTAAGTTCGTTCGGGCATGTGGTTGTTCCCAAGAATTTACTCTAAAGTAAAGTCCGTATTATAGCGTTTTGTTATAAGTAACTATTTTTATTCAGTCCTAAGTTGTTGAGTAGGTACGTCTTTTGTAATAAAGTCCTTTGTATTGTCGGTCGAGTTGGAGTGCGTTGTTTTATGTGTAGAGCTTTTCCGTCAGTAGTAATGACAACATTTTGGCATCCCTTGTGGGGAATGAAGAAGAAGCAACGATCACTTTGAATAGAATTCACACCGAAGGACGACGTTCATCGACGGATTTACGTAAGAAGTTTAGTCAGGTACTGATTTTGACATTTTTATTTAGTTGATATTTCTTCATCATGTCCAATAACATCAAAAAACGGCGAGTGTGTAGGACAGTATTCACCCGGCTCTACAATACTTTGTAACCCTTGTTTGATGTTCAACCTATTGACACTACTGCCATTACAGCGAAGTTCCAGGTCTTAGAAAATATTTATGAACAGCTTACTTCCTCGAATGAGTTAATAAGTGAGGAACTTTGTAGAATATTGATCATTCTGGATATGTTGCATTAAAGAAAAAGGTTTATAGGTACAGAAGTGAGTGGTCGTTGTGAGGTTAGACAACATTTCTATAACCTTTTGAAATATCCGATTTTTAATTGACGTCTGACGTCACATTCTATCATTCCATCATAAATTTTAGTACAAAACCTAGTCCTCTAGAAATCATAATCCTCGAATCATTACAGTCTTTATTCATTGGTAGGCAGCAAAACCACTGCGATTAATCCGAGGGTGCAAATTACCTACCATTGGCTAATTTACAGAGCCCTTCACAACATGGAATTTATTTTTGCCAAACGTGGCTCTAAAAAATATGGCAAAATGACACTTATTTTGGCCAAACATGGCTTTTATTCTTCAAAATCCAACCCCCCCCCCCCCCCATCGATAGGAAAATTAAAACTTGCCATTTTAATTACATTATGTACTTTATTTACAAAGAGCATGCTACAAATTACAAATTTACTACAAAAAATTGAATTCAAATCTATATAGTATAGGAGAATGAAGAATATCTTCCTCAGGGTTAAAATTGTTGTAGAACAATTTCAGGTGGGCCGAGATGCTATCCATGCAGAAACCAAGACGTCGGTCACTTAAAATATATTTCAATTTTGAAAATGACCTCTCTATGTCAGCAAATGTTGGCGGGGCATACTTCATTGAGAGAACATCTGCAGCTTCCCAGTCTTCCTTCAGGGTGGCTACCTCCCCTTCCAGATTGGCAGCTCCGTTCTTCATCTCCTCCCATCCACAATTCCTGGAGAGGACGGCCTTCTCCAAAAAGGAATTTTTGAAAAAATACTTGAAACCCCAACGTTTTGCGAATTTTCCCAGAAAAATTTTTTTTGTTCAGAAATTTTCAAGAAAATCATGCGAAAAATGGCACAAACGTGGCATTTTCCCAGAATTTGGCAAAAAGTGGCTTTTTACCCAAACATGGCACTCAAGGATGGCGCCATGGCAAAATGGCACTTGAAGGGCTCTGCTAATATAGCAAGAGGGAGCACGTCATCCGGCTCCAAAAATTCGGACAGATGCGCCAAGATCACATCCTTCATTAGTTATTTTACAGAATTGTAGCTCCATCTCTAGCAAACCATCTGGTCGGATAATCGACAACTTCAATAATACACTTCAACCCCTTCCAAACTTCCTTTCCTATTGACCCCCCACTTGCAGGTGACTGTCTCTGCAGCGCTTGGGGGGTCCACCTCCCGTTTCCAATTTTTAACGCTTGAAATTAGTTTGTTCCCAAACCAAACTCTACTTTGGAAAAGAAGCCCCAGGTGCTAGCCGCGTGAGACGTCATTATTGGTACTTTGCCACCTGTCACGCAGTGGAATCTACATGGTTATCTTTGCTTCACCCAGGCTTTAATGAAGGGACTGTCCGGTTATTCTTCAATGGCCCAGCTACCTCAAATGGCCCAGCTCCAAATCTGCTTCAACTTCTTGGTGCCAACAACGATCCGAACATCCACCCTCATTCTGCTATAGGCAAACTCACTCCTTCAAGACTCAAGTCTTCTGTCTCTTTTCACGATACATTGAGTTCTCGAACTTCTTGCATAATATTATAATATTATTTATTCTCATTGTTACTTGCATTATTTCTGCTCATTCTTTGATTTCAATATTAGGGTGTGGCCAGAATGCGGATGCCTAGAGGGAGGATGTCAATGAGGATGGCTATCACCATCCATATCTAGCCTCTTGTCTGCCTTGTTCAGAACATGGCAGTCAATGAAGATGGCCGGGGTGAGGCCTAGTGGGATTATTTTGGATTTCTCCTCCTGCCTCTTCCTTCTGTCTACCCACATTTAAACATTCGTATTTCTTTAAATGGATGGCTAGCGTGATGGCCATCCACACCGGCATCCTCCCTCTAGGCATCCGCGTTGTGGCTATGCCCTCACTTATACTTGAATGAGTTCGTATCTAGTCATCATGTATAGTATGTTCGCACTTTTTGACACAAACACAACATTTTATCATGCAATTTATATAAATTATCTTGACATCATTGCTTAAAAATCATTGATGCTTCTTTCTTCTAGGACCGATTTATATCCATGTTCAATTTACACTATAGTATTATGTTTTATCTAACTTCAAGCCTAACCTTTTCTTATAGGTATGTAATTAATCCGCTATGCATTTCTCACGTTATTGTCATATATTCAACTATTGTACCTATTTCAAGTTATTATCCATAATTTCAAACAATTATCCATTATTTTTATAATTGTTATCTATCGACCTTGTAATATTCTAGCACCTATGCGATTTTTTTTTTTTTTTTTTCAGTGTTGTAAAGACTTAATGATCATATTCATTCTCAAATTTTAAAAATTTACTTTGTTCAAACGTTTAATGTGCCCAACTTAACAGCTGTAGTTCTCACAAAATAAATTCATGAGGATGAGCCATAGGCGCAGAGGCAAGTAATACAGTGGGGGTGTAACCCCGGAGGTGGCGACCATCCTGGAGGGAGGAATATTATACAATGCTCTAGAACTGCCCAAGGTGGAATTTCCCTGACGCGGCTGCGGCCCGCGACCAGACGCTCTCCACTCCTTCAGTGTATTTAGATTAAACCGATTTCCCCGACGCGGCCGCAGCCGGCCTCCGCTACATGGTCTTGAAAACCGCTACATGACAGCCGCCGCGGCTGCGGCTGGACTGGTCGAGGGAACTTACAGTTCCACCAGGCGCCAAATGACTATGGTCGTAGTTGTAGTGACATTTATTGTCCTCCTCCATAAAGGCATCCCTCAATAGATTGTGAAGGCAGCATGTGACTAATATTAATTTGTCAGCAGTAGCAGGTTGCACTGAGATATGTGAGTAGTAGATCCTCCGAATTTGACTCAAGAGAGCGAACGAATTCTCACTCACTCTTCTAGCTCGACACAATCGGTAATTGAAGATAGCTTTCACGTTGTCAGCTCTCGCCGAAGGCTTGTTGAACGGTTTCATAATATGCTTTTGAAGTCAAAGTGCCTCATCCCCCACTATAACATGAGGTAATGCCATGTTTGAACCAGGAAGAGTTGCGTCTGGTGGGTAAAATTCGGAATCCTGAAGTTTCTGTCCAAATGCTGATTTATTGAAGATTGCGCTATCTCCCTCTTTTCCATATGAGCCAACGTCGACAGCAATAAACTTATAGTTAGCATCTACTATAGCAAGTTGAACGATGGAAAAATAGTCCTTGTAGTTGAAAAAAAGCGAACCTGATTTTGCGGGACAAAACATTCTAACGTGTTTCCCGTCTATGGCTGCTACACAATTGGGAAAATTCCATTTTTCATTGAACGCAGCTGCGCTCTGAGAGAGTGTCTCTTTAGTTGGCTTTGGAAGAAAGATTGGAACTAGTCTTTCACAGAGAGCACACAGGGTGTCTCTGACAAGTCCACTGATGTAGGATTGGGAGATACGAAAAGCGAACGAGAGTGACCTGAATGATTCACCTGTTGCTAGATACCTGCAACATAAAAAAATCAAACTTGTAGGACCTTGTGAACATTTGCCCCCCCCCCCCCTCCCCCAGAAATAGGAATTTTTAGACTTTAAGCCAATAACACCCCATCCCCCGGATTTAAAAAAAATTATAAATAACTTTTTTCAGGTGAGGATTGCAAGAAGCGGTGGAATAACATAAGGGACACCTATTTTTAAAAGAAAAAGAAGGCTGGAACGGGCAGCGCTGCCAGAGAAAATCTCTATGGACAATGGCATCTGTTCAAACATCTATAGTTTCTCGAAAACGTGAAAACCGAAAGACCTTCGATCAACACTATGCCTACAGAGACAGCCGAAACCCTTGATGATGAAGAAGAGCTCAGTATGGACACGAACTAAATCACTCGCGACGAAGTTGTGGAAACCCATTATAAAACGGAAGTTAGTGAAAAACGTTGTCTATTTCCACGAAAAATAAAGAGTTACAATGTTAAATCGATTTCGACGGTTAGGCCATCATCAGTAACAAACAATAACTAAGTTATTGTTTGTTACTGATGATGGCCTAACCGGTTTTTCCACGAAAAATAAAGAGTTACAATGTTAAATCGATTTCGACGGTTAGGCCATCATCAGTAACAAACAATAACAAGTTATTTGATTGTAACTCTGTAAATATAATGTTAATGATTTAACATTGTAACTCTTTATTTTTCGTGGAAATAGACAACGTTTTTCACTAACTTCCGTTTCAGTATGGACAACTCACCAACCCCACATTCTCAGGAGTCACCTTCTTCAAGTCGTCAAAGTCCTCCTATCCCGACTATACCCTCCACATCTGCCTCCAGCCATCAATGCTCTCCTCGCAGGAAAATTTTCAAGCGAGCCAGAACAACAACTACTTCAAATTATGAAGCTTTTGAAAAAAGGTCTGCTGAACGCATGGATTTGATTTAAAAAAAAGCAATAGAAAGAAGAGATGATCATGATGATGTCGACTTGTTCATGAAGAGCATCGCTATGACAGTGAAGAAATTTTCCCCACCATTGAGAACAGAAGCGAAACTAGGGATTCTGACCCTGATCAGCAATCTTGAGGGAACTGCAAGGACTCAGTTGCGAAGTCCTGGAGAACTAACACAGTTCAACCTTTCCCTGCCTGCAACGTTTCAAGAAGGTTCAATTTTGCCAAACTCAGACCCACCAGAAGATAATCAGAACCAAAAGAACGTTCTTTCCCCTCATCATTATACATCCCTCTGAAAAGAGCGACTTTTGTGTGGATTAAAAATGTATGTACCAACCAATTGTTTATATATAATCATAATAAAAAATACTCTGCCAAACTAGCACATAGCTTCCTCATTCCTAACGTTTGCGCATGCGCATGGGCTTGAAATACCTACGTTATGTAGGACCATCTAGGATTTACAAATGAAAACCGTTCGAATATCGAAATCGGACCAAAACTTTAGAATTTAAAGCTGTTGACAATTATTACCTCAAAGTTAGGGCCAAAACTTTAGAATTTAAAGCTGTTAAGACAATTATTACCTCAAAGTTACGGCGACTTTTTCTTCAGCAGAAATAGGTAGTGGAACTCGTGCTGCACCATATTTCGTCAGGTCTTCTCTCACCAACGAAACGACGTAGTGAAATTTTTTAAAGTTCAGCCGAAAGAAAGATCTGAACCGTTGATCGTCATTTTTCAGGTGGCAGTCAATGAGGATATTGAAAAAGCCCTCTTCTGATCGAGTTGAAAACATGGGTGCTTGAGGCTCCCTGTTCATCACCAATAATTCTTCCTCTTCGTCCTCCTCTGCGAATAAAACGGCCACAACAACATTCTCGCTCGACATGATCGAAACTGAAGCTGGAGCCTAGGTATGCGGCCGCTGGCCGCCGCCGCAGCCGCGCCTCTCTGAGAAAACTCACTTTCACAGCGCGGCGCGGCCGGCGGCTGAGTATCTACATGACAAAATCGCGCGCCGCAGCCGCAGCCGCGTCAGGGAAATTCCACCTAGAAGGTTCAAACTCAAACGTTAACAACTTTCTCTGTTCTCCAAACTTCATTCTTCAGTTTGGGATATCATTCTTATTCCATCGTCAACCGATTTTTCCTCTTTTATTCCGATTTCTAAGTGTACATATTTCAATACCTTTTTCTTGTAAAAATAATAATTAGTTCATTGTACTATTTAGGTTAAATTTATTGGTTGTTAGGGAGTACTAAGGTTACTCGGCACTTTGTGTTCACTGATTACCGGAGATTAGTGCGATGGCCATGTATTGCCCAATAGGATTAAGATGACCTGCAATTAGGGGAGGTTAATGTAGGAGGCACAGGTACATAGAGATCGGGCCACCTAGAGTATATAACGTCCATTTAGGGTTTTCAGATAAGCAAACTCTGTACCATGTCGCATCATTCCTTATAGTCAAGTTCATCTTTGCATCATTCTCATTTCGTCTCGCATGCAGCTAAACCTTTCACTAATTCGTCATGTGGGTTATTATGAGTGCTGATAAATAAAGAGAAAACTTCATTTTATTCAGTGAACAAAACAAAACGTGAAAAATAACCAGGTAGGTACATTTATTTGCTTAGGAATAGAAAGGGGACTGAAATGAATCAAAGATGTTACAAAGCTTTAAAGTTACACCATTAGAACTCATTCACATCTATAACACAGAACTCGATTATAATGATCAGCGATATTTGTGCGAGCTACGTAGGTATATTACGCAGAAATAATACGTATGCGAAACATGCTTCTTTTGTGAATGGTGGGTGGTGTACAGGGGCTCAAGCTGTGCACCACCCATACTACACATTCATTCACAAACTGGCATCAATTAAGTAAACACATAAATTTATATATCAGCTATACTAATAATCTATTTACAACCAACAAAGTTTAAAACTGAACAGAACACGGTAGTTCAATCAATCGTGTTACACCTAATTACGAATATATGAACGATATTTTGATAAAAAAATAACTGAAATAAAACAGAGGAATGTTTAATAATCACAAACATTTTTATTTTTAATTGAAACTTATTGTTTAGTTTTATTTACCATTGTTATCCTATTTTCTACTTCGACTATCAACATCATAATGATTCTGTAAATATTTACAGTTATAATTATAGTTCATGAGCAGAAAAATGAGGTTGAGGAGGTTTACAAAATTAATCAGCTAGAACTGATCAATGTTTAGTCGAACGTATTAGGTATCAAGAAGAGTGAGCACCTCAAGTAATTAAGTCGAAGTATATGCCATCCTGGCACAGTAAATTGATTAGATGATGGTACTTCGATATAGGCAGTATGTATCAGAACAAGGAACAAGACATCTTCCAAATACCTAGTTACAAAGAGTAAGCATTTTTCACCATCCATTGAAATATAATTTGACTGAAAAATACAAGAGTACGTGCCTTTTTGATCCAAATATCAACAAACCTGACTTTTAGATTTCACTTAGTGACATAGTCGTAAATGAATATCGAATTTCCCGAGTAGGTAGTTAAGAAAATGGGAAAATGATCTAAATGTTCATTGAAAATTACATAGTTATACATTCACCGTTTCCTGGCTCACGTGGTTTATTCACGTGTATGACGCGACATTCAACAGTTTAATATTTTTATTAGAAATCTCAATTACTATGTTACTGCCCAGACTTCTATTATTTCAAGATCCTCTATAATTTATCAACTTTTGAAGACTGTACGAAAAGTCGACTTCTTTAAATTACAAATCCTAAGCATTGGTGGATATGGTCAGGAAATAATTAGGCGGCTCTTTTCGAGAAATCACATTATAATTATAGTGAATTCAAACCAGTATAGTTACGGAACTATGAGAGCTATTCTTGGGAGAATTTATTTTCCTTCAAATTATAGTTTTCTCTCTTTCCACATATTTACCATTTATTTATTTTTTAGACGTCTTATTTTAAACACAGTAATGATATATTCGGTTTTAATTATACAAATTACATCATACATTATGATCATTCCATCATACAAGTAGGAAAAAAATCAGTAAGTATTCTATATTTTATTGTACAAATGCCATTGAATTACTTCTTTAGGATTCTCTTAGTCTAGTTTCATCATTGCTGAGTTGACTCTCTCGGTGAGAGGAACCATAGGGCTTATCCTAAAAGCGTCATTGTTAAGCGTCTTTCGAATTGGATAGTTCCCGTTGGATAAGTGCCTGTAACAAATATAGAACAATTTATAAGAATCGTATAATTTTAAGGATAAAATACAACCAAAAGTTAGAGTATGAATTCAAAACTAATTATGAGCAAATAATCAATGCAGTCGAGCAGGATTTCGATGGCTTGGGAACTCGGTACCTACCTGTATAATATAACATGCTATACGTGTGCATAGCATGGACAAACAGATAGACAGACGGAGTTTTATTCTTATAAAATAGTATAGATATAACACATACATATTACGCACAACTTACTCTGTTTTACTCTACTTGCCCTTTGCTACAATCCGAAATTTGCTTATATATTTTTTTATGTTTTAAAATCAGGTTCATTTTATTGAATGAATACACAAACTACCTCAATGAATAAAGGAGAAGAGACGGAAGTATCGGAAGAAGTGAGAGTAGAACCCACAGAGAAGTAGTTCGAGGAATCATCAGGAGAAGCCCATTCATTGTAGGTACTTGGAGACAGAGCAGGCTGCACATGGAGGCAGGCAAAAGTACGGAAGAGTAGTCAAAAATAAGAAATTACGTACATCAAATGAAGAAATTTCGGTGGGTATGGTAGGAAAGTGGCAACATTCAGAAGGAAGCAAGTTCAACTAACAACTGGAGGCGTTTCAGACCTACCTACACCAGCTTCTCTAAAAGCCAAAACACTGGAAGGATCTGTCAACTAGGTTGCCTATAGAATAGGATTTGAGAACATACCCATCAAAAAGGGATTAATAACACTTCGAAAACTGCTACTTTGAAATAAGAAGAAGTCATACTTATAAAAGACTTCCCTTGCGCGGCCGTTTTTATAACTAGTGGCTGTTTTGACTTCTTTGGACTTCGGTCCTGTTTTTTTACATATTTGATTTTTGGATTTCGCACATCTTGAAACTATCAAATTTTGAGGGGGATTAAAAATTGATTTTTCGTGATAGGTTCATTAAAATGATGAATCGTAAATAATATTAAAATAAAATAAAATATTAGAAATAAAGGACAAATCCCATTCCAACATGTATGTCTGGTGATGGAGAAACAATGAGCGTTACCCATGGGTGCGAAAAATGTATTTTAACTATTTTTTAATGGAAGAAGGTTCCATCCTAAGTAGTTTGGTATCAACTGCACTCTCCAAAGATGAGTAGTTTTCTTTCTATGATTTTTCAAACTTTCGCACACTTGTGACGTCAAAGCGCACCTCCAGCATAGGCGGGACCCCCCTGCCTACTAGTGTGACGACACCAGTGCAAACTTTGACAAATCATAGAAGAAAAAATTAATTAATTAATTAAAATACACAACGTAGTAAAGTGCGGCTGGTATCAAATTTCTTAGAATGGAATCTACTTTAGTTTAAAAATATAAAATGAATACGTGGATAACGCTCATTCGTACACCTACCCATCAGAAAATCTTTCTTAGATAACTTATCTAATACTCACTTCCGGTTTCGCTTAATTCCTCAATAATTAGCGATCGAGAACCTTTTAGTGTTGCGAATTCTTATTGACTACTAGCCATATTATAAGGGTAGGTAGTCATGAGTCAAGAGGAGAGAAACGATTAACCTGCTACACCCAGAGGATGTACTGTAAGCTGATAACCCAGGAACTATCCCCCTAGATGTAACATTTGCAAGAATCGAGAGAGGAACTATTCCTATCCATCACAGCCAATACCTATGATAAAGGCGTAGGTATACCCAAAACGTTTCTAAAGTATTTTTCCGATTTTCGTATTACTGTATTCAGTGTTTTTTATGAAAAATATTTAAAAACTTGTTCATTCCTTCATCTAATGTTCGGCTTGAGGCTGCTTTTGATGCATTAAATTCTATTTCACGTAAGCGCGTTGAGGAATTGAGTCTGAGCGATAATTTGGACGAGGAAAACTCGATGCGAAAGTACGTCGTTAGTCACTCACTCAAAACACAATTTCCCAGACTAAAGCGGGTAGCAATAAGGAAGGAACTGGTCGTCAAACTTTCCATTCTCTAAAGTTCTCGCTACTAGCTTCGATTCATCGTGCTCTAACGAACACTGCCGAAAGCGACATTCGATCCTTTTGAATGAGGGACCGACGTCTCTTTCTGAGGTTCCATGATAATTCAAAGTGTCAAATTTGAGCAATTTATGTATGTTCCTAGGCATAATATTCTCCTTCATGAGCGACCTTTCAGAATGGCTTTCTCAGGTTAACTCTCATTATATGACACGTGTAAACAGCCATAACGTAAGAAGTGCATAATAAGCGCCTTTTACATTGACGAATGAATGGAGGGCCTTCAAACCACCCCAATGAATTCTCTAATTTTATTTTACATCTATATTTACTAGTTTTAGTGATCCAAATTTTCATTACATTTGTAACTGATTCTATCACTGTAATTTTCTCAAGAAACGAAATCACTTCGTAGGAATACTCACAGCTCATACTCCACCATATGATGGTGAAAATACCGTGTATAAATTCTGTAACGAAAAATGTGTAGGGAAACGTTGATATTGTAGAACTTGTTTTGCATAAGTTACTTGAATTTAGGTTCCTCAGGTATTTCAAACGAATAGCTTTTCATTGAATTGTCTTTACGGCATTTCGTACGAGCGTTTTCATTTTTTAGTTTTTTCAAACTTTTTTTTTTTTTTTTTTTTTTTTGTTAAGTATAAAAAAAGGTCAACCAAACGAAGTAATATTGAAAATAACTTTGAACAACCGTTTGAAAAGTGTTAAATTTCCTGGTACACCAATTCATATTTATGTTTAATATTTTTGTATTTAGGTTAGTAGGTATTTTTAATAAATTTTCGTAACAGATTTAAAAAAAAGAAGAAGGAAGAAAGTTGGTAGTTTAGAAAGAAAATTTTTAAACTCACGCTCAAAACATGTTGACTATTACAAAAAATGAATAAAAATCCGTCCACCTAGAAATTTGCGATCCCCTTACCCCACCCTAAGCGTTTGCCCTAAACTACGGGACCAAACTGTATGGAACATGTTGATGATCTTAAAAAAACCAGTAACTTTAGTACTATTGAATGAAGACAACAAAGAGGAAGGAGGCGAATAAGTTATGGTCAGGTATAACTACCCATCACTCAAGTGTTCTGTTTTATTCAATTTTTATTTATTCTGTTTCGGGAAGTTAGATCTTACGTGTTTGTAGTTTTAGTGACTACTTTAGGCTTCATTTAATATCAGTCTAGTTATGGTAGGTAGTACCCACTTTCATAGACCAAAGGGAGTATTTTTAGACGGAAAATATTATAAGGAACCCATCCCTAACCCAATGAACGTTTTGCTAGACACTTTTTAGCAAACCGGAAGCAGCAAACAAAAAGGCGAGTCCATTGACCAATACTCGCAAGCCTTATGCACTCCTAGTAAGGAATGCAATTTCAAATCAGCAGATGCGATTACGAATTTTAATGAGTACATTTTTCAACAATAGATGATTATAGAATGACCACTAAGTACCAGGATGGGAAAAAAGTTGAATATTATAGTTTTCAAACGAAAGCTGATCGTTGTCTGATGCGAATAAGATTTTTACACTTCTCATGTGACACTAATGAGATGATCCAGGAACTAAAACAGAAGGGTTTTCAACCCACCCAAATGCTTCCAGTCCATCATGCCGTTACGAAGACGCAGTTATTACTCTTCTTGCTGGACCTCAAACGAAGCCCAAACGTAGAGAAAATTTATGAATTGGACCGCCTATACGGGGGAGCTGTCAAAGTTGAACCCCCTAAACCATGCAGAAACGTACTTCAATGTACAAACTGTCAGGCCTATGGTCATACAAGAAACTACTGACATGGGGCAGCAAGATGTGTGATATGCAACGGATTGCACCCAACCTCTGGCTGTGCAAAGGCTGCTACAACACCGCCTAAGTGTGTCAACTGCAGTGGACAGCATACTGCTTATTATAAAGATTGCCCCGTCTACTTACAAAAACAAAAGGCGACATCATCAGTGAAACCCATGCAGACTTTCTTGGTCTCTTTCATGAAATAAACACACATTTCATCATTGGTGGTGATTTTAACAGTAAGCACCGACGATGGGGATTGACCAAGGGGAATTGTCCTGAATGACATAGTTCACAGGTTGCCACTTGAACCCATTTTTCCTATACAATCAACGTTTTTCCTATACAATCCCGATAGCAGCCGTCACACATCCGATGTACTGGACTTTTTCATTAGTAAACATGCATTCCATTTGTGCTCTGCTCCATCGGTCCTAGATGAGTTGTCTTCCTACCATCGTCCAATAGTCATCGAACTTTGTAGTCGTCCTCCAACAACCCAAGTTTTCTCACTTATCAGGCAGCCTGAAAGATAAACTGGAATATTTATTCAGACACCATCAATGAGCTCACCTATCTTCAAAGTCCCTCAACCCCCCCCCCCAAGAAGTTGTGACGGTGGACAGCAAACTTTTGCTATCTGTCGGCCGCTCGTCATGGATATATTGGACCCGGAATCGGAAGAGTGTAGAAGGGGAAGAGAGAGTAAAGAAGGAAGGCTTCGAGTGACTCCGCCCTCCCACTACCAACTTGCTCTCTGATTCTGGAATCAACCGTAACTTGCTCTTGAACATCTATCTCCGGAATATTGTTAATCAATAATTATTGTTATATTATATGTTTTGCTACATGAATCATGTCAGTGGACAGTAGCTCACAACATATTACATAAGGGGTCACCACAATATTAGGACTTTCTTGAGCAAAACCATAATTTCGTATTATTACCATAAAGTTTATGAATTATATTTTTAAAAAAAGTTACATTCGTGATGCTTTATTTTGTCTTCACATATACGTTAGCGAATTCTACAAAACGTTAATCTGACGTTGGAACAGGTGAGGGATACTGCTCGTTCTCTAGAATCTATCCCAAACACGCTAGCTTATATTTGACTCCCCATATTGCTCCAGGATCATTATGCAATCAAACGATAGAAGTATTTTACAAAAGGAAGCTGTTTACATAAGGCAGAGAGAGGTGCATACTAAAAAACCTAAATTTTACCTAAATTTATACCAACACCTGATTAAAGCAACATCCCCCTTCGAAAGACTCAATATAAATTTCAAAGGCCACCTACTCTCCTGCACCCGCCATCAATACCTTCTGAATATTGTTGACGAATATGCTCGTTTCCCCTTTTCATACCTTTATAAAAATATGACATCAGGGACTATCATTCAGTGTCTCAATAATTTGTTCCTGTTATTTGGGAAAACTACATAAGTTCGGACCGTGGGTCTTCGTTGTTATCAAAGGAAATCACTTGCTATTTACCCCAACCGGTTATTGCTACGAGTCTACCAACATCATATAACCTTGCAACAAATGGGTGAGTTGAACGGTATAATGGTATCATCTGGAAATCCATTATTTAGCTGTTAAAACTGAAGGAATGGATATTTCTCAACGGGAAACAGTACTCCTAGAAGCTTGACACTAGATCAGAACCTTTGCACATCTATTAACTGTACTCGCCTTGAACCTTTCTTCATTCATCTCCGTCTATCTCAAAATGGCACGACACTTCCCACTTGGTTGCTGTAACCTGGCCCAGTGCTCGTTTGTAAAAATGTTCGATGTATGATCCAATAGAGGATGAAGCGGAATTGATTGAAGCCAACCAAAAATATGCTCTTGTGCGCTTCTCAGATGGAAGAGAACCCCCATTTCTTTGAAACAACTCGCACCATGGACAGGGAAATTCGAACAAAGGAGAACGAGCCGGCTAGAAATTAAGTCTCTCTGGACCCTATGGATGAGAATAATCCTCCAAAGCCGACCGTTTCATCACCATCAAGATCAAAAGTCCTAGACCACCTCCCTTCATCAACAAACATAGTACCACCTTCTCCTTTATAAGACATTCGTATAACGACGACACCTCCACATGATGAATCTCACGGAAGAAGACCTTAAAGGAATCGGAAGCCTCCCGAATATCTGAAAGATTACGTAACGTCCAGAATGTCTCTTAAATGGGGGAGAATGTGATGAAAATTACTCTAGTATAATTAACTCCTTAATTCTGTATGCTTGGTAATCGAACTGTTATCTAGTTCTAAAAATCATTATTCCACTATATTTCACTGTGTGAGTTTTGCTGAATTAAGCATTGTTTTACTTATGTAAAGGTTTAGCTTTAATCTCAATACGCTCGAGCATTAATTTATAGATTTTGCAAAGGAGGGTACCCAATACCTTTGCTGTCATTTTATCCCTCTCGTCAGAGCAAAACGCCACCTATTATCGCATAGGAGTTATTTGAAATGTCGAAAATTCATACAAAATAACTGATGATCGAAGACTACTCCGAGGCTTAGCTCCTCTGGAAGTCTTGTTTCATTAAAACAATTGGCAAATTTTCTCCACTTCAAGGAAAAGCACCTAATCATGGATATGTTTCTGGACACTGTATTTTCATATCCGCATTTTAATGGCTTTCTGAAGTGGAGAAAATTATTCCACGCTATAATACACATTAAAAATAAATAAATAAATAAATAAACAAATAAATTAACCAATTGCCAAAACATGAAAATACAGATTCACCGGTAAGGGCAAATGAAATTAAAAACATGTTCATGATAAAATAATAATGGACATGGCCTATGTGTTGTAGGTGTGGTTATTGTAATATCAAATGTTAGGTGCCGTATGTCGTGGAATTTAGAGGCTCCGTACCGAATTTCGACATCCCAGGAGGAAAAGGAGGAATTGAGCTTGTCAGCTGATCAGGATGGATTACGTAACTTCATTCAACTTATGTTGTCCCAGAGAGACTCCCTGTTAAATTTCCCATTGTCTATACAAATACTTGGCGCATCCGTTTAGGAAAAAATAGAATCTATGGTCCCTCAGCTGATCAGTGCGATTCCATACTTTATCATTGTATTTTAGATGACTCGAAGGAACTCCATTTCAAGCATTATCACGAAAGGACTACTAGGAAAGAAACTATGCTCACAGGTCCCTCAGCTGACCAGTGCGACTCCATTCTTGTAGTTGCATTTCACTGTTTGTGTGTGGGTCTCAATCAACGCACCAGTCAAGGCCGGTGGGGTTGGTATTGTCTCGCTCTCAGCCAGTATCCCATCTTTACGCTGCCAGTGCCTGCTATAGCTTATAGGAGCCTGTGAATACAAAAACTTTCACGTTGTCCAGACGGTCTCACTATAGTCACCTCGTTGAGGACCGACTAGGACACCTCTTTGAGGTGTTTTAGGGGAGTCTTGGGTCAGTAGATACCCGTTGCAGTGTCCGCTCACAAGGGTCTCATTGTGGCCGCATTCGAACTCATGATGCGGCTGCCAAGCTGATAGCAGGTGCTCTATTAACTATCGGCTGGGATATGGAAAGGAAGAGTATGTATCATATGCTGAGTGACTGGGACAGAAAGCTGTATATCATATCCTTCAAGCCCGATGGTCCCCCCGATGGATCCCTAAATTACATGCAGTCGCAAAATTTAAAGCGAAATATGTTCAAGGAATAACAATTATACTACAAAGGTACCTTACAAAGAATGTTTAGGAGATGAAGAGATGTTAAAGCTAGTGTTCCGATAAAATAGATTATCCTTTATCTGGGACCAAAACCATAGAAAATAATGATAAATATTTACCTCATATATATATATATATATATATATATATATATATATATATATATATATATATATATATATATATATATATATATTTAGAGCTATATAACTATATAAACCTGAAGTTGCACTATTCATCGTGCTATAAAATAACACCATTCATGTTTCCCTTTTTGCGAATTTTTGTGGAAAATGAAGCTATTGTAATGATTCTAAAAAATTTAAAATCCAAATTCTCGAAAATTTTCTTAATTGAAATCCGTTTTGAGGCATTCTGAAACGAATCCCAGAGTTAAACGCTTTTTTATATTTGTATATCTAATATATAAAATTCTCGTGTCACAGTTTTCGTTGCCATACTCCTCCGAAACGGCTTGACCGATTTTGATGACATTTTTTGTGCTTATCCGGTATCTATGAGAATCGGCCAACATCTATTTTTCATCCCCCTAAATGTTAGGGGTAGTCCCCCTAAATTTTTTTTTTATTTTTTAGACAAAATTTTTAATTTCTATTTTAATTAACGTCTGCCAAGTTGGGTGGGCAGTATAACTTCCTCAAGCGAGCGAAGCGAGCAGTATCCCCCACAGAAGTTAAACCTACCCTTAGAGATCTACCGTTTGCAAGCGAAGCGAGCAACATCCCCTACATGTTTCAATTGTAATACATTCCATGTATACAGCCACACTTTGCGGGCGAAGCCAGCAACATTCCCTACATGCCACACTTTGCGAGCGAAGCGAGCAACATTCCCTATATGCCACACTTGGCGAGCGAAGCGAGCAATTTAATGGGGGGTCCGGGGGGCTTGCCCCTCGGCTGGACGTGGAGGCGAGCGGAGCGAGCCGGAGCGGCTAGTATATATATATATATATATATATATATATATATATATATATATATATATATATATATATATATATATACATTACCTATTCTTTTAGCCTTATTTATTATACAATTTCAAGCCCTTGTGGAGCACGAATAGTCGTACAAAAAGTGTTCCGGATGATCTCATTTTATACTTCACCAAACTATATTGAAATCATTCAAAAGCGTTTGAACTTTGAAGTAATAATGATACATTTAAACCCATAACTTTTACCCTTTGAGGTTGTTTGATGGCATGCCGAGATTTAAAGATCGTTCCCGGAAACTTATGATTTTTTATCAAATTTCGATCTAGCAGTTTGGGAAAAAACCCTCGAATTGCGAACGCTAGATGGTCGGATGTTTCTATTCGATTTTTGGAATATACCTACTTTTGCAATGCCTCAAGCAAATGTTGAGGGCTCAACAGTACCATACTCGAAAGACGCACGGACATATGGAACATGAAATATATATCATCTTATCCCACTGATTAGAAGAAAGAATTCGAAATGAATAACCTTCGACGTTGATGATGTGATTATCCATATATGTTTGAATGGATTCAACAAGTTCGTTCCTGAGATCAACAGTCAGACGATTGATGAGGAGAGAGTGTTACCGTCACACTGAAAGTTGATATCCTCATTGGTATTTCCTCGCTCATCGCACAATGCTGTAACATGAGCCAGGACGACTTTCCACACGCCAGACAGTGCCATAAAACTGAGGTATCGTTTGACAGATGACGTAGGGACCCTTGTTAATGAGATGTCACCTTGTTACGTCGAAAGCGATCGGACCCACGGGTTATTGGCCCAATAACAAACTCTTCTGACCCCCCCCCCCCCCCCCCCCCCACCACGGCCATCACCACCACCCCCACCGACCGGCTGTGAGCCTCCATCGAGAACCTTAGTGTCAGCCCTTTCCTTCCGAATCACCTCCTTTTATTAGTTTGGCGAAAGAGAGACTTACCATTAGGGCTTTAATGCAAACATCTTCGTTTTAGGGCCTTTACCTCGAGAGGGACCGTTCTTCATTTCTTATAAGCTATTACTGGCTACAGAGATTCTATGCCTCACTCCCCTATAAAACGGCTAAAACATCAAACCATGGGATAACTAAAAGTCTTTTTTCAGGAAGATAGCCAAGTTCTACGCTGTTCCAAAAGACATATTATTTCTAGGTGGTTATTCACCAACGAGATGATAAACTAGTTAACGCTATGCCTCAATGTCCATCTCTAAATATTTTATCCTCTATTCATTTTTCTACATTCTGCAACGTTTAGCATGCACATGGGGAGCGATCTGGGGACTGAACTTTGCAAGGGTGGTCACTATTTTCTAATATTTCTGCGATTCAACTGAACTATGAACCCCATTTTTTTCTACTGTTTCGAAAACCCCGTCGAGAATTTCTGAACAGCTGAATTAAATCTAAATCTATATTGTATAATAATGTACTTAGCTCAACACATAGCGATACTGTCAAACCAGATCAAATCAAATTGAAAATTTGTAATCTTGTAATATAATAATCTTCCTAGGTTAATACAATAGAGTACGGGGTGTAGTAACAGGAATAATTAGGTAGATACAAAATATTATTATAATACAAAATCAGTTGTTGTTCAGTTGTTTCGTGAACATAGTTTTCTTCCCTTATTAGCAAAGTAAAAGTGAAATAGACTACACCGTTAGAAAATTGAGATTTTGGCCCAGTTTTTGTGGTTCTTGGGTCTTGAAAAAATATTGGTTCTCCTAGTTCAATTTCGGATTGAAAAAACTCAGGGTTTCCCAAATTACAACTTCTTAGCACCCTAAGTAGGTAAGTACTTTACTTAACTAAGTTTCAAAACATTCAACATTAACTATGCGGTACGACAATTTACGAAAATTAACTCATACGATCATGACTGGAACTTGTTTCTACATCATATTTAAAAAAATAAATTTAACATTACTTTTTAACTTAAAAATCAATATTTAATCCAACTTTGTTTATCACCTTGAATTGGTGGTAAATGATTTCGATTGATTCAAATAAATGAATAAAATGAATCTATCCTCTTTGCAACCATGTGATACCCGTTGCATTTTATTTACAAATAGTAATTTAAATCAAGTTCCTAACCATTCATTTTTAGGACTTTCAATACTTTTCCCAAATAATCTAGCATCGTGATACTTGTAAGGTACCTACAAATAAATCAAGACGTAAATATAAATACATAATGTTTACATTCGGATATATAGTACTTGGCTTGTTTGTTTAAGCCTATTTTTTATTATAATAGAAACTCATTTAATAATGTATATAAGTACATAAATAAACCCGAAGTTTAAAACTCAATATGATTCAGTGGTAATAAGAAAGAAAATTGCATTGCCCACTTTGTTCTTATATTTACGAGAAATAGGTATCTATGGGGTTCCAGATTCTTGGTTCCTTTTTGTATAATTCAATGAAATAATGTTTAAAACAAGCTGAATTCTCAAGTAGTCATCCTCATTGAAGCCAGTCAAAGTTGAAGTGGAATTACTGTTTTTTTTCCCACAGGTCCATTGGACGAAACACTAACATGAACGGATAAACTCGATAGGTACTTTCGAAGAAAAATCCCCAGAAACTTTTATGACGAGATAGGGAACACTAACGCTGCAGCCTCTCTTAGTTAGACAATTAGAACCCAAATATCGAATTAAAAGAATCAATTTGTCCGACTCCAGGCAATAACTTTGGAATGAACAGATGTGATGAAGCATCATTTCGGGCCGTCAAAATCGAATTGCTGATAACTAGTACGAATGTTGAAAAACTTGATGGAATTTTTCAATCTCCGATTCGTAAGTTTGAACTCCGATCCTGATATATACAGAGTGGCAGCGGATAAGTGACAAAATTATTTTCGTGTTAGTCTGCATCAAAACTATAGTAAATGCTGCCTACCGCATATTTTTATTTCAATCCGTACTCGAGATATGATTTTTTAAAGTTTTTTCTTCAGGAAAACTGTGTTTGTTCCCATTTAAACTCAAATTTCTCCACTTTAGCTCATTTGATTTTAACTTTTGGCCTCATTTTTGAAATTAGCGCTAAATTTTCTATAAGAATAGTGTACCTATAATAGGTGATAGTGTTCCTATTTATTTTGTTGTTGTTACTTTTATGGTTAATGTTGAGGTTCATCGCGATTTTAACACAGAATGAGAAAGGTTGTCTCCAATCGAAAACGGAACGTTTTGTGTTAAAAAAAATGTGTTGCGTTTTTGTGTAACGAAAATGTGTTGCAACAATTTACTGATGATTGCCTCTTACAACCGAGTCGTTGCTAAAGAAATGGTACTTCGTCATTTTTCATCCCACAAAATTCGTTGCCCATTCGTTCGAAAGCTCTCGATTTATCGAACCATATTATTTAACTTCTGCGAAGTGCGTCGCCAACAAGCTGAGTTATGCGCATGGTTATATGAATAATTGTTTACACACAGATGATCATTCTCAATAATTGATATTGTGAACATGATTGCAACCGCTTGTTAATTTCTGATAATTCATGTTATAAATAAATTAAATCTTATGACGTGGAGGGGGGCGGTGGCTGTAAAATATGAATTTTTCGTGTGAGGGCTCAAATGAAAGCTTATGACGAGGAGGTTTCAAATATGGAGCTGTTGATCAATAAATAAAAAAAACTGGACATCTAGTGATTAGATACACCGCAAAATCTGAGTCATTCGTGAATCGCATAAGCTAAAACACATTCTGTGTTTCATTATTTCTTCACAGGTTTTGACAACTCTGATTTACATTAATTTGAACAGTTTTGTTTTATATTTATTGTTGATTAACGTGATTTAGGCAATGAGGAATGTTTTGACGATTATGTTCTAGACGGTAAATTATGAGAATCGGTTGAAACGGAAGAAACCAAAAGTTTATACATAAAATAAATTGGTTGTGACGTTACATCGGAACTCAATTGAGTCCCAATCAAACGCAGTCCTGAATAGGGTATCCCTCTCGACCCCTCCGGCTCGTCACCAATAGGGTTAGGCAACCAAGTCCGCTGAGAGCTTTGGAGAATTTCAAATGGAAGCTTGATTTTCCTTCAATGTGAATCGCCATCAGTAGGGTTTTCATTGCGTTTCGTCAGGTAACCGAATGAGTAATTTAGTAGTGCCTAATTGAGGTGCAAATTAACAAATCTGAACAAAAAATTGAAAGTTGAATTGCTAAACACCGGTTTTTCTTATAATTTCACGCAAATGCATATTTCCGTTCACAACTTGGTTTGAGTTGAGAAACGCTGCAAATTATTACGAAGGTTTACTATTTCTGTATTAGATACCTAGCCCCTGTACGTTGATCCCTGGTTTATAAGTATTAAACTTTGTTTATGATACATTCCACAGATGAAGACTATTACCGAAAAGAAATTAATGAAATTGGAAAAAAAAAAAAAAAAAAAACCAACACTTTACTAGTTTTTTTGATTTTTACAAGAGCTGATGTAGGTACATTTGTATATTCTCACAGATGTAAGCACCCACCAACTGAAAATGAATGAGATAAAACACCTACCTACGCTTCTCTAGTCCATCTATTGGTAACAAAAGTTTAAACTCGATAAGTCCAAAGGAATTAAATCAGCTGATGTCGTATCAGTATATCAGGCGATTTTTAGTACGTTTTCACCTTTTCACCATTTCTTGTGTTTTCATTCAGACGAATTTTTTAATCAACCTCTGTAATCGTCCAAGAAAAAACTATTTAACCCTTCGAAAAATGTTGGTTTACCTAAGGTCTAAGTTGCATAGGATAAAAATGCCAAGTTGGGTGTGGCACATAGCTTCCTCGTATCCGTAACATGAATGCAATCATCATTGAAAATTTTCAAATAATCTTTTAAAAAATTCTTGGAGAGTTCCTTTGGAGTTTGAGCGAAATTGGTCAATTAGGCAAAGCGAAAACGATGCTACGTAGAGCGCATGCGCCAAAGCCGTGATTAGGGAACGAGGGAGTTCGTTGGGGACCACTTAAAATCAAAATCGTCTAATATCGGAAACCGGATGTGAACTTTAGATGCCATGCATGTGCGCCGTTCCTAACCGCACATTCGTGATAAATCATAAATGGGGTAATCGAATTTTCATTTCCCAACTACCCTCCAAATTAGCGGAAATTTTGAATTTGGGCAAAAAATGTTCATCTTCAAAAATTGAAAATAATACAAATGAGAAAACTAACAACAAAAATCCATCCTGTCGGAGTCCGTAGCTATTCTCCGAAGCAACTGGACCAAGGTTTATGAAACGTAGGTCCAAAATCACTTACGGGGCCTGAATAGGCTATTAATCTCCAACATTTCCGAAATAAGAATAATGGTTTTCTGTTCATTTTGGATCGAGATCGTTTCAATAAATCAAATGATCCCCCTTTTGGCGGGAAGAAGGAAGTTATCTTAATATAAGCATTTGTCTTAATTGATTATTGAAAATGATAAACCAAAATTCCCTCAACGCATTACAATATCTGTAAAATTCAATGAATTTCAATGTCAGTGAATGTGGGAAACAAGTTAGGTACCTACGTTTGACCCAATCTGCGGGAACTCACGATTTAGGATTATTATTTTGAATATTATGAGTTGTGAGCGGAATTTTGATTTCCGAAACCTGTTAGTACCTAACACGCATTTCACGAAAGTTTTTCCGAGCAGGACCTGTTGGAGATGGGGTTGCCTCTCCATGAACTTCGTTAAAATTCATGAAAACTCGCCCAGTGTGAGGCAAAGGACAAAGAGTTGACACCTCCTTATAAAAACGGTTAAATCAACACTTATAAAACAGTCTTTATCAACTTAATCTGAGAACCACTTTTTCATTAACTTTTCACTAGAATCTCCACTTTTCCTCTTTAGCCAAACCCCTTCTTGCCGAATTAGAATTTTAAACATCTTTACTCATAAATCTTGTAATATATATAGGAGTCTTATAATATAGGTGTCGCGCAATGAAGAAGCAATGTTTTGCTGCTTTGAATGTTAACTACATATTAGTTAATTTTTCATAAAGAACCGTTTCAATTAACCTAGGAAAAAATAAGCCCTGCTCCCACCTCAAAAACTGTTGATTTAAGTTCCATGATGCGTAGAATCCAAAAAATATAAATCCAACCTTCCGCAGGCCACCATCCGGAGCTTTTCTATGAAACCTGGCTCAAAAATATCATTAGGAGCTCTAATTCCGACTTGATCATCAGTACCACTTTTGATTAACTCTAAACGGAGGGAGGGGATATCGGAATCTTGATAGCTTTTGAAATTAACCCCCCCTCCCCCTTCACAAAATTTGTTGTTTCACGTTTCAAGATGCGTAGAATTCACAAAACAGATCAAAAAATCCGTTCGTCCGCTGTACGTCGTCCAGAGCTTTTCTCAAAAACTACTGGAACAAAGTTTATGAAACCTGGGTCACACAAATGGGGACTAGTCGGTCCTAAAAGATCGGATCAATTTTGATCATCCGTAAAGGGATGAAGTATTAAAAAATCGAGATCTCGAACACTTCGGGATGAAGAGTAGTTTTTTGTCATTATTATATATCATCCCTAAGAATCGAATGCAACCACCCAGTTCACTTTACGTTAAAGCGCCTTTGAAGTACCTTAAAAACAATGTTGAGGTACGAAGGACCACTTATCAGCTGAGGGTTTCCGAGGCTGATTACTGATCTAATCGATTCACTGAACTATGTTAATTTATTGTAATCAGAGGATTTAGCGCAATAAGCAAACACAGTTTTAAATCATGACACAATCCATGCAACCCTTTTTCATGGTGTGGAAAATTAATTTGTCGTAAAGAGAGTGAACCGTTTAGTGAGGCGCAATGCCTTGAGTTTATTTAACCCTTCATGAGTATTGTGGGTCTATATGACCCATAGCCGTTTTCAGTTCAGTCAGGATGAGGCGTCACTCTTCCTCTCACGCCCCATCCTCTCAGTAGCTCCATGCCTTCTCCTCCAATGCCTGGTGGAGCGGACAGTTGAATGACAGAAGCCAAACAGCCAAGATAATACCTCTTAGAACATACCGAGTTAGTTTGATCTACATTACACAAGTGACAGGTATAAAATAAGGGTCATAGAGACCCACAGTACACAGATAACACAAGTTGTATAATGTTCCTCCTAGGTTTTTTAAAAATAATAATAGGTAGGCACCTGTAATACTAGTAGGTACCTATTATTGAGGGAAGTTATATCCTTTGTGCCTCCGTATTGCAGATCATGACAACTGGGACAGGTGATAAATTGTACCACCAATCTGAAATATGAAATAATGTTGATATTTGCTGTATTACTGTATGATTTTTTAAAATATATATTTATTTTTAGATCTGATACAAGGCAATGATATTTTCTTACTTTCATAATATGCATTGATTATGGTTGTGCGTGGTACAAATAGCCACGTTGTAAGTTTTTAACTAATCTGAAGTAATATTTTTGTCACTATTCCGCAAATATTTGAGGTGATATTAGCTGCTACTGATTAGGATGGAAACAGGCTGAAAAGCTTGACGACGAGTCTCCAGAAAAGGTTAAAACAAAAGAAAAAACAAAAAAGGAAAGTTCTTATTAGGTATATATCAAATTAAACATTTGTGGAAAGATTCATTTCAGTTGAGAATGCAATTATATTTCTATTAGGTACTACATATAGATTTTAAAAAAGATTTAACGTGTTATTTTGCAGTTTTGGCTGTTTTTGTTTTTAAACTCGTGCCTTGGCTTGAAAGAAGAACAGGAAAGAATTTTTAGTTGGTCATATAGACCCACAATGCTCTCTGGCCAGGAAATAGGGGCGATACATGATTTGTGTAGATTTGTGTTGAAGGGTCATCTAATACGGATATAATAAACCTTTGTGTGATATTTCGCAGCGTTTTTAGTTCGTAATTAATAGCTTTCATATTAATGAATTGAATGAGACCACCCGGATAGCTTCAAGTTCATCCAGCTCCCTAGACTTTTGGGGGAAAAAATGGCGTGAGGGTGAATGAAAATACGTGTAAATGAGTGAAAACTCCCTTAAAAACTACGACGATCGACTGGCTGATAATTTCGATTGAGTTCCTTTTATCAAGAAATCGACTTTATTTCAACTTGTGTTACCTAGTGTCGGACCTGTGAAGCGTCAGTTGGTATTCAATTTTAATTTAATCAATAATTCAACACCTATCTTCCGACGGGTGGTCGTGTAATTATGAACTTTTTATGGGTCAGAATCATTGGCATCACTTTCGATCAACCCTAAAGTGTAAAACTGAAGGATTGAAATATTAAAAACGCTTGCAAATTGTTACATAAAGGCTTATTATTTCAGTGTTATAATAGCCCTCCTGTATATAGAACACTCGTCTATAATTAATTAATGAGAACTATGAGAACTATCCATCATCCAAATATAAATGCAAAGGCGTGGATGCCTACCAATGTGAAATTAATAAAATAAAACACCACTAGTCCTGCATTTTCCAAGAGCTGATATATAAGTGCAATAGTACATCACAATCTAAAGTAGGTATATTTTAATTGTAATTTTGACGTAATTTTAATTTTTATTTATTTTTATTATTATTTTTTTTTTGCAATTACAAAGGTTCATTATATAAAATAGGTACTAAACCTTAGATCAGAATCTCAAAATAATCGGAAACGTCAACGCGAGTGTGAATTAAAACACCTGTAAACATAATGAAAATCCCTTATAAACTGATATAACCAGACCAGCGGGTATAATGCCAATTGGGTTAACTTTTCAAGAAATCAATGGAGTTTATTATAATTTATAGACAGACTAGTGAAGAGTAGGTAGATAGGTGTTTCATTTTCTTTCTACTGGTGCCTACGTATATCTTGGGTAGTAAAGTAGGTACAATTGTCTCTGTTTAATAGTTTAGCTACCTAAACCGGCAATCTTCGTTACTGGTTACCTAATATAGGAATGTTAAACCTTTGCCTAAAAAATATTCCAGATGGATCTATAAACATTGGAAAATTGGACCCTTCTGCAAGATTAACAGGAAGAAGCAAAACCAACTGTTTTCCGAAGTGGTAACGAAGAATCTTTGATTAATCTTGTAATCGACTAATATTTTTGTTCGTATCATTGTTGTTCAAACCGGGGATCGGAAGGAATATAAGTAATATTTATTCTGAAATAGAATGATCGTATATGATTATAGTGAAATAGATGTTCTTTGCTCAAAAATGCCACCCAAAGTTTCACTAGGCGATTTAATATGAAATAGAATAAAAAATTAATTAAATAGAAGTAAAAGGATCCGGAAAGCCCATCAAAAAGAGAACGAACGGAGCAATAATAGGAAGACACTTGAAGAACTAGATAAGGAAAAAATGGTAGTAAAGAAGAAAGTTGACACGAGCCTCCCCCTTGATCGCCAGCGGGTCATTCTGTCACCCTCTGATCACCCAGAGGGTGCCCGGGTTGCACGATGGGGACGTACGTATGACCATGACTTGGGTAGGGATATGAAGGAGCTCCGAAGAGATAAAAACAACGACAGTTACCCTACCCAGCAACCCGACACAGAGAGAGAGAGAGAGAGAGAGAGAGAGAGAGAGAGAGAGAGAGAGAGAGAGGGAGAGAGAGAGAGAGAGAGAGAGAGAGAGAGAGAGAGAGAGAGAGAGAGAGAGATCCCCCTGGATCAATTCCAATAGGTCGTCCCTCTAAAATAAGAAGCCTTGCCTGTATGAGCTAGCTTCTGATATTTCAAGCTTAGGAAGTTGAGCATGGTTCTGGGTTCTGCTGTGCCAACAGGAGTTGAAGCGTAACAAGTTTGCCTACTTTCGTAGAAAATCGAGTATTCCAAAATATAGGATGTATTTTTTGTTTAGAAGCAATGTTTGAGCACCAACAAATTTGGTTAAATGCGACTAAAACAACTGTCGAATATCGTAGAATCTTTCAGTAGAATAAAACGTTATAAACTTTGAACTCAACTGCTGTTGACTTATTTTACTCAACTACTACCAAAACTTATTTAAACGAAATCGTACTGAAAATGGTTCTTCAATTTCAGTAACATGAGCTAAAAAAAAAAATGAATTAAAACTGTAAAAAAAAAAATTTTTTCTGGATAGCAGAATTTATTTAAAACAAGTTGTATTAAAATGGCTCGAATTTTATTACAGTTTAACTTAAATACAAAAATTCGATCTTACGATCATGCTGCATAACTGGAAATTTTTCTTCAACAGCTCCGTATTGCTACTCAAGTTTTGTGTTTGTGCGTTTTATTTTGGATGTAGTTTGTCCTAAACCATTACTAACTCAAAAGTATATTTTCTCTTCACAACGCAAACGGTTCAAAGTATCACGCAACACGCATGAAAATCAAGAGCGAATCTTGGGGGTAAATATGAACTTTCAAATCCTCGGTTAACCTCTCATGAATAATAATTAATCTATTTTAGCCTCCACTGACCTCATTTATTCAACGGGAGCAACCACCAACGATGATGGTATTTTTATTTACATATTCATACAACGTTCACGTAAAGTTGATACGCCCTATCTTGAACAATGAAGCTAATCCTTACAATTACATTGAACCAATATCTGAGAGTTCCACTCTTTGGGTCTATTCTACTAAGGAAATTCTAATACAAATCGTGTCGTAGTAAATGAACGGTAATGTAGGTATCCAATTTTATTGTACTTGCTTGCCTATTATAGCTAGTAATAATCCCGTACTTTTGCCATTTGATTTTACATGTTGAATCACGTAGTAAGAATAATTTATTGATATTCACAGTACAAACTGTAACAGAGTTACCTCCTGAGAGGTCCATCAAGCTCCCGTCAGAGCACCAGAGATAGCGCCGTCGGCGTTCCGTTGATGACACAATGGGCGCCGCGGTCTGTTCTCGATCTTATTGACAGCTGAGTTTGGCGTTGGATGGAATCCCAGGCGACTGGGAAACTAATATACTCCGAACATGGCTCATTACAAGCTATTAGTAGGAGTGGGTATCTCTCTGACGGGATGCTCTTTACCTCCTCTACCTTTTTATGAGGATTTAGGCCCCCATTGCACCTCTGGGGGGGGGGGGGGGGGGGGCACCTAAATTCCTTATAAAACCACGAAACAACTACCAGAATTGCGAATTTCCCCATTCGTATAGGGCAATACAATTTCGTTCTTCGGGTGGCAAAATAAATAGTGGAAAAATGTCATATTTGAGACTTACGGTAAACATCAAGGGGGGTTACCATTTAACATTTTTTCTAACTATCCTAGTAATGAAACTAGGAAGGTGGTCCATTAACTCCTGACCTGACCACCATATATGTCCTGGAACGATAACCTGGATGATAACTTCAAAGAATTGTGGTGAAAAATCCTTTCTTTAGTAAAAAAAGCAAGCATTTAAAAACAACGAGTTTGTTGGACTGCGCTTTACTAGGACAAAAAAATTGTGTTAAAAAAATTGCAACGGTTTGTTAAAAATCCTAAAATTCGACCGTAAAGCAAATTCCTATTTGTTTAAAGCAAATTTTCGTAGAAAATGAAGCTATTGCTATAGGTAAAAAATTTAATATAAAAATTTCCAAAATATTTTTCGGAAACCAGTTTTGAGGCATTCTGAAACGATTCCTGAAGTTCGCGATTCAGGAATCGTGTATGAGTGCCTTAAAACAGCATCAATCATTCCAAAAGAACGGATGAGTTCGTCGAGCAGCACTTTTAGAGCACAATAAATTGGTAACATTTCAAAAAAATTTGCTGAAAAAATCACTCAAATACTTGATTACAAAATCCAGCTAAGAATTATTAAATTCATATTTTGTAGCTGAATATTACTCAAGAGAAGTTTACCAACGATGAACTAGAACATTAGAAAAATTATGCTGAAAAATTTACCTACATAAATTTAATTAACATGTGCTAGAAAAATCGATAAAAAATGCAAAAAGTAAACGATTCAAAATCTTTTTTTTCAATAGCAGATTATTATTTAGAACACTTGTTTTGTCGTATGATAGTTAACCAGTAACTAATACAATTTAGTTTTTTTTTCCAACGTAGGCAGAGTGAACGGATCAACGCACAGCGTTGCAGATCGTTTTAATCGCTTCTTTGGGATAGTGGTTGTCATTGACATAACAAAAAATCATTACTGTTACCTCAAAAGTACCCACGCATCTTGAAACGCAAACCAACTAATTTTGAGGAGGGGTTAAACAATTTTTTTTTTCTTGGGCGATTACAAAGGTTCATTATTGGAAATAATAAACCAAAAATTAAAAGCTCAAAAATTCAAATGTTTAATGGAATTGCCAATTTGAGAATCTATTACTATTTTGAGAATCCACTAATTTTCTCTTGAAACAATGAAAGATGATAATCAAATTGCAAGGGATCTGAGAGCAGTGATGGGAGACATTAGCCAGTTGAATCCTGATCTGAATTTCGATTTTCTGTAGGAAAATTTGTTTTCAAGTCATCAAAATTAAAATCCCCTAACTTAACACTAGTGCACAGACAGATATGATTGACTCCTTCCCCCCCTCCTCCCCCAAAAAAACTTTAGTTTTTGATCCAATTTTATCAAGACTATAATAGATATTGTCGTAGTCAACATTTCATCACATTACTTACCTTAGAGAACAGTTTCGTTTGTACTGGTCCTCGGGCCATTCACCAAGGAATACTTGGAGCTGCCAGCTCCATTTCTCCCTCTCGTCGCCTGCACGGCACCTCTTATGAAAAGTTCTTTGAACGTTTCCCTGAACTGACGAGACATCCCACAGTAGATGGCGAAATTGATAGGGTAGCTCAGGATGATGAAGAAATTCGTGAAGAGAATTAGGATGTTTGCTACGTGGTAGTCAAGGATTTCCTTAATGCTGCTCGATATGATGTGCAAAACCTAGTAAAGAAGCATATGTACATGTTGTGTGAGCTAATGTAATTTATTCGTGATTGAATTGCATTGATTTGCTAATCAATAATTTTCCTTCAATACTACTACTACTACTATTAACAACTGTATTTATGAGTAAAAATCATAACAACCTACTCAATAACCTTCATGATTTTGCGTGGGCGAACTCATAATGTTAATGATTTAAAACACATTTCTCGTTATTTCAAAAATGTGTTGAAAAAAAAAAAAATCAAGAAAAATGGTAGTTAAATGTTTATTTACACGTACGAAAAACGAAAAAATGTTCGAAACTTTAAAAATCCAAAAATATTTATTTATACATATTACGAGTATATGCACTTATACACACTTTTTAATCACAGTAAATTGCTCATATTTAAAATAATGTTCTGCGAAATCCACTAAAAAATGTCAGTAAACGGCTAAAAATCGTTACCTACCTTAATATTTTTAGCTAAATATTACCTTATAAAAAGGTATTTCAAATAAACTAGAACAGTAGCTCAAAATTATGCTGAAAAATGTAGTTGTTTCAATGAAACAGGCTAACGAATCAATGAAAACTAAAAGAAACTATGAAAATATAAAAAATTATGTTTAACGCTGAATTCCGTTTAGGATAAGTGATAAGTGGGGGGGACAAAGAGCTCAAATTTCTAAATCATTTAACATTGGTAAATGTTATACGAAAATTCGCATGTTGCATTCACGCTGCATGACAGGAACTTTTTATGCCAAATGCTAACTTTTTCCCAACAGTGTTTTTTTTTTGCCACCTAGTTGATTAAATATTGTTTCAATATACATGTGTCAAGTTAAAGTAAACACCAGATGATGATGTATCATTTACGCAGATCTGATGAATTTACTTTTTCATGTGTCAGAGTTACCTCCTCAATTTATTCTTGGTCATATTCTAGTTTGTTCTTATTTCATTGAAAAAAGTTTTGCCGAATAAATAGAAGGAAAAAAATAGTTTTATTCAGTCTAGAATCTATGTTATGTTTATGACTGACTTGTATCGTTAAATAAAGAGATTTTATAAAAAAGGTATTTACCGAGTCGAATCAGAGTTCCCTCTTTTTAATTTCAGTGAATAAAATACGAAAAGAGCATGGTAAAAAAGGCGAGTACTCAAATTTTTTATGTAGTTAATACGAATATGTTTTTTGATACCAATTAGCAATCTCAGCGTGATGCCAATCAAAGTAATTCAGTTTGCTGCATTTCCTTTGAGGCATAAATCATCGAATATCGCACATTCGAATTTCGCCATGTAAGATTAATGTATATATTGTGGGATGAGTGAAATTTTTTAAAGCACTTACTAGCTCGTTAATTAGATACCGTCAAAAGAGTTAGCAACACATGACAGACGCCTGTGCAAAATACTCTATCACCCCCATCTCTCATTTTACTCAGCGAACTAAAGTGTGAGGATGGAGGCAAATTAATGTTAGGTCAACGAATTGATTTGCAAGACTTAGTTTATATTCTCTTCAACCTCAAAGGAGCGATTGTCTTTATTTGCTTACCAAATCTGGCAATGGGTGAGGCTGGTTTATCTTGGGAAAATATCGTTTTCACTTCAAACAAGGATTGATTAACTAGCTTGTTGATGGGCAAAACTATCTGGCCTGGAAACTCATGCATATCTCATCTCATAATAAGTGTAAGATGGTGCTTGTTCATTTGTGCGTAGTTCTAAAGTCTAAGCGGAACATCAATTTTTCTCGCAGGGTTTTGAAGAAAAAAAAGAAAAAAAAAAAAAAAAAATATATATATATATATATATATATATATATATATATATATATATATATATATATATATATATATATATATATATATATATATATATATATATGCACTTGATTGTGGACACTGTGCTACTGCACTATATACTAATTAAAGTTAAAGAAATTTCACAGAAATAAAGAGGAAAAGGTTTTTGATATTTCGAATTAGTCTTTGTCAAAATTAGAAGAAGAAAGAGTGTTTTTTGAATATTCCCTGGAACCAAGCTTGTATCCAACGTTTCATTGTTGTTATGTTGGAGTTACTCAATCATTGAGGTTGAGTCCAGGAGGCCGATTTGAACCCAGTACCCACCTATGGGCCCGTTCGGACTGTTGAAGTAGCCGGTCGTTCGATTTTTCAGGCATCTTCTTCAACACCTTAACACCAAAACATTCGTCGAAGGTGACTGCTTGACCGTGCGTTCTTGCATGCAGCTTTATTGGTCGTGCTGCTACTTCAACAGTCCGAACGGGCCCATAGGTGGGTACTGGGTTCAAATCGGCCTCCTGGACTCAACCTCAATGATTGAGTAACTCCAACATAACAACAATGAAACGTTGGATACAAGCTTGGTTCCAGGGAATATTCAAAAAACACTCTTTCTTCTTCTAATTTTGACAAAGACTAATTCGAAATATCAAAAACCTCTTTATTTCTGTGAAATTTCTTTAACTTTAATTAGTATATATATATATATATATATATATATATATATATATATAGGTAAATAATAATAGTAATGATAATAAACTACCAGAAATAATACTATCACGCTGTGAAAGGTAACTTCAATTAAAATTGTTGATTGTGCGCAGCTGTGCTCAATAATGAACAAATCCTGAACGGTGGGATTGATCTCACCAAAGTTGGTAGATAACTTGGTTTTCATTAGACCAGTAAGAAAAAAAGTCCAGTCATGCAGCATGACCCCATGAGCGAATTTTTGAAGAATATTACCGATTTTTACAACTAGCGAACGGCATTATTTCGATTTTTGACTGATTTTTCAACTTTGAAATTTTTGAAAACTTGATACATATTCTTATAGGAAATTTTACGCTGATTCCGAATATACCACATGTTAGTATGCTGAAAAAATTATTTCGCACAACAAATCGCAAAAAACAGGCTATTTTGAAATTTTTGACTACATTTTTGAAAATTTCAACCCGAAGATGTAATCCGATCATGCTGGCCAACGAACTTGAACTTTCGTTTTGTGCCCTTAACATTTTAAAATTTGTTTGAAGTTTCTAGCACAATTCTACGGACAGTTATCGTCTGGAATGACACATACATATATACATATATACATACATACATACATACATAAAAAAATGCGTTAAACTTCAGAATATGATTCAGAATAGCCTGAAACGGATTTCTGCATAAAAAGTTTTCAAAAATTCATATTCTACAAATTTTGAGGCGAGAGGAATAGCTTAATTTTCTTCAAAAATTCGCTAAAAGCTTCGTAAAAGATTTGTGAGCAATAAGCAACGTGTTGGAAAACAAAAGTTGAAAAAATGTATGGCTTTATCTTTGACAAAACGCGCTTTCAGCTGCAATCATTGACGTGATACGAACCCACCTAAAAATTCAAACATTTCCCAAGAGGAACGTTTTGTTGGAAATTGGTTGTCGAATATTCCAGGAAGGATCTAAAACTTACAGGGTTTCAGGTTACCAGCTGAAGACACCATGATTTTGCTCCGTTCTTGGAATCTCGGTTCGAAGAGGTTCATTAGGTAACTTAGCTTGGATTGTTTTTAGGAATTGAACGTCATACAGCTTAGCTAATATTTTCATGCGACGGCTCTCTATTCAAGAGAAATTCAGTTTGATAGTATTGATTTTATGAGAATCTCAAACTTCAGAGCTTTTGGTAGGGACTATGATAAATTCTGAAAGGAACGGCTGATACGGTTTTTCGAAATAGCATGATTAACTCTGTCAAGAACTTCCCCCTGTGAGCACGAGGGCGTAAATGAAATGAAGCGATTCGAGGGACTTGACGAATGTGCTAACAAATGGAGAACAGTGTTGTGAGTTGATTGCAATTTAATATGGTTGAAATGAGATGTTATGTTAATCGATACAAAATAAAATTACTTTCTGTTTTGTTATACAGAAGAAATGTACTGAGATGGTCGTACTATAAAACATTAATCGGTAAATCAATTTTGAACTGTCTCCGTTCCATCTCATAGATACCTTAGATCATGATGCTATACGCCTAACTTTCACAATCTGAATAATCTTTTTGTGCACCACAAGGAGCTTGAGGAGTTTGGCGATTGATTCGAAATACTTCATCTCGCCAAAGAATCTCAATTTACGGGCAATCTCCTCGAGACTTCTCACAGCCGACGGACCATTCCTTCAGGTTCCGTTGTTCCACCTTCCACGACTTGGGATTTGTTGTGAACGACCTTACCTTTTGTCTCTCCTTGCCACGGACCCAACCATCTAGTTCAGAAACACCCATCTATCCTTAACGTTCAATATAATATGAAATCGCGTGAAGGGCATGAATGCAGAGATTAACGGATACCATTGCCGTATACAGGTCTACACACCCCTCCAAGTCCCATACCTCGTAACGTGTATCGAAGTGGAATGTCATGAAGCTAAGCTACCAAGAGAGACGTTCAACAAAAGATGTGCATATTACCGTAGGTTACTACTTTTACTTGCATTGTAGGTGCCTTAATTTCATCATTAATCTGACAATTACTAAAAATAAATGCATTGAACATTACAAAGTTTAGCCACCTAGAATTTTCTATAATTTTCATGATTTCGATAGTTTCCTCTTTTTAGCCAATATTTGTAGGAAAACAAGCTATTGTAATGGCTTCAAAAATTGCGGAAAATATTCTTCATTGAAATCCGTTTTGTGGCATTCTCAAACGTATCCTATAGTTAAACGCATTTATCTTATGTTTGTGTATGTGTGTTTTTTGTGTGCGTGTGTTTGCGCCTGTCATTCCGGTCAATAGCTCTTCTTAGGATTGAGATAAAAAATTCGCTCTTACGCCAAAAAATGTATCTTTCCAAATAGTAGAGTTCGTTGGCCAGCACTTTTTGAGCACATTAAATGGCTCAACTATAAAAAAATGTGCCAAAGAAATCACTAAAAAGAACTAAAAATTGTTAAACTTACATTTTTTATCGGAATTTTAGTCAATAGAAGTTTTTTAGATCCTGAATGTTTAGTTTTGAAGTCGCAGCATGACAATAGTACATCAAGCTAGTATAGTAAAAAGGAAATAAATTAACAACATCGAGATCTATAGTCTCTTTACAGCTGAATCCTAGGGAATGTACATCCTCACATTTCTAGATATTAGTGTTGCAGGTATAGTAAGTTAACGCTTACCGTCACCACAGCCAGAGGAATTTCTGTAAAGAGGAACACGGTGACTACGACAATGAGCATGAGGGTTGTGCAGTTTGAGTCCCGTAGCTTTTTGCAGTCGCCTTTCCTGTTCTCTTTGAACAATTTATTTCTCTTTATTTGCGCTTTTCTAAGGGCTTTGAACAGCAGGAGGTTCAAAGCGACTAGGGATATGCAGGGAAGGGCGTGGACGAATATTACCCTGAACAGGAAGTAGATTGTGTAGTACACGTCTGGTGTTAAACCGTGTTCTATCCAATCTGCCAACTTGACCTGAAAATTAAAATTAAAAAATAAATACTTATATACTTGTTATAATGGTGAAATTTAAATAAATGGAACAAGTACCCCCTATTTTGATAGTGAGTTCAGGTATTTTGAATTAAAGTTCCAGACTTGCAGCATGATCTTATAAGCGAATTTCCGTAAATTATCGCATTGTATAATGTTAAATTGTTTTGAAATTCGAGCTTTTTGAGTGCGAAGAAATTTTCAACTATTAATTTTATGGCAAAAAAACTTATTCTAAATAATAATCTACTATTCAACAACAGACTTTGGATTTTTAGTATTTTCGCAGTTTTTATCGATTTTTCAGCATTTTTAATGTTATTTAAGTAAATTTTTAAGCTTAATTTTTTACATCAATCTTTAAATGTTCTATTTTGAAGTTAATAAAATTTATTTGAGCATTAATCTTCTAAAAAATATGGAAGTTTTTTGTGATCATTGAAGATCTCCAGGATTTTTTTAAGGGAAGTAGTTTCTACGGTTTTCAAAAGATTTTCATTTTTCAAAATCCCTCATGTTTCAGCTGTTGGTATGGTCTTTGATGATATTTTTCGAAACTCAATGGACATTATTATTTTAGGAAATTTAACGCTCATTTCGAAAGTGTGGTCAAAAGTGGAAATTGATTGAGTTACGGAAGAGCAACACTGGGTTTTGCAAGAAAAGAATTGAGAACCTGATAAGAAAGTGATTCTTTCACCCATCCTTTAATCAACACCACGTTTTTGTACATTCCTGCATTAATTTCTCTACCAAACTGAAACGGAATCGCAAAGTGGGTAATACCGTTTGAAAGCTCATTACTCGAGAAAGTTTTTGTTAGATTTGTCAAAGATTACATTTATTGAGAATCAATGAACATTTTTCTTTAAGGAAGTTTAACGGTGATCTCGAAAATGTACTTAAACGTTGAAATTGATTTAAAGTTGAGATATATGGAGTTATAAGACAAAAACGTGGTTAACAACAAATTAATAAATCATATCGCGAAGACGGATATTTACACTTACATGAATCTACCCGGTAGGAATGTTGATATTACAAAATTTAGGACCATTTGGTGGTAATTTTTTAAAACTTAGTTTTAAATGTTAACCATATTCATACACACATCCATGGCGTCAACATATACAGGGTGTTCCAAAAGTAGCCCCTCTTTACGTTTTTCCACAATTTTTGAGATATCAAAGCGGAACTAGGGGGCGTTTTTGGGGTGCCTGATGCTTAGTTTTAAGCAAATAAAAATCAGGGAAAAAATCCAAACATTTTTGGACCACCCAAAGGGGCAAGTAACTTCTAAAAGAAGGGGGAACCTACTTTGACAATTTTTTTCTTCTTTTGCCCAGGGAGACCTGATTTTATAGATTTTTTAGTGCTCAACACGATGGTGAAACCAGTTTTGCGATGCGAAACCAGAAACATGCACCTACTCCAAGTATGACGTCACTAGAATATGAGCTACACTCCTCCTTTGGGTAGTCTAAGATTTTTTTGGATTTTTTCCAGATTTTTATTTGCTTAAAACTAAGTATCGAGCACCCCAAAAACGCTGTTCAAGTTTCGTTTCGATATCTCAAAAATGTGGAAAAAGGTCAGAGGCGGGGAGGGGGAGTACTTGTGGGAAACCCTGTATGTAAATGTACATTCCTAGGACACTCGTTAGGTATTGAGTTATTTCATAATGAACATGTGTGTCTGCAATCCTTCCATTGGGATATCAAGTGTTAAATTGATACAAATAATAAGTCTTCAATTGGTACAAAATATACTTGCTATTCTAACCTGAACGGTAACAGAGTTTGCCCATCATTTTGAGATAAAAAAGAAAAAAGTAGAAGAGTAAATGGATTTTTCAAGCTTATCCAAATATTAAAAACTAGAACGACACCACTAAAAGTAAATTTACAGTCCCGGATGTGAGCCTCGAGGGGTCTGAAAGGAAAGTTCGTCTTGCGGAATGAGAGTAGTAATTTTTTAGAAGGGGAGAACAGAGGGAGGTTTTTGCTGTAATGGTGCTACCCAGGAGTGAAAGTTCTGTTCTTTGTAAGTACTGCTAAAACAGCCATATTTTTTTGTTAATTGTACCGAGCCGTGGAGAAGAAAACGGATTATTCTTATTTTGCACAATGCTTGACGCGGCTTCTTGATCCTCACATTACAATATTATTTACTGGTGTGAATATTTATTTCCACTAATGGCATTCGTGAAGCAGTAAATCGATCGTATGTATCCTGTTTACGTTAAACTTTCTGGTTTAAAATCGAGCTAAATGGGTGCGTAACATTTGGATTTATTATTTTCAATACTAAACCGTTGTAATCGACCAAGATCAAAAAAATCTTAACCCCTAAAACCTTAACCCCCTTCTCAAGGAATTTTTTAATTTTTTTTTTTTTTTAACTGATCAAAAAATTCGTCATTAACCGTTCGCTACTTTTCGATCAAACTACTTTGAGCCAGGCTAAAACTCACGTATGTATATAGGGCTAACCAAACGGACCCCTTGATCACAATTATCAAAGGACTAAAATATTGAAAAATCAGGATCTCGAGAACAGAATAGTGTGCGTTTTATTTAATCTTCATTTATGAATTTGATTTCTAAGAATCGATGTCACTACATATACTTAGATTCGATACCATTGCTCTTAGATATATGTGCTCTTGTTACATAGTAGTAATGTGAAGGTGTTTTATTTAATTTGTCCGACATTCCTCGACATTATCTTGGTAGGCGCTTACATCTATGTAGTTAAATTTTCATATTATACCCCAGCCTACGCCTAATAAAAATAGACCAGTGATCTGTGGAAGGGCTAAAGGATACAGAAATAATAGACCTTTGTGTAATAATTTGCAGCATTCTTGCGGTCATTAGTAAATTATATTTTCCGTTAGAGTGCTTCATTTCTGGCGTTGGTAAAATGGGTGTTCTGAGACTTCCTGAGTTTTAAATTTGTTTACGATTAGTACATTCTGGGTGGCTCATTTGTTTGGGGATGTCTTATTGCATCCAAGTAGCAGAAGCATGTTTTCACTTTCGGGAGATGAAAAATTTTCTTTCCCCAAAATTTTCTTTCTCGAATTTTACGCCTTACACCATTCTGAACAACTTTCGTTCCGTGTCTGTCTGTGTGTTTGTGTGTGTCTTTCGTGTGTCCGCAAATCCTTGTAACAAGCTTAATTTCCACAATTTTAAACCCATTTCTTTGAAATTTTCTGGGTAAGAAGGGGAGGGTGTAGATGGTAACCTAACAGTTTCAGTGTTCCCGAATCAATACTTCACTCTGCACATCCGTAAACGTAAATTCTACAAGCATAATTTTCTTACGCTTTAGTCGCCCGATCACGCTCAAATTTGGAGGATAGTTCGGAAAAAACTATTTCATTAACCCATATTAATTTTAGTATAATCGTATCATTAGTAGCTCCTGCGCATGCGCAAGTGTGCAACCATTGTAACAAGCTTAATGTCATCCGATTTTGGTGGAATTTCCAGAGAATGTGCAGATTAGGCCGGTGATGGTCCGCTATCAGTTTTATTGTTGACAAATCAACACTTCATTATGCGATGCGCAAACGTAAATTATTTCAAGCATCGTTTTCCTAATTGATTGAGTTTAAGTTTTATGCTACATCTTGATTTACTATTTTCCGGAATGGAATTTGTTAGAAGATTATTTAAGACATTTTAATGATCTACCATTCGTCAATTTGCAAACTTTTTAATATATATTGCTTCCGAGTCTACCTAAATGTAGCGGAAGCATTGTTTTCACTTTCGGGAGAAAAAACTTTTTGGTCTCAAAACTCAAAATTTCAACCTACTTGCATTTTATGTTTTAGACCATTCTGAACGACTTTGGTTCCATGTCTGTCTGTCGTGTGTCCGCAAATCCTTGTAACAAGCTCATTTTCCACAGTTTTCATTCGGATTGGATGAATGTGCGGGCTAGGGGGTAGACGGTCCCCTGTCAGTTTCATTGTTGCCAAATCAATACTTCACTCTGCGCATGCGCAAACGAAACTCCAATATGCTCCATTTTTTCACGTTCTCATCGTCCGATCTCGCTTAAATTTGGATGATAGTTGGAAGATGATGACTTGATTACCTCATATCAATTTCAACATGATTGTATCATTAATAGCTACTGCGCATGCGCCAATGTGAAATATTTGTTAATGACCTTAATTTCCACAGTTTTCATCCGATTTTGATGAAATTGTCAGCGAATGCGCGGTTTAGGTTGTAGTTGGTCCCGTACCTTTTACATTGTTTTTAATCCATCAGTTCATTCTGCGCTTGCACAAACGTAAATTACATTGATTATCATTTTTTCGTTTCTTAATTGACCAATTATGACATTTCACGCTACTTGATTTACTTTCTCCGCTATGGAATTTTTCAAGATCATTTCAAACTTTTCAATGATCTATACATTCATGATAGGCAAACGAGGAAGCCAACACCCAACTTGGGATACGATTTTTTAATAGCAATCAATGTCCATGGTGATTATGAAACTGTTCACTTGGAGCTGAAACGGAAGTTATTTTAGGCGCTCCATGAGTCCCTTTTCACTTTCAAACCTCTCCGTACACTCGAAAGACTTTTTTTATTCGTGAATTTACTTAATATTTCGTTTTTTGATTCCTAGTAAACCAAAGAGGCGTGTGTTATGTTCATTTCTTGGACTAAGTACTGACTACAAAAATATTTTCCGTCAAAATCAACAAACCATTCACATTTTGTCTCTTGAAGTTTATGAACAAATTGTATCTCAACAATTTGTTTATTTTGTGTTCTAGAATCCTTAACACACGTTTAGGACACATTTTAGTGGTTTAGGCAAAAAAGCTATTGCATTGTTTGAACGTCGACTCAATAATAACGTGAATCACTTGTAGAGTTTTAGAGTGACGTGGTGGAGAGCTACAATGATCAAGAGCGACTTACCGCTAAGGCTCAGAGGAATTTATTTATTATTCAATCTCCACTGCTTTAATTTAACATAGTCACTCATAAGTATTTCTGAATAAGAATGACAAGTAGGGGGCAAAAGCGATCAGCTGAATCCGCCCTGGTGCAAATGTTATTCTTACTAGACTTATAATAATAAAATTTCAAATAGCACTCTATTAAGCTGAGTAAGACCGGAAATTATTTCACCACTGACAGGTCCATTTCTATAAAGCTTGGAATTATCTCTTCACACTGTTGAAACCATATTTAGTTATTTCCCCTTTTCACTTCATCTGATTAGCTATAATCCCTCTTCACTTTGTTTGCACCTAATTGGCTGTACCTTCTGCCCTTTTCCTTTATCCCCAACGGTCCTATGTTGCTCGATCCCGAATGAATGTTCGTTCAGGGAGCTTTTCCGCAATCGACCTATAAGTTTTAAGTATGTCTCTCAATCACTCAATCTTGAGATAGTTTTAAAAACATATCTTCTTGGTGAAAGAGTGATGTCGGGGAAAAAACCTTTCTTAAATATATGTAAAATGGGAACCTCCTTCTTCATAGAAGTCGGTTAAATGAAGCCTCGGGTTCAGAAAAAGTACTCTAAACTAGTCGGCTGCGTCAGAATTGGAACTCTCGGACCAGCTGGGACTGTATTGCAACCTTCAATACTGGAACTGATTAACTCAGTAAAAAATTACGCTATCAAAAATATGAACTAAGATGCTATATGCCCAATTGTAGGAATAACTGAGGCAAATTAGAGTTCTTTGATCAACTGAATAACAAATTGTGAATCACGAGTTTTGTTATTTCTCAGATATTTGTGGGGCTTAATTTTTTCCCTCTAAAGCTAGATCATATAGGCAAGGCTTCTTATATTTGAAGGGGGACCGATACGAATTGATCCAGGGGGGAGTGTGGCACGAGAAAAAAAATGACCGAATACAAATCCATTTCAGACCAATCCAATCCAGAATCCGTGGAAAAAACCATAGGTGTACGTCTGATGTGCGTGTGACAAATTTTGTCGACACTGCCACAATTCTCAACCTATTTTCGTGATTCTAATTCTTATTTCGATCCTAATTTTAGTCTAGTTGTGTAACAAACCTTTACTTAAGGGTGGAAGGAATAGTTACCAATTCATTAATGCGCTGCCCAAACTACAATTCTCTTACGATTGTCGGGATTCTTTTTTAGTTCAATTAAGAATTCGTTCTTGTTTTGGAACATATTTCAGGAGTTTCGCATTTCAATATGGAAGGGGGTAAATAGAGAGGGTAATAGCAATAACTCGTGATGTTTTCACTATTCTTATCTGATTCCCGTGACTTTTTTCTCTGTTCGATCCTGATTTCACTCCATTTATTCAACAAACCTTGGAATGTTCAAATTTACAAGTGGTGGGAGTAAATGGAGGAGGTAATTTCTACAAATCATAATATTTTCGTTTCTCACATCCTTTTTTTAAATCTTTATTAATATTTTGGTTTTGATTTGCTAAGAATCGGGGATTTAATTTTGATGACGGATTTTTGTGAAGAGGAGTGATAGAGGGGCGGGGGGATGAAATCTACTACTTACGCTATTCTAAACCGATTTGGATGATTATATTTTTATCTTTTTGTTCTTCTATTTTACAATATTGCTTGAAGTATTTGGTCTCTTATTAGAACCACTCTCAGTAAATGAAATTTCATTACGGTGGAAGGGGGGGGGGGGGGATACTGATATATCGTGATATTTTCAGTTAGTTTGTACAAACAGTTATTATTTTATTATGGATGTATTAAGGGGGGTAGTTCCTCGCAGTTCCTTCCTGTTGGGTTATAATAGAGGGGGGTACACAGTAAAATCACGATCTATTCGCCACGAGTATTTTCACCAAAATAATATACAAACCAGACATGGGGATGTCCCTGTACTGCATGTATTACCTACCAAAAAGTTTGATTAATAACTTTTTGAACACGAAATTTTAAAGGCTCACGATTTTGGTGAGATGGTTCCGATTTAGATTCAGCAGACTGAATAGAGCTGTACCACTCCAAAATTTCGTAGGTACTTGAAATTTCGCTTAAGGTTAAGCTTTTAGGTATATAATTCCGAAAAGTTATGTTGTGGTTAACCCCGCTCTCTGCATCATCGTGTGGAGTACCAGCCGATCAGTAACCTTACAATTTTTTATAAATTCAAAAGATAAAATAAGTAGAAATATGTCTGTCTATACTCCAAGGCAGTTTTATAAACTTGAACAACCAAATTTAATTAAAACCGACCGACACATCGCGATAGGTCTATGAATGTGAGCACTGTTCCCCGTAATATTCGGGTGTGATTTTTATTCTTAGGGTGTAATTTTCAAAAATCAGTAGTTCGAATATTTTTTTACATCTATTAAGGATTGGATCAGTTTTCAAAGAATAAAATGTACTTCAAAGGCACATTTACTTCTAATCTTTGCTACTAGACGTTTGGCTGGATTACAAAAAGGTATATTCAATTGTAGATTTAGAAAAAACTGATCTATTAGAGGATAAAGGAAAAAATACCACTAACATAATGACACTCCCAGATGTTTTACTGACGGTTGAGTATTTACAATTTTCAGGAGATGAATTTCGTTGCGAGTCCACTATCATACGTAGTACATTGATAAATTTCGAATTTCATTCAGGTTGTAAGGAGAGTACTTAAGCCATGTACCCTTGGTATTCACAGTTGCTTTCTGGACCTAAAGAACCTTTTAATGGAAGCACTGACAATACTTACGCAAAGGGTATTATTTTGTATGATAGAAATCCTTATATTATACAGATTCTTCTCCGAGCAAAATATGTTGTTGGGCAACTCGTTTCTCTTCTGTGAGGTATTAGCTTGATTAGAGAAGGTTATTGATTACATAGGTTCGTTATCCCTAAAAAACTCCTACGAGAATTCCACCTTTTTTTTTTTTTTTTTTCTAAGTTTCTTTTGTGCCTACTATGGTCAGGAGTAATAGTTGTAAATTTGTTATGTATCTGTTGGTCTGTATCTTGGTTCTGCCTTGTATGCATAATTTTATGCTTGAACGAACTTTCATGTAATTATGGTTACCAAAACCTATAGATCAATGTGCCTATCCAATTTATTGTGAAGTTCTCGTTTTAAGGGGGGTGTAACACTACAAGTAAATCTGTAAGCATGAGTATAAATCAACAGTTCTTTCGTAGTTAACAAGGTGGATGGAAAACGTTAGTGTGCTGTATCGAACAAACAGGATGGTTAAGGAAAAGCGCGGAACGCCCACCCTCTCAGAATACCCGCCTCAATATATTCAGCCCTTAAACTCTTTTCTAAGGGAATTGCCGAAACGAGAAAATATGGAACGAGGGAAGGAAAATTGGGAGAAAAATCACGCTCTTATTTCATGCTCAGTCTCTACAGAAATTGGCAGTTAAACGATATCGTAGCTATTCCCGTTTTCCCGTTCCATTAGTTGTTAGCATATTTGCGTAAAACGGAAACATACTAAAAACATGCCCAAGTGTAGATCAATAGTAAGGCTCACACTCTGTATTTTCAGCCATCCAAACCCATAAAAAAATTTGTGGAAATTTGGAAGAGAACACAAGAATACAGATCGTTAGTTACTATTTTAGTTACCTACCTATTCACTTTTGTTACTAGATATTTATTTACTGTATTAAACACCCTGGAGGCTAGGAATAATGTAATAAAATGAGTGATAGAAACGTACAAAATTGTATAGAATATTACACAAACTCATATAACAATATTTCCGCTCTATAACTTTTGGCTTTTAATCTAATGTGAATACATCTTTGTGAAAGCATCGGAGAACTGAGATACATGCGATGAAGTAGTTAGCTATCTATAATGGGCCGTCCAATAATGTTATTGATGTTGAGGGGTTATATTCATAAAGTCTATCATAGATATTATTAATTTTTGCTTCTGCCTACTTACCTTTCTAACGATTTGTATTCGAGCAGTAGATTTACCCTCAAAAATCGAAATTTCAACAAGCTTTTTATGGTTAAAACATTTTTGAACAATTTGGTTCGGTCTAGAAAACCAAATTCTTTGGTTGCCGTGGTAAAGGTAAAGCTAGATTACTGCCCGATTTTGATGACATTTTTGGAGATTGTGTGCATAAAAGCCAGTGCACATTCTTGAAAACATTGGAACTTCATTAATTGACGGAGCTTTCCTGTCCACCTGAGACTAATTTCCTTCCTATTTAGCCCAAGGGCAGTTAGCTGGTGTTAGCAGAAAGGGACGTATAATTTTTACTGGAATAGATTTCTGAGGTCATTCTCAGTAATAATATATGACCAAATAATGAAATAATAATGCATTAAGTAAAAAATTTGCTGTTGCAGTTGTTGCCGATTTTGCATGCCGGTTGTTGCATTGATTGGTAGGCATATTGTTCATTGGAAGTAATGTAGGAGTAACCATTCATTCATAGTTATTGTAAAAGACTTTATAGGTGTGTATCCCGCCCCCCGCGGGGTCTATCTTCGCTGCACCCAGACCATTTGTAAGATGTAAGACGTTAAATCTCTCTATTGATATATCTTCTCCTGTTCACCGTTGGTGAGATCATACACCATAAATAAGTTTCTCTAACGAATAATAGCCAAGTTGTGAATGATTGGAGATACATTGGTCAATAATGGAGATCTCCTTACTTGCATGTCGTCAGCATTTAGATCAAAATCAGCTATCCTGCAAACATCGTTCAGAGGATCGGAAAACCTCGATTCACGTTTATGAAACATGTTTATTTTGGTTCATTTTAGGTAAAGTGTCAAAGCTTTGAGGAAGAGCAAGGTGGGTGCAGTTCATCGTGGAAATCTCTGAATTATTGCTTCCAATAATTAAGTTAAGCACTTGACTCAACTGCAAAAAAGCTTCAACGCGAGGACTCCACTTGTACGCGGTCCAATGTTTTGATATGGCCTCTAATTTAGCGGTCTTGGTTCAATAGTTAATTCCGTAGGAAGGGCGAAACAAAATGCGAACACCACAACGTACTTTGTAGCATATTTCATAATTCAGCATTCTAGGTAGGTTGAATAGAAAACAAATTACCAATCCTCAAAATTCGATCAGCTGATTAAAGTGGCTCGGTACTTTCATCTTTGTTGGTCGACTATGAAATAAATTACATACGAAAACAAAAAGTAGGTATTAATAGTGATATATATACATAAATTTATATATATATATATATATATATATATATATATATATATATATATATATATATATATATATATAAATTTATATATATATAAATAATAGTAATATTGTTCAGCGGTAAATTTTGTCGTTAGTGTTGTTTGAGAGTTAGGCAAACATCATAAACAAGTAAGGATTGTGAGGAAAATCATTTTACAACGTCTAATAAGAAAAAAATAAATAATCGTGTACACACGCGTATGTAAATTTACTTGTATTTTATTGAACTTTGATTCTAACTGTGGACATCCGAGTTTATTCTATTTCAACCTTGCAAAAGCTCTCAGACAATGAAAACATACAACGTTTGAATGGTAACGTTTGGCATGGGAAAAAGAACACCCTCACCACAGCCTATCTAAAATAGAAATCACTTGTGAAGAGTTTACATTGTATGGTTGTTTTAAAAGAAAATGTTGACCTCCGAGTTGGGCATTTTGTTATGAGTACTTTCAGTTTGATGGTTCGATGAGCTCTTTAGAAATATCTCTTTTATTGATTTATAAGTATCTACCTTATCATTTGCTCCCTTACCTACCTCGTTTACAACGTTGAATATTAATTTTTTGAAAAATAGAGCATTACAAAAACACTGGCTGTTATGCAAAACAAGACAGAGCTATGGTGTGGCATATTTACTTAGGTTGTCTCTTCCTCAAACAGATGGCTAACTCGTGTCATGGCAATTAAGGAGGAAAATGAAGACGGCTGAAACGAATCCCGTTAACAAACAAATGAAAACATAGTCTAGTTAAAAAGACAAGCACACTGCCTGCGAACCTGGAATTAAGGTTTATGTAAAGAAGCATACGATCATTAAAAGAGCTAAGTAATGCGAAAAAGTAACGTCAACATGGATATGAATAAACCAGATGCTATAATGAGAAAATGTTTCCTTCGTAAAAAAGGCATTTCAACTCTCGGCGATTAAAAGAGCTTATGCATTAATCGTGACATTAATCTACTACTATTGGGAGTAATGGAATGAAGAAATAAAGAATTTTTGTTAATTACGGTGTTATATTATTTATGTTGAATTGTTTTGAAATTTGAGTACTTTGAGAGAAATGAAATTTTTAACTACCTACCATTTAATAGAAAAATAACTTGTTCTAAATAATAATTTGTTATTCAATGATTTTGGATTTTTAGATTTTTTGCAGATTTTTTGCATGATTTTGCGCAGAAATTTTTTAATGTTATAGTTCTTAGTTGATAAACTTTTTGTAATATTCCGTTTAAAAATATAAATTTAACGATTGTCAGCCGTTTTTGCATTTTTAATGATTTTTAGTTTAGTGGATTGGTTCGCTAGTCGTATAGAAATGTGGTTACCCAATTAACGCCTATTATTATTATCACTGGAGGATCATACACATTACAATGTGCCTTCTTTGGTTTAAGTTTGTTAATTTTCGTTCGGTCTAATTATCTTACAAATTGTTAAACTAAAATAACCGTCAGATGAAGCGATTTGTGACGAAGCATCGGCAGGTCTTCATCTCTTTAACTAGTGATCTGTGGCTATTTACGCGCTTCGAAGTATTGCTGGTTCAATCTAAGAAGGCATATTGTGGCATGTTGCAATGTTGCGAACTTCATCTTTTGATTAGGAAATTTCCTCTGTTATCTCCCTTATTCCATAATATAATCTTGTGTGCATCTTTACATTAGATTAGCCGTAATAGCATCCCCATCATGTAATCCACGTTAATTAATTCAAAATGCACTTCCCACAAAGTGAAAATATCAAAGTAAAGAGCCATAATAAACGACTGAGTGAATGGCGAGCGAAAGAATCACCATATTTGATTCTTATAGACTTTGTGCAAACCACAACTAGGCGAGGACGCATTAGGCTCCGTCTTAATTTTTATTATTAGTTTTCAGGTTAAACCTAACAATAAGTTTCTGGAAAGTAAACAAACAAATTTCCACACGCGGCTTTGTTAAATAATAAACTGTATCGGTTCAAACTACTGTTTCAGTACCTAGTTCTATTTTAGTAATTTTATTTTTTTCAGTCTTAGTAGCTAAAGAGTCTGTCAGAAGTACGATTTTAGGAATAAATGTCCTTCCAAGTTTTAACATGGTGTCAACGCTTTTGGAGCCATAAAGTGGTGCTGGCTTTGAGTTAGTAGGTACTCTTACCTAGAAAATATATGGGGTATAATATGAGAGAGGTTACATATATTAAGATGAGGTTATAAAGGGGAGGAAATTCTTGATCACAAGGCAGAATTTTTTCGTCGTAACCGTCTTCGCTATTCCAATGATAACGTCCTTCCCGAAAATATAACTAGCTTGTCTCCTTGACAATCGTTTCTCACCCCCGTTGGCTGCCGCCTCACTTCGCCAAAGCCTATCTCTTCCTGCCAGGCCCATTTTTTTCGATACACTGTAGACATTTCTCAGCTACGCTGAGATGAGGTGATGAACAGGAAACAAGAAATCGGGTTATATTATTTGTAGTCATAGATTGTATTGGTGAGGGGGCTTGTCGCATATCAATTCTAATTTCCAATCGGTTGAACATTGAGTATTTCCTAGGATATATTTATTGGAAAATTAGCGACATGATAAGTTTGATTTCAGGTTTTCGAACAAAGTTTGGTGTCAAGAGGTTATTATAATTGGCCACATATGTCTTTAGTAAGCTACGTACTTCACTACTTATATTTCGGGTGCAAAATAGGTCTAGTATTGCACTACTAATATTGGAAATTACAAAATAAAATTGATTAGGTATTTGGTGATGTCGTCTAATTTCACATTTGTTCTCACTTTCAACTTTAATAAGTCTTGTTTACCCTCAGATAGTGAACGAGAGTGAAATAAGTACAAAAATACTAATGAGCACTCTAGATCTACAATTTAATAAGTTTTGAGCATCATAAATGGGTCTCACCAGTTTACTAAAAATTCATTTGGTAGACAACCACAACTATCCCATCCTAAAATCTAACTATCAATTTTTAAATCATAGCTATGAATTCGAATAGTTAATGGTAATTAAGCATTATAGAAATACCCTACATTTGCACTACTTCTCCACTCCCATGAGTATTTCATTTCCCAGCAAGCTTAATTTCATTATGCTCAAAGTTGATACAATGCTACGGTGTATTTTGTTTTTATTTTTGCTTGACCTTTTGAAGATATGACATTGCAACCTTACATTCAGTTTGCTTAAATTAATGTTATTTATTTCTGGGCCTAATAAATCTCAACTTTGCAAGCAATACTGGTGAATTAGGTTTAAATATTGGTTCATCATCCCAATCCCGGTTTCTCTGGCATTTCATTACATCGACGTTTAATTGACCAAGATCAAACGATAGGCCTGCTCATCGAGCGATGTCGGTCTGAGGTACTCGTATTATTACTTGTATCGAGAACACTACAGCATAAACTAAACACGCCCCTCATTCGAGCATACTTGTTGGTCCCAAACCACAACACGGGGTAAATTTGATATCACCTGCTGTAATCTTGTAGCGCCTCAGGGTGCGGTGCAGCTAAATCGATGCCTCTGGTTGTAACAGAGCGACGACAATTATGTATTACCATGAATGCGAATTCAGAGCACAAGTTATGAACTTGAATTAGGTACCTTTATTTATTTCGTTGCCTATTTGAACATTCCAACAATAAAACTAACATTAAAAATAGTAAAATAAATCATTATTTGAACTACCATTGGGTGAAATTCGAATGAAATTCTATTTCAACCAACAAGTTATCCAAGCAAATTACTCGTTATTCGGGCTAAGTGAAAAGGCTTTCACTTTAAACTTTTGGTTACCTCAGGAGCAGTAATATGACAAGGCGTTGAATTTTCTCATACAGGGTAATAGCTTGGGGATGCAAACATAATATGCTATAAAATTAGATAAAATTAGAACATAGAACATGGAATCGAGATAAAACCTTATCCAATCCAATGTTAGCGACTTTTCGTAGAAAATTAAGAATGAATTTTAAAATGAAAGTTTTCCAAAAAACGTCTTCCATAGATACTTATATATATATTATATATATATATATATATATATATATATATATATATATATATATATATATATATATATATATATAGCATTTCCCAATTGAGTTAAACTTTTTCCATTTAGGTTTAGTCCTTTTCCATTTAGGTTTAATCCTTTTCCATTTAGGTTTAGTCCTTTTTCATTTTGGTTTAAACCTTTTCCATTTAGGTTTAGACCTTTTCCATTTAGATTTAAACCTTTTCCATTTAGATTAAACCATTTCCATTTGGATTTAAACCTTTTCCATTTGGATTTAAACTCCATCAAAACGTCAGTAGTTAGCCCCATCATAGTAAGTAAGTGCCTATCTACTAAAATTTCATTAGGCTAGAAGTAAAAAAAAAAAAAGGAAACGGATAGTTTTAACTTAATTTATAACTTCCGTTCATGAGAAATTCTTGTGTTCAAAAAACATTTGTTCATTATTATATTATATTACATTTCTGTGCATAAAAAAACACTTGCATGATTTAATTTTCAAGTTGTGGCATAATAACGTCGGGTTAGAGGTAAAAGTACCGAAGAGGTAAATTCATATTGTGCAAAAATCAAATTAAAATTTCAAAAGTTAGTTTGGTAAATATGATTATTTTCTTAGGTTGGATACATAGTTTGATGATATTGATCACCAATAATAACAACAGTTAAATAATCATAATATTCTCCATTTGATTTTCCCACGTGTTGAATTTGTGACTTGGGTACTTTTACCTCTAACTCCACGATAATTTCCTGAGTTTAAATCCAAATGGAAAAGGTTTAAATCCAAATGGAAAAATTTTAAATCTAAGTGGAAATGGTTTAATCTAAATGGAAAAGGTTTAAATCTAAATGGAAAAGGTCTAAACCTAAATGGAAAAGGTTTAAACCAAAATGAAAAAGGACTAAACCTAAATGGAAAAGGACTAAACCTAAATGGAAAAAGTTTAACTCAATTGGGAAATGCTATATATATATAAAATCACTCAGTAAGAAAAGAAAACAGAAAACAAAAACGAAACCATTTTCAATATTTCGGTTGCCTTTTTTGAAACAACAAGATAAAATGATTAATTAGGGATGTTTGCATCGTTGGGAAAAGGCAAGAAATGTACGTAACTTTGAATATCGCTTTAACGTCCATTTTCTGTTTTCTTTGGGGTCCAACAGTTTGATGCGGCACTCCGGCGTCCCCCTTAATTAATGGTGATACATCCAAAAACGTTGTGCCTTGATATTCTGGAAGCCCAAATATGCACAGAAAGCGGATCAGATCATTAAATTTTTCATTAAAATGGGTATTTATTTTCTGCCTATGCACCCTTTTAACTCCAGTAATATGGTTTCCTTTACATACTCAGTCAAAATGACTACCATATATATACGCTTTTCACTAAGGCGTCTAATTGAAGTCCGAAATGCAGATCCATGCTATATCGCTGCATTTTGGCATCTTTAAGATTGCTTTTTCGGAGGGGTAGGGTTTTTGCCAAACCCTAAAAGGTAAAATGTAAAAAAGAGGGTAAAATTAGAGGGGGGGGGGGGGGTAGAGTGTTTAGTGCCCAGTTCATTCAAGGGCTGTCGAAACTCCAATTGTCAACAAATTTTCGTGAATTTTATTATATATATATATATTTTTTTTTTCAATTAAGAATTCAATCATGTTTAGAATGTTATTGGAGGAGTTCCAAATTTCAATATAGATGGGGTTAAAGGAAGGGATAATACTGATAAATCAGATGTTTACATTGTTCTCGTCCGTTATTTGTTATTTAAGATGTCCCTCTGAAGCTGGGCTTTGTCAATACCCCTGCGGCTTTCGAAGCTTTTCTCCGAAACTACTGGAACAAACTTTATGAAATCGGGCTCAAAATCATATACCGGCCGAGGATGTGCCAGTAACATCGGCATTTTGTTAGGTTAGATCAACCCGACAGGGTAGAAACTAAGGGCTTAAATATTTAAAAAATCGAGATCTTGAAAACACTCAAGCTAACAGTTCTGTTATTTGGGTTTCATTTATAGATATCCTTCCAAAGATTCAAATTATACGCATTACAAAGTTATTAACTGTATAATGCTGGTATTACTTGAAGGTGATACTTACCACAAATTAGGTTTATATATACATAATATACAATGTATAATATACCTATATTATATTATCGGAAATTTAATGATCCGATATCCCCAACCATACCCCTCAGTATTTTTGCCTCGTAACCCCCCTGGTTCCTATTTTAGTAAGGTATCTAGAGTAGGTACATAATCGTCTCTCTGAGAGAAAAAGGTGGCTTATGGGACTAGAAGGAGAATAGCGGAAGATGGGATTGAGGTCTAGAGGTGTAACCCGTAAATCGACCCTTAAGGGGAAAGGTTCGGGTGGACTTGGAGGAGCGAGAATGAGGGTGGTGGAGTTCAAGACTCCTGTGGGGGCGGTACACGTGGATCTTCCACCGCCCTCGACCCTCCAGGGTGGGACAAGGACTGATTGGGTATTGCGGCATCTGAAGCCCTTTGGAATTTCCCGCTCGAAGACTTTGGCTATCTCCCGTTTATAGCCATGCCGTAGCGTCTGCAAATGTCCATTGTCTACACATACTGTCAAGGGGTCGATTCCAACTTCCCCGTCACCCGTAAGCCATTCGTGCAGGTGGGAAACTCCATCACGAAATTATTTCGAAACAATTTGATTTGCCAAATATATTTACCTTTTTTAGCATTCATTTCTAATTCAGAATGGGTAGGTAGTGAATGTTAATTAATTAATATTAACTGAACTGAGAATGCGTTTAGGTTTGAATCAGTGTGGCTCTGATGAGTCAATCGTGGGTAGGCAACAGGAAAAAAGATATATATATATATATATATATATATATATATATATATATATATATATATATATATATATATTTTTTTCCCCAGTATTATTTAGTAGGTACACTCCAGAAACAAGGAAGCTACTGACTGTTAGACAACGATGTGATTCCGATTTGCATTAACAATAACAAATTATGAATTTGCCTGCAACATAATTAAGTAGGTACCGTTAAGAATAAGAAAATCACGTTGAAAACGGTTAAAATAAAGTAAATAAGTCCAAATCGGACCTTTCCTGTTATCCGACCGCCAGCGCTCCTCCAGCACTGCCTACAGATAGCATACGACCGCCCATCATTATCTTGTTCTACCCTCATTACTTACTTATTTATTGATGTACCTACATGGCAAGTTACAACATAGGTCGTGGCTGACCCTCATAGTGTCGCACAATTGAAATAACCTAGTAAATTAAACACAGGTGGCATGACATTATGAAAAACATAGTAAACAAAAATAGGTAAATTATATGGTTCAGTCGTATGTTATGTATAGACAGAAAACAAGAAGCCAGCTACGGGACCCATTCGAAACAATAATGCAGGACATGAGTAGTAGCGTTTTGGCCACCTGGTGAGTTTTAGTTAATTTGTTATACTTAATTTTGGTACCTACTAGTTCCACATTTTGGGTTCGATTTAAATGTTTTAATACACGGTGATGGTTACATTCATGCTTTACACTCTTTGTCGCACCCCGATCACTGGTGAGTAGGACTAGATAACTATTGGCGGTCGTATGCCATCTGGAGGCAGCGCAAGAGGAGTGCTGGCGGTCGGATAACATGAAAGGTCCATTAAAAATCTTTTCATTTCAATCATTCATCAACCGTTTTCAAGACAACCAAGGTATGGCGATAATTAGTTGCTACATTGCCTGAGATTCGACGGTCGTCCTCATTCAATCTGTCAAATTGCTGAACCAACAGATACGATCACTCTATTTTTTCCATTTTTGGCGAGTCTAGATTGCTGGTCAGGCGGTGCCTACCTTGCCTACCCTGACCAGCCGCCACTGGTTTGAATGCCAAATAATCCTCTATCACTCTTCTCCATAATAGGATCAAGCAAAGCACAATTGCCATCTGATTTTGATTACCACATACATTTAGCTTCCACCACGGGCGGTAGGATCAGGAGAAATGTGTGTATCAGGAAATTCTACGTTCAGATGCGCACACGTCTACCGCTAATTCTTCAACGACGTAGGAATTTTTAGGAAACCACGTAAGTTTCCTATTAGTCTACTAGACGGGCTAATCAGAAAAACCCAGAAAATTTCATATAAATCAGATCTTAGTTTGTGTAATATTTTGTCCGTGGCAAGGGTTGACCAAAAACCAAAATTGGATCGTTCTAAAAGCTGTGGACCTAAAAAGAGAATGGACATTTTTATTTCTGGATTGCAAACATTTCCTTTCTCCGGCTTAAAGAGAAAGCTTCTATAACTATGGCAGTTATTGTACAAAGATGATGACTTTTCTGGGCACGTAAAACGCCCGCGTTTTTTCCCTGCTTCATGGTAAACCAAAATTCATATACACCTACTTATTGTTGGTAATTGACCAATACACTCTAGTCAACTTGGCGATTCACAGACTTGTTCAGAATCTATCTATTTCGCCCAATCCATTATCCTTTATGGAACTTCATGTATTTTGCTAATTAAAAATAAAATAAAATAAAAAAACTCGACTTTGTGAGCCTATAAATGAGTTGTAGGCAATCAAAAATTATTATATACAGGAAAAGCGTAGAAACATCGACAAATGGTTGTTATTCGTAAACTCACCTCATCTATCATATTTAGTAGATTTATTTTGAAAACTACACGAGTTAGTGCGTGTTAGTATTCTCGCACTATAAAGAAGACCAAATGTTTACAAAAAAGTCCAATATAAAAGGCAAATGTTATTCAAAAAAAGTTTGTCGTATAATATTTGAACATGAGACTCTGTACTTAATCAAAAATGTACACAAAGAGTGCTCAACTTAACGAAATTTTGATTTAAAAAATCATGAACTTTTTAAAAATATTTCCTGTTATGACTTCATACCGTAATTTCTTTGCTTCTGAGTCTACCCAAAGGTAGCGGAAGCATTGTTTTCACTTTCGGGAGAAAAAAAAATTTTGGTCTCCAAAACAAAATTTCTACTCGCATTTTACGTTTTAGACCAGTCTGAACAACATTGGTTCCGTGTCTGTCTGTCTGTCTGTGTGTGTGTGTGTGTGTGTCTGTCGTGTGTCCGCAAATCCTTGTAAGAAGCTTATTTTCCACAGTTTCCTTCCGATTTGAATGAAATTTTCAGGGAATGTGCGGGCTAGGGGGTAGACGCATACGCAAACGTAAATTATATTATGCTCCATTTTTTCACGCCCTTACCGTCCGATCTCGCTCAAATTTGGATGATAGTTGAGGGATGACGATTTGATTACCCCATATCAATTTCAACATAATTGTATCATTAATAGCTACTGCGCATGCGCCTATGTGAAATCCTTGTAACGACCTTAATTTCCATTGTTTTCATCCGATTTCTATGAAATTGTCACAAATTGCGCTGGTTAAGTTGTAGATGGTTACCTTTCAGTTTCATTATTGCCAAATCAATACTTCATTCTGCACATGCGCAAACGTAAATTTAATTATGTTCCATTTTTTCACATCCTAGTCGTTTGATTTCGCTTAAGTTTTGATGATAGTTGGAAGATGATGATTTGATTACCTCATTTCAATTTACACACAATTGAATCATTAATAGCTACTGCGCATGCGCCAATGTGAAATACTTGTGATGGCCCTAGTTTCCACAGTTTTCATCCGATTTTGATGAAATTGTCAGCGAATGCGCGGTTTAGATTGTAGGTGGTCTGGTGTCTATTTCATCGTTTTCAACTCATCAGTTCATTCTGCGCTTACACAAACGTAAATTACATTGATTATCATTTATTCGTTTCTTAATTGACCAATTATGACATTTCACGCTACTTCTTGATTTACTCTTTTCCGCTATGGAATTTTTCAAGGCCATTTAAAACTTTTCAATGATCTATACATTCATGATAGGTAAACGAGGAAGCTATGTGCCACACCCAACTTGGCAGACTTTTTAAAATTTATTTTTAAATGTATTTATTCGTTCATCTTTTTTTTTTATATACCCGTTCTTGTACAGTGATGTGTATTCATTTTGTATTTTAGGTACCTAGACGGGCAATTTCATTCTGACAGTACCCTTTTACTTTCATCTTATAAGTTGCTGAAATGGAAGTATGGTAACCAAAGTAGTTTAATTTTAATTCTCAAGTGTTTAATCTCTACCGTAACACAGTAATTTTGGCGCGATATAGGTTGTACCTACTGAAGGAATAATCTTAATGGCGGTTTAGGAGTTGTACAGGCAATCCGTGGTATTCGGGTCTCTCGTAAATCTCAGAGTCCTGTGACTTGGTCGTTTAGAGCCCATTGTCCTCATAGCGTCAAGTTGAGGCTAATTGAGTTTTCCAGCGGAACGTTTAAAGCGTTAGGGAGCTTGCAGACAATTAGAATCCATTACGCAGACTCCAAGGGTGCGGTTAGAGGGAAGCTTACAGAACGAACCGAGGCATTTTTCTGTTCATCGAATCGATAAAAGAGAACATTCTTATTCAAATTTACAGAGGGACGTACTATCATGGATCTTTTATTATACCAGAAAATTGACCTCCATATAATATTATCTAGATCCTAGATGTATAGTCGGATTCGGCCCAGAACTGAATAAAATTGATTAAAACAATATTTTGTTCATAGGTGTTTCGGACCATCGCGTTTCCACTGGGTCTATCTTATATTTTACACACCTGTAAACTCACAAATCGCCACTCCACATGTAAGAAACGTCTCATTAAAAACAGTCCAGTCCTGAAGAAGGGCAGTTATAAGTTTTAAGGCAGATGAAACAATGTTGCAACTGACATACGTTGGTCGTACAAGCCAAGTCAATTAACTTGGACAACCGAAAACAGTTTATGAGTAACAAAAACTCTGAGGTCTGGAATAATGAATACAATGTGGATAGGAAAGCTTCATAACAAGGAGAACAACCGTGCAAGGTTTCAGAATCATAAGATGAACGTTGTTTTCTCAAGAAAAACTCGCGTATAACGCTTAAATTTATTTCAACCTCAGAGTATTACCCACTGACAAGACCGCGACTTGATGCCTTGAACCGAAATGGAAGATGATTAGCCCTTGTCGACCATAGTTAATTTCGGCTTTGAAGGCTATGTATTCAATTATTCATCTCTCAGGGTGAAAGACTCTTCTTCTCCCTTTGCTGTGTTATGTCCACGTTTAACTCCAACAATATTTATTTATCAGCAAGTACCGTTTGGAAATAACATTGATGTTTCTGAATTCAGGATGAAAACAATTTCCCTATACAATGGGTTTCAGTGCTTGACGGATGACAATGAGATGACCATATAGTCGTTTGCAACGCACACTTACCGCCTTTAAGCAATCGTAATGTACAATGAAGGATAGGCATTAATTAAGTAATAAATTGTCTCCTATCTTAACTCGGAATTATGTGTATAAGATGAGCCGAATAGGACTGGTCTGAACAAGAGCACCAGGAAGATACACATAAAAGACGCACATTTTATTGACGAAAACATGTGCTCTAAATTTATTATTTATTGAAACATTGATTTGTTATAAAATGCATTGAATACTGAAAAAATCAATTACTTATAGAAATTAAAGAACCCAGCTAAAATGGTGAAGGGTTAGACTAGTTAGGGTTTGAACTCGTGTAACCTTTTCAACCTGAATATGGCTCAATCCCTCTATTTACTAACATGCGTTTCTTTCATTTATCTACAAAAGAAAAATACTTTTAATCAAACAAGTCGGAAAATACTCAAACTGTACTTACTTTACACACTACGACGTTGTTTTGATCACCCCATTTTATTGTCGTGGGCTCGTACACTAATTCGAAGAATCTTGGAGATTGATGAAGAGTAGCGCAAATGGATATGAACACCACACCCTTTAGAACATTGGGCATCGTGCACCATGTGCGTGCCATTGGAGCATGGCAGACATAAATGTACCTGGAAAACCCGATCATTCTATTTTAAATGCATATTTTAGAATATTTCAAAATAAATCTAACTAAAACTAGGCATGCTACTCTGAAGCCTTCTGTTAATTCACAATGTTGCAGAATGCCTTAAATTTATTCACCCAAAATTAATATATCGCAAAAACTTCAGTAATAATGAGAGAAAGAAGAAAGTAGGTCCTTTAGGGAAACATTTGATCTCGCAATCTCGTTAAGTAATCTCATACCGTTCACTCTTGAAACCGGATCAACCCCCCCTTCTTCAAGCTGGGCGACCTGTAGAAGGTCAATCGATTCGTACCTACCCAGAACCGCATTAAACGAATCATTAGGTATTCATTGCAGTTTTACTTCTACATATTATTTTCAACCTAAATGACGTAGGTATTAAACCAATGTGAGGTGTTCACATTTTCAAAGATCCGCGTATTAATGATGTGATTTAATATCTAAAACTGAAATGAAATAAAGTTAATAAATGTAGAGAAAATAACAAAGCGGGCTACCGAATGGATAAAAAGCCTTGTTTATACAGTGTAAACGAAAATTAGTGGGCTGGCGTAAGTCAATAAAAGAACTTGGAAGAACTTGGTGTTTAACATAAGGCTTCATAACAAGAATTTGTGAATTGTTGTGTATTCAATTTCAGGGGAAAATTACGGGCATCCAGACTAATTTCATGATCGTGAACATTCAAAAGGGTATTCAATTGGATATGTAGGTAGTTACTTGGATTTTCAATGTCCCCGGGTGGAAAGGCGAAAATGGGGAATTCTCATGGTTATTTTTTATTTGCTCAATAGAAAGATCTGAGCGAGAGCTTTCCGAAAAGGTGCTGTGTAATGGGTATGTGACCAGTAATACGGCTCTTGAAATTCAGTCGTACGTTGACGTCACGGCCCACGCCCGCCTGGTGGGAACCCTTAGCTTCTTTCCACTACTTCGTCACTCTTGCAATCTTCCTACCCGTTTATTGGCCAAACTAAACGGTCTTTTGAACTGAAAATTGATAGTTGAGGATATTTGAATCTGAAGTCAAATGTGTAAAATTTGTGACGGATAGGAGTAGTTCCTCCTTCTCGATTCTTGAATAAGCTGCATCTGGGGATATACCTGAGGGTTTTAAAACCAACAGACATACCTATGGGTGTAGCAGGTTAATCTACCTCTCTCTTTCCATCACCTCTCTCATTACAAATTCCGACACACGAAAGTTCTCTATTAGCCTCACTATTTCAGCAAACGGTGGGACTTGGAAGACTTGGTAGCCCTTCTCAGTAGATCACTGGACAATATACAGGGTGTCTAAAAAATATTCAACTTTTTTCCACAATTTTTGGGACGTCGAAGCGAAACGTGGAGAGCGTTTTTGGCGTGCCTGATACTGAGTTTTTATTTTTTTAAAATATTTTTGGACTACTCAAAAAGGGGAGTAGTGGGTACTTCGGAAAAAATTTCCCATGTTTTACAGAATGACACCTCATTTTATAGATTTTTCAGCGCTGAACACGATGGTGAAACCAAAATTGCGATATCTTATTATAGCGATTTTTTCCAAACAAAGGCATACTTTCTCGCTTCTTCTTGGTTCATCAGCTCTAATCCGAGAACGGAATAAGATATCGCAATTCTGATTTCTTTCTCCTCTACTGACCTACCTTTTTTGTGAAAAATCAGGCAATTCATGAGGAAGCAAAACAAAACCTCTCTTGCGAAGATTTAGTGTTTGAATATGTGCCTGAGTTGAAATATCTAGGCTCTACCATCACGTAAGACAACAGTGTATCCACTGAGATAAAGAGGAGGGTAGCCTGAGAAAACAAGGTCTATTACGCTATTCTGTCAATGCTTAAGTCAAGCATTGATGTCACGAAATCCAAAATCATAATATATAGGACCATGATCAAGCCAGTCATTATATTCGTCTCAGAAACTTGAGTACTGACCAAATCTGATGAGAATATGGGGGAGAAAAATTCTTCGAAAAATTTATGGGCCGATTTGCACGGTGAGGATGCCAGATGATCGGGTTGCAACAATGTCTTCAGCAGTAGACCTGGGGGAAGAAAAGGAAAGGAAAACCACGAAAAAGATGGTAGGACGATCTGGAGAAAAACTTGAGAGGGATCGGAGTCAGAAACTGGATAGGAAAGGCTTTGGACAGGACGGAGTGGAAAAGTCTGATTCGGGAGGCCAGAGGCCTTTACGGAGTGTAGCGCCAGAGAGTAGTAGTAAAAGTCAATTCAAGAGTTAAAATGTTAGTTAATACACACTTTAGAACATTGATTTGGGTTATTAGTATATATTAGGGGAGACCACGGCAAGAAGTCCTTGGGGTAAGAAGTCCCATGCCGAGTTCCTGGGTAGTGGGGAGTGGAAGGGAAAAGGAAATAGGCTACCCCAGCCACCCTAACAATCATACACACACTCACATTGTGCTTTTTAATACATTTTGTGAAAAAGCGATTAACTCCAGGAATTGTTTCAAAATGCCACAAAACGGATTTCCCAGCAAAAAATTTTGAAAAATAAAAATAATTTTAGAATTTTTGATGCCATTGCAATGGGTAACAATAAGTTGTTGTCTATTGCTGATGATGTTTCAACCGTCGCACAATGGCGAATAACCGATCTTGTGGGAAAAATTAATTCACCAACAGTTCTTGTTGGAAATTTTACGTTGAATCCGAATGTACTCCCTTGTTCCTACACCTAAAACTCCTTCTTAACATATTTTTCTTCGGAAAACCTTAAAAAACGACATTTTCCAAAATATCCGCCCTTTTTATGGGCGTTTGTAGAAATCCGGAAGATATAAACTTCTTCTTCGATTCTATTTCGATTGAACACCAAGAATGGCAATGTCGCTTGTAGTTATGAGTTTTCAAATATCAAAAACTTAGTACCTACATAAATATTCAGTAGATACCAGCAATTCAGTTGGTCCGGACTCAATCTTCCATCATATTTGGTCTGGGATAAACTACTAAAATGTTACAAGCACTTGAATAATTACTAAAATTCATTGAATACCCTCTCATACAATACACTAAATCATAATTATCATCTAGTAACTAGCACACATGAAATGCGAATAAGACTCTACTGGTGAAATTGTGGAGAAAAAAGTGCTAGTCACCATTTTCATATTTCAAAAGAGTTTTTTAAAGCACATTTGCACATAATACTTCAAATGTGGAATTTGTCGTTGCATTGGCTTTCGTACACATATTTCAATGTAAACTGTTGTACTTGTGAATAACTAAATATAAAGTCTTCCCTACTATTTCAAATCAACGTAAAACGGCTTGAAGAACAACAGGTAAAAATTTCATTTAAGCTGCTTTTTGTAATTTAGCTTTTTGAAGATTTAAAATGGTAAACAAAGTCATGGCGTTTAGGATGTGGAACATTTTGTAGTAAATCTGTTAAAATTAGGGCAATAATGTGTAAAATTAATCATTATTAAATGATCTGACTGTAGAACCTTAGGTCTAACGTCCGTTTTTTTTTTTAGCATGAATGTGCTTTAGCCGGGACCAAACTGCCGAAAAACGTTATGAGATTAGAACGAAAGTAGCGCGATACCGATAAACATCCATTGCTAGGGAGTGATGTCCGCTAGCGACCTGCTATAATACACACTCATAATAAGACGAGAAAATTCAATAATGCAAATGCTTAACGTTCTAGGCTGAAGCATATTCATGTTTTGTAATTTTGGCCGAAGGCTCTAAGTAGAACTCACGCGAGGCGCGACGCGCCGTTTTTTTAATGAAATTTAAGGGTGCACATTTAGAGTAGAAGAGAAATTTTTATTCCCAACTAATTGTGGTATTGCTTTTACCGAACAACAGTCCACTGAACGACATTGTTAACGAGCATATCCCGTTGTAAAGTTGAGAAACTTCCACCCGCAAGTGATGTATAACAAACATTCTTTTACAAATTTATGTATTATTATTTTTTTTAAATACCTAAAATTTTATTGTTTGATCTACTGAATGACCTAGAGACTACCAACTAGGCTTGTAGGGAATTAGGTTGTTAATTGCATTAATTAAATCGCTCGCTACAAAACTGTGAAAACACATTCCAATGTAGAAAACGGAAGATAGATGAAGCAAATATTACTCCGAAATTAAGATTTACAATATTCTACCGATTTCGATTCATAGTGGGAGGAAGGACGTGATTGGCTGGAAAAAGCTCATGACAAAGAAACGTGTGATAGGGGTGATAATCGTGTTGAGAAATGTTTTCAATTTTTCAATGTTTCCAATGTGTCATGATTGCTTCCAAACATGAAAACTTACATGCATTGTAGACACTACTTTAATCCTCATTATAGTCAAATTAAGGTATAATTAAGATTTAATGATTTAGTGCTGTGGCTACAGCACAAATATTACATTATCTTCTCCCATATTCCTGCAATAAGGAGGATATTGAAACATGGAAGCCAATTATTAGTTCATTATGGTTACTTAGCAATATTAGTTTATAACTCAGCGTAATAAATCAGCTTTCCTTGACACTACAGAGGCTTAGGGATCATGAGATGTTGTGATGAAATGAGACCATTCCAAAAAGTGGCCAACGATTTTCTTGCTTTGAAAACTAAGGGAGTTACACTTCCCTAGTAACGCATTGGTTGTACGTAAAAATCAATAGAAAATCAATATGAAGGTCGGAAAAAAATGGAAACGCCCTGCTAATCATTATTAAATGATAATAGTAGTGCCTCATCTATTCATTTTTGTTTGAAGTGTTTGATTTGACATCGTTATGCAAAATATTTCTATTTCAACTTACGAGTACAATGAGTGTGGTATAGCAGCTGAACAATGGAAGAAGGCTACTCAACACTACTACTTTGTTACTAAACAGTAATCTCATCTATTGTGAAAAACAGGACATGAAGGACGGATAATTCATTGTTATCTTTTACATGATTAGGTGCTTGTCACTTCGTCTGTCCTAACTTCCAAATCCTTTACAGCTCGCTATGATTGTAAACTCGAGAAGGACACCGTGTGAAACTATCCTTCGCCCCTTGAACTTCTCTGCAGCTTTTGACAGTTCGATTTTTCTTGATCTCAAGGCACAAACTTGAAAATCTGAAACTGTATTTGCGTTTTCTTGTTTTTCGTTAACATAACTATCTCATAGGTACCTACTACAATCGTTCCCAGCCTCCACTTTGAAACTTAACAGAGAAGAGCGGAAATATGACGTTTCTACTGGGTTCGGAAAAAGGAAGATTCTTGAGAACTGTGTAAACACCGAAGGGTCACTTGGAGCTGTGACTTTATATCAAGGAAGGGGGTTCAGTAGACTCTTAACCAAACTTGGGATGGAAGGGCCGATACCACTTTTGTTATTGGAGAGAATGAACCCTACTGTTGACTTCGGAGTTCGATACTAACTTAGGGGAATAAATGGCTGGTCTTGGAAGGTCAACAGGGATCAGAAACAAATGTTTTTCAAGTGCTGAAGAAACGGTTGGAACTTCGAATTGTACTTCGGATGATGGACTGGTTGTATCGGATTGCTATTTGCGCTAATTGCTTTTAAGATTTATTTACGGACTGAGATTTCATTCTGTTCGGAAACAGGATTTATTTATGAGAAAGTCCATTCAATTCCAAGATATATGTTTACTCAAAATACTAAACTAGTGAACTGCTGCCACCCTCTATGAAGGATTTAAAACATGAAACATTCACTATAAGTAATCAAATCAAACAATAGAGAGTTTTTGTTCTTCCCGTAATTTTCTACCCGTGTACTTGAAAAGACTGAAATACCAACTGCGCATGCGCGAATCTTCACGTTAACGTTGCGTGTACGGGAAAAAGGCCTAACTACTCGTGCGCGGGAAAATGCATTCGTTGGAATCTCGGCCTATACGGGTAGCCATCATAGCCTGACGCAAAGGTAACAGCAGTTGCCGGTAACCACAGTGTGACCAAGGCAACCGCAGTTACGCAGTAACCAGCAAAGGTAACCACAGTGTGATTCGGTCAACAAGTCGAGAGGTTATAGTGAAGTGCTCCGCTACAAAATTCAGCCATTTAAGGTAAGCAATAAATGTATTTATAATTTATGTATTTATGAATAATTATAAAACAATTAATTATTTAAATGAAATGTAGTTTAAGTGATCGACCTTCGTTTTCACGTTTAGGCTTCGCGGTAGTGGCGGTCACTGAGTTTTTGAAGATACTCAATTGCCACCAGTCTCTCTGATCTAAATAATATGACGTCATAGGTACGCTGGAACCCACCAACTGAAAATTTATGAAATAAATAAAAGAGCTACAAACGCTTCACTAGTCCATCCGTATAGGGACTATAGGGTTATAAAAAAAACTCGACTTTGTGAAGCCAGATTCCATTAGAATTATATCGATCTTCGGAATTTATAAGGCTAGTTTAATTCATATCCGATTTTACAACCACTTACACCTTCTAGCGGTCATTGATGGAATTTAACGATTGGCTCAGTAATTTGAAGGTGTCCTTACTCGCGCTTGAGTTCTAGCCCTTTTTTGGATTACATGCCCCGTAAACCAAAAAATTGTAGGGGGGGGTTTAAATATTTCTTCCCCTGGTCGATTTCAAAGGTTTACTACTGAAAATAATGTTAAAAAGGTTAAAAATGTCTATTATTTATATATTTGTCAGATGGAATTTAATAAG